>CAWLCW010000005.1:0-2400000 GCA_963856015.1 Helicoverpa assulta | reverse complement strand
GGTATATTACACGGATGTGCTTTTTGAAAAGTGATTTTATTTACAGTTTTTCCATGTAATGATATTTGAATTTCCATGTTTAATATTTGAAGAGTCATGGTTAAATTCTTACTAACTATTAAATACCTTTTGGTATAATCACAATGAAACAATAATATTACTATGCACTTAACTATAAATGAAATAAACTATGCTACGTCAGAATAGATATATTTATATTATTTTATTACCAAAACGTTACCCTATCGAGACGGCGCGGCGACGCCCGCCCAAAGTCGATGCCCATACGCAGGTAGCTTGTGTTATAGGTACGGATGTCCTAAACTTGTGCCTTTTTGAAAACTCAAAAAAGTTACAGGTTTTCCATGTACCGGGATATTTTAAGAGTGAGATGCATGGTTATGAGGCTTATGTACTAACAATACATAAATTTTGGTATAATTTCTTGTTTCAAGTTAGCACAATATCATTGATATCTTTAATGCTAACCATGCGACAGTGAGAAGGGTGCTGAGTCGTGATTTCTTTAAAAAATATCCAACTTGATTGTATTGGATGATTGAACTTTGTAGTTGTGTAATTCAATACTTTCATGTCTGTACACGATATAAGTATCATGTATACATAGTTTATAAGTGGGGACCTATAATTGGCTGTATGTTACATAAATTGTTATATAATTATTAAATGTTACTGCTGTTGGTTCTCCAAATATTAAATAAATAAATAAATAAATAAATAAATAAATAAAACAGTAACATAACTATGTACTCACTTAATTATTATTAACTAGCTTCTGCCAGCGGTTTCACCCACATCCCGTGGGAACCTCTGCACGAACTCGGATAAAAAGTAGCCTATAGCCTTCCTCGATAAATGGGCTATCTAACACCGAAAGAATTGTTCAAATCGGACCAGTAGTTTCTGAGATTAGCGCGTTGTAAACAAACAAACAAACTCTTCAGGTTTATAATATTAGTATAGATTATAAGCTTTCTTATTTTTTGCTTATATACATTTTATAACAGGATCTAAATTACACTAGGTACCTATATTAGATCAAATTCATTTTTTTCAACATCATAACTAAGTACTTTAATCTCTAAGAAATTTCCTAGCCACGAACAGAAATAGAAATGAAGATCAATAGATCTTATATTGCTAGGCTAGGCGTTGCGTTTATAAGCAACAAGTATGTCAATGAACCTGATTTATAATGTCAAATAACAAAGAACTGCACTTAGTGCATCTAGATAACGCAGTGAATTATAGTCTGTTAAAGTTATATTATTGTTGTGATAATGGCAATAACAATAATAGTATTACTATTTAAATATATGTACCTAGTTCTCGCCAAACTTCTTGACGCATGTTTTGTTGCAATATGGGTTGCAATCTGTAAAGGTCTCTGCACACAGCGGGCGCGGCGCGACGGGACGGGACGGCGACGCGACGCTGAGCAGTTGTAATGTACTAGATATTACGGACGATATCACACAGAGCCGTCCCGCTCGGCGCGACGCGACGCGACGATTTAGTACATTGTGTCGCGTCGCCGACCCGTCCCGCCGCGCCGCGCCCGCTGTGTGCAGAGACCATAAAACAGATGACGTTAGACTTCTGATGCAAAATACAGTATTCATTGGTCAATCAAGTAGGTGTGAAAATATAATTATGTATGTTTTACTGTACCTACGTAAAGCTAAGACACAAGATGTACTAAATAACATTTTTTTTTTCTCTTAAAAACATTCTCATTTCAATAATTTTCATTTCATTCCATGTGGATTTGAGTAAATCCTGACACTAAGATGATGAAGACTGATTAAACCTGTAGCTCATTAGATAAGAAGAAGAAGGTTTCATGTTATAGTCCGGTATATTTTAATATGAGGTTGTATACTTAAACATGATAGTTATTAAAAAAAAAATGGCACGCGTAAGCGCCATTTCTATTTGCATAGATATCAAAAACATTTTACAAAAAGTTGCCAAACTCATTTGCAGACGCTTATACTATTGATAATAGCCAAAATTTACATAAAGTTTTTTAGTTTTTGAAAATGGATACCATAAAAATTCAGTCCTTTGACGTCATTGATTTAAATAACCTAGGAGTAGGTTTATTAATTACTTAGGCCTGTATGAATGTGGTTCTAAATATCTCAATAATTGGGTTTATAATAACATTAATTAATCTTATAAATACAAAAAAAAATCCTAATCTAGATATAAATATACGGATCTTCCATATTGGAGTATAAGTAGCTACGCACGTAAATATTCACAAACCAGTTCTAGATTTTTTTCCTATCCTACATCTGTGGTATTCATCCATTATTTTAAATTGTTATGCAAGAAATAATAAAATTAAGAATATTTTTTCTTTATAATTATTCTTATTATATTACAAACCAGATTATTATACTAGACACTTACGTCTATGCTAAAACGACAGTAATTTTCCACAACAATTAGAGAAACTTACCAAAACAGGTTGTAAATTACACTTAGTTGATTATTATAATTACATAATTAAGAGGAATATTTTTTTGTCTGAGCCCTAATGGCTCTGAAACTACTGAACCGATTTGAAAAATATTTTAAGTACTGTTGGAAAGTTACACACCACATATTATTTTATCCCGGTACGGGCAGTAGTTCCCACGAGAGGCAAGTGAAACCGCTGGAAAACGGCTCCTCTTTATTAAATTAGTATAGATTATTCAAACACATTTTTATATTGTTTTAATTAGGCCTATAAAAGCTCTTTTGAAACGTCAAGCTACATTTAAATACTCCAAAATTATTAATATCGCAAGTGCAATTTTATTGCGGTGTATCAGTGCGTTTTGTGTGCCATTTTACGACTTGTGATTTTAGTTTATAAACCTAATAATATCTATAATGTTTTAAGATTAATATGTCAACAAACAATACTGACTCCAAATTAAGATGAAATTAACCAGACTATTTCTGAGAGGGCGTTAGGTAGTACTTTAAGCAATTTCTTTGTTAGGCAACTTATTTCTTGCGAACTCAGCTTCAAATATTAACAAAAATTTACCTAAAAGCGTGACACTTAATTCTTAAAATTAAGCTTTAAAATATGTTACACTCAGAATAAAGAGACAAACTCTTCCATAATCACACGAGATAAATAGTTAGATATAATATATCTAGCGAGTCTGTTATTGACCTAACCTCGACAAGGACATTGGGGAAGGTCGGAGGGCGCCGAGGGGTGTCAGGGGGTGAAGGGACGAGGGGAGGGGATTTTTCTATTATTTCTAACCTCGAGACGCCCTCGAACAACTTCTGTAGACGGTTTTAAATCAAATCAGAGAGCGTCGTCTCTATGGCCGTAGTTTAGCCTGTTGCTAGGCAATCTTTGTTGCTAAGGGAGACTGATCTGTGTAGTTTGACTTTTTGAATTTGGAACATTATTTTCTTGAGAGTATATTCGTGTCTTTTTAATGTGAAATTTTATGTTCATTAAGTTAGACCCTAATGGGCAAGGTAATAGATTATTATTTAGTGAAGTTTTGGTCATAAGTACCTGGATAAATAGATATAATATATACCGTGCAAATAGTGTGACTTTTCATAGGTGCCTACAAAGGCCTATGTGAAATAAAAAGATTTTCATTTTCATTTTTGATTTTGCGAAGTATTACCTGGCCATTAATATTATATTGATGACATTAATAGGAGACAAAAATAAGAGATCTATAATCGAAACGATGGCAGAAAACAGCTAAGTAACATTTTTTGAATAATTTAAGTAGATGAAGGTCAATAGGGGAAAAAATAATTTGGTATGGCTCTGCTTACCCCTTTATGGAATATCGGCGTAATACAACGATGTTCTAGGTCAAATAAAATATTCATGTAATGTAATGTGAACGACCTTATTATTTCTCATTACCGCTCCAATGATATTCAAATTCTGTCCCTAATAGAGTCCGTGAACACGGTATTGTCTATAGACCAGTCGAAATCGAGAATATAACTTAACTAGCTGTTCCCGCGGTTTTACCCGCTTCCCTTGGGAACTATTTCCCTCAGCCGGAATCTATTTAACGTCATTAGCTACTTCTGTTGTGTGTTTTCTGTGTATATAACTGGCTATATAAAAAATAGAACTAGCCTTTAATTTTGCTCGAAAAATAAGCTATCTAACACTGCAAGAATTTTTCGAATCTATCTAGAAATCTCTGAGATTCAAACAAACAAATACTCTTCAGCTGAGAAAAAAAAACAAACAAAATTCGATAGTCAAATGTTTTTGAGTCGCTAAAATTCGTATCTAGGTGACTATCACTGGGTCCTCTAGAAACATAACACGATCAAATCAAATTATAACTGAAAGGTAAACAATTAATATTATATATAACACATTACTAAAGCTTCATTATTGGAAGCGACCTAATTAATTAATATCAGTGCTCTACGTGAGAGACGGATAAGCGACACCCAAATGTTATGTCATAATAAGTTCTAGAAAGTTGTTACGTGAACCAACGAATAATATAATGATTGGATGTTATTTATTACTGAATTACGTGTGGAAAAACATATGTTCTTAGATTGTTTAACTAACTGGAACCGCTATGAGCACAAATCTCTGTGCAAAAATGTCTGCCAATTTATAAGTGGCGAGACAACGCAACAAAGTTATAGCTCAATCATGTATTTTTAACCGACTTCAAAATGAAAACAAAATGAAGGATATTCTTTACTTATAATTAAGTGGATTTTTCAAGGAAATTTATTTACATAATATTTACATTCATTTTAAACCACTTATATAGTTTTTTGGTCACATCACTACACTCGCACACGATAATATTGACAAACAGGAGCATTTTGACCCATACGAAAATCACTCTATTCTACACTTGTATTGTACCCTTATTGTCAGAGGACAAAGGTACGGCAATATCTTCTCCAGTTGGTTAAATTCTCTAAGCATGTAGGTAACACAATATGTAGATACATAAACAACAGAGTAATGAAGTTTTATCTCCTACTTACTCCTACGTAGACATCGTTTCACGTAAACTGTATGTTTTTAGAGAAGGCTTAGACTGACTTGTTACAGTTTTCACAAAATACAGTTTTACTTACGGACGGTTTGAATAGAGTTTATGAGTTATTATACCACTAAAAGACGAATGTGTGGATTTATTAAATGTGCCAAAGTTTAAAAACTACTTATCGAGTGAGTTTTTCGAATCTGCCTGACGTGGAATCGTAACAATGACTGCTATTGAGTAGCATTAAGATTTACGTGACCAGGCACGGGGCCGCCAACATCCAGATCGAGCTGTTATCTGAATGTTTCTCGGACCCAGGAATCATACTTGGGACCTTTTGGATGACAGCTGTGCTTACGACCACCGTGACCAATGGGGCCCTACTTCTTGTAGTCCTAATTGTGTATCAAAAGTCTACTTATTGAGTAGGTATATCTTAGAAAATATGACAAGAAAAATGATTTCTCATGCCAATTCTCTCGTCAAGAAGTTTTCATACAGTTGCCTTATTTTTTTAAAACACAATGTTACATTATAAAATCATAATAATATGTATCTAACTAGTATGCGATTAGTAACGGCTGAGCCCCGGGACTTCCGTTTCGTTATACGCAAGGTCAGACTTGAATGGGACCCTACCAGTCCTATTGTAGTGAATTGGGCTCCAAATTAACGGCTAATGATATTATAATAATAATACCTTCTTAACTTGAGCACGTGTTATTATCGGCTTAACCTAATTTATTTGGTCGAAGTATTTTCTTAGACATCTTTGAATTTGTAGTCGATTGATCAGTAACTTATACAATATCTTATAAAAGCTTCATCTGCCAAATAGTGGGAGTTCTATCTTTAAATACATACATGAAAATCTAAAAAAGTGTCAGTACTTTTTCTTATAACTATGGTTACCTTTATGGATAATCAGTTTAACCGTGCAACAAGCTCGACGTTTCAAAATTGACTTTGATTTACATAAGCAGTAAACAGTTAAACAGTTATTCTATAAACCATCGCATCTCGAGGCTAAGATGAAAGTATAACTCTATATAACCGACCTTTATCGTCTGTCGAGTAAACGATATAACAGTAATGAAGTTATCTAATAAATTCATAGCCTATAATGGCCTACTTTGGCGGGAGATTTTGGCAATCTATCGCTTTTGGTAAGTGACCCAAATGGCGCAGAGTCGGTCTTGTGTGTCAAGGTCAGAGGTTGGATGCCCGCATCGTTACTTGTTTGGGGCATATTATATTATCGACATTTGATGGATTCCAGATAAAATCTATACTAATATTATAAAGCTGAAGAGTTTGTTTGTTTGAACGCGCTAATCTCAGGAACTACTGGTCCGATTTGAAAATTTTTTTCAGTGTTAGATAGCCCATTTATCGAGGAAGGCTATAGGCTACTTTTTATCCCGGTACGGGAAGTAGTTCCCACGGGATGCGGGTGAAACCGCTGGCAGAAGCTAGTATTTAATATAACTGCAGACGAAAATAAATCAAACTGAAATACAAACTTATTCTTATCTTTAGGTCTTCATGGGGCACATTATAATTTAAATGCTACATTTCGAAGTTTTATGTCAGTATATTTTAACTGACATGGGTTTACCTTATTATCATGTATATTAACGCTTTATTTATCATGTTTATTTTATTATATCATGGATATTGCGTCAAGTCTCCTAGGCTTACAAGTTATTTTGTTAATTGATAATCATAAATATAATAGGGGATAGAACTAGGACAGTCCTAGTAATAGTCTAAGAAGTTTCAAACTTTTTGTGAACTAATTAAATCTTAACTTTATTACTCAACCCATCGGCAATATAGTAAAACATTCCCACATACAAACTTAATACAAGTTACAAAGTTCTATCTGACCACCTAATTTCATTGCCACAAAAATAATTTAGGCAAAAATTTTTCGCCACACCATAAAAAAGCCAATGATAGGTTGACGCAACAATTTGCAACGTTCGCAATCTTCATCAATGTCAATTGTGCAACAGTTGCTCGTTGCCTAGCAACCGTTGTTGATGGTGAATCATGGGCCTTCGGTAACAAATTGCCATGGCTGAGTACGTTTAGAGAGGCGTTGTGAAGGCTGTATCTTAACGTGTTACTATGATAGAATAGGTGTTTGGTTATTTTATAATATTGAGATGTTTAGTTGAAAAAATGTAGAATTGACTGTGTGAATGACTTTTTGTTGAAATGATGAATTGACTCTGTGACTTTTGAAGGAGAAGGAAAGATAGATACTTTCTAACCCAAAAATATTCAAACATCCAATTTAGAACCTCCTCGTTTTTGGTAGCTAAGTTTCATAAGAACGTAAACCTCATGAAAGTAGAATAAGAGCAGAGAAAAGAAAATTAAAGAAAATTTTTATTTTCAATAGTGACTAGAGTAGGACCCAATTAAATTACTAATGTTACTGTAATTTAGATCAAGTTGTAAGACTAGGTAGCCGTGAAAAACATGAAAATTACCATCATCGTTATCCCCAAATAGGTAATTGGGATAATGGCAGGGCCCGTCGGCGCGTCCCACGGCCACAAGTAACACAAAAATTATGATAAAGCAAAAGGCTTCACAAGATTCCAACTTCAGGTTAACGTTAGGTAACTATTGACGAGGGCATGAACCAAACAATTACCATACCTACATTAGATTTAGATTCAAATTAAGTCTTCAGACGACAAAATTACTCATCACATAACAAATTGCAGAATTAATTAAACATATTCACGTCTTTATTCAAATGTCTGTCTGTCTGTCTGAGTACTTTTCATACCCTAACGAGTCCCCTAACAGTAAATATATCAAGCAAATATAAAAGGCTCTTACAGTGTCACACTGCAAACTTTTAGTCGGCCGACAATTTGTTCGGGCTCATAAATCAGTATGATAATGGATGATAGTACGCCTACGCACATAGCAACGATCAGGTATGCAGCCGTTATCAGACCGTCTAAAAAATTTGATTGAGTTCACGATTTTCTTAAAATAAATTGGTCCAACCGTCGGCCGACTGTTTAGTCTCCAGTGTATGGGTCTTAAGGGACAGACAGACGTTATAATCTGCCATAGTTATAGAATACATACAGGTCATGTGTTCGTCCCCTTCGTCTTAAAAAGGGAGCGATGAAAACATAAAGTGCCAGTACGTTTGTTACGCGTGGGTTACGCAATAAGGTTGTAATGAAAAAGTTCTAATTTATTGTTCTTTTTTTTAAATTGGAGTTTTATGTTGTCGTAGTTAGAAGAGAAATCTTTGCTTATTTTAAGTGATTTATTGGAAATGTGTACATTACTGTATATGGTTTGAATTCAAGCGAAAGGTTCCATATTTGATATGGTTGTAAGAGATTTTTCACTTTTTGTCTTCGCAAATATAAATGTCCCTGTACTATCATTTAGTAGATATACCGCAGGGTGGTATTATATTATTTCTTCCTAGTCACCAAAAAAGGTATGCGCAAAAAATAATAATAAGACTAATTAATGACAATGTATTACAACGATATTACAACGAACGTTCTATCATACTGTGTGAAACTATCATTTCCAATAATAAGGTTATTATTAATAACGAGAATTATTGATTTATTGTTTTTTTCTTAGAAAGTGCGGAAAATATAGTCTTGTTTACTAAGTAGGTATTGAAACATTATATTGTTTTGACGTAAATACAATGCTTTTAATTGTTGTTGAGATAGATGATGTAACTTATTCGTTTTTAACAGAACACGAATGATTCTATTTATATTTTTTTGTTTATCAAAGGATCAGACGTTACAGAAGGGATAACACCTATCTTAATACGAACTCTTTAGTTCTAAAGTCATCAATCAATGGGACATTTTTGCCCGAAAATTCATGAAGCGAACTTAATTGAAATTCATGAAGCAAACTACCGCCGGAACAGACTCCGTGAGTGAACTATGATGAACTACTGATGTGCCTTCTGACCTCATTTGAAAGTGAGGATAGTGATTCTGAAGGTCTATTTCGGAAGTAATAATAGTAAAGTAAGTAGTAATAAAAGTAATAATACAAGAGAAGATTTTACGGAGTTCTCTTTTAACTTCTTTAAGGATTTTTTGACGGATTTTAGTTTTCGCTTTTTACTAGGATAAACTTCTATAAGGATTTTTGACGGATTTTAGTTTTCGCTTTTTACTAGGATAAACTTCTTTAAGGATTTTTGACGGATTTTAGTTTTCGCTTTTTACTAGGATAAACTTCTATAAGGATTTTTTTAATTTTTGAGAGTTTTTTAACTTTTAATTTTACTGTATATATTTATAGTGCTGTAAATATTTATGTATTTAAAGTTTTTAATATGGCATAAAGGTACCTAAGAACAACCTAAGAGGCTTTAAAAATAGCTTTAACTTCCCTAAATGGAACAGGTAATAAATAGGTATCCTAGAAATAGTTTTGCCTAACTCTACCAGAAAAAAATCAGTCGTGATAAATAATGATGATTCAGAGTGCATAAAAAATAAGTTTCTGACTCCATAACAACAACCTATGAGGTCATTACTATTACAAAGACAAATTCTGAGTAACTCTTGCGCAAATACTTAGAGCTATTTAAAACCTTAATGATTCCTTCCACAGAGTAATTACAATTCACCGCAGACATTGATGGTTTTTCGAAATACATTTTTCCTGTACTTTATTTTTAATTTTAATAAGTACAGTTTTGTAAAAGGAAAACCCGTAGGTAGTTTATATTTATAAATAAATTAAATATATTGATCTAAATAATTCACATACTCGTAGGCATGTAGAGGCACATTATTTTTCAGTTTCACAAATAACAATGTTATGTATGAATGTTTTCAGGTAACCTACCTATTTACTTGATTGTAAGGGCAGGAAAAATCGAAGTTGACGGTACCTATACTCTATCCACGGAAGCAAGAGCTAAAAGGTAAACAAAGAATGACACTTTTTCAAGATGGCGGTATAAACCGACCTATGACAAAACGTCACATTTTTGTGCAAAATGTTCGCAGTATCTGTGATTTTGTCATCGGTCGGGTTATACAGCCATCTTGAAAAAGTGTCATTCTTTGTTTACCTTTTAGCTCTTGCTTCCGTGGATAGAATATAGTTACTGAGAACTCACCCCAAACCCTATAGTTAGTTCACTTTACTAACAGCCGTGATAAAATGTTGATATTAGCTTAGACCATACAAATAATGTGAAATTTCTATCTTTAGTAAGCACAACAACAGATAGATAAGATATTGGGAATGGCCGTAATGCAACAATTGATCCATTTTTCTTCCAATAAAAGACTACAGGATTATCGCCCGACAAGGGGTCACTCGTCTATGGTATCCCATTACGAGTAATAAATACCATTGGCAATGTCAATTTATGGTCACACTAAAGAAAATACCCTAGGGACTGAGGTTGGGAATATAGTTAAGTAAAAGCTAATGTCATTAATGGGTCTTTTATGGGGTCTACAACAGCAGGGCGATGGATTGAAACATGGACCACCCTGTACATTATGATGCAAATTCTTATAGCAGACCAAGACTCTAAATTTTATGGAGATAAAGATAAAGATAAATTTATTTGAAAATTTATAAATTTATTTATGTAACTATTTTGTTGCAAAGGATTAGATAGCTAGATACAATTTTGAATTAAAATTCATATCAGGTTTATTTTGTTTGTAATGTGTTGGTGTATTTGGGTTTAATTGAATAAAAATAAACGCGAGTTTGAAAATGCAAGGAAAAATGGGGGAAAAATACCTACATACAAAGCATAAAGTAAAATACAAAGTCAACATTAAGGACAAACAAAGAAAACAAGGGATTGTACTAATGTTCAGTTTATGTCACAAGCAGGATTCTCTTTTCCTAGTTCATAAAATTATGAACAAATCGCACAAAAAGACGTGACTCGGAACATTTTGTTATCATTCGCCAAACATTTAAACTTAGTAAGATACGTTTACGATTTGGCGATTATACCGTAGGTACGCAGCTTGTTTTATCATACTTACATAGAAATTATCGCTTTAGATACTACTACAAAATAATGATTTTATGATATACTTTGTCCTACAGGTATCTGTGGAGATCTAAGGGGGAGGCCTATACCTACCGGGGCTGTGGGTTGTTCGAAAGAGATACCGCGGCCCTGGTACATAAAAGGCTTATGACGGAACACGACGGTTTTTAGTCAGTAAGAGTCTGACACTCCCTCACCGCTGCTAACCCACAGCGGAAGGGGTCATTTGATGATTTTTGACGTCGTTAAAAAAAAAAAAAAAAAAAGGGGGGAGGCCTATGTTCAGCAGTGGACGTCCTATGGCTGAGATGATCCCCCTTTATCTTTCGTCAAAAATAGACTTTGTTTAAATCTAACTTTGGTTTGAAATCTTTTGAACGCATTTTTAAGAAGACCACAAAGTGATTCATAGTTCAAAAACAGGAAAAAAGTTTTTACATTTGCAAAAATGTTGTTACCTGTCAACATTTTTTATCAGATATTGTTACATAGTAGCCGTTTGCATACAAATATTGGTCTATGTAATGTAGGCATTAAAATTGTGAATCTGCATATGGTATTTATAAAATGTTAGCAAAAAATATCCTACAGAAATATGTACTTAGCTACCGCTATTTACCTTTCAATTAAACTTAATACAATGACTTGCTTCTATCTTACACTGTTTTGAGATAATTTAAATTAGCAAAATATCTAATTAACAGCTTCTTGCATTGTTTGAAATCCAACAAAAAAATAGCAACAAAAAACTAGCTAAAACCACAAAGTTTAAGCGTGTGCGTTCCAGGAAGTACTTCGCTCTCAAATTATTTCAAATGAATTTAGTCTCTTTAAACGACTATTTAGAACGTGTTTTTGTCTCAAACAAAACAAAAAACATTTTTGGCCTTTTTCCAAGTATGTTGTGGTTGACTTCTGTACTACCAGGATGCAACTGACTAACAATTTTTTACATGGAGGTACAGCCTATCTAACCTCTTCTATTGGACTCTCTCCATCTTATATTGAACTACACATATCGTGTTGCAAATGTGATAAGCACGTTAGCTAACTTTTTAGGGACGTAGAAGTCATGATTAAATTGATATCATGCTTATATAAAATATAGTCACGTAACCATGTATTGACCATGGATATTATCAGTTAAACCCTGATCAATCGACCATTGTAACTGTTAGGCTAGGTCTTCAAGCACTAAAAACAATGAGATAAAAGAAAAAAATAAAAGTAAAGTAATCATTATCAGCCAGTACTGCACATGAGTGTAAGATAATGAAGAAAAAAGTAATTCGCAATGACGTCATGCTCAGAATGACAGATAAGGTGTAGGTTGGTCATATCAACTGTTTATCGGTAGTTGTAAGAAATGGTTAAGGTGATGTAAGTAAAGAAAGACTGGCTTGTAGCAATCACGTGTTGGGGGATAGTGGAGTAAAGAAACTCTTTGGATGAATATAACAGCTCGTTTTGAATTTGGATCTTCTCATGATATCTGAATTAGAGCAGAAGACGGGACTCTTGAGTTTCTAGATTTGTAATGACTGAAAATCATCGGATCAGTCATCAGGAGTCATAATGGAGATATGAAGGAGAGTCGTTGGTCAAGGGCTTGACAGTTGTTGCTTTTAAAAATCGGAAAACTATATCGAAACTTCGATAAAATAAAAAAATCTTTTTTCTACTTGTGCGAACATGTTGGTCTCTTCAGAATGCCATACGTCACTATGGTAAACACAGCTAAGAACAAAAAAGATAACATTTTCTTATGCTACGTCACAAGATGGCGTTGTTACAACGAGCTTGATGACTCTCGCGCAGACGTGACGTCAGAAGTCAACGCCTTGTGGGTAATTCACGTGGTGGGACTTTTCAGTAGATTGTTTGCAGTTTTTCGAAGATTATATTATAGTATTTTAGTTATTTTTTCTTTAAGTAGTATGAGATAATAAAAATCTGCGTGTTAACCTAACCTGTGGGTGATAAATGCATGGAGCAATTTTGAAAAATTATGTCTAAGTTTTTTTTTTATGTAGAGATAAAGAGAAAAGTCTTATGTGACAGAATGACTAACATCAAGATAATTAATGTACTATAAAGATAAAACAAACTATCTATTTATTTTTTCTCCATCTACTCGTCAATAAAAAACAGTTTATGTGATAGAAACACGTGTAACCTTAAAATAACCGAAATTTATGTAAGTATAACAATACAAAAGAGCTTTTAACATAATATATTATGTATAAAACAATTTATTCAGAACCTTAGTACATTGATTTTGGATTTTGAGCTAAAAATTTACGGAGTATTTTCTTTGAAACATTCTAGACTAGACGAATAAATTTGCTGCTTGAACGAGCATTTAGTCTACAATAATATTAAAGTTACCTGCCTTTATTTTGTGTCTAACTTTTATGGAGTATTTTTGTTGTTATTATGTATTAATTTGTCTTCAATTCGAATTTTCTTTGTTTTTTGAAACGAAGTTCCTTATCGCGCGTTGTGAAAGGGGGCTAGACGGAAAAAATTCTTACGAAAAGTTGTCACGACACTTTTTGCTAAGCTATTGTAAGCTGTGCGGCGGCGCATGTTTCTCTGTCTGTCTCTCTCTCACTATTTTTTTATTACTGGTTGCTAAGGTTTAAGTTTGTGTAGATATTTATATTTATATTATATTGACATCTTTTGAAGAATGGATACAAAAAAAGTTTTTTTTTTTTTAATCTAAAGATCAGGGCTCTAGGCTTTAGTGGTTCAGATTCTAATATGGAAAAGGGACGCCTCTATTACATTCAGCCTGTATAAGTTCCTACTACTCTTTTTTCTTATTATAGGAACATGAACTGGTTCACACAAGGCGACAATATTTTGCAAAACATTTTTTTGTCACCTATGTTCCCTATTTAGTATAGATTCAGATTTGGACTATGTTTAACCTTTTTGCTGACTTTCCTCTATTAGTTTTTCTTTGTATTAGAATACTTTACGTTTAGAAAAACTAATGCGAAATAGGACTATATAAAAGTAACTATCGTTATGTCAGCTGAAAGGCGTCTACTGCTGACAAAGGCATTCCCCAAGGTTGGCCACTTTTCTCGACAAAAGATGAAAAAGACAAAAGTACCTATGGTGGAATCCAATAGGATTTTATAGAGATAATTATTTACCAGTAACAATTAGTAGGAAATACTCGTTTTATAATGAATAATAGACGAATTAATTATTATCTATGTGTTGGCCGACAAGTTGGCCAACATATAGTCGCCCCTTATGAACCCAGCTTTATTGGTATTGGAGCGTGAATCGGTTACTTGTAAGAATTCCTGCGTGACGTACGAATACTACTAATTAGCTATAACTAGAACTAAGCAATAGGTTTTTAATTAAAACTTGGGTATCGTCGATGTTTTGTTACCTAACATGTTTTAGGTACAGGTTTTTAATTGGCAATGTTATTTTAAATTAGGAATGTGTTATTTTTATTTTTAAATTCGAGATTCTATAAAGGAGGTCTATTGTTACTTTAACCTTTTAGGTTAACTTTAAAAATGTTGTTTCTTTTTTTAAATATTTTTTTAATATTATTATAGTCCAAACTTTTCTTTATGTCTCTACTTATATAATGCCCATTATAATATAAGAAGGTGTAGACATCTGAAATTGCAAAATTATCATTGATAATAAGGAATTATAGGTGATAGATAATCTGCACAACATATCTAGACAAAACGTGTGATATAAATAAAGTAAACACGATATTTATGAATAAAAAACTGTAGACAAATGTTTTTTCTTTCTAACGCCTCAAGACTAACAATTACTGAAGGAGGTTCTATAGGTAATTATGTCTGGATTAGACACCAAATGGAGGTAATATAAATATTTTACAATCACATTACAACAGAAGGCAGACGGTAAAAAAGTAACAAAAGAATTCGTGAATCCATTTTTTTGCGCGCTGTTCAATTTACCAACATAATTTCATAGACAAATTGAAAATAATGGAGAAGAGACGTCAGTGTTTATGGTTGTTTTTCTAAAGAGGTTGTCATTGCCTTGTCTATGGGAACATTTAACATTCAAATAGCTTATTGTCTTGTATGAAACTTAAACTTTAGTTTAAAAAGTTTATTTTCAGTTATGAGAAAAGTAGACGAGTCTGAAACTAGATAATGTAGACAAATTGTCTGAAATATTTCAGCGTTTAAAATGATTAAAGGCAAAGTACTTACTCTTAATCTAGTTTGTAAAGTAAAAGTTGGGATAAACTTTAAAGGACTCTCTCTCTGATTTAACTGAAGCCTTCAGATATTCGAAGATTTATTTTTTTATTTTAATTTTTTCTTTGATCAGTTGATTATTAAACCATACAGCAAAAATTTCAGGTACCTACTGAGTTTTTTTTATTATGAAGAATTGCATGTACCTACCTATTACATTTACCGTATTGTCTAATGCTATTGTATGTATTTATAAATATCAAGAGACTATTCACCATGTCACAACTCTATAATGTCGCCTTTAAAAAATAATTTTAACCAAAAAAAAAAAATAAGCTAAATTGACCCATTAGGCACATCTAAATAAAGAATGACTTAATTTTATTCCAACAAAACTCGACTTTGAATTAAGAACGACAATCGAAAAAAATAAAAGAACATCACAAATCCTAGAACCGTCGCCTAGCAACAAACCACATGAATAAAAAACAACTAAGTATTTTTTCACAAGACAAAGGCTAAAAGGCATACAGCCTAATAATAAAGATGATATTTAAAAAAGTCGTTAGAACCAGAGAATTTGAGTCATTGTTTAACCTTAAGCTCAAGTTATCGTTCCAGCGTCTGAGTCATTGGTTAAGTTTGTCGCTTTGCAAGTCACCTCATAGAATAGACATGTCTGCCATGTCTCGCCACTACTGCGCGGTTACCTGTCTCGTCATTGGGCAAGGTTGGAGGCCTAGCAAATTGTTACTCCATATCTATCTTAGTTTTAATGGCCGCATAACATTCCGAAATATCTAAGTCAATGTGCCAACTAGTAGGGTGGATTCAAGGGTGAATATAATGAAGATATTTGAAGGACGAAGCTCGAATTACATTATGCTCAACATAAAGTTTTAGCACGACTTTTATTTCTCAGCTAAGTGTATGTAAAGTGGTTCCAGCGATAAGTTATGTGGTCGCCTCTTAAGGCAATAAACTAATACTCTTCTAGAAGTATCGTGCGAAGATTGCGGAGCCAATCTAATAAGTAGACGTTAACGAGTGACAGTACCAAGGCAACTCGATTGCGTTTCACTTTAATTTGAAATCTAACACGATAAATTCTTTGTGTTCACTTCAACAATTAGACGCATTCCTGTGAGTCATCCACCCGAGACTCGTATTTTTATTGGCTGTTTGCATTATTATATCTTGACAAAGATATATTTTCGTGAAACTGCACGCAATTGGAGCTCTATAGAACGGCATATACAGTCGAGTTTCGCAAAGCCGAGGTTTTCGCGAGCCTATCGCTGCTGGGCCGACTCGCACTCGAAAGTAAAGCAATAAACGTTTCGAAATCACCTTGGTAGAGACGACGCCGCTGGAACATACACGTCTATCTGACGTCACGCAAAATTGGACTAGCAAACATTAGAGTAATTATTGCGATAAACCGAGTGAGCAGGCTCATCAGCGCTGAGCACCGCCGGCGCCTGCTGTCGCAGCCTGCGCCGCCGAGACCGATCAAATCTTCTAATTTTACTCTTGACAACACTTTTCTCATCGTCCTCTGAAAAATTGCTCATAACACACAACGAACACGGGCCATAAGTCGTACAGGAAAATGGCGCGACGCCGGTTGGCGGCTGCTGTCGAAAAACATGCGAAAACCAGTTTGAGCTGCTTTTGTTCATATCTTTCGGTGGGGAGTTCGATGACCAATGCAAATGTACGTGCGATTTTAGGTGCGAGGGTGGTGCGAGGGAGGGGCGGGCTCGGGTGCGGGGGAGTGCAGCCTGCAGCGGTCGACAACCGGCGCCGTGATTACCGCGTGACTCACCGCAGCCTTTGTCTCCTCACGGCACGGCTACTCACCTCCTCGGCCCGCCACGTGCTCCGCACCACGTGTGCACTCCCGACGTGCCCGATGACTACCGCCAACACGGTAAGTGTACTCCAACAAGCGCCTGGAACCATCATCACCAGAGCACCTGATGAAGTACAATGGGCGTGCGGCGGCTGGGCTCCTGGGCAGGCGGCGCTGCTGGGCTGGCGGCGGCGGCGGCGCGCGCTACTTCAGGTACCTGACTCGTGAGCACAGCCCGGCGCCGGAGTAGCGCGCGCTGCCGTCGCCTGCTCCTATTTATAGCGCGAGGGAGCCAGAGAGCGTGCGTCTCGGCTGCCGGCCGGGAGTCGACTGCAGCTCGGGGCCGGCGCCGCGTCCCCCGCGCGTCCCCAGACGTCAGCTGACCGCGGCTGCACCGGCCCTGACATTGGCGGGCGCGCCGGCGCGGGGGGCGAGGTCGCTGACCCCGCCCGCGGAAGCCTCCTCGCGAATCTGACGCGACGCCCCGCGCCCCGCCGCCCCCGCCACCACGCTCTCACATTCACCAAGTTTAGCTGTTGAATGATTTTCGACTTAGTGGAAGCTGGGATTTATTCAGAACCCTTTTTGTTGGCTGCTTTGTTTCAGTCCCTGAGGACCCAGACTTGGAGTACTCCTCGGAAAATGACTTGTAAGTCAGAAACAGCTGACGCTCAGATGACAGATATTTTTATTATATCAGATTACTCAGAGGCTTGCAAAGATTAAATATTTGTCGTCATAATGTTTTTGTGAAGGTCTTTACTCTTTAGTGGCAACATGTTCACAGTTATTCTGGGCAGTCAGTAGCCACACGCGGTGGCTGCGCCTGAAACGCGATACACTCGAGAGAAAGTATCCACTCACTGTATTGTCCGCACTGCACTGATATTGTTCACTCTGATGCAAACCGGGACAATACTCGTAACATTTGTATGAAGACAACTTATCACAACTGTAAAAATTTTAAAACAGTCGTGAAATAAAGTCACCATCTGCTTAACCGCGTGCCAAATACATAAAATAGGGTTTGCCACCAGTCTAACCGGATTCAGCTGAATACAAAGATCTTACACAAACCATTGTTCGACTTCTTTAGGCAAGATATAGTTAACTGACACTTAGGTAACCCTGTAATAACATACTTGACTTCTGAAAAAGAAAATAAGTAAACAAATAACAGTCAATATAATGAGCACTTCTCATAACGAAGTGAACCATGCGTATCATGGGTATCTTTTGTCAGAATGAAATTCTTATAAATGACATAGCTTTGAGAGCTCTTGCTAGCATTTAGGATAATCTTCACATATTCTATCTACCTTCTCTATGAATCATCTCTTCAAATAGAGAAGAAGAAGCATCAACAAAACACTCTTACTTACAGCAACTTATGTACAAGTAACGTCTCAGACAAATTAGTCGTTAGTCATTAAACATATGAGGGTTTTTCTAATCACAGAAAATGCCTAATATGTTTATTTTTTCCTAACGAATTAACATTAATTACCTAATCAACATACTATATCTGGTGTCTGTGTAATTGTTTCCAAATATTGTTTGATAACAATGTAGGAAAACCAATATCTTAGTAATTTGGTATTTCCTTTTTATTTTCATTTAGCGTCAGAACGGAAAATCACCGATTATATGATAAGCCGATTATCTTAATTCGCTTGTTGTAAAACTCTAGACTTACGGTAGAAACCCACACTCTAGACTAAACAGTCGGCCGATAGTTGCCAATTGTTTTTTTTAAGAAAATCTTGATTCCAATCAAAGTTTTCAGTCGGACTAACACTCGCAAAATACCTGGGGCCCGATTCTCCTAATTTTACTTAAGCGACATACGATTCACGTTTGACTCGGTTCGACTGAGATCCAATCCCGACTCGATTACGATTGAAGCGTATGTGGCATTCCGCTATTTTTTCTTTTAAATAAACGTTTTTATCCTTTGCTATATCATTATCATCATATATCATTCAATAATGAACCATTTTGTCTGCAAATGATTTACAATTGCAAAATGAATGTAGATCAAACTACCGTATAGACCAAAATCACCAAAATAGCAGACCAATCGCAAACCAATCGAATGTCGTTGGAATACGATTGGTCTTATGTTAGTAGCAGACTGCCAGATATGGTTAAAACTGCTATTGCGATCATATTGCGACTCGATTTCTATTCGATTTTGACATTATTAACTTAGGAGAATCAGGCCCCTGATCTTTGTAATGTGCGCACAACCATTCATCAGCATGCTGATTTATGAGCCCAAACAAACTATCGGCCGACTGAAAGTTTGCAGTGCGCTCAATGTGACTAACTATCTAAAAGAATAAAGATTATTTTCAAAAGAGATATTAATAAAATCCTATCTAATCCTATGAGATATGTATAAACACCTGAATGTTTAATTAAATTTTTGGTAAATATTTTGGGAAATTTCTAGGTGCTACTCGCAGTTTGATCATTTGATCACTACTGAACGTAGCCCTGTGAGACTCTTCGATGCCTTGGAAAACACGCTAAGATGAATGATCCAGTTGGTATTTAAAGATGTTTGATAGCAGGAAGGAACGTCAAGAGGTGGCTCTATGAAAAACTCTGATTCTCGGTTAAATCCAGTAAGACTGGAAGCTGACGTCAACCTTTTGAAGTAGCTAGAAGCCAGAACAACTTCGTCAGCACAGCATTACTCTCATACTACACTGACTAAAGTCAAAGAAAATAGGTACATGAGTAGTATGAATATATGTAAGTATAAAAAGTATGTAGGTAGTAAAAAGGTCCCAAACACATTTTCAAAGCACGCTCTAAAACAAAAGAATAACGCCATTCTTTTCAACAACTGAAGTATTGCACGTTACTGCAAAATGAACTAGCATAACCCCGCAATAAATAGAGCGCGTAAATAAAGTAAACAGATATTTTAATTGCCTAGTAATCACAGTAAATAATTGGCATCCAATGCGCCCATATAGTAGCCACACTTTACTACTGCCTTTTGAAAAAAGTGTGGCTTACCAGACCGCGACGATTCGTGCTTCAAGTCTCAATTAAAATCAATGTTCTTTTTGAAATTGGTCGTGGCCCGATGCACTTATCTGCAGTTTTGCTATTTACACTTAAATTAGATGAAGAGAAAATCTAGTTGTCTATGGTAAAAAAAACGGAATACGTTTTTCGAAAACTTTTTTGTAAGCGATTAATAAGAGGAGAATGATCTTGTGAAAAGGATGAAGGAATGTGTGATGCTAAGCAGATGATGGTCTTGTGAAAACAGCCTGTAATTCATCCCCCAATTTTTTTCATACGAATATAATAGATAAAACATACATACGTACGTAATAGTTCTTATTAAAAGGGCTAACGCACTATTGACTATCAGACGTTCACCTACAAACAGTCTTCGCTGTCCTTAAGTTCGTGAGCATCAACTGGCCGCTAGATGGCGCTGTTCGGTAAGACGAGTCACAGACCTCCACGAACCTATAGAAGGTGACACTACCCGGGGTGACATCAGGCCACGCGGTAGTCGTAACCTTTAGTAGTCAGCATTTTATTCCGAAAATATATACTTACGAATTTATTATTGTATGCCATTAAGGGAATGTCCTAAGGGGTTTGGAAGTTTGGCAATATGAGTGAAAGTTTATTGTGTAGTTGAAAAGGCTGGGGATTTTTATATTGCTTTGGGCATACCTATCGGCAATCTATTTAATGGTTATGTACAGTATATTATGTATAAATATCTTCCTCTAACAAACTTTTGCAGGGGCATCAGAGAAATACACAAAGCGTATGATTTTGGAACCGATAAATACTTAAATCATTGACTAGGTGCTAGTTGTAATGATTTCTCAGGACACTACCAAGCAATCTTCTGCAAGATAACTTACGAAGAAATTAGACACTTAAAATAAGCAAAATAATTAACAAAAAGTTTTATTCTTATTGTATAAAAAACATTTAAAAAAGTGAACAATTTAACAATAATACCTCATACACAATTAAGAAAAACACACAAAATGATCAGCTAACTTCAAAATTACAATGTTCTCTAAGACGTCTCTCAACTTGGACTCGAAGGGCGCGGGGTGAGCCGGTTCACATTGAGGAGACAATGGCTCCAAGGGCGCTCCGATGACCTCCGCGTGTTTTTTCAACCCCGAATGGAGTGCGCGGACCTTGCGTAGGGGTTACAGTTTTTGATTTTTCTGAGAATTGGGACTGGTATGCTTTGTTTGGGTATGATTTTTGAGACATGGAGCCTAGGTCGATTTTGGACCCCCGTCTAAGTGTATCCAAGTATCTTTGATAATTATGTTGACCTTAGGAGGTTTAATCTCTTCTAATACTTACCTATTTTTAATTCTATCTAATATCTAATTTTGTAACATAATGATTTTTTGAAGGGCAATATTATGCTTCAAAAGAAAAAGTTGACACACATTGTCGTTTGAATTCTACCCTATAACCAAAGTCATATAAATATAGGTACAGAATATAGTACCTAAGGAGTAAGATAGTACCCTAAGGATTTTAATATTATAGAAACATTTTTTTCCTATGAGCAATTGGCAGAAGAACATGAGGAACTGCCCAGTGTCACATTGGTATCACCATAAGTGTACATAGCTACTTATGCCGCTGTCCTGCAAAAAAATGAACAGGGTATTCTAAATAAAAACATGGCAACCCTAGATAGAGTAGGTATTTGTTTTATTGTATTGTAGCTGAATAATGAACTATGTTCCTTTTGTCTGCACTGAGTTATCGCCACTTATTTAGCAGGACAATGATTTAGATAGAAGGGTTCCACCGACCTCTGTTACAACCTTACACTGAATCGAGGCTAAGACATAATAAACAATAAAAAAATAAAGGTTGACAAATATGGGGGTAGAAAGTGTAACGAAAGAAATCTATGAAGGTAACTACATAAGATTAACATACTTAGGTTTAATATAAGCTCAAAGCTGAGCTACTTATTCTATTTTCGTTCATAATATAACAAAGATATTTTTATTATTCAAAACATTCATCCACTTGTAAGAGCCGGTGTAGGGACTTAGTTTAATTCACTTATCGCGTCTCTAAAATTGCAAAAAAAAGACTATTTTCAAAGTAATTACCAAACCCACATAGTTACTGTAAACATTTCAAAATGCTATTGCATGTAGAAACAGCCGCGGATAGATATTAAAATAATACATAGACTTGCATTTTAATAGTTTTTTTTCACAGTATAGTTATCGGCACGGATATTGAGCCCTGAACTTCACCTGCGCAGAAGCGATTTATTGATTTATTGCCTTATGTGTACAGTGCGCAAAGCGATCCCCACTCTTCCGCCGAGAGCTCAATATCCGTGCCGATAACTATAAATCAAACATTCTAGTAATTGGAAGGTATTAGCAGTAGGTAAATACATTTTATTTGCAAAATAGTTTACTTATAAGTTTTTTTTCGTGCCTGCCTTATCAAATAGGTACGTCACCCTGACTACAATCAAAGCTTAGTAAAACCTACTTACTCATAGAATTTGTAATTTTTATGTTGTTCACAATGTCTCTAACATCAAAATAGCTAGAGTATATGGAGAGAAGAGTAATTGCTAAAATGTTATATGTTGCCAGTACCTAGAAGGGTCACTTAACATTGACAACGGTACACGGTACGTTCCTATCAACTATAACATTTTGGAGGGTCTGCTTCTATGAAAAACCTTTTGTTAGGCTCTAAAAACTTGAGGTTCTAGTTATGCTCTGGAAGACCGCCAGTTACTGTACAGCAATAGGTTTAGCAAATCTATTTATTTTGCATTTCCAATGATTTCAAGATAAACTGAAACAACTGAATTTCAAGGTAATGTTACAAACCGGCAATGATATTTATCAATCACAATACTTCAGAAAATTAAAATCTCTAAAATAACTAAGCGATAAAATGAATTAATTAACTCGCTAAATATTATCTTTGCCGCTGCGTGAGGTCACTGCAGATAAGGTATCAACGTAATCCATAACTTTTGTTAAGAATAGGTAAGGTTTATCAGGGCCACACCTTTAAATAGATACGTGTTTTGTGTTAAAAGTAAATATAGTTATATAAAATGTTTTTGTTTGCTGACAAAAAAGTTCCGTAATATTTTCATAAAATTGAGAAAATTGTAACAAATACCTTGACAGGTTAGATTTACTCCAAGGTTCTTGAGCCATAATGTTTACCTACCATGGAACATACACAGCTGCTGCTGTTGGCACCTTTACACACACCCTCACCGATGTCAGGGTGTATTACTGCCACTTAACAGACCTGGTCGAAGGCATAAGAAACATCTGCTGTGGAACATCCACGAGTGGACTAATTTTGATAGCGTTGAGGACCTATTTCGTTTATCACAAGACAAGAATAAATTCGCAGAGTTGATGGCTTACCTCCAGTCAGGGTCTTGGACAGCCGACATTCCTTTGTTTTTTTAATCCTCACTGTGATTTCGGTTCAACCGGGCATCGAACCCAAGTCCCCGATCAGTGTCGTTGTGTTTGGACACTAGCTGCATCAAGTCAGGTTATTGGGCAGCCGGCAGGCATCGACTAAAGCCTACGTTCACTGAAAGCATAGAGGCACGATTTCCTTAAAACATCTGTTTACTTTTAATGTCACAGTGAACAGTTGTTTTAAGAAAACTCACGGTTATGTTGTCAATGAACTTGGGCCTAAGATACAATTCTTCGGTACTTATAGGGCAAACTAGACTTCCATTTCTCCTGATTATACCTCTTACTGATGGTCCATCCAAACCAGTGAGATTCAGTTTGACCCTGAACATACTAGTTCAATCTGGAATCAGGTTTCGATGACATTTGCCTATTAAAACGAGGCTCGTGCTACGAAACAACGCCACTGGTTATCAAACATTTATAATACGCACGTTGTCAAACAAGGTCGGTAATAATATAAATATATAGGTATTTATATCTAAGCTTGTATGTAAATAAAAAAGTGGTTCAGCAAAGACCTTGGTGCTGGAGAGTTCGTTGGACCGCGTGACGTCACAATTAAAGTGATAATGCGCTCACCGTTTATATGGCTAATGAGAACTGATAAAATGCTTTGACTATACTTAATAGTGCCTACTATTTGCAAAGAAGAAATGTCATGGTGGCCTAGTGGGTAAAGAAAGTACCACCCACCACTCAAGTATGAATGTGGGTTCGATTCAAGGTCAGGCAAGTACCAATGCAACTTTTCTAAGTTTGTATGTAATTTCTTGGATAGCAAAGAGGTGTTTCGGAGGGCACGATAAACTGTAGGACCCAGTCTGACAACTTCTTACCTAGGGGTATCGGGTTGCCCGGGTAACTGGGTTGAGGAGGTCAGATAGGCAGTCGCTCCTTGTAAAACACGTACTCAGCTGCATCTGGTTAGACTGGAAGCCGACCCCAACATAGTTTCAAAAGGCTAGGCTGATGATGTTATTTAAATTTGAGCAAATTTCTGTAAGATGGTTACTCTAAACGTCTGAATTGCCTATTGCATTGTATTGTATTAATAATTAGTCTCATAGAATTTTAATTGATTTAATTTCTAAGAGATCAATTGAGTTCAATATAAACATAAATAACTGTTTTTCTTTTTCTCAACATGTCCAATTGTACATAATATATTTTATTTGCTGAGTAATGTCGCGTAAATTATTTAGCAAAGACTTAATTATTTATTGAATTGAATATAAAAAATATATTTTCCTGCACAGAAAGCATGATCTTCAAAAAACAAAAAATTAAAACATATTTTTGTGACCTAACCAATTTACATCAAGACATCATTATTAAAACAAAAATATAATAATAGACACACATTTATTGCATTTAATTTACACAGATAAAATATTTACATCGCATTCACCAATAATTCATCATTATTATTCATATGTACATAAATGTAATAATAATTATCAAAATGTTCATAAAATTACTATTTAGTAATTAATTGTACAATTTCCTAAATTATTCTAATATTATTGAGAAATATTTTTCAATTTATTGACATTGTATATTAGTTTAGCTGTGCGTGTTAAAAACTGTTATTACATTAATAACAAAAAATATTACCTAAAATCATTTATCAATGTAATATTAAAGAAAAAAGAAAGAAGCTAGTCACGGAAAAAAAAGCTATTTTTTCTGCCTGACATTTAATAAGTCCATAAATGTTATTTAAATATTACCTACTCCTGTAATTTTTATGAACTTACGAACTTTATAATATTTCATTTACGTAACTGTCTATTTATAATTTATTATAATTTCATTTTACAATATTATATACATACAATAATATTTTATTCTAATATAAAATTGATTTTGTTCTTAGTCAAATAAATATTATAAGGGGTTAAAATGTCCATTAATTTCAAGAGTTTTATGTCATGTTATATAATGATATTATTTAATTTCATTGAAACTTAAACCTATTTTAGAATATTCCGCATTTGTGTTAACAACGCCATCTCGAGGAATTATATAAAACTAATCTGACACTTATTTCAAGATGGTGGCTTAAGTCAATCTCTATAAATAGAATACGATTCCTATCTTACGTAATCTTTGAAACGTAATAATTGTTAAAATTCCTTACATTTAAAATTGGTAGAATATAAATATCAGTAATTTGAGACTACAAACGTTTTACATACGATGTAATTAAAAAAAAATACAAAAAATTGATATTAGTACTACTATCAAGTCAATGGTATAAAAATAAAGAATTTCATTTGAGTAATACAGTAAGTACCGACTATCGCTGGTACTCAAAACTAAATTAATAATTATTATTCATTCGTCACAAAATAAAATATTTGATACGTTCATTAACTTCTAATTCATGTCGCTTGTATATACAAACCTAATGCTAACTATAGATACAAAGTATCCTAAAATTGCCTATCTAAAAAATAATTAGATTTATTAAATCTAGAGTCTCGTGAGCCCTAAAACACACCACAACACACCGTCCCTTACAACACGTATTACACACGACGCGTCTTCAATCGCACTATTGTCCTAGTATTGTAGAACAACTTTAAATAAAACACAAGTCTTGTATGTCGCGACGCCGCCACAGACATATATTTTCGCCCGCGCACCGCATACTACAATATAGAAAAAAATATCGATAGAAAGTACAAATTTTGGGTTCGGTACATACGAATGGAAGTTTCATATATTATTCTGGACAAATTAACAGTTTTTTCAAAGTTCTAGAAGATCTTTTTACTGTGGTCAGTTTGGCTCAATGAAATTTATCAGAAGATCAAAAATTTTGCAAAATTTCCACAGTAGAAATACAGGGACAAATGCCATTTTAATATCAAACCTACTAAAGATGGAGCAAAAGGCAGTGACATACTTTAACTGACCAAACCCTTTTGCTATATGTAAAGCCCTTCACAATCTAGGACACCTGTGATCTGGGGTTGTTGGAACCGCGGCCCTGGTACACAAACCCTTGCCTATTTTTTACCAGTCTACACTTCGGGAGCCGAGGTTGGCAATTGGGGCAGGACGATTCTGATTTGCAGCACTTAGTTGCAGGAAGGCTGTGAAGCTCCTGTGGTAAGTTTATCGATGACAGATACTCACGTGTGGTGTGCAGTCTATAGCAGTGCGCGCGCGGCGCTGCTGTTGGGGCGGCGCGCGGCGGGGGCGCGGCGTCAGCGCGCCGGCGGGGCGGCGCCCGAGCCCCACCAGCGCAGGCACGCCGCGTCCACGCAGCGGGCACGCGCCGCGCGACGTGAGACCTCTTCAAGCACTTCCTATATGTGGGAATTGGGTTTTTTGTCACTTTCTTTGTACAAGTATTGTCCAAAGTTGCTTTGAACAGGCACATAAAACGACTATTGTGTCCCTTTATTATGAACATTTGAATTTGGCAAGATAAAAAAGGACACAGTCCTACAAAACCACAATATTGAGTAGGAAATGATGCTGAATTCCTGACATGATAAGCTGCACATAACTGCACATATCCAAAGAGTAACAAAATCCTCCTTAGCTCGTGAAATAAACCACGATAAAAATCGTAATAAAACCAGCACATCACCTGTTTCTTGAGCACAATATGCTTTCCCTTCCAATACTTCATAAGCCCCCTCTCCTGCAGAGTAGACACGATATCTGACGACGCAATAGCCAGGTCCTTGCTCAGGTCTCTGATGCAGAGCGTGGGTCCTGGGGCTGAACACAACCTCTTCAGTAGAGCCTCCTTCCAGTAGGAACGGTAGGAGATCAGCCCGAGGTCTGATAGTGGAGTCTCGGGGGATCCGACCTTGCCTTCTTCTTTTGTTAGAAGGTAACCTAGACGGAGGGAATGATTGGTTTATTGAGTGAAAAATTAGATTTCGTTTAATTTAAAACTTGAGGACTACAGGTTTACAGCCGGTTTTGGAACTACCATTTCTTTTCAGGTAAACGAGAACGATAACCTAAAATAGTTCCGGCTTATTTATTTATTGGTGTTTTCGCACCTGTCTCTTCGTCGTTGTTCCCAAACACACTTCGACAAAACAAACATGAACGAATGCATTTCTTAAATTACTTATTCAAGTTAAATATCGACTCCTTTTGCAGAAAACACATCAAAAGCTTTGAATAATCCTCCCCCTGTTTTCCCTCAAAACTTTAATTTACATTTCCTTAATGTACTTATATTTCCTGCGTCTAGCATCCCAAAGTTAACCTGTCCATGCGAACACTTAATTAATTTTATAATAAGACGTTCAAACCGCAGACGGGCAGGGGACTGACGTAGCCAGATTAATCTTACACTGCTCGCGTATGACAATAAGATATTTTAATTACGATAGAAGGCTTGAAAAAATTGCTTGGAGGCATTTTTAGGATTAAAAAAGAATTTAAGTATCTTCTTAAAAGGGTATTTTAAATACTCTTGAAAGTTACTGCTAAAGAAACGATGTTAATTATATTAAATTAGTCCTGTGTGATGTATTATTATCTAAGTAATACACAGGGTTTCCAAGAATATTTTAATTAATTACTTCTTTCGTCTTTTGTCTCAAGCAGAGCTAAAAATAAGTCTGTTTGTAAGTATTAGACTGCTACAAATCCATGCTCCATTCTATATTTACAATTACACACAATCCCTTGTAGAGCAATAAACTTCAAACTCGCTAATATAATTAATTAGTAATCACACTGAAAGTAAGGCGATTAAAATTTTGCGCTGAAACCACATTAATATGCAGCCACTAATTTACAGTTTCGAATTTCAAATCGAGACACATTTCTAGTTGTTGGTCAAACTTCATGAATAAAATATTGTAACGATTAATATTCGTTAGTTCAATAATTAAGGGAGCTATCGAAATAGCTCGCATCTAGAATCTGACGGGAGGCAGGGCTGGCGGATCACGCTAAATCGAATCATTTGTTACCGTCGGCCACTTTGTAAATTCATAGCCGTTGTAGGGTTAAATAGAATATGAATTGGGGTTTGGGTATTTCGAGCTGGGAAAATGGCTTGTCAGTTACTGGAGTGGTTTTATTGTCAAATTGTTTTGTTGTTACATATTCTAGAATTAATTTCGCCACATTTACAAGTTATTAATTAATAAGCTATTGAAAACGCCACTAGAATTTCCTAAAATAACTCTCTAAATGGCAATTATTTAATTAATAAATTGTCATGAAATATTGAACGACGGCACGGCAAAATAACAGTACCACATGTTATAAAAACTGTCAAATGAACCAATAAAAAATCCACAACCAAAAATAAACCATCGATACAAAAAGCTCCATATTATCCTAGGTTAGTTATGTTACACATGGCAACCCTATTTACGTCTCACGCCCCCGTCCCTTGGCTAGACCCGAGGGGGTGAGTCTAGACGGCAGACCGATCCATACTGCAGCCGCATCGATCGGGGTCGGGTCGACGGCCGGCGCGTCGCGACGCCCCCACCGGGGACAAAACAAACCCGCAGTTGGAGGGTTTATCATGTTGACCGCACAGGTGTGTGGGACGCGCATTTGTAAGAATGTTAGCTGCTGTTGACATGGTGGATGATGACCAGAGCGATTCTTTTGTTGGTTGTGAACTAATTAATGTTTTGTTATTGGTTTACAATTGATTAGTGTCGATCATGAAGTCGCATTACAAGATTTTTTTAGCCATCGAGAGACAAAAATCGCCGTTCTTTAACCCCTCTATGAGCTGTTAGTGTTTCACATTTTTTTCGTTTCTTCAGTTGCTTTCCAAAATAAATTAGTCACTATTCCTAGTCCTACAATTCGCAAAAAATATAGCAAATGCTATAATCAATCTCCAAAAACAGTACCATCTATCCATAGACAAGCCACAACCCGTCTGTAGCCAGGCTAATGACGGGCGCTGTCACCGGTGACATTGACATTTGCACTCAACTATTCTACGCGCGTCGCCGAGGGCAATTTGTATGACTTTTTGCGTTATTAAAGGTTAAGCCCTGTGAATTATGTCCGTCTGGCTAGGGTTGGCAAAGCAAAGTTAATGTGTTGTCACTTTAATGGGATGCTTGAGGTATGACAGTTACGATAATGAATTAGTTTGAGGTTTGGTTTTATGGTGAAATAAATTTTTGTAACAAATTGTTCAAATATTTTTGTGGGGATTTTCTCTTGAGGTTTTTATAAGTTTATTCCTAATACCTAATAAGGGTCCTATATATATATAAAATGCAATATCACTTGACATAAATATGCAATTTCTCTTCTTACCTGAAAACAATTTTCTATAAACAATAACAAAAGTGCCTTAAAAAAATCGCGGTGCAATAAATTTATTTATCCAATACTTTGTATCTAAAATAGATGCGAAGATAACCGCAACCATTGCTAAAAAGAAACATTCCTTTTTAATTATAACACATGGATACTTACTGAAGTCTATGAGCAGTCTACCATATCCTTGTCTCTGGTAGGGAGGTAACGTCAGGATGCAGGACACGTTATAATTTAGGAACGAATTCTTTTCCTGCAACAATGAAATTAACACATTTAAGTACAAAAACCAAACTTTTAATTACTGCGTCTATTTTTTTAGGCATCCACTGTCGAATTTCGTAAAATCTTATACTAGGTGTTTCCAGGTTTTACTTCTCTCACCTGGATATCACATACGTCACCAGTACCAGGATAAGATAGGCTAAACTCACAAATAACGTGGCTTTTTGTCGGTAAAATTACAACTTCAAAAAATTCCCAAACTACCTATCTATACTAATATTATAAAGCTGAAGAGTTTGTTTGTTTGTTTGTTCAAACAAACTCTAATCGCGCTAATCCCAGGAACTACTGGTCCGATTTGAAAATTTCTTTCAGTGTTAGATAGCCCATTTATCGAGGAACTACTTACTTTTTATATGGTACGGGAAGTAGTTCCCACGGGATGCGAGTGAAACCGCTGGCAGAAGCTAGTTTTTAATATTAATACAGGTACCTTTACATTATTAGCATACGTCTTATTTGTTACGTCTGTTATGCTAATCATTTGTGTGAGTCATGGGCCATAACTACATATTCTTAATTTAAGCTTCAATGAGACTACCACTATCATTTATTTTATGCGATTTATATTTGAAGGATACAAATGTAAGTAACATACACATGGGATATTTAAACTTGTATGGAGTGGTTAAAGCCACTAATAGGCCCGTGGGAGTCGATGGGGTAACAAATGTTGGGTGGTTATTGCCCTTTTTTTAGGTTTTCTTGAATTTATTGGAATACCAGAATGTACTTTTGTTAAGATAGATAGGAATTATGAGTTTTCAATTCCTTTCTTTTTAATTCAGTAAAAACTACTAGGTATATTTTCTTTCAATTATACACTATTTTAGTACCAAGTCACGAGCGTGAGTTAGTAAGTTTGAACCAATTGTTTTGGATATATTTTAATTGATACAAAAATCTTAGATTTTGGATTAAACATTATATCAAAAATACTTTTTTTTTGTCAAAAATTAGTTCCAGTCCAACTTAAACTGTCGTGATTCGTAAAACACACGTTTTGTTGTTTTTACTAAATCAAGCCATCAGACTCCTAACCAAACCATTTAAAAGCCACTACATCAGGCAAAAACACGTCATTGTTCTGCCTATAACCTCAATATCAAAGGAGGTTTAAAAATAAGTCCCGTTGACGTCACGCATGACGCACGTGCGTGCAACTCGACGTGTCTATGGCACGAGAGTTTATTCATACGAATTAATGGAAAAAGGAAATGGCTTTTAGGCATTACCTACATGAAAAATAAATTGAATGAATGGTATGTACGAGTTGTGTATATTCGGAAAAAGTAAACGCATTTGTTAATGTTTGCTGTGTTTTGTTTTTGATATACAAAAGGGACTAAAGAATCCAGTACGGTATAAAGTTCATAATTTTTATTCATTAAGCCTTTTCAAATTATTGACTTTTCGGTTTTTATTTAATATTAAAACAAATTTGAAGCCATTAAAACCACGACAAATCAACTATACGCCACATAATTATCAATAATTATTTTAACTGTTTCATATAAAATACTACCCAGACATACTAATTGATCACATCTCCATCTCCTATACAATATCATTCCAACAAAGACCAAAACCCAACCAAATCTATAAAAAAAAAAAACACTAACAAAATCAGAACCAGACAGTACTATAACTAATGCACATTTTAAGTTAAACTAAGTTCCACCTTAAATCTAGACAAAACATCCTCTGTCTACTGCATCAGGTCAACGACCTTTGAGGGGGTGGTGGTGGGTGAAGGGGGGGGGAGGACGCGTCGCTTCCCGAAACATTAAAAATATAGTCTGACCTGAGTGTAAATATTTTAAGGTTCGTAGTAATAAGATTGGTTTTTTATTGGCAGGTGATGATTGGTGATCAGTTGGGTTGTGAATGTGATGATGACCTGGTGGCTAAGGAGATCATTTCTCAAGAACGTGAATAAAAATTTAATTCAGTTAAATGGTAAGTTGTATGATTTTTTATAATTTTGAACGCCATTGACAAATGTAGCTGATTGTGAACATGAGAAATTGTAAATCTGTTATGTGACGGAGTGGTTATGAATGATCGATGATCATACTTCCGTAGTAAGGAGTAATGTCATTTAGGAGAAAGGGTTATTTTGCTATGATATTATTTAGTCAACCCTCATCTATTTTAATTGACCATTGGGTTAATTATTCAGATAAACCTCTAAGACATCCGTAGAATATCAGCACTAACGTTAAATCCTGTCTCAATGTTACAACCAGATAATCCCATACAGAGACATAAACTCCTAAAACCAGTCCCCCCAACTACACACAAGTTCAAATGATTCCCAATAAAATTTGAGTGGAAAACATCAGTCCCATACGTGTCTGCGAGGTAATGAATTCTCACAATAATGGTGGATACAGACCGTCGGCCCACCGACGTCTAGACGTCTGCGCCCGCCTGTTTACATCGCTAAATTGTCACTCTCGTTCAGGGCTGGGTATTAGGTTTATTGAGTGGTTTTGGTTGAGGAATGGTTAGCCGACTTTGTAAAAAGGTGGTTCTCAAAATATACCTTATATTATACCTCTTGTGTTTATTCTTATACCTCTAAAATTAACTTTTAATAATTAATAAAGAGTACTTCTCGATAACGATAAGAAAGTTTGATCTAACGATGGTTTTAAGAACCAACATAGATCTTTTTTGCATCTTGGGCAGGTACATTTGATAACCATTGTAACAATTAAATTGCTATCTAACAGTTATTAGAACTACAAGTAATAAAAATTGAGAATAAAATAAATATATCAAAGAACTATTTTCAGTAGCAATAAAAGCAGCAGTTTCTTTAAAAAAATGTGGCAAACTTATTTTATTTATTGCATGTTATGTTTAAGACAGCGTTGCGTTTTAAATACTTCAGAAAATTGAACATAAAGTCTAACTACCAAAAACAGACATTGACACGGGACACACGGGACGACAAAACCGTGACAACCCTACAACCGAACGGGCCGGTAACATTGGGGTACGAAAGTACGAAATCAAGCGATATTTGTACGTAACGTAACCATAACCTACGCCACGTATAGGCGTTTCGTCACCATTTTATGACGAATATTGTCGCATGTTAAATGCTTTGTTCACGTGAGCAATAAGGGGTTGATATCTGTCATCGTACGATATGTATCAACGTCAATTATGTATTTGATAACAAACAGCCTGAGTCAAAAGGGTTTATCTATATGTTATGGACCAAGTGATAAATTGGGCATTATACATAATGCCCGGTCATTATGAAAAATGCCCAATATGAGAGTGCAATTTGATAATAATTATTCAAATAATCAAATTGACCGGGCACTATACATATTGCCCGTGACCTTTTGGGCAAAGTAATATAAGCATATTTAATTTCATTTTTTTTATTGTTATTGACATTTAACTTAAACTAAATATTAATAGCATGCAACATGCAGCAAGCATGGCTTCTGTCACGGCTCCGGCGCTGCGGGGCTCCGGCGGTACCATGCGAGCTTATCGTCGCAGACCTGCGCCTACGTGCGCCTCAGCTCGCAGGCCGCCTTGACCCTCCGCGCCTACGCGGTTTTGAATTGCACTCCAGGGGTAGGGCAGACAAGACTACGTGGAGTCGGGTTTGCAGCGATTCGTTTTCGTCACTGACTTCAATTTTTATTAATACAATGTTTTGAATCCAAATTAAATTCTACCTTAAAAAAAAACGAGCCAAGAAAAATGAGATCAAGAAAAACGATGCCGAGTAAGTAAATTAGATGACCATTGTCCAATAAATAATTTTGTGGTTAGACTTAAAATTTCCCCTTAAAAAAGAACATATAATTTTCGAAACAATAATCATAAAATATGTAGCAAGTAACAGAATTTATTTATTAGAACAACTGCCACCCTCGCACAGCATAAAATATAGCTTTATTATCAAATTGCCCAACTGTCATGTAGCAATATAATAATGCCCGTGCAATGTGATAAATAATGAAGTTAAGATAGTTATTAATCATTTGGCCCGATAAAGCTAGACATTATTCATAATGCTCGGGCATTATAAATAATGCCCGAATTAATCACATGGTCCATAACATATATACAGTCATGGTCACATAATTAAAGACACCCCCAACTCGAAGTGAAATAAATAGTTATGGTACTGACATGAGCTTAAGCACAGTATAAAATGTAATGTTATTATTATTAAAACAAACACTACATTGTGTTCTTTAAATTAAGGACAAACAATATTTACTTTCTTTAATACTTTAGATTTAACGCTCTATGGGAACTGAACACTAACTTTTGTAGCTGATACTTGGCTGGTCAACTAATTAAAGACAGTTAAAGCCCAGTTAAGAAAAAAAAAACGCAAGATAAAAATAGTTGCCATACTTTTTTTAGAAGTGAGTAAAACACTTATAATAACTCGAATTAGGTAATAATTTAGGTTTCTTTCATTAAAAATTTTCATTTTATTCCTATCAATAAGACTAGAACAAAAATTCTGGTAAGTAAAATGTTTTGGGCTTTTTTAAATTAAGTTTTGACATGCGGATTTATTCATACCACTTGATCTGTAGTAAGAACATGGTAATAAATTTATTATTAAAGATTCCTTATCAATGGCACTAAAAAAGGCAAGGTTTGAGAACAACTGAAAACCGACCCCAAGGAAAACTTGTCCGCAAACAGACTTTAAGGCGGTGCTATAGGCGAATAGTGAACCGTTTACATGATTCGGTACTGGTTTTTTTGGGAGTCATCTAATGCTAAAAAGACGACAATTGTGTCTGCAGAACTTTTAGACTACAACCGGGTCGGGAAAAGCTGTAAGGCATGGGTATCAGAAGATGTTACTTTTGGAAAAGCACCGCGTGTCCATACTGTAGTTGGTGTTTTCTATCAAAGGTGAAAGTTGCTCTGAACAAGTATTGAAAAATCACTTTTTTATCTGATAAAACAAAGGGATTTGATGAATTCTAAAAAACATAATTGATTTTAGTCACCTCCAAAACATGTTATGGAACCAAAGTACACCAAGAAAGTTCTCAAGCATAGGTGGCGAAAAAGTAATAGTGTGGGGCTTCTCTCCACTACTTGGTGTGGTGATCCTTTAGAAAGATATTATTAAAAATAGGCGAATTCAAGTACTATAATATTTTAAAAATAAGCATCTAGTTATATGCTAAGCATAATTTACCGGTCCTTAGCGCTTTCCAAATTAGAAATGTTCTGAAAAACACTGTAAGAGTAGTAAAAAGGACTCTTTGATTGAGCAACTTATGACGGTTTTGGTTTGGCCCATTGCAAATTTAATAGAAAAAAACTGGTAATCGGCTAGAAAACACAATGGCGATAAGTCATACATGAAACATTGATCAATTTTACAAACATTTTTATAAAGCATGGAAGAAAATTCCCGTAGCGACTTAAAACAAAACTGACCGCTTGCACTTTTAGGGATGCCGTGCTGTCATTGAGGTAAAACGAAATAAACCAAATATTTGTACTCATTGGTATGCTTAGTTATAGTGTAGGGAATGTTATTATAGAAAAGTACCATCAATAATATTAATAATTTGCATTTCTTCCTCTGAGCAAATTGAGTGTCTTTAATTATATGGCCAGGCCACGTTATGGTTCATACTGCTCGAGATTCGGATAAAGCGAAAAAAAACTTGTCGCGGAGGATCACTGAAGATAGTTTTTAGTTTTAATATTTCACAATGCCCTCTTAAATATTTTAAAATAGGAAAAAAAGTTCCAATAGCAATCAGAAAAAAGAAATACAGATAAAATGCGGCAGCAATTTAAGATTCCAACAGTGTCTTTAATTATATGACCACGACTGTATATAAAAGAAAGTCGTGTTAGGTACTCCACTTAACTCAAGAACGGCTGAACCGATTTAGCTGAAAATTGGCAGGAAGGTAGTTTAGAGCTAGGAGAAGTTTTTGTCACCATCCGGCTACGGGAAGCAGTTATCTCGGGACGCGGGTGAAACCGCGGGCGGAAAGCTAGTATTCGATAGTTTTAACACCTATTCTGCACTAGCAGTTCCCCGCGGTTTAACGCACGTGCCAGGATCTAGGAGAAGTACACCCTCCAACCGGGAATTTCGAGATTCGTAATGATACAGGTATAATCGGGATCAGGATTTTTACTTAATCATCATACTTTTAGGTTGAGTTAACTAATGTTCGCATTTCATTGCTTATGTGCCAATATGGTTCAGCAATTTTAGTTTTAGATTTTTCTCACTAAAATGTTAAAGTAAATAATAATAATTATTCTAAAGTAAATATTAAAAATAATTCCTTAAATAAAATAACCCTTTGAACAAACTAACTAGAAGACAATATAAAACACTTAGTACAACAGCGTGTTCAATTGAGGGGCGTATTCCCTGAAGGCGCGTGGTCTATTGAAACACCACTTCTGTGCGTGAGAATTCACTTTTTGCATCCTGCGAGGTGGAAATGTTCTCTTTTAGATAGTAAATAGAAAATAATAGAGAAAAGAATAGATCTTTCAGTTGTTTCAGATAAATTAAAATTTAGCTTACTCTTTTTTTTTTCATATTACCTCTATAGACATTACCACCAACATTTTTAATCTTTTCCTCAAAATCTACACTAATATTATAAAGCTGAAGAGTTTGTTTGTTTGAACGCGCTAATCTCAGGAACTACTGGTCCGATTTGAAAATTTATTTCAGTGTTAGATAGCCCATTTATCGAGGAAGGCTATAGGCTACTTTTTATCCCGGTACGGGAAGTAGTTCCCACGGGATGCGGGTGAAACCGCTGGCAGAAGCTAGTTCTACATAAAACCAGTAGGTCATAATCTTCAGAGTAACTGAATTTGTACAGCTTGTACAATTGAGGGGCGTATTCCCTGAAGGCGCGTGGTCTATTGAAACACCGCTAGGCGTGACCTGTCCTTGAGCGTGAGAACAAGCGTGTTGCCGACTGAGAAGAAATGTTCTCACCTTTCAGTACATATTAAAATTGTAGCTAATTACATATCATCTTCCTAGAATTTTTGTCAATCTAATAGAGTCTGACCATAAAATTGTAAAGCGTTTCTTACAGGATAACCTAGTTTGAGAGGCAGAGTTTGAACTCATTGTGTACAGATTTATATGGCACTAGCTTCTGCCAGCGGTTTCACCCGCATCCCGTGGGAACCTCTGCAAGAACCCAGATAAAAAGCCTATAGCCTTCCTCGATAAATGGGCTATCTAACACTGAAAGAATTTTTCAAATCGGACCAGTAGTTCCTGAGATAAGCGCGTTCAAACAAACAAACAAACAATCAAACAAACAAACTCTTTAGCTTTATAATATTAGTATAGATACCGAATGTTTGCGTTTTGTGTACGTACTACATGTTTCTGTTTTTTGGAAAATAAAGATATTATATATAAAAAAAAAAAATCATAAAACATTGCTAGGAACTACTATAACTACCAAAGAAAAGCTAAAAAAGTCGTGGTGGCCTAGTGGGTAAAGAACCAACCTCTCGAGTATGAGGGTGTGGGTTCGATTCCAGGTCAGGCAAGTACCAATGCAACTTTTCTAAGTTTGTATGTACTTTCTAGGTAAATCTTAGACACCAATGGCTGATAAAAAGGTGATGGAAAACATCTTGAGGAAACCTGGACTATAAAGTCTGAAATCACCAACCCGCATTGAGCAAGCGTGGTGATTAACGCTCAATCCTTCTCCGTGTGAGAGGAGGCCTGTACCCAGCAGTGGGACGATAAAAAGGCTGTAACAGTAACAGTAACTATAGCTACCCCTTTGATACTCAACCAGATGACAATTTAAAGCGATAACTTGCTACAGCTTGTACAATTGTGGGGCGTATTCCCTGAAGGCACGTGGTCTATTGTAACTCCGCTAGGCGTGACCTGTACTTTTGCGTGAGAACAAGCGTGTCGCAAGCTGAGAGATGGAAATGTCCTGATCTTTTTGTTGGGCGTTACTTGCTGAGTAGTATGCTACTATTATAATGTAGTACTAATTTAATAGTAAGTTTGTTAATCCTTTCATGTGAGAACAACTGAATAGGTTTTCATTAACTCAGAAACATGGCTATCTAAAAGCTTTGTCTACAAATCACATTTAAAATAGACAAAAACAATAAACCACATAAAAATAAATGTGTGATAAGTGTTGAAAAATAACATAATTGCAATCTATACTAATATTATAAAGCTGAAGAGTTTCTTTGTTTGTTTGTTTGAACGCGCTAATCTCAGGAACTACTGGTCCGATTTGAAAATTTATTTCAGTGTTAGATAGCCCATTTATCGAGGAAGGCTATAGGCTACTTTTTATTTTCCCGGTACGGGAAGTAGTTCCTACGGGATGCGGGTGAAACCGCTGGCAGAAGCTAGTGTTATATAAACTGAAGGTTTGCTTCTTAGTGTTAGGTCAGGAACCACAGATTCAATTTGAAAAAATATTTCGGTGTTAGTTAGCCAACTAATCGAAGAAGACTTGTACAGTTATCGGCACGGATATTGAGCCCTGACCTTCACCTGCGCAGAAGCGATTTATTGGTTTATTGCCTTATGTGTACAGTGCGCAAAGCGATCCCCACTCTTCCGCCGAAAGCTCAATATCCGTGCCGATAACTATAAGCTACTTTTTATCTGTGTGTATTCCTAGGGAATGCAGGTAAAACCGTTGGCAGAAGCTAGTCCCAAATATTAACAACTATACTCAATACATAATTACAGTAGATAAACAACAATTAGGGCATAATATTTCAAGTTTAAGCTCCGTTATCTCGCGATAAAGACAAAGGGTAACATTGTAATTATTAACTAAGCGTTTACATTTAAATTGAAATACTCAAAGCCGTTATTTTGACTGTATTACACGGCTTGTAAAGTTGACTGTCTGGTGTCTTTCTATTGAGTACTAGCGACCCGCTCCAGCTTCGCACGGGGTAACAGTATTTCCCCACTATTTAATGTATGTTATCTATACTAATATTATAAAGAGGAAAACTTTGTTTGTTTGTTTGGTTGTAATGGATAAACTCAAAAACTACTGGACCGATTTTAAATATTCTTTCACCATTAGAAAGCTATATTATCTGCGAGTAACATAGGCTATATTTTATCCCGGTGCGGGCAGTAGCTCCCACGGGACGCGGGTGAAACCGCGGGAAAACGGCTAGTTATACATATAAACCTTCCTCTTTAATCATTCTATCTATTGAAAAAAACCGCATCAACATCCGTTGCGTAGTTTTGAAGATTTAAGCGTACAAAGAGACATAGGGACAGAAAAAGCGACTTTGTTTTATACTATGTAGTGATTATCTATGTACATAGAGTTTTAAAAAACATTGGAAATTTATGTTCCTCCATTTTTTTACTGTTAGCAATATGTTTTTTTAATTTTACTGAAGGTGCTCGTAAATATGCAACAGCCAACTGGAATAGCCATTCAATCATCAGCAAACTGCTTTGCAGTTTAGCAGAAGTATTATGTGTGTGTAATGATATTTTCTTCTTGAATAAACGCTTTTACATTTTTTTAATTTTCATCTAGCAGCTAGCCATTTGACTAAACAACGTATTTTTATTTGCTAACTAGCTTCTGCCAGCGGTTTCACCCGCATCCCGTGGGAACCTCTGCACGAACCCGGATAAAAAGTAGCCTATAGCCTTCCTCGATAAATGGGCTATCTAACACTGAAAGAATTTTTCAAATCGGACCAGTAGTTCCTGAGATTAGCGCGTTCAAACAAACAAACAAACAAACTCTTCAGCTTTATAATATTAGTATAGATGGAGGCCCTCAAAAGTTTCAACGTGACAAATAATTCTTCTTCTTCCTGCCTTGTTCCCAACTCATTTGGGGTCGGCGCAATGTGTACTCCTCTTCCATTTCTCTCTGTCAGACGTCATACTAATCAGGTAATTCAAAACCTTATAATGGAATTAAACCCAGACCATTTAATTAGATATCAAAGCCGTCAACATCAGTGCAAACCGACCATTTCAAGTTGTTCATTCTTCAGCTACATTTACCTAATTTGTCGTACCCTCTCATTTTACCACCTAATATCCATATTCGTAACTAAAAACGCATCGCGCCGTCTAGCCGGCTGTAGCGAGTCCGGATGCGGGGGTCAATGACCCCAGACGTCTGGGTCTTAAGCACGGAGTAAGGAAAGATGAGTGGAGATGCCATGAGGTCCTTCTCCTAGGTCAAATACGTGCGGTGGGCATGACGAAAATGATCAGTTACGAGTGGACCAACAAAGCCTTCGGGTTCTTTGAGGTATCTCAGCGACAAAAGATGAGCGGGTTTCAAAGTAGGCGTTGGTACATTTTGGCAAGCTACTTTCTTAGGAGATTTGTATAAGATTGAATGTGGGTGGACTTATAGGAAGAGGATGACCAAAGTAACGATGGATGGATTGTGTGAAAGTTTTCATGGCTAGAAAGAATGTTACTTGTAAGATGACGGCAGATAGAAGAGTACATGCTGCGCTGGCCTCAAATATTTTTTTTAGGGAGGATGATGATGGATGACTTTCTTAGGAGACTCCGTCATGGCATCTCCTCTACTCATTTTGTTCTCCATGGTTTTAAGCTATGTATACGTTTAAGATGCGAATTTTACGGAGTACCGTGTTACGATCGATCAGACCGTCTACGATGTAGGGGGGGGGTGGAGGGGGGTACGTGTGCTACTCGCGGTAGTACTCACCTTTTGACCGGCAGTCGGGGAAATAAGGTGTGGCGTGATTAGTATGGTAATTGTTGTGTGAAAGATCAAAGTAGTGACTAAGACTTTAGCTCGAAGAATTATTGAAATTGACAGACTTTTCAATAGATCCCCAAAATCTTTTTCTAAGACCAAATTCTTATTTGGTTTTGGTGTGTAGTCTGAGAATGAAATAATCAAACTCTGTGTTGCGTTCACAAAGCTCTGTAGTACTACCATGTTCCATTAAAAATGCCCCAGTACGTAACGTCCGCAAAAACAAAAGAATAAAATCGAGCAAAATGTGTTCTGAACAAAAATACGAGTAAAAGCGCCGCTTACACAATATATCAGAACTTTTCTACTATACAATAGACCACAATAATACTCTCAACTATACAATAAAAAGTAAAAAAATATACTTCAGTAAAAGCGACATAAAACATTCATTTATCTCTCTATACGGGCGGAGCTCTCGAGTCTACTACGGCGTAGTCCGTCTACGAGCTACGTCACGTTTACGTCGAGAGCGCTACGCTGCTACGCCTGGCGTAGACAGCTGTATGTACGTAGCTTTGCATTTGTGGGAATACTACTTTTATTCAAATTTAAACCTTATTAAGGTAGCTTTAAGGTTAATTTTTGATAAGGTACGTTGTATATGAATTTTTAATACGCTACGGCGGAGTGTCAAAGTTAATGAAAATATTTATACAGTCACATTTACGGTTTTAGTGATTTTCGTACGTTTGTGTTTAAAATGGAATGAATTCGTGATTTGTTTGAATAGGTATGTAAAGCGATGAAGTGCCATTTGTGTGACACTTGATGAATTAAAATGATCTCTGTTGAGGGCATTGTTATTTTGAATATCCAAAACTATATTACAATAAAACTCTGTTAACAATACAATTTCCTTTTTTTATTTTAGATCACTGTTTTAATTAAACTTTTCAAATTCTATTAGAAAACTTTGCCAACATACGTTAATTGAGAAAACATGTTTTTTTACCCAATTTAGTCACACAAACGAACAAAAAAAATCATCATTTCAGGAAAAAAATACATCCAACCCAAAAACCGGTAACACAAAAAATAAAAAAAGGTATTAAAATTGTTTCATAACGCCCATGTACCATCGCGAAGCACTCCATTCTTTTAATATTCGACGTTCCATACACACATACATAAACATACACACACACACATATACACATACATATCTATACTAATATTATAAAGCTGAAGAGTTTGTTTGTTTGTTTGAACGCGCTAATCTCAGGAACTACTGGTCAGATTTGAAAATTTCTTTCAGTGTTAGATAGCCTATTTATCGAGGAAGGCTATAGGCTACTTTTTATCCCGGTACGGGAAGTAGTTCCCACGGGATGCGGGTGAAACCGCTGGCAGAAGCTAGTATACACACATATACAGCTGTGGATCTGTCTGTCCGTCTGGCGTTTGTAACCGACGAATTAAATTTTGATCTGAAACCGAAATAGGGGTGGATTCGGATGGATTGGAAATCTTTTATCTTTATAGCTTGCTGGGTATAGATTTTTACGAGTTCAGAAAAGCCTTTGTGGGTTCATTTTTCGTTATGTGGTGGAATCCAGCTGAATGCTAAATAGGGCCTTATGTTTTATAAGTCATGTAAGTAACTTTTCTTATAGTAACTCAAGAATAGTATTTTTTTTTCAGATTTTTTTATGTCAATTGAATTATTGCATTTGTCAAGGATTTTTCACTGCCAGAATAGCAGAAAAACTTAAAAGAAAAATAAAGTTAAAAAGAGTGAATCGTCAGGATTTGATTGAAAAAGTTCGAAAAAGTGCATAAAAATAACTGTATTAAAACTGTTTCAATTGCAAGAAAAACCTCTCGTGAAAAGCCTACATTAAATACCCACACCCGCTACTGTACTAATGATTCTTTACACAAAATAAAAACCCATTACAAAAATCATCACGCACCAACAAAAAAATCCCTTAAAAATGTAATAATAAAGTTTCTAATTTCCACGTACATATTGCAGTACAGACGAGGGGGTGTGCATTTCGGGGGCGTGGCACCACCCCCTACGACCCCACCCCTAGACCCCCAGGTCACTGACCCCACAGCTGACGGCGTGGTTGAATGGCGGGTAGTACGGGCTACTATAACTTCCGTAGTATGAGCAATCAGTGTACTATTTAGTATTTACTATTACTATGTCATTAAGTATGGGATTTTTTTGATTGTGTGCGTGATGGTTTTGATTGGAAAATCGTGGATATGTTTGTATGTGTGCGTGTAGGAAACTTTAAATTTTTCATAGAGTGTTTGATATTATTTTTGGATACAAAGCATATTTTGTTAATTAATAATGTTGTTTCTTTAATTTATTAATGAGACTCTTGACAAAACTTGGTTTCATGAATAATGATACACATACAAAACTGTATAAATACAACGGATTTGAAGTCCTTTATTGTTACCATATGATTACGCTCATAGAACATTATCACAAGACACATTTTTTCTTCTCAAAAACAAGTCCGCGTGCAATTTTGGTAGAGTCTCGCCATAACGGCTCACAGACTTCGCAACACACAATCAAGATTTCTGCAGCCGTATTTTATCTGAGATCTTACCACATGGACGTATTAGTTATTGGATAACAAACATTTTCAGATGGAATCCGAATTTTGGTCGCAACAAGCACGTGTTACCCAAGAGAAGATCGCCTTTATTAAAATAGGCACTAAAACACATTTTTTTCTCTAAAACAAGGACCCCAACAAGGACAGCTCTGCCCTCTTTTCGATGGGTAGCTTTCATCAATAATCATCAATCACCTTAAAGCATTATGTTGAGCGAACGAAGCAGTATAATAATGCTAATCAATTGCCATTTTTTCAGCCGTTCAACTACCATTTTTGATACTTCTTTGAAGTCATATTTACTATAGTTTATTCACACAAATAGCTAGCGAAGCCGATACACGTCTAGCTAGTAATAAGCTTTATTTAGTTAGGTACTTGTCGTACTTAAATCGGATGTCTCATCCTTAATCAACATTATGCTGAAACGAAACAAAAAAATGTTGAGAGATGGCCGCAGCATTATAAGTAAGAGAAGCAGCATAACATGCTTTTTTTTCAACTTAATTATTTTTGATACTTCCTTTTGTGTCATATGTTCGACAGTTCTTTTCTCTTAACTGAAATACTCGACAACACGGTAGCCTTCATGATCGGCGTAAGTCATAACATAAAACAGGAATGATTCATTATATTTTGCGCAATGAAACTAATTTTCTTTCTTTCTATTCGACACATAGCTGTTGAAAGTATTCAGTACCATATACCCTTTGCGCATCATTGTGCACTGGGGTCGCGAGTGAAACCGCGGGAAACAGTCGTTACTTAATCATAATATAGCTAGCGAAGCCAGGACACCTCCCTCGTGATAAACTCTAACACTGTTTACTTATCCTACTTAAACTCATCTTTATTTAACATTATGCTGAACAATGACTGTAGCAATATGCTGAGTGATGGCCGTAACATTATGCTGAGTGATGGCCGTAACATTATGCTGCGCGATGGCCGCAGCATTATGCTGAGCAAAAGAGGCAGCATCATAATGCTTAACAATGGCCTTTTTCATAAATATACTTACTTAATTTCTTTATTTATACACTATTGTCACTGACCTTACTAAAATAGCCCACAATATGACAGCTCTCGTGATCAGCGTTGGTCATCACATAAAATAGGAATGGTTCCACATCGTAGTACAAAGTCTTGTGGTCTAGGAAGAACTTCGCTAGTAGACATAGCTATGACAGTAACAGTATCATCTACTATTTACGCTAACGAGTTCACTAGGGTCGCTGGTCACATCATAATATAACTAGCGAGGCCGGTACAAGTCACTACTTAAATAGAATTTTTCATTTTAACTCAATATTATGCTGAGCGATGGCCATAGCATTATGCTGAGCGACGGCCACAGCATTACGTTGAGAGAGACCCGCAGCATTATTCTGAGCAATGGCCGTATTTGGATGGCGTTTTCTCAACCTTATTTATTATTATTTATACTTCTGTTTATGTTATATATTTTCACTTACCTTACTAAAATAGCCGACAATATGGCAGCCCTCATGATCAGCGTTGGTCATCACATAAAACAGGAATGGTTCGACATCGTAGTACAAAGTCTTGTGGTCTAGGAAGAACTTCGCTAGTAGACACAGCTGTTGGCAGTATTGCTTGTGCTTGCGACCGTCCACTTGCCACACGCTGAGGTTGTCTTTTCTGTATACCTGGGAATGGAATTTGTATGTTGTATTTTTTTATAGTTTCCTAAATATTTTGAGTTTGATGACTTATTATAGGGAAAGTTTTTCTTGTCTCCTAAACATTTTGAGTTTGACAAAGTCAATAATAAATGGAGTAATTTAAACTAACAATATAGGGGATCTTCTTATCGAGTGAGCTGCAGATTTAATCGTCTAACAAGCCCTAGTGTCAGAGTTTTCTCAAATCCGCTTGATGGCCTCTGACGTGGAATAATATAGGGGTTAAGTTTGGGCGTTTAATTTTATGCTAAGTTATTGTATTTAGTAGTCGAAACACGATTTATATAAAGTTTTTCGAGTATAACAAATGTGTAAAATAAGGAAATGACATGAGCAATCATTTTATCAGAAGATATAAATATATATTTTTTAATAATACAGGTACATAGAGACAGTTCACTTGTTGCTGACTCTGGGCTGAAAATCTGTCTTTCTGGGTTTTGGATAAAGAAAACGGGATTGCTTTTGAACAATCTAAGAGGTAATTCTTACCTCATCCCCCGGCGGGTGGTTCCAAACACACTTGACTTTATGTCTCTGCGCCCCAGTGGCACTCTTGTGATGGTTCAGACAGAACTCGCACACAAACAGACGTGGCACCCGCGCAGCGTCGCCAGGGTACGGAGACTGGTACCAGACTTCCATCATGTATTTACCCATTACTACGTATCTGGAAAAGAATTGACAATGTCAATTTGAATACTACGAATTACTACGATTTAAACTTGTTTAGCTTCTAAAAGGCTCTCCTGGCACAGTGTAAAAGAATTAAAATTAGTTCCGATTAAAATGTTATTTACAGTTTTTGAGGTATAAACAATTATATTTGGGGCCATTTTCAAGGACACACAAACGTACTTTTTTATTAAAACTGTTAACTTTGAAAATGGAAAGTGAAAATTATTAAACAGTTATTTTAATAAAACTGAAGTTGATGTTGTCCGTACCTTGGAATTTATAATAAACAAAAGCTGTATGTAAAAAGAAAACAAAGCTGTCCGAAATAGTTCTGTTAAAATAAAATGCAGTTTAATATTTCATATACTACCTACCTAGTGCCCTTATCGGTGGGAATATCCCCGAGTTCCTCTTCAATCTTGATGGCGGCCAGTGCCTGAGCTTCCCTGAACAGCCTCAGGTCGTAATCTGGTGCAAAACCTTCAAGGATCGGTTCCCGATCTTCTGTTATCTCCTCGTTACCTGACGCTGCCAACTTCTCCCGAAGTTCCTGACTGCCCTTCCATTTGGAGCGCATGTCCTGAGGATAAAGGGTATCAATGTGAAAAGTGAACAACGTAGTTGGTGAATTAAAATGGAGTAAAGTTCTTTGCAAGGGCTCTATAACTGCCTTAGTTTAGGGTGGAAGATTTGGGTACTTTGTGCACGAGAAATTATCATTATTTTTTTTTACAAAATTCTTCAGAGTGTCTAAGATTAACGTAGCATAATTTAGGGAAGGGTTCAGGCTAAATTCAAAGTTTTTTTTTCATCCCATGGTCTTGCACAGCTGCAGCACATGAGTACCTTCACTTTGAGCTGGTAAGCGCGTTGCTCGAGCGTGGGCATGGCGCGGGGCCGCGCGTGCAGCTGCTGCAGCGCTCGACGCCGTGCTACAGCTGCAGCACATGAGTACCTTCACTTTGAGCTGGTAAGCGCGTTGCTCGAGCGTGGGCATGGCGCGGGGCCGCGCGTGCAGCTGCTGCAGCGCTCGCCTGCGGGCGACGGCGGCGGCGGCTCGCTCCTCGCCCGCCGCCACGCACCACGCCGCCGTCACGTTGTGGTAGATGGGGCACGCGTCCCACGTCATGTGCTTGTTGGATTTGCCGCCTGAAACAAACAAAACACTGTTGAATTTCTTTCGCACGGCTCCAACGTCCGCTCCTGCGGCGAGAGCAGCACGACGGGCGAGTGGGGGTGTTACTGCTACTTACTCAGATGTCCGCTAGAGTCACAGCCCCCGACGGGACACCTCTGGCGGGCAGGCTCCTGCGGCGAGGGCAGCACGACGGGCGAGGGGGGGGTGTTACTGCTACTTACTCAGATGTCCGCTAGAGTCACAGCCCCCGACGGGACACCTCTGGCGGGCAGGCTCCTGCGGCGAGGGCAGCACGACGGGCGAGGGGGGGGTGTTACTGCTACTTACCCAGATGTCCGCTAGAGTCACAGCCCCTGACGGGACACCTCTGGCGGGCAGGCTCCTGCGGCGAGGGCAGCACGACGGGCGAGGGGGGGGTGTTACTGCTACTTACCCAGATGTCCGCTAGAGTCACAGCCCCTGACGGGACACCTCTGGCGGGCAGGCTCCTGCGGCGAGGGCAGCACGACGGGCGAGGGGGGGGTGTTACTGCTACTTACCCAGATGTCCGCTAGAGTCACAGCCCCTGACGGGACACCTCTGGCGGGCAGGCTCCTGCGGCGAGGGCAGCACGACGGGCGAGGGGGGGGTGTTACTGCTACTTACCCAGATGTCCGCTAGAGTCACAGCCCCTGACGGGACACCTCTGGCGGGCAGGCTCCTGCGGCGAGGGCAGCACGACGGGCGAGGGGGGGGTGTTACTGCTACTTACCCAGATGTCCGCTAGAGTCACAGCCCCTGACGGGACACCTCTGGCGGGCAGGCTCCTGCGGCGAGGGCAGCACGACGGGCGAGGGGGGGGTGTTACTGCTACTTACCCAGATGTCCGCTAGAGTCACAGCCCCTGACGGGACACCTCTGGCGGGCAGGCTCCTGCGGCGAGGGCAGCACGACGGGCGAGCGGGCGGGGGGGGCGCGGCCACGAGGGGGCTTCTTCATGTCCTTGCTAGTGCTGTTGCTTGTGTTGCTACTGTAAGTTAATAATGGGTTATAGAAAACTTTTTAGGAGGAAAGTTTTAATAGGAAATAGGTTTTAAAAGGAAAGTTTTAATAGGGTAAAAGTTTGAGGTGTGTACGTACATGTCATGTCACTGAAGCCGTTTTATATAGGTTCATCGGAGGATAATTTTATCGCGTATTTAAGCAACGGCGGTAATAAAAATGAGAAAATAAAAATCAATCTATTAAATGGCAATTTTTTAAATTAGATCAAGTGATCTTGTTGGTCTGGTTAGGTACTTAGCACAAGTTTACTACTTCTTTAACCTCTCCAAATAGGAAGTTTCAGTTATGTCATTACAAGCATTACACCTGCATCTAGCACAGATAGCATCAACCCGTGAAAACATCTTCCAAACAAAACCCAACTCACGTCTTATCATTGCTCTTCTCATCCACATCAGAGTCTGTGTCAGTATTAGTCCTTCGCGACACGGTGGCTAATCTCGACACCCTTGCTGACAGTGACCTGGTTAGCTTCCTGGGCATAGTGGCAACTGCGCCCGAGTCCCCGGAGTCGCCGCTTTTAGCTGCCTGATCCCTTATTTCTTGCTGGAATGTAAAAAGTTAGGTTTTAACCATTAATTGGAGAACTGGTATTATATAAAGAGCTATTAATTTTTTATTTGAGCAATTTGGTAAAAATTTCGATATATATTTTACATGATCTTGTTATAAATATTATTTATTTAATCCTTGTTTACAAGTTCAAAACAGGGACTTTTAAATTCTAAGAATGTCAGCCAGGCAAAAGCTGAGGGTATTTATCACTTTTATTTATTTTATTTGGGATGCCAACAGTTATTATTACATTAAGTATGGGAAAAACCGACTTTTACTTATTTCATCGTCCGAGCCTTTTCCCAACTATGTTGGGGTCGGCTTCCATTCTAACCGGATTCAGCTGAGTACCAGTGCTTTACAAGAAGCGACTGCCTATCTGACCTCCTCAACCCAGTTACCCGGGCAACCCGATACCCCTTGGTCTAGACTGGTGTCAGACTTACTGGCTTCTGACTGATGTTCAATGACAGCTGGGACCTACAGTTTAACGTGCCATCTGAAACACAGTCAATGGTGTCTAAGATATACTTAGAAAGTACATACAAACTTAGAAATGTTGCATTGGTACTTGCCTGACCTGGGATCGAACCCGCGCCCTCATACTTGAGAGGCTGGTCCTTTACCCACTAGGCCACCACGACTTTCGAAATCGTTTGAAGTGGTCGAGACCTACCTCTCTGCTGCCCTTGAAGACCTGGACATCTATTACAGGGAAAACGCCCTGAAACCGAATCCTGCCAAGACACAGTCCTGCGCCTATCACCTGCGCAACCGTATGGCTAACCGCAAATTAGACGTCGTTTGGAGAGGCGTACGCATCACGCACACTGACTGCCCAAAGTACCTGGGTGTTACCTTAGATAGGTCATTAACGTATAAGACCAACTGCGAGAACGTCAAGAAGAAAGTGTTCAGCCGTAATAACCTCCTGCGACGTCTAACCACCTCCAAATGGGGTGCTGCCCCGAATGTCCTGCGTACCACTGGATTAGCATTATGTTTTTCTGCCGGTGAATATGCTTGCCCGGTTTGGGGTCGCTCCACGCACACAAAGGGGGTGGATGTAGCTCTTAATGAGACGTGTAGAATAATAACAGGCTGTCTCAAACCAACACCGGTTCAAATGCTATATCCACTCGCCGGAATTGCACCCCCAGCGGTACGCAGGAACGTGGCTGCCTCCCTGGAAAAAATGCGCCAAGAAACGGACCAACGTCATCCGCTACATAGCGCTAGACCACCGCGCAGCCGACTAAAAAGCAGGAACAGTTTCCTCGCCAGTGTAGCCCCAGTTAAAGATGCTCCTAAGACCCGCATCGAACAATGGGAAGAACTTGCTCTGCCTGACTTCCTTCCACCCGTGGAACGGCTTCCACCGGGTTACGACCAACCGTGGCCTGTATGGAAGTCTCTTAATAGGCTACGTGCACAGGTAGGCAGGTACAGGGAAAACCTATGTAAGTGGGGCTACACTGACGACAATAGCTGCGGGTGTGGTGCCATACCACAAACCATGCGGCACCTTCTATGCTGCCCACTATGCCTCGACAGCTGCATAGTGGATGACCTTTATAACGCTACTGACAATGCCGTATGCGTAGCGAAATATTGGGCCTCCAAAATTTAAGTTGCTATCGACTCGCCAAGAAGAAGAAGACCACGACTTTTACTTATTTAAAGGTAAAAAAAAAATCTTATTGGATCTAAAACTTCAAATTGAGAGTGGGGCTTCATCATACTAACCTTAGTAGCACTAGAAGGAGGTTTCGTCTTCCCAGTCTTCAACGGTTCTTTCTTCGGTGTGGGCTCACTATCACTATCTGACGAAACAGATTCAACAGACGACTGACTGGACGTACAAGATGAAGCACTCTTATCCTCAATAACTTTCTTCGGAGGAGGCCCGCTTGGTCTATTAACACTTTTACGTTTAGCATTCGAATCAGATTTAGAATTAGAATCATCGTTATCAGCACTATTACGTGTTGTTGCAGGGGACGTATCTTTTTCATCGCTAGACTTTCTAGAACCACGTTTCGGTCTGGGCGATGCTTTTGGAGACTTTGTGGTAGAAGACTTACTCTCTGATTCAGATTCGGAACTGTTATCAGGTGAGAAAATACTCTTTTTCTTTAATGCTCCTGTATCAGGCTTTGGTGGTGCTTTTTGTATTGTTTTCGGGATTGGTTTAGGTGTTTTCGCTCCAGATGGAATTCTTTGAGCCGTTTTTCCTTTAGCGAGAACTGCTGCAGCTGATTTAGGTTTTGCTGATATACGTCTCCTAGGCGGTGCGGGTTTAGGACTTGTGGGTTTTGGTGTGTCATCATCGCTGGATGATGAAACTTTGGCTTTTGATGGTCTTCTGGGTTTCGGTTCTTCTTTCTTTTTTACTTCCTCAGTTTTTTGGGGGGAATTCGGTGCTGGAGTAGTGTTGGTGGTCGCTGGGGTGTCGGAAGTCGAGGATTCAGAGTCCGAGCTGCTGGAACCAGACCCTGAGCTGGTGGAAGTGCTTCCACTGCTGCTCGAATCCGAAGAGGATCCGGAGCTACTGTCGGTGCTGCTGTTACTAACCTTAAATTGTTAACAAAATATTTTGAATTTAAATTTTATTTTAAGTTTTATTATATTTAATAGAGTTTGGTTTTCTCGAAAACTGGTATATCAAGGTTCATTAGGTACTCTATTTAAAACTCTTGGGATCCTTAGAAACACACAAAACCAAAATAATGCTCAATTTAAATGATCAAGTACTCCTTTTAATAGCAACATTATTCTAGCTATTTCCCAAGAGCTTTGTGGGGAAACGTTATCCATACACATCCTAGAGGCTCTTAGGTATCAATAAAGAATAATAAAGAAGCATTAATAGTCTCACTTCACTCATAAATATGTAAAACTTTCAGTAATGTTTGATACTTACATCCAAGTTCGTCATTTTGGTTATTGGTTTTTATAAGCAAAAGGTATCCAGGCACTCTCTTGGCACTTCAGCAATTCCACCAATGTAGCAGCTTACTTAATTAAGCATAATTCGTTCAATAAGCAGCCATTATTTGTTTATTTTGCGATTTTAATGAATGGAAAGTGCAAAAATTGAGAAATGTTTGTAACTTTTGACAAGTAAGCAATCAACCCACAGAGTATACAGAGCACTTTTTTGACGTAGACGTCGCTCTCCACCACAGATTACTTAAAGTTTTATTTATTGCAGGTTTTACTACTTTTCACGAGTGTTATTTTTTAAAATGTAGTATTTCTTCCATAATATTTGCAAATACACGAATTAGAAAATGTAGTAGAATCGTAGTAATTATTTCTCGCTCAATGCTCAATAATTAGTCACTTTGTTTAAAATCATCTACACACATCAAAAAAAGTTTGCGATCAATAGCATAAGCTCCTATAATTCTTTAAATTTAACTTTATCATAACTTTATAAAAGACTGTTTAGTTAAACTTAAATAACAATTTATTATTAAAAGGTGTAAATTCAATATAAAATAAACTCCTCCCCCGGCTCGAACACATGCGAAGATCCTCCTGGGCATGCTGAGGATCAAGTTATCCAGCATTTCCTGGGGTAACCTATCCCATTCTTCAATAGCAGCTTCCCTGAGCTCTGGAACTGTCTGGAGACGTGGCTCACGGTGCCATACTGCTCGTTAAAGAGTATCCCACGCGTGCTCTATTAGGTGTAAGTCGGGCGAGCCGGCAGGCACTTTTGGGCAGCTGTCAGAACAGTTGGACGACCGCTGCGGGGTCGGTCAGCATTCCGTGATACCTCTGCAACGTAGCCACGACACAGCACAGGTTTGGGATATAGCAAGTCTTCGTGCTATTACTCTTGATGTGTATTCTTCTTCCCTCAAAGTTACTATTCTAGCTCGTAAAACCTCTGATAATCCTCTAGGCATTTTTTCAATAACAACTTTTCACGAAAAATATCTTGAATCGCTTATAATTGACTAAATCAGATTTCTGAATGAGCGTAAGCTAGGACTGAAAGCCTTTTTATATGAAAAAACAATTGAACGGGGTCATTGTTTTATGTTCTAATTCTTTATTTTTATACTAGCTGTTGCCCGCAACTTCGTCTGCGTGGGCAATATAGAATAGTCAAAATACTACTTATCCCGTAGGTGCATTCTTTCACGTGACAGTATAATTAGGATTAGCACTTAGCAGTCGCATAGATTAATTAATCAAGGTTGTGTTGTGGATGTGACCATTTATCTAAACAAAAGAAGTGAAGTTTGTGACGTTGTGAATATCTCTCGATCTAGTCAGCCAATTTGGAAAATTATTACGTATGGTGCGTAAGTAATTTTCACAGGAAACAGCTATAATCTATGTCTATATGCTTTGAGTCTGACAAAGCTGTCATTTGTACATTTTCTGCAGCTGCTGCGACTAATCAGAAGCCAGAAAGTCTGTCAGTCTTACCATGGATATCGTCTTGTGTAGTTGACTGGATTGAAGATAGGTAGATAGGTAGTCGCTTCAAGCAAAATATTGGTACTCAAACAGATTCGGTGACTGGAAGCCAATACCAACATAATTGGGGAATAGCTGGATGGATGATAAAATGAGTCATCATCATCAGCAGGCGCATAGGGTAGGATAGTTTCACTTACTCACTATGGTAAGGCTGACCCCACATTAGGCGTGCGCGATCCTCGGGCGTGTGAGTAGCGCGGGCGTCGCGAGCGCGCTGCGTGAACGTCGCGTTTTGCTGCCCTGCGGCATGTGTGAAGAGTGCAAGCGACGCGCTCGCGGCGCTCGAGTTGCGTTCTTACCCCTTCGCCCGCTATCCCCGCCGCCCGCTAAACGCCTTAGCAGTTAAACATCAAGGAGAGCGGCGCGTGCGCGCCGCGAGCGCGCTGCAAATGCCGCAGGGCAGCAAAACGCGACGCTCACGCAATGCGCTCGCGACGCATGCGCGGCGCCCGCGCTACTCACACGCCCGAGGATCGCGCACGCCTAATGTGGTGGCCTAAGCCGGGACTCCACCGAAATGTTCACGAATAGGCAAAATGTACGTATCTGTGAGAGTCCACTTCATGTGTTCGTACTTGAAACCTGCAGTTTTGCCAAGATTTTCAAAATGTACGCTCGCAATTTGTCATTTCTTGGTGGAGCCAGCAAATCAAAAGAAACATAAGTGTTGTATACTGTGCGTCACTACCGCACACCGGGAAAATTTCGCTCTTGCAGAGGACGTTTATATACCATATTTTGTGTCACACGTAAACAGGACGACAGTAAGTATCCACCGAAACACTTTCAAAGATCTGATGAACGAACAAATCAGACCTGACTTGGTCACCTGGGGACAATCAGAGCTCTATGAAGCGATAATACGCTTTGGCTCCTACTGTTATTGTGGTTTCTGAAAATTTATTCACCTCATTCAACGATGAATGTAATTCTGATGGTACTATTAAGAACACTTGCTTAGCGCAGAAGCTGACGTTGGCAGGTCAACTCTTTTGACTTCTCGAATAGGATACCATTGGTTTTTGTGCAATACACACCTGCAATGCATTCTGGATTAGGATAGGATATAGGTGGATAGGATTTGCAACAGAGAACAATTCTGTCTTTGTGATTAAATGACATCAAACGTAGTTTTATATAAAAGGTGTTTTTTTAGACTTGGCTCGGGTCTTACTGAGACTGTTCGTAATCGCGAACAGTTTATTTGCGATCAGAAGTTGAAAGTAAGCATGTCTCTGGTATGCGGCGCGTAATTTGTACGTTTTCAGATGCATAAAGCATTTTACGTGTGTATGGTATTAAATAGAGAAAGCTCCCATTTCTTATCTGCACTTTGTATCTGGGCTTGTTTTTAAAGCTACAGAATCCTACATTACCTACCTCACGCTTAGCAGCGCTTGCGAGAGATAGGTCCTCATTTCTTCTAGGATTAAGTTTACATATTTTGCATCAGAAAAAATAATTAAGGTCTACTTAATACTACTCACTCAAAGTAATTTGTTTTAAGGCCACCACATTAGTGGAAGATAAGCTAAACTATGTTTATGAAAAAATCCTGATATGAACTCCATCTGTAACTTTAAATGATAATTAATTGTTCCACTAAAGTCATCATTTTTGACATAATGTTCAAAAAATAATTTAGATGGCACCGTTTTAAATTTGGCTGAGAACTATTAATTTTCTTTTCATCAAGGTAATAATTATAGTTGGATTTTGATGTGGCACGGCAAACTGACAAACACTATTGAAATGTCTATCAAAAAATTACACTACGTGTTAAAATATGGTGAATTACGGAAAATACACAACTCCATCTGTTGAAATAATAATCCTCTATTAAGAATGTATGGTAATATTGTCATTTACCACCTCGCTCCTTTGACAAATTTGATTTTTTTTATTTACCACAGATGGAGCTACTTTAACCTTGGCTAAACAAAATTTTCATATTTTTTTTTCTTCCGAAGTTACTTATAAAGGTGTGATTTTCTGTGTAAAGATTAATAATAGGCCGATCAACTAATATAAGTACAACATTCAAATGTACAGTTTTGACAAATAGATTGCGTGTCGTAATATTTTGCATCTTGAATTCACAAAATTAATCATATCTTTTGATAGAGTGAATCGATTTCGATGAAACAAAAACTAAGTAATACCCCAAGCTACGTAGAATTTTTGTATATAAGCATTGTCTGCATTTAATTCGTAGATTTTACGTGAATCGCGAACATACAAGCAGATAAACAGACAAACAGACAAAAATGACAAAAATGATGGAAATGGGTTCTGTTAGTTATCCTTTAAAATGCTGGCTATTTTTTTTTTCAATTTCTTCAATGTACAAAAATTACTTTTCTACAGATTTATTATATGTATAGATAAAGAATCTAAAAAGAAGAAAAAATCACAATATAATCTACAGTAACAAAAAAGATTTCAGTTTTTCGAAGTGATGGCAAACTTTTTTTGATGTAAGTACACTATCTCTGGAAAGTTCGAAACCAACATTGTCGATGGCGGCCGCGTCTTTATTATTCAGCCTGCCTGCCTTCTGGCTGTGGGAGAATGGTGAAAATATGGGGGAGGTCTTGACTTGTCTTCACCTACCATTGGAAGGTAGTGTGGGCGTGCGTGCCTACAACCTCAATTTTATGACTTTTTTTTCACTTATTTATTTTTATGTACTCCCACTAAGTATAAACTCCTTTATGTACTCCTTCTATAAACTCCATCATTTAGCACCCCTGTGCACTACTTTATAATAGTCTCTTATATACTCCCTTATGTACTTACCCTGTGTAGATACTGCCTTATTTACTACCTTATGTACTTAATAGATAGTATAGCCTTATGTATGTAACATATTATAGGTAGAGTAGAAAAAGTAAGTAAGTAAGCCCCAGACTCTATATAGGTAGGTACTACATGATTGTAATTCTGTCTTGGGTTATAATAAGAGAGTTAAAAGACAAGTTTACAGCTGAAATAGATTCCTACTTACTTACTCAAAAATGCCCACCAGATTTAACTTTGATTCATATTTATATACTTTAATATTCCTTTTCTTTCAACACATGACTCTGTTCTCTGTTGTGAGTAGTAACGTGAGTTACGGTGAGTTACGCACCTAAGGTATGGAACTGAGATAAATTCGTGATGCACTTTTATTACCGACTAGCTTCTGCCAGCGGTTTCACCCGCATCCCGTGGGAACTACTTCCCGTACCGGGATAAAAAGTAGCCTATAGCCTTCCTCGATAAATGGGCTATCTAACACTGAAAGAAATTTTCAAATCGGACCAGTAGTTCCTGAGATTAGCGCGTTCAAACAAACAAACAAACAAACAAACAAACTCTTCAGCTTTATAATATTAGTATAGACTAACTCTAGATTCAACTACTGCAATATGTTACATTCTCAAAATGCAATACAACTATACATATTATTGTAATTCTGCATTCTGCAATTTATTTGCAAGGCATTGCATCATATCTATTCATTTTTATACACACTATCAAAATTAATTGTATTCAGTCGAAATTTTGAAAGTTTAGCGGGACAGGTTTTGCAGCAACCCACGGAGAAGTGATGAATAAAAAAAAAACATAACAGTTGCATGTCGTTATATTTAACGGCGCACTTAGGTATATTTAATGTATTATGACTTAGATTTACTTTCATCTTTGAATTAGCATAAAACTAATTTTTAAATTCGAGTCCATCATACCTAGGGCTGCCATCCGTCCGGGTTTCCCCGGATTTGTCCTCGTTTGGAGGCCGTCCGGGCGGGGTTTTAAGAAGTGTCCGGGGAAAACCCGGACACTTTTCATGTAAGGAAGCACTTCATTGAATTTAAGTATATGTTAATAGTAAATGGATTACAAATTAGGTATTATTGAGTTTAAAAAAATCGTACTCGTTTGGGGAAAAAATGCGATTTACGCCAAATGTCCGGGTTTTTTTAATGTTTGTCCGGGTTTGGCGAAATTCCAGATGGCAGCCCTAATCATACCTAATGGTAGGTAGGAACTTATAGTAGTTATATTATATTATAACGATTTTTAAAACTAATTTAAAAATGTCTTTCGGTACTCCAGGGGCCCGATTCTCCTAAGTTAATAATGTCAAAATCGAATAGAAATTGAATCGCAATATGATCGCAATAGCAGTTTTAACTATATCGGGCATTCTACTACTAATAGACCAATCGTATTCCAACGACATTCGATTGGTTTGCGATCGGTCTGCTATTTTGGTGATTTTGGTCTATACGGTAGTTTGCTCTACAATCATATATTTATTTGAAAGAAAAAATAGCGGAATGCCACATACGCTTCAATCGTAATTGAGTCGGGATTGGATCTCAGTCGAAAGTGAATCTTATGGCGCTTAAGTAAAATTAGGAGAATCGGGCCCCAGCTTACTTCGTAACAATTTTTTATAATCTTTATTTCTTCAATTAGATCTGTTCTATTGGCATTCCATTGTCAATTTTGATCATATCAGCCGCTTTCTCGGCAATCATAATCACAGGTGCATTTGTGTTACCGCGCACTATGGTCGGCATCACACTTGCATCTACCACGCGAAGTCCTGTTACTCCTCGTACATGAAGTCTCTCATCCACCACACCTTTACCTTCAGGGCCCATGGCACAGGTGCCAACAGGATGCCACAATGTACTCACCATGTTCAAAACATAACATTTCCAATAATCAAGAGTACCAAATGTCAACCCTTTACACTGTTCAAGATGAACATCGACTACTTTCGAACCAATACTTCGCATATACGCAGTGTTAACAACACTTACATAATCCATCACATATCTAGCATGGTTCTCTAAATCGTTTCCACTAGAATAATATCCCGAGAAAATAAGTGGTTTCTCCGTTGGGTCCTTACTTTGAAGTCTAATTTTACCTCTGTATTCAGGAGCCAATAAAGACAACGCTGCAACTAGACTCTCTCTATCCACTATTTCATAAGCGATTGAACTACAGACTTGGTTATTCAGGCCCATAACAAAAGAACAAATAATAGTGGCTGAAAGAGATTTAGCTGGTTCAACTAATACTATAGTCTGATAATCTGGATAAGTTTGTGATCTATTAAGAGCAATGTGCCCCATTATTGTGGGAGATAAAAACCGGTCGACGTTGACGAAATTATCAAAATTTCTAAAAGGTATTATGTCTTTCTTTCCAGTTATCACTACTATGACAACCATGTGATCTTGAAGATTGTTGCCTACATGCGGTGAATCTAGTATCACATCTATGTTAATTTTTTTCAAGTGTCTTTTAGGACCAATGCCAGATAACATCAACAACTGCGGGCTGTTTATGGCACCAGCTGATAAAATTACTTCTTTGGATGCTAAAACTTTAATTGTTCTACGGTCAGGGAGTGTCACTTCAACACCAACAGCTTTATTGTTTTCATCAAAAACTACTTTGCGAGCTAAAGTATGTTTTAAAACGTGTAAATTTTTGCGAAGTCTTATAGGACTCAGAAAGGCATTAGCCGTGCTTTGCCTTATGTGATTATCAATAGTAAAAGGAGGAGCTGAATATCCAACTTGTTGATGACCATTGGTATCTACTAGAATGTTGTGACCATTTTGTTTGAAAGCTTTGAAATAATCTTTAGTTCTGTTTTCCCAGACTGGCCGTGTGACTCCAAGGTAACCCTCTGAGCTGTGCAAATTTGCTGAATCACTGTTGAGAATTGCTGAGTCTGTCAGACGCTCGCTTTTTTTGAAGTATGCAGTAACATTGTCCCAGTCCCAACCTTCATTGCCTTGCTGGACCCAGCTTTCGTAATCAGCTTTATTTCCTCTTACATAGTACATATAGTTGGCACCACTAGAACCTCCCAACATTTTACCTCTGGTTAAATGTACTGTTTTGGTTATGTGTGCTTGACTGGTGTAGCCGTCGTTAACTGTGTAGTAATCCCAGTCTGCTTCTGAATAATCTACCAGCGCTAATAGTCCTGGAAGCTGAAAATGGAAAGGGAACAGCTTATGCTTAGGGTCTTATTCTTATGAGTATAACTCTTTGGAACCGTGCAACTAGTTTGACGTTTCGAAAGAGCTTTTAAAATATGGATTTGGCCTTGACTCTATGATTTTGTACCTCTTGCATGAAAAATATAATCACCACTAACATTGGATGTGATAGGTGGATCTCCGCCAGCTTCTATAAGCAGCACATTCCAGTCTGAGATCTCAGTGAGTCTGTTAGCGATCACGCAGCCTGCTGACCCTGCTCCTACTACGATGAAGTCAAAACTTTGACCATCTGGAATGTGAAAGAAGTTAAGTAATTCTCTGGCTTGACAAATAAGGAGCAAGTAAAATAAGAATTTTAGTAAATTACAAAAATATGTTTCAGTTTAAATTAAGTTTTAATTGCAACAAAAATTGTTCAAGGTTAGTGATCACAATCCGACTATCAAACACCGAAATGTTTTGTCAAATCAGTCCATTAGTTCCTGAAGTAAGCGCGTTCAATCAAAATACTCTATCATTATAATACTAAAGTACTAGCAACCCGCCCCGGCTTCGCACGGGTGCAATGCTCATACTAAATTGATATTACTATTCATATAAATCTTCCCCTTCAATCACTCTATCTATTAAAAAAAAAGCATCAAAATCCGTTGCGTAGTTTTAAAGATCTATAGGGACATAGGGTCAGAAAAAGCGACTTTGTTTTATACTAAGTATGCATTAATAAACAAGTATAGATGACTGTTTACCATAAACAGTAGCCTGTTGAGGGTATTCCACACTCTCCATAGTGCCGAGAAGACTAACAAATGTTTGCATCAGTCTCAAAAGTGACGGGATTGCTACTACCCCAGCTGCTGATAGCGTCCTTCGTAGACTCATATTGCTAAAATTAAAAAAAAAAAAAACAATGTATATTTAACAATCCTATTTTGAAACCAGACTAAAATACTTCGCAATTTAAAATAAGATTATTTTTATTTTTAATGTCTTGTTTCAAAAATTTGTTTCAAAAATACAAGATAAGACTGAAGGTTAGCACTTAGCACATTTTGAAGGTTTTCAAAAGAGAGCAATCTATAAGCGCTCACCCTTCACCATTTCCTGTGTTTTTGCTGAGAATAAAAAAAATACGATCTTTTCAATAAAAGTAATTAATTACATACTTATAAGATTAGACAATAATTCACGTACCTTTTGATTAATTACGTGCTTCCAATCAATTCACCAAAAATGCAATAATATCAGCTGTTATGTGCTTCCATATTTGACCACCAGAACAACCTTACCCGATGTACGTTCACTTCACCCTCGACTTTCATTCTACATAAATATAGACAACGATCGTTTTTATAATACGAATATGATGTAATTACAAGTTTTTTTTTCTTTTCAACTTATTTGAATAGTTCAAAGTAGGTAATTATTCTTAATTGATCAGCATTAATAATCCTCGAACTGTCTGCGCTTGCGCCACTAAAGTCCACTTGATTCTACTAATGGAAGACACCTTTAAGACCGAAACAAAATAATAAATATTAATGAGAGAGACCATACTTTATTTCAGTTCAAACATTATTTTTTTTCAGTAATTTTAATTACAAAAACTATAATAAAATATACACTGTTTTTACACACACTGTTTTCATAGTGGCATATGTAAAATAATACAAAAAATAATGACTGCGAAGACATCCAATTAAATAATAAGTACATAAGATATTCTGCAGTTACCTAAATATAGATTTTCCAAAAATGACATAAGTAGTGATATGTGTAGACTCACCTTCTTCATTTCCATACGATAAGAAGGTTATAAATCAAAACGACTGATAGACAGAAATCTATCATTAATCACAAAACACCGATCATAAAAACTTAATTCAAATATAAACATCCTTGAAGACATAAGACATTTTTCTATAAATAATTCAAATAAAAATAATACCTGACTCTTGTTACAATACTTATTTCCAATAAATTATATATTGTACCTTAATACTACTTCCTCACCGTCAAAAACTGTTCTATTCCTTTCAAATATACGTTGGTATAGTCTTTCCAGTCGATATGGCTAGGGTCACAGGGGAACTGCAGCCTGTCTTCAGATGACAACGAAGCATGGAGTTCTAGTGTTCTGTCTGCCTTCATCTCCCAGGATCGGGATGTAAAATAGTTGAGCACATTTCGGCCAGACACCACTTGAGATTGGATCTTCATATACCTAACGATGATGAAGTGTTATAGATGTTTTATGTCATCAAAGCAGGTGAGTTATAATTGGACATTTTCTTTTTATGACTCGAGCACTGAGCCTGAGGTCTCCCGTGCGAGAAAATAAATTGTATGTAGGTAATGCGTGTAATTTTTTTGCCGTCTGTAACTAGGTGTAGCCGGCTGCGTACACGGCTTAAAACTTATTGCAAAAGCTTAGGGTCGCAATAACAATATTATCAATTCATCATACAACAGAGTTTACAAAAAAACTACTAACGAGAAAAAGCATGGGTTTATCACACTTACATAGGCTTTTTCCCTCTTACACGTCGCAAAAGGTCCATAAAAAAAGCCGGTATTATTTGCAACAAAAATGTCTGTATTGACAATATCAATTTATTCTCCGTAAATATCAATCGTGGGATATCTGGAAACACGAAAGTTTTAAGTAGTAAGATATCATACGTTTTCAGAGACCATAAATTACGTATTTCTTATTATCGAGTGAGCAGCACGTTTAATCATCTCACAAGGATAGTCAGAGTTTTCTCAAATCTACCTGATGGCCACAACTGCCTTAGATAAAAGTTATGTTGTGAATTCGCGATAAGATAATAATAATTGCGTCCACGGCCGGTTTCGGCCACGGCGGCTGTTCTCATTTAAGGAGATCAGCCAGCTGCGCAGGACATATTACAGTGCACGAGCATTTTCGCAGACACAGGTGCACTCCCTATTCCTTCACCCTCATAACCCGATGGGACGACAATCCGACACGACCGGAAAGAGATCAGGCGCAGGACCGACATTTACGTGCTCTCTGATGCACGGGTGAATCAATCACCAATTTCCAGACTACGGGCTGATTTGTGAAAGTTTAAGAAAACCCACATTTCGGCCCGACCCGGGAATCGAACCCGAGACCTCGAGCACAGCAGCCGCACTTGCGACCACTAGACCAACGAGGCAGTGGCGATAAGATAATAAAGAGACTGCAATTACTAAAATAAGAATCAATTTACTATCTTACCAAATCCATTATTTTTGCAAAAAAATTGTGAATACTCAAATAGCTTCCCTAATGTAATGGGATTGCATGAGCTTGTGCAACAATTGTAGACAGAGACGTCGTCAGTCCTGAAATATAGGTTTATTTAGTACAAAGAAAATATTTCAAATAGAAAGTAAGCATAGAAAAGAAAATTGAATACTATGACCACTCTTTTAAAAGCCCCTAAACTCTGCAAAATTTTAAATCGACCGCTCTGCCTCCAAAACGCATATGAGAATATCTAATATTTTCTCAACCAGGATTGAATCTTTCAGACTTATAATAATTTATTTATTGAAGCTACATAGGCTCACTTGTTAGTAATGCTTAAGATATTTAAATTGGGTAACCCTTTTCAGAGGCACACCATTCAATGAAATGGTTGGTCTGTAGCAATTGGTTTACCAGGGGCCCCAAAGATCAAGTATTCACTCTTCCTTACATTGTACATAAGTCCATGCTTCACTGCTATTCCTCACATGTTCTCAACATTTACCTAATCGACCCTGCCGTTGGACCCAGCAGCACCATATCGTCTGCATAGCTCAGGTTATTTACTGAAACATTGCCAACTTTGCATCCTACAGGCTTACTGCTGAGTTCAACAATCAGATCATTCAAGTACAGGTTGAAAAGCTTGGGTGAGCCCCCCTGCCTCACACCGCAATCCAACCTGTACTCCTCTGACAAACTGTTTGTCATCGTATCTGATTAGTCTGGTTACTATACCAATACTTAAATAGACACAAGACTTCCGAGGGTACGCCCACTTCCCTGAGCTTTTCCCAAAGGACATCGTAGGAGACCAAGTCAAAAGCCCTCGAGAGATCAAGGAAGCAGGCATACACTGGAGTACCTCTATCTACGTAGTATTGAACAGTTTGCTTGAGACCATAAATTGCACTTTCTGAAGAGAGTCTTGGTTTAAAACCGAATTGTGCGTCATGAATACTCAACCAATTGTCTAGTCTAGTGTCAAGCAAACTGTACAATATCTTCGCAATGATAGTGGCCAGTGAAATGGGTCTGTAGTTTGCCGGGTCTGATATGTCACCAGTTTTGTTTTTAAGGATTGGCACTACTATGGTCCTTAGCATGTTGGAAGGCAAGTATGAGTGATTCATACATAGTACAAAAGAATAGAGCCAGTACCCGAGATAGATGTACACCAGCATAACGCCAATGCTCAATGCTGAGACCGTCATGACCAGGAGATTTACCGCCAGCCATTTTGGTACTTTTGGCACTAAAACGTATAAGCTCACTGCCCTGACAAATCTCAGCACCAAACACCGCGCTGCTAGCGCCTAGAGGAGATGTTACCTGAAACTGGTTTTTAAACAAATTGGCTATGTTATGTATGTAACCAGATAAAATAAATCGCAGAATAAAAATAAGTGTTTATTGATGAAAAGTAACTTTAAATTGTGCTTACATTGACGTTAAGCCACGAACTAATCGCATCTTGAATATTTTGGCTCAGAGTGCGATATTCATTAAGTATTGGTAATTTATAAAGTTACAAGATCTTTGGACTGAAGTTATCAGCTAAGGATATTAATAAATTCCTATTTACTGACCTTTTGCACCTAGTCGCGGCAACAATAGCTAAATTAGCCACACAATCCACTGGTATCAGATCCAGAATATTATTTGGATTGCCCAGTAGGACTCTGTTGGCCCCTTTTGCGATAGCTGCAAGGAGGCCGGTAGCCCCAAACCAGTGGTCTACCCATCCCGGTAAAGGTTCATTTAGTGATCCTGTTACTGCAACGTGCAAAAGGTAGAATTGTTCAATTGCTCGTAGGATCAGCTAAACATTTTAGTCATCTCAAAATCAGTCAGATCACAATACTGTTTAGAATAAAATCACCTGACTAAGGCTATAATCTTTGGCTAGGAATTGGTCTTCCTTGAGAGTTTGTAATTTTGTATATTTCTTACAATTTAAAATAAATCTTCTGGATACTGTTTAATGACATTCCATATGGAAATAACCTAATTTATTTAACTCAAGGATTCTGTAACTTTTTATACCAAAATTACAATGAAATACTTAAGGAATTCTAAAAAAGAATTGAGTACCTATCATAAAAAAAGATTAAAGGTAAATTAGGTACCTATAGCAGGTCTAACGATGACTGTGGGGATGTTCCCATGGTTTTCAGCAACATACGTTTCAGTTAACGCCTTCGTAAAGGTGTATGTGTTGGGTTGTCCATCTGTGGTTCGAGAATTAGGTATGAAAGATCGCACTCAGAAACCTGTTATTCTAATTTTAAGACTTCTTCAACATCAAAAACATACCGAGTAAGGTCTTCAGTTGCCTCCTGTCTTGGCTGGATTGTTCTAGAAACTTAAATACTTCGGAAAGCTTAGCTGGTGGTGGGTATAGTATTTCTTCTAGTATCTTCTGATGCGTATGGCAGAACGCGGTGGAGATGTGAACAAAAGCCTGAAATTAAGGTATGTACATAGTTTTTTAGCTTACTTCTGTGTCTCCGAGCTTGTAATTTCCCCCAGCTTGGCGAAATCTTTTGTCTAGAAGTAGACATTTTATGCTGGGACCACCAGCTTTATTCCGGAGTTCGTTTCATTAATAGAAATGATTTATTTTCAAAAATGGCCTAATAAATAATTATTGTTACCTCTAAATTCTCCATACGCCGGCACAAGTCGAGTACAAGACGTGTTCCTCGAATATTGGTGTTTACGGGTATCTCCAATTCTTCATGAAACTTTACAGTTGCCGCTACGTGAAACACTGCCGTTACCTGAAAATATGACAATTCTGTACTATACATTGTTTCACCCGCGTCGCGGGAGAACGAATTTCCGCAGTAGAGTAAAAGTAGCCCTCGGCTTTTCTATTCTTCTCTCCACTAGACTATATGCGTAGCAATTTTTTAAAGGGAAATTATAAGTGTAGCCACAAAATTATTTATTGGACACATGATTAAACTTCTAATTTTATAACTAAGCAACGGGGAAATGACATAGCCTCTAAATATTCTATAGAAAGCTTCAAGTAAAGGTCATCAATTATTGTGACTTGTCCTTCTTATTTATACATTGTCATCTAATTTACTAACTCGGCCTCGTTTTTAGCATATTGCCATTTATAACCTTCAATTAAAAACATTGTATTAAAAATTGAAGTTAGTGACGAAAACGAATCGCTGCAAAACCGACTCCACGTAGTCTTGTCTGCCCTACCCCTGGAGTGCAATTCAAAACCGCGTAGGCGAGGAGGGGCGAGGCGGCCTGCGAGCTGAGGCGCAGGTAGTTTTAAGGCTCGCCGACGCGGCTGAGGCTGGCTGGCTGAGCCGGCCAGCAAGCCGAAGCTGCGGTGGTGAGCGTGAAAACAATCTGCGACGATAAACTCGCATGGGACCGCCGGAGCCCCGCAGCGCCGGAGCCGTGACAGAAGCCATTCTTGCTGCATGTTGCATTTTACACTTTAAACGTACATACATTTTAAACGTACGTTCATTTTAAACGTATTGAGTTAAACAATTAGAAGCTAAATAAATATATTTTATGATGTCATTTAATAGTATTTTAGAAGTTTACTGTTAGAATGCAAGCTACAAATTTAGATGCTAAAAAATAACCATCATGCTGAGTTGTACTTAGAGTGGTCTACTTAGAAGATAACGAATGGCTAAGATAGTATTATTTAGATGCTCGTTAATTATGGCTGACTTAGTAATTTAGAAGGCAACATACATTTTTGGTTGCGAATAGTGATATTAAAAAGAATGCCTGCCTGTTTAATTAGCACCCATTTTTAAATCCGTTTGAGGGTTTTAGCGTGAACAGTCAAAAAATCAGAGGGACACATTCAAATTTAAAATATTTTACATGTTACGGCTAAAGCTCGAAGTGCGTCTACACCCCTGTTCTGTACGAAGATAAGCGGATACAAATACAACTAACTTTAGCCGGTTAAACGTAGTTATATTTACGCACTTCGAGTTTTAGCCGTAACATACAAGGATAAAAGTAGTAAAATAAAATAACCTTTTGTATGAGTATTTCCTCATCTTCAGTCGAAATACCAAGGTTAGGTAGGCTTGTGTCGCCGACAACGGGAACTAATTTATTTAAGTCATGAGGTCGTTCACTTCTTAATCTTGAGAATAACTGAAAATATATACAGGGTGTGTCGTTCACAATCACATTAAATCCTATCGCATATAGGTACTTTATGATATTCTATGGCGAATTGTAAAAAAATAACCTAATCCATTCAGTGGTTTAACCACAGGAGTCATATTTCGTTCTTATAATTTACAACATCATGTGTAAAGCAGAGATAAAGTTGGGAGTATCGAATGTTTTGATCAGTTGACAGCTGTCAGTTTTCAAGGGAGAATTTCAGTTGTGTGTGTCACTATCTTTTATATGGTGTTCTAATTTTCGCACTTTTTTATTCTATTTACTTTGTTTGAAAAATTCTTTTTTTTTTATTTTACATAGGTATTTTTCTTTTTTCTTTGTGTTAATATTAACGCATTTCATTTAATGTGATTGTGAACGACACACCCGATATAAAATATCAAAATTGAAAACTAAACTAATTAACAAATTCTCTAACATAATGTTTACTAACAGCCATTTTCTTCATCAATAGTTAAAGCCAAAGTAAAAGTCAAAGTAATGTCTTAAGTAAAAGTAACGGTCAAATTCAATTTTTCTATTAGTTTTTCTGTCACTTTAGCCTTGAAAAAACGTATTTGACCGTTACTTTTACTTTAGACATTACTTTAACTTTAACTTTTGATGAAGAAACTGGCCGTAAGACTTGAAATACCTGATGTAGGCTTCTTCGCTAAGCGCACACTACAAACTTTTAGTCGGCCGATAGTTTGTTTCACCTCATAAATCATGTTAAAATGAATGGTAGTACGCACATGACAAAGATCTGGTATTTAGCCTGTATCAGACCGACTGAAAACTTCGATTGGAATCAAGATTTTCTTTATAAAACAATCGCCAATCATCGAGTTTACTGTCGGCCGACTGTTTAGTCGTGTGCGGGTACCCTAGGTTATGTTAACTAGACTTGAAATACATGATTTAAATTAGAGCTTCTTCGCTAATCGCTGTGGAACTAATTAAATATGAATTAGTGGGACTATAATTTGCCTGTGAAATACCTATTATGTGGTCAATAACATTCCAAAACTTAGGTTCTTGGTTCAATCTGAGATAAGCCAGGTGATGCACTGATGATGTCTACAGATATACATACATAGGTATATATTAGATACAAATGTGGTTTGAATAGGTTCTACTCTAGATGCTTACTGGAGAGTTGGTTTATATTCCTCTTTTTAAAGGGCAGCTTCTAAGGGTGTGCGACACTGTTACGAACTACTGGTCTACTCGCTCCAAGAAACAGTAGGTAGTAATAGTTATGTGTCATCATCATCATCATCTCAGCCATAGGACGTCCACTGCTGAACATAGGCCTCCCCCTTAGATCTCCACAGATACCTTTTGGAGATATTTATGTGTGTTTTTTTTAAATGTCCGCGATAGCAGACTTTGTACTCGAGCCACAGTTTTGGTGGAATCTTGCCATATTTTTTATAATTCTTGCTCTTACCGGTTTGTTGACGAGCTCTTCAATTCTCTGCTGCGCAGTTTTGCCTTCTTTATTACGTATCAACACGTAAATTGTGTCAATATCCTTGCAACTGTACAACAACTTCTCGAGGAATACCTGTAATAAAAATGTTATAGTTGGTTTCACTTTCATTTAGGTTAAAAATAGATGATCGTGATCGAATCGGCATGTGGAGTCGAAAGTTCCGCTTATTGCATAGAGCCCTCCTCAAAAATAAATACAGGGATGCCCTTTCATTTTATTTTTTAGTGTGGTATACATAGGGATACTAAATAAGGGAGTACATAAGGTTCAAAGGGGTAACACATGGGGGGGGGGTTATAGGGTGAGTACATAAGAGGAGTAGATAGGCACGTAAGGGAATACATGAAGGAGTACATAGGTAGGGGTAGTGGGTATGCTCTAGTTACCCCCTCGAACGATCCCGCATCCCCGAAGGTGGCTTTTCAAAAAAGAGTGACAAATAGGTAGGTACATGTTACGCGTAAGTATTTACCTTTCCAAGGAATCCTGTGCCTCCTGTAATAAAAACCGACTTTCCAGCGTAAAATTCGGGAACTGACAAATGTGTAGTTGACGTCGTTGTTTCATTATCTCTTCTGACTTCTTCCTCTTCGTTTAGACCTAAAATAATATTTTTAAGAACGCTCATGTTCATTCACCGACAATACGTTAGTTTTCTTAAAACAACTGTTTACTATTTTTCACAAACAATTTTTTTTATAATAAACAGTTGTTTTTTTTTAAGAAAAACTGTCATTCAAAGTGTTGGTGAACATGGGCCTGAGTAATATTAGCAACGTAAACAGAATGTGTCTAGGTGCCTATTTTTTTCTATATACATATATGCTTTACACATGATGTTGTAAATTATGAAAACAGAAAACGACTCCTGTGGCTAAACCACTGAATGGATTAGGTTAATTTTTTTACAATTCGCCATAGAATATCATAAAGTAGGGTCATTTCGCCTGTTCGCGACCATTTAGTGCAGTTGGCAAGTTTGACGGCGATAATAAAAATGATCCAGAACTCATTTCTATGTCAAATTTGTGTAATGTGTTCATTATATACTCTATTTTAAGATTAACTTTCATTTGTATTCGAAACATCTTGCGTTTTTTTTTTTAAATAGATAAACCTCAGAATTAGGCGTTTTACCCAGTTCGCGTCCACAAAATCCAAATCGCGTCCACCCATGGTCCAGTTCGCGTCCACCTGCTTAGAAAGGGAATATAGGGGTGATATTTTTAAGAATGAATAAAGAAAGATTGTATTTAAACAATTTCTTTATTTAACAATAAACTAAATTATTAAAAATCAACATTGTCATAATTTAAAATTAATCTTAAAAATAAAAATAATTCTTCTCAACATTGGTTTCAGTAACTTAAAATTAGGCAAATAATTATTGCAACTTTAAGAATCTATACTTATAATAAATCTGAAACCGCGGTGAAACCGCGGGCGAAAGCTAGTAAACAATAATCAGTTCTCTTAATTTTAAGATCCGCCTTAATTATAATACCTTTTTGGAATTATTAAATGAACAAAATTATAACCACATATATCCCTACTAATATTATAAATGCGAAAGTAACTCTGTCTGTCTGTTACGCTTTCACGTCTAAACCACTTTTAATAAAATTTGATACAGAGATAGAGTTGACCTTGAGAAAGAACATATATAATAGTTTTTATTCCGGACTTTTGAAGAATTCTCTTGGAAACGCGATATAACCGAACTATACGCGGGCGAAGCCGCGGGCGGAAGCTAGTATCTTAAGAAATAAATATAATAAATAAATAAATCATTTATTTCAGGATAACCCATACATTACATTTGATAAAAAAAAAATACACTCTTAATTACCACCTTACATTACATTAATCATTAAAATTATATTAAGTTATAAATAAAGAATAAAGAATGTACATTAATATTAAACAGTATATTTTAATATTTTTTTAAACAGGCACATTAGATAATTAAGTAAAAACATAAAAAATATAGTAACTGACCTATATATATATATATATATTATAAGCAAGTATTAAACGAAAACAGTGAACGCAATTTGGTTTGTTATTATAAAGGACGAGTATAGTTTGCGTCCATTGTGGACGCAAAGTGGAAGTTTTGTAAAGTTCGATGTAGTAATTCGCGTCCACCTTATTTTATTCGTTAAATATAAAAAACATTACCAAATTCATAATAAACATTATACCTTTTTTCACCATTAAACTGTAGAAATAGTTATCTATCCTAAAATTCACATAAAACAATATAAAACTTACCGTCATAAACGCCGCTGCCCACTAATTTTTTTCTTCCTTGTTGTACGGCCGAGACTAATTATTTTTTTTAAAAGGATTGGTTGGGCGCACAGAACTTTTGTCTATGTGTGCGTGCGTCTTATACATTTACGTATTAGTGGTAATGACTTTTCGTTTGATTGGTGCGTTAGTTGACTTGTTTTCGAGGATTTTTAAAAGGAGATCGGCAAAATGGACGCGAACCGGACTATGGTCGCGAACAGGCGAAATGACTATGTGTGATAGGATTTAATGTGATAAGGTACGACACATTCTGTATGAGTACTATCACTGTGCGTCCTAACGCGACGTCCTGCGTGAGCGATCTGGATGCGAATGCGAAGCAATGCGGCGCTACGCGAAAACATCAAACAGTCGATTTCCCTAGAAGTATCCTAAGAAACGTGGCACGGTATGGCGAGGTATCTACTGTTAGATCCTTTTATTTTATACGGGCAACACTGCTGCCACCGTGATGACAACCCTATGAAGATTTTGACAGACAGGGCGCGCGCTTTCTTCGTTAACTGATAAACTATGTTTTTCTTACGATTGTTATTAAAATGGTGTTTAAAAAAGTGAATACAAGAAGTTATTGTGATACGAATTGACGTTTTATTTCTGATGAAAGCTAGGAGATCATACCCTAGCTTATATCAGAAGCGGGAAGAACAGAAAACGCCTAATTACCAATGGGGCGCGAATGCTCCGAATACAATAAAATTAATGATCACGCCACACTATGCGAAACACTTCTATACGAAGACGAGATGACCACAGCACTGATTGCTCAACCGCAATAATGCATCAAGGACTTTTCTACTCAAGGAAAACAAAGCGACATGGTCAACAGTATTATCGTATTAGTAGCGCTCGTGAACGCTGATGGTATTGAAGAGTGAAACTGAATGTCTACAATCGGATGAGATTATAACTGCGAAAGACTTGTGGAGCCAATAATGACGACGACCAGACAAGATTCTTGTGTGTAGATTACTGCTTGACACACACTACGCCTGATGGCGATTAGACACCTCCGTCGTGATGAAACATTTTACCAGGTACCCGAGACATTGGACACTCAGGTATAAGCATTAATATATTATTTTTTTTTTTGCATTCCAATTTAATCCATGGAATAGAAAACAATCATTTAATTGCCCAAACATGTGTATACATGCATACACACGCAGGTGCATGCATGTAGGATAATACTTATTACAATTATTAAAGGTATGTGCTTAAAACATGTTTGCCACTTGTCATGGCACACAAATATAAAACCAGAAACATTTAGCTCTATATACTAAAAACTATTTGAGCTGACATTTCAGAGCTTCGGTACTGAGTTTTCTCTAGGATATAGATATTTTGTTGTACATAATGGGTGCCATTCAAAAAATAAATTAACTAACACATAAGTGCAGTTTTGCATGGATGTAAACAGAGCTTGATATTGGTCCATTTGATGCATGCATTTTTAAGGTGAGTAAATGTATAACAATATATTTAATTAGACATCCATAAACCAGCTGGGAACATGGCAGATACTCTGAGGTAAACATTTTTATCCTGAGTAATTATGTATGGTGTTATTTTTGCTACACATTGAATACATAAAATATTTATGGGAAAAGAGTAAATAAAGCAAGTAAAGCTAATTGCATAGTTCATGGGGATGATGGCCAAACGATTTGGTGTTAATGCATTATTTACATACATTACTGAAATAGACAAAGAAAGTACCTACAAAAATAAGTAAATAGGATATAATAATAGGATATTCACGTTATAAAGCCAATAAAACAATAATTAAAATTGAAATAATCATAATCACTTACAAATAGTAGTAGAAAATAAATTGGTTAATTGACAACCAACAAAAACCGTTGGACACAGCTCTTGACTATTCTAAGTACATCCCAAGCGGTGATAACAGGTATTAATAATGGATAATCGAATACTTTAAAGAACTATAAACACTAAACTGGTTTTTATTAATGAAGTAACTATATGAAACTAAATGCTTCAAGCCAGTATGTTTCAGACAGTAAGTATGTTTTATCAATTGTTGGTTCTGCCAATACATACATCATTGTTAAGTAAAACTTCATTCCAAGCAAATATCATTGCCTGTTATTATTTTAAAGATGCATGTTTTATTTTGAAGTGAAAATTATAAAAATGGTAATCTTTTTAAATGATCTTTTCCATATTATTAACTGTAAATTGCCTCACCTAGAAAAAGTTAAACTGCCTATTCTATCTGAATGTTGGATGACATTACAGCTAACAGGTACATTATAGGACTGTAACACATTAAGGATAGTTTAATCACAGTAAAGATGCAGCAATTGTAGTAAATATTATTATTTACTTAAAGGATTTTACAGACTGAAGCATAATAAATAAATTAACTCAGTAGTGTCAATTAATCAGAAGAAAATATAACTCAGTAGTATCAGTAATCTGAGTAGCCGGATCAGATATGTTCTTTTTGAAAGATTTCATTTTAATTTGGAATCCACCACTTGATGCTGAGACCAATCTGGTTTCCTCAACCATTCAAAATAACCTGAAGTGCTTAAAGATATGTATACTAGAATCAAATAAATTATACAAAATAAACAAATTTCGGCTTTGAAATCTGAACGGAAAGCAGTCTATTATTATTAATTTAATAAATGAATATGGCGATTGCGTCAATAAGAGATAGGTCTGAGTTGGAACGAAACAACATTAGTTAGACATAAAATTGTCTGATACTACACAGGAGCTATACTATCAGAATACATTATACTATGCTGAAAAAGAATTATGTGAGACAGTTAAAGAATAAAAGATTAGGCAATTAATAAGTATTTTGTCCTAGCCCATTAAAAAGTCGAATGCATACCAGGGCACTCAGTAAAACATATAGATAAACTGAACCTGAACTTTTATGGATGGTAACAATACAAGTTAACACTTCTCTCTATACTCTCTTATGCATACTTGATAATATTCATATCAAATATTCTAAACACAAAAATATAGGTACTCTCATTATGACAGGAAATCTTGTAATTTCCTGGGAGGTTAGACATTTTATTCTGAGACTAAATTTCAGCACATGTTGTATGTTGGACCTTCTCTCACAGAATGATTGATGTTGGTGTCTATTCTGACCACTTATAAAATAGGAACCAAGATTGTGGAGGATCAGAGGAGTGAATTCAGTGGGGTGTCAACAACATCCCTAACAAGCCAGTAAGTAAAACCACAAGTGTTTTACAGTCAACAACTAAGAAAGAGCATTGCTTAGTATTTATTAGTTTTGAACCATTAATTGAATAAACTGACTGATAAAAATAAAGAACAATTTATATGGTTATTGGAACTTATATTCAAAGATGATGACATCTGGTTATGTTTATATTCATGTATATATTTATTTGCATTCCATAATGTTACAATTGATGTTGAAGAGGCTTAAAACTAAGTAGGTACCATTATAGGCCCTGTTAGGGCACAGCTAAAGAAGGCAATACTTTAAGGCAACATAAATAATTTACAAAGAACCATGAGTCAAACTAGGCCTAGGGGCACTTTGTTTGTATTAAAATTGTTACTACAGCACCACCTTCAATTCTGCTTTCGTATCCCTCATCCGGGATATAGTTCCGAAGGAGCAGAAGGCTTTTCCACTCACACTTTACATAATTGAAATATAATTTAATTTGATTAAATGGTATTAACTAAAAAGAAAAGCTTGCATTCAGAAGTGTAGTGATTTTAATGAGTTGTTAATTAATAAAACAATACCAGACGAAGAAAATTGAATGAATAAATTAAAGATTTATCAAATTTTTACCTTGATTATCTGTTATTAATTCTTATGAGCCTCTGTATTGAAATGTGAAATAATTTGAAAGATTCATACTATTTCAGTTTGGTTATATTGTTGAATTATTGAAACAAGACTAGATAAATAAACTTTTGATAAATTGAGAGGTTTGAAGGTATGCACTATGTACTGTTTTAGCTGGTTTTATTGTTTGTTGCTGAAAACAAACGACTTGAGGAAGAAAGTGGATATTATGTATTTATATTTTGTAACCACTACAATAAGGGATTAACAGAAACAATTGTGATGTTGTAACAATTGTAACTTGTAGTGGTCTGATTGAATTTGATTGTGTTGTTAAATAATAATAATAGAAGACATGTATTGATTTGGTTTAACCATAGGCATTGCTCTAATACAAATAAGAGATGGACAAAAAAAAAAAAAAATGTAATTACTTGTACATTTCTCGTTTTATTATGTTGTTAATTATTAAAAACAAGCAACTGGAATGCTAATAAAGAATTGAGTATTGATTAGACAAGATATATGGTACTAGTTGTGAGATAACGAATATAAATAAGAGATGGGCAGAGAAACTGACTAAAGAATGTTTAATAGCTACCTTGATCATATTGATGATTAATGAAAACTAAACAAGATAAAATATGTATACATATATATTGTAGACAGAGATAGAAGATGTAATAAATTGAGAGATTTGTATATTGACCAGTTTGGTGATATTGATAATTACGAAAGTCATTTATGATTCTGAATTAAATACTGTTTTACATGGAAGGAATTGTATAAGGACGGTTTTGTGTAAAGAGCCACTCGTGATAATATTATTAATCAATATTTATTAAGCATACTTAAAAAGCTGTGTATATTTCTCATACTCCCAATCTTTCGAAACCAAGTCCTTAAAAATAAATTGTATATTGTGCCTATTGAGGATCAATATAAGTGTAATTATGAAGTATATAAATCTAAGACAGGATATTAAGCAATTGTACATTGTATTGAGGATCAATATAAGTGTAATTATGAAGTATGTTAATCTAAGACAGGATATTAAACAATTGTACATTGTATTGAAGATCGATACAAGCGTAATGATGAAGCATATAAATCTAAGACAAGATATTAAGCAATTGTACATTGTATTGATGATCAATATAAGTGTAATTATGAAGTATATAAATCTAAGACAGAATATTAAGCAATTGTACATTGTATTGATGATCAATATAAGTGTAATTATGAAGTATATAAATCTAAGACAGAATATTAAGCAATTGCACATTGTATTGAAGATCGATACAAGCGTAATGATGAAGCATATAAATCTAAGATAGGATATTAAGAAATTGTATATTGTATTGAAGAGCGATACAAGCATAATGATGAAGTATATAAATCTAAGACAAGATATTAAGCAATTGTACATTGTATTGAGGATCAATATAAGTGTAATTATGAAGCATATAAATCTAAGACAGGATATTAAGAAATTGTATATTGTATTGAAGAGCGATACAAGCATAATGATGAAGTATATAAATCTAAGACAAGATATTAAGCAATTGTACATTGTATTGAGGATCAATATAAGTGTAATTATGAAGCATATAAATCTAAGACAGGATATTAAGAAATTGTATATTGTATTGAAGAGCGATACAAGCATAATGATGAAGTATATAAATCTAAGACAAGATATTAAGCAATTGTACATTGTATTGAGGATCAATATAAGTGTAATTATGAAGCATATAAATCTAAGACAGGATATTAAGAAATTGTATATTGTATTGAAGAGCGATACAAGCATAATGATGAAGTATATAAATCTAAGACAAGATATTAAGCAATTGTACATTGTATTGAGGATCAATATAAGTGTAATTATGAAGCATATAAATCTAAGACAGGATATTAAGAAAGTGTATATTGTATTGAAGAGCGATACAAGCATAATGATGAAGTATATAAATCTAAGACAAGATATTAAGCAATTGTACATTGTATTGAAGATCGCTACAAGCGTGATGATGAAGTACATAAATCTAAGACAGGATATTGAGAAAGTGTATATTGTATTGAAGATCAATACAAGTGTAGTGTCGCAGTTTATGAATCTAAGGCTAGATATTAAGAAATTGTATATTGTATTGTTAATGTACTGTAGTTCAGGTACTGGATAGAAAGAAGTTGTTTACTGTAATGAGAAATTATATAAGTAGAAGCAATGTGTAAATATTGATTTGCACTTTGAATTATGATATTGATGAATTTGAATGTGTTAATAAGGAACAGAAGTTCAGAGACTTTGTATAATAGAAGTTTTCTATTGAAATAAGAAATGATATAAGTATATTGATGCCAATATGTTGATGTTGACGTGTAATGGTTGAATTTGAATGTATTTATAAAGAATATAAATCCAGAGAGTAGATATAAAACAAGTTGATTATTGAAGAAAGGGATTAAATAAGTATAAAGATGCCAATATGTTGATGTTGACTTGTAATGGTTGAATTTGAATGTATTTATAAAGAATATAAATCCAGAGACTGGATATAAAACATGTCGATTATTTAAATAGGAAATGATCTAAGTATATTGATGCCAATATGTTGATGTTGATGTGTAATGGTTGAATTTGAATGTATTTATAAAGAATATAAATCACGAGACTGGATATAAAACAGGTCGATTATTGAAATAGGAAATGATCTAAGTATATTGATGCCAATATGTTGATGTGTAATGGTTGAATTTGAATGTATTTATAAAGAATATAAATCCAAAGACTGGATATAAAACATGTCGATTATTGAAATAGGAAATGATCTAAGTTTATTGATGCCAATATGTTGATGTTGACTTGTAATGGTTGAATTTGAATGTATTTATAAAGAATATAAATCCAGAGAGTAGATATAAAACAAGTTGGTTATTGAAATAGGAAATTATATAAGTATATAGATGCCAATATGTTGATATTGACTTGAAATGGTTGAATTTGAATGTATTTATAAAGAATATAAATCCAGAGACTGGATATAAAACAAGTTGATTATTGAAGTAGGGGATTAAATAAGTATAAAGATGCCAATATGTTGATGTTGACTTGTAACGGTTGAATTTGAATGTATTTATAAAGAATATAAATCCAGAGACTAGATATAAAACAAGTTGGTTATTGAAATAGGAAATTATATAAGTATATTGATGCCAATGTGTTGATGTTGACTTGTAATGGTTGAATTTGAATGTATTGATAAGGTACATAAGTCGAGAGACTTGATAGAAGGATCTTGATGTCAATTTGTTAACATGAGAGTGAATTCCTCGCTGCAGTCACAGTGATAGTAAGATTAACTTACTCTGTTAAACTTGAATGTTTTGATAAAGTATACAAGTCCAAATACTAGACGTGAAGTTGTTTACCGTAGTAAGAATTTGTGCAAGTATATGGTTGCCTATTTGTTAAAATGGCAATGGTACACAAGTCACAGTTTGGATTTAAAATGAAATAAAATTGAAATATTCGAAGAAATTGTTTATTGTAGAGTTTATGCAATTATATTGTTGACGATTTGTTACAGATGGCTGGAAGCAGGTGGCAAGTGAGAGTGCTTGGCCTGTGAAGCTTACAATGTTTGTAGTAAAGAGAAGCAGGTGGCAAGTGAGAGTGCTTGGCCTGTGAAGCTTACAATGTATGTAGTAAAGAGAAGCAGGTGGCAAGTGAGAGTGCTTGGCCTGTGAGCTTACAATGTATGTAGTAAAGAGAAGCAGGTGGCAAGTGAGAGTGCTTGGCCTGTGAAGCTTACAATGTATGTAGTAAAGAGAAGCAGGTGGCAAGTGAGAGTGCTTGGCCTGTGAGCTTACAATGTATGTAGTAAAGAGAAGCAGGTGGCAAGTGAGAGTGCTTGGCCTGTGAGCTTACAATGTATGTAGTAAAGAGAAGCAGGTGGCAAGTGAGAGTGCTTGGCCTGTGATGTAGTAAAGAGAAGCAGGTGGCAAGTGAGAGTGCTTGGCCTGTGAGCTTACAATGTATGTAGTAAAGAGAAGCAGGTGGCAAGTGAGAGTGCTTGGCCTGTGAAGCTTACAATGTATGTAGTAAAGAGAAGCAGGTGGCAAGTGAGAGTGCTTGGCCTGTGAGATTACAATGTATGTAGTAAAGAGAAGCAGGTGGCAAGTGAGAGTGCTTGGCCTGTGAGCTTACAATGTATGTAGTAAAGAGAAGCAGGTGGCAAGTGAGAGTGCTTGGCCTGTGATGTAGTAAAGAGAAGCAGATGGCAAGTGAGAGTGCTTGGCCTGTGAAGCTTACAATGTATGTAGTAAAGAGAAGCAGGTGGCAAGTGAGAGTGCTTGGCCTGTGAAGCTATGAGAAGATATGGTAACAAATGTAGAATATAAAAAGATTAATAAAAATCCGACTTCTTGGAAAGTTGTTTAGTGGCCAAAAGGTGGCACATGTTATTATTCCTAGTTCAACTTGCATTGTATAACTTTCTCAGAGTAGTCAGAGTCAGCCGTAAAATATTGTAAGCATTTCTTTTTTTTATGTTATTATCGTATGTATCAATACATACCAAATGTTATACATGTTGTGTTTTAAAAAGAGTAACCATGGAGTTTCTTGCCCGTTCTTCTCCATAGGAAGCTACTTTTGGAATGGGCAACTAGAATCAAACTTATTTATAATTACCCAAGGGTATAGTTTGAGGACAAACTAAGGTCAGGAAGGCCGAATGTTAGATCCTTTTATTTTATACGGGCAACACTGCTGCCACCGTGATGACAACCCTATGAAGATTTTGACAGACAGGGCGCGCGCTTTCTTCGTTAACTGATAAACTATGTTTTTCTTACGATTGTTATTAAAATGGTGTTTAAAAAAGTGAATACAAGAAGTTATTGTGATACGAATTGACGTTTTATTTCTGATGAAAGCTAGGAGATCATACCCTAGCTTATACTACGCAATACGTTTGCGTAAAATTGCCTACGCCGAACACACACGCACACTCAAAAAAAGTAGGGGATGTCGGACTACCTATGCTAATCTATACTAATATTATAAAGAGGAAAAATTTGTTTGTTTGTTTGTAATGAATAGGCTCAAAACCTACTGGACCGTTTTTCACCATTTGAAAGCTACATTATCCACGAGTAACATAGGCTATATTTTATCCCGGTACGGGCAGTAGTTACTACGGGACGCGGGTAAAACCGCGGGAAAACGGCTAGTATACTTATAATATTTACAGGCCAAGCCAAGCGTAAATAAATATCTAAAACTAGCTTCTGCCAGCGGTTTCACCCGCATCCCGTGGGAACTACTTCCCGTACCGGGATAAAAAGTAGCCTATAGCCTTCCTCGATAAATGGGCTATCTAACACTGAAAGAAATTTTCAAATCGGACCAGTAGTTCCTGAGATTAGCGCGTTCAAACAAACAAACAAACAAACAAACAAACTCTACAGCTTTATAATATTAGTATAGATATGCTATAAGTAGATACTTAATCTCCGATGTTTAAGAACTCCGTAAATTAAAACTAATTGTAGGTACCTATTTAGAGCCTAAAACATTTTAGACAAATGCAAGGAAGAATGAATTCACACAACAAAGTAATTAGGTATCTACTTACTTCATCTTTCAAAAAAACGGGGCCGGAAAACGCTAATTTGTTTATGAACTCAAAGTTTTGTATTTAAGACAATGGATGTGTTTTACATAAATAATCTGATGTTCAAAATAGTTCATAATGCCTGTTATCCGCCACTCTTTCGACAAATTCTTATAATTGTTATATTTGTGTACTTCATAATTGACGTAATGTTTGGTATGATGATTCATTGTAATGTACTGTCAGCTGTGAAGCTATCTCTCATTAATAAATAAATAAACAGATACCTACCTATGTATAATCATCAAAAGGAAGAAAAACTTTTCTGACAACCGTGTTAATTTTTTGCCATAACCACCGATTTCTTGAACCATGTCAAAAGTTTTATTTACCTATTTTTAATAAAAAAGTATAATATATAGGTCGACTGGTATTTAGTGACCGATTGACCGATACTTGAACTCGTGTTTAGAAACCACTTTTCCAAAGAAACTTAGTTTTTATTCTCAATATTTTAACCACAATCAGATAAGCAGTCGCTCCTTGTAAAACACTGGTACTCAGCTACATCCAGTTAGACTGGACCCCAACATAGTTGGGAAAAGGCTGGGAGGATGATGGATTATTGTGATAAAACCACGGAGGACAAGTCTTTTGTCCTGCGTGGATAAAACAGGAGCCCGATTCTCCTAAGTTAATAATGTCAAAATTGAATAGAAATCGAATCGCAATATGATCGCAATAGCAGTTTTAACCATATCGGGCATTCTGCTACTAATATAAGACCAATCGTATTCCAACGACATTCGATCGGTTTGTGATTGATCTGCTTTTGGTGATTTTGGTCTATACGGTAGTTTGCTCTACAATCATATTGCAATCGTAAATCATTTGCAGACAAAATGATTCATTATTGAAAGACAGAAAAGGATAAAAACTTTTATTTTAAAGAAAAAATAACTGAATGCCACATACGCTTCAATCGTAATCGAGTCGTAATTGGATCGCAGTCGAATGTGAATCGTATGTTGCTTAAGTAAAATTAGGAGAATCGGGCCCCTGATGAGAATAGAAAAAATTATGAGTAGAATCACGTGTTCAAGTAGGTAGGTATAACCCCACATCAATCGCAATAATTGAGCTCCAAGTATCGACCACTTAAAACACAATTTTCTATTCACTACTATTACACTATGGTACCTATATCAGAATATTAATTTATAAATGATACATACACTTCATTTCTATTTATCACTAGGAAACACAAAAATGAGCACTAGGAAACACGTTTTGACGGACACGTTCAAGTTAAACTGATCTAAGCTACAACATGATATGGCTTTTATACTAAAATGCATAGAAATATATCTAACACAGCTGTGCCCGCGAGTTTGTTCATCTATCTATAATAAGCAATAAGTACCTACTTTTTATTTACATGGGTATTTACATAAGACAATATACTTACATTACATAAAATCTACATATTTACGTATAAAAAAGGAAATATTAAAACTATAAAAAAAACTTATCCGCATCTCTATCAGCGGGGATCGTGTCCAAATGGCTAGTTGCTTTACCACGCTGAGTGGCAACGCACATTCTTTGACCGAAGTACCTATAGGCCAGCCTCTTGGTATATGACAACTTTTTTTACTGTTTTTTTTTATCATATATAATACCGATTTGAAAAGTTGGCGTTTTTTTTTCTTTCCTCCCACTACATCAGGGGCCCGATTCTCCTAATTTTACTTAAGCGACATACGATTCACGTTCGACTCGATTCGACTGAGATCCAATCCCGACTCGATTACGATTGAAGCGTATGTGGCATTCCGCTATTTTTTTTTTGAAATAAACGTTTTTATCCTTTTCTATCATTCAATAATGAATCATTTTGTCTGCTAATGATTTACGATTGCAAAATGATTATGCAGCAAACTACCGTATAAACCAAAATCACCAAAATAGCAGACCAACCGCAAACCTATCGAATGTCGTTGGAATACGATTGGTCTTATATTAGTAGCAGAATGCCCGATATGGTTAAAACTGCTATTGCGATCATATTGCGATTCGATTTTGACATTATTAACTTAGGAGAATCGGGCCCCTGATCAAACATTATTATTGTGATAACCGTAGGTACCGCCACCAATTTTACCAAATGGGCGACAATTAATGTCACGACATGTTAAGTAAAGATTTATTTTTCAGCCAGACCTGCATTTTTGAATTTATTTATTTATTTAACTTCATGCAATCATACAATTACAAAGGCGGACTTAATGCCACTGGCATTCTCTTCAGTCAACCTTAGGGTGATGCAGAGATAACATGGTAGTTGCATTAATTATTTAAAAAGACATGTTTACATAAGACAAATTAAACAATAGCAGAATTGAATACTAAATAGACTATAAATAGAATAGAATATTATTACACATATTTAACAATTTTTTTCGTGATGACTGTCGTTTTGTTTTGTTTTGTCGACAGACAAGTTCTCAAGGTCTCTCAACTCTCTGTGCCAAATTTTATTAAAATCAATTTAGTGGTTTAGACGTGAAAGCGTAACAGACAGTTATAATATTAGTAGGGATTCCAGGAAAATTATTTTGAACTTGATTGTTTGAACAGTTTTAAAAAATTGAACAAAATATTTTTGTAAAATTAACCATACCTACCTCTATATTATTTTTAACATGGTTCACATATTTTATAATCCTGAACACGTGTTCTTTCACATAAAATAAAATTTAAATTAGCTTAAAATAATCTAAATTATCGCCGATGAACCAACATACCTACGTACTTTTTACAAATTAGAACCCTACATTAAGCGTCGCCCAAATCGCTCGTTGGCGGTTTTTTCGGATATTTTCACTAAACATAAATCACTTTTCACATAATGTAAAAGACGTAAAAAATTGTTAGGTTTTGATGATTCATGCCTTTGTTAATTAAAACACTCTTTCGTAGTAAAAAAAAAAAAAAAACATGATTAGGTAGGCTGAAATGTAATAAAACCAGAAGCTATCATTAACTGGCTTACTTTTAAACAAATTGATAAGTACGCAATTAAAACAATGGACAGCAAAGAAACACAATTACCCATTATTTATTATATTTTTGCGTGTACTAGCTATAATTCTAGATAATTAATCTCTTTGTATTGGAAAACGATTTACCTAAGTACCTGTTGACTTCATGTTTTTTGTAGCTATTACCTTGATATCGCCTTTGCATAATTTTATTTGACATATCTTGCTGAGTAATACTCGTACTGTGTCTCTTTGTATATTTGTTTGTAACTCTCTAAAATGGCTGAACCAACGCAAACTCCTTGGACGAAAGCGAACGCAGCAAGCTCACCGCTTTTTTTCTAATATTTATTACTTTTTTGGAATACTTAGTCGTCCTCTAAGAAATTATTCACTAAAACTACTAAATGAATTTTGATGAAACTTTATACTTCTAAAATAGCTTAGTCAGAATCGGTTCGACCAGCACATAGCCTAGGATAAGCTAACGAAAAGCACTCTGTTTATAACATTTTACGTAAGATCTTTGAATATGTATTAAAAAAAAAAATATTCGCTTCGCTAGCGCTTTCATTTAGTACACTGCAGAGATTTTCAAATGAATTAAAGCTGGGATCCACATTACTAAAATTAAGTTCTCTTAGGTAATTAAGTATAGAGGTCCCTAAATAAAAGAAATTATATTTAGATAGGTACCACACTACTGTAAGTCATTAGGTAGATTACTTAGACATTTATTTATATTTATCATTCATCAATATTGTCGGATTTAAATTATAAGTAAACAAGATTTATTTATACTTAATATTTACATAATTCTATGGCCAAGCCAAGCGTAAATAAATATCTAAAATAAGTAATCATCATTCTAAATAAGAAATACCTAGGTGCACTATTCACATGGGTTTTTAATGAAACTCTTCCTTAAAATTCGAAACCCTCGATCACAACCCTTTTTTGTTATTTTGAAAAAAAGTTGTGAACTGGACTCTATAAAAAGTATATATTAAGATGGCTGTCTAGAGAAACGTAGGGCTGCCCGCAGCTCTATGGCTTAGGTAGTTTACATGGAGATAACTTACGCTGAGTAACATCATTTAGCTGTTACTCGTACAATAACCAAACCACTTTCAGTTCTCAAATCGTCGATTTGACCAATGGGCTGATTATGGTTCTTTAACGTGATAAATGGTGCAACTCACCCTTACAAACGATCGTTGAATAGGTAGATATACAAAATAATTTAAAACAACCTCATACATTTAATAATTTAATAAATAATTTTTATTACAACAAAAATAGATTTTCTTATTTCAATGAAGACCCGAAAAGATGCTCTCAACAGTGTCTGGACAATACAAACTGTTCTATTCCTTTCAAATACACGTTGGTATAGTCTTTCCAGTCGATATGGCTAGGGTCACAGGGGAACTGCAGCCTGTCTTCAGCTGACAACGAAGCATGGAGTTCTCGTGTTCTGTCTGCCTTCATCTCCCAGGAATGAGAAGTGTAATAGTCTAGGAGTTTTCGACCAAACACCACTTTCGACTGAATCTTAATGTATCTGGAATTATTACAATAAATTATTTCCAACCTCTCGAGTATGAAGGTGTGGTTCGATTCCAGGTCAGGCAAGTACGGGGTCTCTGGACAGGGACCCGTGGGGGCGCCCGTACAAAATGGTGCGGGGCAAGCTCCGCCCATGGGCCCCCCCGCTGACCCAGAGTCTCCGGCCTCAGCTGGTGGAGGAGGTGGTGAGCGCTCTGTTCCCTTCGCGCGGGGAACACTCTCCCCCGCCCATGGCTCTGCAACCCGCGGTGTCAACGACGGACCACACTTCCGACGACGACGATGTCCCCGAGGTGACTGGGGTGGACCTGAGAGTGGCGGTGGCTAGGCTTAAAGCCAAAAACACCGCCCCAGGGCCTGACGGCCTGCCTGGCAAGGCCTGGGTCCTGGCCCTTGAGGCTCTCGGGCCTCGACTTAGGGGGCTTCTCAGCGCATGTTTGGAGAGGGGCCAGTTCCCACTTCGTTGGAAGACGGGGAAACTGGTCCTCATTCGGAAGCCGGGGCGCCCTGCGGACTCTCCGTCCGCATACCGGCCCATCGTGTTGCTCAACGAGGTGGGCAAGCTCTTTGAGCGAGTTGTCGCACACCGCCTCGTCGCGCACCTTGGGGGGATAGGGCCGGACCTTGCGGACCACCAGTTCGGCTTCCGCAAGGGGCGCTCAACGGTGGACGCCATCATGCGCGTGAGAGCTCTCACGACGGGGGATGCTGTGTCCCGGGGGGGGGGTCGTCTTGGCGGTGTCTCTTGACATCGCCAACGCCTTCAACACCCTTCCCTGGAGTTGCATCAGGGAGGCACTCCGGTATCACCGGGTGCCGACCTACCTTCGTCGCGTGGTCGAGGCCTATCTGTCGGATAGGTCCATCATTTACCCTGGTCACAACGGGGAATGGAACCGGCGAGAGATGTCGTGCGGTGTTCCGCAGGGGTCGGTACTGGGGCCGCTCTTGTGGAACATCGGCTACGACTGGGTGCTGCGCGCCGACCTCCCTAGCGGCGTCAGCGTGGTCTGCTACGCTGACGACACGCTGGTTCTGGCACAAGGGAGGTCGCACCAGGAGGCGGCCGACTTAATGACGCGCGGGGTTGCGATAGTCATCGAGAGGATCCAGCTGCTGGGACTGGAGGTGGCCTTGCATAAATCCGAGGCCATGTGCTTTCATGGGCTTCGGAACGCGCCACCTTCAGGCTCCCAAGTCACGGTGGGGGGGGTTACCATCGGCGTCGAGAGGGCGATGAAGTACCTGGGACTCGTCCTCGACGGCCGGTGGAACTTCGTCGAGCATTTCCGACGTTTGGGCCCCAAACTGGAGAAGGCAGGTGCTGCATTCAAGCGGCTCCTGCCCAACCTGGGCGGCCCAAACGCCCCCTGCCGCAGACTCTACGCGGGGGTCATGCGGTCCATGGCCCTTTACGGGGCCCCGGTATGGGCACGTTCGGTACGGCCGCGGGCTGTACGCTACCTGAACGTGCCCCAAAGGGTGATAGCCATCAGGCTAATCCGGGGGTACCGCACGATCTCCCGCGAAGCAGCTGGCCTACTTGCTGGACTGCCACCGTGGGATCTGGAGGCGAGGGTCTTCTTGCGCCTGTACGACTGGCGCGAGGAGGCTCAGCGCCGGGGGGAAACTCCGCTACCGCGGCAAGTTGTCGCGCAGCGGGCGGAGCTCCGGCGCGATCTCATGGTGGCCTGGAGGGAGCGACTATCGCAACCCAGTGCAGGGCACGCCACCATCGTGGCGGTAAGTCCCCTCTTTGAGGAGTGGCTCGGGAGGAGTCACGGCGCCCTCACGTACCGCATGACGCAGGTCCTCACCGGACACGGTTGTTTCGGGAGGTACCTGCACCGCATCGGTCGTGAGGAGGCGCCCGGGTGTCACCACTGTGCGGACAGCCCCGAGGACACGGTGGACCACACAGTCCAGGTGTGCCCCGCATGGGAAGGGCACCGCCGGGTCCTCGTCGAGGCTTTGGGCGGCGGCGACCTCTCGCGTCCGGCCCTGGTTCAGGCCATGGTCCGGGGCGAGAGGGAATGGGATGCCGTCGCCTCCTTCTGCGAAGCGGTCATGCTCGAGAAGGAGGAGGCGGAACGCCAGAGAGTTCGCACCTCTCATCCCGGCCGCCGCGCTGGACCAGGTAGACACCATGGGCGCCGGGTGTCACGAGATGACTCCCGGCCACCGTAGGCGTGGGTCTGAGGGCGGTGAGTTCGGGTGGCTCATCGTCCCTCTGTCTTTCTAGACGACAGACCCGTGTCGACGGCGCGCGTTGTTCCACGCGCTCCTCAAAGAGATGTCAGCAACCCCAGCGGGGCCCAGCAGGGCCAAGGCCTGCCGGGGCTGCGGGTTGTTCGAAAGAGATACCGCGGCCCTGGTACATAAAAGGCCTATGACGGAACACGACGATTTTAGTCAGTAAGAGTCTGACACTCCCTCACCGCTGCTAACCCACAGCGGGAGGGGTCATTTGATGATTTTACGTCGCTAAAAAAAAAAAAAAAAAAAAAAGGTCAGGCAAGTACCAATGCAACTTTTCTAAGTTTGTATGTACTTTCTAAGTATATCTTAGACACCAATGGCTGATAAAAAAGGTGAAGGAAAACATCTTGAGGAAACCTGGACTATAAAGTCCGAAATCACCAACCCGCATTGAGCAAGCGTGGTGATTAATGCTCAATCCTTCTCCGTGTGAGAGGAGGCCTGTGCCCAGCAGTGGGACGATAAAAAGGCTGTAACAGTAGATACAGTTGCAAACTTCCACCTCTATAATATTAGTTCTTAGGTCAGGCAAGTAGGTACCAATAGGTATCAATGTATAACATTACAAAGCCGTATGTACTTTTTTAAGGTATCTTTTTTATCACCCCTACCGCCGTGAGCCGCTCTTACATATACTAGAGTGTTTTGTTTTTGTTTGTGTCTTAGGGCTCTGCCTCTTCGAGACGCCATGGCGACGTCGCCATTGGCGTCCTAATGAGGCAGAGCTCTTATAAAGGCTCCGAAGCTGCTGAACTGATTAGAAAAATTCTTTCACTGTTGGAAAGCTACACTCTTCCCGAGTAACAAAGGCTTATATTTTACCCCGCTACGGGCAGTAGTTCCCACGGGACGCGGGTGAAACCGCAGAGTGAAAGTAAGGTCTAAGAAGGTATTAACTTACTTCGGCTTTTTCCCCTTCGCTCGCAGCAGTAAGTCCATAGTATAAGCGGGTGTAGTTTGCAGCAAAGTCGTAAGAGTGGACAGCAAAAACTTATTCTCAGTTACGGTAACGTGAACAGTATCTGAAAAAAATATGAAAATACAGACGCTTTAAAAAAAATAGGCACATACTTACAGTCGACAGCAGGTTAACTGTAAAACTTTAGCTATTGTGATAAGATTGAGAATCTATGAAAAAAAATATATTGAGTGATGGAAGTTGATGTTATGTACATCACCCTCCATCACTCCATCACAGTGTATAATTTTTTTCTTGCGAAGTACAATTGTATCCAAAATTTTATGAACACAACTATGACTGCTTTTCTTTTCAAGGTACCTTTGATCTTCAATTGCTTTGGGATAGATACAATAAGTAAGTACTTATTGAAGTTGTGTACATTTAGAGCACACTGCAAACTTTTAGTCTGCCGATAGTTGGTTTGGTTGGTTCGCTGAATGACTTCACTGTAGTCGCTTATAGGGTGGTAAGCTACGAATTTAGTTAGATTTGTATGTGTTGATTTGTTATGTATGTGTTTTTAGTTTAGTCTAGAATTAATGAGAACCCATCTGCCGCATTAGGCAAGTCCTGTAAGGGTAGATGTAAGGTTGTGTGTATAAATAAATAAAAAAAATAAATTAGTATGAAGATGAATGGAAGTACACACGTCACTACGATCAGGTATTTGTCCAGTATCAGACCGACTAAAAACTTTGATTGAATGCACGACTTAAAAAAAAAAATGTTTTCCAACCACCGGCCCAACAGTCGGCCGACTGTTTAGTCTTCAGTCTGCGCGTAGGCAAACAATTATTGTTTCAGGATTTTTTTTCACAGATGATTTATTTCAAGAAGACTCACTGTGTCCATCTTTCTTGGTAAACGTTTTCGTATAGTTTATTAATGCTCCTATGGTCAAGGGATTACATGAACTTGTGCAGCTGTTGTAAACCGAGACGTTGTCAGACCTGTAATATTGAAAATAATAATTGCACAAGAAGTAGATTTTAGACAGGCTATATTCTTGTCCAAATTTTAGGGTAGGTATCTACTCGGCAAACGTTTGCTCTTTGAAGGAGTGTAAAAAGGTTTCGCAAAATGGTGTCTACTAACTTCCGTTCTCTATTCTATCTGTAGTTTGGCTTTCTAGGGTGAGGAATTTGACATTACTCATAAGGGGATAATGGCATAACTCCACTTGAGCAGGCTTTATTTTTTATATATACGCAAATCTCCCCAAGGATAGACACTTCCTTTTTTTCTGTTCAATCTTTTTTAAATCAAACCAAATTCAAAATACCTTTATCTACTTTCAGGCTGCATTGGCCCATAGATATATGCCTTAAAGACTAATATATGTAAGTATTACTAATTAGCAACCGCTAGGCAACTACGTTACGTGTGTCCTCTGCCCAATCATTACTAGATCTTACCAATTATTTTAAATACATTGTCAATAAGAAGAAAAGTCCTCGATTAATTGACCAGAAATTAAAAGACATCGTACCAAATAAAATAGGAGGTACCTTTTACACTTCGCAGCAGCCACAATAGCTGTATTAGCCACAAAGTCCACTGGTATCAGATCCAGAAAATTGTCTTCATTGCCAAACAATACTCTGTTAGCCCCTTTAATGACTGCGATGATGAGGCCCGTGGCTCCTAACAAATTGTCCACCCAGCCTGGTATAGGCTCGCTATGTGCCGCTGACACTGAAAAAAATATGTTATATGTAAGTCAGTTGCTTAGAACAACTGTTTACTATGAATTTTCATTTACAAGTTTTAAAGTAGAGGGGTTTTAAGAAAAAACCGACTCCCAAAAACACTGAAAAGCGAAAAAAAAGTATTCTCAGGTGCATCGGCCTAGGAGTCGGTGTCTAGTGGATGATGAGATGTTTATTTCGCCACCGACTTCTAGGCCGATGCACTTAAGAATAGTTTTTTTTTTGCTTTTTAGTGTTTTTGGGATTCGGTTTTATTTTTTTGTAAGAGTTTTTTTTTTTTTTTTTGGCTTTTCAGTAACAAGCATAGTTGTCACTATCCTCATTAGTGGAAAGTTCTCATCAATACGAATAATATAAGCCCAAACACGAGGTAGTTTACATATTCAGTTGTCGAGTTCCCTCGACCTTCTCTCGTCTACATCATCAGGTCACCCAAACCTTCACTGTTGCATAGTGCTATCAGATATACACCTCATTGTCAAGTTTTTAACTTATGCATGCCTACAATTTTCGAAAGTTGCCCTCGATTTCTCAGGGTGTCATCATCAGATCCTGACCTGATGATTATGGGACCACCTGGGAGGTATACCCTATCAAACAAAAAAATAATTTTCAAATCGGTTCAGGCGTCTTCGAGTAATCGGTGAACATAAAAAAGGTCCCGACAAATTGAGAACCTCCTCCTTTTTGGGAAGTCGGTTAAAAAATTACGGTTAACACAACCGTCGTCGATTAATTTGGGTGTTGCGTAGCCTCTTACGTGGAATGCAAATTTTTAATTTTGTTTTTTTAGTGAGACGAAGAATGAAATTCATATTTAAAAAAACTAAAATACTTATTGTATTCAATTTTTTTGTAAAGCGGCAACAGAAATAGATCTTCTGTGAAAATTTCAACTATCTAGCTATCACGGTTCAGAAGTTACATGGTGACTGATGGACAGCGAAGCCTTGTTAATAGGGCCCCGTTTTACCCTTCGTATACCCTTAAATCTATATACGTGTATAATTACCAATGGAAGGTCTGATGATAACTGTGGGAATGTTTCCATGGTTTTCAGCAACGTAGGACTCAGCAAGCGCCTTCGTGAAGGTGTACGTGTTTGGTCGTCCATCTACATTAAATAATGAATAAATATTTTATAGTAGCGTTCGTCAAGGTTTCACCTGCTTCCTATTTCCCACTCCCGAATAAAAAGTGAAGTATATCCAGGAGAACAGGTGGCAGATGGAAACAAGCGTTCAGTCCGAAGTCAGATTTATTAATCCCAATTATAACATACTTACAATACATATTGCTTAATCAGATTACGTAGTTTCTAGAATATTAATAGCCTGTTTGTTAATCATATTTATGTAATCACTGTATTATCAAAATCCACTGAAACGCGTGCGCGTGCAGAAATAACAAACACACATTCTCACAAACTTATGTCTATAAAGTATTATAATACTATCCGTCACGGAGATAGCGGAAAAACACATAGGAAGTGGTGAAAGGCGGGCGTTTTGGGAGCTGGGATTTTCAGCCTACTTTGAATAAATGACTTTTTGATTTTGGAGATGCCATAAGGAAGGTTAATGATGCGCCTTCTTGTAGGTCAATGAAATGTATAGTTATCGGCACGGATATTGAGCTCTCGGCGGAAGAGTGGGGATCGCTTTGCGCACTGTACACATAAGGTAATAAACCAATAAATCGCTTTTGCGCAGGTGAAGGTCAGAGCTCAATATCCCTGCCGATGATTATACGTTAGGCGCGATCAGTTGGTCTTGATTGATTGGTGATTTTATTTTAAAAATAATAGGCGGTTTCCATAGAAGGCGTAGACGGGCAGAGCTAGTACAGTTTCAGTTAGGAGATTTTGCGTCATTTTGTTCTACATGGTATCCAAAGACCAACCTCTCGCGTTTTCAGGATCAATGTTAACGTAGAAAACAAAGGACTGCTGAAATTAATGTGTTCACTTACTGAGTAGGCCCTTAATTTGTTTTTCATTATAGTCGGGTTGTTCCAGCACCTTATATACTTCTGTCAACTTAGCTGGTGGCGGGTACAATTTTTCTTCCAGAACCGGAACATTCGTATTACAGTATGCTGTAGAAATATGAACGAAGACCTGGAATTGAGCAAACAAATAAATCACTTAAAAGATTACCCAATCTTTTATTGATTTTTTTGTGTTCGGGCTGATACTTGAAGATGTTGAGCACACGACTTATTCCTTCGACATTTGTGTTAAGAACCACTTTCAGTTCTTCGTCAAACTTTGTGATACCCGCTATATGAAATACTACGGACACCTGCAAAATACGAAAATATTGTAAGTTCCGATCATAGAAACACCAAATAGAGATTATTTGATGTTATTATGAGGCAGACTTCAAAAAGTCGTGGTGGCCTAGTGGGCAAACAACCAACCTCTCGAGTATGAGGGCGCGGGTTCGATTCCAGGTCAGGCAAGTACCAATGCAACTTTTCTAAGTTTGTATGTACTTTCTAAGTAAATCTTAGACATCAATGACTGTGTTTCAGATGGCACGTTAAACTGTAGGTCCCGGCTGTCATTGAACATCCTTGGCAGTCGTTACGGGTAGTCAGAAGCCAGTAAGTCTGACACCAGTCTAACCAAGGGGTATCGGGTTGCCCGGGTAACTGGGTTGAGGAGGTCAGATAGGCAGTCGCTTCTTGTAAAGCACTGGTACTCAGCTGAATCCAGTTAGACTGGAAGCCGACCCCAACATAGTTGGGAAAAGGCTCGGAGGATGAGGATGAGATATGAGGCAGACTTCAGTCATTAATAATAATCTCATCTGTCCCTTTCGTAGCCTTTTCCCAATTATGTTGGGGTCGGGTTCTAGACTGAGCAGATGCTCTTCCAATATTTACCAATATTGTATAATACACTAGGCTACTGCCTATCTGACCTCCTCAACTCAGTTATCCGTGCAACCCGATACCCCTTTGGTAAGATCCATCAACCCGCGTAGAGGTGTATAAACCACAAGCACCTAATATGAATGCATTATGAATCTCCCTGTTACAAAATGAGCTACAGGTTCAATAACCTTACCAACCCTTTAGTTTCAGAGTTTTCTCAAACCCGCCTGATGACCTCTGACGTGGAATTGTAACGACTGCTATAAAAAAGTACCATTTGGGAAAACCTGCTTTACGTGCCCTCTCAGGCATGACTAACTAGACACTTCTACTGATTTCCATCAGAAAAACTTCAAAATTAATTTAACCTTCTGTATAAGTGTTTCCTCGTCTTCAGTGGCGGCGTAGCATCGGGTGGCACCCGGGGCGAAATACTTATTGAGCACCCCTCTCCCCCCCCCCCCCCCAAAAAAAAAAAAAAAAAACAACAAAATAGTAGTAAAAAAATCATACAGAATTAACACAAAAGTACCCAAACAAGTTTGAAAAAAGCACCGTAAAGTGAAAAACCCGCGAGCGAAGCGGGCGCGAAATTTTTGATTTTTGAGCCGCAAAGAGATATGTAAAGGCTTCGGAGAAAACTAGTGTAAAAGTGTAAGGCGCGAGTGTAGCGAGCGCGAAAATTTTCAGAAGCTCCAAAAAAGTTTGAATAAAACAGTATAAAGTGAAGAAGGCGCGAGCGAAGCGAGCGCGAAATTTTTGATTTTTGAGACGCAAAGAGATATGTAAAGACTTCAGAAAAAACTTTTTACAAAAAAATAAAACCGACTCCCAAAAACACTGAAAAGCAAAAAAAAAACTATTCTTAGGTGCATCGGCCTAGAAGTCAGTGTCTAATGGATGTAACTAAGTTTATTTCGCCACCGACTTCTAGGCCGATGCACCTAAGAATAGTTTTTTTTTTGCTTTTCAGTGTTTTTGGGAGTCGGTTTTATTTTTTTGTAAAAAGTTTTTTATTTTTAGCTTTTCAGTGACAAGCATAGTTGTCATTATCCGCATAAGTGGAAAGTTCTCATCACTACGAACAATATAAGCCCAAACACGAAGTAGTTTACATATTCAATTGTCGAGTTCCCTCGACCTTCGCTGGTCTCCATCATCAGGTCAGCTTCAAACCTTTACTGTTGCAAAGGTCTCGTCAATACGAACAAAATAAGCCCAAACACGAGGTAGTTTACACATTCATTGTCCAATTTCCCTCGACCTTCTCTGGTCTTCATCATCAGGTCAGCTCCAAACCTTCACCATTGCATAGTGTTATCAGACATACGCCTTAGTGTCAAGTTTTTACCCTACGTATGCCTACAATTTTCGAAAGTTGCCCTCAATTTCTCAGGGTTTCCATCATCAGATCCTGACCTGGTGACTATGGGACCACCTGGGAGGAAAACCCTATAAAAAAAAAAATAAAATTTGCAAATCGGTCCAGGCGTCTCCGAGTGAACATACATAAAAAATAAAAAATAAAAAAAAAAAGATCCCGACGAATTGAGAACCTCCTCCTTTTTGGGAAGTCGGTTAAAAACTACTGTAAAGTATAAGGCGCGAGCGTAGCGAGCGCGAAATTTTTTAGTTTTTCAACACAGAAGTTCGGGTTTTTTTTTCTAACTTTGAGGAATTAATTAAAGTAATCAGATAAAAGCAAAACTACAAGAGAAGGGTGACAGTCGAACTGAGAGGGGTGACCGCCTCGATGCCTCACACATGCGCTGTTGTAGTTTTGTTTAAAATTTGAATATCGCGCAGTAAATGGTAGTGAACCTAGGCTTCGCAGATTAGAATGGCACCCTTAGTGACTCGTCCATTCTGCCCGCGCCATCCTGGTCATGCAGATATGTGCCGACCGAGATGGCACCCCCCGAGATGTGGCACCCGGGGCGGACCGCCCCCCCCGCCCCCCCCTTACGCCGCTACTGCTCGTCTTCCTTCGAAATGCCAAGATTATGTAGGCTGATATCGCCGAAAACCGGAACTATTTTATTAAGATCCCAAGGACGTTCTTCTCTTAATCTTGAGAATAGCTGTAATTGTAATTAATAATTATTAATCTATAAGAATACAATAGAGGCCATTTTTTTGCCTGTTTGTTTGTACATCAATTGCTCTAAAACTACTTAACCGATTTCCAAATTGTTTTCATTGTTGGACAGCTAGACTCTTCCCGTAATTTTATCCCGGGCAGTAGTTCACACAGGACGCGGCTGAAGCCGCGGGAAAATGGCCAGCAATATGTGTGATAACAATATTTTTTGCTTTCCTGTTCCTTTCCTACCTCTTTCAATTAATAAGGTATAGGTAATAAAACCATAAATGGCATTTACATCGTACGTTTTTTTAATTCTAATACTTACCGCTTTATCTAGGATCTCTTTAAGTCTCTGCTGCGCATTTTTGCCTTTTTTATCACGGATCAACACGTAAATGGTGTCAATATCCTTGCAACTATACAACAACTTCTCGAGGAATACCTGTAATTTTAAGAAAGTACTTATGGTAAAAAATCTAATAAGTAGGTAGATATGTGTTCTTTAATCTATGATCGTTTCTTTGGTTTCGTTTTTCCCCCTAACCACTGGTGAATTTTTGCATTTAAAATCCTACGGCACTTCTAGGAAAACATAATATTAAAAGTCATTAAGGCAAAGCAAAAAAGTGTTATTTTTCTAATTAATAAGCAAGAGCACCTTGCTGTGGTTAGGCGGGAGTATCCCCGATAGTACCTACATAAGTGAAGTATAGTTATCGGCACGGATATTGAGCTCTCGGCGGAGGAGTGGGGATCGCTTTGCGCACTGTACACATAAGGCAATAAACCAATAAATCGCTTCTGCGTAGGTAAAGGTCAGGGCTCAATATCCGTGCCGATAACTATAAGTAAGTAGCTTATAGCACACTTCGTAGGAAAGAAGGCGCGTAAGTATCTACGTATTGAAAATATTAAGATTAATAGATTACAGTATTTACCTTCCCAAGGAAACCAGTAATTCCAGTGATAAAAACTGACTTCCCAGCATAAAAGTCAGCGACGGGTGAATAACTTGATGACGGCAAAGTTTCCAAGTCAGGATCTTCCCTTATATCTGAAACATATATAACTCTCTAGCTTTGAATCGACAATAAGAAAATACGATATTATGTAGACCATATTTCTTGAAAAGCCAACTGATCTCTTACATCTTATTTTGATATCTTAACAAGAAATCCAAAAGTCACTGAACACTAATATCTAAAAGTCACTGAATACTAATCATCCAAAAGTCGTTGAACAACATTAATAGGTACAAAAGTATTTAAACATGGGTTTGGGGCAGAATTCTAGACATTATTATAATTTTACCTCCAGATATTTTCGAATTCATTTCAAATCTTTAAAACGGATTTAAATAATTACGATGTTAAATAAATAAATAAATAAATTCTGGGCCCGGTTGTACTTTGTTAAGTAAATACCTAATAATAAAAAAATACATACATCTGAACATTTTGTTTTAGCACCAAAAAACTTATTTAATCCAGCTATTGAGACGACTGTTCTTTAGATTAGCTCGTGAGTTAGTTTTATATTCTTAAACCTGTTTTGAAGCACCTTGTACGATCTTTTTTAAAATTAAGTAATTATTTGTTTTTTAATTATAAATTAAACATTATAAAACTGTAGGTAGGTACGTAGTTAGATAAATATCTACACTTAATAGTCACTTATACCTACTTATGTATCTATAAAGTTAAACCATCTTTATATAACTTTTTACGCAAATATGTGCATATTAAACTTTATGTTTAAGTTTACCTATCAGTTTAACCACGTGCCTAGTAACTATTATACTATTTACGTAGTAACTATTATAGTAGGTAATCTGTGGTTTAACTTTAAAAAAGTTGCATTGATAGGTACTTGTCCGATCGAACCAATCTAGGGCCCGATTCTCCAAAGTTAATAATGTCAAAATCGAATAGAAATTGAATCACAATATGATCGCAATAGCAGTTTTATATATATCGGGCATTCTGCTACTAATATATTATGACCAATCATATTCCAACGACATTCGATTGGTTTGCGATTGGTCTGCTATTTTGGTGATTTTGGTCTATACGATAGTTTGCTCTACAATTATCTATATTATGTCAGTGAACCATTGTCTAGCAGATCAACTTTTTTTTTGAGTTCTTATCGCATGCAGATGAGTTCTATAGTTCCTGATAGTTTCCAGGAATAGTTCTGCCATTTTCAGCTGAAAAATGATAGTTCACAAAATGATCTGCTAACTTCCGGTAGCTGAGCGTTTTTCAGAAAACAAAAAAAAACTGTTCTGGGTTTGAATCTGCTTCTATATTATGGTGCTAGGTGCTAGTATTCTATCAGAAACGCGATAGTTCCCGCCTCTCAGAGTAATTTGAACTTTGAATATTATTTTTTGGAATATTTTTTTATAATAAAGTTAAAATTTCGTAGTTTCTTACATTCAACCATGCTCTGCTGGTACTTTTATGATAGTTCTAGATTTGAATTGAAGTCTAGATTACAGTTTCATGAAGCATTTATCGAAAACAAATGAGTTTTCGCCCTTTTATTTGGATTGAACTTTGAAAATAACACATTAATCTTTATTCATGCTCTGTTAGCACTCAAACGTGAATTCGGAAAAAAAAATTCAGCTGAAATACGCCAGAACTATTCCTGAAAACTATCAGGAACTATAGAACATCTGCATACGATAAGAACTCAAAAAAAAAATTGATCTGCTAGACAATGATCTGCCAGGTTCACTGACACAATTATATTGCAATCGTAAATCATTTGCAGACAAAATAATTCATTATTGAATGACAGAAAAGGATAGAAACGTTTATTTCAAAGAAAAAATAGCGGAATGCCACATACGCTTCAATCGTAATCGAGTCGTGATTGGATCTCAGTCGAATGTGAATCGTATGTCGCTTAAGTAAAATTAGGAGGATCGGGCCCCTGACCGCCTCAACCCAGTTACCCGGGCAACCCAATACCTACTCCTTGGTTAGACCGGTTAGACTGGTGTCAGACTTACTGGCTTCTGACTACCCGTTACTACTGCCAAGTATGTTCAATGAGAGTAGAAATGAGAGTAGGTTTTATGTAGGCAGGTAAGTGGGATTGACGAAAGATCAAGTCAAACACTTCGGGTTGCGCTTGGTTCGCCAAAAAGCAGCCTCTGTCATTGGAAGTACTTGAAGGTACAAAGCCATTGTTGGCCAATGACTCGAATGTAAATGCCGTAAATGGTGGGTATAAATGGTACCCAGTGATTGTCTATGTCTAGGTTTTCTTAAAAATAAAAGCTGAAGAGTTAGTTTGTTTTATGAAACTCGGGAACTAGAACTAGTGGTCCGCATAAAAAAAAGATTGTTAAAGCCCGCGCCGCGCTGGTTCAAAAAACACTTCTGATACATCGCACGCTTAATCATATACTGACCGATTAGTGTTTCGGTCAAAGTTTAAATAAGTGTACCAAGAAGGTTATTTTAACACCCTCTTTCGGCCGATCTCGGATTTTTTTCGATATCTTTTTTCTAGGCGGAGTTTAACCCATATCTGTCCCTTCCACACTCAATCGTTTCGGCAAACTTTTTTACGAGACAGAGACTGATATCAGTTTATGACTCATTATCATAATAATAAGAACATACATTGACCAAAACACGGACTCATTTCAAAATATGTCACCAGCATCAAAATCATACTTCATAGTATAAGGACCCATACCTTAATAATGAATATTCTTTAGTTATGTATTAAATAAAACACGGACTCATTTCAAAATGTGTCACCAGTATTAAATAAATGTAACTATATATTTTCTATTAAACTGACGCATCTTGAGGAACAATTTTTTTAACCGATTAATTTATAGTAAAAAAATCTATATTTCTTTAAAATTATATTCAATTACAATAACTCACTTTATCAACTATCCCTACAATACATTATTTCATTATATAAAGTTATTTTCTTTGAGTAATAAGCCATTTTGTAAGGTAAGTCAGGTTTGCTAAATCGTTTTTAGCGATTTCTTGAAAAACGTCTTTTTTTAGTTATGTCAGTATATGATTAAGCGTGCGACATCTTTTTGACATTATTTGCGTGTAATGAAACGTTTTAAATGTGACGTTTTATCTTATGTTACCAACAAAACATAAACATTATCCCTCGCTTTCAGGTAAATATTGAGAACGCAAATGTTTGGTTTGATGCTTTCTATGAAAAAGAAGTCTCTAAACTATTTTTGTGTTCTGTTCCATGGATTTATTAAAATACGCTTCAAGATAGGTGATACATCTCAATTGATGATTGCGATTGCTTTTGATGAAAATCAAAACTAAATTGGAAATTAATATTGGGATTTAGTGGTAAAATATTTTTGTGTATTGCAACTCTGTAGTGCCCATTATTGTGTATTAAAGTTGAGTGTTTTTATTTATTTTGAACAGGAAATCCTTGAAAAGTATGGCGTAAATCAATTATTTCACGTATTTTCGCTGAATCCAAAGTATAGTATCCATCATTGAGTGTCCTGTGTGGCCAAGATGTCGAGATCGAGCTCCGTGGAGGATATTCCTGAGCAGTGTAAAGTGAGTGTGATGTTTCTTTAATTGTTTATTTATTCTTTGTCCGTGCATCGTGACCTTTGATCACATTCGCTGTTTAGTGGCGTTAGGTATTTGTAAACAAAGTTGTAATTGTACGCTGGTTTCGAAGGACGTTGTTGGGTTTGGTATTGCGTCACAAAATCTCGCTTTGTCGTTGTCGGCACATACACATGACAACGTAAAGTGTTTTGCGTGCACGTGAAAACGGCACACGATGCAAAAATAAATGTTATTTTGTTGTAGTAATTTGTTTAAATTTGGCTCAATTGCTGAGTCATTAGAATTAGAATCAATAAATAAAATAAATATCTTAAGTAGGTAGATACTGGCATATTACACCAAACCAACAAACTGCCCTGGTTTCTTGATAACTTACCAATTAATATATTAATAATGCAAGTGGTCTTAGCCTGAGGTTTTAACAGAGTCTTGAGAGAACTGTGTCTCATACACGGAGCAAAAGTAGCCTGTACGTTACGCTGATGTATGTATAAGCTTGAAATGAATCAAGATTCATCAAGATCCATCGAGCAGATTTAGCATATTACCTTACATACAACTTTTGTCAATTATAATATTAGAAGATAGTAGGAGGTAGGTCATAAATTAAAAAAATGAAAGATTTCCCAAGACGATCTTTTAGAAAAAATCTAACGGAATTGTCAGAATTCCACAGCTGCGTATGAAGATGATGTCTATGTGTAAAACAATGTGTTCCCATTGCCAATCCATGGGGATAATGGGTAGAGTGTATGTTATGTTATATTCATTAACTTACAGAGAAATATTCATTAAAACTCATTAAAAGTTAATTTTTATGTAGGGGCGATTCTCTGTAAGCTCGTAAACGGCTGTCCGGACCGATTTTTTGAATAAATAGTTTAATTCTTATTTAAAAAATCACATTTTATGAAACTTTAACCCTGAAGCTTCACGGGCCCTTTGTTTTTATAACCATAATTACTTTAATTTTTTTTCTAAACGTTATAGAAGCTCTAAAAATACAGTCCCCTGGCTGTCCCTTTCACTGCATTCACACCTAGAAATGCGATTTCCGAAAAACTTTATGAAACTACATTCACTTGGCAGTTAATATCACAAACAAAAATAATGAAATTATATTATTTTCGTAAAACAAGCACTCATTACAACTTTATTCATTTTAATAAACTCCTGTAAACTTTGTCCTGAGAATTTTAATACAGTCCCCTGCCAAAAATTTAAATAAATATTTAAAAAAAACTATAATATTTTACAATCGTTTTATTAGTTCAACGAAACGCAATTGTTGTGAAGTTGGCAAACTTGTCAAATGCGGTAACGATACGCTATTTTGTTTAGTGTTAGAGCGTCTTTTGTGAGGTGAACAAGCGTTTGGACCGCTACCACACACAGGCCTCTGGTAAATAATTGTATGTAATTTAATTACTTAAATTATCTCTATTTATAGTTAATTGTTACATTATTTGTGCCTTAATTAATCGGTAGGTTCTTAAAAAACTATAAAACATCGGTTTCATAAATATTGTGAAATCTAACTGAAATACACAGTCCTCTGGCAACAGTCCTTTGCCAAAAAACGCAGCAGGGGACTGTTTAGCAAAACAAGGGACTGTGTATTTTGCGTATTGCTTTAGTAGTTTTCATGAATTGTTTGTGTAAATTTATTCGCTAGTCTCTTTTATTAATTTAAGAATCAAACTATCATTGCATCGCATTATTTTTTTCCTCTATGAACTTGAATTATATTACACAGGCTAATCGAACGCACGTGATAATATGGCTCCTATAAAGAAGAAGCTATCCCGAGAGGAATTACTACAAAAAAAGAAAGAAGCAGAGCGGCAGTCGGCCCTATCTGACCTCCACAACCCAGTTACCCGTGCAACCGACTTTTTTTAACGACGCTAAAAATCATCAAATGACCCCTCCCGTTGCGGGTCAGAAGCGGTGAGGGAGTGTCAGACTTTTACTGACTAAAAATCCGTCGTGTTCCATCGTAGGCCTTTACGACGTACTTACCAGGGCCGTGGTAACTCTTTCGTACAATCCCGCAGCCCCAGCGGGCCTACGCCCTGCTGGGCCTCGCTAGGGTTGCTGACATCAACTTGAGGAGCGCGTGGAACTACGCATGCCACCGACACGGGTCTGGTGTCTACAAAGACGTAGGAACGATGAACCATCTGAACTCATCGCCCACAGACCCAAGCCTACGGTGGCCGGGAGTCGTCTCGCGCAACCCGGCGCCCGTAGTGACTACCTGGTCCAGCCGGGATGAGAGGTTTGAACTCTCTGTCGTTCCGCCGCCAACTTCTCGAGCATGACTGCTTCGCAGAAGGAGGTGAAGGCATCCCATTCCTCTCGCCCCGGACCATGGCATGAACCAGGGCCGGACGCCCTCGACGAGGACCCGGCGGTGCTCTTCCCATGCAGGGCACTCCTGGACTGTGAGGTCCACCGTGTCCTCGGAGCTGTCCGCACAGTGGTGACACCAGGGCGCCACCTCAAGACCGATTCGATGCAGATACCTCCCAAAACAACCGTGTCCGCTGAGGACCTGCGTCATACGGTAAATGAGGGCGCCGTGACCCCTCCCGAGCCACTCCTCAAAGAGGGGACTTATCGCCACTATGGTGGCGTGCCCTAACCCAGTACCCCTTAGTTCGACTGGTGTTAGACTTACTGGCTTCTGATTACCCATAACGACTGCCAAGGATGTTCAATAACAGCCGAGACCTACAGTCTAACGTGCCATCCGAAACACAGTCACTGGTGTCTAAGATATTATTAGAAAGTACATACAGAAAAGTTGCATTGGTACTTGCCTGACCTGGAATCGAAGCCGCGCCCTCATAATTGACAGGTTGGTTCTTTACCCACTAGGCCCACCACGACTTTTTCGCCGGCGACGTCATTAGTAAGGAGTTGAAAGAAATGCGTTGTCAAATCAAACTCTCAAAATCGCGATGCATGTCTTTGTATAGTTCACAGCAACATAGACATGAAGCTCAGCGCTCTTCATACTGCTAACATATTAATTTACAACAATCACCAGGAGTTGTTGGAAGAACTATGTTGCGACCGGTACAATGACGATTGTTTGGCGAGACCGTGTCATGCTTGCGGTAATAGAAACCCGAAATATATAGCTTTTGATAATAGAAAAGTCATAAAATGTGGGTTTCTGTTGACATTAAAAACAGTCCCCTGATGTCTCAAACAGTCCCCTGTCATCATTTTTTGGAAAATTGCTAATAATTCGGAAAATAGGTACAAATTCAGTGGGCCTCCTTGTCTAACTAAATAAATAGTTAATTTTCTTTGGCATAGGACTAGATTTTTTGTCAAATTTAAAAAAAAATTGCCAGGACAGAAATTGTATGGCGCTGAACGAGCTTACAGAGAATCGCCCGTAGATTAAAATTGAATTAATTCATTTCAATCAAACTAATTAAGCATCTCCTAAACTAAAAAATAAACCCACCCTGCACTCTCAAAACGTGCCCAGCGCAGTCAGTATCAGCGACTCCCCAACTCACAGAGGGAAGCAATTGTTCTGTCTTGCAAATTTTTCAGGCGTAAGTTGTAAATGGTAATATTAGGAGAGGACCAATCGACAAACAAGCAACTTTTTAAACAAATTAATCTTTTCTATTACCAAAGGTCTGAGGGGCTTTGGAAAGTAAAATAAATAATTAATTTATTGTTGGGTTAGCCCCTCGCTGCTGTTAGAAAAGACACTAAAAAAAAACTACACTTGGCCTTAAAATAATTCCCTGACCTCTTAAACCCAATAGAGTCATCCACGTTGACTCATCTATTATGTTATCGTCAATTATGTCCACTTGTGCGAATTTTTATGGTTTTAAACCGGTCAAATATAACTCGCAATTTTTGCTCAGCAAATAGATTTGGCCTTCTCCGAGTGAGAGGAGGCCTGTGCCCAGCAGTGGGACGATAAAAAAGGCTGTAACAACAACAAATAGATTTGGCGTGTTCTTGTGAGATAAATACTTGTCTATTACAATACCTGTATGTATTATAAAAACCAAACCTGTATGACTATAATGCATGCATGTTTTACATTATAATTTATGTTCTGTTTGTCAAAATACAGCCAGAAATTCTTAAATAATAAATAAATAGACCACTATAACTCCTGGCTCCTGGACACCACTCCAACTAATAAGAATGACCAAAAATTACTTCAACACAAAAATACAAAACCTCTTTAACCATCTTCAGGACCTGTTCACCCAAGATGGAGTACTCCTCAAAGCCTGCCTGGGCCGACCGGTCACTGACCTCAACTCCATCGGTATGCTCTGCATCGTGCAAAACCAGGACAACACCAAGTGCATAGAGTGGAGACCGAATGACCTGATCACCATAGACTCAGATACACAGGATCAAGAATGGGCAGTCGTCAATACTATTGGTATTACCATGTCTTATGCTAAAGGTAGATGTTTTCTAGTTTTTGGACAGCTGTGTACGTGTTTTGTCTACGTTTTTCGTCCTTTGATGCGTGAAAAGGTTGTGGGTGTTGAAATGTATCAAATTTTTTAACGGGATTGCAAGTAACGGTTACTTGAGCAGGCAGTGAAAACCAAACCTATACCTCTTGAGGACTGATAAGATCTCCCGAACCTTTTTCCCAAGTATGTTGGGGTCGGGTTCCAGTAAAACCAGATGGCGGATGGAAGGAGCGACTGCCTATCTGACCTCCTCAATCGATTTACACAGTCAGCCCAATACTCCTAGGTAAGACTGGTTGTCAGACTTACTAGCTTCTGACTATCCGTAACGACTTCCAAAGACGTTCAATGACAGCTGGGACCTACAGTTTATCGTGCCCTCCGAAACACGGCCATTGGTGTCCAAGATTGCTTGATCGATTTTACTAACATTAACTTAAGTAAGAGGACTTACGAAATAAATTACAACAGGTCGTCGCCAGCGCACATTAAGCGGCAACATAACATCAGACTACGCGACAGCCCGAGCTCGCATCATCAAAATACCAATAGACGAGCTGAAAACCTTCAGGGTCACCAGAAACAACCAGCAAATGCAGTTCTCAACCAAGCCGGGAGTCTGGCAAACCACCTTCTACTTTCAACATGGGAACGCGGAAATTTTCGTCGCATACCTAAAGAATCATGTCAAAACAGCTAAAACTCGTCATGATAGGAATACATACGTTGTCGTAGAACCGAATATAGAGACACAAGTATTGAACAAGTCATTTGCTGAACTGGATATTTTTACGGAGAATACGACAGATGTGGTCTGGAATTTGGTGTCCAATTTCAAACAGAGACCCTATGAGACTACAATGGAAGCGTTTTCGAAACTCACTGATATTGGTAAGGATGTTTTTTTATTTTATTTTTTATCGTCAAGATAAACACGGAACAATATTTATGGGTACACTAGTAATATATACGCACATGAAACTAATCTATGATAATTAGGTACTGTTTAAGAACCTTATAATACACTACGCCTGACTTCCCCATTGGATAGGCAGTGGGTATACACATTGGGCACTATCTAGAGATAGAACCAAGCCCCATATTTCACTTAACACCTTACAGTAATCACAGGAATTATGTTCAAGAATGCATTATTTGCCTTTTTGTGTGAAATCATCAAATGACCCCTCCAGCTTTTGGTATAACGTGAGGGAGTGTCAGACTCTCACTGACTAAAACCCACCATGTTCCTTCTAGAGCCCTTTAAGCCCTGTTCCACCGCGAGTGGAACGGACCCATTATGACAATGACGCAAATTCGTTCGACTATTTGTTGGTGGAAATACAAGTATGCAGTTTGCACTTGCTAGTTTAACGAAGTCATCAATGGGTCCGTTCCGCCCGTTGTGGAAATCGGGCTTTATTCCAGGGCCGCAGCAACTCTTCGGAACAATCCTGCAACACAATATATAGAAGAATTATAGGCCTCAAAGTTTCAGTAATAAATAAACCTTTGTACCTACCATTTTAAAGCTATATCTCCTATACCACTTCCAGTATACTACGGCAATGAAGGAATGAATGGCAAACGCGACGTTTCGGAAGAAGTAGCCGACTTGTTAACAAAGAGTATGAGCGCGATGGAAGAGGCTACCACAGTCACCAAGAATGATGAGTACGAAGTCATCAGTGTTAAACCTACGCTGCCACAGAGGCCGTATATACCTAGGTAATGTTTTAACTGACACCTTATTTTATTTAACCTGCTACGTACGTATTGCTTACTGCAGTTCGCGCCATTTGATACCTCACGCAAGCGCAGAATTGACTGACTTTGACTTGCGTCAAGCAAGGCTTCTCGGGAATATCCGTACGTACGAATTAAGCGCAAGGGGTCAAATGGCTGACTTCAAAATAGCAAATTTATTTGGCGCAAACCGGTTATGTGGCTAATTTATGTATAACATCAAGTTTGTTCTTTTGCTGTATATAAAATTGTCTAATAATTATGATCAAGTCATGCTATTTGCTATTGTCATCTTTAATGCTATTTGTAAAACATCGAAAACCACGCCCACTGCACATTGAGAGTTATGGCTTATATTTATAGAGACTCGCACACATAGAAGCGTAGAGAACGCATTTGAGTGTCATTCCGATTCTAGCACCTAGATAGTATAGTTATCGGCACGAATCTTGAGCTCTGACCTACATCTGCGCAGAAGTAATTTATTGGGTCCCTTTTGTGGTATGAAGTGAGGCGCGGGAGCGGGCTAAAGCGGTGATTGGCCCGCAGTGCATCGCGTCATAGCCGTCACTCGGGATTGGTTCTTTGCTAATAAATTACTTCTGCGCAGATGTAGGTCAGAGCTCAAGATTCGTGCCGATAACTATACAGTTTATTTTACATCGAAACAATAGATACTTCAACAGTAGCACTTCAGTACAAATAAATAATTTATTTATTATTATCAATGAAAGACAAGGTTTATCAGTACCAGGTCATTATTGATAGATACTGGTATCTGCACGTGAATTGATGTTTCAGTTCAATGCTCACTTATCGAATATGATACGAGTTGTGAGTCACAAGAATATAAATATACCAGAAATTTTATAATACACTACCTAGCTATTCCCCGCAATTTTACTGAATTTTACTGAAGGAATTACTTTCCGTACCTGGGATAAAATCAGAAGCTGATACGTTCTTCTTTCTTCTCATGTATAGACACCAGCACATATCAAGATATAACCACAAATTAGTCACCCATCCACTGGCTGACCTCGTCAATCGTTGCTTGACTTTATGATCGTTTAACCCATGCGGCTGGTACTAAGTCACGAGTTTCTCCATTGGCCTTTACATATATGTTTACGAAAATATTATGTATATGAAATATGTATATATGTTCTTTGCAGAGGTACACCCCTATCGACAGAGAAATGGGAAGGCTTGCAGGATACGGAGGGGAGAGTCACAGAAGTTGAAGGAGTCAAGCAACTCATATTTAGAGGGGTGAGTTACTTCACACATTATTTGAGGTTTATTTGATTTACCTGTAAAAAAAAGAAAAGGCATTTATTGACCGAAGCTTTTTTGGAATCGATAATTAAACAGAGCGTAAAAATATATGAAATCGTTTTAAATAATAATAATCGTTTCTAAAGTTCTAGACTGAGCCCGAAAAGTGGCTACGTAAATCACAAAAAATATAATTTTGCTTTGTATTTTTGTCTATTTTTGACATCCTTTTGTTTCTTTTATATTTCTATTTCTTCTTTCTTTACATGGCCACAAACACTCATTGCCTCTTCACTACATAACATTTACCATAAGTCCTAATAAAACATTTACTTAAGAATTATCAATGTTTTTTCAAAATTTCCCAGGGCGTAGCACACTCAATAAGGCAGTCAGTATGGAAGTACCTGCTGGACTACTACCCATGGCACATGACTCACGCAGAACTAAGAGCTCTCACTAAGAAGAGGACAGAAGAGTACTTCTCTATGAAACTGCAGTGGAGGTCCATGACTGAGGGGCAGGAAGCCAGGTAAGGTTATTTAACGAAAAAAAAAACTTGGTAAATAAAGTAACAATTTATTGTTCTGAGCATTGGTCATCAAAAACTTGACTGGATCACCAAATTATTCTTGCGCAAATGGTCCGTAACTCAAAAGTCTTAGGTTCATATTCTGGCATAAAAAAATACTGTCGACTTAAAAAAGCTTTTCCAGAGGTTTTCGTCCCTTCAAAAAAGCTTATGACATCTCCAGGCTTCTTTTTATTTCCTTAACACATTTGGTACAACCATTCTACCTTCAAACTGTCACAAACACACCAAATTCAATAACTTTTATCTTTACAGGTTTTCAGAATACCGCGACAGAAAGAGCCTGGTAGAAAAAGACGTAAACCGCACGGACAGGACACACCCATTCTTCGCCGGCGACAACAATCCCAACTTAGTAGTGCTACAAGATATACTCATGACATATGTCATGTATAATTTCGATCTCGGATATGTGCAAGGCATGTCGGATATATTGGCACCTCTTTTGTTGCTATTGGGCAATGAAGTCGACAGTTTCTGGTGTTTTGTCGGATTTATGGATAAAATTGTAAGTTTTGTCTCTTTTTTTTATATCTCTTCTTTAGTTATACAAATTGAGGTAGCGATGAGGTAGAGACTACGAATTTGGACAAACATGAATGTTGTAACTTTTATTTTCACAAAATGATTGTCTGCGTGTGTCTGATTATGGCACTGCAGCGTTAAAACGGATAAAGGCTCCAGCAGACCGGATGCGTATGCGTAGACGTAAGCGTAGACGTGCACGTAGACGTGCACGTACCATGAGTTGTAATGTATGGAAATGTATGAGACAGGCCACACCGCTTGCGTAACGACGCGCACGTCTACGTCACGCAAGCAGTGTGGCCTGTTTCATACATTTCCATACATTACAACTCATGGTTACGCCGTAACTACGCGCGTGACTACGACGTGGTTACGCATACGCATCCGGTCTGCTCGAGCCTTTAACCAGTTTGGATGTCTGATTACGTGATATCGATATCGACCGTTGAAGTCCAAGCGTTCTTTTTTATTTATTTTATTTGTTCCTTTATTTCAAGGAATAGGGCCTATAATAATTAATTAATATATTTATTTCCACTTGCCCAGGCCACAAACTTCGACATGGACCAGGCGGGCATGAAGCACCAGCTGCTGCAGCTGCAACAGCTGCTGACGTTCGCGTCGCCCGAGCTGGCGAGCCACCTGGCGGCGAAGGACTCCGGCAACATGTACTTCTGCTTCCGGTGGCTGCTCGTCTGGTTCAAGCGGGAGTTCTCGCATAGGGATATTATGAGGTAACTTTATGATCAAAAAGTAAGAAAAATAAACTTTCGAATAGGTTCTTGTGATAGGTTGGACACCAAAAGGTTCTTAAAAGTGGGTTCCATAAAGAAGAACCGCAAACAAGTCAGAAAATATAACCAAAGATGACGGATATAAAAATAAATAATGGTCTCTGCACGGCGCGGGCGCGGCGCGGCGGGACGGGACGGCGACGCGACACAATGTACTAGATCGTCGCGTCGCGTCGCGCCGAGCGGGACGGCTCTGTGTGATGTCGTCCGTAATATCTAGTACATTACAACTGCTCAGCGTCGCGTCGCCGTCCCGTCCCGTCGCGCCGCGCCCGGGCCGTGCAGAGACCATAATATCTTTATGTGCTTTTAAAAGAACCGGCGGAACAAAATCCAAGATAATATGGTTTATTTAATTTTAAAAAGTTGTACATATTATAAAACGAAGTTGCTTTCTCTGACCCTATTACCCTATGTATGCTTAGATCTCTAAAACTACGCAACGGATTTTAAACGGTTTTTTAAATAGATAGAGTTATTGAAGAGGAAGGTTTATAAGTATAATAACATCCATTAAAAAGTGGGGAAATACTGTTATCCCGTGCGGAGCCGGGGCGGGTCGCTAGTAGTATACAAAAAATAAAAAGTAGTAATAAATGTTATCTTATCTATATATATAAAAGAAAGTCGTGTTAGTTACTCCACTTATAACATGGAAATTGGCAGGGAGGTAGTTCAGAGCCAGGAGAAGGACATAGGATAGTTTATATTACAAAAAATAAAAAATACAATTTATTCCGGACCTACAGCGCCATCTTTTGTTCAATCCAAAAATCTGCCGGATGCCACTATTCCACGCGAACGAAGTCGCGGGCAAAAGCTAGTATATTGTATAAAATGTGTATTTAAATTATTGTATTTTGTTTTCAGGCTATGGGAAGTATTATGGACGTCGTTGCCATGCGCAAACTTCCACTTGTTGATTTGTGTTGCCATACTCGACGCAGAAAAGGATATTCTCATCAGTAAAGATTACGGATTTACTGAAATATTGAAAGTAAGTCCCCTTTTTCGCTTGAAAATTTCCTTTTTTTTATAAAGAAAACCATTACTTGCTCCATAATTATGATACACAGTAATGTAGCTATATGCCCTCAAAACTATATCAAAAATGAAATCTTTTTTGGAAAGAATTTTTCTCGCGTTTTCCAATGCACAAAGTACCTATATTTTAAGTATGGCTTCATACAAAGTTATATTTTCTTTCAGCACGTGAACGACCTATCAATGTGCCTAGACGTGGACAAAATACTAAGCACGGCCGAAGGAATATACCACCAAGTCGTATCAGCTCCCCACTTAACAGACCAGATCCGAATCATCCTGGGACTTCCGACCCTCAACATATCGACTTCCACCCACTCCGAGAGCGACGAGCCGACGACTTCGAAAGTCGAAGCCAATGGTACGGTGAATGGAAGCGTGTTTGCCCAGGATTTGGACGAAGTTATGTATCAGATAGGCTTAGACATGAATTTTTAGGCACGGCGGTGATTATCTGTTTCTTTTTATGTATTTTTGGGTAGTTTTTAGTCGGATTGGGTCGCTAATGCTTTTAGGGCGGATTTCTTTAAGCTATCTATCTATTGATTTGCTTACCGGAGATAAGAGTTTGACATTAACTGTATGTACGCCATGCACGGAGGAAGGAAAGATGAGCGGAGATGTCATAAGGAAGGTAGGCCAGACGCCTTCTTCGTAGGTCAAGCAACCTACGGTAAGCATGATCGGTTGCTAGAACTAACGAGACGTTCGGGTTCCTTGTCAAATCAAAATCAATCTTCAAAGATTGGTCTTGATTGATTGGTACTTTTATTTTGAAAATAATCGGCGGGTTCTATAGAAGGCGTGTAGGGGTGGAGCTAGTTAAGTTCGTCGTCCCCCGAACACTCGCATTTTGGCGCGCAACTAGGAGAAATCCCCAGGAGATTTTGCGTTATGACATCTTCGCTAGTCATTTTGTTCTCCATGGCCACATACTAATGTCAAAATATAACCTCTGATCGCAAATCCCCAGATAGATGCCTTGTAGAAATCCGCAGTTAGTTGTTCAATTATGAACTTTATTGTTGTAGTGTTAAAGTTTTAATTTATTTATTATTTGAGTACTGCAATGTTGTTTGAAGTTAATGAATAAACATAGTAAGCAACATTTTAAGCATGATGTTTCAAGAACTATATTTTTTTGCTATTTTAAAGAAATTCGGAATGCAAAACATGTTGATTAATTCCTATTTCAATTTCGACCTAGCCATTTTTCTATTAATATGAGCTTAATTTTGCTTCTAAAATATTGATAGATTACTGCGACTTCTATTCTAGAAATTCAGCTGTTTGCAGTTCTGCATGCTTTATTAATTAAATAATTGCTTAGAAAAACAAGTTAGAGCGACCCAATTCATAGTACTGGATAGCTAACAATATACATTGCTTGCTAACATCTTTCATACATTTTTAAAATTGTAAATAGACGCATTGTAGGACTCTAGATTTCGCTTGTGGTTTCACCTATGTCCCGTGAGAACTACTTGAGAACTACCTCCAGCAATCGGGAAAAAGGTAGACTTTGCCCTTTCATCACTTTTGTAGTGAAACCGTGGCAGATACGAGCTACTTTCGCATTTATAACATTAATAAGGATTGAAACATTGACTTTTGTGACTAACTTTTTTGCACTATTTTGGGAGTACAGTGATAATATTTCACTACTCTATAAACACAACATAAAACATTAAGATTTCTAATGAATCAAAAAATGTTACTCGAAAGTGAGAAAAATGCTTGTGATTATTAATTTTTAAACGATAATTGTTGTTGTTTAAAAATAAAAATTATGTAACTATATGTACTATTCACGAGCCATATTAAGCAAAATAAATTCGTCGATTAATTCCGATTAATTTAAGTACAAAAGATCAATTACTATAATAATAATAAATAGTGTACTAAGCATTTTATCTGATACATACATAAATATAAATACTCTATTAACAAAATATATTGTATATAACTTAGTGTATTTTCTTGTTTTAACAGCATTTGTTAAGCACTGGTTTTGGAATTGCAAAGTTATTTTTCTTCTATAAATATTGCACTTACTAATTAAATAATATTAATTTACGTGAGGTCCAAGGTATACTCTATTTATGGAACGCCCTGTATATTTGCTTGTAGTTACCTAAATAAAAACTATTAGTACTGTTTAAAATTGCAATATTTCAAGTAGGAACTATTATGCTAAACATGTGCTAAATACATAGCGTAAAAATAAAAGCATTTGCATGTGGCAACACCATTCACAACACAGAATTGCCAACATCAAAAAAATATAAATATATTAAATTATATATTTTTCTATTTCAGGATACACTCGAATATAATGGATTACAAATATGTATAGTTACGAAAACTGTTTGGGCCTTGCTCGCCTAGTGAACGAATGTACATAGATTGGTCGTCAGACTGGAAGAGTGATATTTTTTATATTTTTATAAATACACGCTTTAATACTTGTGTCATTTTGACTCCTGTTCGAAGTTAGCAATATATTCAACAGACTTGCGTTTCTCTGTGAGGTTTATTGCGTAAAGGTAGAATATTGACACTAGAATTTGATGTTGATTCGTTGATTTTATATATATATATATACCTATAAATATATATATATATATATATATAGGGTATATATAGGTATATATTGGGTGACTGGGATATATATATATATAGGGTGACTGGTAATTAGTGAACACACAATTCTACTTATGATAACATACAGCTTTCCCAAAGAAACTTTTTAATATTCATCAGTTTAATCACATAAGCAAAACAGCTGTTAGAATATTCGGGTAAACTCTGTTATGTTTATCATAATCATCATCTCAGCCATAGGACGTCCACTGCAGAACATAGGCCTCCCCCTTAGATCTCCACAGATACCTGTTGGAGGCGACCTGCATCCAGCGTCTTCCGGCGATCTTTATAAGGTCGTCTGTCCACCTTGTTGTTGGACGTCCTACTCTGAAATGTTATGTTATTGAGATGAAACTAATGAGTTAAAAAGTTTCTTTTAGCTGTTTGTGATCATGAGTTTAGTCACGTGTTCAAGTAATAATTGTCAGTCACCCTATATAATGCACGTTTCAAATGCTTTGCAAAGCAGCAGAAGACGACGAAAACTAGTTAATTATTAACTTTAAAGTGAAAAAAAAAGTGCCAATAACTGATATTGATCGATATAAAATTGCTCCTATAAAAGTATTAGCCCACCAAAATTATTGTATATGTATATAAAAGATTGGGTAGACGTGCCATGTGCTCCGGTGTTTATAAGGTTCCTACAATATGTAAATAGTTAATATTAGGAGTAGTCCATTGATCTTTACAGCCATAGATTAAAAGAGATATAGATATGACAGAGTTTATTAAGCAATTAAAATATTTTATAAACCAGTTTCGTTGCTACTGCATACTAAACTATTTTGCAGATAAATTCACTAAGGGTAATCTTGTTAGGACAGTTTACACCAACACATACTAAACAATTAACATTCGGCTTAAAATAAATATTCAATTCATTGTATTAACATTGATTTTGAAACTGAGTCTTTAAATTAAAAGCATGCAAGCATTTTAAAATCATATCTTGCATTTTATATTTTGCACGTTAGCGGTTTTCCCGCGGTTTCACCCGCATCCCGTGGGAACTGCTGTACCGGGATAAAATATAGCTTTTGTTACTCGCAGATATTTAGCTTTCTAATGGTAAAATCAGTCCAGTAGTTTTTGAGTTTATCCATTACAAACAAACAAAGTTTTCCTCTTTTTAATATCTATACTAATATTATAAAGCTGAAGAGTTTGTTTGTTTGTTTGTTTGAACGCGCTAATCTCAGAAACTACTGGTCCGATTTGAAAATTTCTTTCAGTGTTAGATAGCCCATTTATCGAGAAAGGCTATAGGCTACTTTTTATCCCGGTACGGGAAGTAGTTCCCACGGGATGCGGGTGAAACCGCTGGCAGAAGCTAGTTAAGTATAGAAAGCAGACTCTTTAAATATATATTGTGAATATTTTTTTTTTATCATCAGTGGTAATGAAACTGGTCTGTAAAATTACTTGGTAATAGAAAAGCTGGCTCATAGTCCAATAATGCCTTACAGTTGGTGCTTAGAATAAAGTCAATGAACAGGAGTCAGAATAACACTCATTGTTGTTAAACTATTATCATTATCAATCTTATTATATTTCTCTTGAAAATTATATTTTATTTCAAAGCTAAAATTTTATTAAATAGGTTAGGGTAAGTGCCTAAGTTCGCCATTTTGTTTCAAATAATTATTGATTGATCATGATCACTTTGATTGTAATTGTTCCCACGTTTAAGGTAAAATTATACCTATTCATAATTTAATTTTTATTAAAGTTTCTGTACCTGCACAGTTCGGTTTTTTTATTTAGTTAAGTTCCTACCAAAGATTTACATCATCAAATATTGTTGCCTCTCACAAGATCTCTCTCAGAAAATCCTATAACACTGAATATCAAATCCAGAACCAGGGATGCAATAGTCATACTTATGTTGTATTTTACATGCCAGTGGAATAGTTGCCATTTTAGGGCAAGTTACACATGGTAACATTCCACTCTGGTAACATGACAATTTGAAAGGTGACAAAAAAAAAACATTCAGGTAAATTCTAATTCTGTAATTTCACATAAAATCTTAAATTAATGAATACAATAAATAATAAAATAGTTATTTTGTTAATAATAATGAGATCAATTAAACAATTTTGTACTTAGTTTTACAAGTTCAATACATTCATATTTATCGGCGAATGGGACTTTAAATGCACATTTAAACCGTATCTGGTTTGATAGGACTTGTCGCAAAGGTGACAATGGAAGTTCTTAACACCAGTGTGTGTTAAAGAATGTCTCTGCAATTCTGACTTGGAGAAGAACCGTTTACCGCAACTGTCACATCCGTACTTCTTTTCTTTTAAATGATTCTTCCTTATGTGAGAACTTCTGGAACTTGAAGAAATAAAAGTAGCATTGCAGACTTCACACTTATGATTCCTTGTCCTCTTATGGTTCCATAGTACATGGGAATGAAGACCGCCCGGTACTTTGAATTTCTTTGGACAAAATTTACAGCTGTACGGCCGATCGTTACTGTGTGTTAACATATGAATTCTTATGTAGCCAGGAGGATAAGACTTTCCACATTGATCACACTGACGTAATACTTTTTCAGACTTGTTTTTCCCTTTATTTTCTACATTTGGTTGACATGAATGTGTGTTCAGTTCATCTTCATTGTAGAACCCTTCCCAACAATTTTCACACAAATAGGGTTTCAGATGTAGTTTTCTATGTAAGACTAGTGAACGAAAATCTTCAAATTTCTCATTGCAGTAATCGCAATCCCTTCCGATTACAGACTTTGTGGGATGATTATTTACGCAGTGTTCATTCAGAAGTTTGACCGAATGGAACTCAGCTTTACATTCTACACAGAACAACAGTCTAATCTCATCTTGGATATTTTGTTCTAACTTTTTAATTTTCCTGCTTTTAATACTGATATGGCAGTCTGGTTTTTGGTCATCAGATTCGTAGGTACATTCGTAATTGTCGCTGGTTGAATCAAGGAGGGTGAGGTTGTCCATCAAGGTCTTGGAGCTGGATTCTATTAGGACTTTGAAGGAGTAAGTAATGGTTAGCTGGTGAACGCAGTTGATGCATATGCTGTCTGGAAATATTGGGTCTGGTGTGACCTGGAAAGAGCAACATGTTACGGATTAAACACTTGAGAAAACCTGTGGTAATTTGTCAAATATTGATGTAAGCTGTGCTATTGAATATTATATTGAATTGTAAGAGCACTACCATGAGTACCGTCTGCTCTGCATTGCAGCTGGTCAGAAAAAAACATCAAAATTTATTATTTTGAAACGTTTTAAATAAAAATTGAGTCCAGCTGATTAGTCACAATTATCAACTTCAGAATATTGTTTTAGTTAAATGAAGTAAGGTTTCAAAACAAAGTATTGAATAGTTGCCAAATACATTTAAATTACCTTATAATTATAGAAATTCTGTAGAATATCAGATAAGTGGACATCCTCGCCAGCTATTCTTACACTTGTGTGTATATGGCGCATTTCTTTCTCGCTGCCCAAGCATGTCCGACAGCGGCTCTTGTAATCCATTTTATTTGTGACCAATCCTTTATCAATGTTTTGTTTACGCGATTATTTGTTATTATTTGTACCAAAATATCTCAATCGCTATTCATGAACAGTATGTCAATAAATTCTGATGACATTTAATTCGGCCTGCCCATTGGCTGGCTGTTTCTGCATTCCCTTACACACAGAAAATGTGAAGTAGCTTTTTTAAATCTGATTTTGGAAAACTTAGGGACACATTTTTATCATCATTATTTAGATACATGTAGGTGTATTTATGTTGTTGAAGCTTTTATGATAACAATCCTTAAAATAAAAATATATGTAAATAACATAAATAATATTATAAGGGTCTATGACCCGTGACTTACTTAGGACCTTAGGACCTAGACTCTAGGTCCTAGAGACTACCTATCGAACAAACAAATAAGAATTTTCAAAGCACCAAAACCTCACGAGTGGCGAGCTGTTGTGAAAAGTGGAAGAAATATTGTAACCAAATAGGCATGTTTGTTGTTAAACAATAGAAAATTATAAAAGTGAGAATATCTCATTACAACTTGTGGTTGTTGTCTTTTGGATGATTGAAATAAAATCTACGGTTTTATTCATATTTTTGGGTTTATTAGGAAGTACTATCTTTTCTAAGGTTTTCTACAAAACTTTTGGTTTGTTTACCTGTTAATATTTTACTACATCTGTGGTCAATGTTGACATGTCAGGTCATAAACTGTGTTGAAATTATTGGTACCTTCAGAAAAATATTATGTTTTTCCAACCACCCGAAGAAGAACCGATTTGTAGTAAAAGTAAAACGTTAATACACAACACTAAAAGTCGACGTCAGAAGAAATTGAGACGCAAAAACAAATTGAAGGCAATTAAAAAGGATCAACATATTCAACATAAGAAGCACACGAGGTCTCCCATACCAATAACAATGTCATCGTGGGCTGAGAACTTTACGAGCGCTGCAACATGGCAACTGAAGCACCAAGTAGCGTTTTGGAAGTCAAAAGCGACAGCATTAGAGTACGAAAACAAGTTATTACACGACATAATACGAAAAAACTGCTTAAATGGGGCGAACTCAGCAAATAGTTCCAATACAAATTCTGATCAGGAAGACGTAGAAGAAGAGTATTTTGAACATGGAAATGAGGTTGAAGAGAGTGGAGACGGAGAGATAGAGGTTAGTGAAGAGTTCATACAGTTCCTGAGAGAGAATAAGAAGTACAGAGATGATGCAAAGAGAGAAAGAGAAAGACTTAGAGCTTTGAATGATGACCAGGGACAGATAGAGGAAATGGAGGCTGGACCTGCACAGATAACAGAAGATCCACAGGACGCACTGAAGAGGTTATACGGAAATGATTGGGAAAGAATATCTGCATTGGAAACGTCTTTACGTTCACAGTTTATCAACATCTGTGATCGTGAGAAACCGATATATTGGCCTAATATACCTTTTAATTTTAACTTGGGTTAATTTTTGATCAGTTTTAATAATATTGCTATACACTGTACCTAATGTAAATAAACATTATAACTAATTTTGTTTATTGTTTGTAGTTTTTAATCGGTAGCTGGAATAAAATCTAGGTTTTTTAAGTGAACTACTCATTGAGTTTTGATTTTCAGTTGTAATAAGTTTGAATATCTTAGTAAGGGCACAAAATATTAATAATTAAAATCTCGATTCTTTTAATCCTACTGTGACTTTGTCAAAGCATTCTGTGAACACATGTATTTCTATGTACAAACTCTTGTATATGGTGTAATGAAGTTATTTCACTTTCTTTTGTTAATATTTAGAACTTATTTGTAGGTAAATAATAAAGTTTTAAAGTATTTTTAATGATCTGTTTAACATAGGATAGGTTTTGATCCATTCAAATGAAAGTTTTTTAAACAAGTATGATTTAGATAATTTTCAGTATTGTCAGTAATGTTTTATTTCATAAATACATATTGCAGTTTTTATAAAGCCAGGTAAGAAATATATTAGTCCCTATGTTGAATAAAGTAAGTATAGAGATTCTCTGAAAGAAATATTTTTATTGGCTATGTATCAAAAAGATAGTCTTTTGTTTTATCTTAATTTTTGTATGACATGGTTTAAATAGGATAGTCATAATTACTGAATAAAGTATTTTTACGTATGTAAATAACTTTGCTTCACTGGGATGACCTTTCTATTCGTATTTTCTCCTGAATGCCCTAAACATTTGCATCTGGATAATACGACTATATCTGAATATGACCGGTGTTTGGGTTGATATGGGAGTTTATGAAAGTTTCCATGATTCATCCACTCAATCCATACCAAAGTGCATCTAAATTGGTTCAGAGATCTTGCGGTAAGAGTGTAAAGAAACATACTTGAGCCTTTAGAAAAAGTTGTATCCATAGTTCGATAGATGGCGCTGATTACTTTGAAAACTTCAGAACGAGTGATATGCAAATAGTAATGTAGTGGCCCAAATACCAGTAACAGTAATTATGATTTATAAGTTTATTTTGAATTAAATTCATTAAAATTTTATTCTAATTATGTTTTTATAACGCATAAATCCTAAAATTTCTCCTTGAGCAAGCAGAACACTCAAAAACGACTCTACCCTCAATTTTTCACCACCGCAATTTGGAACTAATCGAAATAAATACCTACCTCTAGTTTTGTGGGTTGTAGGTAAAAAAGAGCGAGCGAAAATTATTCTGTAGGTACTTAATTGTAGGTAGGTACTACCTTCACTCAAGAGAAAATGTGTCTAATACTTACGAAATGTGCCTATAGTGTGACAAAAATGTTCATAATTTTCAATCAGTAGACTCAACCCTGGATATGCTCTTGCCGCCGGTAGACCCGATTTCCCGCGCTTCAGAGGATTTGAAGAAACCGTCATTGGACAGCGTTAAATTCGGCAGCCTATAAGGTAAGATAATATATCAGAGACCACATTCTAGTATAGGATTTCTTAAACTTTTTGCATTCACGGATCACTTTTACAATTATTTAAACAATTCCATAGACACCTGTCAAAAAATATTTTTGGAAATTAAAAAAAAAACCTTCGTAGCTTCGCCACTCAAAAACTAGAATATGTCTCGTCGAGTTTACTTACTAGACAATTCAACAAATATGTTTACACTCACAAATGCTACGGACCCCACTTTCAGAAACCCTGTTCTAATACATGGTATTCTGTGGTATGCTAGTTAGGGAATCTATAAAATATGCAGTCATATGGCAGACAGTTAATTTTAACATGAACTGTACTTTCATAGGGTTAGATTCTTAGACGGTTGAACCTACTGGAGATGCCATGGTTGTGCCTTCGTCTCTTGCAAATGTACGAGAGAGCTGCTCACTATTTCTCATATTGTCACATTACACGTTAGCAAATTACAGTTCACATTAGCTGTTTTCCGCGGTTTCCCGTTTCACCGAGTCCTGTTGTAACTTCATCCCACACTCGGATAAACAGGGTTTCACACAGTCTCTCAACGGTGAGTAAATTTTTCTAATCGGTTCAGTAGTTTCGGAGTATTTAGGTGACAAACAAAAAAATCTTTATAATATTAGTATGTAGAAATACCTACATAGATATGTGCCTCATGTTCATGTCTGTCAAATATTGTAGTGTGCTTGCATAAATATTATGTGATCGTGAATGTATGAGTGAGCTATCACTATATTGTGCTGGCTCATTTGCCCCTTGTATATTGCCAGACATTTCCTCATTCCATGGCGTCTCCAGTAGTTTCAACGCTCTAAGGAGTTACTATACTTTTATGGTCCGAGACACATAGAGGGCCACTACTAGTGTACTAATTGACTGTAAGTGCTCATACATTGATCATAAGCCACTAAGTGGATCGTTTGAATAACCCGTTTTGTGGCTAATTTAATTGAGAGTTCTGTAATGTTCCTTGCAACATGTTTTTATTATTTATCCAAGTATTTATGCAGGAAGGAATGGCAGTAATTTATAAATAGGTAGTAACAGTCTTATGTTAGGATTTGCGCGATTATTATATAGGTAAGCTATATTACTAATAGCTACTGCAGCCATCAAAAGGCGCATTGATTTTGATTGATATCACTGCACTACTGCCATGTTCTATCAAAATCCATTCTTATGGTCAATTACGAACTTTCGCATTTATAATTATCTATTAGATAGATAGATAGAATATTCTTTATTGTACACCAAAACAAACATAGAAAAGGACATCCTAACTATAATATTATAAATGTGAAAGTAACTCTGTCTGTCTGTCTTTCTGTCCGTCCGTCTGTCTGTCTGTCTGTCTTTTCTTCACGCCTAAACTACTGAACCGATTTGTGTGAAATTTGGTACAGACATAGTATGGAACTTAAGAAAGGATATAGGATAGATTTTTATTACAAAAAATATAAAAATAATAAAATTTAATCCGGACATATAGCGCCATCTATTGGTCAAACCAAAAATCTGCCGGAAGTTACTATTTCACGCGAACGAAGTCGCGGGCAAAAGCTAGTTACAAATAAATACGTGTGAGTACAATAGGCGGTCTTATCGCTCAAAAGGAATCTCTTACAGACAACCTTTGGATGGAGTCGATTTATTAGCAGAAAGTATTCCGTATTTCAGAAAATATTTGACACACAGAAACTTGATTATATAGGTAGATCACGTTTTAGCTCATAGATTAATTTTATTATACCTAAGCATTTAGTACAACTTGGCTGGAAAATAGCAATTTACTTGAACTTCAAAAATTATGCAAGGGTGCCCCCAAAATGAGGGCACTTCCTATATATTTTTGCTGAAAAAACAGGGCCTACCTGATCTATACATTTGTTTTTGTTTAGAAGAAAGAGCCTACCTGATCTAGAATCGGCGTCCCAAGAGAATTACTTCCTTATCCTTATAAAAAGGAGTCTATATCTTTTCTCAGACTATCGTCTACCCGTTTAAATAAATACTTTTTTTTAAATTAACAGTTTGACAGAATTACTTTGGAATTTAGAACATAACACTCACATACCGTCAGTTGCATAAGTCTGTTAAAGTTAAAGCTTCTTTAAATCTATTGCTGACTCTTTCTCTGTCAACAAGATAATACGTGATATCAATAGATTTAATTAAACTTTAATTTTAATGGACTTAAGTGCAATTGACGGATACACTCACAAACTTTTACCTTTATAACATCACTAGCTTCCGCCAGCGGCTTCGCCCGCGTCAAGTCCGGTTATATCGCGTTTCCAAGAGAACTCTTCAAAAGTCCGGTATAAAAACTATCCTATGTTCTTTCTCGAGGTCAAATCTATCTCTGTACCAACTTTTATTAAAATCAGTTCAGTGGTTTAGACGTGAAAGCGTAACAGACAGACAGAGTTACTTTCGCATTTATAATATTAGTAGGAATTAAGATTAAGTAAACATTGTTCATCATCAATTCTCTTACTTATTCTATCACTAAATAGGCCATCCTGTTCTCCCCGGTTTCTTGGTATGCTATCAATTCCTCAACTAGTTTGTGCACAAAAACGCATCAGATACGCATCAAGTGTCCGATGCACGATGCAGGCGGTGCAACCGTGAGACAAGCATTTTTCTCTTTACATACCTATTTAGTTTATCTTAATTATCTGTATCTGTATCGGAGATATTTAAATAACATTTTTTTTGCAAATAGTTAACATACTTACTTCTTTAATAAGACTAATTAAAATTAAGATTTGGTAGTTTGTTCGTTTGTATTGAATAATCTCCAAAACTACTGGACCGATTTGAAAATAAATCATTATTGAGATGTTACTATTAAGTACTTCGGATGATATACTTTTTGTTACAGCTGTATTTTTAAGTTTTCAAACGTAATTAATATTTGTACACTTTTAAAGCCGTGGTGGCCTAGTGGGTAAAGAACCAACCTCTCGAGTATAAGGGTGTGGGTTCGATTTCAGGTCAGGCAAGTACCAATGCAACTTTTCTAAGTTAGTATGTACTTTCTAGATAAATTTTAGACACCAATGGCTGATAAAAAGGTGAAGGAAAACATCTTGAGGAAACCTGGACTATAAAGTCTGAAATCACCAACCCGCATTGAGTAAGCGTGGTGATTAACGCTTAATCCATCTCCGTGTGAGAGGAGGCCTGTGCCCAGCAGTGGGACGATAAAAAAGGCTGTAACAGAACAGAACAGAACACTTTTAAGAATAATACAATAAATTATTAACTTAATATACTTCTGATTATAAATTGAAATCGATGTATGTATAAACAAACCCGTAGTTAACAAACCATGGAGAACAAAATGACTAGCGGAGATGTCATAACACAAAATCTTATAAGAAAGTAGCGCGCCAATATCAAATCACCTATCATGACCAATATTTGATGGATTATCTTTTATTTGATACGAACGCCTCCTTATTTCCAGTAACTTATCACGCCTACAGTACGTTACATTGACCTACAAGAAGGCACCTGACCTAACTTCCTTATGGCATCTCCGCTATCTTTCCTTCCTCCGTTCCCTATACATTGCGCAGTAATCAATATTACCTACCTGATTACCGCGTACAAAAGACATCAACGAGATGCCACTTTTATAAATATACTGTTCTCTGTGTTTCCACCCGCGTTACGAAGGATCTTCTTCCCGCACCTGGATAAAATGTTGCTTCTCTACTTTTTCAGGATCTTTACTAGGTGTGTACCAAATGCCTCACAAACAGACAAGTGTTAGAAAGTAAGGGTTTTTTGGTTGTTCTGTAATATTATAGAAAATCAACTATTTATATTATAAAGAGGAAAACTTTGTTTGTTTGGTTGTAATGGATAAACTCAAAAACTACTGGACCGATTTTAAATATTCTTTCACCATTAGAAAGCTATATTATCTGCGAGTAACATAGGCTATATTTTATCCCGGTGCGGGCAGTAGCTCCCACGGAACGCGGGTGAAACCGCGGGAAAACGGCTAGTAGTTAAATATAGTAGTATTGTTGGACTTCTGTTATGATATTTTATAAGCTACGGTTATTAGACTTTTTTGTAGGATCAAAGTTTTGTTATTGATTAGGTAGAAATCCGATGTCAATTATCTAAATTATAAGGAAAATCTAACAAATAACTTCACTCCTACATGTCTACGATTTTTTTTAAGAAAACTTCTTTGGCTCCAATTTTTTTACTCTAGAACTGTATATTTTTTTTAATTACCTATATTTAACTCTACTATTTTTGTCCGTTAATACCTATATACCAAAATCACATATACTACACACACCAAGTCCACCCACAATTTTTTTTTAAACCAAAACCCAAAAAAATCCGAAAAACAATCCACACATCTATCAACATTGAAAGTATCAATCGTCGGTACCAAAGAACGTAGAAATTGGCGCTCAAAACGGTTGAACGCAACCTGTTTCCAAGCCCCCCCTTGCCCCCTCTCGGCCGACCCCTTCAGTGCCATCCGAGCCTTCGAACAGCTCAGCTGCGCGCGCGCAAAGCATCAAACAAAAAAAAAACACGTTTTCTGTGATAAAATTTTTGTATATCAGTGTATCCCGGATTGCAGTGCAGTGTTTTTTAGTATTTTTAGTAATTTTTTTAGTGTGTTTTGTATTGAAAACAGTGGAAAACAAAGTTATGTTGTAGTTGTAGTGTGTGTGACAGGATTTTGGAGGTAAAGCTTTAAGCTCTATAAAGCTATAAGTGTGTTATTTTCTTGATAGAGTTTAGTTTTTAAGCATTATATGTCTCCGGTTTCTACTATGATAGTAGAGTCGACTCTACGTATTTTAAAATGGCTAGCGGCTCTATAAGTTGATGTAGAGAATGCTAATGACATTTCATACAGTTATTCCTATCCCGTAGCTATTTAAGTAGACAAACTCTATCTAAAACTCTACATCGAGTGTAGAGTTTGTCGTACGTTCTTTATAACAAGTCGGTAACATTAAGATTTTTATCGGAAATCTAAGATAGTGGGTCTATTAGAGTCGAGGTTCTATCAACTTAGAAATCACTTAGATACAACTTAAAACTTAATCGTAACTTAGAAGTAACTTAACTTAAACTTAGCTTTCTTAGAAAATATTTAAGTTTAAGTTACGCCAAGCTAAATAAGCGTAGGTTTAAGTTGTTATAAAGTTAGCTTATAATTTATAGCTAGTAGGTATTTTGCCGGCGGCGTGGTCCGTTTCACTATTCATCTGGTTTGTAAGACTTAGCCATGTGTGTAGAAGTAGTATAATGTTATTTGATTAGAAGTGGTAGTAATAATATATTACTAGATTTATCCCGCGTATTCACCTAATATAAACTCAAGTTCACAGATCTGTATAAAATATCACCTAAATACAGGTTGGAAATTTCATCGATTTCGGTTTAGTAATTTTTGAAAAATAAGTTACATACTTTATTACTTATATATTTATTAAGAAATCTATATAATATAAAAATGAAACCCGCTTTCCGTTGTCACGACATAACATAAAAACGGTTTGACCGATTTGGCTAAAAATTAGAGGGGACGTAACTTAGACCTGGGAGAAGGTTTTAGGATAGTTTTTGTCACCATCCAGTTACAGGACGCGGGTGAAACCGCGGGCGAAAGCTAGTAGGTTATATTTATAAAACGTTAGGTTATTTTATTTCTTGTCATAAAGTTGAAATCGTGATACAGCCAGGGAAACATAGGCTAAGATTCATTAGTCGTAAAACTACAGTTAATAAAGTAAAGTTTAATAATACAGAATAAACCGTGGTTTAGGAAGAATTATAAAGTGGTAACAAAAACATTACTTTTATTTTATTCCCAATTCTTATTATCGTTCATTTAAAATCGATTATGGTTTCAAAAGCTCTAAATTAGTGAAGCTAGCTAGATTTAGGGAAATATCAATTTTATACTTAATCATTAAATAATTTAAAAGTGAAAATTTGAGATAGTAGGTACCTACTACTGTTATCATCATCATCCTCCGAGCCTTTTTCCCAACCATGTTGGGGTCGGCTTCCAGTCTAACCGGATTCAGCTGAGTACCAGTGCTTTACAAGAAGCGACTGCCTATCTGACCTCCTCAACCCAGTTCCCCGGGCAACCCGATACCCCTTGGTTAGACTGGTGTCAGACTTACTGGCTTCTGACTACCCGTAACGTAGCTATCTAACAGTAGGTACTACTGTTAGATAGCCTGTTAAGTAATGTTAAATAACAAACACTAGACGTAACGATTTCAAATACCAAATATCTGGTATTTTGTGTGAGAAACCTTTTGAGACGATTTTGTTTAAAAAAAAAAATATTTGTACTAAGCATCTAAAGCCCTATACATATAAAATTAAAAACCATCGGGACAACTGTTAGCCCATTGTTTAGTCTTCAGTGTGTTTAAAACGTTACAAATCTACATTATATCTACCTGAAGCAATAAAAAACCAACAAAAAAATCAAACATATGACGAGACGATTAATCCAAAAAGGTTTATAATATTTTAAACGGTAATAGGACCTCATTTATTGCACTTATAATCGAAAACCCATGTATAGAGTGACGATTTTATTTTGTCTTGACGTGTTTGTGTGGGCTTTAGAAAAACGCCGCAAAAGGACTGATTAGAAGTTTAATTAATTGTCCAATTATTAAGTTGTTCTACTTGTATATCGAGACTGGATTACTAACTATTTATTGACTTATATCCATCATCCTTATTGATAAAAGTGAAAATTACACTGTCAGTCCCACTACCACACCAAAAGTAATAAACCGAATAAAATGAAATTTGGAACATAGTTAGGTAGCCTGAGAAAGAATGCTTATGTCCTTTTTATCAGGACAACTGATTGATTTATTTAATTAATAGTAGTTTTAATATTAATAGCAACAATTAGCTAGGATGTTACATACCTCTAGAGAAAAATCTAGTTCTCAATTTGGTTCAAAGAAACGATTAATTTTTATCACGGTACCTAAGTTTTATTAGCAGACATTATAGAGGTAGGCTTTTAAGGCGAACTACTTCTCAATTTAACCAGATTGATGGAAATTGGCACTCACACGAATAAACTTCACATCATTAAAACAAGAATTACTTCAAATAAAACGGCTAAATAACTCCCAGAGAATCAAATGTTTCATATTCACCTGTCAATCTTTCAAAACTTACCATTTGTATGTGATCTTGCTAATTTAACAAAGAAATAAACGGACAAAGCCGGGCTGACATAGCTTGTATGTGAGCATCATCTCCGGGCGTGGTCACATGTCGTTTGATCACTATCTTATTGAACACAAAGACTTACAAACTCTTTTATATGTACAGGTTGTTATAAAATAAACGTAAAAGGAAAAAGGGGGCTAAATAGACCGTTAAACATAATTTTAAAAGAACTTCCCTGAAAAATTACCACCTAAAGGGCTGACTCACTAAAGCTAAATTATTCATAAAACATCACAGAATATTGCAATATTCACATCCAATGTCTGTGGATAGACAAAGACCTAAAATATCCACATTTTTTAAAGCTCCACTTGAAACACCACATGAAAAGAAAACCATTACATTTTTCAGTCAACTATTTTGCTAAAATTAAATATGTATATAACTACAAAAAACTGTTAGAGATTACATAACATATGAGAATTGTCAAAAATTAAAAAATTAAGGGCTTATTACACTTGACTAAATTCAGTCATCTAAATGATTCAGTCACTTAATTTAGACAAATGTAATTGCATTTAGGAAGGTAGGTTTCATTAAATCATTTAGAAACCTAATTAGACAAACCTAATCAGACGACTGAATTTAGTTAAGTGTAATAAGCCCTTAACAAAAATGGGATATGGGATTCACTTGGACATTTCTTACGGGTAGGTACTTTTGTAACACCTTGTATTGTATATTACATGTGTATATTGGGACCCAATGGTCATTGTAACCTATTGTGTCTTGACACGGATAAATGCAATCATGTAAGTGCTGTTTTCGGATGAAATTGATACTGTTAGGTTTCTTTGAAGTTCTCTTCTTGTTTATCAATTTGAGTTTTAGTTTAGTCATAAGTAAGATTGTATTTAAGTAACTCAAAGGCATTAAAGTATACTTACTTATTGCTTGGCCGTAGCACTAGAAGTAATGTATAGCCTTATTGACATCTTAGTAAGAAGTAATTTATAAAAATACTTACTATTCCCTGAGGTTTCACTCACGGCCCAAAACCGGCTGAAAAGTAAACTATGTATTTTTGAAGATTTAGACTTTCTAGGTATCTATAAATTTTATTAAAACCTGTTTAATCGTTTTTGCGTGAAAGCGCTACAGAGAAACAGATTTGTGTCTATGGTTAAACACTCTAATCTTAGAAACTATTGATCCAATTTCGTAGAAGGTCTACACACTACACACACAATTTCTTTTAGAACACGGAAATCTGATCAGAATCAGAAAACTTACTGAAGTAACAAATCTATTAAACCATAGGTTAGTCTCTTCTTCTATTATGTAATTTATTATGTTATGAAAGAATCGTTAACCCAGTCAAGATCAATATCAAGACAAAAATATTGTTATTTGTCGATGCATAAAATTAAAATTAATTTCTCACAAAATGGCAGTGGACATGGCGTTTTTACAACATTTGCTTAGGTATTGCAAAATATTGATGCATATTAATTAGTCCATTTAGTTACAAACATTTTAAATTATATTTAAATTAAAAACCTAGCGAATTTGTTACGTCACACCAAAGCCAGTAAGTCTGACAACCAGTCTTACCTAGGAGTATCGGGTTGCCCGGGTAACTGGGTTGAGGGGGTCAGATAGGCAGTCGCTCCTTGTAAAACACTGGTACTCAGCTGCATTCAGTAAGACTGGACGCCGACGCCAATATAGTTGGGAAAAAGCTAGGCAGATTTTGTCACACTAAAAAAAATACAGCCAATTTTTTTGTACATCTCAAAAATTTTTCAGTACCCAAGGTGTCCCAAAATACTTTTTGGCACGTTTAGAAAAAGCGCATAGTTGACATACAGTCGCCCCGGGTTTGCCTGCCCCGGTCCCGATATAACTCATTCTTGCATAGTTCGTGTTGACGCCCGAAAATCGGAATTTTTGATGTCTGCCGCCGCGCGTTCGCCGTATGCTTAGCATAGTTGACGCTAATTCGGTTAGAAAGAGCTGGTTTTTGTCCAGTTTTAAGGAGTTGATAGTTATTTGAATATTGTTCTGTATAATTTTCAAAAAGTTTTTAAATTGTAAATGCACAGATTTTGAAAAAAATACATAATAAGTTTTTATTTTTCTTGCTTTATTTTATTACTAAACGTAGAATGCATACAGAACTGTTTTAAAGTTTTTTAAAACAATTCATTTAATTAAATTCTACGTCCTTTTAAAATGTTACAATTTATGGTCACGTGCATCATCGACCTGGTCGAATGATGGTACACAAATATACCAGAGCCTAAGAAAGGATAGAGTCAACTTCTTATCTAGCCGCAGGAGACAGTTCTCTCTGGAAGTCAGTGAAACCGCGGGCACCAGCTAGTTGGACAAACGCGTTGACTTCTCATCTACATTCTACATTTAGCGAGCTTTAAACCGCAGTTTTTACGATCAATTCCAGCTTAGCGATGCGATCCGGATTGCGATAGCTATGTAATGTGCTTTTAATATAACTGCATAACTTGTATATCATAGTATGCTGTACTTTACATAGTGTATGAAGAGAAATTCTAAAGAAATACTAATTTATGAAGCGGAAAAGTTCATTTGATAATGTTAGAAATTTTAATTCATAAGATTTGAAAAAATCTTATCTTGAGGCTTATGATCAAGATTTTCAAGACTTTAGTATCATTATATTCTGCTTTGTAACCAAAAAATAATACCATTTAATAGTACTGTTTAAATTATGTAACACATTATACTAAGTATTAAACAGTTTAAAATATAAACTTACAGATTTGAAATCTTTTCTACCTTACTTTAATATTCTGTCAAATATCATGCGATCCGCCCTATTAAGAGCGGTAAGACAAACAGTATCCGCTATTAATAATATTATTAGATAGAACAAGTGTTGGCTTTGTTGAAAGCATCCCCAAGTTTGAGTCCAGGTACTTCGGTTCAGGTAAAAATACTTTTAAGTCCGTTCCTTTAGTTAGGATGGTGCTGTATTCGATTTCGTGGTGTTGCATTTTTTTCGGATTGTGTAATGTTTTGAAAGTTTAAATATTTTTAAGTTAATGTAAAATTAATGTCTACTATCAATGTAAGTTTTAGTAGGTAGGTATTTTGTTGCTGAGCTAAAAGTTTTAATTTTATTTATTTTATTTAATTGGCTTATCAACAATTGTTAACACTTATACAATTACAGGAAAATCTTGTGTATACATAACTTAATCTAATACATAACTTAACAGAAACAGGGGTCCCTGTTTCTGTTAAGTTTATATGCTTTTGACATTATGTCCCTATTTTGCCCTGTATATATTTTTAACTGCATAATATTATTGATATTATTTAATCATTATGTGTACAAACCTATTAATAAATTGTATGTTTATGTACCATCAGCTGCGAAGTTAGCTCTTATAATTTAATTCAAAATTTATTTGAAGCGTATACTTACATGATTAAAATAATTAAAATAAGTCTTATTTCTCAGTGATAATTTTATGACATTCATTAAGATTTAATTAGTGCTAGACAAGACGTGTATACGCAATTAATAATCTTAGTTTAGTAATGACATCAGCGATGCATATTTTAATGTCTGTCAGTCAGTCTTAATTAGCCAGAAATATAAATTCTGTCTTTATTTGCGTTGAGTTATATAGCTACAATAAAGAGCAAATTAAATATTTGAATTTGGCTAATGTTTTATTTGAAAAATATAAACATATTTTAGCAAGGAACATCTAAATAGCTAGATCCACGGACTCTTTAATTAAAAGTCGATATAGCAATCCTAACTAATATTATAAATGTGAAAGTAACTCTGTCTGTCTGTCTTTCTGTCTGTCTGTCTGTCTGTCTGTCTTTTCTTCACGCCTAAACTACTGAACTGATTTGTGTGAAATTTGGTACAGACATAGTTTGGGACTTGAGAAAGGACATAGGATAGTTTTTATTCCAAAGAAATAAAAAAATAAAATTTATTCCGGACATATAGCGCCATCTATTGGTCAAACCAAAAATCTGCTGGAAGTCACTATTCCACGCGAACGAAGTCGCGGGCAAAAGCTAGTATAAAATATGCTTCGGCTTTACCAACTTGAAGGTGTAAATAGATAGAGTAGGTATGATTACATAACCACGTATGTACCAATTAGAGGCATATTGTTTGAAAAGTACCTATTAACCCACTTAAATATTCTTGAAAAAGGTTCAAAAACCATAGAATAATAGAAAATAATGGCCACCGGCAAGCAAAGGCACGGTACCGTCATCAAAATTAAATTGTCGTCACACTCAAGATACACTATACCTATCTTATAATATGTATTATGTAGCAGGATGTCTCTTAAGATATAAAACAATAGCTTTGTATTGAAGATTAAACCGGGTTCTTCTTCGAGCAATAAGTAGGGTCGTAAAAATGGCGATTCGTGACCTTGCATAGGTATAAGTTTTAAGAACAATTAAGTTTCGATTCGATTTTACGACAGCGAACTTTAGATTCTTATTTTAAATCGTGTGTGGATGGAAATGATTATAAAATTATAGGACTTTAAATATGATAGTACAAAACCAGAAATTCTTACGTAATGACGTAAAACTGAATTAAAGTCCAATTACTTAAGTCTAATTACCAAAACGACTAGATGTGATAAAAACAGGTTTAATCAATCATCTCAAACCTCATGAAAGCTTAACGAATCCTGGCAACACTAAAAAATATGACAAGCGCAATAAAAACTAGACTCCTTCCAGGCTGGAAGTCAACCAGTATAATTTACAACATAAATGCACCAAGGGAAGTTAGATATAAAATATATAAATATTCATACGAATGATTACGAATACTGTCTTGTAAACTAGTGTAGCAAAAACTAAATAATGTCACTTATCGAAAAGGAAACCCGCTGGACCGCATATGTTATAATTATACCGAGTATGCATCATTCATGAATTTTCCTTTGGCGGACTGACTCTGGGAGTTCTAATCGATGGTAATAGACATAGTGAAATGTTGCCATTTGTAAAAATAGTGATCGATTGCGTATTGGCAGTGTGGCGACACATTTACTCTGTTCTTGTTTTTGTTTTATTGTTGGTAGATGATTTCTTTTTTTTGTTGTACTTAACATTGTTAATTAATAATTAGTGACACATCATGAGCTCATTACAGCACAAGAAAATGAAATGTGTCTTCAGTACGTTGGCATTGACCTACACATGACTTGCTTGCATCAATGTCACTATCAAACTACATAATTTTCCTTAACTCTAAAGTATTCTTATAATTAAATTTACCATTTATGAGAACCGAATTGTACCGTAGAAATTGTTACCCAATGTGCATTAGAATATACAATAAGCTACCATCACGCATTAAAGACCTACCAATGAGTAAATTTAAGAGATCCCTCAGAAATTGGCTTATTGATAAATGTTTTTATACAGTCAAAGAGTACCTAGAGGAGAAATAGTTATAATGCAAAATGATTGCAGGTACTTTCTTAGCTATTAGATAATAGAACTTAAGATAAATATTTGCATGACTAAATTGTAAGTCGAATATAGTGAGACCATATTTTTTATTTTATCGACCATCATATTGTACCTATATTCTGGCAAATAAATAAATTTCATTTCATTTCATTTATACTGGCGTTTTTCTTTCCCAGGTGTTAGTGACAATGTGTGTGCGGTGAGAGGCAAGAACGCGCGATGTGGCGCGTGATCACTTGCCTGCTGGTCGCGACCGCGGCGGCGGAGCACGTGCGAGAGTTCACCGTCCGAGAGAACGCCCGTGCCGGCACACTCGTCGGACATCTCGGCGACGAGCTACCAGACGCCGCCCCGCCCTACACCATCGTGCCAGTCCCCGGCAGTGCCGTCAACGACGACCTCAGGATAGACCCCCACACGGGAGAGATCAGAACACGAGGCCCTCTAGATAGGGAAAACAGGGACCGATACGCTCTAGTCGCCATCCCCGCCAGCGGAGACAACATCCGCGTCGTCGTCAGAGTACTGGACGAGAATGACAACGCTCCCACGTTCCCCACCCCTGTCATGAACGTTGAGTTCTCAGAGAACACTCCCAGGGACGTGAAGAGAAAACTAAACCCCGCCAAAGATCAGGATTTAGGAGCATTCAACACACAAAGATACAATATTGTGTCTGGAAACACTGACAATGCGTTCAGATTGTCTTCTCACAGAGAAAGAGATGGGGTCCTTTATTTGGACCTACAAATTAACGGCTTTCTCGACAGAGAGACAACTGACCATTATCAGTTAGTGATAGAAGCGTTAGATGGTGGTACGCCACCGCTGAGAGGGACTATGACTGTAAATATTACTATTTTAGATGTTAATGATAATCCACCTGTGTTTGCTGAAAGTAGTTATTCTGCAACCATCCCGGAGAACGCCACTGTAGGCACTCCTGTTCTTAAAGTATCCGCGACTGACTCAGACTCTGGTGAAAACGGTTTAATCGAATATTCGATAAACAGAAGACAGAGTGACAAGGAGAACATGTTTAAAATTGATCCGGAGACGGGTGAAATTACTGTAAATAAAGCATTAGATTTTGAAACTAAGGAATTACATGAACTTGTAGTTGTTGCTAGAGATAGAGGTGCACAGCCGTTGGAAACTACCGCTTTTGTATCGATAAGAGTTACGGATGTTAACGATAACCAGCCTACAATAGACGTTATATTCCTTAGTGACGATGCTACACCAAAAATCTCGGAATCAGCACAGCTAGATGAATTTGTAGCTAGAATATCAGTTCATGATCCGGATTCCAAAACCGAGTACGCAAACGTGAACGTTACGTTGAGTGGTGGGGATGGTCATTTTGATTTGAGGACTCACGATAACATTATCTACTTGGTAGTAGTTGCGTTACCTTTGGATCGTGAATCTCGTTCATCTTACACGTTGAATGTGGTAGCGACTGACAAGGGATCTCCTCCCTTACACGCGTCTAGGATCATAAGCCTCAAAGTAACTGACGTGAATGACAATGCACCAGTTTTTCTCGAATCGGAGTACAAAGCCAGTGTGCCTGAAGCCGCTGCGCCAGGTACTCCTGTGGTCCAAGTATCAGCAGCTGATGCTGATGAAGGAGAGAACTCGGAAATACGGTACTCTTTGCTGCCAACTCCGCAGTCAGATTGGTTCGCCATTGACGAGCGATCAGGGCTGGTGACGACAAGGGCTCGCGTTGATTGTGAGACGAACCCGATGCCGCGGCTGACGGTGGTCGCTCAGGATCGTGGAAACCCTCCATTGTCCTCAACTGCAACGTTAATAGTGACAGTGTTAGATGTGAATGATAACGAGCCGATCTTCGACCAGTCTTTCTACAATGTCACCGTATCCGAGAACGAAGCTGTCGGCAGCTGTATTTTAAAGGTGAGTCTTAGAATAATATAGCACTTTACTTACTACTTAAGTTTATTTGTGTCTGTCTCATGTTTTTTTATAATCATAAAACCTTATGATGGATACGCTGTCAGTACCTAACCTACATTTTGCAGAATTCAAGCAGCCATATTTTAGCTTCAACATTTACTATGAATAAATTCATCTACTAAATACTTAATAGCGGGATTTTATGCTTAATTTTGCCATATCATAGGCCAAATGTGTGTCAGACACGATGAAAGGCTTACAGCGGTTAGTGAGAATTTGCAAGGCTTTTCCTCATTAGAAATATGCAAAGCTGGAGGTAATTACTCCCAGTTTATGACAGTTCGGGTTACACAGAACATTTTAATATGAAAGGCAGTCGTTAATGTCGATGCTCTTATGTTGAGAATAGCTTAATTTGACTGCGTTTTCATTTGATAATTTTCCAAGTTTCCATTTAATATTGATGTTCAGAGATTATATAGATTTTTTATAATTAAAGTTATAGATAGTACCTATGTTATTTACCATCGTTAATCGACCAATATACATAAATATATCAATACTAATCAATTCATAATTTTTAAATCCGTTGTCGCATTATTTTGAAACTTTATTACCTGTCAATATTTCTATTTTGGATTTGCATTATTTCCCTGTCACATTGTAAATGACATATTTTCAATTCAATTAAAGTGTAAAGTTAGTTTTGACAGTAGCATAAAAATGTTAACTTGTCTTCAGTATTTTATTATCGAGCACGTTTTTCTTAATTTGACAGTTTCTATGTATAAGTTGACAGTTTGTTTAGATCGATTTAAATACTACCTCTATTTTTGAGTTGTTTTAAAATTATTTTTATCATTTTCATAATTATTTCCACAGCACTAATTCCGTATCATGTAGATACTTTTTTCACCATTTTCTAGTTTTCATAAACACTATATCCAGCTTCTAACACAATCGGTTACTGGTTCCACTTGAGAAATCTAGTCCTACATAAAGGAAAGTGAGTGGATGTAGTTACATTCAGTTTAACTACTTTACACCGTTGTGAGGGAAATTCGAGATGAAAACCTACATATTAATACTCGGATAGTTTTCCGTAATTTAGCCTCGTTAACTAGCGGATATTAATCAGGCTAACGGCCAGTTTCTTAATTAAAAGCAAAAGTCAAAGTAATGTCTAAAGTAAAAGTAACAGTCAAATTCGTTTTTTCAAGGCTAAAGTGACAGCAAAACTAATAGAAAAAATGAATTTGACCGTTACTTTTACTTTAGACATTACTTTGACTTTTACTTTGCCTTTTACTTTTGATGAAGAAACTGGCTGTAAGAGATTTAGTGGAAGTACTTTTTTTAGTCTTATAAAAAGTTTTAATTGTGTAGCTAAAACATCCACTAACCCTTTTTAATTTGGATCAATCTTGATTGAATAGGTATTACATAGATATGACATAACGCATTTTGGCAGTCGGGTAAAAAGAGAATAGATTTTTTCCCAAAATACTTCTATAAGTTACACTCACAGTTAGGTACTTTAATTTTTAAACTAACAAAAAAGATACAGCTATGAAACTTTTCTCTCAATTTTTTTTATATACCAACTTATGACAAGAAAAAAAGCTACATAAATCATAGTCTAACTTGTATAAAACAGTGACCCAATTCACAAACGCAACCATGTGTTCCCAAAACGGGGCACCCCATACAAATCCATGTAGTGAAAGTCTTTGATTACTAACAATTTGCCACTTACAAACTATAGTACAGTCAACTTCAAAAGTACCTAGCTGAACAAAGCAACATTTTCAGAAGTGCCTGACAACGTCAACAGTTATAATTTCTTAACAATAAGAAAACCAAAAGATACTTTATTTATTTAATTTAGTAAGGATTACAGTTTAAGGCGAGGAAGTGGTCAACAATAATTCTATAACCGGCACGCGCATCTAAGGCGCCAAAAGGGGTCGGAGCGTCTGAGCGGGGCGAGGATAACAATACGCGCGCTAGCTTATAACTAAAAGTCGTAAGCGACAAAATGGTTTTGTAATTTTAATATTTAGAAATGATAATTTAATAAAAATTCCTACTACCATTTTAAAGAGTATGTATATACTCAACTACTAAAAAAGTTAAGAGGCTTAAATCGGTCCCGTTTGCCCATAATATGTGAATCTCTTTTTAAAAAGAGGTATGTTTGATATATTTTTCTCTGTTATAAAAGTTACCTAATCATGTTTTGACGTCTAACAAAATAAGGTTAATATCATGAACTTTCAGGTAACCAAGTTGTATTTTGATCCGTTTTGTATTTACTGAGAAAAATTGACATCCTTGGCGCCAAAAATTCCAATTCGTCCTCTTAAGACAATATCACATAGTTAACATTGTACAATGATCATGTCTGATGACAAGCCTCCTAATATCCTAAACTTCAAAAAAGAAGATGAATACTCTTGTAAGTCGATCAACAAGACGTTATTTAGTAGTTTTAAAAATTTAGATATAGCTCAACTACTTTTGAACCTGTCTGTACAACCTTTATGAAATGCCAAAGGTATACCAATGATGATTCCATACGTACGCCATTAGGATCCCATATATGCTAAAATGGGACATATAGACATACATTAGTAGATCCCAAATGGGCATTTGTGAACAAAATAACAGAGTATTTCAGTAATGTCTCGATAACCCTGCTTGTACTCGTTTTGAAAGAGTAAGTGTAGGGGTAGACGTAATTTGCATTCTGTTTTCTATGTGGTAGTCATTTTAAAGGGTTATGGGTTACTGTTATAATGTTTTAAGGGTCCCTGAAGCCAAAAGAAAACCTTATTAAATCATTTCTATGACAGTCTGTCTGTCTGGTAAAGCTTCCGTTTCATAAACGAGTAAATAAGATTAAGATGATCATACATTGAGAAATATCTGCCTTTTAGGAAATCAAAATCAAAATCTTTTTATTTCACATAGGCCTTTGCAGGCACCTATAAAAAGTCACACTATTTGCACGTTTCCAAAAATCGGTTGATGATAAAAAGTTGAAGTTGATACTTTTACTGAAGTTTGCAGTCTTCTAGAGCTGTAAAAAAATATGACCATTTATTTTAACGTATTCCCCATACATCTGCACAGAGGACATCCAAACCTATACTGTGAACTATAGTTCACTATAATCATGAATTCCGACATTTGCCTATTTACGTGAACTTGAGGAAAAAGCTAATACCAAAAGATGCCAAGTCATAATCGTTTTTGTGTTAAAAAACAGCCAATTTATATAGCTTTTGGACGTCATAGAACGAGTTTCTATAAGCGAATCGAAGCTCAACAAAAGCTTAAGAAAATGCGAGAGACAAGAAATTATGTTTATCCCGTTACAAAATTATTACGAAATACACGTTCATTCACGTTTGTGGTTTAAAAACATATTCGTTCATACATACGGCACATTATTCAAAGTTAATGTGTTCAAGACAGTTTTATATTACGCTTTCTGTGTTAACACGCCGTTTAGCCTCTTAAGTACCATAAAATAGTAGAATTGCATTATTACTTCTCTATATCGGCGCGTATTAGGTTTCTTTTTATTTCTACCGAATAGTTTTTTAGGTACTTAAGGGAACTGACATGAATTGTACCTTGTTCGTGTGTGACCGCCTTATGTAATAACAGCCTTACTTATAAACGTGAATTAAATAATAAGAAATACTTAGGGGTTGTTTAAGAAAATTTTTACTTATAAACGTTGCTTAAGCATGTATTAACTAACATTTAATCACTACTTAAGACTTTAAGTAGTGATTAGTTAAAATGTTGCTTAGAAGGTGATTAGAGATTTTTATAAGTAAGGCTGTAAGGTTTTAGTCAGGTTCGCAATCTGTAATGAAAAATTTCAAAACGACGTTATCTTAATAAAATACCGGGGATACTGTACTCGTTCAAAAATACCTGTCGAAAAACTTGAACAATAAACTGGAGTCCGCAAACTCCGTACCAATTAGTTACAGTGGACAGATCAATTCCGCTTATCTCAGCCGGCCACACCCGCACTTGACGAATTTGTCCACAGAAGAAAAAAAAACTCAATTTTCATTAACTCTTATCTTGAAAACTCGGGCTTGGCTCGTAACTTACACGAGTTAATTTCTTTTAATATATTCCACGTATATTTATAAGTGGTTGTACATAAATCTATCGTATGGAGTGATGCCAGTTTGGGCGTGCGGCGAGCGGCATCGCAAATTGCGATCTAAATTGAAAATTAAACAGTCCAGGGCAAGACGGCCGGCCCGCGGCTCCCGCCAATGACCGATTCGCAAGCCACGCATGCGCACGTGTGCCTATTCCGAAATGGCGTTTCTATTTTCAAATTCACCGTTACTTGAAAAGAGGTTTAATATCAAGGTGTTGAGATAAATAATGTAATATGAGAACGTATCACTTACAGCTGCGAAATTAGTTATAGCAAAGTAGTAGCGAATACCGCGATTTCGTCGCGGAATTTATGATAGAATGTACCTACATTTTATATTATTCAGAAATGGGAACATTGGCTCGATTCATTTATGAGTCAGAAAAAATATATTGCTGTGTCCGAAACCTTGCTTTAAACAATACACAATTATGAGAAAATCAGAAGCAAAATACGGACCACATTTCATTTTACAATTCAATTAACTACAAATACCAAATTATAATGTCAGCCCAAATACAAGCGAACAGCCACAAAATTATCAGAAACACCTTCCATTAATCAATATTCAGACCAATTAAGCAGAAAATTAAACAAAACCATAACGAGCATTGCGCCACAGACTATAACAATTCACTTCCATATCAGATGTTAGTCTATGAATTCTAAATACCGAATGCACAATTGAATTGTTGCGTTTTTCGTCACCTGCCTCTCCCTGCGTCACGAGCTCACGACTAGCCGATTGTTATTTGGTTATTCACATAAACTTCTATGTGTTTCGCTTTTAATAGAGGTTAAGTACCGCTAAAAGGCAGACAAATGAACTTTGCCTTTGCTCGATTAAAAGAAACTTACTTTCTCTGTTTGTATTGTGGGCACAGATTAGCAAGAGTTTGGTTAGCTGTCACTTTTGGCGCCAATTTTTTTGCTGATCCATTTTTTTTTTTTTTTTTTTTTTTAACTTGGCTAGTCGCTATATGCGCATTGCCACCGACAAAAACGGGGAAACTTGGTAGGAATGAAATAAAATTTAGGTAACGGAATTTGGATAGGTATTGGATAGGATTATTCGAAAACTACAGGATATTAAACACTTTAAATACGTATATTATTCAGAGAGATAAAAGCTACTAAATACATATATATATTGGGATCATTAGTTGCTAGCAAGACAGGGATAGAGGTAGGGAAAGGAATCTTATAGGATAAAAGACTTGATAGAAAAGGTTCGTGATCGAGAAGAGGACAGGAAAAAAACATGTGGTTCAAATCGCCAATCTCACCACATTCGCAAAAGATCATCCATTTTTTTTATTTATGAAATTAAAATTTGACCAAAGAGGTTTATAGGTCACTTATATTACAATTGTATGACCTCTACTTAAAATACAATGCATTAAGTTACACAATGTTCTTGACAAAGTATATTTTCAAGTTACTAAACAACTTAATAGTAAATAAGTACAGGTTAGGCTTCGGTTAGACTTATTAAATGTAGGTATGTGGGCTTTAAATTATACTTGGCCTTTTGAAACACGAGTTTTGGGTCACTTAAATTATAATCAGGAGATTAGAAGACATTTTGTTTATACCTTGTAGCTTCTTAAGCTTTATTTGTTATAGTGTATATTTTGCAAAATAACAAACTCATTTCTATTAAAAAAAATATATGTTGTAGGTTTTGTTTATATAAGGTTGAAGGATAGCAGTCTGAAAAACAATTTGATTTTTTTCTGCGCTAAAATAATGCTACATGAAGTATTCGAAAGAGTAAGAGCTAATGCTTCCTTTATTGATTTCCTACCGCCTATATTATCCGCAATAAAAATAACAATAAATAAAGCTTCAGATCTTAGTTTTTATGTGGCAATCACAGCTGAACATCAGTCTTAAACCAGAGGAAATCATACTAAAGGCCAACGAAAGCGTGTCGTTCCACGCAGTTTGATGTCTCACAAGCTTACATTATAAAAAGTAGTTTGACTCATTCGAAACCTCCTTACAAGCGTTTGAATCACCTATAATTTTTTTATTAGATTTTATGTAAAATTGATTACAACGTAGGGTTTACCTTATACGTCTGTTATTACATTACTCTCTACATATTTCAGTAGCGGGACTGAGCGGGCCTCCAATAACCTGATAAGACGGGGCGGCCATATTGGATTCCGGTACGCGTTGCCATGGTTACTGCTTGATTGCGTGCGTAGGCGCATCAGGAGCGTATCGACATTTTTGCTCGGTCCCCTCACTAATGTACTGTTTTAATAAGATTATTAGTATGTAATGTTTGTGAATGTTTTTATGTTTTAATCCTAAAGTATCTGTCGATGGTCTATCTGTAATTAATGCGTTTTTATTTTTAATCTGTACCAGGCTTCCTTTTTTATTTTTGTGATAGACGTAGAGTTATTACGGTTTTAATATTCAATTTTATATCATTTTTATTTATAAAGTGCAAATGCTGTTATGCTGGCTTAATCTTTGGCGGTATGCAGGAAAAGGTTGTCATAAAAGGCTTCTTTGAAGTTCACTATAAAATTAAAATTACATTATCTTATCTATGTCCGATTAATTTTATCTGTATTCAGCCAGTAATAAAACTAAGTGCCTCTCAATAAATCGGATGGGGCAAAACTTAAATAGTTGCTAAACACTCGAGGACAAGTTCTCTTATGGTTCACAGTCACGCGATACCGCTAATTATGTAACAGAATTAATTTATTACTCTAAACTTATAAACGAAAGACTTCCAGACGGGTTTACAATTAATAACACTGGCTGAATATTTAAAAAGTTTTACATATTTAAAAAAAAGTGAGGTTGCTGACTGTCACTTTTGACAGTTACTTTTTTAATGGCGCGCGCTATATTGCTGTTCTTTTTTCGATTTTTTTTTATTATTTTTTAAGTTTTACAATTACTTAACTCGTTAAGGTACTCTGGTCATAATTCTGAACGATTTTTTTGTTAGCAGTATGACTTCAGCTTATATAACATGTTCAGTTAGGAATGCGATCGTAAAATCATAACGATTACAGCGAACACGTCTAAAAACAGTGAAAACTAAGACTTCATGAATCGATTACTAGCTAATGATTGTTATTAACAGCAATTAAAGCAACCAGCTGAATTATTACGTAACTTTCTATTTTCTCTTTCGATATCAGCGGGCATGTTTGAATGCGTTCATCACGAACGCACCCAAACGTAACTTGTAACGTAAGTAACCGTTTCTTAATAACGTTATTTATTAGTTTTTCGTTAATAACATTGCGTGCACACGTGATAGACATTTCGCTAATTGCGAGCCATTTATAGCTTTGTGAATGTTAAATACTTATTTGCTCATGCGATGATTTATGTAATTATGATTTCAATTGTAATTATTTTAACTGAGTGATTCATGTTAATTGATGTAATGCGTTGGATGGGCTCGATTTATCAGTTTTATGTAAAACTAAAATATTGTTATTTATTCTTAGGGCCACGTGTTGGGGACTTGTTGTAATGATATTATGCGTGCTGGATAATAATGCATTTTTTTATTTAGAAAAAGTCTTTAGTGAACTTTTCCGATTATTGCTGTTTTAATCGTATACAATTTTATGACGCAAACAATAATAATAACCATCGTTGTGTGTGGCCAGTTCACAAATAAAATTATTTTAAATTCACATGCTTTTACAACCAACTATTTGTGTCTTTATAGCATTAAAAATGCTATAATTAAAATAGTTTTTTTACTTACGGCGACCTTTATAGGTTAGGTTTGGTCAGAGATCGAGCGAAGCGGAAATTGCCAACATAATAGACCAGAATAACATCTTCTATTTCTATAAAATTTTAACTAGCAAGCTTGTATTAATATAAAGTTTAATAAGCTGCAAACCTAGTCCTATAACTATTACTTCGAGTTAAATTATCGTAAAGTATTTTTCTTGTTTCGCCGCTCACATTACGGCTCAGGGTTTACGCGTCATAAAATCATACATTAAATTGTTCTTAGTGTCTCCACTCGATCTTAATGAAAATTTAATTTAAATGCTCTGTAAGTTATGTGGAAAAATGTAATCGAGAACGAATGTGGTCGAGATGCTTTTAAGGCACTTCTTTGGGTATTGATCGGTTCCAAACCATGTATGGTTGGTAGTTCGAACTGCAAATATGCACCTAGTTTTCTAATGGCATCGTAAAAAAGTGAAGATATTCTCAATGGCTAATTTATGCTATGTAAACTTTTTGGGTGATTATACTCTTTAAGGGACTAGTATTATGAAAATGTATACTATTTTCGTAGAAGTGAAGTTATTCTATAAGGTCTTTAGGCACTTAATATGGGTGTATGTAGTATTTGTTTACCGTTTTAACAATTGATGTTTTATGAGTAATATAATATGTCATAAAAGTCTAAAATAAACTTTTATGCCTTATGTACATAGTTCGGTTTCATTCGGGTAGACTCCTTTTTACAAGCTGTTATTCGCCATTATAAGTGAAGCAACAAAATAAAATTCACAAAGCGTTTTATTACGGCAGCCATTTTTATTGTAGTGAGAGTTTTATTTAATAATATCAGACAAATAAATATAAAAATATTAAATTACCTACCTATACCTATTTAATGTTTATTTTTCTGTTCTATTGAAATGAGAACAGTTTTAAATAAAAAGGAAATTACTTTGAATAAAGAGGAAAAATAACGTATAACGGAGAAACTTATTCATATAACAACGAAAGTTACTTATTATTATAATATAACTTTATTACTTTAACATGTAAGTTAATTACTGGGATAGCAGCCACCATATGCAACTCATTATCTTAAAAAATGTATAAATTATCGACTCCACACAATTCTTCTTCAACTTGTCAATTCCGCACGATGTTATTATTTCTGACCTTTTACAAAATGCGGGTTTTCATTATTACTCGTTATTAATAGTGTAATAATAATCGGGGGACAATATATTGCTTATATACTATTGGTCACATTACTTAACAGTCTATAATTGCATAAATTGATTACTTTAACGTGCTTCGTGAAAAAATGATTAAAAATTATAAAATGGCCGCGAATGTCTTGTACTGATTAATACATTCCGAGGCAAAGATTTTCTTATTCTGCCTATTATGTCAGTCACGTCAACGCTCATTTTCTATCGCGTTCATCACTGATTGCAAGATTGTCAACCTCCACACGAAAGGTACTTTGTAGTAATTAAACGCAATCCCATCTCAATGAATATTCAACGCTTTATTGATGTTAATAAAAGGATTTTCTACTTTTTTTATATAAAACTTCGAGCCCAGAACGTCTTTGATCGATCGCGCGTGGATTGACTCATTAATTTACTTAGTATTTTATATGTACTGCAGCTTTCAGTTTTTATTTTAAAGGAGTATCAATACCGAGATTATCGCTCTAGATAAATATGATCTTGAATGGGAATCAATTTCATAAATCTGTGATATTTTTTGTTAAGTCCTTTCTACCAATTTTTTATATATAAACAAAGTATAATGAAAATAAGCATGCGATTACTTACATTAACGTTGGCTGAATGTTGTCGCTCGTACATTCTTGTTTATAAAAAAAATCAAGTTCTCGATTTAAAATTCAAAATCTTGCTATTCCAGTGATCACGACCTATAGTTGTTTATTTATGGTGCATTGCAAATGAAACCTTAACATGTTTATTTTAGAGTAGATTTTCGTGTAATGTGTGAAGTTATTTATGTGTGTGTTTAAGTATATAATAACAGAGGTAGTGTAGAAGATGGGAAAGTAACCTGTCACTGCTTGGGCTGTTACGATCATTTAAAGTCAACTTACTTTGCTTAACTTAACAGAAAAGGATATACTTAAACCAACATGCATGTAGCCAAAGATATTTTACAATCGTATCGTTGGAAATTGTGCTAAGTTTACCATTTGGTTATGCTTACGTTATTTTACGATATGCCAAAATATAGATATGGTTTCTCTATTCGCATTTTTTTTTATTTTGGGATTTTTATCTATAAACCATAAATCTTAATAATAAGATCTTTCTGCTCATAGTGTTCATAGAATATTTATTTAATAAAAATCAATTTAAAACGTTGAGATTGCTGTCCCATAATCCTCCCGATCTAGCTATTCAGGAACGCATTAGATCTGTATTCAATATAGTGCATACCATATAGTGTACCAACCTTATCGATAGTTTTATCGATATATATCAAAGTTAAGCATCACCGAGTTCCATACATGTTATTTCCACGCATGTCCGGTGTGTTTAACCATCGTTCAATATAGCAAAAAGATTGTCTTACGAGGTACATTCCCACAGTGCATTGGATGTTTTTTCCTAGCTCTGACTAGGGCTGTGTGAATTCGTATTTTTAATTAACGTTATCGATTAACAATGTTGGTGTCACAGCACTGGTTGCTATTTTCTTCTTTAATCTGGAGCTAGTTTTTCTTCTTCATGCATGATAAGAATTAACAAAATGGTCATTTAAAGTTGAATATTAATGGAAATCGGAAATAATATTATTCGATTAATGGCCACCTTTTAAATAAAAACTATGTCCAACAATTCATTCCTCAGATAGAAGTTAACTGATGATTGAAATTCGGTCGTAAAACTAAAAGCAGCGCTGACTTTTCTGTGATCGAATAAATCGAATAAAATTAGTCAAAATAAGTGAGTGTTCGATAAACTGACGGATATAGATCACTTGATTGAATGTAGTTGGAGCAGGAAGCTTGTTTTTGCATGTATTATGCAGATAGGCAAGTTTATTACCTTTAATGTGTTTAGCTAAAAGTGGGCTGTCTAAGTAGGGTAAAGCTTATCTTAGGTGCTAAAGCATGCTTCCGGGAAAGCAGTACCTACCTATCAAATAAATTATGACTGCAAGAAATGCTATACGATGATGATCGTCATCATAATTATTATTATTTAGATAGGTTATTAAAGCAGCGATTTCCTAGTGGTAAAAAGTGGAATAATATGCATCGATTATTTAGAAGTAAAAAAGACACAAAACGTTCGCAGGACATAAAATTATAATATTAAATTACCACATTAACTGTGACATTATAATGCGTGGAATGGACTGATTGATTGAAACGTTTCGAGCGCTTATTTTTTTGGCTATCCATACCTTGACGATTTGAATTCTCAATTAGCATAAAATAATATTTCTATCAAAATATGCAATAAACACGATAACAAATCACAGATTTGCATCTATTAAGTAAATTCAGAAATGAATGAAAATGAACACATTTTATTTACAAATAAGTATGGTTGTCATTTTACGCAGATGCCACATTGAACAGTAGCATCAATTGAACAATAAAATGAAGGTGCATCCCTATAAATCCTGAGTCCCAACACATCATTTACTCGACTTCGCACGTGGAGGGCCGTGTCCAATGTTGTCAGCGTCTGCGCAAGGCGGGAAAGTCGCGGCCATTTTGAAAAAAGTCGTTCGACTAGTGTCTAGTCCGCCGGTCGCATGTGGAGCGTACCTTTTTATATTTTTTAATTGCGTTCCGTTTCTGATAGATTTATGTTTTATTGCGCATTTTTTTATTGAAGAAAAAATGATTTATTTTATTTATTGGTTCGGTGTAACTATTAGGGATTGATGCATTTTCCTGTTTAGTAGAGGTTTGATTTACTTAAAAATTGTGCAGCTTTTTATGGGATTGATTAGATGTTTATGTGCTACAAGCAATCTTAAAATGTATATCGTGGGAATAGTTTTCAAACGCTAATAACAGATCTTTCTCTTTCAATTCATCGATGAAATGAGCATAAAAAGAAAGAAAAAATACAATTATTTGTAACACAAAAAAACAATCTTGTGCACTGTAGGTTTACCATTAACATAGTCACCACAAACTTTATCCAGAAAAAAACTAGTTTACTCTCCCGTTAAGCAAATTCTTCACCAGTATTTTATTTCTATAAGCCCAAAACAAGTAAAACGGCTGGTCATATTGTCCGTCTGTCATCGGTCGCGTTTAGTGATGTGGTCGAATGAAGTATCGATATATTAAAAAAATATTACGCGACATCGATCGACGGGGCGCCCGATTACTCGATTACCCACTGCTCGAGGGCTGTAAGGTAGCTCTCTTCGTGCCGGGATCAGCGACTTTCTCGTATTTTTATTTTAGACTTAGCCTCACCTTTCTTGTAGAAAATGGAGTAGATAAAACCACGTGATTTTAGGACTGACGGTAAAAATATTTCGTTCGGAATTTTACTAAGACGGATTCGTTAGGTTGCAATTTAAGCCGTATTTAAATTACCCGTAATGCATGTTCAAGTCAAATAGATCACCGAATAGATAAGGCTCATAAAATAGAAAACATTATTACTTGAAATGATTAATTAGTCTATTGGAGCGTATTCATAAACTAGGCTGAGTCATTCGGTATAAAACGGCCCATTGTTAGTAAAATAATATATTAATTCAATGGATACCGATCAAGGTATAGTTTGTACAAATATGTACAGAGTTAACTCCCACCCGCTTCGCTTCTCACAGTAGCCGCCATTTATTTTGTCTTCATGTATATGTAAACGATCCTAAAAAGTTCCTTTTCAAGCTCGACTCGTAATAATCGGCGTTTTTTCAAACGATCCTTATGTTATAACAGCTAACGTTCGAACGCATAAGAATTTAAACTAATTCCAAAATTCGATTCGATTCTCGGAGTTTTTATTCGATTATGGAATGCTGCGAAAATATCGATATGATATTAATGATGTGGGATTTTTTAAATGAAAACTTGGGTTGAATTAAAAGAAAATTTCAATAAATCTTTTTGACACTTCTTTTTAATAAACGTATTCCATCATGAATTCATGATTAAGTTAACCCTGAAAAGCCAATGTTTTTAAAACTTTGTAGGCAAAGAGCTGTACAGTACATTAATGCGTCTCGTTTGCGTATAATTATAGTAGGTATAAGAGTTGAATATGGCATGCTAATTGCTTTTGAATTTCGCTGCGACTGCATCGAAACATAAAATGAGTATTTACGGCAATGTTTAAAAAAAAGTGAAATAAAATTGGTTAAGGCGCGCACGCTCAGGGTTAAAATATTTTCTTAAAAAAGAATGAGTATTTTTAATGGTCGCAATAAAAGATTGCATCTTCATCCTATTAAAACGTAAATTACCTACATATCTTAAACCTTAGTACTAGTAGATATATGATATTTGTATGTGTGTATCAAAACTACAATATCCCTTTTCCCAACTGTCTTGGGGTCGGCTTCCAGTCTAACCAAATGCAACTGAGTACCAGTTTTTTACAAGGAGCGACTGCCTATCTGACCTCCTCACCCCGGTTACCCGGGCAACCCAATACCCCTTGGTATGACTGGTTGTCTGCATTCAGTTCAAAACTACAACCTAAATAACAAAAAAAACCGGCCAAGTGCGAGTCGGACTCGCGCACGAAGGGTTCCATGCCATTATTTATAAAACGGACAAAAAAATCACGTTTGTTGTATGGGAGCCCCGCAAAATATTTATTTAATTCTAGTTTTCAGTATTTGTTGTTATAGCGGCAACAGAAATACATCATCTGTGAAAATTTCAGCTCTCTAACTATCACGGTTCATGAGATACAGCCTGGTGACAGACGGACGGGGTACGGAACCCTAAAAAACTAATTTAACAGACACGCAAAAATAATTCTAAACTAGTTCTCTATGCTAAATTATTTGTATTTATAGCTACTTATCGTGAAATGTTCCGGTTCGATTGCTTCGAGTTTTTGCAGGTCACCTTCAGTAGATCGCAAATCGTCAATTCGTCACCAAATAAATGGTAATTATCTAAACAAGATGAGATTTTTGAAGCAAATAAACTCTGTTCTGGTTGTTAATACCGAATAATTTCGATTTAAATGTAAATCGAGTTCAGAGTTCTAAGAAAAACAATCGAATACCGAGAAAGACAAAATTGACTATCGAATGCTTATTATGCTCGATTATTTTGAGAAATAGATTTACTCAATATTATATTAGGTCTACTAAATGCTCTGGTTTATCCACCCACGTCAGGTTTATTACACCCCATAAAAAGTGAAAGTCACCATACTTTTACACACCATATTCAGAAACCGGCCAGTATTGAAGAAGAAAAATCGCCGTGCATCGATTAATCGAATAATATAATAATATTATACAACTAATCGAATACGATTAGTTGTAGTTTCGAATAAAACGTGACAAAATATCTTTATGACAGATTATTCTTTAATTTCCTAAATATTAATAGAGTTCTGTTTTCAGCTCCTGTTAACCAACATCTCGGTCAAATATGTTGGTGTTAGGAATGGGTTAACCTTTGCATCTTAACGTGATAAGATTTAAGCCTAACCTTTTACCGATCAACACCTTATCCGTAAAGCTATTGTCAGTCATTGTATACCGATTCTGAATCGATTTAAACTATCGATAAGACGACTATGTGCCGCTGAATGTAAACGATAATTGCTGGTTTTTAATTCCGAATATATCGATTGATTTACATATCGAGAATCGGTATGTTAAGTAGTGTTCGATTTCGATTAAAACCTTCGAGGTAACTCTCACACGTACTCAATTTCTCTAAATACACTCCTATTTCGATATTAACACACAGGATCGGTCCGAATACCAATCTTAAGGACAATTTATTTAAACAATGCCATGAAAAAGGTTTTATAGCTAAATAATAAGAGCTTAACTCACCTCACCGCTGGGTATTCAAATTACGAGTATATGCAGTAATATGCATCCTCCTTTGTGCAAGAACAGATCATATCGGTACATACAGTTACAGTTTTTAAACTTAGAGCATGCCACTAATTGGATACGACTTTAGTGCCTTCTCCTGACGAAAAGTATGAGAGGTACACACATTATGTAACAGGTATGGGTCTATTTTATGCTTGTGTTTAGCAATATTTTCTTGAGTGTGCTATGGATGAGTGAGTGAGCTTTCATTATTTGTTGCATTGTCTCGTTACCCTCGGAAAAAAATGCCAGACGTTTTCACATAGAGATTTGTACTCATGGTTACTCCGGTTGTTTAAATACTCTAAGTTTTTAAACTTCGAACGTCAATAAAACTCTTTTGAAACCGGCCGTTGACGTTTTAAATTGTCATGACTCTTTTGAATGAGGTTTAATTGGTTTTATTATTGGCAACAATGAAATTCGGGTTGTAATGTAATATTCTTTTTTTAAATTGGATACTGCATTTAATTATGTTGGTACCGTTGGTGAAGTTGTTGCATTGATTGGGTTCTGAGATACGAACTGCCAGTTCGATTCCCACAAGGAGAAAATATTTTTGCAGCCTCTTCAAATATTTAGAGATATTACTGTAAAGATAATGTTTATTTATTTACACCGAGAACTGTTAAAATTAATTAAATTTCATCAAAAATAACTAAGTAAATACTATCCACAGGTTTGTCAGAAATAAATAATTTTACAACCCTCAAAGATATTTATTTGACGACTGCACAAGTCACATTAAGTAAAACCCAAGTCAATTCTCTCTATTGTGCTTCTAAAGTATTAAAAATTATTGTCTAATAAGTTTCTTTAGCTAATGGAAACTTTAAACTTCGAGCTTTCATAGACTAGACATGTAAGACTCGCAATATTCCTCTCTGCGATTACGTCATGTTTATAACCCACCCATAATATGAAGCTTACTAAATACTAAGTATTCCACAGTACTAAAAACATGCATATATTGACAGCCAACCTTACTCAGAGACAGGTAAAATGCAAAACATTGTAAGCTCAAAGAATGTAACGCGAGCAAATTATAGGTTACTTGGCCCAGCCTGCTCACTAGTGCCAATAAACGTTTGTATTATCTCTACTCAAACCATACAACCACCTGACACGGTATTTTACTTAATACCCATCAGATTGTTTTTACCTTTGCAAATACTTAATTTATTCATTGGCATCCCTTCATACAGAATCATATTGCCATTTAAGCGCAAAGGACAAAGATTAAAATGTAGATGGCAGATATTTTCGGTTCATGCCTACGCGGGCACGCCGTAATTAATTCATGGCACGATGACGATTGGGTATCGTAGTCGTAAAATTAATTCTGTGCTGATGTGAACTCAGCCAGGATCGTTAATTTATATGGTCGTTTTTAGATACCTATTCTTGACTTCGTACTTAGTAGTCAAGTGTATTCAGGCTAAAATTGCATAGATATTTAAACCAGAAAGCTACATGTAAAGCAGGTTATTCTGCACATTGTTGGGAACCTTTTTTTGTCTGCTTACCTGCTCCGAAGTACGAAGGTTTCGAAAATACAATGACATGGCTAAGTAAGGTATGAGTATATCAATTTTAGAATGGTCTTTATTTACCTTTTTTTCTTTTGCGGATATTTACCCAGCTTTGTCAGCAATAGCTTTATTGACTCTTGCATTTTAAAATTATTAACTAACTTTTGAATAGGAGATGAATATTACGTGTATCTCTATAGAATTTTCTCATCTGTGCCCAACCAATCATTTTGACAATTTCAAGCGCGCATCCAGCCATGTACTTATCAACGCCTTATTAATACAAAATAACTAAACTCGAGCGTCCTGCTAATTCAGAACAGAGGAAATTTCGTCGAAACTCATTTCTTGGACGTCTTCTTTTAATAAAAGACTTGGCGATGCACGGGAGTCGGAGGGGGGATGAGAGAGGGGGGCGGGAGGCTTCGCTGGTTGGAAATTATAGGGCTGTCCGCGTTCACCCGGTCGTAATGATGGATGGCGAGAGACTACGACCGGTGCGCTTAATGAGAATGCGCTGTGCGAGGCAGCCCTGATGCGCGGCTATTTTAATTTTAGAACTATTTTACCTAATTATTATTGTCGTGTCTTTTTTGTTTTGCTGGTCGTTGGCATTTTGTTCGTAGATTAGAACTTTATATTTACTATAATTTCTTTAGATGAAACATTAGACTTAAATCGTATACGCTATTTTCACTGCAGAATTTCAAATAGCTATATCGCAAAAGATTTCCTTTACATAAACCTTACTCCAACGTTATCCAACACAAAGTTAACCACACATTCGTATTTTAAATACATTTAATCAACATTCAGCCAATAAAGTACAAAAAGTCCGTACCATAGACATTATCAGGGCGTGAGTGCGAGTTGCACATTGCTACATTATCGTAACCAGATAGTCCGGGCACATAACTAACCAGACCCGGGTTCTATTCCCGGTGATAAAACTTAGCGAAACAATATCGACTCGATACTGAATATCGACTAAGTTACGAGCAAGACTGCAGACGATAAATTTTCAATTGGAAAGGTTGGTGAAAAATGCCTGCTAGAGTTTATGGGTGGTTAGTAGTTGAAATGAAATTAGTTTCAGTATTTGAATTTACACATACAAGGTGTTGATTTGCATTTGTGCCATACTTCAGGAGGAGGACATAAAATACGTAAATAAACGATTGGAATTACAGTAGACGGGAAATAGCTAATATGCACTGCTTTTTTTGTCATTGTAATGTCATAGTATTTCAGAAGTAATCCAATTTTATGAATGAAATTTATGAATAATCGTTGCGTATGCTTTGTGTTTGCGTTTGTGTGAGGGCGCAGCACGGTTTTAAGGCCATTAACACACGCGCCAAGTTTAAATACGGCTAGATGACATTGACGGATTTCCGAAAAAAAATTAAAATCAAAAATTTTTGTACCAATTTTTTTGTTGATTTGGGTTGAGAATCATTAGTATAATTATGTCCTTGACTATGGCACGGATGCAAATCAACAGCTTGTATAAACAGGATTAATTCCAGAGAAAATTATCTACCTGTACCCTATAGGAAGTAAAGAAACTAATCTTTCAAAGAACCGTAATCAAGTATTTAATTTAAAATTATTACAAATCGTGTAAAAGAGTCTTCTTTGATACCGCTGAAAGGTTTGAAAGACTGCGAATAAATAGAGATTGAACACGAGGCAAAGATCAAAAAGCCAATAATATAAAATTTAATCAACATGAAAAACCTAATACATATTCCATCAAAGTTTAATGTTCTTACATATGCAAAAAGGCGAACATACATAGCTAAAGTGAAGTCAGACTTTACATACCTATATTCAGCATACATTTCCGCACTCCCGGATTCGATTCCATTTAGACGTAAAGTTATGATTTACGACTGGTTCTACTGAAGCTATTGGCGAACTTATTACCTTACTGAATTTGCCATAAAGTCGCTACTACTGTGATGACTTTGGTATTACTGTTGATCCTTTTCGAGTGCTTTTTCTTTAGCAGTCAAAATTGGTATATCATACATGTACCCATATTTTACATTTAAAAATGTTTGATTGGTTTCAGTGTCTTATATTAAGTAAAAAAAATTAGGTTGACAATATGACGAGAAGAAGTTATTTACAGAAACGAAACGAGAGAGAGAAGAAGTTATTTAGATGTCAAGATACATACTCGTTTCGTTCCCTCGTTTGCAATACGAATGAATTTGAGTACACTATTGATATCCATATCCACATGGTGATAACCACACGAAAACTCTTAAAGCTTAATAGTAAGATGATTCTTTTTATCGTTTTCATAATACATAATCTTTATAAACTCAGCACTTAAATTGTAATGGAACAATTTTCCATGAAGCCGCATAAAGCATATTAAAGAATTATCGAATAAAAAAGATGGACCACCGTCATAAAAGTTCTATTCGTGAAATGAATAGGCACATAAATTTGCAGTAAACCTCGGCCATACGGCTATATCCTGATTTAATATAATTTAGAATTTCCCCGTGTTCCACAGATCTATCTGGCATGTATTTACGATGTCATGTACCAGTTTATACGTTTATGTCATTTAAGTGATGTGTTCTAGGAAATACAATCGTATGGAGATAAATCCTTGATACATTTTCTTGTATTAAATCTGCGAAGGTCATAAAATTTTTGATCGTTTTATTTGTTATGATAATTTTATTGAGTTGCTCGCGAAATTGGAAATTCTTCTTAGATCTGAATGAGTGATTTATTAAAAAAAGAACTTTCAAATTCACTTTAGAATTGATACAATCGGAGAGCGTTTATCGGAACTCGATATCGATAATTAAATCGTGATGAGTAATCACCACACGTGAGACACTACTTTACTTAATTCCATCTTCGGTTCGTCCACGCTTCACCGCTACCGCCACTACCATTACGATTACGAAACGTTCCAAGTTCTTTGAACCCGTTAAAACTGGCAACAGGCAATTAAATCATAAATTTTGCATCGATCCGGCGCAACCAACAATCACAAAAGATATCGATACAAAACGAATCGATTGTAAAAAAAGTCGAGTACAACACCAGTGTTGCGTGCATTCGATTTTGTCTTAGGAAATTAGCGGGTATTATTCTGAGAGTACAACACTAACGGTAGGCGTGCTTACAAATAAAAATCGAATTATTGATTTATTCGAATCGGAAATTAAACGGCTGGAGTAAATTAATTGGATATTTTTTTTATTTGTAGACATATAAAATGTATACCTACGTGTCAATGAATGGACGTCAAAATAAGACAAAACGTTTTATTATTTTAAAAGGCTATTAAACGGTTGTGTTTTGTACCTTAATTAAAATTTATTAGCGTTCGGCGTTAGGTTACACCACCAAAATAGCTGTAATATCTCTTTAATTGTTGAAAATACAATTTAATTCGAAAAAGCTGCTAATTAACGCGAGCTAACCTAATGACACCTTCAAAAAGTCCAAAGCAATTATTTAACGAAAGGTTCTTTCAAAAATCGAATGCGAATGTTGAAAATTTTGCGAACATTTTTCGTCGCTGATAAAATCTATGAAGGTTCGTTATACTTGCACGTTTCATCGGCAAATATCTCACTGGATTGTTGCCCTACCTCATTTGATTATAGGATTGATAATATGCAAATGAACGAGCCGACGATTTTAAAATAAAAGGATTAAGATAGAGATCGTTGCCCTCATAAGTGACCCAAATAAGATAATTTCGAACGACATTGGACGCCGTGGCTGTCAATAAGAATTAAGGATAATGTTGCTAGCTTAAAAAAGTATTTTTCAAGTTTGCTTTTGGTCGTGAAAATGGTTTTATTCTTTTTTGGTTTGTTTTAGATTCTAAACTGTAGACAGGTTAGTCATTTTAGAGGGTCTTTTAATTATTACTGTATATTTAAGTTAGAGGTTTTCGCTGTCATTGTAAGATCAGCTGGGTTCGAAGGGGTCACGGCTACCTACTCCAGGTCAATGTGTTATCTCATACAGCCGATCAGAGGACGTTTACCTTTAGAAAAAGTTCTACAAACTATGTGAAGCATTCACAAGGTAGTCACAAAACATATCTATTTGTAATCTACACGGCTTTAATTGATGTCAACGGTATCTTGTTTAACAAAAGCAAATATCGCATTTATAAAATGAGGATGTACAAATTAACATAACAAAAAAGTTCATTCAAGTTTACAAATGTCCAAAAATTAGCACCTTCTTTTTTCGAATTCAAATAATAGAGACATTGTTTGTTCTAAAAGTCTATTTGCGGAAATCGTGTCTATGGTTAATGCTACTAAAAAGTTTGTTCAATATTCTTTTTTTATAGAAAAAGTATGGGCGTTATCTCTCAAACATTGCTAATATTGAGCTTAGAAATTCATAAATAAACATTATGTTACCTGTAAATGGGTAAGCAGAGTTGGCAAAAACAATGACATCGCGACAGGAGATCCCAGGCCTGATGGCAGACTAGTTTTTACATACGGTTTCACTCGACTTAGGTTCCTGCTTTTATTCTTATGGTATCTATGATTATAGACCCGTTTTTTGCTTATCTTATGCTTGTTTTTGATTTATGGAACTGTGAAAAGGATTAATTTTAATTTGGATGTTTTAGTTCAGTTTATAAATCAAGGTGTCGAAATTTTAATGCCGATAAAAAATATGCCGTGGACAGTGGACATAAATCAAAATTTTGGTCTTTTGCGCTTCTGAGTAAAAATATCGATTGAGTCATACTGGTATCTAAAATAGACAGACATTTGAAAAAAAAAAATAGTATTTATAAATATCTAAATATTTAGCATATTATTTGATATATTGCCGCCTGTGATTTTTTGTAATATTTTTATTTTTTTTAATATAGGAATAACGACATCGCATTATTTATTCATGATAACAAAACTCGATACATTGCAGATATAAATAAATAAAGGCGTATCGGAATCTGCTCATCAGTTTCGGAGAGCATCGCCAAAAATTCAAACACAAATCAGTAGTACATTAGTAATAGGCAATTCTATTTTATCAGTCCAAAACGGATACCTTTTAATTCTGAATGTTTTTATCAAGTTTGGTAGCGACAACATTTTATGACAACGGTATAAAATTCAGGTTTTTTTTATGTTTCAAATGGAGAAATGTCATTAGTATGCAAAATCTTTTAGTGCTGATGTTATACCGATAATTCATTCGAATTTAGATTCTAATGTTGAACCCATAAAGTTGAAATTAGGTTGTAAGGTTCAATAAATTAAGTAGTTTTTTTTACTGATGCGATTTTTTTAAGTGCACTTTCGCTGTATTATTTATAAATATTAACATGTACCGTTATAAGTTATGGTTTTTGATGTTAAATCTGGTTTTTAGCGTAATTCTTGATATATGTTGTAATAATTATGTTTGGATGCCACCCAATCAGACACATAATAATAAGTTTTATAATTTCTTCATCTTTTATGACCGATTTTGGGTGGTTAATGGCTGTAGATATTTTAATTAATTATCAAGACACACTAAAACAGACAGAAAACTAAAAGCTTTCTTCCCTACTTATCCTTATCCAAAAAGATTCATGGAATTTTAAATCTCTATGTTTTCACTAATTTAAAATCAGGGATATCGGGTTTTGTAGAAGTCTTTTCCTCTCCCTTAGAAAGAAGGTTACGCAAGATGAGGCAGCCTCATTGAACATTGAGCTAAAATTGTTCAATAACCATAAACAAACCTATTAATGTTTTCAAGCTTCGACTGGTATCTACCAGTCTTAAAACCCCGGGTTTCATTACGGTCATAGGTACCTAGGTATAACATTACCGGTATCGAAACAGCGCTAACCTACATCACATGAGTATACTATCATTTTGTGAGTTTACGTTTCTCTGGTCGTCCTCGTTGGTCTAGTGGTCGCAAGCGCGGCTGCTGTGCTCGAGGTCTCGGGTTCGATTCCCGGGTCGGGCCGAAATCGCTTTGTGGGTTTTCTTAAAACTTTCACAAAGCAGCCCGTGGTCTGGAAGTTGGTGATTGATTCACCCGTGCATCGGAGAGCACGTAAATGTCGGTCCTGCGCCTGATCTCTTTCCGGTCGTGTCGGATTGCCGTCCCATCGGGTTATGAGAGTGAAGGAATAGGGAGTGCACCTGTGTCTGCGCAAATGCTCGTGCACTATAATATGTCCTGCGCAGCTGGCTGATCTCCTTAAATGAGAACAGCCGCCGTGGCCGAAATCGGCCGTGGACGCCATTATTATACGTTTCTGATATAAACATGTTATACGTACGCACTAGGTATAGGAATTTCTAGTAACAATGTGTGAAAAGAATAATGTGTCATTATTAATCATCTGTCACCTGCTATGAAGATGTTATAAAGTTGTAGAAGTTTTACTTGAACCCGTTATCTCAGTATAGCTTTAACTATTAGTCCAATTTGACAAACTAATAGTTATAGAAGACAGTGTTAGATAGCCCATTTGTGAAAGGGTTCAGGCTAGTTTTTATCCGCGAGCGCTAATTAGCAACCATGAGATGCGGGTGTATATTATGTCCCTGCAAGATCAACATTTACGAGGAAAATGGTATGTAACTGATATTATAAAATAACTATTTTGTCTAGAAGAAAGAATGGCCCTATTTCCTACAAAAAAACTGCTTTCAGCTTTTGGATGAAACTTGCCTCTCCTATAGACAAACCTCTCTACGGTATGACAACATTCCGTTGGTCTCAAAAACACCGCCTTTCATCGACATGTGAAAAATCCGCTGGAAATCGGTAATAAAGTTATTAATGTCAGTGGCACATCACTATAACTCATAAAACTTTATTAGCAAAGGTTAATTTATTTGACGTTTACCCATAACTATGAGTATTAATTATTTCCTTTTTCTCGTAGCGGTATACGAGATGGTTTCGCATAAATTCTATGCGAATTTAGGTTATCATGTGAAGCCATCAGAACAATTTGTCTATAGTTGTTAATTGGAGTTTTAATTACTAAACATCAAAGGTGGTAGTGTGATTAGAAAATTGGGAAGCTGTCTATGGTATGTCGGCCATAGATGGTAATTAATTTCGAGTGTTTTGGCGGATTATAAGTGTTTTATTACTTCCTAAAGGTTTCCAATACCGGGATTCAATTAAAATATATTGCATTTTTTGTCTTACTGCAATTATAGAAACCTAGATAGGTACATAAAGTATGGTAAATTACTAGGTTAATTGGCCTCTTACTAACACCAAAAGTGTTGATAATGGTTGTATGCTTATATTTATTGATCTCAAGAACAGTGATATTAATAAAAAATAAGTACGTAGGTATTACATTCTACTTACCTACAAAAATACGACTTCTTAATTTTTTCAAATAAAGTCAGTTTTATGACTTGGATTTCACCAAAAGGTATCGTAACATATCGTTCCCTATATTGTATCTGTTGATAGAGATATAATTTTGACAAAATATCGTACAAGTTATGTCAAATTCCTAGAATGCAAGAAAATAGATAGATTCAATATGGGAACGGCCGTAAGTTCATAACAATTGATAACATCTTTACCCACAATACTTATTCTAATTTCAAAATTCCCACTTGAAGTTCCATAAACCGCGCTTACACTTCTTTTATAAAAATAAAACTGGCTAGAAATAAGTCAATTTAAATGCGAACTCTATACGTCAAGTTTTACTTCAGTTTAGCGTCCAATACTAAATAAATACCATTACTCATTGCCTTTACAATGTTGGGAAACAGTTTTTAGAACCGTTTTATGAAGAACGCCTTTTTATAACGCATTTTTGTGTAAATTAAAGCCTGAGAAGTGGATGTAAAGTGATACATAAGTTGGCTACATACGAGTATATGTTAATGTTGGTATTTAAGGCTTTTTAACTTGGCAACATTTAAATACATTCCATTACACATCTACAAACATAAAAGTGCAGCCTAATTTTTCTACTCTTGTAATATTATTTCCTACAATAATAAATCGTTGTCGATAAAATAACTTGTATAGACCACCTTAAATAACGTTCCGTTTCCCAAAAATTTTCATAACACCAACATTAGCTTCACATTTAGATTTTAGTGCCCTCTCACGGACGATCCACATTCCATGTTACACCGGTTGAATCATTTTTTTTAGAAAGCTTATTACCCAGTATTGGGACCCACCCACTGAAATACCAACCTTAAGTTTACGAAGATAGGATAGAAATTCTACTGGGTTTGGTGGTAAAGGTTTGTAATTAAGGGCCATGTCGGGTCTCCGACATGATATTGTTTTTATGGTACGATAGTGGATCCCATAGATTAAAGTATTTGATGCGCTTCTACACAATGTTGGGTTACGTTTATTAAAAGACTGGGAAGTAGTGGTTTTGATCCAGTTTTCTTTGGTTGCGCTCTGTATATAGTTAAGGGAAAAATTTCTACAAGTTAAACTGATTTAAGACATTCAAACAGGGATAATATTGCGATTGTTGTAGGTATAGAGGTTTGAGAAAGTGATAATTACACTACAGTCAAAAAACTCGAATCCATAGGATGTAGCATATGAAAGTGCTGGACTAACAACGATCTTTGAATTCCTTCACCAAGAGGTAGCAATAAACTACCAAAATCATATAAATGATACAGAGGTTGATATGGTTAGAAAGAATGTAACTTGTGAGAAGACAACAGATAGAAAGGTATAGAAGGAGAAAACTTGCGGTGCCTGTGATGAGGGCAGGAAGATGATGATGATGACAGAGATGACGCCACTGGAAGTTTAATCAATTGTATGATTTTGAAGAAGACACCATAATGTTGCTCAAAATAGTGGATTATTAACTGGCCAAAAAGACTAATCGTAAAAGTTAATCGCCATTGTGATTTCAACGAAAGTAAATCTACCTGTCGTAGCATAAACAACTAAGGTATATAGGTAATTGGGTTGCACGCCCGAAGAGCTAGTGACCCGTAATTTATGCCACTTTGACCTTTAATACACCGCATTATGGGATAGTTTCGCATAATTATGGCATGATAGTTACTAATGCTACAATAGTATTGATGCTTATCGCTGCTCTGGTCTCTTCGAACAAAAATTATTGAATATTTGTCTCAGTATTTAAATAAAGAGAAATAGCTCATGTTTTCTTTAAGCAAATTGACATTCTAAAATCATATTGTTTCACGAATGTCGTATCCTTTGGGTCTTTGTATGTTATAGAAACTTAACTAAGTCACCTATACTCATGAAATGAATAAATGAAAACGTTGAACTTATAGTATAACAAGGCTCTACTACATTACCTAAATAGAGTTCAAAATTATCTTAAAGAAGGCGTCACAGTACTTCAGAGTGGATCCCAACATATTATGTAAACAGATTCATACATAAATATGTATATTCATACATAAAGAAGGTACTTCTTTGGCAGTTATAGTGGCATAGTTCTGAAATAAGTGCACCAATTGAGGAAGACCTGTAACCCAATATAGGATCAGATAAGTCTCACACTAGCCTACATATAAAATTAAATCAACACCCATTCACAAGTTTACTTTACCTTTTTCGCAACAAACATGGGAACATTTTGATTTATCAGCAGCATCAGCCGCGAATTTGAATAGCTCGGCTTCAAGTAGCCGTATCATGGCTGGAATTAATTATGGCGATCGATAGAGCCGCCGTTGGTAGATCAATATCGTCTTTGACCCCGGAGTTCAATTATTGTGAATTGCTGGTTTGGGCTGCGGTTCTTAAAGTTGAGTGATTTATCGGTAGAAGTTTTTTTGTGGTTGAAAAGAGGTTTTGGGATTCGTGAGTTTTAGATGTTGAGGTAAATGAATTGGGAGTACTTGTAACGGAGAAAAGTAAAACGTTAATAAAGAATGAAATAGAGGGTTCAATGGATATAGTAGGTACCTAATGTGTTTCATATTTTTATTCTTACGTAAAAGCACACATATCATAAATTGATAGCAATATAAGACTTGATGTGCATTATAAAGATGCCAATAGCAAAGAAGGGCATAATAAGGTAGATGATGTTGCAGCTGAATAATGAATGTAGTACCGCTACAAAATCAATCAGACATGAGCAAAAAGTTTGAGCACCACTGTTCCTCAATATAGGCCACTGATAGTAAGATCAACTTGCTGCTTATCTCAAATCTCGATCATTCAGCCTTTAGCTAACACGACGCAGCCTCTCAAATAATATCAGACCATCTTCTTGTATAGTGAAAGTTTATTTAGCTGTTAATGATGACTTTATTTAAAAGTCACACATTTTGCAAATTAAATGTACGGAACTTCACAGGACACACAAAAAATAAATAGTTCAAAAATAGGACAGTTTAACATATTAATTCAAAACTGCACTTTTAATAAAACTTTGTAATAACTGAATGCTGTCCCCTAGACAGCATAAGTTTGTATTACATTTCCAAATTCTTCTTAAAAGAGTTGGTAAAAAGCTTGTAGACTGGAATAAAATAAAATATTAATTAATTCATGACTGACAAATGATGAAAGAGATTCATAATTGGAACTTCTGAACTGGACTAGATTCATCATACGAATTATTTAGCTTGCTCAATTGGTTATGAAACTACCTCTATATTCAGCCAGTTGCATTTTTCGGACCAAGCAGATTATATTCTTAGCTAACCTCAATGCAGTAGGTGTACGGCCAGACACATAATGGTTATGTTATTATAATGACAGACCATTAACCTATTGATTGGAACTACAAAGCACTTCGCCGATACAACCTTCAGAACTACAAAGTTAAATTCTTGACATTTCCCACGCACGCCAAGTATTTATAACTTAACTGTTAAGTTAACTACGACTGATAACAATGCGGTAACTGTATTTGAATTTATAATAACTTTATCGAAGCTTTTGTAGAATTAGGTCAATTTAGATGCCGATTACCTATTCTGGCTGGTTTTGTGGAATTCTCAATTTTGTACAGGTTTGTTACAATTAGTAATTATTGGTTTAGCTTTCGACTACATTGTACCTGGGTATAGTTTTGAATATTTTCTTCGAGGTATTCCACGAAGCACACCCAAACGAAGCACACCTAGACGAAGCACACCTAAAGTATTCCACTTAGCACATCCGTAGGTGGGCTTCAAATAAAAAAATAAATTAATTAAATTCCTATTCCACGAAGCACACCTAAGAATATCACTCGCATAGTGCGGGGACTAAGGAATAAAAATGTCGATAGAAGAACATATTTATTATTTAAAAGACTAACTTAAATTTCTAACACCATTCAGTTACATTATAATAATGTAATACAATACTTGTAATTTTCATAATATTCAAATATAAATCCCATAGATAAGACGTATACATGATGCGCTAATAGTAAACGCGTGCGCCAGCCACTAGATTCCCGAGCCAACCCGAATTTAGCGGAGCATTTTAAATGAAAAACTTCGATGTAGGTAAAGGTTTTAATAGCTCTCATATAAATATAATAAATTAATAAAATTTACATTAAAAAACACAGGTGAAGACAACATGGGCATTTTATAAACCCGAAAATGTGACTCGATACTTTTTGTACCGGTTACAAAAGTACCAGGAGCCCATAACTAGCAAAGAGATTGTATACATAAAAATATTCACAAACAAGAAAATAAATATAAAATTTAATTAAAAAAAATAATTTGAATATAGCCAGCAGTTGTGTTACACTTCCAGGGCACTCAACAACCAACTAATTACGTTTTTTTGCTAATACCGATAATAGTAAATAGTTACACAAAACAATAGAAACCGGACCATACTTTGCCCCTTCTTCTATATTTTGTCTCTTTCTAGAAAACAAAAGGCTTCTGTTTTATTACCTGATTTTATATATAAAATAAGTAATACCGGGATTTTCAAAAAATTGGTTGACATACATAAAATACAATTCATCGACATGGTGTAAATTGGTATGTTTATCTACAATTAGTATATATAAAACATACAATCCTGACACTCTTGACTGCTAGGTATACTTCTGTAAGTTATGCGGTCCTAGTACACGGTGGGCAGTTCCATGGACACTCGTTGATTGGTATATTACTCATCTGATTTATGCAATCCTGGTATTTTGGTTTTGGCCGTGCGTTGTGTGACGCCCCGTTGAAATCGCGATTTTATTAATAGCGTCTTGCCATATTCGGAAAAAAACATAACAAACATAAATAAATAAAAAACATAATTACAATATTGTAAAACTTTTCTTGTTGAAAGTACTTTTTACAAAATAAAGTACGGACGACGAATTGAAACTAAGCAAAATAAAATATTTTATCGAATGACAAACTGAGACACGTTTTTATGGATGCCAAATCACTAAAATGACGAATTGGGCATAACTCTTCCCAACTATGTTGGGGTTGGCTTCCAGTCTAACCGGATTCAGCTAATAATTATGAAACAATCTGTGATTTTAAATAGTAAGATTACAAAAATGACAAATATTGTGTCACATTATTATAATGAAACTAAATGGTGTTAGAAATTAATGTTAGTCTTTTAAATAATAAATATGTTCTTCTATCGACATTTTTATTCCTTAGTCCCCGCACTATGCGAGTGATATTCTTAGGTGTGCTTCGTGGAATAGGAAATTAATTAATTAATTTTTTTATTTGAAGCCCACCTACGGGTGTGCTAAGTGGAATACTTTAGGTGTGCTTCGTCTGGGTGTGCTTCGTTTGGGTGCGCTTCGTGGAATACCTCTTTTCTTCAACGTGTGTTAGCGGTTCCGAAAGGGTTTACTTAGGGCATTAGCAAGACTCAATGCAGAAAGTTGAAGATAATGTACATAACACAAAAAGGATCGAAGAATGTAGAGACGTCCTTCACCTATGGGTTAGTGTATTAAACTGCTAATGCGGACTATAAAATGAACCCACGCATCTGCTAGGTTGGTAGGAATGTTTAATATTTTTTTATTACCTAAAATATCCTGCAGTTTTACTTCACCAACTATGTACCTAAAGCTTTAAGATACATAATATACAAGTTTTTTACTTATATTATCAACTTTTTTATTTACATTATCACGGAAATTCCAACCCTGCCAGTTCTCGACAGAGTTCAGAGTTAATTGCACGTTATCAAAATTTATGTTGTTTCTGGTTCACAAGGACAACCAAAGTAATAAATTCCACAGCAAGCAGTACAAATTCAAACAATTGTTTGCAAACATACCGATTATATGATTAGGTATAATATTCGATTAATTCTATAGAATTATTCGATTGGCCAATTTCGCATAATTCTACACGATCTGTGTTGTGAAGGTCACATTATTTTGTGTATTTATTGTAATATTAACTATGATTTTAAGAATTTCGTTTATGTCGTTTAGTCTGAATTCATGATTACTTTAAATTCTGTAAAATAGTGTTCTAGGATTAGGATTTCATTCGTCATTGTTTTCATTTTAGTTCAGTTTCCAATCTGCTGCACCATTGATGTCCTTAGATAAAATATTTTGACCAGCCACATTATCATCAAAATCTTCTACTCCATCTCCTAGATTAAGCTCCACAATTAACCCAACATACAAGTAAAGCAACCTGCCAGATTGATGCAAATATTCAATTACTAAAACTGACATCTTGTCAATTACTTATCCAGCTATCTGACAGTCAACAAATAGGGTACAAGAGCCTATGTGGCCGATACAAATACTTGCAACTTCAGTATAGTTACAACAATTACTTGCGCTTGCGCAAGGTTTAACTATAAATTTAATTTGTCAATATCGTAAGTGGGCTGTACGTATAATTTGACGGTTGAAGGTCGAATGTCTTGTGCCCTTAATGTGAGCGTAAAGTCTGTCTGTTTGTGTCTTATTAGATTTAGCTTTGTTATTCGATGGATTGTTGGCTGTTTTTGCTGCTGTAGCTTCAAGGTTAATATTAAACTTATCTGGATGGTTGAGATGGATATCATAATTTTTGACACTTTTGGCTAATTGATTTTGATTGTTAGCCATTGTTATTATATTAAGAATTAACTATTAGACTTCCTATTTTTATTTGAATCAGTAGCTCTTTTAACATTACCTACGCTCCGTTACCAAGTTTTCGGTTATTTTATATTAAGTGTGCTTTCATTTGTAGCTCCTTCAATTGTTACAAATTGTAGTAGCCTTTTCATATTAACTTCCAAACTGTTTTATTTTTCTGCAAGCTTAAAAGTTCCAAGCAAATCCTCAACGCATAGACTTAGTCTGCTATTATGATTTATGTAGCACTTCTCAAAACTGCCAACGGAGTGTTGTGCCAAGTCGTTACGTGTTCAAATATTAATTGTTCAAACGGCTAGCCTGTTCCGCTTGTTGTTTTATCTTTGTTGCTATTTAGTTTAATGATTTTAGTGTTAGTTTTGTTATTAGCAACATTTAAAGCTGTGTTATTAGAAATAGTAGCATGTTCATTCATTTTTTCGATGTTTAGAATCTTACTTTCTTTGCATTGATTCCGTTTGCTTGGAATAATGTTTGGTCCCTGATAGCCAATTTATTGTACAGTTCAATTCTTGGTTTAAACTTGATCTATTTACGCCAATCAACGTCGTTATTTTTTACTTACGTCAACTTACGTGTACAATACTATTACGAGTATAAATTCTACTTTCAATTCCCGACTCGATAAATTGTCAGATAAAAAGAGACCTAATTAAAAAAGATTTAGAATTGCTTTTAAATTCCTCAGACATACGTGGTCAATTAAAATAGACTTAGAGGGAAATAATTGAAAAGTGCTGAGAACCTGTTGATGTATAACTATGGTTATTGGTCATATTTGGTCGTAATGTTAAAGTTTATAGTTACAACTAACTCTTGCATAAGAGTTTCTTTATCTCCTTTGCCGGTAGTACTGTGGATCTTTACACTTTCTTGTTTGTGAATGTCTATATCTTCCCATTGTTATTGTTCATCATTGTCTCTTCGGAGAGGACTGCTGGTGACTTCAGGATAGTGAAAATGCACAAACAAATCTCTACAGCAGCTTTTGTTAAACAATTTTACCACTCTGAAGTAAGCCATTTGATTTCTCACACTTGCATATAGTGTTTTGTTCAAACATTATCGTAGCCAACTTCACACCAGCAAAATTGATTGTCAAGACCGGTATTGGCCCGTACAGCTCCTAAATGTTAAAAGGTGACTATTACGATATGAACCAAGGAGATTCTAACATAATTGGGAACAAGCTTAGGGACGGACTCTAGTACAGTTGCAGGTGTTGAACTGGGACATCCGTGGGCAACTTGCGCCATCAATTTGCGAACCTGGTCACCAGTTTATGGCTGATAGAATAAATTTGTTTTGCTGTTAACTGGTTGTACTGAAATAACGTAATTGGGAAAAGTCTAGATGGCAGAGATTAGATAAGGCTGGCGTTTAATTGGGGTGTGTGTTGAAGTATGCAGTGAATAGTGTGGCAAGGCTTTGTTATATGTCTCCATTACATATAGTTCAGCAGAATATTTTTTGAGCGTTACAAGCAGTTCAATCAACAAGATAAGTTCCAATCACTTCATAGAATAAAAAACCCTGTGAAATGCATTTTTGCAAAGCACACCATATATCTTTCTCTCAAAAAGTACATACCGTCTTTGACTTTTACGAGGTTTCCTATCTCTTTAAGGCATCATTATGAATCTCGTCTGTTCTTAATAGAATACTATATCTCGTCGTTGTTGAGACGTCTTTTGATCAAAACTATTCCACACATAGGTCCTGTTCTTCATACGGAAGTACTAAAATCTCAGTGGCCTTAAAAATAATTTTGTTGAACACTTAACACCATTCCAATCTGTAAATGTTACACTGTAGCTAATCGGCACAAACAATTGTATAACTACAACACATCTACTTGTTGCAGATGAACTTTATTATCCATGTTTTTAAAAAATAACTAGCCATACAGATGATAAAAGACAGTTAGATATTTAAGGCCTTTCTGATCTAGCTAAGTATATTTTCTCAAAATGTTCTATATACTAGTCCATTCTGTAGAATGTGTGTACCTCAAAACGAGATGGTTCAATAACTTTCAGGCTTCCAGAAACTATATTAATTTTGGCGACATCTAAACACAGCGTAAAGTTAAATTAAAACTGCGGTTTCGTGTAGTTTCAATTCTTGCAAAAGCTCTTATCGCTAACACAATCGGTTTCGTCCACGCATTGTTAAGTCCACTTTGTTTACACAACCGACAAGCCTACGTACCTTGGTTCCTTATCAACTGTTCCCTGCAGTTTCACCTGCGTGCCCAAGGATCTACTGACCTCATCAGGATAAAAAGTTGTACTTAGAACCAGCTTAAAACTGTCTCCATACTTTTCATTTCAATCGGCTTACCATGAAATACTAATTTTACTCATCTTTTTGAACTGTCTGACTGCGTTTCTAATATCAGTGCTACTGCTATCAGTTGCAGGAATAAGCTACTTTATCAAAAAGCAAATATGTACGTACATACGACCTTTTTACAATAATGACATTTATAGGTCTCTATCGTGTTTTAGTACATTCTATAGATTAAGCCGTAATGTAAAATGATGGGGGACTATCATTATGTCATTTGCTTCGTCGTCAGTCTGTTATTGGGAGTGCTATGGTGAAATCTGTGCGACCTTTTAAAAGTCTTGAACTATTGGAATCTCTAGGTAAACTTAACTTGTATGTAGTCTTTCCTTTTCCTCTAAGGTATTTTCGGTTTTACCTATTCATTTTTTTGACACAATACTTTCTTTATATTCTGTTATCTGTCGTTTGATGGTTATAGCTTTTAGTTAACAGCCTAGGAATTTCACAAAAGCACAAACTCTCCAATATAAACTGTAGCACAAACATGTACCTATACTAGGTGTTCCGCCTTGCTCCGCTCGTGCCTACGCTCACTATGCTAATACAAAACACGAACGAAATTAAAATGGACGCGGCATGCTTTTTCGAAATTGAGAGTTATGCTAATTTTACAGATGCTAGTGTGAAAACGTTTTGAATAATTCCTTGGTATTCGATTATTTTATGTGGTGCAGTTAGCGATTATTCGTAATTATTACTCGGTTACAGATTTATTGTACTTGCAATATAATTACAGATTACTTTAATTGTTTTTGAAATCGGCTCACGTTTTGATCTTTCGTGGTCATTTCAATCTTTACTTTTGTTTATTCAAATTACACTTTGTCTATATTATTTAAATGCCCAAACGGAATCACAAACTATCGAATTATCATAACCAAATCAATATTACGAACTGTCAAAGACCTGTCAAAAAAAAACAAGATGGCGTTTCCCGCTCGAATTGCAAAAATATAACAAAAGCACGCATCCACACGCATGTACATCCTTTTAATACAAATCCTTGCTACAAGTGATGACGGCTCAAGATACCGTGAAATCATAAATACAGCTTTTGCAGTCCAAGGCTTTGTTTTCAGTCTTTTTGTTGTTTGTTAAGCGTTCGGTGCAATGGTAACATTTAGTTAGGAGTTGCCATATTAAATTCTGACACGGATATTTTTGAATTGCGTTTTTATTGTTTTGTTTTTGAGTTGTAAAGAGATGTTATGCATATGTTAATAGTTAGTCTTTGATAGCTTTTATTAAGCTCTAGTAACACCTACAAAACGTTGAAGGATATCGGGACTGGCGTGTGAGAATTTGGCAGTCCTAATTTGGCAAGCGTGGTGATAGAATGCTTATACTTCCATTATGGAAAACTTGCTCTTTCCTGCAGATTCACCGGTATCCCTTGTGAACTATTTTCCGTATCTGGGTGAAAAGTTGCCTACATTTATTTTAATGTGTAAGCTATATAATTGCTTAGTATTATCAAACCTCCACAGTGGTGAATAGACATCCAAATAATTATGTTTCTAATATCAATGTGATTTGAAAACTTAGTTATACAATTTTATATGCATGTGCTAAGATTATAATTATACTTTTTATACTGGACTGACTTTTAATAGACACAGTTTTCCTTATCTTCTCCCTTTTATGACTACTTAGTATATTTAGCAGTACACATTAATGGCGTTCAGTATGTCTAATAGTTAATAGTACCAGTATGCAAACGTTAATGTTGATTACCGTTCAGTTACCGTGTATTAACTGCTTTATTGTTTGTCGGCCTGTTAATCTTGTGACGCGTTCTTCTTGTCAACTGGAAGCGTTTATATAAACTAGGTACTGGTCGAAGTTTTACTCTTACCTTGTAGAGAAGTATTTTAAGCACTTGGATAAAACTGACTGTGTGTAATTCTCTAATAGTAATTTAAAAACAAGCGAATGCTCATTCTAAACCTACCTGTGAAATTCTTAAAACAAAGGATTGCAATATTCTATCTATGCATAGATCATTACTTCTTAGAGATAAGAGCTTAACATTAGTCCCATATAAGAAATGTAAAATTCTATACAGGAATGAATTTTAAGCAGTGCACAAAAAAAAAACTAGTGGTCCAGAATAATTAACAGAACATATCTGCATCATCAGTTAAACATTTTTTTTCATTCTTTTGTCCGCCCTAAAATCAGCAAAATACGGATACCAACTATTCTTACGCGCTTGGAGCAGCGCTCGCGTCAGTAAACCGGTTTCACGTTGCCGCCGTGCCTACTGTGACGACTGTGACCGTACAATCGGTTACAAAATGAACATCTTTCGATATCAATAACTTTTCTTTTTTATACTAAACCATGACAAAATAAAAATATACGTATCTATAAAACTTATTTAACTATAAGTTGACAAAGATTGCGCACTGGATAAAATTCATTCCTGTATAAGTACTATTGGTAAGGATAACTGAAGTACGCAAATCTATGGATAGAAAGGTTATTGAAATCAGTAGTTACAAAGAGCAATAATAGAATGCTCAGCGCCTGTTTATATTAATAGAACTTGACAGAGTATGCGTGCTAAAATGTAAGGAAAGCATGGTCTCGTTATAGCTTTAGTTCTCTGGTAGCTAAATGGAATATTAGATTACCCAGGAAATTCTTGGAAAGCTAAACAAAACCCTATAAAAACTAAAGCAGTCCATTTTTACTTAACAGTTCTCATTCTCACAGGGGTCATTGTTGTAGCGTCACATTTGTTTGCGCTGCGCGTGCGCAAATGCGCTTAACATCAGCTGTTTTGTACGCACAATACGTCTGTTCTCTTCAAGCGCTACCGTTCAAATGGCGGTATGTTAATCGAATTTGTTATATGGGTGTTTAATTATTTTTTATGAGTGAGAAAATGTAGTAGGTTTTTTATTTTGTCATTTTTATGGTTTTTGGAAAGGTCGTGTTGTCATGGTGGTCTTATAGCAGAATTTTTCGACGTCTTCCGTTACTAAAAATCGAAAAAAAAAAACATCTTAAATATATTATTAGAAGTCGTCCTTTTTTTGTTTGATGCATTATAATGTTAGAAAAAGAAGGCTTGCAATGAAAAATTCGCATCACCACTTCTTAAAAACATTCAAGCAAAATTGAACCATAACACCCACAAAATAAAGACTAAAGTAAAAATAAAGTACTCCAGGAGCTTGCCAACACTTTACTTACACTACCGATTAACTATTATTGTAGCAAGTTTAAAGCATAACCAACATAGAGTAGATACTGGGACCGCTTCAAGCGCTTTAAAGCGATAAAAGCAATAACATATTCAGTTTGAAGATAGCTATACGACATAAATTATAACAGGTTTGAGCTCTTTGACTACAAAAACTTTTATTTAACCTGTATTTCTGAAGATTTTTTGTTTGGAAGATATGACAACATGTTTGCAGGGTTATGTCCTTGCAACGGTAATTTTCGTTAATCATGATTTTTTTGAGATTATTTTTAAGAAGGTTGATTATGGAATTATCTTATGAATTATATAATGATTTATTATCTTTGACAATTTAAACTGTAGGTGAATATCCTTGACAGTCGTTACGGGTAGTCAGAAGCCAGTAAGTCTGACACCAGTCTAACCAAGGGAGTATCGGGTTGCCCGGGTAACTGGGTTGAGGAGGTCAGATAGGCAGTCGCTTCTTGTAAAGCACTGGTACTCAGCTGAATCCGGTTAGACTGGAAGCCGACCCCAACATAGTTGGGAACAAGGCTCGGAGGATGATTATCTTTGACAATTTTCTGATAACCCCTAGTTAATATTAGAAGCTTGAATAATAATATTGTCTTTGAATTGCTTCATTTCAAGCTCTGTATAAAGTTAGTTCGTTAATTAGTGCTAAAATATCGTTATTTTTATGTTGCACCAAAACAACACCAGATGTCAGAAAACCGGTCCAAAACGGTCTTACAAGCTTTTTCGAAAAAAGAACCACTATTGCAAATACGATCGTAAAAAATCACGAACGAAAAGAATTACAAATATATTTGAAATTAGAACTGTCTCGTTAAGGCTTGGTCTCGCTACGTCTTTTTTGTCGCGCTGACGGTCCTCAATCACGCGCGCCCACGAACCGACGTTGTTAATTAAAATATATTACTGCGCCGCAGTTGCGATCGATGACGTCGCGGAGATGCCGTGATTAGAACCCACCTTAACTTAGTGGCTTGTATATAGAGCAGAATACCTCTTGGTAATGTATGGTCGTATGTGGAAAGTATTGATGGGAACTTTCGAGAATTATTTGAAAATCGTGCGTCGGTTTTTAATTGACTACTATAAAGTTGGTTGTTAATTTGTTTCGTAACGGTACGCAAAAGGTTTGATGTTGATGAATGATGATATAGATTCTTTAGCCTCTATTTATTGTGGGTCATAGATTCCGATACCAAAGAGTATGTTGCTCGCAATTTATTTTCATAACTTCCTGAGCCCTTATTCCAACTCTATTCGAATAATAAACGCATAGGGATTCTTTTAACCTGCAGTCAAGTAAAATTATATCTTTCAGAACTAAAACTATTTATGTTTCTTCTAGCATTTGAGTAAGTTCCTATTTATAGGAATAACTTCATAGGTATTTAACGGTTTATAAAACTTGATATAGCTCAGAAATAGTTACGGGTATCTTAATTTTCAAACTAGCAAAACAAGTCTATTTGTTCTAGAATATTCTTAGACTGGATTCCTATATTTCTAATATACAAAGCTATCTTAACTATTCATATCTTTGTCCTTACCTCCGCAGTACACTTAGAACATTAAACCAACTGGATAAGCCATGAACAGCTTGCCAATTTACGTGCCAGGGGTGAGGCAGCAACTAAAAATACCTCCCTTATGCGCTTCCGATCACATCGTTACGATCGATCGATCACACGCACATGACAAAATTGACAAACACAAGCATAAACTTACCTAAATGTACAGATGCCGGAATCTGTCAAATCTTACCAAATGAAGAACCTTCCGTTATTGTGATAAGGTGGAAAATCTATTGAAGAAATTTGTCAGATTGAGGTAGGTTGATATGCTGTCACATAATACGCGAAGGATCATTTTATTTCGTATCCAGTCAGTTATATTCTCCAAGTCAGTAACATAAAAAATTTATTTACTAGACTATGTTGTTACTAACTTAACAGACATATCCTAAGGCTTTAGATAAGATTATCATGAACTTAAGTTCCGTTTGGTAACGCCAAATTACTTAGCACAATACTATTGACATCATAATTTAGATTATCATAGCCTATCTTGTGATTTTAGATTTTGAACTTTAGGCTGAAGATTTAGAGTGCATTTTTGAATGGTGTCAAGGATAGATTGAGGCAATATTTTTGGTGCATATTTTCCTGATATTAGGGTGACCATATCTTTTCATATCAGAGAAACAACCAACATGGTTTATTTTATCTTTATAATAATTAAAATGCATTAATTAGTTCACTTTTATCTAACATGAGAAAAGATTAAGCTTTTTGGTTCGTTAAAGTAATCTTTGAAGATAAGACAATCTTATTAATTGTTCTGCCTACCCTACTTTTAATTCAAGGGAACAGTGAATCTATTGTGGAGCGGAAGTCAAAAGTTAACAGTTTAAATATTGACATCCTGCCTCCTATTTACATTAAATCTTAGTTTATATGGAGTAACTTAATCGTCACTTGAAGACTTCTCACGCTTAACTTGAACTTAAGCTATGTAAATGTGTCTAATGAAGATAGATAGAAACAACATAACATATATTCTTGAATCTTTCAGGATACAGGTATACCAAAGAAGAGTTTCTTTAACTTACAAACGGTCATTTTCAATTAATTATTTAATCATTCGATTAAACGAAAACTTTTTAGAACCATGAGGCGGTAATTTTTCTGATACTTACTTTTTGCCCAGCCTAATGTTTCTATTAATATTTATGTAAGTAAATATATCAAATCTGTATCTATACATACTGCAAAAGAAAGTCGTGTTAGTCACACATTTTATAACTCAAGAATGTCTGAACTGTTTAAGCTGAAAATACGAGAGGAGGTAGCTTAGATCCGGGAGAAGGACATAGGATAGTTTTTGTCCCCATCTGGCTGAGTTATCTTAGGACGCGGATGAAACCGCGGGCGGAGGCTAGTAGCTTATAATATCTATGCCTCCATCCAGTGCCGAACTAACCTAAATGGTGTAAATGTGTACAAACAAGTCCAGTTCAGATACTCAACTGAGCTATGTGAGATGTGGTTCAGATTAACAGAACCTACTCTAATTGGCGCGAAACATTCTCTCAAACTATGTCCGTTGTTTACTTGCTTATCTTAATCCGAGTTTAGTCTCAGTAACACCCACTGCTACTGTCAGGGAACACTAATACTGGGACCTATTTTCATCGAGATAACAGGCCGATTAAGGAACTGTTGTTTATCATAGAACTTCCAATAAAACTTCCAAATTATTTGAGTTCTTTGTTTGAGTATTATATTAGGTTATACGCGATAGTTTCAGTCAGGTCAGTGCGCGAAACTGCAGGTTGAAGTTACATAGGCAAAGATAAGCTAAATATTTCTATTTATAGTCAGTCATATTTTATATTTTAGCAGAATCAAATATTAAAATACAAAATTAAGGTGCAATTTTGTACAGTCAACGTCAGGTCAGTGGTAACAGTTTTATAGGACAATCGTACTTATTACTATTGAGTTAAGGTGCATGACAGTTACCACTGATGTGCAGTCTACCGTACGTTGATCACACTCAGGTGCAATCAAAGGGAACTTATGCATGTCGAATAAACTCTTTAATTACAGGAGCAAAACCTTGATGTATGTATTTATCAATTCTATTCTATTTTAGAAACAAATGCTACTTACATGTGGCACTTTAGGATGCATTGCGTGTTGCACATAAATAGCATTGCCAAGAACATTTAGACAGTTACCGTCAATAAATTGTTGGCACTTTTTACTCAACATACTTTAAGAGTACCCTCAGACGAAACAGTAGGCCGACAGTAGACCCGATAGTAGACAATTGTTTTTAAAAGAAAATCTTGATTCCAATCAAAGTTTTCAGTCGGTCTGATAGCGGCTAAATACTTGATCTTTGTAATGTGTGTATTATCTATACTAATATTATAAAGCTGAAGAGTTTGTTTGTTTGTTTGTTTGTTTGTTTGAACGCGCTAATCTCAGGAACTACTGGTCCGATTTGAAAATTTCTTTCAGTGTTAGATAGCCCATTTATCGAGGAAGGCTATAGGCTACTTTTTATCCCGGTACGGGAAGTAGTTCCCACGGGATGCGGGTGAAACCGCTGGCAGAAGCTAGAATATTATATATATTCATCTTAATACTGATTTATGAGCCCAAACTATCGGCCGACTAAAAGTTTGCAGTGTGCGCTTTAGAGCACCCTCTGAAGCGCCATTTTCGTTCGGCTATGAAACTTAAGAAGAATCCCAATAGAAAGCAATGGCACCACAGATTTTATATTATTATGTACTGAAAATTAATATCTGTTTACACGAACAATTTTATTACGAATAAAACCAGGATTAAAACTAAGTATTTTGATTTCATTTCGAGATAAGTAAGTATAGATTTTATTTCTGAAAAGATTAAATGAAAATAGACACGTTATTAAACCTTCATGTTGATTTGAAAATTACTTCGCGTAGAAACATATTTATGTTCTTATAGTTTAAAGTCGTGCCGTACCGTCAATCAATGGCATACCAAACCAACAATTAATGAAAATGCAGTGTGAACTACCCGTCAAATAAGTACATAAACAATACACACCCACACTCACACATTAGCATAGTAATACATGATAATTACGCACACAGCTACTATCTTATTTCACACATGTCTGACTACTGTAATTGGAGCCCTGAGGCGATGTATTTCGTAAGGCGAACTGTGTCAGGTAATACTGGATAGGTATTGATAAAGCTGTAATGTAAGTCAGCGGACTGACAGACAATCGAGGTCGATTTATTGGAAGGGTATCCTTAGAATACATTAATAGCATCTGCATTGTTTTGTTTCAATAGGAATGTTATTTGGAATACTTTAGAACATCGTTTATGTAGAAAGGGAAAATACTACATAAAGAGATTCGCATAAGTATGCTATGACAGGAATATTTTTGACTATGTAAATACTGATTGTCATGCAATTTCATTTATATTGGATTGTTGTTGCTCTTGCACAAAGAACTTAAATACAATAGAAATAAATTCTTAGGATTTTATTATACCAAAAAAATCCCGTTATCTTTGGGAACCAGTTTCTTCCGATAAAATTATGGAGTGTAAAGATAGCACTTAGCTGCTAACATTATCAATAGTATAATTTTATTTCGATTTATAGTTACGTACGAATATCCTATTCTGTACTGAATATAGCATTCTCAAGTATTGTATGACACGTATAAACGTTTCTTCGTAGCAGATATAACTGGCTATTTCTGGTTTTCTTTACACCGCCAGCGGACTGACCTCTAGCCTGGAGATACCAGGTTCTGTCTATATGTTTATAGATCTACATAGCTATAGAATTTCCATAGTGATTTATGAGACAACTCATTTTCCGAAATTGAATAAATAGTTTTTCTATGCAAATCTGGAACTAAAGACAGACCTACATAAAATACTGCTAATTAATGTATCAAAAGATTTTTCAAAACCATCGCCATTTGCTTAGCCTGTTCATTTTCCTAACTATATTGGGGTCGGCTTCCAGTCTAACCGGATGCAGTTGATGCTGATCCAGTGTTTTAAAATTAGTGAGTGCCTGTCTGACCTCCTCAACCAATTTATCCTGATAACCCAATACCCCTATGTAAGACTGGTTGTCAGACTTACTGGCTTCTGACTACCCGTAACGACTGCCAAAGATTTTTCAAAACGAATCGTGACAATGAATTAGATATAAAGATTTATACATATTTATTTATCTTTCAAACGATTTCTATACCTCTAGAGACGTCTGAGTATAGAAATATGTTTTTCGTTCCATGATGGGGATTTAATATCTACGTTTCCTAAACAAAAAATAATCATTCTAACAGTTAAGTGTAAAATAATAGGCGCATTTTTGATAATTTCTTTTATACATCGGTTTGGTATGTGATCATTAATCACGAGTCTTTAAGTCTAGGGCTGTCACTGCACAGCTGTGCTTTAAGTTAATTTAATATTGATATTTCACTTCTTTCTATCATTTTGAATTTTGTTTTTTAAAGATAACTTTACAATTTTCTGATTCAATTTTAAGCATGCTTGTAATATGACTTCAAAAAATTTTGAACATTCTGAAAACCATACTCTTCCGTGTAGGCTGCCATATTTTCATATTCTACGATTTAATTACCATGAACCTATATACATTTTATTCTATCACAAACCGTAACATTATACTTATTTCTCCCTTCATCTTAAAATTTGCTTTCAACATGGCAGCCACCTTTTCCCTATTATAAAATAAAAACTCTGGCAGCCCTACCTTTACAATGGCGAGCAAATTATCGTTCATGCCTCCACGTGAGATGAAAGGCCATCGAGTTCCACAGCCCATAGGAGCTGCCTTCATAGTTAATGGAAACTTTGATACTGGCCACAGAACACTGTTGAGAAGGATTATATACCTCGACCTTCTTTTTATTTATTCTCTATTCTTTTTTATTTTTTTTATAATGTTGGTACGTGTAGAGGAATAGGTATTTGAAATTAGAATATAAGAAAGCTTTTCATTTGTTTTTAGTGAATTTTGACTAATGTGTGGTTTCTTTTGGTTTCAGGTATGTTGAAGTAATTTAGAATGAGAGAGAAATGGTACAACTTTGGATTAAATTGGTAAGTTTCGATGTTACGAGACATTCTATTGGTAGTAGAAATGTATAAAAAAGCGTCATAGAATCTAGATGATTACCTAACTTTTTATTTATATGAGGGACTTTTGATATGGCTTATAAATATAATGATAGCCGAAGTCTTAACTGTATCTCAACTTCATTGAAGTACACTTATCAAAGTTACAATTTCTCATCAGAACTTTCTAACGTTCAAACTACTTATGTTAGTTTCACTACAGCGAATACAAAAGCTTGTCCGTCTGTCTGTCTGTATGTTACAATGGCCGCCTACCTGCAGTTGTCGGTAATAATGGCAATTATTATGGCTACAATTTGGGTAACAGAATTGTACAGGTAGGGCGGTTGTTAGATGGAGTGTGGTGCTCAAAGTTTTCGTAATTTATTTAAAGTGTGTTTTTTTGTGTTTGGTAGAAGGGATTGTTTAGTAGTTTGCAGCAATTAATATTTCACTTTCGCAATAATTGTTTAATTCTTAAAATCTTAAATTTTTCAAATGAAACCTGTCGAACGACTATTGTCTACTTCCTACCTACTAATAATTACATAGAATAGAATAGGTCTTAGGTCACAGAATAGGTATTAAGGTCAAAAATGAAAATACGACCCATAGGTTTTCGAGTATTTAATAAAACTGGACAACTGCGCCTTTTCCATAAATTAGAGCATATTTATTGTTAAGATAATTATTTTCCTGAAATCTGCTTTATAACAACCATTCATCGATCAAAGTTTGAGAACCACCGACCCTTCTCAGGTACTTTTAAAGTCATTGGCGCCAGACGGTCACAGTTTTTTCTATTTTATTCTCAAAAATATCACATCTTTGAATGGATGCATCTTTTGTAACAATTGCGCGTAGAAGCCGAATAGTTCAAGTGTAATGATAGCTTTGCACTATTATTTGAACGTACTTAAATATAGGTACGCTTTGTGCAAAGGAACGCAGCCGGAATCCATTGAAATAGTATGTTTAGGGAGACATAGTATATTACATTTTACATTATAAATATTTTGTCATTTAGGTGTGTCACAACAGCGTTACTGCAGATAATTAGGCACATGTGTAAAATATATAATACAATACCAATGAAAAATATTTATGTTTATTTACATAACATACATTTTTTTACATAAGATTGGAGTAGACCACACAGTTTCCCATCGATCATCTTCCATCTTAAATTTATCGATCGCATCAATTATTTTTAGACTGATTTCTAGCGAACACTTTATGAAGAGTTTACAGTTTAACCTCTATATTTAAAAGGAGTTAAAGTAATATCTATCCAAGCGACAGAAATATAGTCCAGCCCAATATGGTTGCACTTAAAATATACCAATTTCAATATATAAATAAAAATAAAGATGAACGAAAAAAAAAAAAAAATTTCAATATAGCGTGAAAACTGTCAATTAAATTCGTTATCAAGAAAACCGTTGCAGACTAACCAACCTACCATATCATAACTAAGAAACTTAACCACCAATTACTTAAAATAGTAGTTAAAGTTAAACTTTTTGACCTTACCTTCCGCGTACTCCATATTCATGTAAACCGTGATATGATATGCGCGGATCGCATGCGCCTGCGCCGTTAACAGATGCTCCTAGAGTTACACCGCGTAAGTCGCGCAAAGTGGTTATGATGTGTCATACTTGACTTACGGAAGATGGTGGTAAAGTAACTGTTTGTTTGGTTAACTTTGAACGAGGTTCAATTTTGTATGTATTCTTCAAAAATATTCCTCAAACTTCCTGTTCCCAATATTCTATGTATTTATTTACGAATATTTGCACACACATAGTAAAGAAAGACGAAATAAATAATTTAGGTACAAATTTAATGCTTATTTCTAAAGAAATCTCTTCCAGCATACCTGCAAAAGCAAAATGACAATACAGAAGATGTAGACAGTGTAAAAATAATGAAATGAATCTATCGGTGGATTTGCTGACAGATAGGAATTTGCAAGCAAAACAAGAGATAGTTTGAATATTGGGATAGGGCATAAATTGACATGCCAAAAGATTATTTCAAATTGTGTATACTTAAAATTTATACCCTTGCAGATTTAATAAGCTAAGCAAAGTCACAGTCTCATTACTTGGGCATCATTTGTAAACGAACTATTCATAAAGTTTACGATACAAAAGTTATCGATATATGTTTTACCGAGCATAGATCCTCACTATAGGGTCACAATATTTATTTAAAACTAAGTTTTACACATTTACCAGCCGCTAAATCTACAATGGACAATGTCTGAGAGAACTGAAGGGTTATTAAAATCAAATATAATCAAGAGACTCATATAAGCATTGTAAATAATCATTTATAAGTTATCTCGGGTCCGTCATTATGTATCGTAAATGTATAAGAGTATTGGGATAGCAAAATTGCGCGTATAAAATTTTCTAATGTTTAAATACTATATTATGTTGTAGATATTATAATATTGTAGATGGGAAATTGGTGTTGTTTTGAAATTGATTCAGTGGTGATATATTTTCAAGTACTTTTTTAAAGACATCCTAAAAAGAAAGAGGTTTTCAATTCGGATGTTGTATGTAGACGAATATATATTTTCTTCGTTCGATTTGGGCTTTTCTATACTAATAAAAGCTGAAAATTTTGTTTGTTTGTTTGAACGCGCTAATCTCAGGAACTACTGGTCCGATTTGAACAATTCTTTCGGTGTTAGATAGCCCATTTATCGAGGAAGGCTATAGGATACTTTTTATACGGGTTCGTGCAGAGGTTCCCACGGGATGCGGGTGAAACCGCTGGCAGAAGCTAGTCCTTATATAAATTAACTTTATTGTACAACGTTTTGATTGTAACTTGTTCCCAATGATTTCGTATACGTCCTGGGAGAACCATTTTCCACCACTTAGTAAAAAACTACACAAAACATTAAAATCGGTTCATCAGTTAGACAGAGTTACTTTTGTATTTATATTATTAGTAAAGATTCCTAGTAGGTACGAAAAGAAATGAGAGTGAACTGTAATTTTAAATTCGCAATTTTGACTATCATCTTTCAAAAAACATATGTTACTGATGTCTTAACTATTTTTGGACCGTATAAAGAATTCTTGAGTAATAACAAGAAACCTTGTAATAATAATTTCCAAGTATCGGCCACAACCCTGTTTTACTATCAAATAAATATGTAGGCAAGTTATAACGTATGAATTAATATGAGGGTTCAGCATACTATGTTACTTCTTGCTGTTCAGAAAAATATTGGCTTTCGTGACAAAGTTATCGCCAAAAAGATGAAAAAAAATAAAGTTTTTTATTAGTTTGAACAGATAAATAGCATAAATAAATATTGTAACCGATATAGACAGAGAAAATATATTAAAATAAAAGTTATTGCTTGTGTTTTTTTTATTCCGTTATTAAAACAAGTTAATAAGTTCCTAAAGGTTGAATAATCTGCGTAATATAAGCATACATTGTTCTACAACTATTTATGTATTTTATAGCCTTTTGTCGATACATTCGTCTAGTGGTTACGGAATCCTAAAAAAATGCCCGGCCGCTCTATAAAAGTAATTAACTCCGACTGAAGATAATTGATGAAGCTTAAAGATTACTACCTTAGTAATCCATGGCACAAACGAAACAAAAATGAACTATATCACGAGCACTTAAAGTTGAGTTTACAACACCGTCGGTTGAACGACTGTAATAAAAGTACGGAGATGGGCGTAGGGCCAGCCGAATAGAGGAATAAAGTTTTTTTTTAGTAGTTATGGCGTAGATTCCCCTTCGGTATTATTATAAAATCGTCAGGTTAGACCATTTTTGTTTTGGATATGTGACGGATGGTGTTTTGACCAGAGTGCAGGTAGAGGTGTGAGTGTGTGAGTATGCACAATGATTAACTATGTGTGTGTGAGTAATTTTGGTCAGGGTTTTGTGCTTGAGGGCTCAACGTAATGATCAGTTCTATGGGCATAGTAAACTTTTTATTCTTAATAGGTTAGCAGAGCAGCCAAGCTCACTCTGCCCCAGTTTAAGCAAAAACCGTACAACAATTTATCTCAGAATTATAAAACGATATTTTTGAAAGCCGAAAGATGTTTTGCTGGCCAATGATTTATTACAAGTTTAATAATAAAAAGTAACTAGGCAATTATAAGTAGATTTTTATACGTATGCATTTTATAGGCTGGCCACAACTAGGTCAAAGTGACTGGCAAACTCGTTGTTTAATCTGTTGCAATCAATTCTGTCAAAGTGTTATCCTAAATCTATTACGAGAAACGCCATTTAAACTTCTAACATCCAATAAACATAGTATTACTATTTAATTTCAAGCTTAGAGAACCGTTTTACTATTTACAATGGAAAAAATAAATTGAAAAAAACCACAGCATCATCGCTTTACAATTTCGCGCGCATTCAAAATGGCGGACCGTTTTTTTTTAATTTGGTCACGGGATATGGTTATTCAGCCTTTTGTACCTGTCCGTTATTTTTTTTAATGGAACTAAAGCGATAGATTGTGCTGCCTTTGGATGTGCGCACAGGAATGTTCGTTCGGGAGGTAAATATTTTGTGGTAGTCAATCAAAAGATGGGAGATTAGATTAGAGATTAGTATTCTGCTAATTGTCAAAATGACTGAACTGAAATTTTTTGTAATTTAATTTATTTAATTATATTTACATAATAAAGGGACTCATATTATTATAAATTTGGTAAATCGAAACATGAAATAATAAAATAAATGATATTTGGCTTTGGATCATTGTTACCTGAGAAGATTTTATCAACATTGATGTGATCACCCTGGAGTACCAGAAAAACCAAGATGAGTGCAATGCTGGTCTTAAGGTACAGTAGTGTGGGTGGTAGCCTACAAGATAAGGACCGAAGATGTGGCCTAAGCCACCAAATATCTGCACTGTAGAGAGAAGAACGGATATATATGTCAACAAGAGCATCACGTTTCAGCCGACAGATAATCTTGAACTATTCCAATTGACTGTGTATGCGGCTACAGAGGAAAATGAATCCTATGCTGATAAAGCGTCAAAAGAAGAGATCGCCTAGCAGATGACATCCCACCAGGGCCCCCGTGGGCCTAATAAGAACATGAGGGAACTCATACTAGACCTCTCTGAGCTGGAGGTTGCAGTGAGGAGACTAGATCCGGATTTTAAAAGACTGGAGTGTGATATTTTTGTTAATGTTTGTTAATTTAATGTTTAATTTATGTATCCTAAAATACACCAATCCTTAGGTGGTAGGAGAGTGACCACCAACAATTGCATTCCCAAAGAGGGTTGATGTCAGGCAGGCGGCCGGTCGTAAAAACACAATGCCAAATCATATAGCAATATGTCGAATGTTGAAGAGATGAGCGATAGGGCTAGGGCGTACCCCTCAGGCGACGCGCAGGGGCAGCACCCGGCCCCTGTGGGAAGTGGACAAGGGTTTTTGCACCAACCTGGGCGGGTGCAATGTAAGAAGCGAGTCCGGGAAGTAAGATTGAGGTATGCAAGTTGGAATGTAGGAACGATGACTGGAAGAGCCAGAGAGTTAGCGGATGTATTAAAGAGAAGACGAATAAATGTGGCATGTTTGCAAGAGACTAAATGGAAGGGCACGAAAGCTAGAGAAATTGGGGAAGGATACAAGTTTTATTATTGTGGAAGTGATGGGAAAAGGAATGGGGTAGGCATTGTGTTAGATAAGAACTTGAAAGAAAGTGTGATAGATGTAAAGAGAGTGAATGATAGAATAATAGTTGTTAAAATAATGTATGAAAGTTTGATAATAAATGTTATAAGTGTGTATGCTCCTCAAGTCGGTTGTGATGACAGGGTGAAAGAACAATTTTGGACGGATTTCGATGCAGTAATGATGAATGTGCCGACGAATGAACAGGTATTTGTGGGAGGAGACTTTAATGGCCATGTTGGCAGAATGAGAGGGAATTATGAAAGAGTGCATGGAGGGTGGGGGTTCGGTTGCCAGAACGACGAGGGTGAAGCCCTGCTACAGGCTGCTACTGCGTTTGACCTAGCAGTGGTAAATACGTGGTTCCAAAAGAACATCGAACATCTGATCACTTATAAAAGCGGTCACCACGTGACACAAATAGATTACTTTTTGGTCAGACGCAGTAGTTTAAGGAACATCAAAGACTGCAAGGTGATACCAGGCGAAGCTGTAGTCTCGCAGCACCGACCCCTAATTATGGATGTGATTTTAACTTCCCGGCCAAAAGCCAAAGAGAGACGGCCCCCCAAAATCAAATGGCATCTGTTGGGGAAGGCTGAGTTGGCCCAGGAATTTAGAAAAGTAGTGGTTGATAAGATGATTGAAATGGGAGAAATGAATGAAAAGAATGTGAATGAATGCTGGAGTGGAATGGCGACGTGTATAAGGAAAGCGGCAAGAAGCATTCTAGGAGAATCAAAAGGGAATGGAGTGATAGAGAAGGAAACTTGGTGGTGGGTGGAAGAAGTGCAGAGTGTATTAAAGGAAAAGAAGATGAAATTCAAGGAATGGCAGCGGACGGAAGACAATGATGATAGTGAAAAAGCACAAAAAAAGGCTGAATATGATGAATGTAAGAAGAAAGCAAAGAAGATTGTGGCTGTTTCAAGGGCAAAAGCGCACGAGAAGATGTATGACTCCCTAGATAGCCCAGCTGGTCAAAATGACTTTTACCGATTGGTTAAATCTAGGGAGAAAATGACAAGAGATGTATGCCAGATAAGGTGTGTAAAGAATGGAGACGGAACGGTCCTTACGAATGATGTGGAGATTAAAGGTAGGTGGAAGAAATATTTTGAAAGACTGATGAATGAAGAAAATGAGTGGAGCGGTGTGCTCCATCATAAAGCGGTGAACGAGGGCCTTGTAAGAAATGTATGTGAGGATGAGGTCAGATTAGCAGTGAATGGAATGAAAAATGGAAAAGCGATAGGGCCAGATGGAATACCAGTGGAAGTGTGGAAATTATTAAAGATGGATGGATGGAAATGGCTGGCTTTATTCTTCAATAAGTTGTTGCAAGAGGAAACTATACCAGACGAGTGGTGCAATAGTTTCCTGGTGCCCATTTTTAAGAACAAGGGTGATGTGTTGAATTGCAACAACTATAGAGGAATAAAGCTAATGTCACATAGTATGAAAGTGTGGGAGAAAGTTATTGAAAGGAGGCTGAGAGAAGAGAGTGATATCGCACGAAATCAATTCGGTTTTATGCCTGGTCGGAGTACAACGGACGCTATATTCTGTATTCGCCAATTGTGCGAAAAGTACAGGGGTGCACACAAAAACTTGCATATGGTGTTCGTTGACCTCGAGAAGGCATATGACCGGGTGCCTCGTGAGGTTTTGTGGTGGGCCCTTGAGGAGAAAGGTATACCAGGGAAGTATGTGCAGTTGATCCGAGCGATGTACGGCAGATGCAGTACAGAAGTCCGGTCCGCAGCGGGCACTACCGCCAGCTTCAGTGTAGGTGTTGGCTTACATCAGGGGTCGGCCCTCAGCCCGTATCTCTTCCTGCTTGTAATGGACGCGCTTACGGCAGATATACGGGAGGAGGCACCCTGGTGTATGCTTTTCGCCGATGACATTGTTCTGGTGGGGGAGAGTGGGCCAGAGGTCCAGAGTAGATTGGAGGCATGGCGGCTGAGACTGGAGACAGTGGGTTTAAAGGTGAGCAGGAGTAAAACCGAATACCTTCATTGTGATTTTGGCGGTATTTCGGGACCCATGACCATAACCCTAGCCGGCATGCCCCTACCAGTTTGCTCCGACTTCCGGTACCTTGGTTCACTCGTCCAAAGTGACGGTGAGGTGAACAGGGACGTTACGCATCGGATCAATACGGGATGGATGAAGTGGCGACAGGTAACTAGCGCTATTTGTGACCCGCGCATGCCCCTCAAACTGAAGGGCAAAATTTACAAATCCGTCATTAGACCTGTCGTCCTGTATGGATCGGAGTGTTGGGCATTGAAAAAGAGGGACGAGAAGAGAGTGCATGTAACAGAAATGAGAATGCTGAGATGGATGTGTGGTGTTACAAGAATGGATAAAGTGAGGAATGATTACATTAGAGGAAGTCTGAAAGTAGCGCCAGTTACAGAAAAGATGAGAAGTAGAAGATTGTCGTGGTATGGACATGTAATGAGGAGGGATGATACGCATGCAACAAAGTGTGTGCTAAGTATGAATGTAGATGGATGGAGAGGAAGAGGAAGACCTAAGAAAAGATGGATGGATTGCCTGAAAGATGATATGAATAGGAAGGGAGTGAGTGTCAGTATGACGAGTGACAGGGGAGAATGGAAGAAAATGACATATTGCGCCGACCCCAAGTAAAATTTGGGAACAGGGCAGGAGAAAGAAAGAATCAAAAGATGGGAGATTGTAAAGAAACAAAAAACAATTTATTCATAGATAATAGGAATAGACAATCTTTATTAATTCCTAAAATTACAAGTTAATTTATAAACAGTTCTCGGAATAAAATATTGGTTTTACGTGGTTAGAATTTTTACAACCCTTTTCTACAAAACACAAAAATATAAAAGCAAACTTTATAATAATCTACATATAAAAAAATGCCTCTGTCGGCATTCGAACCTGTACGTGTTAATACGCGGTCCATAGGACAAAGGGGTTGGTTTTTTGGACCTTAGGGTTGGAATACAACTCATCTTTTATGCGTTTATGATGTCCGGTTGTAAAACAGAGATATCCCATTAGCAAGGATGGTTCGGCAGTTTTCTGGTAAGATGGGTAGCAAGGTGGGCTTTTGATGGTGAGTGAGATTATGATATTTTCTAGGTCGTGACGTCATTTAAGTGCTCCTCTTTCCTTTCTCTAGTAAGGTAAACAACAGATAGATAAAATATTGCAAACTGTGATTTGAATTTGGAATTAGGTTTCAGTACGAATTAAGGCACTTTTGCATACTATTGTGACTTAAGCATTGTTCGGTTAAGACAAAAAAGTCGCAGTGTACTGATGTCCGTGGTATTTAAAAAAAAGAAATATAGTTTTAATAAAGCTACCACACATACCTTCAGATTCTGATTGATTAGATTCGTTCCTCAATCATAGCCCATAGTGTACACAACTATAAAATTCTTCAGTACCTACAATCAACCAATTTATTGGTCCCGCGAGGCCGTCAAGCGATTGCCACGACTTATAAGGGTACCTAAGTAATTTTCTGTCTTTTCCTATGTTTATTGACTTGTCAACAGAAGTCTGATGATAGATTGACGGCTTTCAACCACTCAATTGACTTCTATGTGAAAAAATACCGCGGCATTTGTTCTTTGGTAGCGGTGCCTTAAGGAGAGGTATTTACTCGTATTAGAATGTTTTTTTCTTTGAGTTAAAGTACTTAATGGAATTAGAAGTAGGTAATGTTTGCACCTGCAACTGTTGGTGCTGATTTATTGGTCTTCAACTTTCGATTTCATTTGCAAGGTGAATTCAAATTCCTTTTGACGCTTCTTGTCACTTTTGCACTACGTTTTTTTACAAAAAATGCCATAAAAAACGAATTTGAAAACAATTGACGCTCGTTCAATTGCGTCGGCACTTATCATTCAATTTTTGAGTTACAAAATACGTGAGATTCAGTAAATGTGTTACTAAAGCAGGTCACCTGCAAATACTACTAAACCACCGAAAAACACCGAGGAATCAATAATAATACCAACAAGCTTCGACACAAAACTACTATTAATGATTACACATCTCTATTCAGCTTAACAAGATCTTAAAATTGTTCCTCTCAAGTCACAAAATACTAGAGTGTCAGTAACTGTGTTACTAAAGCAAGTGACATGCATTGAACTGGAGTTTTTCTCAGTAAATACTTGTCTTAGTTTCTAGGCAGCCATTAACTCAGTAAGAACTATGTGATTTTACGTGGATTGTCTTTTGTTTGGAGGAGGCAATTTTGTCGGCTGGTTGTATTTATATCTTCCATTATGGTAGGTATATACTCATCCTCCGAGCCTTTTTCCCAACCATGTTGGGGTCGGCTTCTAGGTATATACTACTGAGGAAAAGTACCTATGTACTGAATTTCATAGAATGATGGAAAAGGTATATTAAAGACATGATTGATATAGGATTGGTCAAATTAGAAGATTTTTTTATTGTAAGTTCTATGTGTTGGTTATCTAAAAAGAAGAAAGGTATCATCAATTTCAAGGTAACCTTTCTAGAATTAATGATTCCTTTCTGTGATGATAGAAAAAAAGCTTTTTAGTTGTTTGGTAAAACCCGGTAGCACAGGTAGTGGACTTAATGAATACCCATCTTAAAACAACCTAACATCTTATAGTCAAAATCTCTCCTTATTATGGGGATATTTTCGACATTTACTCTAAAACAATTGTACGCCTCTAGAACATTGCACTTTTACATATTTTTTAGCAAATGGCACTCTTTATATTTGACACTCACTAGAATATTAGTGGAGTCCACTTGTGACCAAAGGGCTGGTCTATACTTCGGTCAGCGTGGCAATGCAGCCAGCCTTTTGGGCACGATCCCCACTGACAGCGATGCGGATGAGTTTTTTGACGCATCGTTTTTATTTTCCCTTTTCTTATTATTTTTGTAAATATTTAGATTAGGTAGGTTATGTAAAATATGTATAAATAGGATATATTATTATGTAAATTAACTAGAACATTAAGTAGATAAATTCAAAACCTCTGCATTAATTTTGACCTACCCACTAAATACCGTATCCACTCTTCTTCCATCCCACAGTGATGAACTACCAAGTTTCCTCAAGCGGCCATTTGCGGAACCGTAGATGTTATTAAGTTTTCTCTTACAATTAAACTTTGCATTCTTCGAGTAGTTCAGTTAGAAAGCTTCTCTTTGATATGGCGATGTTTTTTGTAGTTCAATCTCGTTACTGCGATTTTCTTAGCACTTATTCTGTGGTGTTTACTTGATTAACACTTAGTGACTTCCCTTTACGTGTTTTTGTGTGATTACACGCGAACTTGTTCGAGTTATGTGTATTAGTTTGGAAAGGTGTAGAATGTTAGGTAGGTAAATATCGGGGTTAATGTAGATGGCAACAGGAAATTTGTAGAAACTTTATTTATAGTGTCTGAATTACTAGTATCTGATTGGTTTTCAGTTATTTTATTACTTACACAGTTTAACTTCTTTAGTAAAGAGAAAATCTTAGCTCCCTTCGATATCAGAGTCCACAAATCAAACAACAATCCTAAAGGATCTGCCACATAAAATTCAATTACTTCATTTGTAGCCTCTGAAACCAGCACAATATAGCCCCGGAGGCCTTAATAGACACTTTTACAACTCGCCTTAAACAAGTGTCAGAGCTTGATAGATTTCTCTAGCCAAGCAACCATATTTGTAGTCGGAACACGCGAAGAAACTGAAATAAATCATTCCCTCAAGTTCAAATCTATCTATCACACATCAGTTTTTGCTTATAAAATGCGAAAGCACGTATAATGTGACAATAACTGGTATTTACCGGTTTTTTCCGGTTTGCACCAGTGTAGGAGCGTTTTGTTTAGATAATGATAAAATTGTTCTGTTGAAGGCTTTGGGAGTAAGAAGTGAATTGGTATGATTAGGTTTTGCATTTGTTTTGTTAAATAGGCATTTTATTTTTCTAGAAACTTTTTAAATTGTGTGTTGTTTTTGCCATTTTCAATTGTATTTTGAGGTGATCAGAGTATAATTTGCAACGATTAAGTTCGACTTTGATATAGGATTTAAAAGCTTCTTATTTTTATAGAGGTGGTTGATGCAATGTAGACTTCATTGTGATATTGTAAGCGAAAGAACAAAAAATATCCTAGATAATACAGCCTTGTTGACCGATAACATTATAAAGTAGGTAAGTACTTTCATCTATTCAAAGTAGCAATAACGATAAATGTTTTACTAGCCACTATTTTCCAGTACCAATTTCCAAGATTTCATTATGAAAAATCTATTAAGCCCTGCACAACCGGTCCTATGCAATGTAATAAGTAAATTATGTGCCATTGACGTTACGATTTGACCTACAGAACGCCTAGCGGATTTAATGTATCGTCATAATTTATAACTTGCTTAGAACCGCGGCTTCTCTTGCGTGGGATTCTGGATAAAAAGCCTATGATGGTCTTTAAACTGGGTCGCGAACATCCGTAGTGAGTGACATGAAAAATGAATTTAGTTTATAAGAAAAATTGTTTGACGTTTCGTCGTGGCGGCCATTTTGTTTTATAGCTAGATATGTGTTCCTGGATTTTCCGTGTCAGTTTGATTTTCTTTTGTTTCTGATCGAGTTTCTAAAAAGGAGAAGGTTCTTAATTCGTATGTATTTTTTTTTATTTTTGTTCGCGCATATCTCCGTCGTTTAGGAAGTTAGTGAAGTTTCAAAGGCTGTATTCCTATTTTGAATTAACGTTTTAAGCCAGTATGAAAGGAATTTAGTGGAATGTAATACTGTTACTTTTGACCATAAAACCAATTTAAAAAATGTACTTAGTGACATTTGCATAGAAAGTAAAACTTCCTATTTTTTTAAAGTAATACCCGGATTTACTTAATATGTATTTTATTTTAATATGTGTTAGTTAGATACTTTCCACGCGTTTGCTTTTCCGGCTTAATAATAATTAATTGGTTGACACTATTTTTGTATGTTTTATTAGAAAGTATATTAAATACTGAGTGTTTTAACACATTATTTTAATTGTAAATACATTAATTATACTATCACTAATTTGAGATATCCGTTCCATTTTCAAATGTATTTTGACATTAAAGCTAATTATTTTCACACCTAAAATGAAAGTTGACCCACATTTTGTACCTACTTTTAAAATAAACTATGCATATGATAGGCATTTTATAATACAATCTTGCTTTTAAATAGAATCGCAGTTTTTTTTAGTATTTCCCATATCATAGAACTTTGAATAGGTGATTAATGTTTTCACACCAAAGCTTAGTGTGGGAAACCGCTTTAACAGTGCGCCCAGTTTACTTTGACACTTAGGGGTGGCGCTAGTAGTGCCCACTTAACTCCGCGAACTGTCAAAATGTAGTACATTTTTATTTAGTTTAATATTTACCCGGGGGTCAAGATAATTTGGTTTTTATATAGCACAATTATTATTGTAGGTAAGTTGTCAAAAATTTCTTTTTACGATGATGTATTGTATTATGTTGAACAAAATTCATGTCTTAGAACAAAAGTTTACGTATTTGTGTGAACATTGACTTTAATTATTTTTGGAGTAAGTAATTAATGTTATCTGATTTTGGTTTTATGTGATTATTATTAACATTTTTATGCGTTTAAGCTCTTAATAGTATATTCATATCTAAGTATCTGATTATAATAAGAATGTATGAGACAGTGAAACAGTTTTTTTGAAGACTTTTTACTCACATATTTCTATTTAATTCAAACGTGACTCCATATTTAAAAACTACCACCCATCACCAAACCATTCTCACAAACAAAAATTAACCTAACCTACGCAAATGCTCCTAATAGTCCATTAGTCACCTACCGACCTATTAAGCCTATCAGGACCTACCCGGTGGCAGTATTGAAACATATAGGGCTATCATCCTAGATGGCACGATATAACCTAGCAAATGACTGCCACAGTCTAGAAAGTTCGCTTTCACCTCAATCTGGAGATCTAGATAGTTTTTACGATATATATCTGTGTGATTATTATGTAAATTGCTATTGGAAGCTGTAAAGTTTGTCTGTACTTTCAGTTGTTAAGTTTTCTTTAGCTACTTAACTAAATATAGGTGTAAACAATGCGGATCTAAGAAATAGTTTTTTTGAACCTGGATAAAAAGATTCCTACATAAATTGCCTATCTAACACTGATAGAATTTCTCAAATTGGTCCAGTACTTCCTAAGATTAGCACATTCAAGCAAAGAATCGAACTCTTTAGTAGTTTAGACTGATAGAGTCTATTTATTGCTATAGAATAAATATACGTGAAAAATGTGAAGTTAATTAGTATTTATGTATAAATCGGGCATGCATATAAGTAATTTACTTGCTCAAAAACGTGCGTTTTATCGACTAGCATTTTTGAAATTAAATTAACAACATAAAAAGAGTGGTGCATCGTCCTTAATCTGTATGCACATTATGTCTCCTAAGGACATTTACGATCACTTGTATTTATATCAGCAACATATTTACTTTTTACTTGTTGAATACTAATATAGGGATACCCTGTGTTAACTGTGAGAGCTTTGCTTTTGAGTGTAAAAAGTTTATTTATTACTCTAAAATTAAGTGTGGCTATAGATATGATTGTAAAGTCACCTACTCTTTCTAGGTGGTATATGTATATTCTTAACCGGATTATATCCATTTTATAGGTACTTCACTAAATACTCAAACTTAGTCTTTCTTTCGCAGACATTGACTCAACTATGTTTGAGCTACCTTTAAAATTGAATAGGGTTTATGTATTCAGTCGTTAATTAGTTAATTCAATTATTTTAAAAGATATTGTACAGAAGTATTGTGTTAGGCATAAACTGAATCTCTTCCCGAGCTTTAAGGAAACTAACTTTTCTAACACCCTCAAAAAATACGGCTCTATCGGATTTTATCGAGCCGGTGATATTGTAAATCTACACTTAAATCACTTTGTGGTTAATAATCTCTTACCAACTTCAATCATTTCTAAACACCTATAATTTAACAAATTACAACCAGTAGTTATTCCTAGTTCATAAAATATAGTTTCAATATTATTTCTGATGCCTATCATTGGCAGTACAGGTAAACAAAGTAGGTTACTAAGGCATTCGCTCAGAAAGTCTAGTTATATTTCAATATTATATTTAAGTTTTATGCTAGATATTATGCACTTAAAGTTTCAGACGGTGGTTTGAGTAATTGGGAAATAATGGTGGTTTGGACGTGATTAAGTATTTTGATGAAACTTTTTCCATAATTTCCGCACATTTGGACAAAAGTCAAAAAACTTTTGGTCTTATCATATAACGGTCTATCTAACTTTGAAAACAATAAAAAAGTGTCCAGACGTTTCTGATAAATAAACAAATAACACTTCAGTTTAATAACAATATTCACATTACATATATTAAATCAATCTAAATTCATCCGCATCGCTGTCAGCTGGGATGAATTTCTTTTCACTCTTCAGTTTTATTATTCTTCTGAGTAAATTTCTTTATTAAAAAAAATCAAATAACACACCCAAAGATTTTATCCCAGCTTACTCTTTACACATTTTAAGACCAAACAAACTTCAAACTTGAAGCCACTGTTTCGTCATAACATTAGGCTAGCGCACATGCTCTGAATACCGCGGAAGCCGCCGTCACGTCCCCGACAATGTAGCCTGGCCGTATTTACTGTTCCATTCAAAACGTTTTTAATTATTTAGTTCAGAAACTCGCGATTAATTGACCAGATAGCATTATGAGTTCGTTAGCTTGTTGATGGATGGTCAACTATGATATAGGGGTAGGTAAATTAGGAGATTTGTGTATCTATCTTAGGTTAGTGACAAACTGTTTTGTAAGAACATGATAAGGATAGTTGTATGGGATTTAAAACCGGCACTTTAAAAAGTATGGTGTTCTGCTTCTAGGATATTACTTATATTACAGATGCCAGCAGTTTTACCCACGTCTCTTGAGACCTACTTCTCTCATCCAAATAAAAAGTTGCTTTCTCAATAAATGGTCTATCTAACACTGAAATTATTTTTTCACATTGGTTTTGTAGGTAGAAATGTAATTATCTGACACACAGACAGTGAGAGTCAATGGAACTTCATGGGCTATTTTTTACCCAAGCGTGTTAAGTAGTTGCCCGAGACACGAGTGAAACAGCTGTTAAGTTATAGAGGTCTACACACACAATCCCTCAACAGTAAATAAACAAAAACATCAGATAAAATACCTTCCCTACGTATCTAAAACAAACTTCGGAACGCGCTTCGACGTCTGCGCATAGCTTAACTATTTAGCTGTAACCCCTTGCACTAGGATGCGCTAAGTCACATGCCTTTACGATACTGATCGCGGTTTTACAGTTAAGACTTTGTCGCTCGTGTCATTAGCTCCCAGTTTATATACAGTCTGTATGTGTGGAGTGTGATGTAATCGAGATTATTTAGTGGTTAGGTGTCGGGTGTTCGTGGACGGAAAATGAGTTATGTGTTTTAGTGGGAGATTTTATATTGTTCTTTTGAGGATTTTTAATTAATATTAATAAGTTTGTGAGGTATCAGTATACTGTCTCTTTCCAGAATATTTCAAAGTCATGCAAAGTTTTGTACAAAATTTTGCAGATATTGCCAATTGGTAAGAGATCTACGATCTTTAACTGGTAGTGGTAAATTCTTGCAGATTTTACCTTTAAAAATGGTCCTTTTGTAGTATTGTACATTATGTTAAATATCCAAAATATGACGACAAAATTCTACACATCCTGTTACGTCTAACCAGCAACGCACCGTTCGATAATTCATAACTTTTCCCTGCTTATCTCGCAGACTTGATTTTCCACCATTGTCTTCCTTCCTAGACAAGCATGTTAAACATGATCAAATGATTCCCAACATAATTGCTATATTAAATAGGACCTGGATACAGTTACATAGCTTCGGGCATCGTGCATAAGTGCGCAAGTGAAACATGGAGAACAAAATGACTATCGGAGGTGCCAAAACGGAAAAGCGTCTAAGAAAGTAGCGCGCCAAAATTCGGTTGAGCGGGGGATGAGGAATGTTACTGTTTTCCCATTATATACGCCTTCTTTGGACTCGATCATTTTTTGTATCACCAAAAAATCGTAGACATATGTCTGAAAGAACCCGAAAGCCTCGTTACTTCACTCGTAACTGATCATTTTACGTTCGTACGAATTTGACCTACAAGAAGGCATGACCTACCTGCAATGGCATCTCCATCTTTCCTTACTCCATTAAGTGAACGGACATGCATCTATTGTGGCCAGTCGATGGTAGATAGCGAGTTGTACAGTTACCGCGTTATTCGCCGTATGTGTGGCTGTCTACCACTTGATATATTGCGTGGATGTGAGCTGGTTCTAGGGATTAAATACTTACCGTCTTATGACCTTGCGACCTGTGGTATTGTGGAAATTATTTTAGAGGTATTCTAAGTTCGATGGATTGTGGAAAGCGATGGTCCTGTGTGCAAGATTTAACTGTGTGTTCGAATATCTCGGTTGCAGTCTGTGGTAATTAACCCCATGCCTTGGTTTTGTGTCCCCATGCTTTTGTGATAGTTCAGGTGTTATTTTAAAACCAGAGGAATTGCAGCAAAGCTGTAAAAAATGGTTGGAATTTTGAAAAATGTTTTATTCAAGCGAAAATGTAAAGTAGACCAGTTCTCAGTACCTTAAAGCTTCTCTAGATATTCCAATAGCCCACACGATTTCTCTAACAAGGAACATTATGGAAAAAGATCAATTTTACCCGCTACAAATACATGAAGGTTTTCCTACATGACAATGCGAGCAAATAAAGTAGATCTGGTCCGGAAAGCCTAATTCTTTACCTGCCAGTGCTACAAACTCCTTTTGTGAACCTCAAAGTATAGAGAAATTCTATGCAGGGGTGGCAAACATTTTAACAAAGTTGAATATCTTCTCTCTTGCCAGCTGTTGGGTGACTTGAATTTGCTTCTAATCTTTTTAAAATCACAATTGAACGAATAGGAAAATAATAGAAAAATCTGATACTTTGTCAAAAAATTCTTAATATAAGGAGAACCTTCACAATTCGCCATTATTATATTGTACGCCCTTGTAGATATTGCTATTTAAATTCATTAAGAAAGTAGGTCTAATTATGTGCTTACCTATCTAGATACGAGAGCCTTAGTCAGCGTATCTACAGTCAAATTTTTGTCTCATACAAACAAAAAGGTAATCGTGAAGACCAACAGTTGATAACCCCTGGCAGAATAACGTTATAGTTAATATTTAACACAGCTTTCTACCATTTTATGTTACGATATTGTTGGTTAGGTATTATTTATAGGCTGAGACGACTGCGCTAGGTAAGCCGGGATAGCGGTATATTATCGTAAGCGCCGGGACAAATTACCAAGCAGGTATCGGAGGAATATTTTTATTCATTAATAGAGAAATATTTAGATTTTTCGAGACATATTTTATACATATAATATGTATAGAGATTTGATTTTTCATGCGACGGAAACATAAAACCATGTTTGTGAACAAATATTTCCTTTTAGAAAAAAAAATGATTTTTATGCAATTTATAAACTAGAATTTTATCTTAATAATTTACTAGAAAAGTCATTAACGTTATAATTTTATCTTGTCTTTTCCACAAATCTACAAACTAAAACAAATGACAATCTACGTGATTTTCCACTTAATTGCGCTTGGATAGAAAGCTAAGTGGTGTTGAATTAATGGTATACTTTCTATGTAGATTACAGATTTGTACTACATGTTAAGTTATTACACTTAAATTATAAAGCTTTACAGGGGATTAAATACTGAAAAGTGTATTTTAGATACCTTTACATTTGGCTTGCCTAACATCTCCGTTTCAAAACGCATACCTATTGTAGCGACAGATATATGTACTCTTAAAAAAACTTGTAAAAGACAGTTTAAATAACAATGATATAAAAAAATATCACATTAATAAAAACTTCATCAAAATTCTATAATTATGCAAATAAATTCCCACCCTTAACCTACCAGTAAATCAATTTCATATTCACCTTAAGGCTACGACAGGTTTGTCGGGAGTGTGTCGCGAACCTTAAAGTTACGATCGTTTTGTTGTGAGTGTGTCGCAGACCTAACAGTGCACACCACGGAGAACAAAATGATTAGCGGAGATGTTATAACGAAAATCTCCTAAGAAAATAGCGCTCCAAAATGCGGGTGTTCGGAGGACGAGGAACGTTACTGGCTCCGCCCTTACACGCTTTCTAAGGAACCCGCCCATTATTTTGCTTTAAATCACCAATCAATCTTTGACCGATTGGTTTTTATTTGTCAAAGAACCCGAACGCCTCGTTAATTCTAGTAACTGATCACACTGTACCTACGTTACTTGACCTACAAGAAGGCGCTTGACCTACCTTCCTGATGGCATCTCCGCTATCTTTCCTTCCTCCGTGGTTACACAAAGCTTTAGTATCCGTTAGACTATTTACAGTGACTTGTTTATAGCTAGAAATATTCATCTTTGCGTAATATGCAGATTTGTGGGATGCTGGCCCTTGATTAACGGTTAACACTGGTACACCTCAATCTGCCTTGAGCACTGGTTGCAAAAAGGGCTTATTTTAGAAGGCACATACGACCTTTTTACTTATGACTAGTGTGGTTCATATTTGGAACCTTTTTTGAGAGAGAATTCTTTTTTCAAGTTTAGAACCACCTACATGGTTTGAGAAAGATCATACATAGGATTCTTTTGTCAGTGGTGGTCTGGATACTCCCTTTCGCTTTTTCCACAATAGAAAGGATAATTTGATTTCCAAATCTTTTAGACAAAGATAAAAATGCTTTTACACCATAATATTCATTTGAAGATGTATTTGTAGTGTATGAGAGTATTTTCAAAATTGTGTAGCGAAGAATATACTTCTTGAACAAGTATAGTTTCTTTATAACAGAGAGTAACTTTACTGGGTATAGGAACGAGACATTACCTGTTGATGTCACGTACTTTAAACTGCATACTCTTTCATCGACAACGTTTTACAATCTACAGTCTTCAGGTTTTACAGTTACTTGCACAAAAATGTGGTCTTACATCAAATCGAAATAAAGAGCCGGGAAACATCATTGTGTGACTTTACAGTTTTTACCTCTTTTGCAATTATTTTATGCTCTAACGGCTAGGCCATTCATTCAAATAGAAGCATTGAATTTAACTTCATAGATTTTGATATGCCGTTTTGAATTCTGTGAAAACCAACGATGGCTTTGTTTTCAATAAACGGTAATTACTATTTCTGAACTATGGAACATTAACTGAATGGGTATTTATTGAAATGTGACTTTCCGAGTAAGTATAGGAAAATAGAAATCATAGCTGTACTTCAGTGTAGTCTGGGTAAACTTGTGTGAAATAGAAATGGCTTACAATCCTGCTCACTTCGAGATAAAACCAACTAAAGTATATTATAAGAAATGAATTCAGTAAAGCTAATGAAGCTATGTTTAATTTGTCACACACATATATCATATCATCATCATCATCTCAGCCATAGGTCGTCCACTGCTGAACATAGGCCTCCCCCTTAGATCTCCACAGATACCTGTTGGAAGCGACCTGCATCCAGCGTCTTCCGGCGACCTTTATAATATAATATATATTATATCATATGCTTACAGATAAAGCAAAAATTCACTTAAAAAATCAGCTTGAATTAAATCCATTGTATCTGACCCAGATTATTTGCAGTCCACTGTATATAAATAATAATAGCCCAGTTTTGTTGGCAGACAGTGTATTAAAATATAGTCCGACAAAGTCTAACTCTTATTTATGTACGTGTTCCTTACCGTACATTCTTAGATCTCTAGCCACTATAAAGTGTACTCAGATCCGTTAACTGAAACGATATAGATAAAAATTCAGTTGGTATGTCTGTTTGTAGTGACAGAATTCAGTATTTCACTAAATCTATGGAAGTATTCTCTGGTTTTCAAATGATGAGAAAACGATTGCAAAAAAAAGGTGTTTGTGTTGGTCCTGACTAATCTATGGAACAGATGCACTGATTCAGATGAGAGTTCCAGTCTTTAAGTAACAAGTTGTTACTAAGAGTGAGTTTCACCATTTAACTATAACGATAACGAAACCATACCCAGCCGTCAGATCACCGATTTGACCAAGTACAGCAATTTCATGGGTGGTTATGGTTTGGTTATCGTTATGCTCAAATGGGGCAACTTCCTGTACCTATGTGTGACTGTTTTTATTTAAACTTTTATGAGTACAAAAATCTGCATTGTACCTCAAAAAATATCCACTTTGTCAAGCAAAACCACGGCTAACAAGCTAGTCTTTCTATCTATATAACTCAAACTCTGGTATGCTAACCGTACTAGCGCTTATCAAGTTATCTGCACTCGCTGCTATATATCATTTTCCATGTTAGACGGTTAGGGTATGCGTGTTCGTACGTAAATTATGATTTAAATGTTTTAATTAATGATAAATACTTAGTTAATTAACGCTTCGAAGTTAACTGATCTTCGAAGTATAGATGACGATGGAATTCTTCGAATTATGTAGTGGCAATAAAATGTTAAACGCGAAAATGAGCTTTAAATTGAAATAAATTGAATTATTTTAATTGAATTAAAAATAAATTGTTTTGATTTTATATAAATATTTCATTTCAAAACTACTTTACTGTGACTAAAATATTTTGAATAGAAAAAATTACATTACAAAAATAATAACCTGTAGGTACGTGGTCGAATTGAGAAAGGAAGAAGTCCTTTTGGGGAGTCGGTTAAAATATTCTGGTCGATAGGAAAGGTGCCTACTCTTTTTGATGGTTTTGAAAAGGTTAAACATTCAAATGAAATTCAAAAGAAACTTGTTCTGCAGTTTTAGAAATAATTTCTCAATCAATTTCAACAAGCTATAAAGCGTGGCCTGCACTTTGGAATCATAAGACACACACAGCTAAAACGATTACCAACTTGACCGTAACAGAAACACAATACTCCTAACCCGTATTTCATTAGCCGAAAATTTCGACTTCATATAATATTCGGTTCATATAATATTGGTCCGTATAATTTTCCGTCGGTATAACTTTATCGGGCGCGTTGTTTTGAGAATTCACAGTTGAATGGATAGGACTAGTAGAGGTTCTTATGACTACGCTTTTGGACCTTTTTTCATATATTTTTTTTTATGGCGGGACCTCACTATTTGGTTGCGAATGCCGAAAAGGGACCACCTAATAAGTTCGCTTTGGTTTTGTTTGCTATATTTAGAGTTGGTCATTGTTTCGTTTTGAGATAGTTTTTGTACTTAGATTATAAAAACAGCTGTCATTTGAATGCAGGGTTTTATTTGATGTGTGTTGATATGTATCGATGTAGTATCAGAAATTCAGAAGATACAACGAACGAAGATAGGATCATATAAATTAGATATAATTTTCAGAGGGCACTGTGTTTAGTAAATAAAGGTACTTACAGATCAAGGAAGGTACAAAAGTATTTACTGATGAACTTTACCATCTATATGAATTTCGAGTCCAATTTACATAGACGACTTCTTCACTAGAACAAAATCAATTAACTTGAATCAGTAGAATACAGTTAAAACCACGAAAGGTACAATAAAATAAGTTCTTATGCAAATTCAGTTATTCCTTCAAGAGAGAGTTAGCTATGACTTTCATCTGAATAAGCTGAAAGGTGACCTAGAAATAACAGCTAGAATTTATGGACGACTTAGTTTTGTCGCAACTCACGGTATTAAAATTATATTGAAGACATTCTTTAGGAGTGACTAAGGCAGTAATACGAGTGGAAATGTTCAGGGTATTGGTGCCAATGATGATATCACCTGGATGTCCCTTGTCAAATATCATTATAATATTCATACGGAGTACGGTATACGTAAATCACTGAGATTTGTATTGTGATAAGGGCGTATTAAAGTGTCAATTGAATTGTTAGCACCTAATCCTGCAGTGACAAACAATTATAGAGATTGTTGCTAAATACGTAGTGCACTATAAAATCTGGTGACTTTCTGAACGAAGTTCACCATTTTGAGTCAAACTTTTAACAGTCTTAAAATCTGGATATAGTGTCACCTCCTTACCACAAACTCCCACGCCCAAATTAAAAAGACCACATTTCAATGTTAATATTCCATTTCTAGCTGACAGTCCAATCTTCGCCTGCAAAGACCAATCGGCCGGCCTTATTCCGACTGCAACTGGTGGCAGCCTCAATAGCAGAAACAGGCCGACTTTCCGTAGCTACATAAATAAGTTCCTACTTGGATACCGGAGACATTCAATAACAAATTCTTAAGCACGATTGTCAAGCAGTTCTAAATAATTCAGTTAGTTGTGTGTGGGCGTTTGTAATTTCACTTTGTAACTTGTAAGTAATATTTACTAGCACCTATTTTCGTTTATGAAGCGTGGCTTGAAGCAGGTTGAGATATTCGGAGCTGATTGGCTGTTCGGATTGGCTACTCAAAATTCAGTTCCTGATAACGTATAAAAAATTTAAATGATCGTGAAATGGACAGTGCAATTCCGCATTCATTGATCAAATCGTTTCGTTAGTAGAATAATTTCAGCCACCTTTATTTGTAACCTCTTGACTTGAGGACTGGTTGAAGTTAATTCCTACGTAAATCTTTTGTTGTGTTTTGTAGAATCAAATTGTTAGATTTTCTATCTATTCTATTCAAAGCTCTCCTTTCCGTTCTATGGAACTAGGTTATGTTTTCTGGTCATTTGACCGATTGACTGAGAATAAGGTTAGTAGCATTGTGTTTGATGTCAAGCACGGAGTGGGTTAGGTTTTGTGAAAATTATTCACGGTGTACTGGCAGTACCAAATACACGAACAGATGCTGCTATTAGCATTCTAATAGTCTTGATAATGATATTAAACTTGACTGTTATTCGTCACATTGCAACGTGTAAAAGTCAATAAAGTTACGCTCGGGGCCGAAGTTTTCAGTTTTAAGGACTCATCTTTTTCACTCGTTTTACTGTAAATGTTGTTTAACTATACAATTAATTATCATTACTTTTGCCAATATCCTTATATCTGTATTTTCAATCGGAATCAATTTTTATTTCTTTTACAAATGTCCCTATATCTATATTTTTAACCCCCATAACTTTACCATCTAAAGGTAACACATCCAATTTTTATTCGCTCATCTAATCTCACACTTAATAGAGGTACGTGCATTAAGTCTGTCACATGGTGAATATCAACTAGTAAACTATTGCTAAGTTGAGCATCAGTCTCAGCTATTAATACAAGTTCTACTTTAACTTTGTCTGTTCTACCGTTTGTTTGCTGAAAGTTATTCAGGTAAGGTTGTTTGCTTGTCCTTATTTGAATAAAAGCTGAATTAGTCAAACGTTGTTTGTTATTTTGTTTAAAGCCGGTGCTGAAATATTTCTTGATAAGATTACAAAGTGTACGTAAAACAATCAAAGTCTGACTAGACACATAGCTATATCATGAGGTATTAGAAATGTTATACATATGTATTTGATTATCGCTGGAAACCAAATTAGTTTTTTTTTTTCAAACTCAAGCAAGAGATAGTTGTTGCTGTCCCAAAACCAAAAACTTTCTTTATCCTCTTGCTGAAAACTGTTGCTACCGTTTTTGCCAATCCCAATTTTAGGGTCAACCTTTATACCTGAAATCCTATCTACCACGAGCAAACCCTGGCTTCCAGTTGGCATCTAGCTACCAATATAACGGACACCTTTGACTAATGCACCCGCAGGGCCACCGTAAGTGCGTTCCGTCGCCAAGCGATTGATGACGCTTTCTATAGCTCCGAGATAGCTTAGCTTTATTTATAACAACTGTTCCCTACTAACTACTGGCTTTAAAACGCTTGTAATCATTCACAGTTTTAGTTTTGAATGTTCGGTTGTGTTCAATGTATTCTGTTGTACATGTAATGTTTCGTTCACTCGGTGCTTCGTCAGTCTCCATTTTTTCGAAATGTGTGCTATCCCTTCAGTGAATCTTCTGTCTGATTGGTTACTCAATTTGTTTCTAGTTTTCGTGCAAACTATGTAGTTAGTGAGCTTCGTAAAAAGAATAAATATTTGTTTGCTTTGCTGTTTCATGGGAAACTAAACAAAATGAGTGGAACTATATTTCTTTTAGAAAGATTGCTATCTGTATCGGCAATATTCTATTCGTGGCCCAGAATTGGAATTGCGCCATTTAGATACGTGGCGATAAGCTGACTGCCAATCATTGATGGACTGTAAATCACATGAATAATGTGATAATGTGTGAACTTCGAAACTAGTTCCATTTACTGAACCTTCGGTTTCCTTTGGAAATTTTGTTGTTATAAATAACCCAAATAACTTCAATATACTTCAACTTTAATGAATGTCTTGGTTCGAAAATTTCATCATAACCAGATCCTACCATCATTTTTAATCAAAATCGTTAACGTCCACTTAAAATTCAGTCACAGTAATAATGTTGAACATAACTCCAGCTCCTAACAACCTTTCTAAATTGTCTTTCCCATTATCTATTCTCCATCCTAAATCTTAGTCACTTAACTATTCGTTACTAACAAAGTTTAGTATCCATTCTATTCACATAACTCGTACAAAGTTGGCCTATCCAGTTACGGCGATTGCACCAATTTCCCTGTAACCTAGTGACACGCGTCGGGTTACAAGTAGGCGACGAATCGTTTACATGCCCACCGCAGGGTTGGGTTACGTCGTGAACGGATTCGTCTAAATGTCACGTTGGTATTGTTTTTAAGGGTTGAGCTGTTTTTAGAAGTTTTCGTTGATGAATTGACTTTTTGTCATAAGAATCCTTATTACTTCAAAGTTCGAAAATATTTTTATTTTTTACCAATATTGTCAAATAAAAATTACTCAAACAAACTAAAGAAATGTTTTCTTCTCTACGAGCGACACTTGTTTTATTTTTCTATACTTTTTTATCTGACATCTTTCATAGTTTCCATTCTTAATAGCCATTCACCGAAGATCGCAATAAATCCCAAAAAAATCATCAATTTTGACAACAATCAGAGATCAGTCGTAAGTCCTAGTCCCACCTCCTAGCGTACCCTGACTGATAGCTCATCATTTGTTTTGCACTATCTATTACTTCGCATTGCCTCGTGGGCGGCGTGAAATATGGGCCCTTTCGCGTAACCTGGACGCACGCCCATTTTTCTTCCCGCTACCGAATCGAGGTGTGAAGTTTTTTGAAGTCATTTGTTTTTGAATTTGTTGAACATGAGTGCGGATAGGGTTTTTTATTTTTTAAGCTTGGTTGTATATCAGACCTTTATCTTGTAGTGGAATGGTCTATTTTTGTGTGGCGTAGTAGGTTTAATATGGAGTTTGTTTACATTCAATTCATGGTCATCAATACCATCGGTAACCTTTTGAACATTACTCATTGATTCCTTAAATATCTTTTGCCGGATTAAACTTGGGGATTATGAAAAAGTATTAAATATTTTAGATTGTTGATTAAAAAAGAAACACCAGACTTATTTCGTTCAAATCATTCTTAAATACAAGTACGAGTTCACCATATCCGTTGATATCATTCTCAAATAATTATGAATGAGGGTATTAAAGATTAACAGCATAAGTGAAGAGAGGTAGCTAGCACACATTTAAAGTAACAGCTTCCGGTAAAGATAAGACAGGACTTTATCTAAATTGTTTAACAACTTTACTTAAGAAAGATAATTTTTGGATGAATAGTGGCTTAGATATTTTTGATGAAGTCACGTTGTTTTTTTTAGATAATTAGCTGTTAGTTTTAATCTTTGGACTTAAGTAGGTGTCAAATGTTTATGAGTGAAATAATTAGTGCATTCTTTAATGCTTCATCATACTTCTTCATTTTTATTTATGCTTACTTCCTCCTCTACGTTCGTCGTTATATCTACGTCCAAATTGACCTCCTTTAACTTGGTTTTAGGTCCTACCTAACCTTCTGACTTTGATGTCAAAAAAGTCAGCACTAATACCTTTGAAGAAATCGATATTAACAAAATTTTCCTCACTTCCTAAAGCTTTGATACTCCTAGCCCGTAACCTACTCGGTCATTTACCTTAATAATTTCAACCCAAGATTCCCAGAACCGATAGACGATAAGCAAAACTAACTACATCACATCTAAACATCATGGCACACCATAGTATCACAGAGCAATGACATATCGTCTATACCTTCTGCACGCACATGACGGGTCTTACCATCGCTCACTACTGTCATAATAACGGGAAACTCGGTACTGGATCAGATGTAGTAGATACTTTTTGTACCTACACGTTTAAAAATAGAATAGATTTTTATCGCCCTGTGTAAAATTCTTGGTCCTTTGGTGCGCGTTGTGGTTTTGGTCCTTTGGTGATGATGGTACACGTAGTGTAATTTAATACTAAATGTAGTAGTGATTTGGACGTTTTGAGAGTAAATTTGGTAAATTTTTAGGCTCCAAAAAGTTTTAACAGCTTCAAAACTTTGGTGAGTAACAAAAGTCTAAGTAAGTCATCATTATCTGAGGTTAATTAAAAAACTTTTTCTTTATCAATCACTTGAACATTTTACCTCAAAACTATGCCAATCATGTTATTTGCTGTTATAACCTAAATCCTAAAGGGATCACGTATGTCAAGGTCGGTATCCAATCAAAAATTGGACCATATTTCCGGCCAAAACACTCTTATAGTCAAGTGTCTTCAGAGAGCTCGTTCGCTCAGTAACCTGCCTTTGCAGGTTTTTTACCTTTTTACCCACCCTCCAAACAAAAAACTACCCTAAAATGATAAGGTTAGAGCCTAAATTGTAACGGGAGGAGGATTGCAACCACGCTCACTCTTATTTAAATAAGGTAGTCGGTGTGTGAAAGAGATAGGCGATATTAGGGATGCGTATGAAAGGGATGGACGATGGCGATGTTGCCGCGCTTTTAATAATGCTGGGATGTGTCGATTGGTTTTTTGACATTTTTAATAATTTTTTTTTATAGCATGTCTTTTATTTATTAATTTACTTAGAGTTATTCGGTGGTCTAAATACAGCTATAAATAACATGATTTCGGATTCTAATGCTCACCATAACCATTCATGACTTTAGTTTATACCGATTTAAAATACAATTAAATCGTTTAAGCTATAAATACAACGAAAGGTTGTTGAAACATTCATATATAAAAACCACTAATTCGGTAAACACATAATGAATATTTAATTGCTATAAATTAGGAATTTCTTATACCTACGAAAGTATTTAAAAGAATCTGGTATTCTCATAAAATAATGATTCACAGTAATAATGCTAATGAATTCTAAAGTTTAAACGTCTTTTATTTGCAACGGAATATATTAATTCTATCAAATACTTTTGTTGGCGCAAAAAACTGGATTAAATGAAACAAGTTTTTGAGATATGATGTGTTGAAATATTATGCATTTCAAATGTGTTATGAATAGCTTACCATTTCGAACGGAGATACTTATTAATGCTTTGGCTATATTCGGAACAGAACGTTTAGGTATATTGTTATTTTAATGTTTAATTTATAATGTTTCTCGCCATACAGGTGGTAGTCACAACAAAATATTGTATAAAATATATTCAATTTGAATATTTTTAATTGCTGAGTTTTATGCTGCCATTAAAATTTTACAAAAGGACTAAATTATTCACATAGACATACATAATAGTTGGAGTGAGGCTTACGGTCTTAAGGTTAATCCTTCAAAAACCCAAGCCATTGTAATTGGCAGTTCTAGGATGGTACAAAAAGTTAGCTGGTCACAACTCCCGCACATCAATTTCAATGGCACTACCATTCCAGTCAAGGACACAGTCAAAAACCTAGGTGTAGTTTTTGACAAACATCTTTCCTGGGGCCCTCAACTACAAGAGGTTAGTCGCAAGGTGTTTGCATCTGTCCGATCCCTGAGACGACTGAGGAACTTTCTCCCGACTGCCACCAAAACTGCGCTCGCACAATCCCTCCTGCTTCCCATCCTTGACTATGCAGATGTCAGCTATCCGGATCTCACAGAGGCACAATTAGATAAACTTGAGCGGCTTCAAAATGTTTGTATTAGATTCATATTTGGCCTGCGCAAATATGATCATATTTCTGAATTTCGTTCAAAGCTCAAATGGCTTCCTATACGTCTTCGCCGGAATACTCATATCCTGTCTTTACTATACAACATTTTGTTTAATCCCACTAACCCCCCTTATCTTAAAGAACGTTTCAAGTTCCTTTATGACACACATACAAAATATCTAAGGTCATCAGAAAATTTGAGGCTGGAGATGGCGATGCATTCCACTAGCTTCTTCGACAAATCTTTTACTGTTCTGGCTGTTCGGTTATGGAATGCATTGCCCGTTACGATAAGACAGGCTCAATCATTAGCCGTTTTCAAGAGAATGTTAAAAAGCCACTACCTTTCCTCCTAACGGTAGAATGCTATTTATAAAAAGTATATATATCTAGCATTGACATTATTTAAAGGTATATATGTATTTATTGTTATTATTATATATATATATATATGTATATATATTTAGTTTATAGTTTAAGTATTTATGGTAATAATATTTAGGTGCGCAAATTGCAGGAGCAAGTGTACACTTTGCTTAACTGCCTACCGTATAATCTTTTCCTTCTCGTCTCAATCCATCCTAAGGTTGTCTGGAAGAGATCGCTCTTAGCGATAAGACCGCCCATTATGTCACCTACCTTAACTAGATTAAGATCAAAAATGTAAAATTGGTGTACCTAATAAAGTATATCTATCTATCTATCTATCTATCTATTTCTAATAACTTATACAAAAACTTATTTTAGATACCTCATATAAAAAAAACTTTAAAATATTAAAAAAAGGCTCTTCTAATCCATATCGATAGAATGTCGCCCCATCCCTAAGAGCCAGATGGCGTCGACAGGCGCAGCGAGCCGACAACTCGAATTCGGCCCGTTCGGAATTCCTGGCGTCGCCTCCGCCCCGTGATGCATGCACGCCGCGAGATTCGGGGATCCAAGCGAGCTTGTTCGGATTCTAGAGGGACCGCCAGTTTCGAGCTTTTAGATTTTAGAATTATTGCCAGATTTTTGCGTTTGGGTAATTTGTAGGGCTAGGATATCTAGAGATATAGATTCGGGGATCCAACCGAGCTTGTTCGGATTCTGGAGAGACCGCCAGTTTTTATTTTGGATTTTGGAATTATTGCCAGATTTTTGTGTTTTGGTAATCTTTAGGGTTAGGATATCTAGAGATAATGCAGCTGTTGGACAGTTTTGGGAAAACGATAGTTTGCTAGTAGTAATAAAAATCTGCGGATCACAATTATAAGAATACAAGATTGGTTAAGAAGAATTGGGAGAGCTATTTTGTAAATTAAAGATAACTTTAAGAGTGTTGGGATGTGTATTGTGATAAGCTGTTTAATACTAACCATGATGGTGAAGTAGACATAGATGTATGACTTGTCATTGACATATATAAATTTATTTTTGACACTAGTTTTAAACATTGACCAGTGTCTCTTAATGGAAGTGTATGCAAAACCGACAAAATGATTCTCAATTCAAAAACACAAACAGTAATAATCTTTTGCATTCCCAAAAGCACAAGTCGACATTATAAATTTTCAAATAATGCAAGTATTTTGCTTATTATTCACGTCATTTTGCAGACATGTGTCGTCAAATGAAGGATGGAATTTCGCACGAGTGCCATTTCGAATCGTGTCGCGTGTGTCATGCGTTGTGAATACAAAACTCGGGTTTTAACATCAAAATATAGATGGAAGGATTGTTATATAATTTTGAGTATTGCGGTTGGGTTTTTCTGAATAATCTTTGTGGTTAATCACAGGTTTTCAAACACAAGTTTGTAAGACAACATGATCTAAGACAAAACTATGAGATACCCCTGGAATTGAATTTGGTTTCATTCATATTGTACCAATCTATACATATTTTTTATTCATCATTTTGTGGAAATTGTTCTAAATCATTTCTTCTTCGTAGCAGCTCCATTCCCTCACACATAGTTGCCAAAGGCCCGAGCCTTGAGAATATAAAAAAAAGAGAAAAAAGAAAAATACTCAATAAAGAAGGAACTATATTAAATGCATTTGATTAGAATAAACCTCAGAACTTTCTCCATTAAACAAATATTGAGAGTCTACACGTTTAAGTTTCCTGTTAACTGCAGCGATGCGTGCGCGCAGCAAAATGTCGGGGGCGCGGGATTGTGTTACTAATTCACACTATTAGATGAACCAAGATAATACAACGTACACGGGGTTTTAAGGACACAACGGAGATGAAAAAACATACAGACACATACATTTGAAAACATAACCCTGCTTGTGCAGTTGGGTAAAAAAGGATAATTTTATAGGCATAAATACCATATCTTAACATTAAGTTACATAATATTAAAAAAAAAAAAACAGAAAAATTACCTTTCAGTCTTAAGAATAACATCTTGTCTAGGGGGATTTGACAGGGTTTATTTTTAATGGAGTGTAGTACCAATCTTTTTTTGCTAAAAACATGGCAGCTAGTACTTGATTACATGTTAAAAATACTTATAGACACACAAAAATAAATCCCTTTTTCATCCACACAATCAAAACATATTAACCTCACATTTCGAAACCCAGCCCACGGTTCCCGGTAGCTTCTGTTTGCTAAACCATTAACACCAAAACCTCTAACCATGGATATGCCGTAATAAAAACTGTTTTAACATACCTGCCGTCCATTGTCTTATAGATACGTTTTGAAGTTCTACTCTAATTAGAAGCGATCTAATTTGTATGGGTTTAAATGTTTTTTTTTGGTATGGTCCAGGTAAGGTCTAGTCCAAGATATTATCACCTACAATTTGTATAATGTTTATTTATTTATATGAGATACAGAATAGTTACAATCATTATCATCTACCCAGCCTTTTTCTAAATAGGTATGTTGGAGTTAGCTTCCAGTCTCACCAGCAGTACTAATGCAGCTGAGCACAGTGTCTTAAAAAAAGCGACTGCCTATCTGACCTACTCAACCCAGTTATCCAGGCAACCCAAAAGTTTCGTCATCATCCTCCGAGCCTTTTCCCTATTATGTTGGGGTCGGTTTCCAGTCTAACCGGATTCAGCTGAGTACCAGTGCTTTACAAGAAGCGACTGCCTATCTGACCTCCTCAACCCAGTTACCCGGGCAACCCGATACCCCTTGGTTAGACTGGTGTCAGACTTACTGGCTTCTGACTACCCGTAACGACTGCCAAGGATGTTCAATGACAGCCGGGACCTACAGTTTAACGTTCCATCCAAAACACAGTCATTGATGTCTAAGATTTACTTAGAAAGTACATACAAACTTAGAAAACTTGCATTGGTACTTGCCTGATCTGGAATCGAACCCAAAAGTTTCAATCACTTTGCAAATAAATTAACTCTCTATAAAATAAATGTACGTTTTGCAAAAATAAATCCCCACCAAACAATGTACCAAAAGTTACACCACAATATCCAATGCCATGTACTTCACCATACCTACAAGTACAGGCTACATATACCATCACATCATTGTCTTGTTAAAAAGGTACATTTTAAGGAACCGTTGTACCAAATCTAACCCTCCCACGTACGGGCCGCGGACGGAACACGTCCAGCTGAATTACGATTCACAGGAGACGGTTGAACGTCGTGCCTCGAAAATATTTTTATTAAGAACAAAAGATTTTTTGGTAAGCCCAGGTTGAGAGCGGTGGTATAGCGACTTAAGAGTTAATAGTTAGCTATATAATTTTGAATGAACTCATATTCGTAGGTCATTGTATTCTTTGTAACAAATGATCAATATAAATATAAAAGTAAAACTGTGTAATCTGAAAATGACGTCACTGTTATGACCCTTAACCACAACTTAGTTTATTTATCCACATTGTAAAACCGAATAAAAAATCCCCATCAGCTGCGCTTTCCCATGCTAGGGTCCACCAGTAGTTATCTTTCCTTGTTTTGACTTTTGATCTCTATCTTTCTTCAATAGTATTTTGTTCATCTCTATCCGAAAGTATTGTGAAAGTATACAATCTTCAAATTCAGTTAATCTTATAACTTGGGCCACACTCAACGGAACAGTTCCCAGTACGCCGTATCTTAAGGATTTATCTTCCACGTTCATCTCACTTCGTGGGCTCACCACTTCGTCTAGGTTATGAGAGAATTCCGACACAGTGATGACATCTCACCGACTTTATTGAAGGAGGGTAATGCTCTGATGAATGTACGTATGTATGTACTGACTGACAACTGTAACCGCTGGGTTTAGGATCATGGGAAAACATATTTTTATATGGTTTAGGTAAACAAGGGGTATAATGTAAATAAGTTTTTAGAATAGACTATAATGAAAGACTTACCTTTCATAAGCCAAGAAGCTCTGAGTCTGGAAGTTGCTGGTGTCACACTCCCACGCCTGGGAGGACACGTAAAACCAGCATCCCCGAATGCTACTCAGTAGCAGTTATTGTAACAATTACGCGTCAAAGATTGTCTGGTAGATTCGGGAAAACTCTGCCTTTGGGATTTGGTAGATAATTAAACCTGCAACCTCTCTCGATAAGAAAGAAGGATCAATTATTTTAATATTAAGAGTCCAAATCCTAGTAAATTAAATATTATAGATGATCTTATCTATAAGTTAAAAAACATCTGTGTTCAATGTTCCCACATGTATAGAATTTGTCTCTTCCATTATGTTTTGTGGTACTAATAAAATATGTTTATTTTTTGCAGGTAAGCTCCTGATATCATCGCATAGAGGTAGGATTTACGATATAATTTCTTGATAGTCTTCACAAAGGATGGGCAAAGAGGCCAAGATGAAAAAATCTTTTATTGCGCATTCTGTGGGCGCGCATGCGTGATTCATTCGTCAGATTTTCATAGGAATCAGTGATTATTTTATATGTCGATTTTGAAATTACATATTCTTGGTAGAAGATAAATCCGGTAAAATTACAAAAAAAAAAATACAGAATCTATTATTTATATTTTTAACAGTAAAAATTGTTTGGTAAATAAGAAACTTTTTCCCATCAACGGTTTTTTAGTTCATGACTTTAAAAAAGAACAGTCGTGCGTTAATTTGCAACTCGACGACTTAATTTACTTGAACCGCAAAAACGTGACGTTTCTAACTTTTATTTAAATACATTTTAAATGCAATTACAACTTGTGTGGTCTTTTGCAACTTCTACAATTACTTGAAAGAAAAATAAGTTTGTGTATCGCCAAAAATGAGCTCTTCACTATCACAAATAAGCTGTGTAAGTTTAATAAATTATAGCATACAAACTTCTTTACAAAAATCTAGCTATTATTTTAAACTAATAACCGACATAATAATTAAAGAAAAAACTAGCTTCCAGGTATATAAAATCGGAATAATTTGAATGAATAAACAGTCGATATTTTCGAAACCATAAATTGTTTTATCGATATCTAAGATCAGTTAAATGACATCACTTAGAGAAAACGCTTCTTGTTTTAGGCTGTTTTCATACCGGAATACAATATTTGTATTTTTATTTATACAATGTTCATAGTAGTAAATACCTACTTAGCCATTTATTGAAATAAATATGTGGATTGGAAACTTAAAAATGAGCTTCCAAATACCGTTCTAAGATATAAACTAATATTACACGAAGCGGCTCAATTTATTGGAAGTCACGTTATGGGTATAAAAAAAGTAATTAAAATGTTTATTGCTTTTCATTTAGATGTAACTGCTGGATTAAAATTAGTATATTATCTAGTAATAAGTTCAATTGCAATTGCAAAAGAGATAGAAGACAAGTTTGTACATTCAATGATGCGACAAATGAAAGATGGTTTTTTTGTGACTTGTATGCTTCACCAGGGAGACTTCTTCCCATACCGACATAATTATAGCCTGTTACTCGGGAATAGTGCAGCTCTCCAACAGTGACATAATATTCCAAATTGGTTCAATATACTCGGAGACTTTAAGCTACAAACAAACAAAAAAAATATTCTATTAGTATAGATTCTTGCGCTTTTGTAGCACATTGTGTAGGTAGCCTTACGAGTTCCTTATCGAATGAATTATAATAAACGTATAGAAATTGCTATGATGTCGACTTTTAATAGGCGCTTTGGTAATTTCGCGGCATATTTGCAAAGTATACACATTAAAAACTATATAAATGACTTCAATAAAGAGCGGGTTTAATATCTAAATAGGATGGCGATGGCAACTCGTATTTTTTATCGATTCTAATCGGAATGAAATAGTGTTGCATTAGTATGGGATGTTGTATTTTTAGATCGAATATTACTCAATGGGATTAGAGTACAGATTTTTTATAGATTCAGGAATCAGACTACTTAGAGTACCCGCACACTGCAGTCTAAACAGTTGGCCGACAGTTGGCCCAATAGTCGGAATAAAATATTTTTAAGAAAATCATGAATGCAATAAAAGTTTTTAGTTAGTCTGGTACCGGCCAAATAACTGATTCATTGGTATTATGATTTATGAGCCGATCAGTCAGTCAGTCAGTCAGTCAGTCAGTCAGTCAGTCAGTCAGTCAGTCAGTCAGTGTCAGTCTACTAAGAACTATATAAGAATTCGGTCAAATGGTTCCAAAATTACAATAATATAAATATTCTCATGTCTCAAATAAGTTTACTAACCCCATAGAAACTACCACTTGTGCCAACACCATTTTATTGGCCGTGATATTATACACAGAAAAATAACTAAGACCTGTAACTCAAAGGTTTTGTCTATACGCAGGGGTCAACTTAAAATGGCCGCTTATTTTTGTTCTCTAATGCGCCGAAAGACGAAACAAAAACTGTATTTCGTTCCTTTTGGGGACTTTTACGTGTTCGGAATAATAAAGGGGAAGACATCTTTAAGTTACGCTACAGATTTCGTGTGAAATCTTAGAGAGTTACACAGTTTTCTTTGAAGATGAATCATCTAAACATTTTTTTCTGTAAGTGTAATGTAGCCTGATCTATCTCTGTTATTATAATTTTAAAATATTTTTAGTAAATAATTACATACCCTAAGAAATATATAAAAAGGTGAGTTTCATTAATCACTGATCAAATTATTCCTGGTCTTATGGTCCACAAAATTAGTCCTCTTATATTCATGCATACTTATTCCTGGTTCTTTGTCCCAAAAAGTGGGTCCTTCTATATTTATGTTTGACTCCTAACGTTCGATAGCGTATGCTACCTATAAACAGCCTATACAAACCTTTGTCTGTTTGTTTGTTTGTCTACTTTGAAGTGTTAATGTCAGTCTTAACATGTATTGAAATTATGAATTATTGAATAGCTGGCTGTACTAAACATGTTATATGGGGAATGTTATATAAATGTAGCGATTTCGTAATGTTACAATTTTGAAAAAAACTGTTTTGGAAGAAATGGTTTTTGGACCGAGTTTTAGAAAATAAGAAGGGAGGAATTTATCTTTAAAATATTATGTTATTCTCCTTAGCAGACTGTTCCTCGTGGTTTTATCCACGTCCTAGGAGCACCACTTCCCACACCGGGATAAAATTGCCTAAGTCCTCAGGAATTTCGCAATTATGAGAAGATATATATGTGGAAGGTTTATATTAATTTGTCTTTGTTTTATTGTCATTAATTCAAAGTCCAAAGCGAACTTTGCACACTTTACAAGACAACGGATTTTTCTTATACCGTCTATCGAGACTATAACAAAAAAACTAGTAATAAACGGCCTTGAACAACTTATGACACGAAATTCCACAAATGTGGAAATATGCAAAACGTATTCAAATTCGAACAAAAAACTTAAAATTTATGTGTGAATACAAAACAGCTATGTAGGCGTTATGCGTTTAACCTTTACACTTGGATCTAGATCGATCAATCATATTGCTTTAGATATCGGATTTCATGTAGTCCTAGCTGATTATCGGCCACGGCGGCTGATCAGCCAACCTCATGTAAGATCAGCCGGCTGCACAGGACATATTGTAGTGCACAAGCATATGCGCTGACACAGGCACTCCCTATTCCTTCGCTCTCATTGCCCGGTGGGACGACAATCCGACACGACCGGTGAGAGATCATGCCCAGGATCGATATTTACGTACATGTAGGTATCATAATAGCTCAAGAACTAGCTACAACCTATTTATTAGGGACCACAGCTTATTCTATGAACTACTATGCGCTTTCGGATAAAAAATAGTCTGTAACATTTGTCGACAAACGGGCTATCTAACACTGAAAGAGTTTTTTAAATCATTCCGGCGGTTCTAGAGATCAGCGCGGTCAAACAAATAAACAATTTCTTCAGCTTTATAATTTTAGTACCTATAGTTTTTAGGTAGGTATATATTGCTGTTAAAAATATAAATGGAGAACTCAACATAGTTAGGAAAAGGTTAAGTAGATGATTAGATCAAATGAAAGAAAACTGTTTACCTAAACGTACGGCAAATATTACGGGTCCTGCTGTTTACCAATATTACATGTTTTTACAAAACTTTAGTTCTGTTATCTAAAACCAGTCAATAACTTTACTATCCATTCCAAAGAAAGTAGTAAATTACACGTCTTCTCAACATTGTTTTATTAAATGAACTTCGCAATACAAAACTTTGTAGACTCGTATGTTACAAACTGCAGACTAAACAGTCGGCCGACTGTTGACCCGGTGATTGGGAAAAAACACTTTTTTTTAGAAAATCGTGAATTCAATCAAAGTTTTTCGTCAGTCTACCGGACAAATACTTAATCGTTGTTACGTGTGTACCTCCATTCATCTTCATACAGTTATCGGCACGGATATTGGGCTCTCGGCGGAAGAGTGGGGATCGCTTTGCGCACTGTACACATAAGGCAATAAACCAATAAATCGCTTCTGCGCAGGTGAAGGTCAGGGCTCAATATCCGTGCCGATAACTATACTGATTTACGAACCCAAAGCAACTATCGCCCGACTAAAAGTTTCTAGTCTGCGCTCTCAGTGTAGCCCACAATAAAATTGAACCGAAAGGTTTATTGAACGTGTACCGCTAATTTTATATCTTTTTCCTTAAAATCCGAGAGTATTGTGCTTAAGACAATGCGTTCTTAAGTTTTCATTACTGGATGTTGGCGAATGAAACGATGTAGCCAGCCAATGCCGTCGCATGCGTTAGTTTCCAAAGGCGCACAATACATTGTTTACTTCCCAGCTATATCATCTTTAATATCGAAGGAAGTCGTGTTACTTACACTATTTATTACTTTAGAACAGTTGAACCGATTTGGCTGATAATTTTTGAGAATGTAGCTAAAACCCGGACCAGAAAAAAAATGATATCTTTATCCGAATGAAATTAGCTTATATTTATTTTGATGCTTAACCTATTCTACTGTCAATTGCCATCAAAATCCGTTCAGCCCTCTGTTGGTCGTGAAGAAATAACAAACCTACGTCGCAGACACAAACTTTTCCCCATGATCATTAGCGTGAAAAGTAGGTGAGTAATATTTATTATACCAAGTACTATGTAATACATATTAATTGACAAATGCATTATTCAAAAATATAATCTGCACAGTAACAGTGTTGTGCAACGCATCATAGGTATGACATCGATAGTTTAAGTCACACCTCAATTGTTTGTTATTGTTGAATGTTTAGTGACGCTCGTCATGCAAACAACACCTTATCGATGATTGGGAAATACTTTAGTGTCATAGTTTACCGTCATTTTATTTACTATTAAAGGCCGTTCGTAATAACCTACCTATTTGTCATTTTGCTTTCTATAGATTGGAATTTAAAAGTACTTGCATGGGGCTGATGTAATTTTTTTTAGTAAGCTAACCAATTAATAGATAGAGTATGGGGAACGCCCGTTAGGCTGTTTTATAAGGATATGTGTTAAGTTATGTGCAAAAAGAATACAAAGAACTGTTCCTTGGGAACAACCACTGATTAGTGATTCCCATGTCATCTAAATAACACTCTTAAAATAGCAAAATCTAGCAGATTTTTTATAACAAATCGGGTTTTTGTGTGATAAAATAAACATGTACACTTATATTACTTTACATTACGTACTTTATAAGATAAAAAAGTCGTACAACAATGCTTGAACCAAGTTCCTTGTTCTAAAAATACATTTATGTAAATTTTCCAGTAATAAAGTTTTTGTTAAGGAGATCACAAATCAATGTGAAGACATACGGCTGAATTGAGGCAAGCATCAGTTATGCATTAAATAAATTATTTTTTAACCTGATTTGTTGATTGAATTGAAACTTTTACGACCAATTTAATTTCTATTAGCCAAAATGTAGACACATAAAACTGATTGTCGCGTATGTTATGACATTTTCAAAATGGCTTATTAAAGATTATGACAGGTGTGATCTCATTTAATAGTTTAATTTATTATTAATTTATAGTCTAGTTCAGGATCTGATATCTAGAATAATAAAATGTTAGAAGCTCATTTCATATTATGATGCTCTTTATACGTTCATAATGTATTCCTATATTTTGTATATTTAATATGCAGATAAATACAAACCACCCAACATTGCCTAATTTTGTATGTATTAGGGAAAACATGGAAAATATGTAACTCGACAAAAATAAATGTAATGACACATCAAAGATGCTATATCAATCGAAACCCAATGGTACATTATTTGAAACTAAACAGACAACGTGGACGATCCGTTTAACGCAAGTATCATACTTATTATAGTTAATAAACTGTTTATATGCTTATGTTTTGCGATAATTGAAACGACAAAATATCATCGCTGTACTTTCTTTATGAATAAAGTCACCGCATCACAACATGTCGTATTAACACAAAAGTTGCTCACTGCCGCCGTAAAAATAAAATTATTATTGGCCCTATCAAAATGTCGGGCGGATCCATTTGACTATTTAAGTTCACGTGTAATTGCACCGGCTTTTAGCATGGACTTGGATATAATCCTGGGAGGCATCCCTTTTATCCAGTCTCGCTTCGTATATAGTAATTGCTAATCTGAAAGTTTTTTTTTTCGCCAAGACCGGTAACTCGACACTGTAGGATGCCGCTTAAAAGGGAAACTTAGTAATGCCTTTACGCCAGTCGAGTCGTGTTATGTCAAAGTGAGAAGTGTATATTTTTTATCGATATCATTGGGGCAACACTAGTTAGTTTTAATTGGCGTTAGTGGCTGACAAGTGATGAAGGGTGTTGTTCTTTTTGTACTGAACTGTAATAGGGTTCTAGTTAATTTTTAGTGGCTGTTAGAGGCTGTAATTAGACGCTGGAAGGTGGACCGTCAGTAAATACGGGTGTGAATGAATCGATGAATGCAGTTAGGTTAGCTGCGTGAATTTAGATAAGATCTGATAAATATCTCTTGTCAGTAAAGTCGCTCGGCTATTTTATGATTATAAGAAGCTAAACTGGGAATTAAAGTCTACTTAAGCTGTTGTATTTTATTATGGAAATTTATTTATTATAATGTAGGTATGAGATAACGATGGCTAATATTACAAATCAACAGTTTTGGGCTACCATAATTAGCATTTAAGTATTAAATACACACTTTATTTAACTTTCCGACTGTCGCTTCTTTACACATCACTAAGTTGTCGATGTTAGATAATTCTATAACTTACAGCCAACACAGCCGGTTGGGATTAGCATACACTAATATGATTTGGTTGCGATGCGTCTGTACGAGGATATAATGTATAGAATTCATTTGCCTTTAATGCGATTAAACTTCCTATACTGCACCCACCGACACAGTTTATGTCGGTAATCGTAGTTTATCGATATGCTAAGTGAGTGTTGCCCAGCACTAGTGTTTAGTTACACTTTGCGAAATATTATGTGATGTTGTAGTCGAATTGTTGTAATAGTTGCGTAGATGGGAGTGCAATGAGAATTAATACATGGATTTGATATGTTTCAAGTCGAAGTAGACTTTCTATATCCTTACTTTAGGTACATATACATATTTGTCTCAACGACGTTCCTTTTTAAGTTTGCAAATAAGATGTTATATCCTTGTGTCACTACTACACATCTGCAAAAGCAAACATACCGCAGATGTTCATAAAAGCTGTCAATGTTTTGTAGACAGCATTAAAAAATAGCAAAAACATCAACCCAGGTGCACTGTGTGCATAATGTCTTACACTAGCTTTCGTCAGCAGTTTCACCTGATAACATCTGAACTACTTCGCGCAGAAGGATAACCATAGCTTTTAGCCTTCCTCTTGAAATGGGCTACCTAGCATTGAAAGCATTGTTCAAATCGGACCAGTAGTTGCTGAGATTAGCGCTTTCAAACAAACAAGCTGTTCAGCTTTATAATATGTACCTATTAGTATAGATTCTAACTTCATATCCCCAACGAAGCAAGTTTGTAAATAAGATTTAACTCTTGTAGATACAGCTCAGATTTTAATTTAGATATGTAAGGACAAGATATCATTTTCAGGATACTTATAGATTTGCTAGAAATGTGTGGAAAACCAAAGGTGTCTATTCTAATATCGTACTAAAGTAAATTGCGGTGTATAATATCCTCTGTGTGGGTGATAAAAGTGGCATAAGGAAGGTTTTTGTTACTGTATGTGAGTGATGAAATAAGATCCTTTTTCTTAATACTTGAATTGATTTTCTTGTGTCTAATGGGAAAACTAGCTCCGGACCACAGATTTACCAGCTTCTAAATGGAATGCATAAAAAGAAGCCTATTTGATATACCTACAAGCTTCATTACTGCCAAGTTTTACAAAAACCATACAGTAGTTTTTGTGTGGAAGAGAAGAAATAAAAACGAACATATGTACGTATGTCCAGACACATTTTTGCATCTATACTAATATTATAAAGGTGAAGAGTTTGTTTGTTTGTTTGTTTGAAAGCGTTAATCTCAGGAACTACTGGTCCGATTTGAAAATTTCTTTCAGTGTTAGATAGCCCATTTATCGAGGAAGGCTATAGGCTACTTTTTATCCCGGTACGGGAAGTAGTTCCCACGGGATGCGGGTGAAACCGCTGGCAGAAGCTAGTCCAAAATATAAGAATTTTTCAAATTGGTCCATTAGCCCTGAGATTAGTGCGCTCAGGCAAACAAACTGACAAACTCTTCAGCTTCTCATTTTTTTGTGGGAAAATCGCCAAAATAAAGTGCATTAACATAGAGTGACTGCCTATCTGACCATCTCAACCTAGTTTCCCAGCTAACCAAGCTACACCTTGGCTGTCAGACTCTATGCCTTGAGACGGAATATTTACTGTCTTCTTCTTCTTCTTAGCGTTTATCCCGTCTTGTGACGGGGTCCGCTTTCCGTATCTTCTTCCACTTCACTCTATCCTGGACATCTTCCTCTTCGAGTTCGCAGATTTCCATGTCTTTCTTTACGACACTCGGAATATGACTGTCTATTGACTATAAACTATCAATAACTAACTAACTATCAATGTTCTTTTTGGAGCTTTATATTCCAGACGATCACTTTCAAAGAAACCCACAGCTTTCGCGCTCTGTCCCTACTCATGCCATTAAACATACAATTTCGCGCAGCCGGTACATTCCCCACAATTGGAATTAAGGCAAAATTGTACAGCGAGCTCTGAAACAATTTAGGAAATCATTTGTGGTTCATCTGCAATTGTAGGGTTATACCCGTGGTGTTCTGCGGTTGAGGCGGTGTAAGTGAACGGGTTCAAGCGATTTTTTATTGAGCAAGCTTAATTTTATTTGAGAGGGTTTTGATAGTTTGGTGTTTAAGGGTTTGGTGGTTAGAAGGTACCCCTTTTTTTGTGAGAATCTAATTTATAGATTCCCTTTTAGGCACTTTGGGAAACAAGGTTATTTCGGCCATTTTGAAAAAAAAAAACTTTATATTATTAGGTAAATGTGCAAAATATTTTCAGTGGTTTTTGTCGCCTTCAAAAAATGATTTGAAGAACCATCAAATTGTTTTTTTTTTTTTTTTTTAATCTCCTCCTTAACTTGGACCAAGCACAAAATAAAACCGTATCTATGCAATATGATTTACGATTCAAATACCAATTTCTCTATTAAATAATATTATGTACTACGTGTTCTCACTTACTTTTCCATTTTATTTGTGGGAAGGAAGAGAAAATCAAAAACTAAAATTGATTGCAAATATTCTAAGAATCATCATCTGCCAAGCCTTTTTCCAACTATGTTGGGGTCGGCTTCCAGTCTAACCGAATGCAGCAGAGTACCAGTGTTTTGCAAGGAGCAACTGCCTACCAGAGCTCCTCAACCCAGTTTGTCGGCAAACCCAATACCTACCCCTAGGTAAAGCTGGATGTCAGGCTTACTGGCTTCTGACCACCCGTGACGATTACCAAAGATGTTCAAAGGACTGTTAATATACATACTTAGAATTCAATAAGATACGCCAAAAGTAGCTTTTACCTGTCGTTACCTCCTTCTTTTATAACCCTAAGCTGTCCTACTTTAATATCTAGGTATAAAACTAGTTGATTCCGGTTATGTTTGCGTCCTCAGAAATTTTCTGAAAAATCCCTTCTCTCGTGATCTAAACATAGGCAAGATAAAACCATAGATATAACTTTCTTCTATAGGAATCTACAAAGTTAAAAGGCTCAAAAAATAAACTAACTTCAAAAGAACTGAAATAACGATTAAGATTCTTTGTTAACTTAATTATATATTCGAAAAGAGCTAAACTTAGCCAGTTTCTTGTGAATTTTCTTACATTGTATTTCGGTCTGTAATTAAATATTTTCAAATGTCTAACCCTTTTGTTTTTGAACTAATGATATCGAATTTAGCTGTCTTAAGTTTTGTGAAAATATCTACTTTAGTTCAATAAGTTTAAGATTTTATTGACTTGAATTTAAAAAGAGAATTTTGCTTGCCAAAAAGCTCTGGACTTGAATTACTAGCGGTGTATTAGAACTGTATGAATTATCTTGAGAATCAATAATATATGTATTTTTTAACCGACTTCCCAAAAAGGAGGAGGTTCTCAATTCGGCCGGTATGTTTTTTTTTTTTTTTCTATGTATGTACATCGATTACTCCGAGGTTTATAAACCGATTTACGTGATTCTTTTTTTGTTCGACGCGGAATAGCTGCCAGTTGGTCCCATAGTCATCAGGTCAGGATCTGATGATGGAAACCCTGAGAAATCGAGGGCAACCTTCGAAAGTTGTAGGCATACATAGGGTAAAAACTTGACACTCAGGTGTATGCCTGAAAGTACTATTCAACAGTGAAGGTTTGGAGCTGATTTGATGATGGAGACCAGAGAGGGTCGAGGGAACTCGACAACTGAATATGTAAACTACCTCGTGTTTGGGCTTATATTATTTGTATTGACGAGACTTTTGCAACAGTGAAGATTTGGAGCTGACCTGATGATGGAGACCAGAGAAGGTCGAGGGGACTCGACAACTGAATATGTAAAATACCTCGTATTTGGGCTTATATTTTTATTTTATTTATTTATTTATTTAAGGTTGAGAAATAAATAAATAAATAAAATAAATAAATAAATATTCTTTGTATTGATGAGAACTTTCCACTTATATGGATAGTGACAACTATTCGTATCACTGAAAAGCAGTAAATAAAAAACTTTTTTACAAAAAAAATGAAACCGACTTCCAAAAACACTAAACAGCAAAAAAAAAAAAACTAATTTTAGGTGCATCGGCCTACAAGTCGGTGGCAAAATTAACTTAGTTACATCCATTAGACACCGACTTCTAGGCCGATGCACCTAAAATTAGTTTTTTTTTTGCTTTTTAGTGTTTTTGGAAGTCGGTTTCATTTTTTTTGTAAAAAAGTTTTTTATGTATGTTCAATCGTAAATAAAGAAGAATACCACTAAGTGAAGCTTTGCTATTTAAAATTGTGAAGCTATTTTTTCTATGCTATATATTGCTATATATCAGAAGAAAGAGATTTTTTAAACTTTTTTTCTGACACTCCTTATTTAACATCTTTCATAAAGCAAATTTTATTAATATTTACAACGCACAACTCATTAATACACGCATAATAATTACTATGTACTGTTTCGCATCGCCAATATTTCCTACCCCCAGGACTTACAAGCCAGTGTCTTCACAAAATAGCATTATCCAACATCCAGCCCCGGGTTTGTTTATTACATTACGCGTACCAACCATCCTGGTAACCATGGCAACGGCTAACGGTCTGCGCAAACGCACAGAATGTATAGAAAGAGATTTAAGACGAAACAACCAGTGTATGTTGAGCTGTTGATCTCGATAAACGTGTATAGACCTTGTTAAATTAACCGCCAATCGAATTTCAACTCTATTACATTGTGTTAAGGGTTTTTGAAATGGTTTGGTTGTATTTTTGAGCCGCAAATGTAAGTTTGTAATAAATAGTGTTTGACTGAATTTAGTTGGCTCGTTAGAATAGTAGAAGTGTTCATGTATTAAATAGTGAATTATTACCAAGTTATTAGGTAAAACTGATACGGTTTACTGGAATTTGTCTTTTGATAAGGCTTGTTACGACAGTATTATGAAACGTAAGCACTGGTTTAGTTAAACAGATAAGTTTTATTAGTTTTGCGGTAATTTATCAATAATATTCAATATCTTTAGGGAGATTGAACTAATTGTAGAATTTAAACAGAATATTATAACATTTTATGGGGCACATGATTACTGACAACACATTCATACCAGTTGAATTTGTAGATCTTATTCGACAAATCTCGCTATAAGTTGAAAGTTTTCCTAACTACCTAATTTTGACCTATTCTTAATACCTAACACATCACATCCCACTGATATAATATTAATAAGCGAGAAGTTACACTTTTGCAAAAGCTACTGAACAGACTTTGGTGAAACTGTTCAATAACATAGCTTATTCATAACATCAGAATATTCAGAATAGCACACAGGCCCTTCGAGACAACTGAAACCATGATATCACCAAAATACCAAAAATATAAAAATAGACTTCCAATTTACAAAAACAACGGCACAACTTCTGCTTACCCCCTCACAACAATGTCCATACATTTACCAGTCGTATGCGCAACTACACGCACCAATTAGTGCACTCGTCGCTCGCCGATACCGACTCATAAATCGAATGGACCGTTACTGTGGGGCCTTGAAAACAGCGGTTTTTGAGTAAACAAAACTTTGTACTTGTGGCCTGTATTTGTAGAGATAAAAATGTTTAGAAACTTGTTTGAGGGAAGAATAGGTATATGTGACTTTGAATGTTATGTTTTTAAAACTGCTAAGATTTTATATTCGTCGTCATTTGCTAGCCTTGTGCTAATTATGACCTGAGTACGACCGTTTTGCAAGGACCTCTTTAAACTAGTTACCTGGGTAAGGACATAGTAAGAAGGATTATTATCTTATCTTGTCATTGGTTAATTCATAGTAGTTTTTATAAACCAGGGGAATATTAATTACGTTGTACAGGTATGCTTTATGGCCTATCAAATTAATGATTAGGAATTTTATAGTTTTACTATTTATTTATTTTATGAATAACTAAATTACTGTTATAAGGAAGTATGACTTTTGATTACAAAATTAATTGAACGTGGAATCGTTTTCCATTAATTCCAAAAGTTATATAAACATATTCGTGAACTTTTCTTGCACTTTGCGCAATAAATTCTGATAGGATTCTATTAATTACTTTGAGGAAATATAAACTGAATATCTATCCTATAAAATACCAAGGATTACTCAATGCAATCATCGGGAGTACTAAATTGACACTTTCTGAAATGGCCTAATAAACATCAGATAAAACATGACAGCAATCTGACGTAACTATCGTAAAACTGGTTGCAATTAAACTGACCAATAGCAGCCATCTATTCTAAATTTGAAAAACAGTTTGGTTTCTCGTCGCTGTTTTCGTAGCCCCTGATTCGTAGGACCCCCTGCCGCTTCGGCAGTCTTCGGCAGCCCCCGAAAGAAACCGAGCCTGCACATCCAGAGAATTCCATGTTTAAAACGTATATTATACTAGTTTAAATTGTGCAACATTTATATTATACTAGCGACCCGTCCCGGCTTCGCACGGGATAACAGTATTTCCCCACCATTTAATGTATGTTATAATATATATAAACCTTCCTTAAGAATCACTCTATCTATTTAAAAAAACCGCATCAAAATCCGTTGCGTAGTTTTAAAGATCTAAGCATACATACGGACATACAGCGAAAGCGACTTTGTTTTATACTTAGTATTGATAGGTAAAATATAGAATTTTTGTGTCAAACCGCGTAATGGCGTTTTGATGGTAATTCAACTTTTGTCTGTACGGAGTACATGGTTAATAAATTGTCGTTGTTCCTTTATGGGTAAGATTTTAAGTGAATTATTGCTTGTTCTTCTCCATAAAAGTTCGGTGATATATTTTTTGAAGATGAATGAAGTCACGGAGAAGGTACATAAAAGTATGTGTTAGTGTATTTTAACACCAAATTTGGTCACATATATATGTCAAAATATGATCTATTATGTAACTATGTAATCAGGATTGGATTCTATGGAAAGTAGTTATTTGTACCCAATTGATTTTTGATAGTAAGATAGGGAAGTGCACAAGGTAAGAGGAATTCGATAACTTATTATAAATCAGTTTTATGACTCATTAGAATAAATTATCAATAAATCAAACAAATCTTAGATTCGTAGTCAACGCCGCATAAACTTGAAATATATAGAGACAAAAATACATATTGGAATAGCACTCATACTAAACAGTCGCCCGACAGTTGACCCGATGTTTATCAATTTTTTTTTTAAAGAAAGTCTTGATCCTAATCAAAATTTTCAGTCGATCTGATACCGGCTAAAATCCTGATCGTTGTAATATGCGTACTACCATTCATCTTCATACTGATTTATGCTATTTAGCTCAAATAAATTGTCGGCCGACTAAAAGTTTGCAGTGAGTTTGTACTCTTAATCCCGAAAATATATCGTTGAATAATTTCGAAAGTATTTCACAGTGGGTCGTATTAAGATTATAAAATAAAAATTACTTCGACGCGAGTCTGCCTCCGACCGCGTCTTGTCATTTTAATACAATCTTACGACCTGTTTCTGTCTCTTTTTTACACGGTTAAATGTAATACTTTGTCTCGTTCCAACGTATGAATTATGTGGTAGTTTTGTAATACAATGATAAGTATATTTACTTATTTGGGGCGATATTTTTAAATATATTTCGCGTTTTTGAAAGTCTGGGTTTATTTTTGGTGGTTTTTAAGTTGGATCTGGTTTATGTTAAGTTATTTATTGTTCATCACTTACTTTAATAAATTGTTGAATAAAAAAACTTTGTTGCAATTTCAACTTCAATATTTAGGAGATTTTAAAATAACAAAAAAATAAAATACACCTTGAAATAAAGGACACCTGCACAAAATCAGCCATAAGTTAATTAAGAAATGCTTAATTGTAGTCACAAAAACACACAAAAACATTTAATTCTCAATTTCGAAGAGACGGAAGCAAACATGAAAAGGGGAACTCGTATGTAACCAATCAAAACAAACATCAATAAAAATAAATTGTAAATTAAACTTTAATCGACATATTGATTTACCGATTTCATTATAAATCCTTTAATAAACTGTAATTTATCCTGGCAACCCTTGTCATAAACAATTGTTGGCAACATTGTTATAAACAGGTTGGTACCAAAGAGGTTCATTGCGAATTGGATTCATGCAGCTTCTTGCCACTTCTTGGTTGAATTGTTACTGTTACAACCTTTTTATCGTCCCACTGCTGGGCACAGGCCTTCTCTCACACGGAGAAGGATTGAGCATTGATCACCATGCTTGCTCAATGCGGGTTGGTGATTTCAAACTTCATAGTCCAGGTTTCCTCAAGATGTTTTCCTTCACCTTTTTATCAGCCATTGGTGTCCAAGATATACTTAGAAAGTACATACGAACTTAGAAAAGTTGCATTGGTACTTGCCTGACCTGGAATCGAACCCACACCCTCATACTCGAGAGGTTGGTTCTTTACCCACTAGGCCACCACGACTTTTGGTTGAATAATGACCAATAATGTGGTGTTTTTAACTTGACATTTTACAAGACGTAAAAAGCTTAATTTTTGTTAGTACCTATTATGAATTATGACAATTTTAAAATGTACTCAACTATATGATGTGAAATGAGAAAATCTGCTTTAATCTTTTGTATGCCACGATTGCAGATCCATTGATTGGTTGCATATTATTATAGTAAGGATCCTTAAAACTGTGTTCCTTAATACTGACTTCTGACTACCCATAACGACTGCCAAAGATGTTCAAATGACATCCGGGACCTACAGTTTAACGTGCCCTTCGAAATACGGTGATAATTATTACCAACCAAAACACCTTCCCCACCACGCAAAGTTCCCTTTCAACGGCCAATAACTAACCAAAACTACGTCTTCCTTTCAAATACTCCTTGCAACCCGGAAGAAGGTGTCTCGAGCATTAAAGTTAATGTAAGCAGGCGTTCAAAGCCCTCAGTTACCTAAGTATAATAAAAGCCACAAGTTAAACATGCAGATGACATGATGGCAGCTCGCGTCATTTGACATTAACTATTGCATATATTAGGTCCTATTGTCGTGGAGCCAAGTGAGATGTTTAGGGTTGAAATTATGGCAGTTCAGGATTTGTGGGGTTTGATATTGAATATTTAAAGAGATACTGGACTAGAGGTATTGGACTCGAATGTGCTGTAAGTTTTGCGTTCTCTAGTGTGAGATCGAATTTTAGAGTAGGTTTGTATAAAAAGTTACAACCACAAATAACTTTGTGATTATTGTTAAACTAGCTTTTGCCCGCGACTTCGTTCGCGTGGAATAGTGATTTTTGGTTTGACCAATAGATGGCGCTATATGTCCGAAATAAATTTTATTTTTATTTTTATATTTTTTTGTAATAAAAACTATCCTATGTCCTTTCTCAAGTTCCAAACTATGTCTGTCTGTCTGTCTTTCTGTCTGTCTGTCTGTCTGTCTGTCTGTCTGTCTTTTCTTCACGCCTATACTACTGAACCGATTTGTGTGAAATTTGGTACAGACATAGTTTGGAACTTGAGAAAGGACATAGGATAGTTTTTATTACAAAAAAATATAAAAATAAAAATAAAATTTATTTCGGACATATAAATGTGAAAGTAACTCTGTCTGTCTGTCTTTCTGTCTGTCTGTCTGTCTGTCTGTCTGTCTTTTCTTCACGCCTATACTACTGAACCGATTTGTGTGAAATTTGGTACAGACATAGTTTGGAACTTGAGAAAGGACATAGGATAGTTTTTATTACAAAAAAATATAAAAATAAAAATAAAATTTATTTCGGACATATAGCGCCATCTATTGGTCAAACCAAAAATCACTATTCCACGCGAACGAAGTCGCGGGCAAAAGCTAGTATTAGTTAGGATGACTTTTAACTAACGATTTTGAGTTGATTCATAACACTGTTTATTTCATAACTAAACTTCAGTGGTCTGTAGAAGACTATCACCATAAAGTTTAATGACAAAAACTATATACAGGTATATTTACTTAGCTTTTTAATCAAATATTCAGATATATCCCTCAAAGTGTGGATAAAATTTAACGTCTGCCTATGCCCCTATTTCATCAGATTCATACTTCGACAGACATCCTGTATGTCTCTTAATATTAACCTACACAATAGTTTATACCTAATTCAAAATAAGCATTAGTAGTTTAGATTCAACCTGTCTTCCTAGACCGTCAGTCATTAAATGCCGCATATATAAACACCGTCTCCACGTACCGTTAGAATATAACTGAGATATTTCATGAGTCTTGGTATTTTGAGCCCATGCGGATTCTTGGTTCTTTTGTTTGATTGTAATTAAATTAATACCCACTCATTTTATAGTATAGTATTTTTATTTCTGATCTGTGATATGTATGTGATTAATTCATTTCAATTAAAAAGACTTTCCTAGAGTAGTGTTTAAGAAAGATTTTTGAAAAAATAAATTAAGCATTTCTTAATTATACAAACGACATACCTTTCATAATAAATAATGGAGATCATATCCCATGTCTTATGGTCTCAAAAATCCTTTTCAGCTTCAAAAAAAAAAAAAAACAAACAAACACAAATAACCGTAACATTTTAGTGTACTTTAAAAGAACTTTAAATAAATGACCTCAAAAACGAAGGGTCTCGTAAATCAATCAAAAACCTAATTAAAACTGCAAAAACTTGGACGGATTGCGCCTGCGCATGTAACAATACTTTGGATATTTTATGCGCGAACATGTAATAAGGTTTTAGTGATTACAATAAGCGAATATACGCCTTTGGGGTCTGACGAGCGATTGTAATTATTTTCGGTTTGAACATGACCTCGGTTTAATAAGATAGGTATGTAGGTACTAGCTGTGTTCTGCAGTGTCACTCGTGTAGTGCAAGGACTACTACAGTTTATAAGCTACGAGTATTGTTATTGCCAAGTTTCATCTAAATTCCTTCAGTAGTTTTTGTCGAAAGGAGATACCTACTAGATTCACGCAGATGATGAAGAAACTACGTTCCGGATCCGGGTAAAAACAATATTATATAGCATTAATATTTCTGATCTATATTATTAATAAGATTCATCAAAATCAGTTCAAAAGTTTTTACTTACTTATATACAAAATTTCACTTAAGCCGAAAATTTATATTTTTGGCAAACGGGTTTTACCTATCATCTCCTACTTTGCAATTGGTACAAAATAATTAATTACCATTAGGAAATCAGTTCATTTCTAAGCGTTGACCGTTTGTCAAACGTGTTTCACGATTTATTCTAGATTTATGACTAGTTTCGCGCACTTAGAGGAAATATTGAGGAAATCAGCGCTGATCGTGTATACGTGGGTATTGCCTGAAGGTAGAAAATAATCAGCTATGTTTATATTGGTAAATATTTTGTAATACTTGGAGTAATATTGAATCATGATTTAAATACATAAATGGCTAAGCTTAATAACAACAAAATTAAGTTCCTTGGATTCAGTGTATTGATCGTTTCGTAAAAGCTACTTCGCGTCTTGTTAAAAGGTAAATGTAGGTATCTGTCACTGTATTAATGTTTCAAATCGGACTAGTAGTTCCTGAGACTAGCGCAATCAAACAAACGTCGGCTATACTCAAATCAGGGGCTATCGTTGTCTATTAATAACTTGATCACTTCGTAGAATCCGTAATCATACAAGGAGCAAATTCTTAGCTCGCTAAACATCTTATCAAACACGTACAAATATTCTTACAGAAGTAGTTATTGTATATCACTGATCTCCTTGCCCATAAAGAGAAGAACAACTGTAACGAATCGCAGATGCGAACACGATGCGCACGCGTCGCCGTCGGAACCGTCCGCAAAAGCAATTATATTTTATGTTCCACTCACCAAAGAAATACGAGAAATAACTATAATAATATTGTTCGCCTGAATTCACAATTGTACAACTAAACTATTTCTATTGTTGGATACAGAGCTTACAAACTTCAGTAAACGTTCTGTTTTACTTTAAATAACAATAGTACACGGAAGAGCTTACTTATTCAGCATGCAAAGGAACGTTATCCGTATGCCTAAGTCCCGCTCATTTCATCAATCTTTTTGCATATGTATCGTGATCATAAACGGCGCTCGACGCATTGCACTCCCGTGTGTGCGCGACAAAGGACCTCCCGTATACGCGGCTTGATTTTATGATCATACTAATTGGCTATACCAAATAAACGTAGAAATATGAAATGCATAAAACTCGGTTTCGATTCCTTGCGTGGTTGTACCCAGTAATGGATTTAGCGACATTTAAGCTGTAAAATGTTCAGTGGTACTCTTTAGTCTTGTTGCGTGGCCGACGCGAATTATATTACGTATGTATACGCCGTCTATTTTTGTATTTTTACGTTTGCATTTTATAGTTTTGTGAACCCTGCCTGTTGTTGGAGGTATTTTAATAGATAGTACGAATGTCTTTGAAGAAAAAGATAATACGAGTGTGAAATATCGAGAGTCCTTTTGAAAAGTGTAGTTTATATTTATTTCTTTGGAGATTTATTTTGATGACATGTGAATATATTTTGAGGAATTTATATAATGGAGAAGTACAATTTGATGCGATTATGCCAATTATTCAGGGTCTTAATCCAGGCTTTGGTTGTGCCGATATTCATTGGCATCATTTATTTATATTATTGAGTTTATTAGTAGGACTAGTGCAAAAGATTTTTATTATATTATACCTAGCTATCATAAAAGTAAAGGTAGATGTAGGATAATTTACACTCAAAGATTTAAAAAACTGCCCAGCTAATGAAATCATCCTTTTTACTCGACCGCATAAAAGAGGGTGATGTATTTTTAAGTCGTGTCGAGAGTTACCTTTTTGCATGTATACAATAAATACCGTTTTGTTTTGAATGGAAATACAATTGTATATTAATATTATGTAACTGTAAATGTTCTTTTTGATTTCACAACAATAAATACATAACTGTAACTAATCGTAAGTATTATAGTAAATTGTCAATAGCTAAACTATTAAACCTGTCAAGAAGACATAGAATTAAATATTTTATAGATAAACGTTACAGATAACATTTACTAATAAATAAGATTAAAGCATCCGCTAACAGTAACCCATGCGATTTGTTGAGCTAAACCCGACAATACATAGTTTTTCACATAACTCTCAGTTAAAATGGTGTTTAACTTTACGAGTTAACGGTGCAAAATAACCGATGTTGCATTGTTACTTCAGTCCTGAGATAAAAGTTTTAGAAGTTGAGTCTCGTTATTTCTTGTATAATTTCAAAAATGTTTAACAAAACTGCTGTCATTGACCATCCTTGGCAGTCGTTATGGGTAGTCAGAAGACAGTAAGTCTGACAACCAGTTTAACTTAGGGGTATTGGGTTGTCCGGGTAACTGGGTTGAGGAGGTCAGACAAGCAGTCGATCTTTGCAAAACATTGGTAAGTACTCAGATGCATCCGGTAAGAGTGGAAGCCGACATCAACATAGTTGCGACAGGGCTTGACAGATAATGATATTACATTTGAAGTGCACAACCATCTTTTACCTTCACAACCGGTTAAAACAATAATTCCTCCATTTTTTTATTTATTCATGCTGTTACTTTGTAGGCGTTATACCTACTTGTCAAACAATGATTCGGTTTTGTTTATCGATACTTATTTATTCGGTAATCGAGTTATTTATCGAGAGAATGTCAATGTGGGCACGTCACTCTAACATAGTGATGTAACTGCATTACTCGCTGCTATTATCGATAATATTTATGTTAAAACCGATTGTGGGACAGTTTTGAAGTTTTGTGACTTGTAAATAGAGAGGTGATGATGTATTTTAGTAGACATATTTTACGTAAAATAAATATGTTTATGTGAATAGAGTCGCGGCAGCAAAACCTTTATTGCATGTACCCAAGGAGTAAAACAGGAAGCTTACAGTACAGTGTCAAAAATAATGTTCACACATATTTCAACCAACTTATCTAGTTACTTCAAGCTCCTACACGGAACAAAATCAATTCAGTAGTTTACAAGATAACCTCGCCTAGACATACAGACATGACAGATGCTTAGAACTTTGTTACACACACAAATAAGTTTACTTGTCGTCATGCGCGCGCGCAGATAATAAATCAAACGTGCTTGTAAGTACCTCTAGGCAAATGGTCGCAACTTATTAATATTTACGGACAATTATAGTCACGTCACTAGTGTTTGCTAGTGATGTACACAACACTGACGATAAGTTCAGTGGAAGTAGAAAATAAAGGTTTTCAATAATAGTTTTGAGGGTGCAAGTTTGTTTGCACTCGAGTGTAAGATAGTTGTAAAGTCTAGGTTGATTTTAATAAATTACGTATGGTTATTTGTACCATAGGCTTGATTAGACAGCCAAACTATCATTTACTCATATATTACCTAGATATCTATGTACATAAAATGTATTTTCTAATCAATATCGATATTGAATGACTTAAGAAATCAAATCGACCATTTTCACGCATAAAATTGTCTTTTGAAAATTGAAATTAAACTAAGATTTTCTCATAATCATGGCATGTACAAACATCCCAAACTTATTTGAAAACAATTTATTTACCCCGGGAATCGAACCTGCAACACAAACTCAGCTATAAGAACAATCGTAGCGACTACAAATTCTCAAACCAGAATCTATCTAACTAGATAAAAGTTCACATTTCTTATACAGATCCTTCTGATACATTTTATTGTGTTACGTGACTCACTTTCAAGGTACCAACCAACTAGACTTCTAAGGAAAAAGTCGTGACATCAGAAGACGCCTAAATTCTGCGCGCATACGCACTTATAGACAAATTCAGTAAGCAACGCTAACAGGCTGTATAATGCGCGAAAACATAAGTGCAACACGCTGTATAAGTGTGGATACAAACGCCCTGTATAAGTGTGGATAGAAACGCCCTGTATAAGGCCTCGTATAACTAGCTAGGCTTGTTAGTTGGGTGCTAGTGTAACTCAAAACGAGTGTAGTTACTGGTAGGGTTGGTGCGTACACAACATGTAACTTAATTAACGCACATCCTGAAATTAGTTTGTTCAGGATCGATTTATATCATTTTTAATTGAGGTAATTTTTTATCCCAAAAATAATTAAAACTACGGAAATTATTGTCATATTAACCCTGTACAGTCAAAACAAATTCAAATAGACCGTAACTCAAAGTAATAAGACTTCGTGTATTGTCGGCTTTTTCCGTAGTTTCGTTATGTTGTGTCGAGTCGAGCGGCGCGCGGTGCGATATTTGCGTGCGTAGTAGTATGACCAAAAGTTCTCCAAGAATTGGTATAACTAATTTAGTAAATAACAATGCATATACATGTTAAATTAAAAATTCAGTGTATGTATTATGATTATAACATAATATTCTAATTAGGGTGTTTGTGTTACATGTTGTATATTATGTATTGGATGAAACATAAAAGGATGGTTTGCTCAAGCTTTGTCAAAGAATAAGTTTTCTTATTCTAAAAATACATTTTCGTCGGTACCATTTTTCAGTTTTGATTTCGAACACCTATAGCGTATTTTAATATTACGACTAATGTTCGAAAATAAGGTAGGAAACTCCATAGGACACACAATTAGTCGGCCAATAGATTGTTTGGGCTCAAAAATCCGTATGGAAATGAATGGTACGTACATGACAACGATCAGGTGTTTAACCCGTATCGGACCGCATAAAACCTCTGATCGAATTCACGATGTTCTTAAAAAAATTACAACCATCGGGCAACAGTCGGCCGACGGTTTAGTCTTCTGAGTGCGGGTACTCTTATTGTTGTGCCAATCGACGCTTTTACAGTGACTCAAAAAAGACAATTCAAATTGAATTTTGTTGCCCGTTCCAATACTTACCTTTGATTAAAAGCAGGCAAAAATCAATGGTTCTTATTGATTTCTATTACTTTTACTTTGATATGTCAGTTAAAACATCCGTCGCAGAATTTAAAAAATATTTGTTTAAGGCGTACCTATTCTCATTAGCACCCCATACATTTTAAACGCACGTACATTTGCTATAAAACTCCAAAAAAACATTAAATACAACAGAGTAGTATAAAATACATCCAGACACGCTCTTCTCGATCCTTTGTCATTTGACACAAAAGAAAATTCATGAGTTCCTTTAATAATAAATCTTTTATCTTTATCTTTTATTTTTGCCAGCCCTCATAGACTGTGATAGATTTATTCCGAAAGGTCTGATATAAGCATGGTGAACATTGGTTATTTTTGATGGGGTTTCAGTATGGGAAGAGATTACCAGTTTGCTAATCTTTGAAACTACTGTAGTATAGGTAAAACCCTGATTGTTATTTCGTAATGTTTTAGCTGCAGATCCCATGTCAAAAGCCGACAAAACTGTCTATCTTTTGTCAGCTAGCTGACGAAAAATTCGCATTATTATACCTATCTACTGACTGTTTTATCTTAAACGAATATAAATGAGACAGTATAAACAATGGGACGGGACGACCTGGATGCCTACAACCCTGATTGGTGGGTCTCAAAAGATCGAGAGGTGTGGTGGCAAAATGGGCAGGCCTTTGCCCAGCAGTGGGACAGTACGGGCTAAGAAAAAGAAAAAAAAAAAAGTATAAACAAAGAATGTGGCTTAAGATACTTCTTCGTATTGTTTACTTCAATATCAATTCACTCCTTTTTCTTATAATAAATCATATCCTATTCTATAATTGAAATTAAAACAAAACTCTTGTATATTCAAGGCAATTAAATTTCCATCAAGCAAAGGCGACGTAATATTCCTTCATAAACTAAAGCAATCAGTTTGAGCTTGTCTTCAATAGCAATAATTTCTTCCATATCCATATGTATGACTTAGACCATATCTTACAGCAATTTTTCGCAATCAAGATATACTTTAATCATTCATTTTTATTACGAAAGTAATTCTTGCATAGTTTTATTACGGGTTAACTAGTGAAATGGATAACTTCCTAATTGTAAAAGAAGTTGGTCATCACGTAAGAATTAGTATGAGTTTTTCAGTAGCTGATATTATTGTATACTGTCTCATGATTTCCCGGACCATTCTGTCTTAGGTTTTGAAAAACATTCTGGATTCCTTTGTCTGTAATCCTTAAAAGAAATCTTTTGAAGACTGCTAAGTGTGGCCCCTCTTTGTCAGAATCATAATCCTTTTGCCCATTTACTAGTTTTAGTTGTGGTCGGTACAGCTACCCTTCTACATCCATACTTCTCTATCTCATCATCTTCCGAGCCCTTTTCCCAACTATGTTGGGGTCGGCTTCCAGTCTAACCGGGTGTAGCTGAGTACCAGTGCGTAACAAGGAGCGACTGCCCTATCTGACCCCCTCAACCCAGTTACCCGTCATACTTTTAGGCATACAGTCTCGTTGGTCTAGTGGTCGCAAGCGCGGCTGCTGTTCTCGAGGTCTCGGGTTCGATTCCCGGGTCGGGCCGAAATCATTTTGTGGGTTTTCTTGAACTTTCACAAAGCAGCCCGTGGTCTGGAAGTTGGTGATTGATTCACCCGTGCATCGGAGAGCACGTAAATGTCGGTCCTGCGCCTGATCTCTTTCCAGTCGTGTCGGATTGCCGTCCCATCGGGTTATAAGAGTGAAGGAATAGGGAGTGCACCTGTGTCTGAGCGCAAATGCTCGTGCACTATAATATGTCCTGCGCAGCTGGCTGATCTCCTTAAGTGAGAACAGCCGCCGTGGCCGAAATCGGCCGTGGACGCCATTATTATACTTCTCTATCTTATGTTACTACAACATTCTTTAAAGTTTTGAAGGCAAAAGTGTAATCATTGTTTTCAAAAGAAACTTCATCCAAACCCTAGGAAAGTCCTTTAATTAGCCATGATATGTATTTTTTCTTTTACCATCTGCAATATTCTTTAAACAAATGACATGAAGCTAAGCGTCCCTTACGTGGTCCTTTAGTTATAGTCATAGAATAAAAGTTGTGCTGACATTATTACGGCCGAGAGAATATATGGTGAGGATTATTCTTAGAAATATTATACGTGTTATAAAGTACGAGTGGGTTGGATGAAACAGTCTTGGGGATTATGGATTTTTTGTTCAGTTTTTTTTTTGCCAATAATTTCACCAACAAGTTGAGGTTTTTATAGATTTTTATGAAACAATTTCAAAAGGCCTTTAATGGCAGCTACTGTAAATTGGTTAATGCTCAAAGAAGTTGCTACAAAAATCATATGATCTTCAAAAGTTCTTAACAGATATTTCAAAAATCTCTTTCGCATAAAGAATACACAAAAAATATTCCCCTATTCTAATCGCGGCAATATCTTGTAAATTTTGCGATTATAAAGCTAGGTACACACAGTATAGGTCCCGACATTAGAACAAATGCGTCGTTAAAGTGGGGATATAGCGTGTACCCTCGCCTTGTTACTTTGCACATACTGCTAGACTTATTCCTGAGCGGGGTTGTGACATACGGACTTTTAATGCGGCGAGCAAGTTGGATAAATTTGATATTTAGACAATCGTCTTTTTTATATTAAGACTCATCTTCGTGGTTAACTTTTCCTTCGGTCAGAAACATTATTCAAGTTGGCCTTCTTTCGAGTTTAGCTCATTTCTTATTATATTCAGTTTTAAACTATTTTAATATTTTTAGGTACATCAGGCTAGCGTAGGTACTTTTTAGATATAATGAGTTTTAACAGTTATAAAAACTTTTTCTGTGTATGTTTGTAATTGTCAATACAGTAACCATCTCATGTTCTAAACACATAAAATTCATAACTTGAATCGTTCAAAACACTGTCCATCCTTTGCCCCCGTATGTCCACAAACACACACCCTTTGCAGATAATCCTGAGATCCAGAAACATTCAGATCCCATCGGATATCGCGATATAGTTACAATAGTTGGCGTTTAGAGGACAAAATCTTGTTATTTGGACGCCTACGGTCACATTTTACACCGGCCAAGGGTTCTTAGAGAGGTACTCTGTAGACCTATTAATGCATAGATATTGCGTATTAAAATTGTTTCGAAGTGCAGTCGATGTTCGCTCGTGTTTCCTTGTTGAGCAGACCTAAGCTATGTTTGTGGGTTTTGAATAAATATTTTGTTGGAGTCTAACAAGGGTTTTGGAATTTTAGTTGGGTTTGGATAACTATAATTGTGGTTGGTGCTTGTTTTGTTTAGAATGAAGAATTAGATATTACTTATTTACTTCCTGTACATGGATAAACAGCAGACTATATTTTATTTTGACGTACAAGCTATATTACTGGCAACTTTCATCAAAATCCATAATGAATAGAAATAAAACAAACTCACATCTACACATCGTTACAAACTTTCGCATTTCTTTCAACACACAACAACCAAACACAAAATTCCAGCATAAACACAATACAACATCAAAATAGAAATTCCCCACCTTCACTAAACACCTCCCAACAAAAGCCAGGTCCATAAGTTCTCAAGTCTACACCAGTATTCCACGGCGTATGTCCTATTCGCAGTGCGCTCTATATCACATTTTATCTCGCGCGTCGAAGGCGCACACGCTTATAACTCAGGCCTGAGGCCAGTGTTAAGTGTTGCAATTAAATATTGCCCAGCTTTGTTTCAGATGTTGATTTTATCACGATTCTTTTGAGGGTAGTCGAGTTCGCTTAATGTGGATGTTCAGACAAAGGATCGTGGTGTTATTGTGAGATACAAGTGTGTGTTGAGATTAGAATGATATAGGGTTTGGTAGAAGAAAAGGAATAGATATAGATAGAGATATGTTTGGACTTGAATAGGGCATAGAAAGTTGCAATGTAGAGTTTTAAAGTATGGATGGACTGGTTATACTTAGACTAGCTTCTGCCAGCGGTTTCACCCGCATCCCGTGAGAACTACTTCCCGTACCGGGATAAACAGTAGCCTATAGCCTTCCTCGATAAATGGGCTATCTAACACTGAAAGAAATTTTCAAATCGGACCAGTAGTTCCTGAGATTAGCGCGTTCAAACAAACAAACAAACTCTTCAGCTTTATAATATTAGTATAGATATACGAAGCCTGATCTTATATGCTGAGCCATAATCCAAAAATTTGAACTTGACACGTACTTGCCCAAAAAGTAAGGAGATAATGTAAACTTTACATCAGTCCTATTAACTACATCATCCAAATGAAACGTAACTGCACTCCCAAGTATTACAATCCACAGCTACAGCCTAGTTACTCGGTCCGACACATAACTTCAAACATAAAATTCCTCGATGACGTATGCCCATTGAGTGGCACTACGTCGAATCAGGAATGCTACTGGTATCAAAACACTGCACACAACACTAGACGAGCTAAAATCATTACCAGTGAACAAGGCATAAACACATATTAGCATAATATTACTGAATGTGCCGATGAAAGAAATGCTTTAAGTTAAAGAAGGTAAGACATTTGTAGGAAAAATTCACTCATTCCCTGAAATGGATAAAAGGCCTACAATGAATAAAGATGGAGAAGCAAAAGTCATAAATGATAATTTTAAAGCTAATGCTTCGAGGAAAGGTGAAAGAAAGATTAGAATTTGCTTTGTTGAAGAAAATAGTTTTAATAGAGGTATGAAGACAATAAGGCAAAGATTAATAGATTTAGTTGAAAGAAAACAAAAAGGGGATTCAATAAATGAAGGATATCGATACGACGGGAAACAAAATGTCGGAATAATGTATGATCATATTTTTATTACTTGTTCACACGTTCTTAGACGATTATAAAACAATGCATCGGTTAAACCTATGAGAGTTACATAACACTAACCGCCACAGCCTGTAACTCACACACGCCCATATCCAAACCATTCAAAGGGGACTCATTTCAATAGGTGCCGAGACCTCCCAGGAAGGCCTGACCTCCTTCCTCCCCCCCACTGCGAACAATGCTATCGAAACCAGGGGTCTAAATAGGCTACATGAGAGGTCTTTGTAAACTGGTCATTGATCAGTTGACACTTCTAAGGTTGTGTAGAATGACCTCTCGTATTGCGACCCCACCCTTATAAGTGCGTGCTTGCTTTCACTTAGAAATGTAATGTCAAATTAACATATTTTAGATACATGCCTTTTATCTATGTTTCGTCAAATAAAATGTATATTTTAAAACTTGTAATGGATTTGATGGAATTGTTGGTAAAGAGTGCGTGGGATTGCTCATGAGATTTGTGGTTAATAGCTCGGTGACGGTTGTTTCAACATTTTGTGGGGTAAGTTGAAGCATGCAACTTTTTTAGTTATTGCATAAGATAATTGGGAATAAATACTATAATATAGGGCATACATGATAGTTTTAATATGTTATGTTTAAGCTTAAGCTATTATTTTGGTGCGCTATGTAAAAGCTTTCTCTTGATTCAGTTCGAGCTCAGATCTATTTTACCTAAACTATTCAAGGCTACCCTCCTTGAACAGCACTAAAATTGATTTAATTTTCTATATTAACTTAATACATAAAATCAATCAGTCTGCACCAATGATCTCATAGACAAAAAACAGCATTAATTTAGCACAAAATCTAGATTCGATTTAATGGCCATTTGCATTATTAATTGAAATCGGTAGTCAAGTCAATGACCTCACTACGAAGATTTTATTTGTTCAAAGTATTACTAATTAATGCGAATGATTGCATCTTAGCGGAAAAGGTCATTAACCAGCCATTTTGGATTTTGCGACACTTTTATTTTATGTACAAGCAAAGCAAAAGCAGTTAACCTGTAACTGTAAAATAATTTTAGTGTCCATAAAAATACAGCAGCAAACAGTTTTGCCTAGGTTTATTGGGTTACCCGGGTAACTGGGTTGAGGAGTTCAAATAGGCAGTCGCTCTTTGTAAAACACTGGTACTCAGTTGCATCTGGTTAGACTGGAAACCGACCCATAATTAGGAATAGGCTAGGGAGATGATGATATAAATACACTAAACATGTGCAGTTTTCATAAACATAAACTTCTCGTTTCTCAGAAAACATAAATCGCACATTATTCGAATAAATTGCATCTTATTTGAACGTCACTTAAAAATGGAAACAAGAATAATAACGAAAATTCAAAAGCAATTTTTTAATAAGCACAAAACGATTGGACTTTCACGCGAATTGTAATAATCGAAAAACGCGCGTTCCGAACGCGCCTGGCATTCTACAAGACTCTATTAAAGCCTCCATCATATCGAACAAAGTAAATACAACCTTATTTTCATAACTATAAAGTGCATAAAGCAAAGTTTGAAAATCTTTAGAGTTCCCCATATTACTTTTTTACGTCGCATCTCAAAGAAATTGAGTGTCGTTTACATCTAACGTCACGATTACGATACGATTTGCTTTTACAGAGGATTTTGATTCGATAGTAAGTATTTGTGGTTTAATTTAATAAACTTCATTTTATGGAAGAATTAAACTTTATGTACAACGCAGTACACTGTAGATTTTTTTTTTAAAGAGTAACCATGGAGTTTCTTGCCCGTTCTTCTCCACAGGAAGCTACTTTTGGAATGGGCAACTAACATCAAACCTATTTATAATTTTTGACATTCATAAGTGCTTCATCATCATCATCATCATCTCAGCCATAGGACGTCTACTGCTGAACATAGGCCTCCCCCTTAGATCTCCACAGATACCTGTTGGAGGCGACCTGCATCCAGCGTCTTCCAGCGACCTTTATAAGGTCGTCTGTCCACCTTGTTGGTGGACGTCCTACGCTGCGCTTGCCGTAGTCCGTGGTCTCCACTCCAGCACTTGTAAGTGCTTGTAAAGGCCTAAATGAAATAAATGATTTGACTTTGACTTTGACCCTAAAAGGTACTACTTTCTACTGTAACTTCATGAAAGGAAAAAAATATACCATTTAAGTGGTATATCGTGAACAATAAAACACCCCAACTCTTGTATTAGCAAAAACTGTCGATGGGCTTCTACATTCCGCCTGTTGCTTAGATCCTGTGTAATTTATATTGCGATAAACCCCTCACTCCACTTTCCGACTAACCACTTTAGCAATAATGTTCATTTTTGATTGCAGTTGATGCGTATTTATTACCTTTCTGTGTTGAAGTGTGCTGGTCATATTACATGACAGAGAATTAATTGTCATAGTATTGTAGTTTGTATTGATACAAGTACTAATGGTGTCATTAGTCTTATGGAACTACTAGAGTGAATTAGATACAGGCAGGCTTTCGAAAGTAATTAACTAGGTACTGTATAGGTTTTACCTCAAGGAGATTACATAGCAGTCCTAAAAAAACAGTATCTTTGAAGCATTTTTTGATGAATCCATTGACGCTATTGTCGTACAAAAAATATATGTTATACTTAAGGTTATCAAAAATGATATGTGTTAGGAAAAAGAGGGTTTTCATAAGTTTGACTTGTATGTCTGTCTATGGCATAATAGCTACCGAACTTATATTTTAAGGGTCACAGCAGTCAACAGCTTACGCAAATAAACCAAACTTAAAACCTCCTTCAGGATTTTCCTTCTAAATTCCTATCTCCGATCACCACCACTCCACTGAATTATTTTATGTACAAACAAATTCTAAGTAATTATGTTAAGTCAGTAACAAAAGCGAAATTAAGATAGTCGTTCTAAGAAGGGATTTTTTATTGCAATGCATCTGATCCGTGGTAAGGAATAATGTGTTGATCCTGGTTCCTTTTCTTGAGGATGTCGTAAAACAAGATGAAGCCATGTATAGGAGATTGGCAGATCAGTGATCGGTTAGAATTATTTATTGCGAACTAATAGCGGTAGACGATTAAGTTTGTTAATTCACTATAATACTGAATCGTCATGAAGTAGATTAGTTTGATGAAAAACAGTAAAAAGCTGTTTCATTTGTTGTTGCAATTGTATTGTCAGAAGGGTTTGTCGTTCTAATAAACTTATTATGACATTAGAAGACTTCAGTATCAAGCTGGTTCTTCTTCATATGACCAACTCTTTGGAACCGTGCACCTAGCTGTTGATGTTTTATAAGAACCTGTAGTAGGTGTTATTGAAATAAACGCCTTTGACTAAAACATTAATAACCTTATTTATTTCCAAGCAGAAATTAAACAACTAACTACATAATATTATTACCCAATTATAGAAAATTATAATCATGAACTAATTAATACAGTTTATAATTCCACAATCATAGACATTATTAATTCCCATAGAGAAACTGAACTTTTAACCAGTAATTAAAACAGCGAGTATCGATGGTAGCGACTGCTAACAGTCGGCGTATCAAAGAAAATCGACACGTTAATCAATATAGTTACTGCTATTTAAAAGGTTTTTAATAGTTGAGTTATGACGAAAACAGTTTATTGATCAATCAACGTGAATTTCTTCGATTGAGCTGAAACTAATTAGTGGAGATGTAGTGATGTGCTTTGGTTGTGTCGATAGTTTTAATTTTTGTAGTTACTGCTCAATAGATGATCTTATTGTTCTTGAATCAATGGAAATAATAGACCACCAAATAGGTTTAGTTGCTCATACATAACCTTATGTTTCAATTTATCAAATTACATTCGGGTTGTTTCACTGTAATCGTTCTCAATTTTTGTTTTAAAATGAAAATCCAAAACTTTTTGGTCCTGTATAATCTGTTTTGCTTTTGCCGATATCAGCACAACACTAAAGCGCCTTGATTTATATTACGTTTTATATTTGTAATCGATAATAAGTGGCTACTGATTAACTGATCGTAATATTTTTATACGTATCATAAATATTGAGCTCAACTATGTACTCAAACAAAGTTTAATATCTGTAGCCTTGAAGCATGAGGGTAGGCCTGGTAACGGGTTTCTTTATATTACACGTATTAATCAAGTCTTCAATGACTTTGGTTGATTAGATCACGTTCATTCTGATTTACTCAGGATTTGCTCAGATTTTCTTCTCTGGTGTGGTTAGCTATTATTATGGTATTGTTGGTATTGTTCCTATCATTATCAACTCTCTCAACAGCTAGATATTTATCAACGACTGAAATTTGCACAGCATCATTGATTGTATCTACCTCTATTTTTGAATCATCTACAGCAAGAGCTCGTTTGCCACGTCCAATTAAATAAGTTGATTACATTTATTTTTTACAACATTAATATCATTAAAAGTTTTTAATATTCTCTTAAAGGCTTATTACCAATGTTCAGAATCAATTTAGAGTCTCGTAGACTCATTAGTAAGCCAATTCCTTTAGCCATAATATAGATAGCTTCTGGTTTTACTAACGGCGACTCGCAACTGACCTTTGCAACACCGACGTTGGCTAACGAATCCAGATATTTGTATCTAGATTATGATTATGCTCTTGACGTAATAATTAAAAAAGCCGGCAAAGTTAATAATAAAGTGCTTAAAACAAATGTTAAGTAACACCGGAATAGAACTGTATCATTTCAGTATTAATAACATTAATTATTCCATACATAATTGACATATCGTGTATGCAGACTATAATCTCAGGTTTTGGCTACTGTCGACGTCGTTATTAAAGATAAGAATACGAATTTATTACAACTATAGAGCGACATAAGTTTGGTCTAAAATCTAGTTTATTGGTATAATATTCTAATGTAGAATATCGATGACAGTTTTAATATTTATGAATGTAATGGATCGGAGATGCTGTTTTTGTCAGAAGCGTGGACGATGAGTGTTTATTTATTTAATATTCAAGATACATGATGGTATTTTTATTTAAAGCTAAATGTTGCATTACCTGCTACTATTAAGATGAAAAATATATCACACCGTGTGGTAAAGGACGGCAGATCAGAATCATAATTAAAATTCACATTAATGCTAAAATCAAAAATAAATTAAACTGAAATAATGACTACCTATGTATATGTCGCAGGGATATGATAAAAACGGGGATTTGATCAATTCCCTAAGGGATTTGATCAAATCACGGAGGATGTTAAAATAACAACACGATTTTATCTTTTCCCTAAACAAATCTAGTGAATTGAACAAATCCCTAAACTGCTTCAGTGAAATGACAAAAAACATGTCAGTTCTTATTTGTGTCGCGCTTGCAAACACTAGGCAAGCCGTAGGTGTCTGTCACGCACGATGCAAAACGAATAGACGTGCCTGTAAGAAAAATAATGTTTTATGTAATTCACGATGCCACAAATCAGCTACATGTTTTAATAAGTGATTATTACAAATAGGCACATCATACGCAACTAAAATATTTTTTAAAGAAAATTTGTTCATTTTTTCAAAAAAAAATATTGTTCTGAGTAATGGTGATTTTTTATCATTTTTATCATAATTATGTAGGTATATCTTACCCAATAAACCTTTAAAATATCAAAGCAAAATTATTTTTGTCATTTCACTGAACCAGTTTAGGGATTTGTTCAATTCACTAGATTTGTTTAGGAAAAAGATAAAATCGTGTTGTTATTTTAACATCCTCCGTGATTTGATCAAATCCCTTAGGGAATTGATCAAATCCCCGTTTTTATCATATCCTTGCGACATATATATTTACAACAGCAATGTTATAATCGTAAAAAGTCCATATTAACTTAATATCGGCAATTAAAATAAGGAGAGTCCCTTTTATGGGCAAGTCGTTCAAACTCACCGACACAGTCACATGATATGCAGAAATGTCTTAAAATACTGAGTATAAATAATTTTATTGACTACAAAATGGATTTTTATTATCATTAACGGGTTGTCGGGTGAAGAGTCGAAGTACATATGATTTTAATAAAGATAGGCTTAAGCGTAGTAACATAACTGGGGATCTTGTCACTGTAATCATTTTGCTTTATTTGCGTTTTATTTCAATTGGCGCCAGGACAGTTCCTAGCGGGAAACCATTTCGACTTTGACTTCTTTTAGAATCAAAAAACATATATGAAAGTAGAAATCGCATATTTTACAAATTAAAATGATCTTTGTTATGACTCACATCTTTTTAAAATACTTATATTTATGAGTAATATAATCCTTACTTTCTATATCTAACATGTTATCAAATGCTTCTTGCAAAACAGATTTCAATATAACACGTGTAGAGTTTAATCCAGATAATTCTGAAACAAAACCAAAACCCCAGCCTACCGAGGGACTAGTTGATAAATGTGCTGTTCATTTTATTTTTCTTGCGTTAAAAGCACTTATCGTAATGTCTCGGTCACGAGTTTGTAAAAATTAAGTTGTGACTTTGTACTGCAGGAGACATATTTGTTGCATTACTAAGTTTAGGGTTTCAAACTTGAAGGATTTTAAATTAAATGATTAGCTTATGTAGTATTACAGATATTGTTTTCATTACTAATTTAATTTTGTGTATTTTCAGGTAAGAAAGAGTCTTCATAAGCCGCTTCATGTTCGTAAGGTACCTATTTAATCTGTTTCATACCATTATGTTGTATACCAATCTTCTCACTACCTACATAATATGCATGGAGAAGTATGTACATATTATGTACTTCTCCATATATATTAGGAGTCAGTAGGTTTCATGCTAACAGAATTTGTAAACAGCCAAGCCAAGATTTTATAAAGAAAATCCAAATTCCTTCACACACTTCCCATCAAAATATTGATACACCAGGAAGTACTTTCTTGTCTCAAACCCAAGCGATAGCCGATGAGTCAGTTTCTATCCAGTTATTTTTTTAGATTAGGATTAACATTATCAATAGAATACATTATACTGGACCTATTCTCTTCATGTTAATAAGACTATACCTTCTTTGAAAGTCAGTGCCGAGGTTTTTCATCCTTTTCTAACATCACATGACGGACAGAGATAGATGTATGTCGCTGGACCAGCTAGGCAAGCGTGTTGAAATACTTACACGAAGCGTGGATTAAAACTCGAACGTTTGATGTACTGATTGCATAAAAAGCTTTGAAGAATGTTCGGTTGAAATTGAAATGATTCTGAGTGTTTTAGTAGAGAGTGAATAAATTAGGTATGTAATGTTAGGTTGTGGTTTGAATAAATTCCTTTGCATGCACGACACGGTGAAGTTGAAGTTATTTAGAAAAATCACACTTTCTTTACTTAAATATGACGAGAGCTGACAACTGTTCGATGAATAATGTCACTATTTCTATGATTGCTGTTTTTGATCAAAGATAATTATTTATTTTCTAGATTGTCAGATGTGTAGATGCTTACAATTGTCGTAATTTATTAAGCTTTCTACGCTTTAGCATCATCTTGATTAGATCTTGATAGCCATTTAAGCCCAAAATCTTGTCAACTACACCTAAACTTCATTCCAAATCTACAACCAAATCACCTTTCTTTTTTAATTCATCAGCCTTTTCTGATAACCATACACCAGCCCACGGAACGTTAATGCCCAAAGTTAAACTGTCACAATGGGTACTATTTAACACTACCTATCACCGAGATCAGATAACCCAGTGTTGATAACTCCGATGATGGATGAAGTCAAACTTATATTAGAAACGTGTTATAGATTCTGTCGTGGGAAATAGGTAATTGATTGTAGAAGTTATTTGGTTTAATAGCTGGGTGGTTTTCTGAATCATTTTTTACTTTACGATTTTCTTCTTCATCTCTTGTTGTAGTTTTAATTTGTTCAGTATTGTCTTATTCTGTAGCATTATTAATATGAGGTGTATTTGCTTTAAAGTTACTACTTACTTCGATATGGAGAGTGTAATCTGAGCCATCTGGAATGTTCTAGTAAAGCGTAGTTAGACATTATCCGTCTTACCACAAAAACTTTTAAACGTCAGTTTAACACATGTCTAAAAAAATGACAAATTATGACGTTGAAATAAGGTCCATTTTGCAACCACACTTTTTTAAGACAAGTGTTTGACACATGTTTAATTTTTTTTTTAAGACCATAGTCTTTGGTGTGTATTTTGCTTTAAAGTAATTATTAAGTTTGATATGGACAGTGCAAAAACCATGTGGAAAGTTCTAGTAAACCGTAACTACAGTAGCTTCACTAATGCTATATATTACTAAAAACTAAGTTTAATTCACAGGAACAATTTCTACTACTAACATGCAATTCAAAGATCTCTATTGTACCATAAATGCTCAAAACGTGAGCGGGATTGCAAGCAGCTGATATCTTCAATACCTTTCAATCAAAAGCTTCATAAAGCTCGCACCAAATTCACGAGACCATCATAAGAACTTTCACTCAGACAAAAAACAAACCACGAATTGAGTATCTACCCCAAACACATGCCTTTTCATACATTTCGAACTAAAATATAAAAAAGGAATGCATAAAGGGGTCCCTATTCTGTTAGCGCGCGTTTCCTCTCAGTTTTTATCAAGTTCACACTACGTAGAACAAAAGTGAGCAAAACAAAGCAACGCCGCTAGCGACACCTGACGAAGTGAGAACGAAACTTGATACCCCGGGACAACCACCCTTTGAACAAAAACAGACTGTGACTCCTCAAAAATAGAGCCCAGAATTCTTTGATGACATCTATATGAGGAATGAAAAGCAGCTTCAATTGAAGGTAGACTTTAATACTACTGAAGTAAGAAAGGTTTTCCGATGCATGTAAAAATAGTATTAAGATTCCGACCGCCACGTGATACGGTCTACCTTTCGCCAAGTAGTTTTGTATTGGAATAATTTTATAGTTATTACATATTAGAATGCTATCGCGGGTTTGTTTGAAAGTGAGCCTTATAGGGATGTCATAAAAATTGATTTTGAATGTAACGTGGTGAAGTAAAGAATCGTCATTCGCCGTAGAAATACATGATTCAAAATGAATTGTCAATCAAAAAGTTGGATGTTTTGAAATTTGTCCAGTGCTACCAAATTAAAACTTTGTTTAATGAAATGGCTGGCATTTGATTTGAATAATGTTGAAGTTTGTAGTATATGTAGTGGTTTGTTCAAGTTTTTTTTGTTTGAATTAATAACGCCTATAGTTATTCGCTGGGCGTTTTGTTTGTATGGCCAGAGTCGTTTTGATTAAGAATTTTTGATTTATTAGTACTTGTTGTTCGTTTACGAGCTAGCTTTAATTAAAGACAGATATTTCATTTAGGTATTTTTGGATCTGCTGAAGATAAGCGACTAACGATAAAATGTTGTGTGTCTTTTGTTTTAACTTCTTATAAACATAGAGTTATTTTTCATACAAAAAGTTCAAGTAAAGAAAATAATGATGCAGCTAGAGATTGATTATTTCTACGTCTAAGTAATATTGGTGAAAAATTTGAGGAAAGCGCTATAAAAATACCTTACACATAGAAGACAACTATCAAGGCCTGTATAGTTATCGGCACGGATATTGAGCCCTGACCTTCACCTGCGCAGAAGCGATTTATTGGTTTATTGCCTTATGTGTACAGTGCGCAAAGCGATCCCCACTCTTCCGCCGAGAGCTCAATATCCGTGCCGATAACTATAGTAATCAGTTACTTAGACAAAACGAATGTAACATCGAATAATTGCTATTTTATACATACACTTGCAGAGTTAAACAATAAAGATAATCCACCACATTACAAAGATAAACTTAAGCAATCTTCTCGTGTACCAATTTCAAACCTACCCCTAGAGCCTATTAAGAAAACTTAACCTTTTAATAAAACAAACATGCAGATATCATTTGTCTTTTTCTGTTGCATATTTTTAGGGTTCCGTACCCAAAGGGTAAAATGGGACCCTATTGTTTTCGCTCCTCTGTCCGTCCGTCCGTCTGTCACCAGGTTGTATCTCATGAACCGTGATAGTTAGAGAGTTGAAATTTTCACAGATGAAGTATTTCTGTTGCCGCTATAACAACAAATACTGAAAACTAGAATAAAATAAATATTTTGGGGGGCCTATACAACAAACGTGATTTTTTTTTTCTCATTTTTGCTCTGGTACGGAACCCTTCGTACGCGAGTCTGACTAGCACTTGGCCGGTTTTTAATAAAAAAAACATGCAGATATTATTTGTCTTTTTCTTTTGCATATTGTCAAGTTAAAAATGTATAAGAATAAAGTACAGAACGGGTTCCTAGGTATACAACGTTATAAAGATTTCCATTGCTCGCTCTTAATTACCGTTTTCAAGGAATATTATAGCGATTTTGCTGTGTTACTGCTAGTTGAAGAATTTTGTGTTTTTGTGGAATTTCTGGAATTGGAATAAAAAAGAGTGGTTTTCATCCAGGTGTTTGGTGAACCAGCTCTATTTAAGAGATAAAATTTAATAAGTAGTTTTGTGCTACTATTAATTTGATGTATCATTAAATATTGTGATAGAAGCCAGGAAATGATCAAAATAAGTACCTAAGGCATATTAACAAAATGACCGCGATTCTCAAAGTTCATGCCTTTTCTCTACAAGAGGTTAAAATTAATCGCAAGATAGCAGACGTAATAAAAAAACATATAGGTTCGTCAATAAAGAAGTTACTAGTAAGTACCTAACGTTTTTCTATTAACAAAAAAAGCTCGTACAATAAAGTTTATAATACTGAAGACTTGATGGCAATAAAACCATTAGGATTCTTTTTATAACATGAATGTAATCAAGAATTGGCCAATCATCGGTTTCCAATTGATCATTATTTGAGTAAGAAAATTCGACAATTATAAACAGCAGTTATAGTATAACTATAATCACTTTGTTTTTTTTTGATTAAAAATCTTTTATGAATTCCAGTTTCCACCGTATCTTTGGAAATATAGATCCACTGAATTTTTTGCTGAGTCATTGTGAGTTTTTAAATTCGTATTTTTTGTAGGACTACTTTTATTTTGTGTTCCTGTGGTCAGTTACCAAAATGACAGAAACACCCTTTTATCAACCACACAAATAATTATTAATTTTAAAAATTCCTTCCGTTGAAATGGAAACCGGTATTTTTACGCCAATCTAAAACTTAGTGTCTTTTTGAGCACTTTGTCGATTTTTTATCTGTATAATACGTCTATGTGTCCCATAAATTATTATTAATATTGTTTTAAATAGGCAAAGTTATGCGAAAGTGGACTCTATTCCTTTGTAATAAGGTTATGCTATTAAATATGACAGGTCGATGAAATAGCTATTAATTATAAATAGCCATATAGGCAGGTTTTGGTTTAGTACTGCGAGTCGCATATTTATTCATAGATCATTATTTATAGCTTTATGGAAAAATGAATGAGTTATCTCATAGGCCTTTTTGTTTATACCTAAATTCTTGTTCTTGGATTAATTAGTATTAGACATTTTCTTGTTGGTAGGTGCGCCACGCATTAATTTAAGACTGACGTAAGAAATATTTGATTATATAGCACTCTACTTCAGTATTTGCATGGTCTATTAAAATTCAACGAAGTGAAGAATTCTAAAGCATCTGTTTCTGGTTCAAGTGACAAAAGTGAACAAGCAGCCACAAGTGTTGTACATGATGCTAATGTACATTTACAAATGAAACCAGTGTTTAGTCATAATGTTGGTGTGACCAAATGGAAACAATATAGTGCATGAACTTTAAAAACTCAAGCAAAAAGGGTTGTTATTTAAAATAATAATTTACTAAACAATGTGCCCGGTGACGGCTATAAATTGCGCGAACACGAACACAATATGCTTTCCCATGATGTTATGGGAAAGAAAACTATGCACTGGATTAGTAGCTTGTCATCTAATGTTATAAAAGTGGTAGATTATAGTTAGGTTAATAAAGTAGGTGACGAAGAGGTAAAGACTGTTAATCATGTTCGAGAAGATAAGTTGAAGATTGCAAACTAATTGCCTATAGATTTTTTGAAATATGATGCACAACTTCATAAGTTTATCATATAAATCGGTCTTAATGTAACTAACCATCTCTCTCTTATTAATACTAATTTAGACGAAACAGTACAAAGATCAGACAGCAAACCAGAAATAAATTCCTGAACACCATACAGGAACAGCAATACCACCAACCAAGATCTTATTAAACTTTAAATTTATTCAATTAACCTCCAAAGAGCAAAATAAACGTTCACAGAATATATCAAGCTTGGAACAACGGTAGCTGGACTGAACTCAGTGGCGATAGCCCTAGGTCACATGATAGCATCACATCGGGACATTCTCCTCTCGTTAATTGTGCGCGCACGGTTTAATTGACACCGTTGTAGCCTTTGCTTTTGATGGCCGATTGTTTGTTTTGTTTGAATTTTTGTGAGACTGTAAGGTGCGAAGGGTTTTGGTAGCAATTTTAAACAAGATCCTGTTTGTTATAGAGTAGCATTACCAAGTAGCACTATAGTATATTTTGCAGAGGTATTAAAAAAGGAAAAGTGTTAAGAGATTTAAAAGAGTTGATTCTGCTTTAGACATTTGTATTTGTAAATATATAAATGATAATATGTACGCAAAATAAAAAGAAGATGCAGCTACATATATAAAGAGTAACGTTAGCACCATCAAAAATGGTCATCAATTCATTCAAAAGTGACTCAGAAATAACAGTAATAATAGATTAAAATAATCACTTGGGTTCCAGCAAATTTGTTTTTTATCAACGTCCATGCATGTCTAATCAAACAATTCGATTTCACGCTTGTTTTTGCGAAGGGATTCAACCAGACTACTGACGCAGTCTTATTGGACTGATTAACTGGAGACAGAGGAAAATTAATTATAAAAGTAACGTGAGGTGGCAACAATTGGTCATTACGATATTATGACCGGGAAGTAGTTACATGCTCAAGCGTATTATTGTATTCAGCACAGTCTATCCTTTGTTTTGTATGAGCTAGCATACCCTTGCCATCTACACACTAAGTCGTATTCTTCCTCATGTCTCTAGATATTCTTCGTTTTTTGCTGTATAAACTAAATCTCAACTGATTCAGTAATTCTTTCTTTAAAATCTATAGTATACGTTATAATTTTATTCCCGATTCTAGACCCCAACAAAACGTTTCGAATTATCAATTCGAGTTTCAGTAACCGGCAATAAATAGGGCTCCCGACAGACGAAAAGCACGGTACATGACATAAATACTACATCTCAGCCACTATAAGCATCGTAAATTCTGAAACACACTGCTGGATTTCAGCTTTATCAATAGTAGAGCAGAGTTGAAATTCCATTGTTGGAAATTTTGGAGATACGTAAAAGGTATCAAGTGACCGACTTCAAAGACAATGGTATATCGCTTTTGGAGACAAGCGAAGGTGACAGCTTTGGTTTCGGGTTTTAATTTGCGAAATTTTGTGTACAATGACCGAAGAATCGTGAAGGGGTGACATTGACTGATGAAGGGGATTTGGTAGCTAGATATTCAGAACTTTAAATGTTCAATGTATACCTACTTAACACAAGAAATTTATAACCTGTAGAGTATCAGAAATAATCATATAAGTAGGCACTGATAGTATCATTTCAATAAATGAAACGAACTACCCAAGAAATGCAGTAATCAAAGTGAATATGTTATGTATGACAAATTCCACTCTCAAACGTATTTGTAAATTAACGAAAAAACATATACTTACGTTTTTAAGTAAAATACAAGTCGACTCCCATATTTAGCACTTTATAGGCATTCCAAAGTATTGTCGCGCACACAAGTCGTTTGTCCGACGATTTGCATAAAAACTAACTTATCACGACCATAAAAATGTTAAGAAGCAGCAACTATTTTGTTTTATCAGCCAGCTATGATTATTTATGAATGTTTTTAACCTTTCTTTTATTTTAATTTGAAACTTTATACCTATATCTTAGGTATTTATTCAACTTGGCCTTTGTAATAATATAACGTATGTATGTATTAATATACTTGAATGAAAGAAGGACCACGGCAGGTAGAAAGCATTTGTGTACAATGATAAAAAGTTACTTTTATAAGCGACTGTACCATCTGAATTGTGTATTATCAGATCGTTGCTGCCAATATTGGGTTTAAATAATGTGATGTAACTTGAAGCCGTGTTAGTTATTTTGTTATTATTCTGAATATGTCATCTAGATAAATATTAGGTTGTACAAAACTTTTGAATTAGTCTACTCTAAGCCGTTCTCTATAGTGTTGGCTTTTCTAAAAAATGACTGTTTTACCTTCCGATGTTGGATATGGACTCTTGAAGCTACTGGTATCACATCTCTATCACCACCTCAACCTGACAATACCCACGTAACAGATCCAAACAAAGCCTCGCCGAACAAAAAGGAATTAAATTCATAAAAATGCTTTATCACACCCCATTACGGAACAATAACAGGAATCCTGCACAAAAACTAAAAAAAAAAAAACAGCCAAGTCCCCTCTTACATAACGCATATGTGGTACGGCCAGCACAATAAGTAGCCAACATTTATTCAGAATGCCGGGCGAGGCAGGAATTATCTGGCTGAGTATCAAAAAAGGCCGACCCAACTTAAGGAAGAAAAAAAGCATAAAACCCGACAAGAAATTATGATACTACCAAATACGCGGGTAAAAACTCGATTCTATATACTGTTGTAAGTCCTACAGTGGATTCCGATCCAATTATCTGGTTTTCGGTCCTCGGATTGCATTCGTTGCGAAATAATTTTGTCTACTCACTGTTTTGCTGTCTGTACTTAAGTATTATTGCTCTCTTGTTTTCGACACTTGGCCGGTTTTTTGCTGACGTATTTTAGATTAGTTACATTTTGTGTTAAGTGAATAGTGATTGTTCTGGGAACAATGATAATTCGTAAGACAATAAAATAGAGAAGTAAATGTATCTTAGATAACAATACGATTGATGTATTTTTAATGGTCCTTGTCTCCAATCCTCGAAACAGTTTTTGTAGAAACTAATATTTCAACAGTAAATAATTGGCCGTCTGTTACAGCTTTAATGTTCATTGCTCCTTAAAAAACATCGGCAGGATAATGCATTATGATGATACAAAAACTTCTAAGAATAAAAACTGTTAATGGTTAGGTAGATAGGTTTTAGCAGCTTAGCTACGTTTGATATTTTCTATTCTTAATGTAATAAGAAATGCTAGATGATGCGAATTCAATAAATCTTGCTTATTTGTAAATAAAAACTAATAATGGATTTATTTAAACTTGATAACTTTAAATTTGGATTGATGGGAATTTAAAATATGCAGATTTTATACATCAAAAGAGAGCTTTTTTCACAGTAATTCAATGTAACCTCTTCCTGATAAGAGTCAGAATCCATAAAATCCCGTTCCAAGGTATCCACGAAAGACGTTTCACCAAGTACAGCCTTAATTTTAACTAGAGCTTCAGTTTAAACTTTAATTCTACCTTCATTTACACCGTTACCTGTATCTTAAGCTAGATTGTAAGAAAAATCACGTTCCGCCTTTAAGTCTAAAGCAAAAAGTTTATAGACGCTCACACACCACCAATTAGTGACAAAAAAGCGATTTGTCGTTTTAACTAAGCACAAAACACCTCATTATACTAATTAGTGAGAAAAAACTAAAGAAGAGACGTCGATCAGTGCGGACAATTCCGGGTAGCCCCGGTAGTCTTAGGATTAGGGTTGACAATGATTTGTGACTTGCAAATTCCTGTTCATCTTTGACTGTCATTTCTGGAAAAATTTTCATAGGTGTTCTAATATTTTTGATCTCTTCATCATCGTCATTTTGTGCCAATTTCTTATCTGGGGCCAGATCAGCTCCTTTTCTTCCATTTTTCTCTAATCTAGTCTCTGCCTAGATTTATCAAATTCTAAAATGTTTAGGGTTACTAAAAAAACCTCAACATGCGAAGTTGTACTGCTAGGGATATCTCGCATTGCTAAAACTATTAACGGTCCTTTGTTCGCTGCAACATGTTATTAAAATTCTCTTCCTTCTTTCAACAGTTTTACCATATTGTAAAATATTATTGGCTCAAGTTAATGATGCATAGGTTCAGACGGACATTCATGAAAAGGCTTTGCAACATACTTTTCAAAGAGAATTTTTCCACGGGACTCATTTGCTCTGGTCCCACTTTAGTACATTTATGACGAATCATTTGTGTACCACTATGTAGTTTTTTATATATTATTCTCACTCATTCATTCATCCTCCTGCCCTTATCGCAATTTTATTCTCACTCTAACATATTAATATTTTCTGTCTCTATATCTCCAAACTCCAAAAGCAAGAAGCTAATACCTATCTGCTTTGTTCAGAACTGTCACATCAAAACTTCTAAAAAACAAATGACTGCCACAACTACTGTGAATTCCCCACTCACCAGCCCTGTAGTTTCAGCCACCATCAAGATATCCCGGTGGCTCGCTAATGAAAAGAACTTGGCTCCCTTTATTAAGTCTAATGTATTCAACAGATGGGCTACAAGATTGCGTACCAAATGTCACTGTTTACTTTGTTACCCGTATTCCTTGATGACTTCTAATGTACGTACGTTCGTTCATGTCGTGTTTGGTTCAACCGAAATGTTTGGCGAACATTTCTTTATTTAAATATTTGACAACTATGCTAATATCGCAAAGCCGAAGCATTTGGTTGTTTGCTCGAAAGCGCTTAGATATCACAGGATGGTCCTGTTTTGAAAATTTTGTTCAGTATTATGTAGCTTACTTTTGAAGAGCCCTATAATAAGTCTACTTTTTATACGGGTGTGCGAAGCAGTTCTATCATCATAGGGACACAGGGAAACTGCTGGCAACTATAGCATACATAGTATTTTATTTACACAAGTTTTAATCAGATTTCAAGAGACCTATTGAGCTGTACACTTCTTTAGTTCGGTTTTGTCTCAAAACGTATAAAATCAGCTACTCAAACAAAATCGACTGCATAAAAATTGCAGCATATAAAAAAAGCATTCCACTACCGTCAATCTCACGTTTATGGTGTTTAGCAGCCCAGTGGCGAACACCATAGGCCTAGAAAGGTTAGCACCATCATAAATTCCGATTTTATAGCAACTGCAATGACTCCTGAATTTAACCTTTTATTTCAAAAGATTGTGGTTTCATCTCCTATAAAGGTGTTTGCAAAATAAGACATAAGATCCCCTTTTTTAGATGTTAAGTAAATAGATTTGTTCGACATTATTTTGATGGCTAATTATTGTAGCATTTTTTAACATCATGAGAGCATGCTTTGGTTTAAAACTATTGCATTCACTTGAAGATGTTTCTGACAGGGTTTGTGATGATATTTTTTTTCCACCTGAGTGTGCAAGTAGGAATGTTATGTCTCTTTGTATTATACATCTTTCTAATTTTATATGGGTACTAATTTCCGTTATTAGGCATTTAATCCTTTTTCTATGCTTACCGCCATCACCATCTTCATTTTTCTTTCCTTTAAAGGCAAGGAAAAGCTAGTAACTAATGAACGCTATATCTATACATAAACGACGGACGTAGTTATGCAGAAACGTTCCAACCCACTGTAAGTTGAATTTGAGATATAAGCATTTTACGCGTTTCAGTTGTATTCTTTTTTATTCTAACTAGTAAAGGTATATACTAGAGGTTTTATTGTTGAATTATATTGAGTTTAGATAACCATATGCTAAATTTTAGGCTGTTCAATCACAATAACTCGATTTCGGGTGACTTGTGGGTTGGAACGTTTCTGCATAACTACGTCCCTATTTACTACAAACAACTATCCCTTACTCCTTTCTAAAGATAAATCTAACACTGGCCTATTAACCGGACCAGGCTTAATTTAAAACGTGGCTTTTTCATAGAATTCCGTTTTACAAAAACTTAAATCCTAAAGCCCTAATAGGTACACAGCAATGTCGTTTTATCACGTTAACAAATTGCAATCGTCGCGTCGCTTGCGCACCGATGCCATTGGTTGGCAAAAACTCGCGCATGCGCAGAAGCCGGGCCATTAGTCCGCCATTTCAACCCGTAACTATTGGGTGGAATTAACAAATAAATTACATGTTTGTGTTACTTTTCGGTTGAGTTTTTAATTTTAGGTTCAGGTGATTATTTTCTGGTTGTTTGAACCTATTTTAGTGTTACTTCGTGGTTTTATAGATAGTAAAAAATGATGTAATAAATTGATGTATGTAGAAGTAGCGACGTGCTTCAGCTATATATTCAACTAGCTTCCGCCAGCGGCTTCGCTCGCGTGGTGTGTTGATAAAATAGCCAATGTGTTAATCCAGGGTATCACCTATCTACATACCAAATTTCAATCAAATCAGCCGTTTTTGCGTGATTGAATAACAAACATACATCCATACATCTCACAAACTTTCACATTTATAATATAAATAGGATTCTTTAAGCTTTGTTATGATGCACTTTATATATTATGATAAGACTATATACATCAGTAAGACACCTGCTCGCTATTTACGAGTTTGTTAAATACATCTGCAATGATAAATTAGACATTTCAGACCCTCGAAAAATCATAAAATAATAAAAACTGTACTCAAAATATGTTTCTAATTTTTGCTAAATATAGATTAAACTAAACTTGTGCACATGCACATGCACAGCATAACTTTAGAAACTTGTTGTAATTAAAATGAAACCAGTAACACAAGAAGCCAAGAACTGCAAAATTTACAACAAAAAAAAAAAACTTTATCCGCGATTAAAAACGGAATTAACTTTGTAAGCAATTCATATCAATTCCATAGTATCTTTGCTCAAAGATTATGACTACCGCAAAACATTTTTATTTATATTCCAAGAATTTCACCTGTACATTTTTAATTTACTTTGTAAGGCTGGGAGCACAGTTAGCGACATTTTTTTTACTCTGATATCTCATTTATGATTCACGGATAAAGGGAAATGTGTATCGAGAAATGTGGTCTGACAATTTGCATGCTCAAATCGCCCGGTGAGACGAAAGCTTTAGTTTTAAGACTTAAACTTAAAGCAATTAACATACTGGAGGCGCCGTGAGCAGAAATCTCTATGTGAAAATATTTGCCAAATCACATGCTGGGGCCAGGCAATGCAATCAATATTGGTAATCATGTATTTTGGATCACATCGTTATACACACACAAAAAATAGACAAACACGAGCAAAAACTTGACGCACACATGCTTTATATTATTAAAGTACTAGACGTTCCTGAGGTATATTCTTGTGATATTGTATATATTTTTATTTTTAATTTATCAAACTCAATGCGTGTTTAAGAGACGCAATAATGTCTCCGGTTGGTTAAGTGATCTAAGTTCAAAAATCTTGGCCCACAGTCAGCGAATTAATGTTACCGATTACAAGTTCGATGTGCCGATATCATTACCCGAGTTTTTATTGAAAACAATAAATTTATATCAGGACATTTTATGATTGCACAAAAAAAAGGTTAAAAGTAATTAACTGTTTCGTTAAAAGGATCGCCGAAACAGTTATTTGTAATTAGAGCCTACAAATTCAGTCTGGATTTTATTGTCTATTAATTTATAAAGTTAAGTGCTTCGTGTCATGCGGGACTGGGTTTTTAAATTTAATTAGTATCTGAGTAAGACCTCATGATGTCATGAGAAGTCAGACCTTATCAATATTATTTACACTTCAACTGTCCTGTTAATCTCAGTTGTTACCACGCCACGGATCTCGGGTTCGATTCCTGAGTCAGGACGATTTAAGAGAGCCCTGGTTGTCGGTTGTAAAATCTGCGGTTAACTCGATAACCTTTCCCTATCATCTCTGAACGTATTAAAAAGCTTATCCAAATTTGAAAGAAATAAGTGTAGGCGATAGTTAAGACCTACCTGGAAAAAGGACCGAAGAAAAAAAGCCGTATTTTTTCAAAATAATGATCACGACGACGCTATTAGGATCAATGACTAACGTTATTTCCAAAATTATGCCTGACTACCGTTACGTTGCTTGGTCGCAACCGAAGTTGCTAATTTGAAGGTTCTGGGTTTTTGAATCACGCAAACTATAATCAGGTTCTTAGTAGCCCTGAGTCAAAGGGTCCCAGTTAATGATGGGACACGATTTTATCCTTATCCTTCCTAATACAATATATGCCAAATTAAGTTTTAATGCTTTCATGCAAAAACGGCTGAATCAATCAATTCAAATCAATGAGTCTGACAACCAGTCTTACCAAGTAGTATTGGAGTACCATGGAGTTTCTTGCCCGTTCTTCTCCATAGGAAGCTACTTTTGGAATGGGCAACTAGAATCAACTTTATTTATATTTTTTGACGTTCATAAGTGCTTGTGAAGGCCTAAATGAAATAAATGATTTGACTTTGACTTGACTTTTATTGGGTTGCCTTGGGTAACATGGGTTGAGGAATTCAGATAGGCAGTCGCTCCATGTAAAACACTGGTACTCAGTTGCATCCTGTTAGACAAGAAGCCGATCCCAAAATAGTTGGGAAAGACTGGGTAGATGATGATGACTGTACTACAGAAACTTTGTAATAATAATATTGACCACTAAACCTCCTTACTTCTACCATTAAGTTGAATCACCTTTATTCCCTAGAAACAAACTTGCAATAAACCTTAAAATACAATAAATTCCTCTGATATCTGAGCAACGGCGAGCGAACTTTATTTCAAACGTATGCGTCTAATTAGTATTGTTTTAGTTCATAACAAATTAAAGAAACTTAATGAACAATGAACATTAACAGCCGTGGTAAATAATAAACTGCGCCTGTGCTTCTAACTTTCAGTACCTCGGGTTTTAAACGTTACACTGTGGATTTGGGGCTAGGAAAACTGCTGGTTGGTATGAATTTTGTTGGGCGGTAGTACAATGTATGTTCCTACTCGTAAACTATGTGATTACTGTTATTTTTTGACATTTAGTCAAGTATTTTTAACTGTTCAAGTATTTAAGTTTATCATTACAGTTGTCTTTAGTAGGAACTGCTTTCCGAGTCCAGATAAAATATAGCCGAACTTAAGTTAACCAGATATAATGGAAATTCTAATAGTGAAATAGTTTTTGATATCAGTCCAGTCCAATATTTCCTCTTCATCATGGAAAATCATGGAAGATGCAATGGTTATCTTGTTCCTTTTTCCACATTTATTTAAGTATAAAAACAACATACACCTATTAGAGAAGGTATTCAAGCTATCGATTTAAAATTATATATCCATATAAGAGCACTCTCGTTTTCAACAAATTCCTAGCAAAACAGCTCCCAACTCTGATCTCGTGGCCGCAACCTAATAAATAATAAACAATTTCTTACAATAGAAAAAACGAATACGGGAAAATGTCAACAAAGCCTACTGAGACCGACTTCGAATTAAAACAACTATGCACCTTACTCCAACCTTAATTTCATACGAGTAAGGTTCATTTTTATCTGATTTACACGCAAATTAAGTTTGCAGTCGTAAACCCCACTGCATCAGCCAAAGCACTGTTGCAGATTTAAAAATATTTTCTCTTAAAAGTAATTTGTTTGTTGGTTTAAGAAACTATTTCGAGAATACAACACAATTTATTTAAAGATTTTTTATATAGGTTTTCAGTTTAAAATTGCTTTTGCGACTTCGAAATAAATATTGCTTAAGGCTAATGTTACACTGTTGAAGTTGCTAGAAGTCATTTTATTTATTACTTGGCTACTGTATTGTTTAACTGTGGTATTTGCAAAACAAAAGACAGTAGTCATAAAGAAGTAATGACATTTACAGAAGACAAGACAATACAAGACGGCATAAGGTAGTCTCATATCACTGTTTGTCACGACATACAATATGTACTGACAAATGAATAATAGAGAGCAATAAGCAACTTAAAAGTTAGCGTAAAACGCGCGGCGTCTATAGCGTCTGTGCTAGCCCTAACAGAATTCTTAACCCGCTTCATTCAATTGTTTTCGTAAATAAAGTCCACATTACATACAAGCATGACGTGCTGGCCATTAGTAACCGAGTTCCTGATATGGATTACTTCTTGTTTTTAGTTGAGAAACTGTCGGTAGTACTCTGACTATGGGGATTTTTAAAGTGTTTATTGTGTACAGAAAGTCTGTCAACCAGTCTAACCATGGGGTATCGGGCAACTGGTTTGAGGAGGTTAGATAGGCAGCAGCTAGTAAAACACTGGTACTCAGATGCATCCTGTTAGACTGGAAGCCGACATCAACAGAGTTGGGAAGAATGATGATAAGAATGTTTCAAAGGGTGGAATCATAGTATTTGAGTTATTGACAAATTAGCAAGAATACAAGGGGCAAATTCAAATTCCTGTTTATCTCATAGAAGGCTAAGGTTAAATAGCCATATCAGACCATTTCAGAAACCCCACAACCTTTTTTCAAAGGGCCACAAAACCCAACTACGTCACGCCTTCCATTAGACCTTACGCCCTAACCAATTACTCCATCTGAGATGAATATTCTTTGATACCGTTAAAATCCTCTCTTGGACCCCTAAATGGGATCTAAATAGGATTTAAATAGGCTGAGAGCTTGTACATGTCGCATTAGAGCGAAGCGATACATGTTGCTTGGTGTGCATTCCCTAGAATTTCCAATTACAGCCTTATTGGGCTATGGGCTATTGTAAGGCCGCCGGTGTTAGGCTGGGCGCGAGGCCGCGGTTTTTAGACGGGGTATGAATGATTGGAGCTGTGTTAAATGGGGTAAGTTTTAGGTACTGATTGGTTCTTGTTGAATGCGAAGATGGATTGAGAGGAGAGCAGATTAAAGTGACGTTACATTTATTCTAGAGCATTGAACATTTGTAGTAGTACACCTAAGGTTGTTAGAATAAAAGTGTGGAAACGCATATGAGTAAAGTCATAATTACTGTTAGCTTATACTTAGTTCTTGTACTTAGTTGTTTTAAATTAACATCAAAATACTAATTTAGTCTTATATACGATGCATTTACTGAAAACTCCTACATATCAAAATGCCAGCTACCGAGCCTAAAAGCACTAGATTTTCTAATAACCCAGATTAACGTTCATATAACAGCCGAGAACACACTTTCTACGAACAACCATTCCCATACACGTGCTCATTAACGCATAGATTCAGTAAAAGCTGTTTATTGCGCGGCGGTTCAACCGCACATGTGAAAACGGCCTTATTTTAAGATCGCCATTCAATGAAAAGGATAATGTATTAGTAAGGATTAGATTAGATCTTGTTTTAGCATTTGCATCTAGGAATTAAGCTCCGTTCTGTCGTCAGCTATTTCAGAAGTCGATTTAAAGAAACATTCATTACACGATAGTAAAAATTTACGAGAAGGCTTTTAATTATATTGTTCATTGGTAGTTTATTTATTGCTGCATGTACTGTTTTGTTTATTTGATTGGTTTGATGTTAGTTTTGTACTAGAAGACGAGATAAGTGCAATTTTATATGGTTTTCAACTTTATATTAATGGCGAAAACGTTAGTTTGGTCGTTTTCTAGGAAGTTGTAGAGAATTTCTTACATTGGAATTTCAGGTTCAGTGACTTATTGCTAATTTGTGGGCTTCAAGTGTTATCACGTTTTATTCCTTTAGACCTATCAGGTAACTGCATATTTTATTGGATAATTAAGTGTCCTGTTAGCTCAAGTATTTTATTTATTGACAGTGTCTATCTCCACAGACGTTCAAGATTTGTTAGCGTACCGAAATCGCATAGAGTTTTATCCTTAAAACACATATTTATTCAAACATATTACACTATATAGCATAAAAAACACATCAGCTTACAAAATTAGCAAAAAAAATGGCACAACTTTCAACAAATCTTACACCATACAAAATCCCCATAACTTGCACTATCATTTAAACCTTACAATACCTTAGGCCATATTTTCTGCAATGCTGAACCTGGGGCGTGACTTTGGTCCCCCTCGCGGGCCATATTAGGCGCTAGGCAGGCCCATTTAGCAGCTCGCGACAATTAAGGCCTTCACTAGTGAGATCACGAGTATCATTAGCATGTTGGTTTTTGTTTCACCGTCAAGAGTTATGGGGTGCTATGGGGAATTGTTGCGAGAAGATTTTTTTGAACTTGTTCAGAGGTACTATCCTTACTATTACTATAAATCGAGAGTATGTCTATCTGTCTATCGTATTTTCACTGCAAGATTATGGACCCGAAATAAATGACGACTTAGTCTATTTTTTACCTAGTTGCGGAATGTGGTTCTCCCGGAAGGACTTCAAAATAATATTAGAGTAAATAAAGGAGGGTGATGATGGTACATAATTACACATTAACATACATTTCGTAACTACGTTTTGTAAACTTGTACGCATAGATCGTATAATGGTATCGATTTGGCTACTTGTGGTACCTACAGTTGTTTATAATTTATAAAAAAAATACAGAAAGTTTGAAAAACTATACCCAATTGTTAAAACATTGTTACTGCACTATTTTTCAATACCAACACTTTCCTGAACCTATTATATTTGTAGATTCTCCCTAATAAACATAGCTGGCAGTGCGAAAGCTCTTGTTTCCCCCACATAGATTTAATCGAACTTAAAACGAATTCATATAGTAAATCTAATACGTATGTTTATGCTAAAAGGTGTATAATACGAAGCTTTGTATGCACCTTTGTTCTATCGGTATTGGCTAGGTAAATAAACGCTGTCATCCTTAAGGAATTAGTATTTTATTGGGCTGGTATCCCTAATGGTCTACTGGTGTTAGAATATTGTGGACGCTCCTATTCGGATCTGATTTTGATCTAGAATTGTATTTTAGCGGGTTATGATAAGATTGGTTTTATCTTGGCTTGCTCTTACTGAAGTGAAAAATAGGTTTCTTTGAGAGTCTAGCCCGAACATTTGAATGGCAACGTAATTATATATTATAACTAGCTTCCGCCAGCGGCGTCGCCCGCGTGGTGTGTTGATAAAAAGTAGGCTATGTGTTAATCCAGGGTATCACCTATCTACATACCAGATTTCAATTAAATCGGTCCAGCCGTTTTTGCGTGATTGAATAACAAACATACATCCATACATTCTCACAAACTTTCACATTTATAATATAAGTAGGATTGTAAAAACTTGCCTGCCATAAAAATTACAATTGTTATATCTTTCTCTTTACATGATAAGAGTTGGCCTTTTTTACTAGTCTACATTAATTTGAAAGTCAGTTTGTATGTTTTCTCGTCGTCCTTAATCACTTCTGTATCAAATAAACCTTGTTATTAGAAGTCATAAAAAACTTCCACAATTCTTTACACACCACACTTAATTCATTTCTATTCTACCTAAATGTCATCAGCATAATGGCTAACCATTTCCTTGAATGTCAGCAATGACTCAGCCTCGTAAGCCCAGTGTTCAATTAACATGAATAAATTTTTATTACATATAATTCAATTGCTCCTTGTATTAAAATAAAAACAGCGAATGGTTACAGCAATTGGAACTCGGTATTATAACAAAAATTATATAGAACACGCTGGCGATCATTGTGGAAAAAATAGATATTTATGTTTTAATTGTGCTGCTATTTTAATGTTTTATTTTGAATAAGTACTGAGTTTTATGTCCAGCTTCCTTAAATATAATTGTCATAGTTGTACTGCTCGTATATTGATTGGTATTGGCATGTTTGGTGAAAGACTATCAATGGTTTTAGTATAAAAGATAAAAAACAATTGCAAAGTATGTAATTCATAAATGCATCAAAGAACGAAAATGAAAGTATTAGAAAAGATGATAAGAGAAGTCTAAAAGCAGAACTTACTTCTTAAGTATAAATCGACAATGCAGACAAATGTAAGCTAGTTAAAATGCCAGTTGCAATTGGCAAATCAGCACATTTCAATAAACGTAAACACGTGTTAAATGAAACAAGTTAATATCCTGGCAACATTAAAACCAAGTACAGAGAACCGAAAACTAAAGTAAATCAACCAAGTAAAAACTGAGTGTATCAACATAAAATTTTTCCTACACCAATATAATAATTGGCAGTTGCCTCGAAATGATCATTCGAAAGGGATGCAGGATACAGAAAGCTGATGATGAAGATGATTAGAGAGAGAAAAAAGATACAGTAATAAACGCGGGTAACGTGAGAGACTGGGTTCGACTCTCAAGCTGGGCATTAGCGTCAATAAAAATCATTTCGTTTTTTTTCGTTCTGAAGCAAGAAATGTGTTATTTACAACTGAGATTGTACTGTTGACCCTTGATCGACGAAAGTCATGTAAAGTTGATTCATTTATGGTATTGTGTAATTCTTGGTTTCATGCCTGAAAATTGTTCTTGGTATCTGTTTATGTTTATCTGTAAACGGTTCATGTAATCTCCTTTTTAAGTCATCGTCATTATTATTTTGATTGTTGCTACTTGTACTGTAGTTTAGTACTATTTGATTGTCAGTGACTACATCATCTACTCCTAAATTCAAAAGTAGATCAGGACATTGAGGAGTTAAATCATCTACTTTTTCATCCACGTTTAAAGAAACAATAATTTGTACAGATTTAGAACGTGAAAGAAGAATAGATTCAAATAAATAGGTGAACATGTTTCTTCAATACCTAGAGCTGGTAATTTGATGTTGTAAATCTTGCTTGAACAAGCATTATGTAACATGAACTCGATAACCACTAGTTTTTATACACGAACAAAACTTAAAAACGACACAAGAAACGCTAATTTCACATACCTACCAAATTAATAAGAAAAAAATCGACAAATCTTCATAGTTTTAAAATGCGTGCGTCATTCTTTGATGACTCCTACCACACTTTAGCAATCAAAGTTGATCTTTACTTCCAAGAAATTAAGGTTTCAATTAACTTGTGTTTTGGGAGCCGTCCGCTATTGGTTGTAAGGATGACTTTTTTTTCTACTCTGGCCTTTTTATAAGCACGGGATGATGGTTAATGGGAGGCTTGGTAATTTTGGCTCCAGGAGTGTGCGGGGGGAGGGGTAATTGTAGTGGCAGCCTGTGTCATTGTCTGTCTGTATATCTCTGTTCTAACTCGTAACGAAATTGAAAAAAATATGGAATTTTTTGATTCTCAGTTTCTGTGTTGATTGAAAATGAGGTTTCGGGTGAATTTTCGGTTTTATGGTTCTGTCTCAAGGTTTTGTATTATAGTGATCATGTTTGAGTTATTTGAGACGCAATTTGGTTATTTCCCGTGCTCATTGTTATAATAAAATGTGAGTCACACCAAAATGTGTATCCTTTTATCCTGGAGATACAATATTTGTTGTCAGCAAAGCTAGAGATTATGTTTGCACAGCTAGAAATAAACAAACCGTTGTTCGACCGAATATTGAGAGAATATCTTGAGCTAACAATAGTGATAATCAGCTGATGACTATCATAATGATACAGTAAAAATATGATATTGTTGATACTGAAATACGTTTATTAGTCCATAACGGAACAGTGAACACAATACACGACCTAGCATAAGATGAAGTTTTCACTGTAGACAAACAAAACAACTCCAAACTAAACCGTACTAAGAAAGATATTTATAACCTAAGGCTTACTCAAATCACCCATTACAAAAAATATTCCCCGAACCAAACAAATCCCATATATTTACTATTAAAACATCACAATGATGAATAAGAGCGATTACATAGATACTGCCTCTAGAATTAACCTCAAAATATTTTTACGCCCTAAGCTTTTACTCATCCTTTCAAAGTTACTTATGAGTAATGAGTAAAAACACATGACTGATGACTCCAAAGTCTCGAATAGTGGTGATAGATAGATCGAATTAAGTTCATTTTGTTGTTTTTTTGGTGATGTTAATCACCTAATCACTGGCCATGTGGTTATTAATTGGTCTCGAAGCCCGATCTTTGGCCTAGCAATAAATGGTTTAGCCGCTAATGTGTCTGCGGTTGAAGTAAAGATAACTAGATTAGGATGAAGTATTTTTGGGTTTTGGATTTCACATCGAAGGAGATTGCGGTGTTGCTACCGGAAACCAAAAAATCTGCACCAAATTCCTTTTCATATCTGAGATGAATATATTAAGCTATAAAAACACTATTTGCTATTGTCCAGTTGACTGACATCAATTCAATCTTCGAAGTGGTAAAAAGTAACCAGCCACTAAGTAGGTAAGCAAAACATACAATCCACGAAATACAAATTGTAGACATAAAAATCCAAAATAATTGTGACGAAACGTCATTATTTGAGAACCGAATGATACATAGCTAGGTATGTTAATAGTCGGTCGAAACCCAGCCATATAATTTTATTTCATATCATTACGGCGGCCATCGAGGGATCCGAACGGATAATGGCAGCTGAGAAAAAAACAACAATAATTATTTTTAAAAAAATAGCCGCCATCTTCGTCTAGCGGTCAGCTCTTTTTGGAAGTTTTTCTTTTATTATAGGCGATGACGGTAGTCAGTGTATTGTTATTTGTCATTTACTTATGGACTTATAAGAACTGTCGTCGGTATCGCAATGTGGGTTTTAAGTGTCATGCTGATGGGACCTTTGGGTACCGTTATTGAAGTTTGATCTTTGATAATAAATGTGAGTAAGAAGATTGTACCAATGTTGTACTTTAAAAAAAAACTGAAATGAAGACCGTGAAATATCATACGATAAGAGCAGCTGGGAATAACAAATCAATCATAATATTTCCATACACATCACTTTATAATTTTAGAACACAAAACTAAAACAATATAGAGGCTATATCTCACGCATCTAATCGCCTACACTATCGACTGACGGATCGACCTTTTTTTCTGACCCTAACAAAAAACGGACCACGGACGCTACTCCGAAACTTAATTCGACTATAATAAACCACTAATTTCTTTGTAATGACACGTTTGAGACTAATTTTGAGGTCTGAAAAGCAGAGGACGATGGGACAACAGAGGTTGAGGTCACATTAAAAAAAGTTGTTAAGTAAAGATTACATACTGATTCGTATACAATCATCCTTTGCAATCCAACTAAATAAACTAAAAGGAAACAACACATTTTGTCCGGAACAAAATAATGATAATAAAATCAAAATTAGATTTAAGAAACAAGGTGACATTATGTAACACATTATGATCGATACTAAGCATTAAGTAATTGATTTATAAGATAAAATAAATATAAGATCAGATTAGATTGACAGTAACGCAGAAAAAAAATGTGGGTGGTTCTTGACATGAATATAATATGAATTAGGTGACAAAAATAAAGTTTGGAATGAACATGTACCTTCTATCAAGTAACGATGTAAAAAAAAGTTAAGCTTAAAACCTGTCAATGAGTTTTAGGAATATTCTTAGGAATAATGAATATAAAATAAATAACTTAGGAATTTACAGTGAACATAAAAAAAGAACTGTACAGCAAACATTTTTCATGAACTTATAGTAGTTCATTCACATGGATGATTTTTTAAGTATTACTAGGGAAGTTTTTATATAAGCCTAATATTATACTGATGAGATCAAGAAATATAACCGAGGGTAAAACCGAGTAAAGTCAAAGCATATCATTATTCCACAGTGGTATGCGACATGCTACACCCAGGAAGAAAATTATCTCAGCAAAAAGAGCTAGACTCACTCGTTTGTCTAACACCAAGTCTATAATTTAAGTATTATTTACTTTAATCCAAGAATCGCGTGATATAGTAGCTGTATTCGTCATCTGCTGCAGATGTAATTTTGAGACTCATTTTTAATAAGATTGTGATTGTTGGTTAAGAAAAGGATTAAACATGTCTTGATGATTCTGTCATCATTCAAGCAGAAAACGAAACATTCCTAGTTAAGTATGATATAAAACGAGCTTATAATTTAAAAACAATAATGTGAAAAAAGATAGACTAAAGTAATTAAAAAGAGATAGATTCTTCGAATTGAAAAGGTAATGTAAATTGACAAAGAATAAAAGAAGAACAAACACATAACGCTTTTTTATTTCACTTAACATATTTGTCAACAGACAAGAGCAAAGATTATTATTTAAATTAATTTATATGCAAATCAAGTGCGAGTTCTGATATATTTTTTGCTGTACTCATTGAATTCATTGCTCTGTGATTGTTTATAAATATAGTTGAGCTTTTATATTTCATTGATCTTCAGTATTTTTCAATTTACGGTCTAACGCCATCAATCCCATATAAATCACTAGGATCCTCTTTGATATTAATATTGCGGTGTTTTTCTATTGATCCTATTGGCCAGGTTTTAATATATGCATTTTTATGATTGGGAACTAATAGCATGTATAAGAAAACTTCGAAGTATATTGTATAACCTCCTTCTCTAATTGATTCTCAGTATAGTATGATTCAGAACTCAACACTTCAATATCAGTATATAGCTTTTTTGTTTCATGTTCGTAGACTTCAGTAAAGTTATCTCTAACTTCAATATGATATTTCTACTTATGCAAGTTTTAAAACTTATCGTTTGTTTTCTAGAATTCTTCTAGAACTGAAAGCCTTATCGAAACATGTTCGCGGCCATTAACTACAAAGTGTTCTACTCCACTGGGAGAGGTTCAAAGATTACAAACTTTGCAAGTCAATTACTTGGTCGTATTAATATGGTTTTAATATTCAAGTTTAATAACATTACGGCTCTTTACGACGGTACATTTAGAGGCTGAGCACGGAGGTAGATGTTGCAACCGGTTTTTTAATTTTCTTTTTTTGTCATTTCAGGTACGTAATTGCTATGGCGATAGCGGAGAGGTTTGCGAATGTGGGCTGTAATTCGTCGGGAGTTGGTTCGAGACTTGATTGGTTTGTAATATATTTGTTTATGTTCTGAGGAGTATATGAAGGATCGTAATGTTCTTTGGATCAGTAGCGCCTCCTGTCTTCTCAGTAATAAACTATTGTAAAAACTTTTATTTCCATAGAATGAAGGTCTTATTGATATAGAGTTGGTTTCTGTAGAGATAGTTAAGCTGGCTAGTAATTTCATTTAAAATTTAAAAAATAAAGATTTTAGTAATCTTAATTTTAAGTGAATCCAGACATTAACATTATGCAAATTATTTTGTGTTCAGTTACTGATTGCCTTGCGACTTACACAAAACTTACCTTACAAAGTCCCAATTTAAATGTTTTATAGTAACTATAGATGTGTGCTTAGTCCTTCTAAAAACAGGTGTGATGTTATTCTATTCCATAGCAACACATAGTGATGCAAGCTATATATTTTTTCTCCTCCCAATCACCAACTACGTACCAATCTTCGATTTCAACCGTGTGACTTGTCTAATTAACGAGAAAAATCAAAAATCAACCAATTCGTCACACGCCTTGATTTAAAGATTTTAAAGACTAAACCCGTTTATTTCATGGTGTACAAAATAACTAATTACACATACCCTTGTAGTTATATTATAACAAACAGAAATTATCAATTCCGTCACGGTTTTTACGTAAATATTTTAAAGTCTAACAAATAAGTTTCATGGGAAGCGAAGTAACAAAATGGCGGCTCTAGAGTAACGGTAACGTATTCGATTGATTTCTTTATGGCCAAATTGTTTTTGATATTTTTTATGGTTTGTTAAGGGGAAGCATTTCAGTCTACTATTCTGTGGAACTATGCTTGGTTGTAGTCAATCAGAAATGCCAATGACAACTATTTACGTAACATTTACATACGTTACTTGACACGCATTTACGTACATCAAGGCGCACTTCCATTTAATAGAGCATCATATAAAAAAACAATCACACGTAATATCTAAATTTTTTTTCCTAATCTCGTGACAAGAATTCGCAATTCCGCAAAATTCATATCTCTTCGCAAAATCAATCTTTTTAATAGGCTAGTCAGTATTATCCTTCTTTCTACCTTCCTACCAATGTTTAAAACACAGACCATCGCCTTAATAGAAGCGGCATGCTCAATCACGGCACACACATTATAAATTCGTTACCCTATACCCTAACTTCGTAATAGATCTGTGGCATACATCGTCAGGTATAATTGCTACAAATTGCTTTTAATGATCAATACCAGTGTTGATGAACTCAATAGGGGCTTGTAGGCTGTCATTGCAAGGGTCTTTGATTGGGCTTTTAGCATTCCTAACGTTGATTAGACGTTGTTTTGCTATACGTAAGAATAGAGCTAGATCGGTTTCTTTTGTTTGTTTTTTTATGTGTGAAATTTTATTCGCGTGTTTTGTTTGGTGCTGTGGTTGAAGATGGGTGTTTTCGATTCCCATAGATAGTGGGTTTATATTTAATGGGTTTTAGTAATTCCTCTTCCGTTTGTAGTATTATTTTAGAGACGATATATTCAGAAAATCTTAAAAACGATCCATGTTGTTACCATTGTTATATAAAATACAGGACCTGCAAGCAAATAGAATCCATAGTTTTTTTATTAATTATTTACATACGACCTATTTTCGCAGAACTATAGTTAAAAGAATTTAAGGTGCAACATAACATAAGAACATGTCCCAGTTAATTATCAATAATCGGCATCTCATCGTGACCACAAAATAAATCTGATCACCAGAAATCATTAAAACATTAAACTATAGATACTAAGAAATTCCTAAGAATTGGTTCAACAGTTTCCATGTAAACATAATAGGTACGACAAAAGTCGCTTGTCGTACATGCGATAAATTACGAAATTTACATAAAGCTGGCGTTTGCGTACCAATGTTTACGTAATCTAGACTTGACGGTTTAGAATACCCGCAGACTAAAGACTAAACAGTCGGCCGACAATTGACCCAAAATTGACAAAGAAAAAAAATCGGCATGTTTGAATTCCAATCAAAGTTTTCAGTTGGTCTGATACCGGCCTAAAACCTGATCTTTGTAATGTGTGTACTATCATTCATCTTACTATACTGATTTGTGAGCCCAAACAAGCTATCGACCGACTAAAAGTTTGCAGTATGCTTCTCTTAAGAAACTCGTTGCTTTGTGTTTTTACCCTTTATGGGGTTTTACCCTAATATGGTTTACCCCATTTAGGGGTAGATCTAGAAATCGTTTTGTTTACCATTTACCATAGTTATAAAGCTTTTGAAATTACAAATGTTATGTTCTTGAGGTAGAATTAAGTGCCACGTATTTTTAGCCGACTATCAAGAAGGGTTATGTTAAAGTGAGACGAGACTAAAGTTTTACTTATAATTCTTCAAGAAACAAATGAATATGGTTTTAATCCTGGTAAATTCTGACTTTCTGACAAAGAACAGGTAGCTTTTGATTTCATATTATAACTAATTTTAATGCCTACGATATATAATTTCGTAATATCAACATATTCTCCGAAAAGCCCGGTGGCATTTCGTGATTTAATTAGAAACTTTAGATGCAATAAATTTTCGAAATATATGTGTTTGGATGCTGTTGTGGACAGTTACGATACTGCATTAATTATATCATTATTAGTTATTTGGCCTCTTGTCAGTTTCCGTTTTAAAAATAGCTGCACATAATAATTTTCAATTCGATCTTGCTACGGAATATTTCAAAATTATTATTTTTTAAACAAGACTGTTATGTAATATATTTTTTCTTGAATAAAAATGATTTGTCAAAGAATATCTATATATATAAAAGAAAGTCGTGTTAGTTACTCCACTTATAACTCAAGAACGGCTGAACCGATTTAGCTGAAAACTGGCAGGGAGGTAGTTTAGAGCCAGGAAAAGGATAGGATAGTTTTTATTACAAAAAATAAAAAATACAATTTATTCCGGACATACAGCGCCATCTATTGTTTAAACCAAAAATCTGCCGGATGCCACTATTCCACGCGAACGAAGTCGCGGGCAAAAGCTAGTACCTACCTAATAAAAAAAACATCCTACGCATGTTTGACTCTTATGGTAGGATTGTATTAAATATTGGTATTAAAATGTTTGCCTCCTGCTGTCTTTGAATCAAGATTTAGCAAGATTTTGGCTCGTGTGACCTATGGCTTTAGACTTACTACGAATGTTATGTACCTCTAAATCATGATATATGTATAATATGTGTATTGATATATAACAATGATATCAGTAGAAGTATGCCAAAGTTTATTGAAATATGTGTATACTGAAGTATGATTACTATATATGGCAGTCTAAGCCATTTTTAACCTATTTAAAAAAAATATATGCTGTGTGCTGCTTGGTTGTTGTGTGCTGTATGTGTCTGCTTGGTTATTATATAACTTGACTTTGAATTTCCACTTTTGAAATGCCTCGAATCAAAAATACTAAAATGGTTACTTCAATTGTTATCTTCTACCCGTTGTATGTGCAAATATGAGCGAGACACAATTGATTTTCTATAGTCTTATAATTACCTATTTTCAAACGGTAAAAAGTAGGTAAGTACGAGTACATCCGCGTGTCAACATAGTCTTACAGCAAAATGTCCAGTTTCAATAAATCACACACATTAAAATCTGATATTTCTCTTAGATAACACTCCAGTTGGAATATTTTGTATGTAAAGATTGTCTTAAGAAATTTTTATAGCATTTTTACGAGCTTAGATTCTCTGATTGGCTGATTAGTTGTCAAATATATAGAAGGTTAAAACCGCTGATTTTATACTGGAATATCAATTTAATGGAATATTATTACATTTTAATTGATAGTTTTTTTTTTTTGTAATCTTCACACGTCTTATGTGTTTCTGTTAAAGAACAGGTAGTATTGTTATTTTTTGTTTTTCCTCTTCGACCTTCTTGAATAAATTCGTTGTTTTTCGAAGTAATTTTGTGAATCCGATTAGATGTTTATCTCAAATAGAAAAAAAAGTATATAAACCAATATTTGAGATCATCGGTGGTGAATAGAAATTCCCTATATTTCGAATCTGTCTGTATGTAACAATATTTGACAACTCTACAAAGAACAACAAAGTTATTCATTACGTTCGTTTCTTGAGCAAATCTTATATTATTATTTGCAAATCAAGTTCAAATCTTCGTAAATCTCGATGGAACCTCGAATTCTGATTTCAGAAACAACTCACAGTGGACCCACATTCTTTTACATTAGAAAATATAGCTATAGGTAATATATCATTTTACACTTGCCCAAGCCACCTACTATGACGAAATAAATGCATACCATAATAAATTAATAAGCCAGGAAATGTCGTAAGGCCTCATTTACAAATCCCCCTATTAGGGGCAAAATGTATCTATACTATCATTAATTCCCCCGACTTTGCCCGTCACTGTGAGTGGCAGCGTAATGAGTTAGGTTACCACCCGTCAACCCTAAGTGGTTGATTGTGGTGAAATTAACCTACGAATAACCGTTAAGTGAGAATTAATAGTTGATCTAGGTGTTGAATATTTTCTGTTAGATTTTATGCGGGAAACAATGGGTTTTTGTTCTATTTTTACAATTTTTATAATTTTCGTAGATACAGGGTTATTGGTAAATCACAAACTTACTATGACTATGTTACCAACATCATTATCAGTAACTTTTGTTTTTAGTATGACATTAAAAAATCATCATATTTTAGTTCATTTGATTTCTTTCGAAGCGTCTCAACCACTTCACTGTCCACGATGCAGACACAATAGTTAAACAATCTAGAAATGAAAATATATATATTAACTTCCCTGTCCTATACGTGATACCGCCATATAAGACTCATGGGACAGGAAAATTAATTAATATAGTTCATAGAGTATTAAAAGTCTTCACCAGACCACACAAGCAGCCATCTTAGATTGGCACATAACGCAAAAGCTTCCACTAATACACAAAAGTACTTATACAGTCATTCATCCAGTTGATCGTCATTCTGGCAACGCGTCTTCATAAATAAGACAATTTGAATGGCGCAGACAGATCCAGGCTTATTACTAGTATAGTCACGAAACTTGATATGATGCAAACGGTTGTGGTACGCTGGTGTAGGTTTTGTGGGCATTTTTGAGAGGTTAGTAAGGTTTTATATTTATATCTCCACGTAAGGAAATAAGGAATAGCGAATTTGTAGGTTTTGTAGCGTAGGTACCCTTTGACCCATTTCAGCCTATTGCTATGGTATTCTTGCTGCACAAAAATATATTCGGACATATGTATTTAGTATACACATGTAAGCAATTTAGTTTAGCATCGTGGCTAGATGACAGCCATTCAATCATAAGGTTTAGTAATGCTTGGCGCGGTCGGCCTGTGGTAAGACTGGAAGCCGACCCCTACATGGTTGGGAAAAAGCTAGACTGATGATGATTGTTTAGATAAAAAATACATATTTATACCTTTTTTAATAACTATAAATAATTAGGTACTCGCAAAATTAGACTTGTGTGCTTGTACATGGACCGTAGATCTGTGTGCCTATTAGTGAACGTAAGATTCATATCTATAAACGCATTTATGATACAGTTTGAAGAAGAGACACAATTTCTATGCAAATGACGGGTACTTTAGTCCGTGATAGAGAAATACAAATGTACCTACATAGGTACAAAGGTACTTATCATTCAAGACGTGAACTCGGGAGTAACCAATATTCGTTTTATCCGTGAACTTTTAACTCGACACGTCGGTATCGTGGCCTCTACTGATCTTAGGGTAGTTGACATTGATAGTACTTTGAGAACTAGTCTGTAGAATCTAGGATATGCAGCAAACAAGGTGTTTTGTGCTATTTCACCCGTATTTTGAGGGGACCACTTATTATCTATCACACCTAGATAAAAAATAACCTATTTCCTTTTGCAGACTCTGGATTGCCTAAATGCCTATGTAGAGGTACATATATATTTATTTCATTTAAATCGGCTCAGTAGTTTTAGGGTGAAAGCCTCCGACAGATAGAGTTACTTTTGCACATGATTATTGTCACGGAGAAATAGCTAGTTACCCAATTAATCTTCAAAATTACAACAAACCATCAAATACAAATCCTTCATTAATCCAAACCAAAAATAATAAAGCAATAAACGAGACAGCAAAAAATAACTCTACGTATGTTCTACAACCCTTCACATACATAGTGTGAACAAAAACTGTCTCCGGGCAGTGACACTCGCGCGTGCATCTGGTGGAACAACTTCCCAAACCTAGATTAAAGCCTGTGTGCCAAATATAATTTAAATCGGTTCAATAGTTGAAGTATCAAAGCCAGACAGACATATAAAGTTACTTTTACGTTAACGGAGAAACTTACAGCTGGTTGCATAAATAACCGTCAAAACTACACCAAACCCCATCAAACACAACTTTATTAATATAAAATAAAAATAAATAAAGCAATAATCTAGCCAACACAAAAAAATCAACGTATGTTCTATAACCCTTCATATACGGGGTGTGAACAAAAACTGTCTCCGGGCAGTGACACTCGCGCGTGCCCCCGCAATTCTCGCGCATAATTGAACCGCGCGCATTGTTCGCGCGCGACGCTGGCGCATGATTTGTAGTAGCGACGGTTTTTTTTTTTCGTTTGAAACAAATGAGTTTTGTGTCTTTTGGATTGTAGTTTTTGTTTTGGTATTTGTGATGTATAGAATAACTATTTTTGGGACTTTAGCTAGAGTAAAAACACACTTAAAAGTCAAATTATTTGATAAAAAGCGTTGATCTTGGCTCAAGTACAAGAATTTTTAATATTAAGTATGGCAAATGCAAAATGTTTGTGTTCTTGAATTTGCAGTGTGTTTGAACTAAAGAGAATAACTTGCTAACTTCAAGAATTATTAATTTTACTTCCTTCTATAAAATAATAAAATAGATAATAAAACACAATAAAAAACAAGAATAAAAATATTAAAATTATATGTTATAATATATGTTATAATTATAATATGTTATAATTATATAAGTTATGTTTTTAGAAAAATGGACTCTCACCAGAATTTTATTACATATTTTTCATGCATTCCAATAGGTACAGCTTATCGACAGTTATTCAAAAAATCCGCATGCAAGATTACAAAAAGTATTTCGTAACGGCCGTCTGATATACGGCCCGGTACCCGTCATCGGTCCACAATATTAAATGACCATTTTAGCAGTAACCGTTTAATAAATAACCGGGTACCGTGAGATGGACGAAGGGTTTAAGGAAAACGTGGTTCTGTAGGTTTAGTTTGAGGTATTTTTAGCACTGGTTATTTTTGTGTACATGGTCATTGGTCATGGACACTATCTTGGTCATTGTCCATGGAGATGAACACTTTTTTATGACAATTTAGTCCTTATTTTTGATAATATAAAAAGTGGTTAAAATCCTAACATAATTATTGTTTACAACAATTATTTTTATATTACACTTTTACAAATACATTTTTATCGCCAAAAGCCCCTAAAAGTGCATTACCAATACCTCTCTGGGTGTTCTTAAGTTCATAATTTTTGACCGATGCATCATTGAACAAATTAAACTTGGTGCCAAAAATAATTTATCAGTCCTCGCCCCACTCGATTATTCACGCTTATGACAAATGGTGGTGAGCTGACCAGTATATTTCACGGATTTGAGATTTGCAATACATACGTTCGGTATCGGAAATTATTTGGCACTTTTTATTTATAACTTTATACTTTTGTTTGCAAGGATTTGTAATTTTTTGTGAGTCACTTTTTTCTTGGTGGAAGAAAGCGGAGTTTAGACTTTATTCACGTTGTATATTTTTATAGTACTTACAATAAAAAACTGACACAAATTGTGCTGGTGCTAAAAATGCACAAAGGCTAACAATCCATCAGTGTGGACGTCAATCTTAAACGAAAGGTCGCGATATCAATCATAACAGACTTTACTGGTTACTATTATATACCCTAACTTATATAACAAATATCTGGACCTATAACTTCAATAAACATATTTAAACCGCACAAATTATTATTCACATTAACATATTAAACATATGACAATCTTCTAATCACAGATATGATAACTTTAAAATGAGCATAATTATGAGAAACCAAAACATACTGGAAGTTTACTAAAAATTCAGATTATATACAGAAGACATTATTAATTAGCTAAATGCTCACATCAACGTAATAGATAAAGGTTGCAATATAAGCAATTACACCGTATTAACGCGTACATTGCACGTTAATAGTGCATTAGCTTTATTAAAATGCGTACATAATCTTCAATGGATGAGCGACGCTTCGATAGCATCTTTGCGAGGATAAGATGAGAAACTAATTATGTTTCTATGGTGCGCAGTCGCAGGGAGGGGCGGCATTCCGTCGGTGCGTTGACCTTTCACACAGACCAACAAACCCGTAGACAGAACGAAACATAAATTGAAATATATATTAATGATTTCTATTAATTATCGCACGTATAATAAATTATTGGTCGATTTTGAATTATGTGTATTCTTTTTTTAAATAAAGCCGGTGTTAATTGGCCTTAAAATAGAGCTACTATTTTGAAATCATTAAGGTATCAGTTAATTGATGTTGCAATTCCTTGACAGTCGATTAACAGATATAAACGTGATGTAATTAATGTGCAATTAATTCGGCTACTAAGTGACTTATAATTGCTTTTTCATTTTGACGGCTTATTCCTACAATGGGTTACCAAGTTTTTATTATCCCTATACCGTAAAATAAAACGCAATTTAATTCCTTCAATTAGGCCGTACATATTTTAGAACTTAAGTTATAAAAATAGCTTTTAACTTTTGATAACAGAACATGAAAACAATCTTTCGTCAAAATAGCATTGTCCTGTTAAAATAGTTAATATAAAACTAAGGTTATATATAAATAATTAACCAAGAAAATCCCCCTCTAGTAACACAAGCATTATCTACCAACACCTTTAAACTCCAACAATTTTTTATATTATCAGGCATTAGAGCAAATTGCCTTGTGTAAACGGCGTGTTTGATCTATGGCAGCAGCAGATGATATACAGTATCACAATGTGCGGTGCAAATGTGCTATCTCAAGCCTTTCTGTTTAGAGACAAACTTGAGCTTTGTATTCAACCTCTTCTGAGATGCAACCTTCTGTCAATGAGTGACAGATTTTTGAATGTCGAATGTAGTGTCAAATGATGTTTGGTTTCGGGGTGTAAAAAAAATAAGTATAGATAAGGCAAGGAGTTGAGTAGGAGCTAGAGTAATATTCAATGTTTTTTTTTTTCATAAATAATTATATACCCATTCTCGGGGGTCGGGTAAAGATATTTAGTAAAAACTGCAAATTTAGATAGCTATTCAAAAAATTTGATCCAATATTTGTACAAAATATGTAGAAGGTGTTAAGAAACGTTTTTAAAAGACAAATTAAATTTTCGAGATGCAACTTTATTCTTGTTTGCAGTATAAATAACATATCAAAAGCTATCAATGTCTAGCTTAGCACTTAGGTCAAAAAGTCTAACTTTTTGTATCTCTTCTGTACAAACAAGTTTTTTGTATGAAATTTTGAGTTGATTTTGAGTGAAAAAAAATAATGACATCCGTTGTTTGAATTTCAAAGTTTTTGCCACTTAGGAAATATAGTAATTCGTCACGCTGTGAAGATTGCTTTGTGGTCAAGATATTTAGAAAATCATATCGCAGTTTAAAATAGCTTTTTTTGTCGTTGTGTGGTCTTGAAGAGTGAAGTGCACAATGGTAATTGCCTTCTTAGAATTTGTGTAACATGATATAAATAGGAAAAATCTATCTAAAGTAGTATTTTTTATTGGGTGTCATAATGATGCTAAAATATCTATTTTTTCTTATTTCTGCCTTTAACTAGTAACTTGTTTATATACCTACATATGCCCACTAGTAAATAAATAAATATGTACCCATTAAAAAGTTCACACAGCGCCTTGTCCTGAAAACTGGACAGACAGACAGACCAACTTTCGCATTGAAAATATTACCAGCCAAATATGTTGTCGACTGTACCTAATTTAAAAAAAAAAAATACCTCAATCATCGTATTGAAGCATTCGAGTGTGTAATCGAGCCTCGAAACTTCAGAAATTCTCACTGTCCGTCAATTTAATACTGTTATCTTAATGAAGCTTGTAACTTCTACACACTTTAATGCACGTGGGATTCTTTAAGTTCTACACCTCTGTGCTCAATTGTACTTTTCCTGTAGTATTTAGTTACGATTCGTTTAAACCAAACAGCGTGGCAATTAATATAATTATGCACTTTTGTATAATGCAGATACTGCTAGGCATATAAACTTAGTTATTATGGAAACCACGTATAAATCTTATTTCAGAAAACTATGCTAGCGGTCTTTTTTGTCCGTTTTGTATCCAAAACTACTGATACTATTAAAAAAAAAAACACTGTTGAAAAATTACACTATTTGCAAGTAACATAGACTATATTTTATAAGAACAGCTAGTAAAATATATAAGAAAATAAAGTATAACCTTCTTGTATACAGAGGGGTAAAAAGGAACATGAAATTTATTTTCTTTAATGGCGGACGAAAGGACCAACTTACACTTTTCGCAACTGTACTATCAAGTCGCAAGTAAATTAATAACAAACAGTAGAATATGGGAACAGGGTTATAGACATCTAATATCAATAGAATCCCACGCACAGCATCCTAACCTGTTTACCTCATTTCCTTGAGGCCTGTTTCACAGATTGGAGCGAAAGAGAATCTAAGATTTTGCGAGTGCCGTTATGCAAGACATGCTAATGTAGAATTTTGCATATTATTTTAGGTGTAATTAATTGGAATCAGTTGGAAATATAGTTTTGTTAACTTAAGAGTATTTATGTAGGTAATACCAAAGTATCTTCCATGATTGCGATATTTTGCGCTCCCGAAAAAACTACCCCGTTGCTTTCCTGGGTTTCTATCAGAAGGATAGTCGCTCAGGGTCGTCAAAAGCCAGTAAGTCAGACAGCCACCCTCACCCAAGGATTATAGTGTCACCTGAGTAACTTGGTTAAGGTTAAGGTTAGATATTCGCTCCAAATGTGGCGTGCACTTGGAGAGGCCTATGTCCAGCAGTGGACTGCGATAGGCTGATGATGATGATGATGATGATTCGCTCTAATAAAATACTGGATCTTAGCTGTATTCGGTTAGACTGGAACCCTGATCATTGAGATAAGTGTTATACATTATTGTGAAAAGTTTAGGCAGATGATGCCTATATGAAGTGAAATATACTTAAATACTACGTGTCGCCTAGGTAACAGTACTTACTGAGAATTCAAGGGACATTGTTACTGGGTTTTACCTAGGAATTCTTGGTAACAGCGGGAAGTCTAGACTTGAGGTCATTGGCAATAGTTCCAACACTATTATGTACGATTCAAAACATGGTTAACTGTGGCTAATATCATAATAAATACTTGCTTTTACTGGGTACTGCTCTTGTCAAATAATTTGTAATCCATTTGGGTATGTATTTAAGTAAAATAAACAAACTTACATTGTATACTTTTTATATAATTGGTCAATTTAATGGTAAAATGAAATGCATGTAAAAATCTGTCAAACTTACTTAATCAATTGAGGCATTATTATAATTCAGAGAGGCAAAGTTATTTAAGGCGAGAACCTAACCAGTGGAACAAAATTAAATGCTGTCTTAAAAATGCAAATAATATGATTGCAAAATATATAAATAGGTACATGTATTACTCACATAAAATATGAAATAAGTAATACTAAAAAGCAGCGTCTCATTAAAAATGCCGCCCACTAAAATATTTAATCAAAGTCAAAGTCGAAGGATTAAAACGGAATACATGAATCGTCGCCATTCGGATGATGTTAAATATTTTTTGTCGCCCATCTGAGTGACAGTTTATAAAAACTAGCATAAGACGATAGTAAGACCTAAAAATTCTAATATTTTTATTACATACTACTTACAGTCGCGTTTTTGTCTCACATTCTGGAAAAGTATTCGAAATTTTCAGCTGAAAACTACTTTTAAATCTTTCGTGGTTTGTAATTAAGCTGTGTTCCAAATTTCATCAAAATTGACCCAGCTGTTTCCATATAAGATCGTGACAAACAGATAAAGGTACTTTCCGATCTTTGACACTATGTGGATTTGCATATTTCAACAGATTAGTAGAAACAAAAAATATCGTACAAGCTCATGGAGCCTGACATTAACTAGTTTTTTTGAATAATTAAATATTTTTTGTTAATTGCAGAATAATATTTTCATTGACACTTTAATCCGTCATGCATGTCCGTCTATCGTTTTTTGATACCAAAATCTGACATGATCTTGAGACATGATAATGTTTTAAAATTTTACGGAATTAAAATGTCTGTCTGAGTAAACATAGTTCAATTATGATTGGCAATAAAAGGTATAGGTCATAATTACGTCAGAATAGCATATAGCAGAATAGAATACAGTCTACATATTTTTATGCATGCGAAAGTAATTTCCTAGCAAAGCTGGTTAACTTACATAATTCTATTCTATCTATAAACACTAACATGAGAAAGAGAAAATAAAATGTTTTTAACCGGAAGCCTCCTAAACCACTGAACCGATTTGAAAAATTGTTTCACTGTTGTGAAGCTATGTTATCCTCCAGTCACATATTATTGTCCAGGTACGAGCAAAGGTTCCCCCGGAACAGGGGTGAAACTACGTAAAAAAAGCTAGTATACACTCAAAATTTGGGCAGAATTCACACTCATCGAATTAAGTCCTTGGAGGAAATAATAACGCCAATATCCATACTTTGTTGTACAGTCTATTTGTATGCTTATTTGTCATATATGTAAATAAACTAAACTTAGCGGTGAATACTAAGTAATGTCCTTATGTCCTTTTATTCAGATTGTGATTGTATGCTAAGTTATTGGGTTCGATGCTCGGGTGATGGGGAGGTAATTATTTTTGTTTATATTGTTAAATCTGCAAGGTTATATCGGAAACAATGGTCGCTATTGTTAGTGTGAGTTGGTATTTAAGTTTAATTTTGTATTATCTTCACTTGCTAATATAATCTGAAGATTAAATAAAAACATTTGTAAAATTATATGTCCATTGTGCATAAGTTACAAATTGGTCACAAAATAAACACAGTCAAGACAAAATCTTTTAAAAATACTAACTTCAGCATCACTTATTCAAAACATTATCCAATTTGTTAACTTGCCACATAGTTGCCACGACATATAAAGATGGAACTTAATCACACGAAATCTCAACATTTATTTCTCGCCAAAAACAAGCACAATTCCATTACACTCGCTTGCATTAAAAAGGACACCTCATAATTTTATTTCTCGTTTTAAAAAAAAACGAGTTCCGAAGAATATCACATGTTCGCCATCTCTGGTGTTTTGTAATTAAAAGTATTAAAGGCGACTTATGGTCAGCTGATTAAAGATTGCTATAATACAAGTGTTTGTAATATATAGCGTGGTTTGGAAATAAATATGCGTTGGCAGTCTCTGATTGGGTACAGGAAATCGTGATATGGGACTCTGTAACTGTTCTCAGGATTAAGTTGTACTTTAAACAGTACAGGGTTTAATTAAACTAGTATAGCAGGAAAGAAGTAAATGAGAATGTGACTTGGTGTTAAATCTACTGCAACTGACTTATTGCGTGTGTGCCTATTGGATAACTTTATGGTAAGATGTTGACCTTTTGTGACAGTTAATTATAGAAGTTGAACATGATTATGGCTGGTTATAGAGGAAGCGTATGCCTAGCACTAATTGAATTTTTCATTGCGATCAAACCAATACATAACTCGATACTCTTAGATAAAAAAAAAGAAAAAATAGCGACGAATGCAGGCTCACATCCAAACAATGAAACTTGAACTTTGTTCCGCTAAACATAAAGGTCAAAATAGTTTTGACCTCAGAGAAAACAAGGTCACATAAAGCACACCATGATTAGCACTACCTTTTCGCTGTTCTATCGATATAAAACAATTTCGTTCGGCAAAAAATCTGTAATATTAATTTAATGGTGTTTTTATCAGATCGATCGTAGATTCGTCAGTCTTACACAGCTGTTATGTTAAGGAGAAGTCCAATAGTTATAATCTCAGCCTACTTATGTTATTTATTTTTGTCAATTATGGGTATGACAGTACAATCTCATCTTATTTAAATCATTTTCAAAAGAGTTGCAACTGGTTACTTTTTGTTTCCATGAAGTGTAAGTATTTTTATGACTAACGGTTTCACCCGCATCCCGTGGGAACCTCGGCATGGACCCGGATAAAAAGTAGCCTATAGCCTTCCTCGATAAATGGGCTATCTAACACTGAAAGAATTTTTCAAATCGGACCAGTAGTTCCTGAGATTAGCGCGTTCAAACAAACAAACAAACTCTTTAGCTTTATAATATTAGTATAGATATATTATTTGTTTCAGTAGGTATACCTATTAAGTATATGAAAAAAAACGGTTAAACAGGGATTTATATAAAACTGAAGTTAGTGTCTAGTCTAGTGGTCGGAATCCATAACTCTCCCGCTGCACAAGAAAGGGTCAACTAAGAACTGCGGCAATTATCGAACCTTATCCCTCATCTCACATGCCAGTAAAATTTTGCTCCATATTTTAAACAATCGCATCCGCTACTACCTGGATTGGCAAATCCCACAGGAGCAAGCGGGTTTCGTGAAGGGCAAGGGTACTCGAGAGCAAATTCTCAATGTAAGGCAGCTCGTTGAGAAGGCATACGAGTTTGATACGCCTGTAATAATGTGCTTCGTCGACTACAGCAAAGCTTTCGACTGTGTCAACTGGAATTACTTGTGGAAAGTCCTAAACGAACTTGGTGTACCGAATCATCTCATCGCCCTACTTCGCACCCTGTATGACTCAAGCCGAGGAATAGTGAGAGTCGATAATACAGCCTCAAAGCCGTTTAAATTTTGCCGAGGCGTGCGCCAGGGATGTATCTTATCGCCTATCCTCTTTAACATCTATGGAGAATACATTATGAGACGTACCTGCGAGGATTGGGAGGGAGGCATCACAGTTGGTGGCGTAAAAATCACCAACCTGCGCTATGCCGACGACACTACTCTTCTTGCTGCAAATGAGTCGGAAATGGTTGCTCTCCTGGACCGATTGGAACGTTTTAGCGAGGAGATGGGGCTTTCCATGAACAGGTCTAAAACCAAGGTCATGGTGGTAGACAGGTCTGGGAAATTGGAACTCACAGGCGCTTTGAACCTAGAGATAGTGAATAACTTTGTTTACCTGGGCTCCAATATCAGTAATGATGGCTCGTGCGAAAAGGAAATCCGCAGGAGAATCGGCATGGCTAAGAGCGCTATGTCTCAGCTAGACAAAATCTGGAAGGATCGTAGCATTTCAATAAAGACCAAAACTAAATTGGTACGGACCCTGGTCTTCTCGATCTTTTCGTATGGCGCTGAGACGTGGACGATAAAATCTGCAGACCGCAAACGCATTGACGCTTTTGAGATGTGGTGCTGGAGAAGAATGCTCCGGATCCCTTGGACAGCATTTCGGACTAACGTATCCATACTGCGAGAACTAAAAATCACCTCGCGATTATCAACAGAGTGCCTACGCAAGGTTCTACAATACTTTGGTCACATCGCACGGAAAGACGGGGAAAACCTCGAGAGGCTAATCGTGACCGGTAAAGTGGATGGGAAAAGGCCTCGCGGTCGCAGCCCCATACGTTGGTCCGACCAGATCCGCACTGCTCTTGACTCCACGGTGCACAGTGCCCTTCACACCGCCAGAGACAGAAACAGATGGAAGAATATCATACGTGCGAAGGTGATGACACAGGGAGGTCACGACCCTCAGCATTGAGGAATTACGACGCAAGGAGGAGGAAGTTAGTGTCTGAAAAAGCGTAATCTAATAAAAATACATTTATAATTACTTAACTACTTTTTCAAAAAAAAAATATTATGTATAGGTATCGTATTTAATACCTTTCCAACGCATGCGCATACCCTTAACATTTGAACGGAATTTCCTCATTCTTTTGTTATTGTATAAAGATTTTTTGTTCCTCTACAACAAAAAGTATTTAGAAATAACACAAGGTCAAGCGCATGCAGATGATTTTGATCGATGACATTACGTTTTGAAACGACCGCTATTTTTAAACGCTTTTTTTATTTAGCACTGGCAACATTGACGCTTTTGAAATTCGAACCTCTTTTCTTTTTTGTTTTGTTTTGTTTGTGTGCTGTTCGTGTGTATATGATATATAAATTTAGTGTAGGTTTACCGTTAGTTTCTTAACCAGCTCTAAAAAAGGAGGAGGTTCTCAAATCGTCGGAATCTTTTTTATGCTTTTTTAACAGATTACTTATTGAAATTGATTTGATATTTTTCTTATTCATTATTTAGATATTGAAGCAACACATTGATATTAGTATATAACTGCAAAAAACTACACGAATTACAATTTATTATTTTAACTACAACAAGGACGTATTGTCATTCATGAACATGAAAACAAATGACAGTTATATGCACTAATTATGCCTTCAAAGACATTTCTGCGAAACGCTCACTAAAATAGAATTATCCGTTCCATATAAATATTTTTAATTAACTAGAGCTCTTTATAGTAATGCAACATTAATGTCGGTAATTATTTGAAATTAGTAAAATCAGATAAGTAAAGACTTGTGGGACGGTTATCAGTATTTCAAAGAGAATATATTTGTTTGCCGATTGCGTGAGAATGGGGCGATAGGAACTGGCGATTGTAGTTATGAAGGCTAATGGGCAAAGGAGTTTTTAATACTTGTGTATTAATGAATATTTTATCTTTGTGAGGCCTGTGAGCCGCGGGACTATAGGTACAAAAGAAGTAATAGGTACAGTCACAGTCTTTAATATAAAACTGCTCTTCGTATATTAAAAACTAGTTTCTGCCAGCGATTTCACCCGCATCCCGTGGGAACTACTTCCCGCACCCGGATAAAAAGTAACCTATAGCCTTCCTCGATAAATGGGCTATCTAACACTGAAAGAAATTTTCAAATCGGACCAGTAGTTCCTGAGATTAGCACGTTCAAACAAACAAACAAACAAACTCTTCAGCTTTATAATATTAGTATAGATGTCACGGTTTTAGAACTTAATTAATTGATACAAAAATCTCGCTTAAGTTTACAATTTCTTAAAAGTCTAGTGAAGTTATATTGCAATTTTTGCTATCGTGAACTTTTTTATTTTTCATTGATCAAGCATAATAAAAAATAAGCTGTATAAATAAGAAATACACATTAAACGGAGCTATCTTCTTAAATCCAGAAGCCATCATAAAAATTCCAGCGCAAACACTAAAAATGTATGATTAAATACGAGTTTCTAAGCCTATCCTATAATTCGAGCGTACAATATATAATGAAGATAGGTAGTTATTTTTTGTTCTTTGCACATGTCAAGGATGCGAGCGGTAATTTTCTTAATTCATATAATTTTGTTGGAAGAAGCTGAGCTGAGGATATTGTTGGACCATTTTGTTCAACATTGTTGGTGCAATTAAAATTGTTGGTCAAGTTTCTGATTGGCAATGTCGTGTTAATGGAGCGGTTTTATTTGTGGACTGTACTTTTTTTGGGTGCTAGTGATGTGACACTTTTATGTGTGATTTGGTAAAGTAAATGTGAATATTAACTGATAATAGTTATTTTAAATAAATATACTACAACCTAAAAACATGACGACACAATTATAATATTGTAGCGTTTGCTGAAAATGTAAACTTTTTCAATGCAAGATCTATGAAACTTTAACATCATTCAACAAAACTCCCTCTATAGAACACTAAGAATACCATGCAACTCTACTTACTACCACAGAATCGAACAACCACGATTTTCCTCTTAAATTTTCAGAAATAGATCTTTTCTATCGATTGAGTAATCGCTCATCGATTTTCCCACGTCAACGTTGGTAATAACATTGATATATTCAAAGAATGCCTCTTACAGGCGATAAAGAAACACGGGTCAACCGATATTGTCTTCAGGAACCATTTAATGTTGCGGTACTTGGCCATTTTCTGACGTCTAGTGATTGGGAGGTATCGATGAATGGGATGATTTGTTATCGATACTTTTTTTGGGTTGTCGATGTAATTTTGTTAACTTTAAGCTTGTTTAAAATTGTATCATGGATTAGATAGAGATGTAGAAATATGCCACAATGTAATATTGTATTCTAGCATTTTTAAGCAAAGTATTAAATATTTAGAGCCTAGAATACTTGACCTTTTTTATGGCTATTCTCATGCAAGACGTACATTATCTATAAGTAGGTATCTTTATTACCACTTTTTAAAAATACAAACACCTAATATAGGATCGAGATATTGACATCAGTATCTTACGCCAAACAATACCTAGTCGATATTAACACATCGATATTCTACCGTACATCGATACCACCACAACACTACAACACAGCTACGGTTAGCAAAAGAGTTCATTAATAAACGGTCATAGTGGAGCGTCGGGTAATAGACAGCGTTCTGTCGTGCGTACATTGCCAAGGAAATTAATTAGATACGGAGTAAGGAAGGGCTGCGTACGGCTGGAGTAAAAGGTCTTGCATATTTTACTATGTAGATATGGGTATGGTTAGACTGGTAAATTAAGATTTTTATGAATATTTTTGTATGCTAAATACCGATATTCGATTTAAGCAACATGTAAGCTGGTGTTCTCGCTGTCCAATTTGATAGTCTTAATGCTCAAACAAATTGGATAGTTTCTCACTAATGTACTTGAAGTTACCATTATGTCGGGCACCTAATGATGTTTTAATATAAAATTTTCGAACTGGAATTGAGAGAAGTATAGCATTAAATTATCAACAGTCATGGACCTACATTGTTTTTGCTGACTGTACTAAGCAAAAGCGGCACCGATAAGTGTAAAGTTATTATAAAGTAACATGGCGAAGTTTAGATTGAAAGGACGTAAGTCTTGAATTCTTAGGTAGTCTAAGTATTGTCTATATTAAAGCATGTGTAAATTATATACTTAGACTAGCTTCTGCCAGCGGTTTCATCCGCATCCCGTGGGAACTACTTTTTATCCCGTACCGGGATAAAAAGTAGCCTATAGCCTTCCTCGATAAATGGGCTATCTAACACTGAAAGAAATTTTCAAATCGGACCAGTAGTTCCTGAGATTAGCGCGTTCAAACAAACAAACAAACAAACTCTTCAGCTTTATAATATTAGTATAGATTAGTATAGATAAGTACATTTAAAGATGATTTTAGCGTTTCTATGATGTTAATTAGTGGGAAAGGATAGAATTCGATAGCATTTGCTACATTTGCCAATCTCTGTCCCCTACGAAGCAATCAATAGTCGAATAAGCAGTCGTGCATTTTGATTTTTTTAAAACTTTTTACAAAAAAATAAAATAGACTTCAGGTACCTAACAGGTATACTAAAACCTCTTAAGTCAGACAAATACTATGTTAAAATCAGTTCAGCCAAAGTTGAGATAATCGCGCATAAATATACACACATGCAGGTCGAGTTGAGAACCTCCTTTCTGTAAGTCGGTTACAAACTATATTAATATGAGTTTCAAAACAAAAGATTTAACTTGTCTAATGAAGAATCATTGTCTGCTTATGAATAATTTGAAAAACAATAAGTGGACTCTAACGGCCAGTTTCTTCATCAAAAGTTAAAGTTAAAGTAATGTCTAAAGTAAAAGTAACGGTCAAATTCGTTTTTTCAAGGCTAAACTGACAGCAAAATTCATAGAAAAATTTAATTTAACCGTTACTTTTACTTTAGACATTACTTTAGCCATAACTTTAACTTTAACTTTTGATGAAGAAACTGGCCGTAAGTGCTTCATTTACAGTAATTATTACGAGGCAATATAAATTATTATTAAATGGAAATCATACCGGATATTGGCATTCATTGTTGCTAACAATAAGTTGACGACAATAATTTGAGTCTACTTAATTTGTTTTGGGTCATGAATTTGAACATCATTATAACAGATTGATTCCAATTTAAAGCAGATCTTTTAAATTTACTATGTTTATTTTTGTTGAGTTCAGTAAAAAAATGGCCATATTATTTTAAGATAAAATTTTAATCTTACTTTCGTATCGCTATTTACATATTTATATAAGTTACATACGTAAAAGACATTTACAACCAAACAAAAAATATTGCATATCTTGTTTTAAAACGAAAGATAATTTAAAAATTATCATGAAAGAAGCCAAAGTTGAATATGAGGGCGTTCGCTTAAGAAAATTGCAGTCGCTTCGATTCGACACGAAAACTTCATCAGCACGTGCGTGCGCGCAGGTTCCAAGATGGCGGCCTAAGAATAGTGCAGAACGATGATTTATCTTTAGTACTTATTGCGCTGTGAAATTTACTTATTAAATATAATTTTTATATCATATTAATAAAAAAAAAGTTGTGAATACATTCACAACTTTTTTTTTGTTAATTATATTTTTAAAGAAATAATATATTAATTATATTTTTTATTTTTTCAGGTAAGCATCGGAGGTTACTTACTCATCAACATTAAAAGTTCCCCAAAAGAGGGACGAGACATGAGTACAGAAGCTTGAAAACTTAAATTATTTCGAAAAAGTAAGTACCTAAAATTAGAAAAAAAAAACCCTATTGTCTGGCTACATTAGTCCACGAATGTACACACATCCATATTATAAAACTTTTAAGTAGGCATCGTCATTAGTCTTTTTATCGTCCCACGGATGGGTACATAAATATTGAGCGTTAATCACCAAGCTTGATAGATAGGATTCGGTGATTTTAGAATTAGGTATAACAAGGTGCTAACACAATATAAAAACTAAACTCTATGTTGTGAAATGTATATTTAAAACATACGTTTCACTGCACGTTCAAATAAGCCAGTGTTCTATCATCCACACATAAACAAATCTGTCCAATCAGACCTCATCTGCAAATACCTTCATTCCCTTCAAAATCACCATACTAGGAAGTTCGGTCACTCAGTAGCTGTCGTTCCAAGTAGATAATCCGCAAAGGTTCCAAGTCATAAATATCTGCCCACTGGATACAACCTTTTAATGCTAAGCTGGTATAAGCGATGAGGGCTTTGGCAGACGCCCCTTAGAAGAAAAAGGGCGTATGTGTATTGTGTGGGTCTATTGTGTTCGCCTTTTTAGAAGTAGGGAAAATTCTGATGGATTTACTGTTTTGGCTACTGTTTTGTTATGAGTACGTAGTAAAATGTGGAGAAAGGTGGAAGAACATTTTTCTATTGTGATGTCTAAGGTTATGTTTTCACAGGAATGCGTGAGCTTAAAATACTTTCAATTTTTTTTATCATACACTATTTTCTTCTGGTTTCGCCCGCTGAATTTAATGCCCATACTGGGATAGAAAATGGCTTATTTTACAAGGAAAGAGAGTAGTTTTCTAACCGTGAAAGATTTTTTTAATCGGTTCAGTAGTTTCATAGAATTTGGGGTAAAAACAAAATAATGTCTCCTCTTCATACTACTGTGTAGATTGCTAAAGAGTCATATTATATGATTACCATATGGCTTCTCTTACATCATCACAAAAGGCGGTATGGCAATGCCTCTTACACCCTTTCGCTTCTATGATCCTCAAATAAATATGTATATCGAAGCCATAAGGAAAGGCGCGACAGTGACGATAATCGTGCGATTTCAGCTTATATTGTTAGTGTGCAGCCGACCTTTGGCTCCAGAATCCGACAGTCTAATAACTAGGAGTAATATCGCTAAGAGTAAACTGCAAACTTTAACTTACTTTACTTAGTCGGCCGATAGTTTGTATGGGCTCATAAATCAGTGTAAGGGGATCTTCACACTGCCCCGCATCACGCTGCATCTTGCGTGTCGACGCACCTACGCGCGTTCCTGCGGGAGTGCAGATCTGCATCATCGTGCGGGTTTTTCGCGCACTCACGCGCGTAGTTGCGTTTTGTTAATTCACGCACGGCGGCTCTCATCGAGTTCCATTTTCAAACATACACGTCACGCCCATTCAAAATCACTGCGGGATTCAGTGTGCCATACCTTGCGTCTCGCCCTGCACCTACGCGCGGGGGTGCGTTTTTCTCCGCATGTATGTGCGTGATCCGCATGAACGCGCGTGGATGCATTTTCAGTGTGTTGGACTATGCGTGTTTTCCATACAAACGGAGATATTTCCATACAACGGAAAAAAAACGCATCCACGCACTACGCTGCATCATGCGGGGCAGTGTGATAATCGCCTAAAGATGAATGGTAGTACGCACATTAAAAAGATCAGGAATTTATCTGTCATCAGTGAGACTGAAACATTTGATTGGAATCAATATTTTATTTAAAGTAACCGTTTTCCCCCAGTTTCAACCGCAGTCCATGGGAACTACTGCCCGGTACTGGAATAAAATATAGCCCATGTTACTCGAGAAGAGTGAAGCTTTCCAACAGTAAAATAATTTTTTAAATCGGTGTGCAAATTTTTGAGTTTATCCATTACAAACCAAAAATATATTGTTTTCCTTATATTTTTTGTCAACCATCGTGTCAACTGTTGGCCGACTGTTTAGTCTGCGGTGTGCTACTCTAAGGCTTTGCAAACCCTCAGTTAGTATTGACAGGTTTAGTTAGGTAAAGCGTGGAGTTATGACTTACAGCGTGTTTTATTTTCAAGCCTGAGATGAATCAATTTGGAATGTTTCTTTGAGCAGGAAGTAGGAATAGCTACTGTACATATTTTAACTGTAGGTGTCAGTTTTTCTCTATTTCTAATAATATCTGAACTAGGTAATTTATATCGCTTCTTTTGAATGGTATTTTTTAAATACAAATTCTTGCTTGTTACGATAGTAAAACATTCTTAATCAAATGAATCTGTGAAGATCCAATTGCTGTCAATTATCTCGCACATAGAAACTCACTCGCCAAAAGCACAATCAACTCGCTTAACTCGCAGTTTAAAAACAGCACTTCAATTTCCCACATATTCAAATAGCAGCTAATAATAAATATATATCGCCAATATTATAATGTGTAATGAAAAACGTTCGTTCGCTATCAGTCGTCCACTCGTCACGCCACAGTCTAGAAGAATATGCAAATACAGCTTATCAAGCCCCCCGCCTAGTCCGACTTATGACAGACACGTTCCTTCGACTTTACGACGCATACAAACAAATAGTTGGCCGTGATTCATCTGCAAAGTTTATGTTATTGCTAGACTGTGGGTTGTGTGTGCTACATGGTGACTTGGTGAGCGTATGACAATAAGTGTGGTTTATTTTAATTTTGTAAGGCTGTGGGTTTGTTGGATATCGATATTTGAATTGCAATCGTTGTTTGGCTGGCCGTGTAAGGATGCTAGAGAGTTAGAATGCGGTAAAATTTTATATAATGTCAAATATGAAGAAAGGTCAAAAGTGCTTTGGTATCGTACATAATATATAAGTTACATGGCTGAGCATTATTTTGGCTATCTAGATCATTACAAACTGTTTCTGCTATGGACACTAATTTATGGTACATACCTATTAACTTGAAATATTAATTATATTTCCTTCTAATACCTACGACTGGTAGACCAAAATTAAATTTCAATTATCTTTTCTACGATTAGTTTTCGCATCCTTACAACACTCCGGGTGCGTTTCACACGCTGAGCGCAACGCAACACGTATCTCTGTTACCCAACTGCGCTTGACCAACACACCGTTAAAGCTATTATAGTTTTGGTTTAGCATTCCTTTGTATCAGGACTCAAGCTATTTGAAGAATGTTTCAAGGGACTTTTAAAATTGAAAATAGCCAATTCGTAAACAAAAATTTAAAAAAAAATATTAATCTCTTAAAAATTTTGTGGCTTTTTATGTTGATATGTACTTTTTGGACACAACATATCGAGGATTTTATTGTACATTTTAAAATTTAACACGTTTACGGCACCTATGGCAGAACTCCATAAAATACTGTTCATCTGGGTTTTTGATGGAAAATCATCAAACGACACCCGTTCCCTGGGGACAGAAAAAAATTGTTAAAAAATCTTCATATTTTTACGGCCTCTATCTAACAAGCCATCGGTTAACAACCTATTATCATAGATAAGAGAAACATCACACTTCCTGTGCTTGTCGCCAATAACTAATGTTCCTTGTCGGCAGTCCGTTTGAAATTATACCCCGCGTGCATCGGCGACAGTTGCAAAAATATTGCATTGTCTTAACTGTGCAAACGAAGTGTGGAATGCTGGTATTGATCATTTATTGTGAAGAAATGTTTGCATGGATATATAAAATTTATTTTTTTTTAGAGTAAGAATTATACAATATGTATATTTAGACGAGGGACTTATTGAAGGAGGGTGATCAGTGTTCGATTCTCGTCCCAAATATGTAAAAAAACTATGACCTTAATTTTTCATCTAATTGTCCGATAAAATACAGTATTCATGGACACAGAGCGCAAAGCGAACTCGGAAATAGTAAAATGCCTACATAATCACGCGCCAAACACGTGCCTCTCCTGTTGATAAGGAAGCGAGCGCGCAAGCCCCGCCCCTTTCCTTTGTTATGTAGCCGACTAGTTCCGAAGATGTACCATCGGCTCGTGCGCACCCTGTCGCGCCCCCGGCCTGCTGACCGCCAGTCTATGCGAACCCGCCGCCGCTTCCGCATTGCGTAAACATCCCCGTTTACCAAATTTACGTAAAGTGCATTTCCCAGTGTTAGGTAGTGTATGTAGTGTAATAATGTCGTCCCGGTATTCAAATTAAGAATATTGGGATATGGTTCGTGCCTACACGTTATCATATGATCGTGTGCGAGCTGCCTTTAATTTGTACAGAGAAATGAACATACCAACATGACGGAGCACCCCCGCACTATCAGGTGCGCGTACGTGAGTACCTAAACATTCATTTTGGTGACAAGTGGATAGGTCGTGGCGGGCCCGTGCCATGGCCCGCACGCTCGCAAGATCTCACTCCGCTAGACTTTTATTTGTAGAGTGTGGTAAAAATAATGTTTATTCTATGGAGTACTCCAATCGCGAAAATTGAAGGAACGAATAACGAACGCATTTAACAGTGTGAGAAGTGATCCGTGCTTCCTTAACCGAGTTAAAGACAATATGCGAATGCGAAAAAGATAATATGCGTGCCGAACTGTGCATAACGCGGGGAGGTGCACATTTCGAACAATTTTTAAGATTAGTCTAATTACTTCCTTAAGTGCAAAAACGTTGTAAATACTCAAATTAATCGTCGTAAATGCTCAAATTATTAATCGTTGTAAAAAAAGGTGATTCCGTTTTTTAAATACGTTAAAAATACGATGGTGCATCGCGTCTTATGAAAAATTGCATTGCAGAATGTTTATTGTTTGATGTACCTAGATATTTTTGCCTGACCTAAGCCAGATTTAAAGTATGAAGGGAAAATGCATTCATACCTACGTCGGCGTCGGCCATTGATAATGCCGTCGCGCATATGTTCTGCGATAAGCGCAAGGATGTCGAAACGTTGCGAAATTTTTACGACTTTTTTGGAACGGCTTTGTTCGTCATTAATCAGGGGTTTTTTATTGTTTATATGTTTATTGGTGAAGTCTATGCCTAAACTATTGGGGGTTTGAATAAGTCCCTCCTTTAAATATACATACTGTATAGTTTTAAGAAGTCAAAGGTATTGTAACTAGTGATACCTATAAAATACTTAACAATTTAATATTTTGGTGACTGTTAAGAGGGTTAAAGATTTCTAGGGTCAGTAGTCTAAGATGGGAATGTAGTGAATTGTTTTCAAAAGTATCTGAAAATAAAGATAAAAAAACCTAAGGTACTGTAAAAAAAATGTGAAATGGGAGTTAAACGGTTTGTTAAGACAGGTGGTATGAAATTATGGCCATATTACGAAGATGTGCAGATTCTATTACAAGACCAACTTTGATTAGGTAGTAATTTAAAACATAACTGCGTCTAGAATGATGTAACACAAATATTCAGCAAAAACAAAAAAAACAAAGTATTCAGCTACATTTTAGCAGCAAAACTTTTATTTCCCATAAAAACAAGAATTACCATTTTGTATCAATAGTAATCGACAAAACTTCCACACGTGTTACGACCAATACATGAAATACATTTAAGCAAAAGGTATTTATTTCTAAATCTATACGTGCAACTGTATATTAACGATTATTTTTACGATCTATGTTCTGTGGTAAGAAAAAGAAATGCGTATGCGCAAATCAGTTTTCTTCAGGCATTTAGTAATGTTGCCTAATCAGGTAAAATGATGTTTTCGCTAGGTTTTGTTTTGACGTATATTTCTTTTCTAATGTATGTGTAAACTGAGAAAGTAAATGTATCTGTAAATTTTATTTACAAAAGTATAAGATTAATATAAGATATATATAAGATATAAGATAATAATTAGTATAAGATTAATAATCTCAAGCTACGAAGTCCATAGAGTCCTTAAGAGTATGCATTATGGCAGAAGCCCTGGAGAGGATGGTATTACTACTGAAGCCTTAAAACTTGGTTCAGCCACACTTGTTCCACACCTTACTAGTCTTTTCAATAACATCTTGAAAACAGGCAAGATCCCAGATATGATGTGCCACTCTAACATCATACTACTTCACAAAAAAGGAGACAAATCTGACATAAACAACTACAGGCATTAGCTTAGTCTCGCATATTTACAAAGCTTTTATCAAAATTCTTCACAACCGGATCGATGTAAAATTAGACTCCTATCAACCACCCGAGCAAGCCGGATTCCGCCCTAATTTCTCCACAACAGACCATCTCCAGTCACTTAACCAAATTATCGAAAAACACGTTGAGTTTCGGAAACCATTGTACTTGGCATTCGTAGACTACACAAAAGCATTTGATAGCATTAAACATCCAGCGATATTCTCAGCATTGCAAGACCAAGGCATAGAAAAAACCTACATAGACATCTTAAAAACAATATACAGCAATAGCACCGCGAACATAAAACTAGATTCATCAGGCACCAAATTCCACATAAACAAAGGAGTCAAACAGGGTGATCTGCTCTCTCCAAAACTTTTCACCAGCACGCTTGAAGAGGTGTTTAAGGAACTGGCGGACTCCTGGATGCCTAAAGGTATCCGAGTCGGCAGTAAACAACTCACAAACCTTCGCTTTGCAGATGATATTGTCCTATTCGCACCGTCGGCAGAACAGCTGCAACAGATGCTCCAAGAGCTGAGCTCCGCCAGCCTCAAAGTCGGGCTTGCGATGAACCGGTCAAAGACTAAAGTAATGACTAATAGCGCGAAACGTAGGGTCGAGGTAGACGGGCAAGAGATACAACATGTCGACGAATACATCTACTTGGGCCAGTTAGTGTCCTTCGAAAACAGGCAAGACAAAGAAATCGATCGACGGATCGAAAACGCCTGGAAGAGCTACTGGTCCATGAAGTCGCTCATGAAGGGTGAGCTCCCTTTGTCGCTGAAGCGGAAACTAGTCGACATGTGTATTCTGCCCATCCTAACCTACGGCGCTCAGACTTGGTCTTTGACCGAATCTCAAAAGTCCAGGCTAAAAGTATGCCAAAGGAGCATGGAGCGTAGCCTGCTCAACATACGGCTTAATGACCGGATACGCAACACCATTATCCGGTCCAAGACGGGCATAGTCGATGTGGGCAATAAGTCTGCAAAGTTGAAGTGGGATTGGGCGGGGCACATCTGTCGAATGCACCCGGACAAGTGGGCCAACATCACCACAAACTGGATCCCTGAGGATGGAAGGCGACCGAGAGGGAGACCAAGAAAACGCTGGAGAGAAGACTTGGACAGCTTCCTCTCGGACTGGCCACAAACAGCGATGGACAAAGAAAAATGGAAGGCTATGGGGGAGGCCTTTGCCCAGCAGTGGGACAGCATAGGCTAATTTAAAAAAAAAAAAAAAAATAAGATTAGTGCGTCCTTGTATGTCAAATATGTCAAAGATTGGTCTTGATTGATAGAAGGCATGTGAGGGCAGAGTAAGTAATGTTCCTCGTCCCCCGAACACCCGCATTTTGGACATATTTTCTTAGGAGATTTATGCGTTATGACATCTCCGTTAGTCATTTAGTTCTCCATAGTCCTCATGCAAGTGAAATCGCAGGAAACAGCGAGTTACTTGTTAAAATAACACCACTATTACTCATAAGTTGTAAAGTTCCTGAAACAGTCTGAAAATCAATAGAAAGCTAAGGGTAAAGTGATTAACTTTTGTTTGAAAACTTCACACATTTTCGCCAGAGGACGTAAAGACAACTGTATGTGTTAGTTTCATGACCAGTGTAGATTGAGCCTTATTTGTACGTAGCTTACATATTAAGGCAGATCTGAGATTTTTGATATATTTCACGAATCTGTTTCTGGATTTGTATTCTTCTTCTTCCTCCTGCCCAGTTCCCAATTTTATTTGAGGTCGACGCAATATGTCATTCTCTTCCATTTTCCCCTGTCACTCGTCATACCGACACTCACTCACTGATACTACTGAATTTGTATTGCAAAGCAGATGTTTAAAGGGTCCTAAAATTATTTGCTAAATATTACTGGCAAAAATCGTAAAAATATATTTCTCTCTTATTCTAAACCTTATGGTTTAACATTACATTTATAGGAAAAAAAACGATTTAATAATTTATGACTTAATCATAAAAATGTTCGGACGCCATAGCGGCAGTTTTTACCCGACTGCCCAGAAAGGTTATGTTTTTTATTAGAGTCTATTAAACTAGTATATAGTCGTATGTAAGATATTTAGCGCAAAAGCTCGCTGCACTGACGGACACCTGCATGAGATATCGGTGCAACAAGTTAATTACATCTAAGTGTGACATACGGATAATTAGGATAGACAACTTTGTGGCGAACCTTTACTTTAAACATTTTTATTTCCGGAAATTGAGCTTTGATGACCGTTGAGGCTTTTTAATTTAGGGTGTTATAGATTATGTATTAGTAAGCGGAAAAATCTACAATTGCAAGAATAATAATTTGGCTATCACAACAAAATAAACCCGATATAAGCATATGACTCAATCGAAATATGGCTCAATATAACTTTCATATAACATCGAGAACTTTAAACTTTTACTTTAAATACTCAAACACAACAACTAAACAATTTACGGTATTTTCAAAATAAACGGAATTTTTATGTTATTTTCAATGAAATAAAATCACATGCCTCTACGTTTACTCGCAATCACAGTGTGTACTATAATTTTTATTACAACATTTATAGGTAATCGTAAACTTTTGATCGCAGTAAAAAAATATGCTCCAACCGTAGTTTTGTTCCCATCTGGTTCATTAACGATGGAATCATCAATTTGCTGCGAAGACCCAGTTAGCTTGGATCACATAAATAGAAAATTGACGATTTCCTATTGGTAGAAAAATAACAAAAGTGTATAAAATGTGTGACATGTATGTTTGTTTTTGCTCTCTACCTATGAATTTTCTTAATAGTTAAGTTCTTCTTTTGCAGGAGGAACCTTCTATAAAGTGCACTGCGACACTTCTGTTGTTCATTGCTTTTCTGTTCAATAAGCCATTTACCTCATTTCATACAATCCGTGCTGTGTTACTGGGGATGAGTGTAGCTTTCCTACAGTGAAAACATTTCCAAATCGGTTCTGTAGTTTTGGAACCTTTAGGGTGCAAACAAACAAAAAATGTTTTCTCTTTATTACATATATTATTATAACACATTTAAATTTTTAAAAGTGTATGTGTGTAACCAAAACTTGTGTGCCCCATTTCATAGATAGAAGTGTCCCAACAAGTTGGCGAAACTATTTGTCAGTATATGTCGCTAAAACACCTTAGTTGGTTGTTATATTTATAGCTAGTTTTAACGCCAAGTGTGGACACCATACATCACTTTCAAACAGTTTAACCAGTTTTAAATAGCTTATTAAATCGTCCCCGCGGTCTTTGCGTAGGAGAGGGTAAGTAATTCAGTGTTTATGTATCAACGTTTACATGCATTTTAAATACATTATAATGTGTCTTCTTTCTTTAAAGTTGGCTGAAGTGGTAGTGGAAGTTTTATTCGATAGTAAAAAGACTACTAGAAGTACCTATGAAGTTATGTCGACTTTGAATAGTCACTTCGACAGCAAATACGCTACGGCTCTATATTAAAGAACATGTATCTATATTTTATCCACAAACACACACAAGTTGGCACACACAAGGTAACGGGAAAATCCTGAATAAAAAGTAGCCTATGTGTGTAACAAATTTCACTCAAATCAGTTTAATCATTTATGAGTGAATGAGTATAGTCAATGGGATGTTCACAAGACTGAAACATTTTGCTTAATTCAGTCCTTATTAGCCTAATAGGCTTTTAAACAAGTACCAATAAAAAGTATACAGTATAACAGTGCTTTAGCTTCCTAAGAACAGAAACCATTTAAATATACCCCATGGTTTTATGGAGGAAACTCTTCGATACCTGTCTAATGCAGGTTTATAATGTTTTTATGGTTTTCAATGCCAATTCCACTTGGAAACCAGATCAATCGTCAATTATCTGTCGTATAATTTCTTATGGGTTTCTCTTCGTATGCTGTAACGGTTTATGGTGAAATGTTATGATGTCTTCGTGGCTGTTTCTACAAATTCGTCTTTAGTTTTAACACTTAAAATCTTAAATGTGCCTAAAGTAATGAAAATAGAAGACGTGTGAAATAAATGTACCTACACGCTCATCTATCTATATAAATTAAAGTCTTCTTTGATATTAAAGTGCATTTAAAACAAGTACGTAAATATCTGGAGAAAAATTACGTAGTACCTAAAACATTGTGTAGTAATGTGCGCTCTCTGAAAATACTACTGACCAATTTAACTAAAACTAAGCTGTCCTATTTGATACCCTTTTGCATATTTATGTCCTGTTCGCATATTTTTATGTACTTATCTATAAGTCAAGTAACGGTACGATTCCATATAAAATCAAACAAGCAGAATTCATTCTATTAATCCTAAAACATGAGGCTTACAGACAAATCGGTTGACGTAACCCGCGTCTCCTTGAAGCGAACTTATCGCCATCTATCTAAAGCTAGGACTTAGTATGATAATATGCGTAATCACAGCAAGCTTACTAAGTAATGCTAATGTTATCGGCAAACAGTTTAACGCTACCACTGTATAGATTAGTGTTCAAAGAAGGCTTAGTTTATGGTAAACTTGTAAACAAGAAAATTATAACTAATCCAATGTAACAAGACAATCCAACAACAACAATTATTGTAATAACTAAGTATCATTTTGAAATAAAAATCATTTTGAAAACCTGTGGCTGTAACGGTGAAGGAAAACATCTTGAAGCTTCACCATTGAGCAAGTATTATTGTTAACGCTCAATCCCTGTCTGTGTGAGAGGAGGCCTGTGTCACCATACTTCTTTGACATTATCATCATCATAATCGCGCCCTCATCCAAATTTCATTTGGGATCGGAGCAGCATCTCTTCTTCTTTCGTTCTCCTTCAACTGACGATATCTTAAAAGGAACATTTGTTCTTCCTATATCGTCCTTCACAGAATCCGTCTTAGATTCTATAAACTCACATAATTGTGGGGTCTTTATTATCGTAGAAAATGTATTCCTGTAACAAAGCATATCGTGCAGGAATAATGCCAAGAGGAGGTTACTGATTTTATTTTTTAAATAAACTTCTGTCCACATTATTTTATGCCAAACCATTCTCCACGTGATCTCTTAAAAACCAGCAAATTGCTGATAAGAGTGACTATGAGTGTTATCGCGCTCATAACATCGGGAGGTAGGCAGGTAGGGTAGGCGAGAACAGGTATATTGTGGCTTTCCTATCGCTGATGGTATCTGAGTATCCGCTAAGAGGCGGGGATAACTGTACCCTTGATTACGACGCCTCCCTTAGGGGTTGGCCTGGAAATATAGAAAATAAATTATTAAAAATATGTACAGATCAGATGTTTCTTTATGAAAAGGCTGGTAATGGCAAAAACACTCCAACTTTTTTTAAGACTTCCCAAAACTGTTGGTAAAGCAAAAACTAAGAACAAGCTACAGATAACAATAAATTAATAAATATTAAAAATAATGTATGCAAAATATCTCATTTAAAATATGATTCATATAATTCAAAGTCAGATTTAAAATATGTAGCCGGCTCAAAAGTCGAATCGCTTACAAAAAAAATTAAGAAATATCGACATATTTTTTTCATGAATAACGAACGAAGGCGTTGATGTGACAAGTACATGACACTAATTAAGGACGCAATGCTCGATACGAAAGAGGTTTTGTTCGGTAGGACCATCCATCTTAATCAGTCGCCATAACCCTTATCTCAATGACATAAAATCCAAATTTGAATACTACAACAACCACACAAGTTTGCATCAACTACGCTAAAGTGTAGAGACCTTATTTGGAAGTGATAAGGTCGATATTTGAATGGGGAAAGTATGAGAGATGTCACATCGATATAACGTTGACAATGACCACCGATTGAGCGATCTGATCAGCGAGTAATCGATAAGAGATCGGAATCGAGAGGAAATCGATTGAATCGATTCGTCTCGTTATTTCAGACGTTGATTATTGAATATTGGTTTAAGGATTATACTCTGTAATCTGATGTACCTGTATATCTTTTGATAAAACGTAACTGGACATGGTATTGGTCGTTATCAGAGTCTTTATAAATGTAAATATACTAGAAAATAATATACTTTATCAGTGAGATAGCACTCTTTTAAAAGACTTTTAGCTGTTTATCTATAAGATATATAAAATGCATCTTCTTCATCAGTATTCAGACAAGAGTAAATTTTTCAATTTAACTGCCTTACCAAGTTTTCAATCCTACTCAAGATTGAAAAAAATCTCCACTCCCAGTCTAATCAACACATGAATAAAACATTTCTTACTACCATTATGTCGCAAGCATTTCTAAGGAATTTCAAGAAAATAACACAAGGCTTTACGTACACCAACAAAGCCTACATGTCAGTGCACATTCGCTTCAAGAAAGACAATATCAACGCCGACACTTAAAGACAAACATATATTCCACTACTTAAAAACAAAAACATAAAGGAAAATGAACCTTAAGGTCTTAGTAATAAGAGTGAGGTAGTCTCCGCAGGGGTGGTAGCAAACTTGGTTGCCGCAAACCACTGAAACTCGATGCTATGTAACCAAACTCACTCATATTTAATATTTATAAGTAATCAGACAAGCTTTTGTTGTTTTTCGAGGTTGCAGGGTTTCTTTTTATTATAAAGATAAAAGGGAAACTTGAAAATATTGCATTTATTTTTAGATAGGCATTATATTTTAGTAAATGTGATTGCAATATCCAAAAAAAGCTTTTCATGTTTGGTTTTGAAAAAGGCATCTATTTCAAAAAAGTTATAAAATACTTACCAACAGATATGTATTTCTTTTATACGATTATAAAAAGTCATCATTATCTTCGGACATAGTAGACTCGACTATCTATACTTCTTTGAATACTAAATTCAGGCAATCATTTCCAAAAACCTCTCCCATTTCATATTTCCAACCCATTACACAATTATACGATGATACAATAATACCATCCAAATTCCTTTAATATCATAACCCCCAAGTTTTTCTCTCTCGATATCATTCCATTCCACACCACTAATGTCAGAAATTCTTACAACATCCAAAAAAACAACATTTTCGTAATTCGTCGCAATTCCCAAAAACACTCTTCGGGCGACTTCGGCCCGTTACGTCATCAGCGCCATGTTTTCTCGTGCAAAAACCGTGTGCTGCGCCTGCACATGATCCAAGCATGTCTCGTCGCCTAATTGGGTGGTTCTACCGTCGAGCGTGCTCATTGGACAAGGGGCGGCGCGTAATTATTTTAATATCCCCACCCCCTTTTTAATTAAAGCGAATTGCACATGAAGTAATGCGAGGAAGTTATGATTTTTTTATGGCCTTGCTTATGAAATGCTGTCTGCTTGTAAGTGTGATAACAGATAAGTGAAGTTATCTAGAGTTTTTATTTATAAAGTGGTTTTATAATAATTGCTATGAGTTGACTGCGGTGAAGGGTAACTAAAGAAAAACGCTCAAGGACCTACCAGTGACCAAGAAAATGAATTCAACTGTCACCTTTTTTGAGAATCCACTACTTAGACCACCATCACCTGTAACATACTCGTAGATCAGCAATTTCCTGCCAATTAATAATAAAGGAATCATAAAAAATAATGTTAGCGTAAAGCTTCATGTGCACCCTCCTTTACCGGTGCGTTTGCGCATCGCAATTGATCGAACACGGTATTTCATATAAGACGGGTGTGGTCGGATGCCAATGGTTGCGATTACCATTAAATTGTGGTAACCTAACCTGTTGGCTTGCACTGGACAACCAAGCTTTCGGGATGCATAAGTTCGTGTTTGAGGGTAGGTAGAAAATTGTATGATATCTGTATTTTTATTCAGTATCACTTCATCATCATCAGTCTATTTAATGTCCCACTTCAGGGCATAGGCTTCTTATATAGAAAATAAATTAGCGTTAATCACCATACTTGCTCAAGGCGGATTGGCGATTTCGGAATTTGAAGTCCAGGCTTTCTTAAAATGCTTTCCTTTACCTTTTAATCTATCATTAGTCTAAAATACATTAAGAAAGTATGTACGTTCTTAAGACAGCATCTGAATGTATACCAAATCAATCTCTCTAGCTCCTTCACAGTCAAATGCTTTTATTTAATCTTCCGCACCTTTAAACTTACCCAACATTAGATCAAGTACCACTTCGTTATGTCATTGGAATAACCAGGTTATATCCATTGATTGCAAAACGACTGTTTAGTTAGTACCTAAGGATTTATTAGGAGTAATAAATCATACTGCTGTTCAATGAATATTTATCAGAACTGCGTTGGATCTCTTCATTACCAAAACTGCTTCTACTGCGTTTAGTTCAAAATTACCCATAGAGTCAAATTCAACTGGGACATTGTACAATTCTGTTGGAATACACTTATTTCCATTCCATACATATGTGCTTAATCAGTCATTCATTCAACATTCGTTCCAGAATCTATTTGACATTCAAATTCTTTATCAGTTTCGACTTCGGCTTTCGTTTTCATTTAATCCTTACCAAGATTACGAGGACATACCTTTACAAAATTTGGGAATTCCATCACATAACTAATCTTAACATTCTGTAAGTTAGTAAAAATAATCAGGTATTAGTATTCTATGAACCTATTCTCATGGTATTTAGAGATGTCAGTCTGAATTTCAATAAGCTCGCATGGGTCTTCCCGACAGTTCAAGGTCACTTTATTGTCATTATTTTGGGCTATTGTTCTATTATGGTTAAAGTCACATCAATGTGCAAGTCTAGACGTGTCGATAAAATAAGTTTTTTATTTCCTGAATGACAGATTTGCTACCTACACCTACAGCAGAAAGAATTTCCGCGTGTTATGTATTAAATATGAATATCATTGCACATTCTTGTAAAATCCTCAACGTCTTTTAGATCTGCACCTCCTTTAATTTGGTTACCTAATCATGCTAATTCAACATAATTAATGAGATCAACAATTAGGAAACTTGATAATTTGTCGGCAACAAAACAGATCAGTACAATCCTGACACAAAATAGATCTTGCTGAACAAGTCAATCATTTATTTCACAACGATATTCAAATTCTATGGCTACTTTGTCGCCGTTTGTTAGCTTAGATAGGCCAATTATCTAGCTCAAGTTGTAGGTGTTACCTGTTTTATATCGAGTGCTTTAGTGTCAAGGGCTACGGGTGGTGAACCAGGTGTAACTTCGTTTTGTAGTGATTGGAAATTAATTACGATGTTTGTTTTGTCGGTTAATTGTCTTCTGTCGTTGTTGGTTTTTGATGAAGTGGGTGGTACTGTTGAAGATGCTTCAAGATCATCGTACAAAACAATATGAGTAGAAGCAAACTTTGAACCAGACCTTGTACTTCCTAAAATAGTTCCAAAAACGTACATTGTTAAAATTCCTAATAAGTTCATTGTTTCTCACGCCAAAACACGTCTAGCATATCTCCAAAAAATTCAAACAATTGTTTCCAGGCGTTGTAATCTCGAATAACCACGTATAACTAATCTAAAATCCAGAAAAAAAAGAACAAAAGAATCCAAAACGCATCAGCAGACCGTAATGGAGATCACGTAGCCTCGGATCTCTGATTACCCCTCTCACTTTAATTTACGACCGTTATTCGAGTGCGAGCGAGATGGAATTAATAATGGTCTAACCGCAACACGGACTATCATTAGGTGGTATTCCATTTATGAATACTGTGTCTCTTTGGTGAAGAGAGTGAGGGAGTTTTGTTCTGAGTTGAGACACAGTGTCGGTGGGTCGGGGATGGTGTTAAAAGCTTCAGAGGTTGTTATAGTGGCGGAAACCGTGGTACGTCGGTATAATCGTACAGCCGACAATCGTAAGAAATAAATGATTTTTTTCTTCTTTTTTTTCTGTAGCCTTAAATTGGTTTTTATATGTTTTTCTTAAGATTTTTCGAGACAATCGTTCGTGGTTTGTGTGATTATGTATAATTTAATCGGTGGTTATCGATGCAGCCGTTGTCAATGCGTGATGCCATTATAGTTGGCTATAAACGCAATTGTTTCCTCTCTGTTAAGTGAAAAAAATTGTGGTGAACACAATTTAAAATATAAAAGTTTTATGGTAGGTCGTTTCAAGTACTCCAGAGAGTACATTTTCAAAACTATAATTAAATAAAAAAAATACACATAAGTTGAACTCGTAAACATGCAAACTTTTCGCTTCAAGACGAATGCAATCAAGACTATATTAACGATGATAAATAGCCTTTAAAGCAATTGATCACCAGAAAAGGAGATACCAACATTTTTAACACTGAATAAAAACTACACAAAATGTATAATCGGGCGTTAAACATACATCAAAATGACTGACATTCAATTAAAATAATGATATGTATGTAGGTACGAAGTCAAAGCTCACCTACTAAGATTAAAAAATAACTATTTTTAATTTCCGATACGAATCACAATTAATTGGAATAATTCCTGCTACAAGATCAGTAGCACAATGCGCTTATTTAGCTTGTCGTTTTGCAAGATTTAACTTATAGCAAGCATCATTCATGCAAAGTTAGCCTATGCCGCCAATATTCCACCAAGGTACCACCTTCCTTCCCAAAACTTCCAGCCACTGCAATTTCAACCTTATCGTCATCAAGTTAAGGTCCATGATGTTTGGTTGGATCTTTTTCAGGCTTGTAGTGAAGTCATATTTTATCCTTATTGTAGGCTGTCATAATAATCTCCTTTACGTTGTTATCGTATTGCAAAAGAGTTAAGTGAACGCGTGTTTTACATACGCAATCATACTAATATTGTGAATAAACGTTTATTTACTCTGTGTCGCTTGGGAGGTTGAGTGCCATTTGCCAATGAATGTGGTAGAACTTTAGTGGCTATTAGTTCTAAGTCAGTGTGTGGTCTTTCCCATTGACGAGGTGTTGACAATGTAATAACTCAAAGAGTTATGAACAATGACATATTTCTTGCCATCTTTAAAGTAATCTACCAGGTTACCAGAAAGCTACAAAAGGTGATCAACCTATCAATACGCCATCTAAACAGTCAGCTGTAGAACCCCGAAACAAAAGAATAAGTGAACACTCTAAATTCAAATCCGACAATCCCACTTCGTTAGCATTCATATTTTAAAAAATGGCCGAAGATGTTTTAATTTGAAAATCGTTGTGGTGTTAATAAGCCGTACCATAAACCGTATATTGTTTTATTGGATGATATTTTTATGGGGCTATTATGAGATGTTTGAGTTCATCGTTCTTCGTACAGTTTTTTTATGTAATTTGGGATCTTAAATCAAGATCTACACTTCAATTGGGGTGTTGTAAATTAAATTGTTCATGATTCCGTGGTATGTCGAATTATGATGATTTTAATCAGTCTCATTATCGTCTTGCCCTTACCTCAATTTTATTTGGGTTCAGCATATCTTCTGCTATCATGCTCCTTCATCTGATATCATATCACAAGTAACATTATTTTCATCCACATCTACTTTGATACAATCCACCATCATTTCTTACGTTAATTCCTTCTTAAAAATACTGAGAACTTAACATGTATTCGTATAAGTTCTCACATACAAAGCTGGCACTTACAACCTTCAAACGTAAACCAAGAAACTGTTGACAGAAATAGCACTGACAGTAGTAATTACTGAGAATACCTTCTCCAAGAAGAATTTGACTGGCATTTTTCATAAGAAACCATTACAATCAGAAACTAGGAAGCAACTGGCGCCTGCATTAATCAATACAGTTGAAATAAAGCGAAAAACCCAACGCACACTCACTAATCAAACCCTGATGTAATAAATAATTAATTGTCTAGTACCGTTTATTCCTTTAATCCGTAGTCAAGGAAATAGCGTGCTAAATACATATACAAGTCTCTAAAGCTGCTAGCCTTCCTGTCATGGCGTCATTAATACATCATGTGAGATCCGAATCGTGGTGCTTTGTGATCTCAAGTTTATTGTTTCCCATGCAAGTTGGACACGCGAACTTGCTTGTAATTTCTTGTAATTATCGTATCAACAATATCAACGGAGTTTAAGGGGAAATTGTAGTGGGGTCTCGTTATGATTTTTATCATTATGGTTCTATAGTTGGTGTGAGAAATAGTGAAGAGTAAAAGTTGCTGTCTATTTTGGGCCTAAAATCTGGATTATGTTAACGAGTCTTATGTTAGTGAATGAAGTCTGATAGAACACAGAACTCTAATTAAATTGGGATCAGAGCAGAGCGATGATGATGATGAATATTGATGTGTCAGATTCAAGTCTTGATTTCATATACATATTGCATGAATTGTAGATTATATTTTTGACGAAAGAAGAGAGCTAATTTATGTCCCTGGACTTGCAAATCTTTATCAAGAACAGAGGATAAGATCTCACTACGTCACGTTCCCAACACAATAGATATTATACAAAATATATATCTCTATTAATATTATTTCCGCAAACAAACAGACGTACATTGTAATACCATTGTTTATGGCAAAAATGTGGTCGTGATCGCGAAACACCGTGGGATCTGTCGTCCGTACGATATATGGCGGAAAGCTTAAGATGAAAATTTAATATTTTGTCTCACAATGCAGTTTAAACAGGTACACGATAGTATGTTATTGATAATGTATGTCTAGCGGGTGATGCAGCTACGAAATTGTAGATGAGTTACTTAGAAAGATTAACTTTTACTTAGGTACATTTTCATTTGTTTCAATGTAATCCTTGTGAGAAAATAAACCATGCGAATGAATACCCATCCTTAAAATTGTACATATTGAAAAGTAAGAAGTTATGAATAATCATTAACTTTCCAATTTACCACTGACATGACCAATGTTGTGTTTATTACAAACTACAAATTCTCCTGGATAAAAAAGTTGTATTGTCCCTTTTTCATTGGGTTCTTCTATTTCATCTTAAATATTCACTTCTTCTGGAACATTGTAAATACTATATAATTCGCTATATAATGTTATCGTGATGGTAACTAAAAATTGCCGCATCCAAACCCTCACACATCCACCTCCCAGTATTTCATAGATGTAATGCAAGCTCAGTTATATTATGATTTCACCGTGAACCGGCCTCAACGCGAACTTGTAGTAACCGTGTGTACAGCATAACTTGCTGAAACGTCCGTGTTTAGGACTCTCTCCCTCAAACTTATGGGGTTTTCTCTTTAATATAGCTTTTAGAGTTTAAGTTAAGGCTAAGCATAAGGTTTTAGATGGAGGTCGTGGCTGAGTAACAGCCGCACGAGTTTATCGATCGTAAGAGGATGCAACGCTTGGCGGGGTCAGAACACGGATGGGTCCATCCATTCATTCAACTATCTATGATTTCTTTTCTTTGATACTCGGAGCTTGTGCCCAACAGCATTATGAATGATCAGTCTTAGTTTCAGCAATGCTTGGCAGGCCTTGGACGGGTGAACATCCTATGCCATGAAGAGTTCCTTGATGTTTCGTAAGACACAAAGGTCATTTTGAATTATTGGTCGTCGTTAAGGGTAGTCGAAAGCCAGAAAGAATTCGTAGTTGCTGCTTACTAGTGAACCTTAGGACCAATATGAGTATTTTCACATAGGAATTTCCTCGCAATAAAATATTCCATACGTTATGGTTTATGGTACATCACGTTGCCTACGGGAATCGTGTGGATCTAGTCGTGACCATTGATGGACAATGTAGCTATGTATTTAGTATATATAGATGCTCATTTACTAATGGCTAGTTTCTATAAGTAAAAAAACTATTCGTTTTGCCTATGGACGGTAGATTGTTGACACAAACACTGCTTGATAGTTTTGTGGTCCCAAGATACAATGGGAACGGGGTTCCATTCCCGATCCAGTCCGATATAGATTTCTGAATAATTGCAGACCAAACAGTAAGACCCTTTAAGCATTTAATTATTTCTATACTTTAATGTTGTTACTAGTATATTTTCTTTACTCCACTACTCCTCATACTACCTTTATCAACTCGGCAAAATCAGAAATGACATACCAACCATCCAGCAGTATAATGACAAACACGTACAAAACACGAACAATTTAAAAGCTCAGGAATACAAAAAACCGTCTCACGAACAAAGGGACACACAAACGTTATTTTGACGATATTATAATTGTATTGTAATGACCCGAGTTTTGTGCAATCAAATCTTGAGTTTCGACGAATCAAAGTGACTTTTTGTTTTACCACATTTATAATTTTGGGTGTCTCTGCAAGTATGAAAAAGTTGGTAATACCCACCACGAGTGTGAAAGGATGTTGGTATTATTTGCTGAGGAAGAATAAATATAGCTCTGGCTTATCGTTCCAAAATTGTTGACCAAAACATGACCCTGGAATGGCTGATTTTAAGCTGTATCTTACCAAAGCTGTTACGTTGACTATTGAATTTAACTATAGTAAATAGAACTAGAAGTCTACTTCAGAGACGAAATTTTTTTAGACGAATCTAAAAAATGTAACCAATAAACCCAATTCTCTTATTCTTTTCCATAACATCAGTCCTACACTTACCATTTGACGTTTCATAAGAATCTGCATTTTAAAATATTTGGTTGTGTGACTATGCCGTAAAGATTTCCATGTAAGATTCGAACCCGCTACCTTACACTACAACTACAGCATAGTTAAGACTACTGTACTCTTGTCACAAAACAAGCGTGAGCTAACGAATTATTTCCTGACTGTATGTCTATTGTTTTATACTTATAATACAGTATGCATTAATAAAATGAACAATGCTAGACAATTCGCAGCTTGCCGCCTAGTTTACTTAATAAGCCTTATCGAATTTCTTGTAGGGTTGGTAAGTACATAGTTACATACAAACTTTCTTTTGCAATGTATATTTTCTTGTTTCATTCTCGACCATGTGCCTAGGAAATAGGAAAGTGTGTAGGTAACAAATGATGGTACATAAGGCACATTTACTTTGGGTAAAAAAAAATTTGTTAAAAGATAGTCCATTTTAAGAACATTTTCCACAACCCTTCAAGAAAATCTATGAATTTAATTGACATAATAGAATTTGTGAATAATATCAGTAAGTAATTAGAAAACGCATATGCTTTTGGAATGTTACATTTTACCTATAATTTTAGTTAAATTGTCCACCATTTATGAACAGCCTTGTATTGTTTTCTGCATACCTATGTACCTACTCCAAGGCAAAAAAAACTAGAAATATTTTATATCCCGTTATCTGTCAGCCCTTATGACGTAATGAAGTCACGGTGCGCAGTGCGCACGCGTCACGTGCGACGTGTTATATGAATATATCGTGGTATTTCATAATAATAAGCCTGGACTTGCCTTCTCCTTGTTTTTGCAAGAGAAAGTTTTGGATTGTACCTTTATATTCAAGTAGATATTTATGATGTATTTATTGCATACAGGAAGATGTTGGTGGGCAATTAATTACTTATAATTAACGACTTTCAGTTGCACATAATATTAAATTTTAATATGATACGCTTTTTCGATAACTATGATTTTATCCAATTAAAAACACTTTTGGAAACATAAAAAATGCATGATGATATTCTCAAGGAATACACACATTCACCCACTAATTGTCTACCAATTAACTTCACAAACATAAATCTCACCATCACACAAACAATAAACAATAACAAACAAGCCCAAAAACAAGCAACTTCTAGTCGCACCTCGTCCACCATTTCGTTTCGAACGCAGAACAAAATGGCGACCAACGATTTCGGTTGCAGGAAACGCGTATCTGTCAACAGGCTGCATCGCAAGTGGCCATTGTATGATAATCGTGAGCGCCGACAAAGTTTTAGTGCGTGGCTAGGAAAGTGGCGGTGGTGAGCTTTTTAAGGGTTAAGGTTTCTTTTAGGCCTTGGTAGGAGAGGGTTAAGTTAGTTGGGGTTTTTGACACTAGATAAATGAGATATTAATAATAATTTGGTTCAACAAATTAGTTAAATGAAATCCTGATTTGGTTGAACGAACTTATAACTTTCATTAGTGGTATTCCTTTGTATGTTAAGGCATTTTTAATTGACTTTTTTATCATTAGAATTAATCAATAGCACCATTAAGGAAACATTATCTTATCTACAAGAACAATCCATTTCAAGTTCATCAAGTTTTTAATTTTAACATTCGTTTCTGAGATATTGCCTAAATTAATTGGTGGGTATACGATGATGAAGTAACTCATTTCTTTGAGCAAAACATCTGCTTGAAAACCCACGTAATACAAGCCTACATTCGTACTCAATTCATTAATTAATCAAAACCTAGGAAGCAATAATGACTCCATAAATCAGTCCAAACAATTTCAAATTACCCAAATGATTAGAAGATATATTTCCTATACCTTAATCCGAAGTGACAGCAAGCTGAGAAAACATTTATTCAGTTAACAATGACATAAATAAACCTGCCTCTTAGGTAACACTAAATATAAGGCCTTTCTAAGGAAATAGTTACATAATAAGAGCACCCGCAAACTGCAAACTAAATAGTCGGCCGACAGTTGACTTGATAGTTGGCAAAAAAATATTTTTAAAGAACATCTTAATTCCAATCAAAGTTCTCAGTCGGTTCGATACCGGCTAAATACCTGATCCTTGTAATGTGCGTACTACCATTCATCTTCCTACTGATCTATGAGCCCAAACAACTATCGGCCGACTAAAAGTTTGTAGTGTGCGGATACTCTAAGGCCTACAGACCTGGGATGATATTTCTAGGTAATTGCAGGCATATTTATGTACCTGAATGATGTTAATACCGAACTTGTGAATTGTAATTTAAGGAGTGTTATGTAAGGGATTAGCCGGTGCTGGTGAGAAATTACTTTACATTGATGCATGGCTAGATAACAGACTTTTAGAGATCTGTTATTCCATCGTAGTAAAAGCATTGTAGATGTAGCAGCACAGTTAAAATATATTCTCTTGTAAACAGTTGTGAAGCTACGTACTGACGTTCGTAACAATGTCACTCACACACGCATGTGTTCGATGCACGACACTCAGTACTGACAGCAACGGTAGCGCCGGTAAAAGCTCGTCGATGCACATGCGTGTGTGAGTGACATTTTTATGAACGTTAGTAGTTACCTTCGCAATTGTACACTACATCTTTAATATGTGCTTCATAGACTGGTGTTTGGGCAAACGTAGTGTAGAATGTCCTGTTGCACAGTGGACCGATGATTTGAAGAAGGTGACGGGTAGTGGATGGATGCGGGCTGCCCAAGAACGGGATAGTTGGTACTCAGGGGATCCCTACGTTCAGCAGTGGATGGCAATTATTATCTGATATGGTGATGATGAAAGGCGAATGTCAGTTGTTTCATCGGTATAAACTAAAGCTAAAGATTAACTTTGGCCTTACAAATAAATAGATGCTATCAATATTGTATATGGAGCGACTGTCATGTGACCTCTAGGATTGGTCGGTTAAATGCCAATGACTACCCGTAGTGACTACCAAATCTGTACTTATAATATAATTGTAGCTCTATTTGTTTATTTGCTTAAACGCGCTGATCTGAGGAATTTAGGTCCCAATTGTATATTTCTTTCTTTCATTTTTATGGGAAGAACCATAATGAATTTAATCCATCTTTTTAAATATGCTACTTAGTCTGTGCTTTTAAAAATGCAATCACTTGGTATAGTCCCGACCTTTAAGTTGCTTGTGCAAGAATTGCATAAGTATCTTCCGTAAGTTGTAAAAAGTTCTAAGAAATTACTGTAAGCGACTTAAAAAAGGCTTTTACATTTGTTTTATAGTAAGTTAATCATGTAAGCTACTTGCGAGAGGAAGCTTACCGTTGAAATGCATCAGCAACTTTCTCGCTGATTTCGGAGCCCCATCCTAATTCGCGTCTCGGCTTGCGTTATTCCCTTATTCGCAACGAAATATGGATATTATTGTTATAAGAGCCAAGTTCGTGACGAGTCCAATGATTATTGCTTGTTGCCAATATAACAAGGTGTTACCTAGCTACAGAGAAATCAGTGTGTGTTGATTTTACGAATAGCCTGCCTGTAAACTTAGATTTACGACTGCAAACTGTACTGTATAATGTATAGTCAATTTAGTATTGAGATTAGGTTAGCAGTAATTGATTGGTGAACGGACGTGTTATTTGCCTGTTTTGGTGGTAAGGAATTTGTTAACTTCGTTGTCGATATTTTTTTTTGAAGTGTCAGAAAAGTTTGTTTTGTAGATCTTTATTAGATTACCTATGTGGTTTCACCCACACATACGTATTGTGGAATGTTAAACATAGATAAGGAATTTTACATAAAAAATAAGAATAAAATAAAATCGTTCAAATGCTGGTTACACAAAGTATTCTAATCTAACAACGACCTGAATCAATTTATTTTGTGCAACCAAATTCAAATAAGGAACATCCATAAAAAAGTTAATTTAAAAAATAACTGTCTCATACTGAAACTCTGAAAGAAGTTTGATAATAACCAAATACTTTTTACTGTCAGTGCAATTTATTTTCAAAAATAGAATCAAGTTCACTGATTCTCCGAATAATTTAAAAATATTCTATCAACACTCTTGTTCGCAATCGAAATTCAAATACGAACACAAAAGACGACAGGCATGAAATTTAAATGGCTGCTTCGATTTTTAAACTCACAAATTACAAAATGGCACTATCGAAGTAAATAGTTCACTAAACTAGATAATGATTGTCATTTAATTATATCCGTTTCTATTCCAAGAATGTAGATACTATGTTAATTTTATCAAGAAATAATAGGCCGACTATTATGTTATTGACTACTAGTCTAAAACAGGAAAATAACTTAAGATTTTGGGTCAGAAATCCTTTGTCTAATATTGTAGTAAAGTTATGTTGTAACATTAATATTGATATGCCAGTTTTAACAATGGTCGTGTAGTATATTATTTTATTGGTTTGACTGTTGAAATTGGAATAGAATATTGCCCTTTTATGGTTAATTAGTACTATTGATTCGTGTATCGTTGATGAGTTTATTGCGCTAGTTTTTTTTAACATCAAAGCTCATTAAAAATGAAGTGAAGGATGGGAGTTTAAGAAGCAGTCTTATTATAATGTTTTGAAAATCTACTCAAAAGTGCTGATTTCAACCCAGTTTGTCTAAAAGATTTTGGTATTTTTAATCATTTTGTCCAGCAAGGAACTTGTCTGTATAATATAAATAGTTACCTAAGCTGGTTCCTCATAGTAACACCTATTCCGTCATGGACAACGGTAAAGAAAATTTACTTACCAAATGTTTTCCGCGAAATAAAACCTGTGTATTCGTTCGTTAATCACTTACATATGTAACGAGCCCTCGACATACTAATGTTGACATCCGGCGTCACTTGGTACCGCTCGCGCATGCGTGCCCGCCATTTGATTTGCAGATGCGTTTGCGCCTTAGAGTGTGTGGTGCAAGTAATAATTGAAAGCGGTTTTCTAGGATATAGTACATTTTTCTACATAGTTTTTTACATAGTTTCGCATATAGATTGAGTCGGCATTTTTTATAATTTTGTTGAAGTTTATCGTAATAGGTTACTTATTTCCTCTGATAGCTTCTGAAGAATGAAAAGTTTTTTGTTGTCAACTCGATCAATATTACATACAATTGCTGAAGTCTCTCTTTTTTCACAATAACTAAACCCTCTTTTTTTACTCTGGATATACATATATCGTGGCGTGCACTTGGAGAGGCCTATGTTCAGCAGTGGACTGCGATAGGCTGATGATGATGATGATACATATATCAAAACACACATGCCACTTATATCTGTATACACTTTACTACTGTTACTTTCTCTTGTGTCTTGGACCAAACACCCTACAAAGTTAAAACTTGTCTCAGAACAAAGGCACTAAATTTCGCAGTCCACGCCTTAGCGGAGATTAATTAAGTGTATTTACTATACTAATATGAATTGCAGATGCGACTGTCTCGTTCGTTGTATCCGGTGTTTTTGTAACTCCGCCCTTTTTAGGCGACACCGACGCTTTGAAATTAAAGCAAATTTTATTCGAACAAGAATAGGTTGAAGGGTTGGAAGATGAATGTTCTTGAAAACTGCTAATATTATTAAAAATTCTGTCTTAAGTAACTAGAGTATAGAATAAGTAATTATGTTTATTTTTATGATTCTCAATGCCTATTTATTTGTGTCTGCTTAACTTATGAACAATGTATCAATAAAACACTAACTCAACTTTTATCTTCACAGGTAAGCAGAAACACAACTATCAAACAATACCACAGAAGTACACAGAGGTACACTATCACAGAGTAAGTAAAAAATCTAATATAATCTTTTCCTTCTCGTCTCAATCCATCCTAAGGTTGTCTGGAAGAGATCGCTCTTAGCGATAAGACCGCCCATTATGTCACCTACTTTAACTACATAGTTTAAGATCAAAAATGTAACATTGGTGTACCTAATAAAGAATATCTATCTATATCTATCTATCTATCTATACCTAACACAACAAAAATTTAAAACCTAACACCAACATAATACAAATAAGGATTTTTAAAAACGAACTTGGCGGATGCACTGCCGTGCACGCGCCTCGCATACAAAGCGATAACCTGACTTATTTGCAAATTCCTAGCAGTTCGTCGACATTACATACTTCTCTATTATAAAGTGCAGATCAATCGAACAACTAGTGCTAACTTGTTCTTTGCATACGAATTAGATAAAAAGATTGTATCCTTAATGTTTATCTTTAACTTCCTAGTAAGTTGTTTGTTTGCCTTTCAAAGATGTCACGTGGGTTTCTTTACCTTTGAAGCCAGTGAATAACGGTGAAGGAAAATGTATTGGAGTCTGCACCTACTTAAGAAAACCTGTGATTTTTCTATATTATTTACCAGCAGTTTTGAACGGTTTTACCCGTGTAACTCTAGAACTACTTGTCATACACGGATATGAACCTATATTCATGTATGAGAAGCGTGATGCAAGCATTTTACAGTTCCAAATTGACAAGTAGAACGGACAAGACGCTTCACAATTTTATGATTGATCGTGACAGCATATTCACGATTTTTCGTAACAAATCACAACTAGAAACTAAAAAAAAGTATCTAGGTTTAGTCGTTTCAATATTTTTTTATGAAACTAAAAAAATATTCAGGATATAGCACCAAACAGCTTGCTTTATTTTGCACTAGCTTCTGCCAGCAGTTCCACCCGCTTCCCAGAGGACCTAATATCCGTAAAAAGTACCTTATATTCCATTGTCTATACTAATATTATAAACAGGAAAACTTTGTTTGTTTGGTTGTAATGGATAAACTCAAAAACTACTGGACCGATTTTAAATATTCTTTCACCATTAGAAAGCTATATTATCTGCGAGTAACATAAGCTATATTTTATCCCGGTGCGGGCAGTAGCTCCCACGGGACGCGGGTGAAACCGTGGGAAAACGGCTAGTTATTAATATATAAGCTGTATTACTGCCAAGATTCATCAAAATCTAATCACACATACAAACTTTCGCATTTACAAGTTATTTAATAAGGATATAATACTGGCTCAATTCATAGACAAATCCTAAGAAAAATTACCTTCTAAATGGCCAGCACTACCGAAGCAGATAACCATTAATCCCTATAAAAACCGAAGTAATTGTAAGCGAAACCACGACAGTTTTCAATAACCATCATCCGAACGATTTCCGTGGCGCGAAACTTTCTTATGTCGATTTATTACACTCACGACTGAAGAAAGCAACCAATATTTTAATGTAACTGTTGATAGCCAACCTTATGGTTGGTTTCACCTGGTTTCAGAAAGCGTGCCTTTTAAAACATTTGAACTGTGTTGGATTTAAGGGGTCATCTTGTAACGCGAACTATTGTAAAGAGTATATGGGTATTATGGACTTTGGAACCGTCGAACTTTTAAATAAAGTATCCATAACTATTAGAATTTTTTGTTACTTAAATCATAATCCTCCATCAAGAATAGTTGGATAAAATCTAAGGATTATAGATGACATTAGAATGACTACCTATTTGAGCATATTGGTTGTTGAAGAATCATCTGAGAGAAATATGTTGTTAATAACATACGAGCTCTCGTCCTTCTCACATGGTATTTTGAAATACAGAAATCTAAAGAAAATCCTACCAACGCAACTTTTCTAAGTTTGTATGTACTTTCTAAGTGTATCTTAGACACCATTGACTGTGTTTCGGATGGCACGTTAAACTGTAGGTCCCGGCTGTCATTGAACATCCTTGGCAGTCGTTACGGGTAGTAAGTAAGTAGCCAGTAAGTCTGACATCAGTCTAACCAAGGGGTATCGGGTTGCCCGGGTAACTGGGTTAAAGAGGTCAGATAGGCAGTCGCTTCTTGTAAAGCACTGGTACTCAGCTGAATCCGGTTAGACTGGAAGCCGACCCCAACATGGATGGGAAAAAGGCTCGGAGGAGGATGATATAGAAAATCCTAGCTTTAAAATATCCATCAAACTTTTTTACCAATATTTTACACCACCCACTAAACCGAAGCCCGTAGTTTTAAATTAACACTTTTCCTTTTTTCAAAGCCGTTGAATGCGCGGGCGCATTATGCTATTGTGGCCAATAAAACTGCGATTATGCAATAACACGGCGCTTGTGAATATTCATGTCCGTCTGTGTGTTCCTCTGAGCGCAGAATTTAGACTTCAATAATATTTGTTTATAATATGTTGCGTGAGTGGGTTGGAGTGTGTGGTAGAGTTTTTCGTGAGGAACATTATTTTAATTATCACCGTTGAAAAATGTGTTCTAAATCCGTTCCATATAGGTAGTTTAGGAGAGAGGAGAGAGGAGCTGTTTTTAATTCATGAATTAATACTTTGGGAATTATGTTTCTGACGAGATCAGGCCATGGTCGGTGAATGAGAGTCGGAGACTGGAAGAATTAGGGTAGTTACAAATGCAGCAGTCCAGAAATAAAGACAAACCTACACGTCAATATTATGCATTAATAATAAGTAAATGTAAATGGTACGAAGGTGTTGCACTTAGAGCATTCAGCGAACCGGAGATGCCATGAACACAAATGTCTATGCGAAAAAGTTTGCCGTTGTGATAGGTCACTCATGCATTCTTGGCCATATCGTTAATGCACGCACACGACAATAACTCTAAATACCTACATGCATAAACTTGACATACACATGTATTATGTTACAACTAATACCCGAAGCGCACACATGCAGCTACATTGAGTTGTATCCTATTTATCAACGACTACAACTATGTTTTTTTTGAAATTTTGGCTTTGTTTTGAGATCTGGCAAATCTATACTAATACTAGCTTCTGCCAGCGGTTTCACCCGCATCCCGTGGGAACTACTTCCCGTACCGTGATAATTCATATCGTTCAATTGTAAAAATGTAAAACGATCAGTTGATGGGATCAAGGAACTGTGTGATTTCGCTGATATCATAGCCTTACAAGAAACGTGGCTTATGCCACATGATTTACCTTTTCTTGATACAATTCATGTAGACTTTGGCAGTACCGGTACATCGGCGGTTGACACAACAGCTGGCATCGTGAGAGGCAGGCCGTACGGCGGGGTTGCGTTGTTGTGGCGCAAATCAGTGTTTCAGAATGTGTCAGTGATACCCTGTGTGAATCCGCGAATCGCAGCAATTATTTCGTATTTCGTTAAATGATCGATCTGTGTTAGTGTTAAGTGTATATATGCCCGTCGACTGCAGTGAGAACTTACCTGAGTTCACGGACTGTTTAGGCGCAATTAGTGCAATCATACAGGATAGCAATGTAGAGTCAGTATTTGTATTGGGGGATTTTAACGCGCATCCCGGTGAACGTTTTTGTGATGAGCTCCTAAGCTTTTCACGTGAGCAAAGTTGGATTTGTGCGGATCTAAATCATCACAATTTGCAAGGTACTTTTACTTTCATTAGTGAAGCACATAATAGTAAAAGGTGGTTAGACCACTGTATTGTTACTCAGGCAGCTGCAATCTGTATTATAGATATATATGTGAAACATGATATATATTGGTCTGATCACTATCCACTAGTTATTAAGTGTAATTTAAATATAGTATTGCATAAAACTCAAGTTAAAACATCACCCTGTAATAAAATACAGTGGGGTAATAGAAATGGATCTCAAATTAATATGTACCAAAATTTATGTAATTCTAAGTTAAAGTGTATTGATTTTCCTACAGAGTTTCAGTATTGTAGTGGTAAGCATTGTAATTTATATAGTCATAAGCAACTTATTGATAAAATGTATAATAATATAGTAGATATTTTATGTGGGGCTGCACGTTCCTCTTACGTAGTGAATAAGGGTAGTCGTAAAAAACTGCTGGCAGGTTGGAATAAGCATGTAAGCGAGGCTTACAGGAATGCTAGGCTAAAGTTCAACATTTGGGCATCCAGTGGTAAACCAACTAACTCGGAAACATTTGTTGACATGACACAGGCACGTAAAGAATTTAAAGGTAAATTAAAGTGGTGTCAGAACCACCAGGAACAAATTAAGATGGATATCTTAGCTAAGCACCATTCTAAGTCAGATTTTAAAAACTTTTGGAAATGTACCAAGAATAGCAATACTAAGCCTAGTATTCCTGTAAGTATTGATGGAGTTTCTAATCCCAAGGAAATAGCCAACATGTTTAAAAACTATTATTCCATTAAGTCTCCGCTGGGGCCGCCATGCCGGGAGATTGATGCCTGTCATTCTGACATTTCTACCATCATACTTGCAAAAGATGTTCAAATTGCTATAAGAAAGATGACAGGAGGTAAATCCCCCGGTCATGACGGACTCAGTGTTGAACATCTGAGACACGCTGGCATCCATCTGCCTCGAGTGCTTGCCATGTTTTATAATCTGTGCATAAGCCACGGATACCTTCCTCACGGAGTGATGCAGACGCTGGTGGTACCAATAGCTAAGAACAGGACAGGAGACATGGCAGACAAGACGAATTATAGACCAATTTCTTTGGCAACCATCGTTGCTAAGGTACTTGACAGTGTGCTCAACTCTCATTTCACCAAATACATTCAGTTGCACGACGCTCAGTTCGGGTTCCGACCTGGGTTGTCCACTGAGGCAGCTGTATTTAGTTTGAAGCACACTGTCAAGTATTATACGGATAGACGAACACCTGTCTATGCCTGTTTCCTGGATCTGAGTAAGGCATTCGATCTAGTCGCGTATGATGTGTTGTGGGAGAAGCTTGCCGGGACTGGAGTGCCACCGGAGTTGGCATCAGTCCTTAGGTACTGGTATCTCCACCAGGAGAATCGTGTGAAGTGGGCGGGTGAACTTTCGGATGCGAGTAGGTTGGAGTGTGGGGTGCGGCAGGGGGGTTTGAGCTCACCCTTACTCTTCAACCTGTACGTAAACGCCCTGGTTGAGGAGCTCAGCGGCATGCATGTCGGCTGCTATGTTGATGGTGTTTGTTGTAACAACTTCAGCTATGCGGACGACATGGTGCTGCTGGCCCCCTCAATCGGAGCCCTCCGGAAGTTGCTCGCAGTTTGTGAGTCTTTTGTCGCTTCACACGGTCTTACATATAATGTAAAAAAGACAGTGTACATGGCTTTTAAATCGGGACCCAAAAGTCCACCAGTTCAACCACTTTACCTAAATGGTGAAGCCTTAACAGGAGTGTGCCAATTTAAATACCTTGGACATTGGGTCACCGATGATTTAAAAGATGATGTCGATATGGAGAGGGAACGCAGAGCATTGTCAGTTCGGGCGAATATGTTGGCGCGCAGATTCTTCCGTTGTACAGACGCAGTTAAAATTACATTATTCAAAGCGTATTGTACCTCACTATACACGGGAGCTCTGTGGGCTAACTATACTCAGAGAACATACAATGCTCTGCGGGTGCAATTTAATAACGCGTTCAGGGCGCTGTTGCGGCTTCCACGTTTCTGCAGTGCATCAGCAATGTTTGCTGTTGCACACACAGATGGCTTTGCAGCAATATGGCGTAAGAAGACCGCATCCTTCATCAGTCGGTTGCGTGGAAGTCGCCACAGCATCTTGAGTGCTATAGCCAGTAGACACGACTGCCCGCTTATGTGGAAATTAGTGCAGAGGACTAAGTCCCTGCTAACTATTATATATTAACTGTATTGTTTGTGTACCTAATGTATGGATCTCAGTTATCTGAATAAAAGAAGTTTATTATTATTATTATAAAAAGTAGCCTATAGCCTTCCTCGATAAATGGGCTATCTAAAACTGAAAGAAATTTTCAAATCGGACCAGTAGTTCCTGAGATTAACGCGTTCAAACAAACAAACAAACTCTTCAGCTTTATAATGTTAGTATAGATTATAAAGCTGAAGAGTTTGTTTGAACGCGCTGAAGCTAGTTAAGAATATAGCTAGTTAAGAATATAGAATATAGGTCTAACCAAAACAACTAAGTCAAGCCGCATATTACGTTCGTGTAACTGTTGTGTCCAGTTAATTAAATGATCTAAGTAGTTGCACCATCTGTCATGTCATTGTGTTACTGGCGTAATGCGGATACATTGCTAACATTTAATATCTGTGTTATGTAAGTCGGTATTTATGAGGTTTTGTGCGAAAATCGTTTGAACTGTGTAGCGATTAATTTGCGGATTAACGTTAGTTTGAAAGTAAAAGCTGTTGTTGTGGTTTCACCTGCGTCTTAAGGAAACTATTTCTTACACCTAACCTATAATATACTAGCTCTTCTCCGTGGTTTTACCCATTTTCCGGCGGTACTGTTTTTGCTATTCGAAAAAAATATAGGCTGTGTGTTATTTAGGGATGACTTAGCTTCTCCTCCTCCTAATGTTTATTATTCTAGATTAGTATAAATGTTACAGTAGTGGCTTTCAAAATTACTATCTTAGTAATTTTCACACCAAATCTAAAAATCGTACGTGAACTTTTAGGCTTAATCTCTGTACAAGTGTGCAAAAGTCAGTGCATTGTGTCCTCCCCTACACTTCTCTATATGAAGTCATCTCATAAATAACAGGACGTATTTATGTTGTTTCTGTAAATGAACTGTAAAATCCCACATCATTTATTACATTTTACGTTCAATTCACTTCAATTTTATTGATCCTCCACTATCTTATCACAGTGTAAATTACCCTACACCATATGAAAGTGAATTACTTAGTTCCCACAAACAGTGAAAGTGGAGGTCAGACAACAGGACCCGTTGCCTAGCAACGCATAGGCTCGGCTCATTTACGCTAACATCTGTAAATCATCTCTAGAAAGTGATTTTATGCTATAATACGGTCTAACCTTTGGTTGTGTGAACCAGGATTAGCGTAATCATGCTATCTGAATGGTAATGCGTTACGTATGCTAGAAATTTCTAGGTACTATTCAATATCTGACTTTAAAATATATTTGACGTAGCCGGAACTCGATGAGATTTAGCAATAAGTACCTATTGCACTTATTATAACTTTATATCATATATTTTCTTACTCAAAATATACATATATAAGTGTAAAATATTCACCTATACAACAATATTTGAAAACTACTACTTCGTGGAAAAAAATTGATAAACTAGAAATACCTAATTAATGATTCTGCTAATATATTGCCAAAAACATAAACATAAATAATAATCTGTCACATTCATTCGAAAATAATTACGTAGTCCACAACACAAGCCAATAAACAATGAATATTCCCAAAAATAACTCCAATTAGCGCCTCAAACTAATAAAATAGTAGGTACCTACATAAAATGACATTATGTAAGTACAGACGCAAACTTACAAGATTGTACCGTTAGCTTATCTCGCAAACGCGCCGAAGGAAACTCTACTATAGAATATATTTGATAATATAATATAACAGCCGGAATTCAATGAGAGTTTGACAATTACTTATTTAATTCTACTTACTTTAACTTTATGTCGTATATTTTCTTACTCAAAACAATATTTATAAGTGCAAAATAATATTTATATTTTACTTTATTTTATTATTATGTACATATATTATTATTTGTAAAAATAAAAATAAAAACTAGAAACAATTAATGATTCTGCTAATACATTGCCTTAAAATTAAACATAAATACTAAAGTAATCTGTCGCATAAATACGAAAATATTTAGGTAGGTAGTTTAAAACACAGTCTAATAATCAATTAACTACAGAAATAATTAGGTATTCCACAACATAGCCTAAAACAATGAATTTTCGTAAAAAAATTGTAGCAAAATAACTCCAATTAGTTAATTATTACTCAACATACAGTACACTATAAATGACACTATTTAAGTACAGACGCCAACTTACAAGATTATACCGTTAGTTTTTCTCGCAAACGCGCCGAAGGAAACTCATTCACAGCATACTTGATCGATTATGTCTTGATTCAGTAGTTTTTAGGATTACTACTCGTTAAAATAACTATGAACCGTTTTTATTTAACGCTCAATATGTAGCTGTGAATGGCTGTCTTGTTTATGTATAAATCTATGTTAGATAATGTTAGGATTTGTTTGTCGGTCTGTGGAAACTGCTGTGTTATTTTTCATGGGTATCGAAAAAGGTGCTAGCAGATGCAAAGCTGTAAGGGTGTAGAGTAATTAAATTACTGTATGAGAAAGTTAATCTTAAAAATCTGAGAAAAATATTTTTCCTTTGCTATAAAAGAATAATAATTTTTGCACCAATTTGCTATATAAAAAAGATCCCACAGTAAAAAATAGAAGGTACTGAGTAATTTATCAGATAAAATTCAATCTCCGCTAAGCATTTTATTCTTGAATAAGACTATAGAAGAAAAATATTGAAAGAGTCTTCCACTCAATTATAATGTAAAGGTTACCTCTATACAAAGCTATGCGAAAACAGAAATATTAGGGTATAGAAAAAAAAAGTAAGTAGGTCAATAAATGTTGAAAATAAACGAATAAGAAAATTGCTGGCATATTTTTCTCATTGAGAAAACACAAGTACATAATTTTACCTGGAAAAGTTTTTTTTTTTTTTCAATACTTTTTAAATTTTGTGTATACCACGCACAATGTAGTTAGGCAGAATGTAGCTAGAACTTTTAACCATTGTAAAAACTGGTACCTAACAATGCATTAAGCAATTAATGTTTCTTTCTTTCTTTCTTTCACACACACACAACGACAACTTCACAATCGCAAGCGACACATCGCCTCACATCGCTCACAATATCCCACTACCTTTTCATACAGAAATTCCTAGGCAATTTAGATTTATATCCAGACGTTCACATAACGCGGTCACACGCAATCAGGTCTAAGCAGAACACTATTATTAAGAGGGGCTTATAATTATTTTCTTAGAAGCAAAAGAGTCTAAGTGATTTCATAGAATACTGAGAACTTATTGATTGTTGAGTGAAGTGTGAACTTGGAAATAATGATAGGTATTTGTTTAATGATGATTGAAAGGAGGTGAAGATAAGCTCACTGTATGATATTGTTTGATGAAGTAATCGTTTATAATTGTAGGAAGACATATTTGGTCAAGTGAATTCCGAGTATATGCGCGATTGTTAAGAGTAGGTAGGCACTGTTGCTGTTAATTTCGCTCCTATAAAAGTCACACAAAACACAGCCTGGTCACAGAAGGACAGACGGATAGCGAAGTCTTAGTAATAGGGTCTAATTTTTTACCCTCGGGATACGGAACTCTACTAAAAACAAAAGAGTGCTTGTAGTCAGATTATGAATTGATGAACAATATCTCATGATCTCATCTATCTATCTCAGTAATACACAAAGCATGAATAATTTTTCGTTTATTTTGGTTTGTGCCCGCGAATCTACTGATCCGATTTGAAAAATTCCCCCGGGAGGCGGGTGAAACCGCGGGAAATCAGCTAACGGCATAAAAATATAAATTACTCTGAAAGCTCTTAGAGATACGGACGTCGTCGTAGAAAGAGGCTAGTTTATCTTAATAAAGAGGTGTGAATGTAAAGGCTTGAACATAAGTCTTTGCAAGCCATTACCCTCCTTCTGCTTAAGGCGGGTAAAAGTTACTACATTGACTCTCTACTTATTGGTAAAATGTTGGCCAAGCAATTTGCGATCAAGAAAAGGTGGTATCAAATATTTGGTACTGTTTTTAAATATTTACTAAAATAGAGAATGATACCGCGGGCAAATCTAGTTAAAATAACATAAAATAACTCAAGTCAAAACTGAATGAGCTTGTCTTTACTCACCTTAAATGTAAATGGTATTAAAACACGCAAAAATTCAACAAAAAAAAACACCGTTCCAAATATTTGTTCCAATATTGGCGACTCGTTAATTAATACATAACTTGGTTCAACTAAAAACTTGACTTGGAAGTGGTAATTGTCAATAAATTGTGTTTTAACGAAGTTATATTTTCAATGTATTTTAACTATGACGATTTAGTCTTGGAACATTCAACCAACTGGACATGAGCACAAATCTCTATACGAAAAAGTCTTTCAATGTACGCGATGTAACGCAACATAGTGACAGCTCACTCATGCAATTCCGACCCCATAGTTACACAGCACACGACAAAATTGACAAATACAAGCATAAACTTGACGCAACCTTAAACATACTAGTATGAAAGGTACTGTTATAATTTTAATAGACGGGAAGGGAAGGCATTATATATCCATCTTATCTGTCTAGCATTTTCCCGACTATGTTGCGGATGGCTCCCAGTGTAATCAGATGTAGCTGAGTAGCAGTGTTTTAGAAGGAGGCCTGGGCAACCCAATACGCTTAGGCAAGACTGGTTGTCAGACTGATTGTGTTATGATGACTATCCGTAATGACTACCAAAGATGTTCAATAACAGTTGATAATGGTGTATCCAGTTAGTTAAATGATCTTAGTATTTGCTATGATTATGCCCATAAATATATGGCAGTTCACTATTAACTTATTACTGAAGGAGTTGATTATGATCTTTGAACTGTTCACAGTATCATAATTACATTGATACTATATTTGCAATGTTGTTCGGATTTCAATGGTTGGATATCTAAGTGTTGGCCTTTAATAGCCAAATTAGATTAATGTGGAGTACTACGATTGCTGAGAAATTTGGTTCAGAATCCTTGTGACTAAAGCTGTTAAAAATATGATAGATTTTTTAAAAGACAAAAGACAAAATTATCAACCCTCGGATCAACAAGCAATTGTTTTGTTAAATTCATATTTAAGAAATATATTTACGTTTCAATTTATAAATTGTTTGATGACACCACCTTCAGACTCGCCGTTTGCCTCCGACTAGGTGCTCCATGCTGCTCTCCTCATCGCTGCCACTGCGGGGAAGCTGTCAACAGCCTCGGTCACCACGGCCTGTCGTGCAGCCGGAGTGCCGGCCGCATACCACGACATGCCAACATAAACGACGTGATCCGCCGCGCTCTTGTTGCCGTCGGCGTGCCAGCCGTGCTCGAACCAAATGGCTTGGCACGCGACGATGGCAAGAGACCAGACGGCATGTCGCTATTTCCGTGGAAGGTGGGTAGGACTTTAGTGTGGGACGCGACATGCGTCGACACTCTTGCGCCATCTCACCTTCCCGGAACTGCATGTTGTGCTGGCACCGCCGCTGCACAAGCAGAGAACCTCAAGCGGCGCAAATATAGTAACCTTATAGGCAATTACATGTTTGAGCCGTTTGCGGTTGAAACTCTAGGGCCGTGGGGTCCGAGCGCCCACCTTCTTGCCAGGGATATTTCCCAGCGCCTGGTTGACATTTCCCGGGACCCAAAGGCTGGCTTTTATTTCGCACAGAGGTTGAGCATTGCCATCCAACGTGGCAATGCTGCCAGTCTTTTGGGTACATTACCCAGTGACAGCGATGAGGAGCAATTTTTTGATGCACTGTATTAGTTTTAAGTTGTATATATATATAAGTTTATTTTATTTTATTTTTTAAATTAATATATAAACGTAAATAGCATAAGCATAGCATTTTTGAAGATAAAAAAAATCCCACCATATGATTTCACCCACGTCCAAAGAAGGAAGTAAGCTTATCAAAATCTATCCAGTAGTTTAGCGTGAAAGAGCAACTAACATACCCACAAACCTAAAATACCAAACAACTAAAATACCAGGATGTTACCAAAGTATCAATTCCAACGATGATTTAATGCACCAGCCGTGACTTGACCACAGTCTGATAAAATAAGTAGGTAAGTCAATAACCTATAATTACAATATTCTATAACTTAAAGAACACTTTCAACATCCTTCGGGTTTTCAATCAGCATCACTTAGTGGGCTTGTTACGACTAATTATTATCTTATCCACATCCATCTTGTGAAGTTGACCACTTTCTTAGGCCTTGGACAGACGGGCGAGTTGCACGCTCGCTGCATTTCTCTTAATATTTTTTTTCCCAGTTTATTTTCCAAGTTATTTAAATAAAGTTATTTGCGAAACTTTATTTTTGATTATGATTTTGTAATGTACATTAGAATCTTATAATGTAGCTAAATAACATTTTGATATGCCGTCTAAATATCAAAATTGGACTACTATTTAGAGTAGAATTTTCGCATGTTTAATTCTATGAAAATTTATTTAATAGTAGTTCCAAAACATAAGTTCATAAATGAATCAAAATTTCTTATCACATCTAAAATCAGCTTCAATATCACCACCGACCTATTGGCAACATTTATTTAAACGTTCCATTAGTCTCAACCAAAAGGTCTCCAAATTCATCTACCCTAATTACTATTCCGACACGGCACCTAATCACGCTTACAAAATCGATACCGAGCGACAAAAGTAATCAATTTAGGCGTTACGTCTGCCACAGCTTAACATTAACACGGTTTAAAACTAGCTTATCTACATAGCATAAATAAATCAGTCAGTCGACTCTGATAAATTGTGAAATCATTGCACCTATTATCGGTTTCGTACGACAGAAGTGGACCAATAGGAACGCGGTAAATTCATGGAGTAAGGAAGGATGAGCGGAGATGCCATAATGCAGGGTTAGGCGTCTTCTTCTAGATCAAATACGTACAGGCATGACTAAAACGATCAGTTACGAGTGAATTAACTAGGCGTTCGGGTTCTTTGAGACATCTGTCAACTATTTATGGTATTACAAAAAATATAAGGTCTAAAGAAAGCGTGTAAAGGCGAAGACAGTAACGTACCTCGTCCTCGCACACCCGTATTTTGGCGTACTATTTTCTTAGGTGATTCCATTATGACAGCTCCACTAGTCATTTTGTTCTCCATGGATAAATCCACAGTATATAAGTAAGTAAAAGATGATTGGCTGTCAACGTGATGATGTGATAGGTAGACTTAACTATTAGTTAGACTTCGGTCTGCGGAAGGAAAGCGGTTGGCTTAGTATGTCAGTGTATTTAACTTTTATGGGCTTAGGATAGCTTGTTTACATTTTCATAGCTTTATGTAGATTGAATTTTCATTCGTGTAGTTAATATGTCAATTACTCGTGGTTCCGATACATGGTCGATGCTTTTACTTTATAATTTTCAATGTAAATAAAGGGTTATGAAAGTGTGCAAGTACATAGAGAAAAGGTATTCGTTGGTTTAATTTAGCTACCGTGTTCAACCTTACACTGTAATGTAACCTTTTGAAATGGATTGGCGATGTGGTTACGAAAGGTAAAATAAACACTTGCAGCTTATTCGATTGAAACAGATCAGAATAGTAAAAAGAAAACAAAACACAATGAAAGAATACTCGTAAACTACAGACATTTTTTTCAAGAGAATCTTGATCTGGACAAAGTTTTCAGTCACTCTGATACTGGAAAATACCAGATCTTTGTAATGTGCGTACTATCATTCATCTTCATACTGTAAGTTTACGCGCTCGATACGTAATTATAACTTGGCTGAAGTAAAAAGTCGTATGCTACATGACATGATTAGAATATAGCACGTTCATTTATTTTTCCGGCTAATAACGTTTACTATTTCGCAAGGGAGCGCGTTTATAATACAACCAAGTGTCGATGACAGCTTTCATTAAATAAACAGTTCTAAAATTAATGCTACTTCATTAAGTTCTATGATAAAAAAATCTTTAAAAACAAGCTTTTATTCAAATGCGCTAAACAGAAAAAAATAAACTTACTGTAACTTTACTGTCAACTTATAACGACATTTCAAATTTAACATATTTGACACAATTTATACGTTTTAAAAGCTTGTCGCGAGATTTAAGTACTCGTATTTACTTTCTTAGTAAAACCGCGACAAGCTTTTAAAACATATAAATTGTGTCAAATATGTTAAATTTGAAATGTCGTTATAAGTTGACAGTAAAGTTACAGTAAGTTTATTTTTTTCTTTTTAGCGCATTTGAATAAAAGCTTGTTTTTAAAGATTTTTTTACCTCAATTTATTTTATACTTTTTAGTTTCACCTGGTAAGTTCCTAAGTCTAAATTCTGTAGCGGCGGTCATCTTAGATTTTGATTTGGTAAAGTGCACTTTATTCTACTTGTCAAGCCCTGTCATTTGATACCCATATGGATGGGATTGAAAAAAATAGGTTATTCACCATTTTGTATCGGCGGCCATCTTGGATTTTTATTTCGTAAAGTGTAATGTGTTCTACTTGTCAATCCCTTTCATTTGATACCCATATTGTATAGGTACCTTAAAAATAACTAGTCCGCCATCTTGTATATTTAGCCATGTTGAATTTAGGATGACGTCACATAGCTTAACATGCATTGTCATCCAAACTAAATATGTATGCAAAATTTCAGCTCAATCGGTTGAGGGCAAGTGCCTTAAAATTGAGTTGTAAGATTTCACCCGAACACACATAGTTACATACATACATACATACATACATACATACATACATACATACATACATACATTGCAAGTTAAATAAAAGCTTGTAATATAATTTTTATTTTTATTTTTTTATTTTATTCAAAAGGAACTCCAACAAAGGATACACGTTACATGCATAATTATAAAAAGTAATTTATAGATTTGTGCTCCTTCAGTTATAGGAGAACACATCATGCATATATCATCTTCAAAGTTAAAAATCAAAGAAAGTTAAACAATATTAAATTAAACAACACATGAACTTACAAATTAAATTAAACATTTGAAATTAAAAATTAAATTAAATAGTGAACAATTAAAGAGAAACATTAAAAAAAAATTAAACATTAAAATTATAAAATATTCTAAAACACAAATAATACAATGAAAGAGGTATAATTTACGCATCGAGAAAGTTAACTTGCAAAACTCGCACTAGGCACTCAGATTTATATGAGCCCAAACAAACTATCGGTCGACTACATGATTGTGTGTACTCAAATACGCATGAACAGTTACCTATTTGTTTACAAAGTCGGTTAAAATCATGCCCTACATTTTACAAGCAGAATTACATATTTTCACACAAATTGTTACGTTTAAATAATAAATACCTACTATAAATCTCAATGTAGGATGCATCGATTAAGTATTGACTATGATCGGCTGTCAACTACCACCAATGACTAGCTTGCAACTATTTATTAATACTAACTAGATAGTAAATGGTCTGGTTAACTAAATACGGTTTCTATGAAGACTAGGTACTTGTTATATGGACCTGTTTTTAAAGAAAATTTTATATGGTCATATTGGTTAAGCTTGATAGTAACCGCAGACATTGTTGAGAATTTTTCTCTTTTTTATGTGATACTAAAAGGTGACTTTTTACCATAAAATTAATAAGCTTGATCTTTTATGTGTGTTAAGTACTCGTAAAAGTGTATTCATCATCATCTATCTAGCCTTTTTTCCCAACTAAGTTTGGTTCGGCTTCCAGTGTAACTGGATGCAGCTTAGTACCAGTGTTTTACAAGGAGCGACTGCCTATCTGATCTCCTCAACCCAGTTACCCGGGCAACCCAATCCTCTAGGCAAGGCTAGCCAGACTCGTAAAAGTTTAAAGAGCTTTAACTCTATCATATTTTTAATTAGGTACCTGATTTACACCGTCAATGTAAGCAAAGTAATATCTTTTAGTTATGCACTAAATTATAATTTACAACTACCTGCATTAAGACTACGCACTTAAAACAAACTTTAAATAAATCATTTTAGTATTATGAATGAAATAATAAATCAAAATAATAACTGTTAATGAAGTAATAAATTATTTTCGTGGGTAAACGTTGGTGTGAGACAGTTGCGCACGATTTCAGATAAGTATATTACTCATAATGAGAACTAAGTTTTAAATACTTTAAATAGGTTCTAATAAGTTTTTTCACATTGTTAACCTTGCCTTTGGAGAACACTTCTTCATGCCATTTAATCTAGCTAAAGTCGTTTTTCAGGTTTCATATAAGTCATGAATGTATAAAAAATTGAGTTACTTATTTTTCAAGGCAAGTAAAGATAAGTTATTTATCATATTTTCATTTTGTTTAGCAATGAATAGTTATAATTATCATCATACCAATATAAGATCCCATTTACTCTGTACCAAATTTCACCGAAATCTCAACCATTTTACTGCAAAAGGTAAACAAATAACCAAACCGCAATCCTTATCGATAAATTGTGTTATTAATAAGAAAAAAAATGTCCTTTAACTAAACAAAACATCGCTCATCTCAGACCTACCTACATTACCTAACGACTTCACAATCTATACCACCTGACGCGGCCTACATTCCTAGCAGATTTATGTCTGCGCGCGCGCCGCCCGATCTCTCGTTTTACTACTCTTGCAGGGAAATGCTTAATTTTATGTGTACTAATACTATATTTAGCCCACTTTGGAAATTGATTTAATGTGTATTTTTAGCTTTTTGCCTGAAGTATGGTTTTTGATTGTGATTTAAAATTCGCTATTTTGGTGTTAATTTTGACAGTGTCTTTCAATTGACACATCGAAACTACAAGTTATTTATCGCGTGTTTAGAACACAGGTTAAAAAGTTGGTAATTTAATGACATTTTTGACTGACTTCCCGAAAAGGAGAAGAGATGAGATGAGATGTTTGTATTTTTTCCATTTATGAAATAAAAAGTATAGGTAACTTCTATTAATCTAGTTTTTTTTTTACGAAAATGAGTAGGTAGGTAAGTCTTATATCTCTATTGCCTCTAATCTTTTAGCACAAAATTGTCACAGCCCACAAATCAAGATACCGTGAATAATATATTTTTTCGCGCGAACATTCACAACAACCTGACATTTAGACAATTTAATTTATAAATCCCAACATTACCCAATCGAAACTTTAATTGAAACGGACTACTATAAATATTTATATATTTTATCACGATTTCTATTGAAACGCTCCGAATGACTGATTTTATTCGTCTACACCTTATTTGGTAGTTGAATATTGATTATATCGTTGATAGACTTTCCTGGTATTTACTTTAAAAGCTTAGTACATAGATAAGTTAACACAAAACTATTAGCATTATCAAGCTTCCTTATAAGTAGGGGATTTAAGCGGCTACTAATTTTTCAGTGGGTTCCGCAGTAAGTTTGATGTATGGGACTGAATGAAATATTGGAGTATTGTAAGCGTCGATTTAGGTTTCAATAAATCATATTACTGTGGATCTTTTGAGCTTGTGTAGGAAGAGCGGGAACCGTCTCTTGGTTTATATAACAACTAGCTTCTGCCAGCGGTTTCACCCGCATCCCGTGGGAACTACTTCCCGTACTGGTAAAAGTAGCCTATAGCCTTCCTCGATAAATGGGCTATCTAACACTGAAAGAAATTTTCAAATCGGACCAGTAGTTCCTGAGATTAGCGCGTTCAAACAAACAAACAAACAAACTCTTCAGCTTTATAATATTAGTATAGATTACATAATTTCAAATAAAATGATGATATTTTCTTTATCCTCTACACGGATTTCGTAACATTTATTGTGAAGAATATTAGTATATTCACCTCCTGATTTTTATCTATACATATAATAAATCTGTAAAAAAACTGTGTCTGTACATTGAATATATTAAAAAAATAATAATTGGGTGGGGTTTAGAAACAGTAATGGAGCACAAATCCAAAAAAAAAATTCTGTCTGTTTGTCTGTATGTCTGTTTGTTTGTACACGCTAATCTTCCGAACTACTGAACGGATTTCAATGATTTTTTCTTTGTTGTATCAGTATTAAGCCTGGTCAACATATAGGCTATAATTTATCTTCGAAACTTGAAGACCTGATGCAGAACACCAACAGACCAACAAAACTATAAGAGATACAAAAATGGTACCATGGCAAAAATTGTTTCATGTGATGAGCATTTTCAGCTGAGATAATAAATTTTAAGATCTGGAACACCTGATGTGGAACCCCAAGAGCCCAGCTTCTCTGTACCATATACAGGTATGACGTTTTAGCAAAAGTTGTTCAATTTGATTAGCACTTTCTATTGACTTATACAAATTGAAGATCTAAAACACCTGATGTGGAACTCCAGGGGCCCAGCTAGACTATAGCATATAGAGGTGTGACGTTTTAGAAAAAGTGGTTCAATCTGATAAGCACTCTCTATTGACGTATATACATCGAAGATCTGGAACACCTGATGTGGAACTTCAAGAGCAATACTACACTTGAAATGTATAGAAATGAATGTTATGAAATAGGTATGGTGAATCAAAAAAAGTAATTAGTCCGTCTTTTAGATAACCCTAAAATAATGGACACGTATTTTTTCTTTTCTCCTTCCCACAAACAAATAATAACGAAGATATAACACGCTTGAATTTTGTGTTAAGTCACTGCTTAGTACAAATTTTACATACCTAGACGTGGCGGCACGAGCCCCCACTCTTCGAATTTGTTGCGTTATATCTCATTATTATTTTGTATGTCTCTTCCAGACCTCGGGACTACAGAGTTCCGAATTTTTGGGAGGCAAACGTGGGGCCGAAGCCAACACGCTGAAGCCCTTTTGAGACAACTTTAATGAAATGGTGACACAAAACCGACGATTATCCCTTTATACACTATAGAAATGAACCCAAGGACAATCCCCGGTGGACGTCGTTAAAAAAGTGTTTTACAAGGAGCGACTGCCTATCTGACCTCCACAACCCGGTTACCCGCTCAACCCAACACCCCTTGGTAAAACTGGTCAGACTTACTGGCATCTGACTGCCAAGAATGTTCAATGACAGCCGGAACCTACAGTTTAACATCCCCTCCAAATAACGGTCATTGGTATCCAAAATATACGTAGAAAGTACATACGAACTTAGAAAAGTTGCATTGGCAGGACGTACGCTCATACTTGAGAGATTGGTTCTCTACCCACTAAACCACCACGACTTCCACTAAGTCATCACGACTTTGTCATCTCAGTAACATTTAATGTTTTTTAACGTAATAATACGTGTAATATTTTTGCCACACACAACTTAAATGCGGACTAATTAGAATCACTACTTTTATCCCTATGGTCACGTCTGTTGCGGTTCAGTTCTCAGCGTTTTGTTTAGTCTGCTGTGCTTTTGCCGTTGAAGTACAAAAATTAAATTATGGAACGTTTCTAATGGCTATGCGTATTCCGTTGTTTTCAAGTCAACATATCAGACGATTCAGATCTTTGATTTTGCTGACCCCGTAGTCGCTGGCATAAGGGACAGGATCCGCGTACGAAGTCGCGGGCAGAAGCTAGTCTATAGTAAAACCTTAGCTTAGTTTAGACCTATATGGCATTGTGTGAATGTTTTAAGAAAACATGTACTGCCATTAATCTTACTTAAAGAAACTTTTACAGACTTTGTTCTTCTTAATCTGTTCTTCACTGCAGTATTAGACATCAAAATGGCGATTCCGCCATTTGCACATCGCCATAGAACCAGTCTAAACTACCCCTTAAAGACAAAGTCCCCTTAATACCGTGTTCTAACCACATTACTAAGCTAAAGTGTTAATTCGATTTATTAGTTCAGAAACTGGATCAACCATTTAACGTCTATCGTAAGTAATGTTAGCGAATGTATGAGAACTTGTACGATATTGAACGAGTGAATGATTTGGCAGCACGCAATTAATCGACCGTTTAAGGAATTCAAGGCCGAATGAATGGAACGAATGATTGAAATATAATGAGTGTTGGATTAAATGAATGGGCTTGTAGCTGTCACTAATTGGTGTGCTGTGTCGATGTTGGATTTGGTATTTGTCGGCTTAGGTTGTTGAATTTTCATTAGGATTGTGTAATACTAGCTGTGTTTCACGGTTTCATCCGCTTCCTGGGAGAACTACTTCTTATAGTCAAATAAAATATAGAGGTAGCACGTGAAACTCACGAATAACGTGGCTTTCTATTCGTTAAATTATTCCCAATATATTTTTAATAGATTTGCTACAACCGCACAAATTCACTACTACATTATTTGTTAAAGAACCAATCAAGTATAAATACCATATTATTTTAATTTACTAGTCGGTATGTTTTTCTCTGAAAGAACAATTTGCCTGCAATTTGTTTAATACTGGTAGTCTGAGTCATTCAAATATTGGCGAACGAAATGGACTTTGTTAATAAGTTTTGCGCAAATATTGACTTTTGAAAAACCCAAACACAAAAACTACGAAGCTTAATTTAACAACTTCTAAATGACGTAAGTAAATCAATGAAACTTTTCCGCTATCTACAATTACAAATAATTAAACAATTACGTATTAAAATATAATAACCAGCAATCTGCAATTAAGCTAACTAACATCTGTGGTTCAATAAAATAGAAACAGGTGTTGTGGATGTGTCGATAAATCGTTATCGAGTAATTGATGTATCGATATCAGTATCGATACATTTCGATTCGGGTTTTATTAGTCGTGTTCGAGATTACGGAACATTAGACTGAATCGGATTCAGGTATTTACTTAGATAGGTGTAATAAGAAACTGATAATATTGGCTTGTAAGCTGCTCGGGTGAATCTGGCTTAGTGTAAAAATAGATTTTAAATTATTCTGAAGTTTTCTAACTTCAAACTTTGGAATTTAAATAATATTGAGGACTGAAAAAGAATATATTGGATCTTGAAAAGTGGACTTCATTTTAGAGTAGTATACCAACTAACTATAAACCTGACTGTTCTAATAGAGAAATGTTATTAGTTCCGAACTAAGCCAAATAATTATAGTACTCGTAAAACCTTTATCGACATTGGCACGTCATTACTATTTCGATTGACAAGGAGGTGAAAACTCAGTACTTGAGCCTATTCATGCATAATTGGGAAAAAGCTAAGGGAAAGAGACGAAGAAAATTATGAATCATAAGTCAAAAACAGTCTTTGAAAATTTCTGAACAGAGTATGTATTTCAATTTTCAATTTAAAATGCTCGAATTTATCACAGTTTATCTATCACCTTCCTCTAGTTTTGAAATCTTATACATAAATAGGCGGAACATTACAAAGTTTCCTACTTTACAAAGTTACAAGTGTTTCCGACTCATTATTTTAATTAAACCGCGGAATATTTTAATAATTACACAGATTATCTCAAATGTCGTGCTCTATCAAGATAATAAATGGAAACTAGGCCTACTTTTGCTGTAAGTACCCACAAGAAGTCTATAACCCAGTTTCAAAACTACCTACATATGAGCGCGTCAAGACTTTCACACGAGCGAAGCCGCGGGTCATACTTATGCGAGGCTTTATCAAAACTATTACCATACAAAGTCACAGGTCGTGACGTCAGATACGAACGTGCCTAGGAGTTGAGGAAAAAAATACAAAGAAAGTTCTAAGATCCTTCCAAATGTATGCAAGATTTTATCTGGGCGGGGAACTATGAGGGCTTTGGAAAAATGGCGTTTATTTTGCACGTTTTGATGATAAACGAGCATAATATAAAATAAGCGAATCAATATTTTTGTTGACATTACATAGCTGCTTTTGGTATGAACTTATTGGTAGACCAGTAATGTTCCCGACGTTTCACTCGTGCCTAAAGAAAACTTTCTGCGCTGGTATAAAAGTTTTATTACGCAAGTATTACAAAAAAACTACAGAGGAAACATTAAAACTATTTTTTAACACAAAACTCCTTTCCTTCCGTTTCTAAATCTAAATCTAACCTCAAAACCGCTCCCCTAACCACGATCCCAATTTAAACTTAATATAAAAATATACAACATAGGAATTACTTTAGTGGAAATTCCAAGAAAGATCACGTTGGGAAGAGGAACCGCAATTTACCTCCCCCTTCCCCTCCCCTCTCCTCTAGAAGTTAATACTTTATGACTGCGCGCGCGCACCGGACCGCCGATGTTTAATTAAAAACGGGATTCAAAAAGATGCAAGCTTTATTTGTAAAAGTTAATTTTATACATCTGTGGCTTTTTTTCATTGTTTTGCAGTTACTGGCGGTTTGTTGTCTAAAATTGTTTTATAATTATCCTTGTCTATATTTATTTCAGTTTTTATTACAGTCGTGTAACTATTACGTTTAACATTAATTGCATTTTAAATTGTCATGTTGCTTTAATGACGCCGAATTGCATTTATTAATAATTGGTTTCTGCAATAAACATAAAAAAAATATTAAATAGAATTATTTGTTCGGAAACGCGGAAATTGTCACATCTCGTTAAGTTCTATTCAAAAAAATAATTGAATATCGAAATGTCTCGGTGTTCTTTTTTGAAAAAAATGCCTCAAGGTGATGGGCTAACAGGCATCCTTCCCTTTCGGAACTTGACGGGACGTATTAAAACGTAAAAGCCAACAAGACAGCCAGTTACCTTTTGACATGCAATTTTCGGTTATCCATTTATCAAGTAACACAGCCCAACACTAATATATCGATCATTTTTTATCGATAGTTATACAACGCACCGTTACGTATTGATTTTATTTTATGAATTTTATACGGTTGTCTCAGTTTTAATTAAAATAAATGGTTTAAATAACTCTTCGTGTAGGTATTGATAACAGTTCTGTATGATTGATAAATCATACAAAAAGTCTTTGCGGGTGAAAGAACTACTAAAAATTCGTTCCAGTAGTTCATTAAGTTAAATGACTGAAAAAATAAAATATCGATACATACATAAAACGTTAATCAAAACTTCATGCGCCATTGCTAATTTTGTGAAACAATAAAATAGTGATGGGACCATCATACATAAAATAAAAAATGGTGTCGACGGCCGGCCCAATCTCAGGTGAAATCAAAACAATTATCTCTGTGTTACCAGATTTGAACCCGACCTTTTTTGAGGCAGCTAATTTAATCAATTTGCGAACGATACCGTCGTCTGCTTAAATTCAAGATTGGATTATGCATTGTTCTTGAAATTCCAATTCATCTTGTCTTGATTGCAATTTTTGTGTTCATTCAATTTTGATTCGAGACGAAGGTGGCAGATGCTACCATATGTTGTTGTGTATTTAAATAACGTGTTATTTTACATATATATTTATTTGTGAGTACATGTTTAATCGCTCAGTTGATCTCTATCGGACTGATAGGAGATACACTTGCATATTTATTAGGTAAAACATGTTTGGCATATAGATTTAGTTAACAGTATTAAGGAAACGGTTATCAGACTTTTATACTGAGTTACAAATGTTTGTCCATGCAATGGATTAAAATTTTAGGATATTTGCGTCATGGTTTACGCAATAGGTAGCTGATTGGCTGTTACGCTGCAAACCTGTCAGAATTTATCGGATTTTGCAAATCACCCACAGAACTAATTTCTAACTTACCGCTATGTTATCATAAAAAGTGTTTTTTAAAATAAAACTGCATCAGCAAATATGACGATTTTATTCTCATTCCGACGTAATCTCAGACTATAAAATGGAATAATCATCCGCGCCTTTACAATCCAAACCCGGATTAATAACGAAAATGTCAAAATAATTACACACCAACCGAAATCCGAGCCGAAAAATCCTCAAAAACCATAAAAAAACAACAAAAATAATGACTCCACAAGTTACGCTTTGTAATACATTAATAATAGTTTTATACTTACACAAAATGACCCGTAATCATATGGGATAGAAAATTGTTTTCAAAATGATGCGGAGGAAGAAAAAAATTGATGCGGTTTCACATTATGGTGTGTTGATGAGACCAAAAAATAGCGAATGTGAATTTGGTCGTACACTCGGTTTCTTTGATTATTCTGAGGTCGTTGAACTTTTATTATTAAGTGGGCATGTGAATGGTGAGAACGGTGACGTCATAGATAGCTTGCTTCACTCGCGGTAATTATGCAGCTTAAGGCGGTGTCTTTTGATTTTAATAAGTGGAATTGTGGAAACGTATTTAGATAAGGCTGCGGTTTTTTTTGGCTTGGTATATTAGTTTTGTGGTTGTTTTGAATAAAGAGATGCTCGTTTGACTTTTTGCATTCAAGTTTAAGGCTATTTGCTTTTGCTTTTGAAAATTCAAGTTCTTTTAGCACAATATGAGTTTATCGCTGTAAAAACGTTTTCAATACAGCTTGTACGGCTTCAATATGCTTTGAGGGTATGATTAGCACATTGCCAAAAGTGGCAGCTCAAGTTACGATCTATACTTATCCTTTAAAGAACAGCTACCAGCCCAAAAAAAGTCTATAGATAGAACTTCATAAACTATAATCATGATGACGAATTTAATTGTTCGTAGTTTGGTGAAAGTCTGGCAACAATGCATTCCATCTGGGGCACCGGGAACTTTTCAATTATCTACCTCCTTTGTGTTAAAGTGGACCGTAGTAGCTATTATTTTGTTTATGATTGACTTTTTTTTTTCTGTGGAATAGTGTGACGTGAGGATCTGTGGTATTTTTGAATTTGGAGTTTCGAGTTTGTGTGACATTAACGAATAAATTTTGGAGAGCACAAAAATATTAGTCGGCCTATAGTTGGTTTGGGCTCATAAATCAGTATGAAGATGAATGGTAACCAGCACATTACAAAGATCCGGTATTTAGCCGATATCATACCGACTGAAAACTTGGATAGGGATCCAGATTACTCTAAAATTGAGTCGCGTTCCGAGTTCGCGTTATGAGCTTTGAGTTAAGACAATTCTAATATTATTTCAGATTCAGTTTTTCTTTACATTTACAATTGAAAATTAACCAGGAACCACGCAATTTCTTTTAATGCCTACCTAAGTAATGATCATAAGACTTTGTAAGCTTTGTATTATCTATGCCTACCGCTAAAAGTAAAAGGAAAAGTCTATGGTGCGAGCTTATCAAGGCGCGAAAGTCATAAACATAGAATCGTAGAAAAGGTTACTAGTTGTACCGGTGTAGATAGTAAATGTATTTGCAATAACTTATGTAACTTTATCTGTTATATTTTCTTGAGCATTTACTTTGTGATAATTATTACGATTTTTTTTTTATTTTGGGTTGTATTGATTTATTATTTAAAATTATTTTCTTTGCGTCGTCAGAAATTGGCGGTTTTGCGAAATTATGATATAGGTATTTGGTGTCTTATTTCTTAAGAGGATTGAATATATACGGGTAAATTATTGAGTACGTAGCAAAGTAGCCTTAATAACCAACAATATAAAAACAAAATTGTATCTAATTAATTATACTAATGATACTCCTACTTCACATTAACAAAATTATGTAAAACACTAACAAGTCAACGACAAAAAATGCACCATAGACAAGGGTATTACAAACTTTATAGTCCATGAAATTTAAAAAATATTCAAATCGTATTCTATTTTAAATTCAGAATTATCATGTTCTACATTCAAAAAGCCGTTTGTATGTAGATCTGTGGTTTGGAGAAAAAGTGCAGTGATCATAAATCATGATTTAGTAGCAGAAAGGTTTAAAAACTAGATAAGTAAAAGTTAAAGCTATTTTGGGAACGGGTCATTTCGTCAATTGAAGAATTTAAGATCAATTAAGATACCATATTCTTTAGTGTCACAAAGTATAAGGCGGGTTTTAGCCAACATTAAGTATTTGCTAGATGTTTCCCGCACTTCCTTGCATCCTAAGTGAAACCAATTCCCGCAGCTGGATCAAAGTAACCTAAGTTGGTTTGCCTAAAGTCCTAAGTAGAAGCGAGTAAACCTTTTTAAATGCTGTACCTATAGACCCAATCTTTGGACCAATGTTATAGTTTCGAAACATAATAATAATGGACAACATGTAGATGTACCAACGTCCAAAGACATTCGCATAGACATGAGAAAACTAGAAAGCAGGTACAATAATATTATGACCTTTATGAAAACCGCCGACAATAACTGAGGAAGAATAGGATACAAAAGATATGTAAAGGTTAGTGTATCGATATCGATCTTCTAGCGAAATGATGAGCACAGCCCTATTGAGGTCATTACTACGTACCTTATAGGGGCTAGGGATGGGACACCTTATCTATATCAGGAAGACAGTTGTATATTTTTACTTAAGAAAGTATAAGTATGGTATTTTTTTCTTTTCATTTGTGTTTAAGATTTTATGGGAAAAGGATTTGTTAAAAGCCTGCTACAAGTCATAAATATGGATGTTTTTTTAACGTACAAAGTTAATGTTCTTTCTTACAAAGCAGAAAAATATAACAAAACAGGATACACGCTCACAATAAAATCTAACAAGCTCGAAAATTGCACATAAGTAACATCGCTTACAGATACATTACAACAAAACAATATCCCGAACTATCCTGTCGACATTTATCGATATTTCACATCACTACGCCGGCCACCCCGCCGTGTCAATATAAGCCAGCCAATTGTGTATGAGTCGGGTACGATTCACGGCTATTCAATAACCTCTTCGTTCACCACAGATTGGTATCGGTAAATACCAAACAAAACACCACAACAAGCAAAATTAGACCCTATTTTTACCACACTAAGATTTAGTCAAAACGCAAAGGCAACATTGTCAAAAGAAATAGTTTTGTATATGAGCGTAGTGAAATTCTGTATGTGCGAACGTAAAAAAAATGGTGAGAAAACCTAATGACTTGGAAGGAGTTGTTTAGAAGTAAAAAATTGTGTATCGATTTATCAATTCTACATTTTTTGGCGGACCGGTATCGGTATCCATTTAGTTCGTCACTATTTTGATAGAGATGTAACGCCTCTTGATAGCTTTTTTTTAAATTTGATTATTTTCTGTTTTTTTTTTTCTATTTTTTACTGTGAATGAACTAGGTACTATAATCCATTCTAAATCCATCCGTTTCTTATCGCAGAAAAACTAGGAATTATTTAACATACATAGCTCACTGTAATCTCTCTTAGACATTTTGTTGTTAAAAAAAGTTTCCTAGTAAACAGTAAGCTACCACCTACACACGACAAACCATAACCCTTCACTTCCAATCTGATAAAATACCGCTAAGTTACCGTTAAAACAATATAAAACTAAAACAAATCTAAAAACAAGTCCAACTGAGCTTTGGAACATGCGATCATTTGGTACAACTGTAACGTCATCTATAATTTAGTTAGTTTCTGTACCGCCTTTGTCATCTTTGGCAGACGTTGCGGATAGCCAGTGAGTTTGACAAACAGTCTTAGCAAGGGGCATCGGTTTACAAAGGTAACTGGGTTGAGTAGGTCTGATAGGCGTCGCTCCTTGTAATAATCCCAGTATGGGAAAGGCTAGGCAGATGATTTGTTTTTGTACGCTTTTCTACGACATATAGGGAGGCAGGCCTCGGCAAACATAGTGTAGGACGTCCTCAGGCACGGTGGAGTGATGACTTGCGCAAGACGGCTGGCAGGAGCTGGATGCGAGAAGCCGAAAATCGATCTCAGTGGCGTGCACTTGGAGAGACCTATGTCCAGCAGTGGACTGCGATAGGCTGATGATGATAGGCAGGCAGTACATTATCAACGTAAATAGTAACTAACATAAATATTCCTCCAAGATACTATTTATTCTCATAGCATTCATCTCTTGCTTTGTTTGCCTTACTTCTAATGACTGTTAAAAACAGGTTAACTTGGCCACTACCCAACTCAGATTATTTAATTTGTCAGACATCTCGCCAACATCAGCCATTTAGTGTCTTGCTAGTGTCCCTCCTATTCATCAGTCTGACTTCATTGCACACTTCCTAGCATAATTTACATATATCAACGTAGGCTTAACATCACTTTTAAAATAACATCATCATTTGCTCAATAAAGCGATTATAAACCATCAAACAAATTCACATCCGAAACAAAAGAATCAATTTGAGTTTTTCAAATGTTCCGAACACGTTTTCTTTCAAAACAGCATTCCATTAGTCTATACCTCGTGTTAGTGATGTGCGCATTATCGATAACACTCGCTTTCGGCCGCCATTGCAGTGCCCCGACCTCTGCTAACGGTACCAACCGTCAATCTTACATCAACAATTTTACGACTGCCGTTGCACATCACTATTATAAAAACATAACCTGTAATCCTTATGTCATAAAGTTCAAATTAGGAACAGTTCATATCTGAGCTACTATTCTATTGGTCGGAACGTTTCTAGGTGTCAGATTGACGTATCGACTGTACCTATTCTTGATACTTTGATTTCGTTCGTTTTTTAACGACACACCAATAACTAAACCTTTAGTAATAAAATCTCACAAGGATATTGGAACTGTTAATATCATTACCTTTCAGAGATACCGCCTCGTTTCTCTGGTATTTAATTTTATACTTCCTCTCGAGCGCGCTAATTAAGTTTGATAGGTTATATTGTAATTTCGTTGTCGGAGCGATGGCCAACATTACCGGTAATAATCGATCCACTTAATTGGTGAATGAAAACGGACTTTTCTTAATGAAAAATTAACTGGTTCGTCGTGTGTATCGTAGCTACTAAATGGTACTTAACAAGTCTATGCTAGTACAGGTCATGTCAGGTTCTCACCATGAAGGAAGCGTTCTAAGTGGATTAGCTAGATCAATTTCTGCTCTCACTTAAAGTTGAGCTCTTCACGAAGAAATTAAAGTACCTATGTTATTAGAAGAAACATTTTGGTCAACAACATTTCAGAAAAAGACATTTAAATTTTTTTTAATTTTATTTGTCTAAATTATATGAATTTTTCTTTATTCTTACCACTTTAAGGTTCAATTTTAAACTGTTACCGTGCCTAAAGTAGCCCCTAGAATTTGGATAGGATAAAGAATAAAAAAACGCCTGAAGTAGAAAACTTCAATTAAGAAGAGACCCCTAAACCCCCCCCCCCACCCCTAGACCCCTAGAGACCTATCAAAAACCACACTAGACCTGACCTCAAAAACAGCAAAATATTTTTCCAAAATTGTCCAAGTTTCCTACGAAATAATTGGGCAGTAGATGGAAGCCGTGCCCGCGATAATGAAGCACAAATGAGTGGTTGTGCGATTACGTGCGACAGGCTGCGACACGCTGCGACAACGCTGCTCGCCCGCACATTTTGTTAAGGATTGCTTGACATGTGCGATTTTGCGATTATGTACTAAGGTTGGTTGTTTGTTGTTGATTTATTACAGTTGTTAGGATATTTTTCTGTTGTCGTCGTTTCAGCCGAAAGACGAACTGCTGGACAAAGGCAAAAAAAGGCTGCTATAAGGTTTGCTGTAATTTTTCGCAAATGTTCGATATTTTGAAAGTTTTAAAAGCTTGTCAGTCTTATATATTTTTTTGGATTTTAACTTTGATCAACTAATAGATGAACATTCTTTATAAATTGTATGTCACGTACCTAATTTACGTTGTTTCTCTCAAGTTTTACCAAAGTTACATCATTTGACTTTCTATTTAATTTACCCCAGTCCAACAGATGCATCACTTTTAAAATAAAAGTAGTTCCATTTTCATATCAAAATTCATATTAAATTCAAAGCTCACACAAAATCGCGCCCGTGTAACCAGCCTTAGAACTTGGCCTACGGGTTCCGTGTGGGCCGTCGCAGTACCGTTAAGGATATTCTCTTAATCTTTAATCGTACAACTGTTGCCGGCCTTAGACAATGTTGGATGAGTAATGTCCCCGGTATTTGCTAATGTCACATCTTGTTATGAACTGCGTCTGTGTGAGTGAGAGTCTAATTGTTGTGATTTAGATGCTGTGTGTTTGTGTGGGTGTTTTGTTTGGGGGAGGTTTTGTTGGTGATGTGTGAGTAAGAATAGGTGAGAATATTACAGCACTAATACAAACATAGATGAACTCTTTTGTGGTTGAATGATAGCTTAAGTTTTAAGAGACAGGTTAAGGTGCCGTTGACAAGGAAGAACTTTGGATTGGTGGCTGATCGTGTTAAAATTCATCATATTATAAAAGCTGTGTTAAAAATCGTTTTAGATCTATGAAACTTTGCTACTTTTATTCAACCACTGTGGGTGCAGTGTGAGGGACTGTCAGACGCACTAACTAAAACCAACCATGTTCATTTTTAAGCCCTTAATGTGTCAGGGCCGCGATAACTCTTTCGAACAATCCCGTAGCCCCGGTAGGAGATGGTAGATCCAAGAAATAACTGTGATAGTAACATAGGTATATCACACTTTTAACCAAAAGCGAAAATATCTACTTTTTAACCAAAATACACCTCTACTTATGACAAGAATATTTACGTTTATCCTTTACCTTCTCATTTTCGTTTATCATTTAGCCCGTTGAAATGAGACTAAAGTGTCCTGAACTCTCGACCTATGAAATATCAATTCGTGATATTTAACACTATGTACTACTTACGTAAGTTGGTTAACTCTTTTAAAATTGCACCTGAATTTACTTGAAATTATATGTAAGCATTCTTTTTGTAGTTCACAAAGGCCAATAGTACCTACTCACTGGTACTCAACTACATCCGGTTGGATTGGAAGCCGATCCCAACGTAGTTGGGAAAAAATTCTCGGGAGATGATAGGTCTATAGTAGGTTTCTATTATTTTAATGTGACTAGAGTTGGTTTTGATTTTTGTTCTGACTGAATAAGTCGAGAAAGTTAGAATTAGAAGGCTAGAACAGTTACGATATTTTTTGTCAGAACCGTTGGAAGTGGGTATATGGTCATTATATTTTTTATTCAGTTTATTAAATTTTTAAATTTTAATTCTTACAAAATACATAAGTTTAATCTTATTAATTTATATTATTTCTATATCCATGACATTTATGAAAAAAATTGTATGTTCAAAATATTTCACTCAAACTAGGCAATAACTAGATATGATAAACCTACCGTCTGACAGATATTGCAATCCGATCAATATTCATTCAAACCCCGCTTACGCTCCAATATAAGCAGACTTCATTTATAAAACCTGCGCACTTTAATTATATTAATCAATTATAAATTAATCTTAGGTTAAACGGGGTTCTAAGCAAGATTACTAGTTTGTTTCTTAATTATTATGATACTAGCTGTTAAATGTGGTTTTACTCGCGTCTTTGGAAACTCAAACTTTTTTATGCAGAGTAACCTTATTATAATACTAGCTACCGCCCGCGGCTTCGCCCGCGTAGAGTTCGGTTATATCGCGTTTCCAAGAGAATTCTTCAAAAGTCCGGGATAAAAACTATTCTATGTTCTTTCTCAAGGTCAACTCTATCTCTGTACCAAATTTAATGAAAATCAGTTCAGTGGTTTACACGTGAAAGCGTAACAGACAGACAGAGTTACTTTCACATTTATAATATTAGTAGGTAAGGATGATAATAAAAATCTTTATTTTCTCCAAAATCACAAAAATTCTTAAAGACCTAATTTTGGCATAATTGTTCTTACCTTTGAACCGTAAAAGCGGAAAGACAAACATAATTTCACCATTATTCAGTAAGACAGTCATTTATAATAATACTTAGGATTAACTTAGAACCGTAGTTAGAACAGACTCTCAATCGAGTTAACTGGATAACTACAAGCCCAATGATTTAACTTATTTATCGTGACATACCGTGTTACTGTCAGTTAAGCGGTTAACATTGGTTCAGTGAATTTAACCGAATGTTTTGATCATCATAATTAACTAGCGAAACTGACTCTTTATTTATGGCCTGTTGAAATTGTTGCATTTGATAGAATTATGTTTAGCAATAGGAATATTTATTGGAGTATTAAGTTTTAAGTGAGCTTTATTTTTATATAGTTCCATTACTTTTCTTTTAGTTCTTTCCATGTAATCGCCTTGCTTCGTCTTCGGATAAGGTTCTCTTAATTCGATCCTGTCTATCTCAGGAACTATTGGAAATATTATTTCAGTGTTATCAGACAGCTAGAGGCTTTTTCGATAAACGAAGTAGCCGGGTGTTCGAAGTAGTTCCTACGGGATGCGATTCACACCGCTGGTAGAAGCTGGTAGGTGGATAAAACCTAGTTGAACAACTAGTGTCGTTAGACTTTATAACCCTCTTCTTGGCAATTTCTGACTTCCCTAGGATAGGCAATCTCTCAGGATCGTGGCCCTAAACTCAAGAAAATCGGTTCCGTCAACTGATGTCAAACAATTTATTATTTAAAGGAATACCACCCAAGTGATGGGCGTATCGTAGTATACCGTAAAATTTACGCGCTAGTGATGCACCTGCGAATCGATACTAGATAATTATCGATGTATCGAATGGTGCAGCCCTTTCCTTGTTTGATCTCCGGACATAGCGGGCCGCAGAATTTATTGCTGATTTTAATTGGCAACACTGTGTAAACGGATAGTTTGTGAGGGGATTTATTGAGTGTTGCCAGACTTACGGTTACGGTACGTCAATATTTCCTTTTGGTGCTATGACTGTTAAATGTTTTTGTCGTTTTATGTTATTGGTTGTTTTGTGAGGTATTGTAAGGAGCCGCGTGAATCTCAAGATGGCTGTTTACCGTCTAGTGGTACTTATTGACCTAACTGAAGCTTTTCGAAGGCTTTAATTACTTCTGATTAACAGGACTTCTTCTTGAAATGGGAAATGGTATGTCATCGTTTAAAAAGTTAATGTACCCGTCTATTTCCGCGTTTTAACACGTGTTAACTTTAATTCATTGATGTTCGTTGTTTTGATAATTTGAGACAGCATCATTTCTGTCAAAAACATTATGCTTTGATTGGATAGTCCTAGATTATGTTCGGAAAATCTTTAATAAAAACAAAAGTCATTTATTCAAAGTAGGCTGAAAATCAGCACTTTTTGAACGTCAAATTTACAAAAGACAGCCCCCAAAACGCCCGCCCTTCAACACTTCTTATGTGTTTTGCTAGGAAGAAGAAGTGGTGGAACAAACTCCCCAGTTTGTAATGTTTGGTAACTTCTGGCATTAAATCATAAATTCCCATGAAATGTCATTTCTGCTTTGAAGTAAACTATTAGATGCCTAATGGTCTCTGCACACAGCGGGCGCGGCGGGACGGGACGGCGACGCGACACAATGTACTAGATCGTCGCGTCGCGTCGCGCCGAGCGGGACGGCTCTGTGTGATGTCGTCCGTAATATCTAGTACATTACAACTGCTCAGCGTCGCGTCGCCGTCCCGTCCCGCCGCGCCGCGCCCGCTGTGTGCAGAGAAATGTGTCCGCACACTGCAGCAGACTAAACAATCGACCGACAGTTGGCACTTCGATGGTTCTTTTTTTAAAGAAAATCGTGAATTCAATCAATACCAAACTAAAAATCTGTACTGTGCGGGTACTCTTAGCTAACTTCAGGATGCCAAAGTTATTTCACGAGATAAGATATTATACCAAGTTATACCTTATCACATCCTATATTTCGAACTGTGCATAATAATATTAACTAGCTGTTGCCCGCAACTTCGTCTGCGTGGGCAATATAGAATAGTCAATTATTACGTATGGTGCGTAAGTAATTTTCACAGGAAATAGCTATAATCTATGTCTATATGCTTTGAGTCTGACAAAGCTGTCATTTGTACATTTTCTGCAGCTGCTGCGACTAAGCAGAAGCTAGAAAGTCTGCCAGTCTTACCATGGATATCGTCTTGTGTAGTTGACTGGATTGAAGATAGATAGATAGGTAGTCGCTCCAAGCAAAATATTGGTACTCAAACAGATTCGGTGACTGGAAGCCCAACAACAACATAGTTGGGGAATAGCTGGATGGATGATAAAATGAGTCGTCATCATCAGCAGGCGCATAGGGTAGGCTAGTTTCACTACTGGGGAGAAACACTTGTATGACTTGTATGAATTGGGGATTTTCTGTGCACTTACTTACTATGGTAAGGCTGACCCCACATTAGGCGTGCGCGATCCTCGGGCGTGTGAGTAGCGCGGGCGTCGCGAGCGCGCTGCATGAAAGCAATTTGTCATTTCTTGGTGGAGCCAGCAAATCAAAAGAAACAGAAGTGTTGTATACTGTGCGTCACTACCGCTCACCGGGAAAATTTCGCTCTTGCGGAGGACGTTTATATACCATATTTTGTGTCACACGTAAACAGGACGACAGTAAGTATCCACTTTCAAAGATCTGATGAACGAACAAATCAGACCTGAGTTGGTCACCTGGGGCCAATCAGAGCTCTATGAAGCGATCATACGCTTTGACTCCTACTGTTATTGTGGTTTCTGAAAATGTATTCACCTCATTCAACGATGAATGTAATTCTGATGGTACTATTAAGAACACTTGCTTAGCGCAAAAGCTGACGTTGGCAGGCCGACTCTTTTGACTTCTCGAATAGGATACCATTGGTTTTTGTGCAATGCACACCTGCAATGCATGCTGGATTAGGACAGGATATAGGTGGATAGGATTTGCAGCAGAGAACAATTCTGTCTTGTAATTGAATGACATCAAACGTAGTTTTATATAAAAGGTGTTTTTTTAGACTTGGCTCGGGTCTTACTGAGACTGTTCGTAATCGTGAACAGTGTATTTGCGATCAGAAGTTGAAAGTAAGCATGTCTCTGGTATACGACGCGTAATTTGTACGTTTCCAGACGCATAAAGCATTTTACGTGTGTATGGTATCGAGAAAGCTCCCATTTCTTATCTGCACTTTGTATCTGGGCTTGTTTTTAAAGCTACAGAAGCCTACATTAGATCGAGAGATAGATCTTCCTTTCTTCTAGGATTAAGTTTACATATTTTGCATCAGAAAAAATAATTAAGGTCTACTTAATACTACTCACTCAAAGTAATTTGTTTTAAGGCCACCACATTAGTGGAAGATAAGCTAAACTATGTTTATGAAAAAATCCTGATATGAACTCCATCTGTAACTTTAAATGATAATTAATTGTTCCACTAAAGTCATCATTTTTGACATAATGTTCAAAAAATAATTTAGATGGCACCGTTTTAAATTTGGCTGAGAACTATTAATTTTCCTTTCATCAAGGTAATAATTATAGTTGGATTTTGATGTGGTACGGCAAACTGACAAACACTATTGAAATGTCTATCGAAAAATTACACTACGTGTTAAAATATGGTGAATTACGGAAAATACACAACTCCATCTGTTGAAATAATAATCCTCTATAAAGAATGTATAGTAATTAATTGTCATTTACCACCTCGCTCTTTTGACAAATTTGATGTATTTTTACCACAGATGGAGCTACTTTAACCTTGGCTAAACAAAATTTTCATATTTTTTTTTCTTCCGAAGTTACTTATAAAGGTGTCATTTTCTGTGTAAAGATTAATAATAGGCCGAACAACTAATATAAGTACAACATTCAAATGTACAGTTTTGACAAACAGATTGCGTGTCGTAATATTTTACATCTTGAATTCACAAAATTAATCATATCTTTTGATTGAGTGAATCGATTTCGATGAAACAAAAACTAAGTAATACCCCAAGTTACGTAGAATTTTTGTATATAAGCATTGTCTGCATTGAATTCGTAGATTTTACGTGAATCCCGAACAAACAAACAGATAAACAGACAAACAGACAAACAGACAAACAGACAAAAATGACAAAAGTGATGGAAATGGGTTCTGTTAGTTATCCTTTAACATGCCGGCTATTTTTTTTGTCAATTTCTTCAATGTACAAAAATTACTTTTCTACAGATTTATTATATGTATAGATATTAAGCCATCGATTTATAAGACAATGTGTGTTCAAAAGAACAATAGGCCTTGCTGGCACAATTTACAAGTACTTCACGTAGTAAAACAGTATGACTAGTGTATTGAGTCGTTGGTATTGGGGGAATACTGTACTTGTGATCGACGGTTATATAGGTGCTTTGTTGAGAGTATTGAAGAGGAATTTTATGAGTGTATTCTTAGAGTTCATAAAGATTAAATAGGTCATTGGATTAGGATTTCTTTTATCATATTGAAGACGGTATATTTCTTGAATGTATTAATAGCAACTATTTTTCTTTTCAATAAATTAGTTCTTTAAATAATATTTAACTAAAGTTTTGTTTATATCAGGATTTGCTAATAAAAAGGATATCATAAATTTATCGTTTAAGTGACACTTTAATACATATAATATAAGTATAAGTACTATTTATAACTTTAGTATGTATTAATCTCTTTCATTCATTACTTTTAAAACTTAACCATTCTTTTAACTAAAACGCCGCTCATTACAACTATCCTATATCCAAAAAACATCGCCATAAAGGTACCTCCACACGGTACAGTTACCAGTCGAACAATGATGTAAGTACATTTCCAGTGACGCAAGCGCCGTTGTAACTAATATTAACACATAGACACTGGGCCGTGTTCGTCGGCATTTGCTGAAAGCACGATGACGGTATTTTGGCTTTGGGAGTATGGTTCTAGTGATGGCAGGATATTTTGAAAAGCAAACCGAGAGGCCAAGCCCAATAGCTAGTGTTGATTTTTCGAGAGGTTGTGGGTTTGAACGCTACCCATAGAATTATAGACGTGACTGCACTGCAGATTAAAAAAAAATCAGTTAAATTTCCGACTTCTCTGGTATATAACGGCCTGGTGTAAAGATCCTTAGGCCGGAATACACGGACGGCTTGAAGCAGTCAGGGGCGACAGCTTCAAGTTGTCGACCGCCCGAATCAGTTGCATATTGCAGTTAGTTCGTGAATGTGGGACCATAGAACTTCTCAAGTTCATTGTGCAGTCGTCAGCTTGAAGCGGTCGCCAATGGCAATTATTTTTACAAAGTGAAAAAAAGACTCGTCATTATTACAGCAGTTTTATAAAGATACATTCACAAAAGACATTGCTTTTATCCAAACCTACACTAAGTACCTCAAAAGTTATAACTTCAATCAATAAACCGACAGCTCTTGCAATATTAACACTCCGCTTGAACTTAAGCCCTACACGCCGTTGTTTTCCTCTAACAAACGAAAGGGGGCTGCCCTTTACCGCATACATAGGGCAAATATGAGCTAAAATAACAATTTAGTAATATATTGTCGCTTGTAAACCATACGATAAATGTTCCGCAATAGGGTACAAGTATGTTTTGCTTGTTCATTTACATAAATATCATCGTTTTAGGTCTAGCTGTTGGGGAGTTCGGGGAAAAGGGGTTTTGGAATATTTTAAATTTGATTTTGGACTTGTAAATTGTTGGTTTAAATTAAAGAGAGAATTGATATCGTAAGATAGGTTTCAATATCAATAAATAAGATCTCAATACTAACATTATTATAGGGTATTTAAATTAATTTATACTTTCTTGTACAGAATGTATGTATATAATTGTTAAGTTTTCAAAGACAATACAGAAAAAATGATTACAAAGGTCCATAGTCATAGACATATAGGATATAAAATGACACACAAAATCTTAAGAAATAAATTTCTTCCCAACATTTCACTAGATGTACACGCAAAAATTATATCGATAATAAAATCAAGTAATTCGATCTATCGATATTGATGGGGTACGTCGCGACCTGCACGACACTAAAGGCGCGTTAGAAATACTACGCTCATTTACTTGGCCCCGACATTGGAATTCTGTATTAGGGATGGGCAATGGTTGCGTATTAGTCGATTTATCGATAGACTTTGCTAATACCTCTGACTTAATAACTGTGTTAAATTATTATGAACTCATTATTCTGTTGTCATTAATTTACTTCAAATTAAATCGTATTAATGACACATCAAAATGCATATTTAAATAAGATACAGCATTCTAAGTCCAAAAATAAATACTAAACGTAACAGCTCAATTAGTATTCAAATCTAGAGGTCATCCCATAATGTCCACTATTTCTCAAATACCTAAATAAGCCACACAATTAATAAAACTTTAAACATGACACTTCGCAGCCAACCGATTATTATTCGATTCAACATAATCGACTAAATTTATTCGATAGTAATTTTCTAGCGCGTCTAGATTTATTTTAAAACAGTTGTATAAATGTCAGCACTAGTCTGAGGAAATAATTTAATCTACTCGAAGTCATAAATATTAAAAAGCATTCACTTAAACAACTGCCCTAAGAAACGCTATGTTTAATGGAATACGAAATATAGTTATACTGACGTTTTCTCGTTTCTATGGTGTCAAACTGGGAACGACTTTCCTTCAGCGGGCTAATAAAATAATCGATACTTTAAACACAGTATACTTTAATTCTGACTGTCGCGCTCTCACGCCAAACATTCAGACCCAATTTTAAGGTACACAGATAGTCGAAAGCTTGGTAAAAACATGAGCTCTCTCAGTCACTGGTGGAACCACGACGAACAGCCAGCTTTTATATAAGTCTTAACATAGGTACGCTAGGTTTGCCTAAAACCTCACACTCCAATTTAACCAACCCAACATGTTATTGGCAGTGTACCTTCAAGCAACACCAACTTTAATTCTATTCCAAATTATGCACTTCATCACACAAAACACCCTTAAGTCTATCACTCTAAGGTTCAATATCGTTTGCATTATTAAATTCGCATTACGCTTCCTAATAATCCCACAAAACATGTTATACTTATTTACAGTAATAAAAGTAAATAGCCAAAGAATACAACCAGCTATTGTTTTCTACGTGACATAAACTAAATGAATAGTAAGGAGTTAGGTCCAAATGTAATAGAAATTGATAGGTATAAAACTCTAGGTTTGTTCGTTGAAGTTATAAATCGTTATTGTTTACGTGGACGGCGTATTGGCGTGAAATCTGACTGCTCATTGGAGGTCTCGACTTCTTGTAAGGCTGTGGTTAGAAGGAAGCAAGAAAAGAGTCTATTAAAAAAGTAACTTAGACAAAGCCCGGTCGATTAAATATTTTATGCGACATGGAAAATGCTCTTCAAAAAAAGATAGTGCAGGGAAGCTATATATAGTCTTCTTTAGATTTATGAATATCGCATTTATTTGTATAAGTATTCTGGAGTAATTATTATTGCTACTGAAAGAACGTTTTTTCTCTATTCGGTATCAACTAGAGAATCAAAAATCTGTTATTACGAAGTATCTACTTGGTATTTTGTTTTAATTATAATTTTAGTTCTTATACTCATTATTTCATATAAAGTACCATTTTTTTGTTTTTAACTTCCTTTTCCCATGAGTCATATGTGATAAACACATACATGTGGTTAAGTATCACAGTGTGAGAACGCCCTTACCCAACAAACCTTTGTCCTAACTTAAATACGGAGAGCGTGTGAAAACTGTACCATAGCCTATTCAATAATATACCAAGTTGTACGGAATTTATTTTATTGGATATTTTGAAATTTGATTTAAATAGACGGCTAGAATTATAAGTTTTATATTGTTTATAAATGGCACAGTTTATATGCAATTTCTACGTAACAATGCTAGAAAACATGAACTCACATACTTGTTATAGCACACTTAAAATTCCTTTGCGGTTTAACAGTTCCTATTAACAGTGAACCCTGAAATATCTACATACACCTAGGTATATAGAAAGACTAGCTTCCGCCAGCGGCTTCGCCCGCGTGGAGTGTTGATAAAAGAGTAGCCTATGTGTTAATCCAAGTTATCACCTATCTACATACCAAATTTCAATCAAATCGGTCCAGCCGTTTTTGCGTGATTGAATAACAAACATAAATTCTCACAAACTTTCACATTTATAATATAAGTAGGAAGTAGGATGCAAAGCGCTAAGACTTTGTAAGAAAATGATATGATAATCTGGATTATTTTTAGTTGTTGAGAATTACCGATTAAAAAGTGTAAACTTCGGGACATTTCTAGTCTTATATAAGTAAACATTACTTTGTTTGTTTTTACCCTAAAGTCTCTACAACTACTGAATCGATAAGAAAAATTCTTACACTGTCGTAAAGCTACACTCTTACCGGCAGAAAATCCCCCAGAACGCGGGTGAAAAAGCTAGTATTTAATAACTAGAGGTAAGATATGTTTAATGTGGAGGTACCTGAAGGAAATGTATAAATATTTATTTATTTATTTATTTTATTTATTTATTTTCCTCTCTTACAACTATCCTTACAGATTAAATCTAAAACGATAGTGTAACTTAATTCTATAAGTATATAGGTTTGAAAATAGTTTTATTTTTTCAAGTATCCATATAGGTAGGTTACTAATATAAAAAATGCCTTTAAGTACACTTTTGGCCAATTTATTTGAAGCACGTTTTGTATGAGATAAGAATGGCATGATGCGGCCACATCAAACGTTTAAGGGACTTTACGTCGGATGCATACTTAATTTTGGCTTCCACTGTATTTTTATATTTTCAAGAATCTACTTGGTTGCTTATGAACTTTTGCTTACTACTGTTTGAAAGTTTTTTTCCGTATGGCTAAATTAAAAGCCCTCTTGCTTTAAGTGGTCTATTTATGGTAATAATGTTATGTATTAGAATTCGTTTAGATATTTCTTATTCCTAAATAAAGACACAGAGATGTTGTCTTGAACGGCCAGTAATGTTTTTTTCTTACGTAGAGGTTAGAACCAGTCAATCCAGCTACCGAAAGGTTGCTCCTTTAGGCGAACTTCAAAATGACTACTACCTCTAAAATACTAGGTACAAATTCTCAGCAACTACTGTGACATTTGTACTAAAATTTCAAATAAATATGATAGCATATTTTATTTATTTGGGTTTAACAATTAACAAATAACTTTTTACAATATCTTAATAATCAAAATATATACAACTAACTTATTACCTAATATATACACTTACTATTTTAAAAAATTGCATCAAAAAACTCCTCCTCATCGCTGCCCACCGGGAGTGTACCCAAGAGGCTGGCAGCATTGCCACGTTGGATGGCAATGCTTACTTTTTGGCCGAAATAAAAACCAGCCCTTGGGTCACCTGAAGTGTCAGCAAGTCGCTTAGCGATATCCTTATATAGGAGATGAGCACTTGGACCCCACGGCCCGAGGGTTTCAACCCCAAATGGCTCAAACGTATAGTTACCCACCAGGGTACTATATTTGCGCCGTTTGAGGTCCTCTGCAGCCGCAGCAGCGGAACCAGCACATCGCGCCGAGCTAGGAAGGTGAGATGGTGCAAGAGTATCGACACAGGTCGCGTCCCATACTAAAGACCTACCCATCTTCCACGGGAACAACGACATACCGTCTGGTCTCTTGCCATCGTCGCGTGCCAGACCACTGGGTTCTAATATGGCTGGAACTCCGACGGCAACAAGAGCGCGACGGATTATGTCATTGATATTCGCATGCCGTGCAAAACGGCCGGCGCTGCGGCTACATGACAAGCCGTGGTGTCCAAGGCTGCTGACAGCTTCACCACATGGACAGCGGTGAGGAGAGCAGCACGGAGCACCCAATCGCAAGCAAATAGCTAGCCGGAAAGTGGTGTCGTCAAACAAGGTGCCTATGTTTGACGACGGAAGTGCCAGAAGCCATAAACCCGACTCCCATTCGCCCACAGCCAGAAGGCGCGCTCGCTCTGCAGAAGAAATTGACGTATTAATCAGATTATTCCGTATAGCTCTGCAGAGCGGCTCATCCCACTGTCTCTGAGAGGATGGATTGGCGGGTAGATCAATATTCGGGCAGGTGATTTTCCAAGCCTCTACAGCCTCAGCCAGGCATGGTACCTCGCAATTGACCAGTGTGGAAGGGAGAATTTTCCTGGTCAATTTCTCAGTACCATGGACGGAGGATATAAAGGCCGGTAAACTTATACTAGAAATTTTGCGGACGCCAAGCCCTCCCATGCGAATGGGAAGAGTAGCCTGAACCCAGGCTCGGTCGTCTAGGGCCACATTTAAAATTGATGATAATGTGTGTCTGATAATTTTGTCAAGTTGTTCCAAAAGGTTTGTGTGCTTCCATAGACTGGAAGCGCGCAAATAGTAAGTTAATTTTGGGCCAAAACAACAATATCTAATGATTGTGATGGCTGAGTGCATGTTAATTTGGAGCAGCCTTTCCGAAATATGATTGAAATTTTGTATTTTGTCCTGAATAAAATTCGAAAATGAATTTTCAAATATTGGGGAACCAAGGAGACAAAGAGAGTGCTTAGCATTAGCATTGTATATTCAAAACCTCCCAACATTTTGACATTCAGAGTATCCAGCACACTGCAAACTTATAGTCGGCCGATAGTTTGTTTGACCTCATAAAGAAGAATGAAGATGAATGGTAGTACGCACATTACTAAGATCAGGTATTCAGCCGGTGTCAGACTGACTGAAAAAATATGATAATAACCGAGATTTCTTTAAAAAAAAAGTTGGCGAACCATCATGCCAACTGTCGGCCGACTGTTTAGTCTGCAGTATGTTTATTCTCAGACTACACAATCCTATGGCGTGACGTCATATAAGTTCACGACTTTATATTCGGCGTGCACATGCACTTATGATGAGAATATTTTGTTATCAAAACCATCATAGTCGTAAAGATATTTTGAGATATGTAGGGTTTTTCTTTTGTGTTCGTTTCCTTCATAAAACATGATGTTAAAGATAAAAATATATATTTTTTTAGTTGGAAAATATGTACTGAATAATTGTACACAAAGATGTCTATCTTCCGCTCGCAGTTTTGACCACGTCCGATAGGAACTTCTTATTGCACGAGGACAAACAGTAGGGTATTGCCTTCCTCGGTACATGAACTGTCTAATAGGTACTGTTTTTTCAGCGTTGAATCAACCAATGTCTTCAGCTCTATAAGTCATAATCAAGAATCTATATACACTTACTTATAATTAAAATACTTGAAATAATTGTAATGACTTAAATGTCATTACAAACTTAACCTAACAACCAAAATTCTAGGACAATCTTTACACTTACGTGACGATAAAAGTAGTACCCATATTTCAAACTGACTACAGGGCGTTGGCAATTCCGCATTTAAAAGTCTCAAACGCCATTGATTCAGCTTCAAGTTATGATGAAACTGATGCACAATACAAGCTGAGGTTTGTAAGGTTTGTAAAGGGCCGGAGGAGGCTAACTGACCTATCACGATTTAATTGACTATTCGGAAATTACAGTTGTATTTATTTGATAGAGATTAGTGAATTAGGTGTTAGGTTGCACGTATTTTCTGCTTGTTTACGCACACCTAGATCTAAAGGGGGTACCAGTTTTAAACGAATATCTACTCACTAGCTTCTGCCAGCGGTTTCACCCGCATTCCGTGGGAACTACTTCCCGTACCGGGATAAAAAGTAGCCTATAGCCTTCCTCGATAAATGGGCTATCTAACACTGAAAGAAATTTTCAAATCGGACCAGTAGTTCCTGAGATTAGCGCGTTCAAACAAACAAACAAACTCTTCAGCTTTATAATATTAGTATAGATTGACTATTAGAACATATTAATAGGTACATATAGGTTCTAGCAGCGTACAAAAAGCATTTTTCTATACAGAACACTTTTACAACTCACAGGGACGGAGGAATTAGTTTTTCGTCTTTTAAAAAAAAAGTGTTTTTTACCCTCTTAAGATCGATTTTATATTATTTAAGTTGAAATATTTTAATATTGTATGTAATCTACATCTATATATATAAAAATGAAACCCGCTTTCCATTGTCACGATATAACATGAAAAAGGCTTGACCGATTTGACTGAAAATTTGAGGGGAGGTAACTTAGACCCGGGAGAAGGTTTTAGGATTATGGATTAGAAGATAGTTATTGTCACCATCCGGCTACGAGACGCGGGTGAAACCGCGGGCGAAAGCTAGTTCTTTTATAAAATTGTGATGTATTATTTTTTTAACCGCAAGTTTATTTTTTACTTGCGCAATCGAATTCGAGTTGACAATTAATGACATTATTTTTTACTTAACGCTGTGATATGTAATGTCTCACTTTAAAAACTTATCAAAATGACTAATGAATGCCTAATTCTTGTTTCAGGTATGCAAATGCGAGAAAAAAATTATAATCCATTTTAAAAGGTGTCGTAAGTAACAAAAAATAAGATAATATAGTCAATAGTAATTTATCTATGGATAAAAATAATTTACCTTTATTTATTACTAATTGTTTTCCGCGGCTTTTCTCGTGTCCAGTGGGAACTTCTGTCCATATCTGGATAAAATATAGCTTATGTTACTCGGGATGAGTGTAGCTTTCCAACAGTGAAAGAATTGTTTTAATCGGTTCAGTAGTTTTGGAGCCTCCAACAAAGAAACAAAAAAAAAATCCTCTTTATTATATTTATTTAATATTTTACTAACTGTTAAAAGTTCTTAAATATTTAAATTGGACTGTTAAGATGTAAATAATAGGATTAAGTATGTTACGACCGTTTTAATCCCTTTCTATCTTGTCGGTTAACATCTTGAGACGGTATGGCAGGATAATTTATATTGGTTCATTCATATATTGACAGTATCGATGGTGGTTCATGATCAATGAGGTCTGTGACGTGGAGATAAAAATATTGCCTACATAGTAGAACTTTTCAAGTGTTGTAACAACTAAGGAAGACACTGTGAATACAATATTCATATACCTAGAAAATATGCATTTTTATTGTGCGTGAAATACGAGACAATATTTTTTCCAAAATTTTAAGGAAAAATTGAGAAATAGCTATCGACCTTGGAATTATCAAACCAGTTAAAAATCTCGAAATTTTTCTTTCAACATCGGTTCTTATTCTCCGCTGTACACAGGCACATACCACAAACTACCTAATCTGTCTATTTCATATTTGACAAGCGAGATAAATGCGACACTCCACGACACGTAAGCGCCAAAGCAGCTTATCTACAAGAAACATGTCCAAAGAAAAAAAACTCAATGATTTATAAACATAATGTCTTAATTAGCTAAAATAAGATTAATTAGATACAAGATCGCGGATGTTACGTTTGTGAAACTTTTAAAGTGCTCGATAAAAGGAAGTTATTAATTTGAAATGTCAATACTGTGCCGTTGAACTTGGCTTGAAGTGTAATTTCAAGTACTCTGCCGTGAGTATAAAAAGAGTATTGAATACCTTTGAAAATGACCTTTATTGTTCCAAACTATTATTGAATATTATGAATTCCGTACAACACCATCAAACCAAAACTAAGACATATTTATAGGTGTGGTCTGACCGTCTCTTGATGCAGTACACTGCACAAAAAAATCTGTATTAAATTTTACACAAATTCTACAAAGCTGAAGTATTCATTTATTTGCTTGATTGCGCTAATCTCAAGAACTGCTGAACGGATTTGAAAATTTCTGAGAAATAGCCTCAGAAATTCAAAAAAAATTAGTCGGGAGGTAGTTCCCTCGGAACGCGGATGGAACCGCGGGGAACAGCTAGTCATTAATATTTAAAGGTTTACAACTTGGGATGCTTCAACTAAACAGAGCGTGGTGGAGAAAACAAAAAATTCTAAGGCTCGTTCAGACGAGCAACTGAGCAATTGTTTACCTATAATGTACTGCCTTGCTAGTTCTGTTCCCTTGTAAAACAATTTTGTTTGACTTACCAGCAAGACATACAATTCCTTAAAATTCCTAGCATACAAAAACTACATAGGTAAATAAGTAGGTAGGTATGTAAAAAATCAGCAAAAAGTAGAATCTACCTAATAAACCGGAAACATTTTTTTTGTTTGTTTGTTTCAACTCTAAAGGCTCCGAAAATAATGAACGGATTTCGAAAATTCTTTCATTGTTGTAAAACTATATTTCCCGATTTCCGAGTGACATAAGCTATATTTTATCCCGGTAAAAGCAGTAAATTCTCAATGAAACTGCTGTAAAACGGCTTGTAATTAAATAACCAACTATTTAACCATTACAACAACAAATTTCGCATTTAAAACTCATCGACTACTAAAAATACCATTGGTACTAAGTATTTTTATAGTACCATTATTAGCAATATTGTTTCCTATAGCAGATTCCAAGTTAAGCACCATTAAGTTACTGCATTCACGTCCCACACTACTTGAGGTTGAGAGCAAACTTCAGAAGACAGGACTCGACTGGTAGCGTACAGGATGTTTATTGTAGACGATTTGATGGGAGTTTCAATAAGCTATCTATCTGTGGTTTTGCTTACTCTAGATAGAATTTTGAAATTAAACCCATGCATACCTGTCAAATTTTTATGTCAAGTTAGTCGAGGAATTCGTTAGAAAGGAATAATACTTATAACCAAAAACAATTAAGTTCCTTTAAAATAACTTTATTGCTCTGAAGTTATTAATACCTGCGCATGAGCAGTTTAGTGTTTAGTTAGTAGCAAATTCATCAAATCTGACACAGCTTGACAAAGTATGTTTATATGTAGGTAGAATACCTACATAATATAATGTCGATTAGGTGGACTCTTTAGGCTTATTAGTCTAAAATTTAAAGTAAATCAATCATATAACACTCAATAATGAACTTAAACAAAATTACACCCATATCGATAACCATAAAAGTCGTAACCGTATCGTACCCGCAACATACAAATCCTAACACAGGAATGCTAATAGACTGCTATTTAAAACTCCGCTTACAGGTAAGTACGGCAAATACATTTTTGCATTCCACTTATTGGACCCTTTGAATGGTCCACCCGAATACCTGTTATTTCTTAGGAAGCTTGTAATTATTATTTGTTTTGTATAAAATGTATGGGTAACCACAAGTTTGAAATCCAGTCTTAACTAGAGATTTTGGGTTACCCGGGTAACTGGGTTGAGGAGATCAGATAGGCGGTCGCTCCTTGTAAAACAGTGGCACTCAGCTACATCCTGTTAGAGTGAGACCCCAACATAGTTGGGAAAGAGCTAGTCTAATGATAAAATGTACGGGGATCGGATGTCTTATGAAGCTTAAAAAAGCTGTGCAAGTTAACGTTTAGGTTAATAAAGTATTTTAATGACACACATAATTTGGGAAATAAAAACACTTCATCATGAAAAAATATTTTTAATCAAATAAATGCTTTAAGTAACCATTTCATATATTAAATGTGTACAGAAAATTATTTATTAACATAAAAGATTGAATCGAAAGTATATCGAAATAAAAGTTATGTTGTCTGTAATACACATATTTTTAAGTAAAGTTTAGTTTGAAGTCCGGAATAGTATTTTAAGAGTCCATTTTACAATGTCAATGCAGCTTTAGGTTGATGTGGTTTTCATAAGCTGAAGCGAGAAATTAATTTTAATATTATTCTTCTACTTGTATAAGCGGAAAATGGATTATAGAATATTTTCATCAGACAACCTCGATGGCGCAATGGTCACCATGCCGGACTGCCGAACCTGAGGTTCCGGGTTCGATTCCCGGTTCGGTCGACATTTGTGTGATGAGCATGCTTGTTGGCCGTGGTCTGGGTGTTACAATAAGTATTTATAAATATGTATATGTGTAGTTTATCAGTTGTGTTAGCACCCATAACACAAGTTAATTAATAACTTAGCATGGGGCTAACCAACCGTGTGTAAAAAAAGGTGTCCTGACATTATTTATTATTATTATTTCATCGTAATGCCCAAGCCTTATTTGTACAAATGCATAGCACATCATGTCCAACGCTTCCATACTTCTCCATCTCTGTGACTCTACCAAGTAATATTTTTGTACATAGAGGTATAACACCGTTTACGTTATTTAACCTATTATTATTCCGCAATCATCACAAACATGATCATGCTTATAATGCATTTTTTCCTAGCCGTCAGTCTATCCTTTTCCCTAGTCATCTTTAACCACAAGATGCAAATCCGACTTTTTTAAAAATAATTATTTAACAAAATATTTATTTAATACAATGTTTATTTTACAAATCGAAATATTCAAATCGCTTCTGTCTTTTGCCTAGACCACTACAAAACAGCAGCAGAGTAACTGCGGTCATAAAAACATGCATTTACAACGTAAATACAGAAAAGAGGATGCCTTCGCAATACTCGCTATTCTCATCGGAGCAACACTGAAATATTACATTTTAAATATACCGCAGACAACAAGTTAAAAATTACCTTTAACATTATCTAGAAACGATAATGTTCTGAGTAAAAATGCAGCATAAAATTGATTGTGAATGAGTTCTTTTATATCATGTGCACTCGATTTCTAAATAAAAATATAAGTTTAAGCTAATGTACTGGGTATAACAAGAAGCTCATTAATAAATCGGTTAATCAGTCTAATATTCTCAGCTACTTTTCTTGCTCAGCCAAGGTTTTATACGCAACAACTAAGTAACAAAATCATATTCCTTCAACCGCACCATTACACACAATCCGATGAAAATCTGAACTTCAATTTCCTAGCACCAGATTCCTAGCTCCACGCCTCAACAATATTATATTGTAACAAAGTAAAAGCCTCCCTACACGAGCCAACAAATCTCAGGTCTATGTTATCTCCATTCAGTCCTAACAATAGGAACAGTCTCAGACATAGCAGTTTCTCAGCATAACATTAGCTATTTATGATTGCTTATCTAGACTAACGGTCCAGGCAGTCCACAGCCTAGAAACGTAACTTAAGTCTTGATTTAGACATAATTTTATGAAGGTAGATGTTGGGCCGAGTTTTAAAGCCTCGTGAAAATTTTGCTGTTGGTCGATTGGAATAGTTTAAACAGTTGAAACAATAGTAATCATTGTCCATGATCGCGATTAAACTGAAACTACAAAGAATAAAAACATGCCTTTGTCTTTTATCAAAACTAAAGCAAAAATTACTTACGTCTTTAATAATAGTGAAGAAGCTGTTAAAAGTTAGATATGATCCATACTCTATTGCTTCGACGGTTAGGTTCCATCAGTTGAGATTGCAGTCAAATATCAAGCTATATAATATGAATAAATAATAAAATGTCATTCACAGCCGTTTATGATAGAACTGTACTAGAATTAAAATATATCAGTAGGTAGTAGCAAACGCTCCTGCAAATACCCACTAACTTAAAAATAAAGTCCCACATACACCACAATTCGTAAGTGGATGTCCTCCTTACACAAAGAGAGGTGACACGCGCAAAATTCCTCGATAATCCAGTTTAAATACTTCGCAGCAATTACTCGGCATAAACGTCGAGTTCGCGTTGTATCGAAAACGAAATGCGATGAGATTCTTTAGGGGTCTGAGGTTCCGTAGATATGGTTTTGATGGTCATGTTTGCGGGGACTCTGAAAATAATTATATGAAAGTGCTTTTAGAGGGTGTTTAGGAAGAAGCTTATATCATTGATAAGTATTCAGGGTCATCTTTTCGTGATTTTAAAGAAAAGATCTACGTCAACTGTAAAAATAATTCTGAAGACAGGAAGGCTAAATCCATTTATTAAAGAATAGAACCTTAACAAGGATTTTATGTGTAAAATGCAATCCAATAAATAAATGACAAACCACACATTTAACAAAGCAGATGTACAGTATACATAAAGAGAATACTCAATTAGCACCATTCGATTTTAATACAGCAACATCTCAGTTTGTAAAATGTTCACGAAGACAGCTTATCTCCGGACGCCATTTTACACCAGCACACTTCAATGAACGTGACTGCTGAACCCTAAAACAAAAAAGAAACTTCAAAAATCTCGATAAGAGCCGCGTGGGGCGGTGACAACAGCAAGTAAACAAAAATAATAAAAAAACATCAGACCTCAGAGGTGTCGCTCGGACCTTGTCGCCTTATCTCTCCTCGGACCCAGATCGATCAACGTTCGTTTGAGGAAATTTAAAAATTCAACAATGAGGTGTGTTATGTTTGATTAAGAAAAACAGTTTTATTAAAATAAGTTTATTGTTGGGTGGGTTTTTACTGCGTGTGAGGTGAATGAATAAGCTTGGTGTACGACAGGACGTCTGATAGAAGGCTTTGGCAGTTAGCCAGTGTTTACGAAGAAGGGTCTTTAACTTGTGGGTCGCTGTTTCCTACTTAAGTTAATTGATAGGAAAATTATAGTCTAGTAAGATAATTTATAGTCGAGAATTATCCTCAAAAATGATAAATGCATTAAAACATTTAAATTGCACATCATAACGACAATAACTGAAATACCCAAAAGAACCCAACGAAAACGCACCAGTTCCCATACCATTACACTCCGCATAGTTTTCATAATAAAGCGCTAAATTTTAATTAAAAATCACTTGCGCCCGCGACGAGTCCGCAAAAACTGGCGAGGATCAAGGTCCGAGCATGCCCGAACGTCGGCGATGTTACCCGAACACTCGTCGACCATTACGCGTAATTACTCAATCGCCGAAACGTGGAATGCTTTCGGCCAACTTTGAATGCAATGGGTTTTGTGTTTAACGCCTTATATGGCCAAGAGATTATACTTGAATCATTGATAATGCGAAAATTGGGATTTCGTCGCGATGTCGTTAACGGCAGGAGAGGACTGTGTGAGGTTATTTGGCTGAACATTTATACCTTTTTATGCTCATCTGACTATAAAGGTGACCAAAGGGATCGTCAAAGTCAACATAAACAAAATATCTTCAATCTTAACCACAGTACAAACTTCCAAGCAATATCATAAAAAACAAAATAAGTAGCTAATGTCATTATCTTTGGCAACAAAAAAATAATGCAAAATCAAACCAGGCACGTATTCAAAAGTCATTGGTGCCTAACGTGAGAAGATAATACCTCTAATTTTAAACCCAACAATTTTATTAGCACCCATTCCAACCAACATTGCAAATATCATAAAGCAAAATCTCATTACTATAATAATAGTTAACAGCTTCAGAGATTTTAATACTACAGACCTTATTACTGCTATCAATGACCGTACAAGGAATGTAGACTTCCAAATGCCAACAAAATTAGCCAACAATACTGAGTTTGTGTCAAAATTACATACAATTTGCAGCAACAACGTATTATTAGGGAGTAGCGCTGAGTCGTTGACAAGAGTTCCGCTGGTATTACTCGATAGCATCAAATGTATGGTAATTTATGCAATTGTTAATTACCGAGCCGACATAGACTCAAATTTTATTGTAGATATGAAATCATCGGAGCAAGAGAGGTAGTTTTGTTAAGTCATGATCTTGTGGATGTTGGTAATTGTGCAGCTGGATACGGATTTGATGAAAGGCAATTATAAAGAACAGTTTTAAGTATATGGATGCAAGCTGTAAAACAGAAAACATGTATATAAACTTTAAGACGAAACACGACTAAGATTTACTTGAACATGATTTGATTGGATTTAATCCTATACAATTATCCAAACTACTTATATTGACAGGTAAAGGTGTAGCTATTACAGGTGCAACAATCTCTAGCCGTGACCAAACTGAAAGTATTAAAGTCACTTAATAAAAATTATCCCTTTATCCACTTAAATAAGCTTTTAATCAACGACACTACAACACAGGGCTGACTGTGACAAATCTTGCAAATCGATGTGCCTCCGTAACTGGTTATTAGAATTTATCAAAACCAATGTTACTGACGTAAACCATAGTTAAACGTCGCGTTAAAAAATGAGCCAGGAAAATGTGCAATCGTACACTGTTATTGAATTATGATTCATGGTTTTGAAGGGAATATTATTAAGTTTGCTTGTAACTTTAAGATGTTTTTCCGTTATGAAATCGACTCCAGGAAGTCTTGTACTATTTATATCATTTACTATTAAAAGACCATTGGCTTCTCCTTCAAAGTGTCTTTCAATGCAGTCCTTTGTATTCTCAATATAGCTTGTTATTTAAAAAATAATCTTAAATATTATTTCTTACACATTCACTCGTTGTCGTATACAAAACTAAGCAGAGCTAGTACTATGGTTGTTAGACAATTGATAAACTTACTTAATATACATTTTTTTAGTAAATACATGTTTTATTTCTTAACTCTTTCACCGATCTTCAGAAGCACTAACTGAAAGACCAATCAATTCTAATCTATATAAACCAAAAACAGCACTCAAACCAACAAAAGGAAGTTCTAAACAACTTACATTAATACCAGGAACACACTATAATTTACTTGGTAAGTACTCCAGTATAATTGAAACGGCTTTCTGGCCATAATTCTGTTGGCCCGGTCTACCTGTCATCGGTTGCGCGTCGCATAATCCTTAGAAACCAGTAGTGAAGGGAAATGTAATACATCGTGCGTTTTAATTGCACATTATTTGATTAGGGAATGTTTTGGTTTGTTGGGTTGATGATAGTGATGTGTATTTGTTTTTTTTTTGAACAACGATACTTTCTGTTTATGACGAAATACTTATGTTACATTTTTGTCATCCTTAAGATCAAAGAGATATAATAAATGTAGTAACATTTTAGACGGATACATTTAATAATATAATCTTGTGGAAGGTATCTTATATCTTTACAAAGAAGGCATTCTAACGCATTTGTCTATTATTGAGAAGGTGCAAGTATAAAAGAAATAAAGTATAGGTTACACAAAGCCAACACTGGCTGCCAATAAGACTGGCAACCATCGCTGGCTTGGAATTTGCCTCAGTTTTTCAAGCACTGGCGAAAATAGAGTGCCCGTCTATTTTCTAGCCAGTGACCTCCGCAGGACTGGCGCCAGCATAACTGGCTTCGCGTAAACTCTGCATAAGACTGCTAAAGTAGAATCAGATAGTAACTTCTAGCTAGAGGAAGGGTAACGATAAGTGCTTAACACGATTACATTTTCATTTTGCAAAGCGTTCAACCGCTTCAATTTTGTTTTAACCTTAGATCAAATCAGTGTAAAAACTAATTATATTTGATGCACACAATAAAATTATAGTAGCCTTCTCATGAGTAGTATTTTTTAACGTGTGTAGCATTATATAAATGCAATTAAAAATAGACCTTTTTTCATTGTATTTAAAGTGTGAATTCGCATGTTAATACAAAGAATTAACTGTAGAAGGGTGGGCAGAGATTGTAACAAAGATAGCGATATTTATGTAGATTTGTAAGTGTCGATTTAATCTGGGACAAGTGTTAATGGGTCTTTTCATTTTAATTGAAAATAGATTTACAGTCGCAAAATCTAAGTAAAGTTCTATTAAAATGTATACAGATTAAACCGAATTTATAATAGGCACTCTATAGTACACGATCTAAATTCAAATAATAACACAAATTCTTGGCAACCTGATACATAAAGTTTTGCCTAACCCACATACAACTAATATTTGTCGACATTCTCAAATAGTTTATTTTTATTTACAACTTATTAAAAAAAAATGCATCTTTAAAAATATATCGAATAAAATCCTATCAACATTATTTTATCGATATCGTTTAAAGCGTGTCCCACCACTACGCTACCCGTTCTAACAGAGAATGCGCGGGCGTGACGAAGTCTCTATCTGCCAATAATCTAAACTGAATAACTAGTGCGTTCACTCGGATGCGCTCGCTATTGATCTCTGTCTACCAGTACATATAACTGGAACGTCCTCCCACAGGGGATTGTGTAATTCGTTTTTTATTTTCACGCCTATAGTTTACGGCGTCATGAGTACCTAGGTATAGTGCTAGAAGGTATAGTTCTAGTAAGGTATATTTTGTATGCTTTTGAGTTGGTCGCAGATTATTATATGATAAGTATGGGATTGTGACAGTCCGTGATGTGAATGTCTTCGAATATCGATAACTTTGCTGATCTTAATATGAAAACTGTAAATAACATACTAGATTATTTTTAATGACAGTGTTATTCTGGTGAATAATACGATTTAACTTATCAATTGACTATAATATTCGTGATAACATGATGTTTTATGATGCCATACATTTCAATTACCAAAAACTTTCCCACCCGTCAGTACAAAATAACATAGAATTATACACATTGAAATATTTCTAACCAATTGAAATCTGACCTCATAAAAATAGTTGTGTTTCACGATCGCACGAGGAAATATTTTAAAATACCCTAATTAGACCGTAATGATGGCAAATTACAGTACTCAATCATTTAGACTATCTTAAATGGCAGTTGTTATGCAAATTGAAAATCAAAGTCGTAAAGTAGCAGAGAGATTCGAAAAATACCGTTTTGAAGATACATTTTTGATCTATGATTCGTTTAGTTGTTTTTTTTTGTTGGATTAGATTTATTGGTGTATATTTTAGCGGTAGTAATTCTTTGATACTAGTATTTATTTACTAGACTCTAGATTTTTTTTTTGTTAAGAATACGCAAGATCTTGATACCTTTTGTTGGATCTTTAACTAATTGTACTTATCCAGTTATTTTCAAGCAATTACTCAAAATAATTTACATTTCAAAGAGAACCACGGTCTCGTAAAACAATTGAATGGTTCTTTTTAGGAAAAAAAGGTTTACATCAGATTGGCTTAATTTAAACCCGGTCTGTTTCAAACCACTCATCGGCTGTCATTATTCCTTGTTCTTGTACAAACATATCCTGTAGTAATTGTTTAAATAATTGCTCGTTTTAATGTGTTTTAGAGCCGATTACATCTATGGCTACTTAATTACCATGTTAGTGTGGCGTGGGAATTGCATTCTTATGATCTGTAGGCCGATAATATTGTTTGGACTGATGCTTTGATTTCGTCAAAATTGTTACCAATTATATGATTTACTTCGGGTTTTAGAAAATAAGCTTTATGACTGGGAGTTAACTACAGTCAAAAACATAGTTATATTTTTTTTACAAATTGATATTGAATAAAATAAGACAAAACGTTCGCTTCTTTATCAACCATAATGTCATCAATATATAGATAGATTTCAAAATGACACAACTACACATGAATTTCCAATTTATTAACTTATTCAAAGATAAATTATGTATTTTAAGAGTACATTAACTTAAAGCAATAATAACTTATGCCAATGTAGGCATTTTCATACTTTGTAACCCCTTCTTCACTCAGACTATTAGAACGATATTAACCTGGTAGAAGTAATTTGCTGCATCAGTTTAAGACTTTCTAAAGAAACCTTAGTTAAAACGAGGTAGGTTTTTAATTGCTACAGTAAAAACATCTCTATTAAAAACTTGTTTTCTTGTATGTTAGTACTGTTAGCCAGTTATCATAGTCTTGATTTCAAAGATAACTGAAGAAACAAACGGAAACTTGAACCTTAAAGAGAGATTTTATAAAGAAGATTTACTTTGTGATTATATTTTATCAATTTAGAAAATACATTTTACATCACAGAATTTAAAAAACAATACAGATCTTTTCCCACATCAGATTAACACACTTTTTTCTACTACCAATCAACATATTCGTCTAAAAGCTGATGAATAATTTGTCTAAGATAAAATACTTTTACACCCACTTATTGCACTCACTGTACCAAATAAAGCTGACAAACAAATCACATACGCCTACGTTTTAACTACTAGTTTTAATTAGCACGAAAATAAATAAAACGCATATTTTGATAAGCCTGACAGAAAATAAGGCGGGATCGTAACTGTGAATGTAGACGCCTTGCAATCATTAATCTATTTCTATGAATGCATATTTAAATTGACTGTTGAGTTGATATCGAGTTGTAACACCTCGTAGTTATAAAATATTACTCAAATATTTTGTTCACTTATGAACCTCACACATAAATAGTTCTTCCCAAGAGTCATGTCATCTTTCACCAGATGTCAGTACTCATCCCCAATTTTATCGAAGTCAATACATGGTTACTTTCATATTTTGCAAGACTTTACTGAAGACCTATAAGCAATAAGCAGTTATACCTAGCAAAACAGTCACTTAAAGTATCACTAACAAGCATAACGATATAAACTTAGGTATTTACTCCTAAGATAAGTTATGAGAGAAAACAGACGAAATGACAATAAATATCAGGAAACAGGAAGCTATGAATCTTAGAATAAGAGACAAGTGGCACAAGTAACCTACATTTAGGGCTAATCACAATCTTTAAATTATTCAGGATTGTGATCTCAGCTCAGCCGCCCATTGAAATTAGTATTCAAATAGATGTCATTAACAAGAATTGCAAATAAATAGCAAAGCTCCGGGTTGAATGTGAATTCAGTAGTTTTAATGGAAATTAAATAGTCAGTTATTATGGTGCTGGTTTAAATTATAAAGATTCTTTAAATGTTATTTTTTTTACTCTAAGACAGTCCTGAAATAGGCACATAATTTGTTTAGGACTAAAGTAGCTGGAACATGCAAAGAGCAAAGAGATCGATATCAACTCTTGCAATATAAATCTTAGCTATATTAGCAATAATTGTGCCCTTAAGTATAATAGAAATAGGCGCATTTAAACTGTTAGAACTTACAACATTCGCACTTCAACCTGCTATCTACACTATCATTTACAACCATTTTCTATCATGAATCATTAAAAATACACTATTAAGACTGGATCATTTACTAGTATATTTTGAACCGGGCTAATTCCCAATCGCCTCAATCAGGAGCCCAGCATAAACTGGTTTCCTCATACCATTTTATATAGCAAAATATATTTTACACCTAAGGACGGATGCAAACCGTATCTAGAACACCCATTGAATATTAAACATTATCTGGCACAGATAAAGTTTAAAATGGATTGCAGTTTAAGACAACATGTGATTTCATCGCGTATTGTATCGTGAATGGAGTTTGGACTTTATGGGATGAGATTTAAAGTTGAATGTTGAAAGAGAAGGAACGGCGGTTAGTTCTATCTTTATGTCAATTCTGAAAGAGACCCAATATTAATTGTTGGTCATTATTTCGTGGTGTAGAAAGCGGTGAGACGGTAGGAAGTTGGTCGCCCTCGCATTAGCTATAGGGTCGCAACACTTTAGGGACATTTGTGACTTGTACGCCGCAGCTCTCTTATTATAGACATTTGTTAAACTCTGTGAGAAAGTGCAGTAGAAGCCGTAAATGATGAAGACTATTTTGTGAACAATATTATAAATGAAACGTGGAAGTAGTTGAAGGGTCGTTCTAGAGATTTAGATTTAGATATAAATATGGCATTTAAGTAGAAGACAAGACATCCCTACTAATATTATAAATGCGAAAGTAACTCTGTCTGTCTGTCTGTCTTTTCTTCACGCTTAAACTACTGAACCGATTTGTGTGAAATTTGGTACAGACATAGTTTGGAGCTTGAGAAAGGACATAGGATAGTTTTTATTACAAAAAAATTGAAAATAAAAAATAAAATGTATTCCGGACATATAGCGCCATCTATTGGTCAAACCAAAAATCTGCCGGAAGTCACTATTCCACGCGAACGAAGTTGCGGGCAACAGCTAGTAAGCTATAAATAACTATGCTTATTAAACTATAGCAACTGATGATAGAGAGAAAGAACTGGTAAACGATAAAACAAAAGCAGGGCAACCAGTCATCAAAATTGAATCTCTTAATTCAGAGACTACAAAACATGAGTACACGGTTATTTTCTAGTCATGCGGTACAATTATAACAATTGTGTCAGTAGGTGCTCTCAAGAAATTTATTTCCGACTTATTACGGCTTAAGAACAGTAAATCATAAAGCGCATTACCTTTCATTTTCGTAGTTTTAATTAAAGGCGACGTGAACTTGTAATGGTTGGGGAGAAAATTTTAATGTCTTTAGTTTATGTCTGATTTTGCTAGAGTTTTGGTATTAGATTGGCATTAATTGAATCATTATCAAGACAGTGTCTACTTTTATTATTTACTTTGACTTAACTTTTGATATGTTTTGCAACTTTTAAACTGTTAGTATCATCAACATTGACATTTCCTTTAGTATTGTGTACATTATCTTTATCCACTTCCTTACTTAGAAACATTTCTTTGACTTTCAATACTAAATCTCTGTTTCGAGTATAAAGTCATTAAACACCTAACTGTACCCCATGCTGTCCATGGTCACCATATCAAAAGTACCCATTAACGCTGTATACTGTTAAGACATAATTGTCAATGTTTAATAGCTCCCATAATATGTTAGACTTTCTCCTCATAGTGTACCATAATGCTTTGGATTCTAAGATAAAGGCATGTACAGTATTGTACAATTCTGTACAAATATAGCGTAAGTTGTACCGTTAGCAACGAATTAGGACATGAGTAGGAAGTTAAAATAAAAATGTTGGAATGAAGGAACATAGTTTTATATGTTATCGGTAAAGCCGTGTGCAGAAAATAGTATGTGTGTGTATTAGTGTGAGGCTCAATGCCCAGATTAGATTACATCGTGGTATATGATAAAGAATAATATAATTACAGGAGTAAAAGATGATGAAGAAGAAACCCGACAAAAATACGCGAAGTTTTAAATACTTTACTACATACATACCTATGCAAAAACATTTAAATAAACCCACCACATAAGGCAACGTTATACATGGTTGTAAAACAGCACATCCAAACCGCTGTCCTTGCAACATTAATCCTTTGCGAAACATGTAAATTGTAAAAACCTCCGATGTCCTACCATAAAATTCCATTGCCAAAGACATTGAGTAGCGTCTGAAGGAGCTCCTATTCATAAATCGGTCCACAATCTCCTTTTATATGTAAAACAGCTGTTTCAGAATCTACACAAACTTGGGAACGTATTTCTACGCAATTTTTATGGAGCTCCAGACTTAGTTTACACTTGAAGCCAAGATAAAGTAGCCAGCTAATAAAAAATGCTCACGCACATTTTTTAGTTTAAAACTTTAGTTTTAAAAAATGTGCGTTGTATAAATTGCAATTTTAAATACAAAGTTATTGGGCTATTTAGATCATCATAAAACTTTGAATCATGAGTAAAATTTTTCCTCACTCAATATTTACGATAATAATCTTTAATGTACATAAATTATGTCATAATAACAAAGTTGCAATGTTGTTTGTTCATGAACACATTAGTTAATAAGCGCTTAATGTTATTTAAGCTCATTAAATAGCGATTTGATTACGTTTAGCATTTTAATGTCACATTTACGATTATTAGTTGAAGCATTAAGTATGATCATAAATTAAGTTTAATCATGATAAGCTTTTAAGATTATTACACTAAGAAAAAAACACCTGTTCGATACTTTGTTGCCCTTGGAAAAAACCTACTTATTAACTAAGAAAAGGTTAGACATAAAAATTACAGTTCATACCTCGGCCACTTACAAAATCGTTTCAACAAGTAATACCTTGTTTTCCCATCAAAAATTACATCCAAAAAAGCAACGACGAGCAAAAGCTGGTTCAATATATTTCACATGGAACTAGCTTCACAGGCCGCACCGCCGGTCCATATCTGTATGTAAATGCGACGACATTTTTGCTTCTGTGCGTTTGCATCTAATATTTTACTGTTGCGCATCTTATTTATGCAGCCTATCTTGAATAAGACGTATCTGTCTATCCAGTACGGGTTTCGGTCACTAATGATGCGGGTTGAGCCCTTTTTTGCCGTGTCTAACTAAATAATGTGGACGTGCGCTGGGTCCTTGATTTTGCAACTATGTGTACGGGAAAATTTTGATGCTCAGTTAGTTGGTTGGCCTTACGTCGTCATTAGCTTTATTTTGAAAAGGTTCGGTAGTTTTAGCTAACCCTTTTAATCTTTATTGACAACTAACAGAAGCATCCATGTATAGAATTCTCTAAGTAGGTACCTACTACTAGTTACTGGTAACCGATGAAGAATAATTATTTCCTGCCATTAAAACTTATATAAAGCAAGCCGACTTCCCATATTAATTGCTATTTTACTAGCAAACTAGGTCATTTTACATGCACTACAGTGTACGCCAATTAAACTGTTTCGAGCAAATAACTTCAATTAAAATGGCGTATTATAAATCAAAATCGGATTTCAATTAAGCATCCCAATAGTTTGGTGGCATTAATCATTGTGGCTAATAAATAAATGAATATCGTGATACCTATATACGCAGTTGGTTAACCCCATGCTTGCTTGCTTGTGTTATGGGTGCTAACATAACACATATGAAATAATTTATTCAAAGTAAGCTGAAAATCAGCATTTTTTGAATCAGAAATTTACAAAAGACAAAACTCCCACCCTTCAACACTTTCTATGTGTTTTGCTGGGAAGAAGAAATGGTGGAACAAACTCCCCAGCAACACTATATATACTTATAAATACATATTACAACACCCAGACCACAACCAACAAGCATGCTCATCACACAAATATTCATCGTACCGGGAATCGAACCCGGGACCGTCAGTTCGGCAGTCCATAGTGACCAGTGCCCCAACGAGGTCCTCAATTAAAATCATCAAATCTTTTCCCAACTATGTTGGGGTCGGCTTCCAGTCTAACCGGATGCCGCTGAGTACCAGTGCTTTACAAGAAGCGACTGCCTATCTGATTTCCTCAACCCAGTTACCCGGACAACCCAATACCCCTTGGTTAGACTGGAGGTTCTCAATTAAAATGGCGTATTATAAATCAAAATTGGATTTCAATTAAGCATCCCAATAGTTTGGTAGCATTAATCATTGTGGCTAATAGAATGGCTAAGGTACGGTACTGAGCCACCTACGGCTAGAAGCAAAGATTTATATTGCTAGATGTGTCTTATTTATGTAGTAATTGCTTGTTTAGGTACGTTTGTATGTTCTCTTCCTGCATATTAATGACCTTGCAGGTGTTTGGTTATTGTTTTGTAGAAATATATTGCAATGTCGCGATTTATGTTGTTGATACAAATAACAGTTATATTAGGTACTAACACAGTATAATAATTATATACACAGTATAGTATTTATAATTTAAATAATTATAATATTGGGATTAGTGAGATAGTGGTCAAACACGAGCCTATCGACAAAACAAAAAGCTATATACGTTAATTAAAATAAGGCTAAAATAAATTGCACTTTTCACGTCAATTACATTCGACAGCACCCCTAACAACGGCCCACTTTCACCGCTTCTTAGTGCTGTGATTGGGAAGGAGAAACGGAGATAAATTTTCTCAGCATATTCTCATCATCATCATTATTTTGCTAGTCTATTGCCTTTTATCACCCTACATTATTCAACTGCGCTTTCCACAAGCCCATAACCGCGCTCAGCACTTCCATTACACATAACTCTGTTGTCATATTCATAGTAAACCAATTTATTAAAACATAACTGTTCAACATTTGAACCGGATTTGAATCAATTAACACTTTCGTAAATGAAAATTTACTTTATGTTCTTAAATAACTGCAGTTATTTTAACCTTGGATTGTGGACAACATAATCGATATTAACTTTGGTTTATTTTCAATATTCATATTTTATTGCAAGCTTATGGTATTTAAATTGAATAACGTGTTTTAACAAGTTAAACCACTATTTTTTGTAGCTTAAGTTTTTTTGCTGAAATATGTCTCAGAAAAATGTTTTTTGTGTTAACTTCTCATTTAAGAAAATGTGAACTGATGCTTTTTTCTGTTACTTATTTTTTTAGGTAAAACTGCATTAGAGAAATCACCTCTAATGCATCTAGGTACTCTTCATATTTTTGCATAAAGAAAAAATAATACTGCATTTAATTTACTCGTTTAGCTTTGACTTAAATCTTTCTGCAAACGGCCAGTACTGAAAAGTACATACCATATACCAACAATATGGTCAAGATATGCCACCAATACTCTCTAAAATAGGTCTAAATTGGCACAAAAGCTTTCTACACCATTTTATTACTATACCATAATAACCTTTATTTACAATCTACTTTCTACATGTAGATTCCATGTTCGACATCATATTACACGGTCTATTTTTGTATTCAATGTGTAGCTAGCCTTATAAGGCTGTATCTACATCTAACACCACTGTCCTAGTTTCACGAACTAACCTTCGGCGTTATTAATTTTCTGTACATCGTCCATTCTTCCGACTAGTGTTGGGCAATCGCGGGATTATAACGGGATTAAGTTCCGGGAATAATTTACAGTTAAAGCTGGTTATAAGCTGTTGTTCTTTTAAAATAAAATAAATCCTCGGGATTTCTTCTTTTATTTACTATTTTTGGGAGTTCTTGAACTTTGTTTATCGTGGCAATAAACATAATCGAACGCAGTAACTTTTTTGCCATATCAGAATTAGCACACGAGTCCTTCAGGGAATAAGGTTCCTAATAATAAGAAAACTTCTGTTATGGGTTAAGTTTCTTACAGAAGTAGAAGAAACAGTCACAAAAATATTATATCTACATCAGTAAGTCTAAGAACATAAAATGACCGCATATTGACATCACAGCCAATAGCCAACTTAACAAGCACAATTGGCACATAAGACATAACAGTTGTGATCTCTAACCCGCCACGTCGGTACAGCATTCTAAGCTCATTTCAAGCAGTATCGATACTTGATACCACTTTACTGAAGTGCGTTGGGTAATTGTATGGGAAACGCATTTGTGGTGCAATTATGACTTTGCTTTGCTCTATGATCTATTGAACTAACGGAGACTCTAACTTAGTCAAGGTCTACCAAAAAATATCAGATTGAATGAAAATGCACTATTCTACTTAACTAATCCCACTTCCACTTAAATAAACACTCTAAAACCAAAATCATCAAATCAGCAGCATATTTATCCTTTTTAAGGACTTAGTACTATAAAATCCCGTAACATATGTCCCATCACTACCCTCACTCCCGACCCGGTTAGCGCGTCGCCGCTGGGTAGTGCTAAGGTCTGTGGGACGCACCATTCAGTGGGACGAATCGCACTGAACGAGTATTAATATTATAACGGAATTGGACTGACTATTGAATTAAATCCATGGGAAGTAATGGCAAGTAGCAAGTGTATATCGGTTGAATTTTTTGAAGGTACTTAATTTTTGAATCAGAAATTCTTAAATGATGTTTTTTCATATATTTTATGGGAGATAGGCTTATTATAAAGAACTAATATACCTAACGAAGATCTAGAAACTCTGAACTAGATAGGTATTTAAATGAATCGTAATATCAAAAATGTCGACTTAATTTTTTTATGACTGTCACCAAAACTATTAATGAACCACATCATAATTTCTGCTTAATTGATACCAACTACGAGTATAAAAATAAATCTAATTAACTAGCCGTCCATCTCATACATTCTCAAGAAAAACCTCTAGATAAAATCTTCATAACGGGCCGTATGAAAAATTCTGCCTTCAACGGAAATTCTAACGACGGGATTACGCACTATCGGGGCTAGAGATAAATCCCGGACTTTCTCAGTTGTACTCATAATTTGTAGATAAGAGTGCGTGCGGCCTAGTGAGGTGCGTTTCGCGGGATTGCCGCGGGGTTAATATTAAGGCCAGGGGTGATAAATGACAGTCAGATCCCGCGATAGTGCTGTGATTTAACTGTAGAAGACACTGTATATAAATAAATGCATACCGTCACGCAGGGCTTGAATAGCCTAGATTAAATCTTAGGACTTTCGTGGAAGTTCGATTGAATTCGTATAAACGTTTCAATTGAAACTAAATTTTTTATCAAGGTAGTTAAGTTTTAAGATCAAAACATATTTTTCAATTTAATAGACAATGAATTTCTAAATTCTCCTATGGTATGTGAATACTTTATTACGTACTCTTTACTTTGAAGTCAAAAATTTTCACATAAACATCATTAAGTAAATAAACCGTCTTCCAGCTATATTCAATTCGTATTAACTGGTCACTGAGAACTCTAATAACTCACTAAATTACTACAGAAACTATTAACCATAGCGGAACCGTACAGTCGTCGACAGCATGAATAAAGCCAAGTTTTTAGAGTACACTGCAGACAAAACAGTCGGCCGACAATTGACCCAATGGTTGGCAATATTTTTTTTAAAGAAAAGATGGACCAACATCGTCACCCAGTGGCTACCACAGGATGGTCATCGCAGGCGGGGTAGGCCCCGGCAGAGATGGCGCGACCTGGACGCCTACAACCTGATTGGTGGGAAAACTCAAAAGATCGAGAGGTGTGGAGACAAAATGGGGAGGCCTTTGCCCTGCAGTGGGACAATACAGGCTAAGAAAAAAAAGAAAGAAAATCTTGATTCCAATCAAGGTTTTGAGTCGGTCTACCCACCTAATCTTTGTAATATGCGATCATTGATTTATGAGCCCATACAAACTATCGGCCGACTAAAAGTTTGCAGTGTGTTCTTAACCATTGCGGAACATTGGTCGTCGACAGCATGAATAAAGCTTAGCTTTTAATCTGCTCTCTAATTTATTACTGAACCGATAGGCGCATCTACATTTCCTTGTATTTCTAGTTATTGTGTAACACTAATTAAATATTGGCGTAATTGCTTTCCTGAGGCGGGTCCTTTGATAGCCTCCGGATAGTTGGTGTGAAAGTTTTATTGGAAACTTGTGAAAAGTTGCAGATAAAACGAGTACATATTTTATTATGTGTGGTGTTGTTTTTATAGAATTAATTCCAGCTGACATTAAGTATCTGGAATTAAAACGTTTTAGAACTATATAAAAATATATGGAATCACTGACTCCCAAGTCACAGGCTATAAACCTAGTTTGGGAGCCAGGAGACCTACTATTCTTGTCACCAACTTTTTGGAAATAAATTATTATTTATATAATTAAACTTCATAAACATTTTCATAAAGATTCAGACAACTTCAATCGAGCAAACTAGAACAGTAATTTATTTACATAACGGTTATCCAACATTAAAAAATATATTTACCTCCAACTTTTCTGAAACTTAACCACAAAATAAGCCGCCAAGAATTTTCTAGATAAACAGCTACATTAGCTAGATATCGCTACTAGGAAAGGCAGTTAGCCACATTATTAGATCATTCATTTGAAATCGTTTTGTACCGCTACCTTCTGAAATGCGTGATCAATCATTGGAGATTTCTAGTGATGATACTCACTTTTCCGCATAATATATCTTCCTTGGCGATAAGTATTCAGACTGCTTATAATAATTATTTAAAGGAAGGAATTTAATCATTGTATAATTAATAGAACGAAATTACGTTTGTAATTATTTTGTTTGAATGGGAGGTATTGATGGCTATCGGTTGAGTGTTTGTGTTATTTAAATGTTTGAGCACGTATCATGTTAATTAATCGCGTATTAGATCATCAAGTTATGTAGTGTTAGTAGCGACAGCAGATATGATTTTTGGGAATCTTTTAATATAAGTATTTGTTTTGTCAAAAACTGAAGAAAAATAATTAAATGGAAAATTACAACGCTTCTTGACATCATAATCTGCCTAGCTTTTTCCCAACTATGTTGGGGTCGGCTTCCAGTTTTACCGGATGAAGATGAGTACCAGTATTTTACGAAGCGACTGCCCTATCTGACTTCTTTGACCCAGACATCAGGGCAACCCAATACAGTTAGATAAGACTGGTTGTCAGACTTACTGGCTTCTACCGTACCGTGGCTTACCCGTAACAATTGTCAAAGATGTTAGTGACACGCACCTTGTTTAAAATTTAACTGAAAATTTTCACACAGTTCCCCCTTTACAGTTAAGCGGCATAACTGAAAATATTTTACTAAACACAATAAATAAAATAAGCGGCCACAACAATAGCCCAACGGTTTAGGCGCTAAGCTATCGTAAGGTCATATCACTGCCTTGCACTATACTGACTGCAACAGTGTGTTCTCACCTTAATTGACGGGTTGTACCTATTTGTAATGTTTGGCTTCCGACTTTGTTGGCTTGTTTTCCGCGAGTGGACACTAAGGCTTAAATTGTGTTATGTAACTATGATACCTGTAAATAGATGTCTGCTAATAGGTATTAAAAGACGAGGAAATGTTTGTCCTACATTTTATAATTTAATAAGGAAAATATTAGAAGAATCGATATTTTTAGCAGTATAAGTACAATTTTGAAAATTCTAGAACCGCCAAAGTTTGGACATTACTGAATTTTGAAAGAACAATGTTAAATGTAGGTTTTAGTAAAGTCAATCAGCAGGATCTTGGAGTAAAACTTTTTTTAAGGGATTAACACTAATTTATATACCCTTTCTTCCTTCTACATAATTGTGAAAGGCGAATTAATAAATAATTAAATTTATTTATCACATACGATTTTTTCTCTATCGATACGCCTCTTAGCTCACTTCATTTACAATGAATGGTCTTTGTTATACATTATCTTACATCTGTTCAAACACTATTGACTTTGACAATATAGCCAACTGGATACACCAACGCCATCTTACTTCTGCCAAAGTTGAGAGAGTGGCGCTTATACTCGAATGTTCATGTGTGCGTAAAGTTTATGAGGTAAGGTAATTGAAAGGTACATTTACATGTATTTACAAATACCTTATGGGTAATACCTTATGGGTATTAACACCTACGACATTGTGTTTCTATAGCCTAAACAGACATGTACAATTTGTATTTCTAAAACACTTAAGCGTCAAAGTCCATAAAGTAGCTTTACTCATGGAATGACACATTTGTTAATTTTGTGCATTCATAACTTAGTGATCGAAATTAAACTTGTCCTCCCTGCGTAAATTGGCAGACTTGTTTGCTTAGACACTGGTGCTCATGGCAGTTCCAGTTGCTTACATGATCTAAGACTATTGAGTATTGCAATGATTACGTCGCGAATTCATATTAATATGTTGATTTTTATTACGTAACACTTTTTGTTGTTACTGTACGTGGGTGGTTGAGATAATGATGTGAATTGTTCTTGCGGGGACAGTGTTGACATTAGTGATTGAATATGAAACAGAGCCGTCATTACCAATGAAAGTAATTGGGTATGTTTTTTAAAAGTTTTTTATACACTTGAGACTTGGACTTAGTCGGCAAGTATACAAGTCGCAGGTGGTAAAGAGCGATTAACTGTTTATATGCTAAAAGCCGAAGATTAGAAAAGTATCTTTATATTGCATAACCTGTCTAGCTTTTGATTAACATTTTTTGATGGCGTTGATTTACTTATGCCTGTTTTCACCAACAATCCTTAACGTTTCTCTAACTAAGTGTCACTTAGAATAAGGGCTCCCCCAATAATAAAGGTTATAAGGGACACTTAAACTTTGGTGAAAACGATATTCGTATTAAGTGTTCCCTAAATGCTCTTAGTTAGAGGATTCCTAAGTTTAGGTATTTTTGGTGAAAATGGGCATTACACACTTTGGGACAGGAATTTGACATGAACTCTTTGTGTCAAAATTCTATCCCTAGTAGGCAGTGACACAGACAGATTATTGAAAACTACAGTTACAGCTTACATAAAAAATAACATACCTAAAATACATAGGTACTAAACAGTTACCCATAAAACCTAGCTAAGCATAGTAATTGTATCAGAATGGTCATGTAAATGAGCAGAGATATAATAGTGCTATGTGAAGCTGGTTGCAACTGCGCATGCGTGCTATCCCTCATACGAACGTATAATGTTTCATTGTGGAACTTGGGTGTATGAAGAGATTAAGGTATTTGGATGTGGTATAGGAACTAAGAAGACCAAATCCAATAGTAGGTCTACTCTATATGGTTAACACAAAAGACCTTGGACTACTTAGTTTATTATAAAATTAAATCTGGACCAAATTTGTCTGAAACGCCTTCAAAAATAGTTTGCGAGACTGAGCATATTAGGTACTGCGATTTATATTTCTGCTGTATTTTTACGTAAAGATTCTAATTTAGCAGACGATCTGAAATATTTAACAGATCATGTAAAATATTCCTTATGTAATGCACATAAAATAGGTGTCAAAAATACTAATAATAAAAATCAACCATTCGTAAGCAAAACGACTCGTTTCTTACTCTTAGAAAATGGCTTAAAACCTTCGTTGGTCAGCGATGGCCGCTTCTAATTAAGCAGCTACCCAAGATTTATAAGATATAGAAGCATTAGGCAGATTTATACCTAGTACTGCATAATGAGATAACACTAATGGTGCCCCATGTAGCCGTCTGCCCTATGAAATTCTTGAGCTATAGAAATTTAAATATTTTATTATCGATGCTGTTATATGAGTTGTAAATTATAATTTCATCGGGTTTTGCGAATTTATGGTTGTATTTGCTGATTGAATTATTGGGGAAAATTTTCAATAATCTGTTTTGCCAAAGTAAAGAAAAAAGTTGTTTTTAAAAATTCAAGTTTAAGGTGATAAAAAGGCTAATAGACTAGGTACGTTAAACTTGGCAATTAGGTACTGTGTCTTTAAGGTGCCTTATAATTTTATTGCAATAAAATCCAATATTATAATAATGCACCTAACACAAGATAAAACAATTGAACGAATTCTCCAGTGAACTCTCACAAAGGCTCACAGTTTACAGTTATTCTACCAGTTATTGCAAAACAAAACTTCAAAAATAAATTCTCACAAAAACTAGTTAATCTAAAGTACAGTTAAATCGGCGATTAACTAATAATGTGTATCGCATTAGTGTCGCGTTTATCAAGAAAGATTATGTTATATTTGGAGTTGCGCAAGCGACTGGTTTCTATTACCGGCCGGATTCTTTTACTATTCACTTAGTTATGGTGTTTGGGATTTATTTTTAAGAATTGATAAACTCAAAAATCAATTTTTGAGTAAAAAAAAATAGAGTAACGAACAATATTTTTGTATTTTCGTGTAAACTCAACTTAATAAAACTTTATTATTGTTAAAAAAATTGGGACAGTTTAGGCCAAAAAATAATAAAAAATATTAAACCAAATTCATTACCAAGTTCTTTACTTTTGTGACTTAAAAGTGATAGAAATAACTGCAGTTGAAAAACACAGCCCTTTCGTTATAATATAACGTCGTTCATTTAACTGTGATCCACATTTATTATTATTACTAGCTTTCGACCGCGGTTTCACCCGCGTCCCGTTGCCAGATTGTGACAAAAACTATCCTAAAACCTTCTCCCGGGTGTAAATTTCCCCTCTAATTTTCAGCCAAATCGGTCAAGCCGTTTTCATGTTATGTCGTGACAACGGAAAGCGGGTTTCATTTTTTATATATTATATAGATTTACTTATTTCTAATTTAATTCCACTCTAAAAGTAATTTCTACGCCCAAAGAAACTCCCAAATACATTAACCAACCTAAACTTTTTATCTTTATCCCCTTAAAAACAAATGCGATCACAAAATCTCATCCCATCCTTATCCCTACTACCCCACACTCGTCGCACGACTGCCTGCGCAGACGCACCCACACAGCTAAACTTCATTTTCATAACAGGTCGCGCCGGTAGTTTTTCTTGTCACCATGTTTGTTGCTTTCGAAATATATGTATGTAGTTTTTTTTTACTGTACTATTACATTTTGCCCGGAAGGTGTGGGGAATTTTTGTGTTGTCTATGGAAGTTGGGGGAAAGCACATTTTTTTGTCTGGATATTGCAATTCTATGAAGTTATTATTTTGTACCCAGTACTTAATAAAACGCACGGCAAGAGAAAAATTAAATATCAATAAAAATACTTTATGAATATTTCAATAAATAATGTAAAAGTAAGAAGAGACGTAGTATTTAACCTAGAGTTCTTTATTTGTTTCAAAACAGAGCACAGTTAATCTATTTATGAAAGTAACAACTAAAAAAGAACATTACACAGAAGATTTGACTTATAAGATGGTCATTTAACTTTTAAGATGGTCATGTAACTTTTAAACTAGTGTCACAGTCAATCAAAACCTTTCTTTTGATTTTACTCACATTACAAAGTTGTATAACTGTTGTGCTTGTTTACAAGTTGTGAACTTCAAAACATCACGATGTGCCGAATAGAAGAATGTCTAAAGTCCATACGCATGTACAGTTGTAACTCCGGCTATTATAGTAAAAATTTCAATCAAGTTATGAGATGTAGCGATTTTATAATATTTAAGGGTCAGACTACAATCAGGACTTTTTTTTTATGGGAAACTAGCTTTTGCCCGCGACTTCGTTCGCGTGGAATAGTGACTTCCAGCAGATTTTTGGTTTGACCAATAGATGGCGCTATATGTCCGGAATAAATTTTATTTTTTTATTTCTTTGTAATAAAAACTATCCTATGTCCTTTCTCAAGTCCCAAACTATGTCTGTACCAAATTTCACACAAATCGGTTCAGTAGTTTAGGCGTGAAGAAAAGACAGACAGACAGACAGACAGACAGACAGACAGACAGACAGACAGAAAGACAGACAGACAGAGTTACTTTCACATTTATAATATTAGTTAGGATAGTTAGGATTATCCAATGACCTCTCCCGCTGTGACTATTACTGGATAAAGCCCACCACGTTCCTTCTAAAGCTCTTATGTACCAGAACCGCGGTAACTCTTTCAAGAAATCCGGCAGCCCCGGCAGGCTTTGGCTCTGATGGGCCCTGCTAGGGTTTGCTGCTGTAGGCAAGCTGAAGTGGCAGTGGGCTGGCCATATTAGCCGATGAACCGATAACCGTTGGGGTAAACGAGTTCTAGAGTGGAGACCACGCCTCGGCAAACGTAGTGTAGGACGTCCTCAGGCACGGTGGAGTGATGACTTGCGCAAGACGGCTGGCAGGAGCTGGATGCGAGAAGCCGAAAATCGATCTCAGTGGCGTGCACTTGGAGAGGCCTATGTCCAGCAGTGGACTGCGATAGGCTGATGATGATGAGGGTTTGCTGACCTTCTTTGAGGAGTACGTGGAATAATTTGATTTAACATTCCAAAGTCATCTTAAAAGTAGTATTCAAATAGTCTAACTTAATATAGAGCCAACACGCTACCCGCTTATAACTTACACAGAAAACCTAGTAATTTGAGAAACGGACCCGTCCGTCAATTAGTGTTCTATGTCTCATCACCATGTTTTGAACCGCATTAAGATAATACACGGCACCGTTGTAAGTGTTAATACGAGTGCGGTTCACTCGCTGCCTTTATAGCCTCGTTGCGTTATGCGTGTGGGGCCACGAAATTAGAGGTTGTACCGCAGTAATGATATGCAATTTGAAGAGGTTTGTGAAATTGAAAAATAAATTATAACCATACCGAATGTTTTGTGTAGTTGACTGCTGACAATTTTCAAGGAAAACTAACATATTTTGTACTGACTGACATAAGTGTCAACTGCACAAAAAAACGGACAGACCATATCTATTTTTTTTTGTGTATGAATTAGGTTCTTATAAAAAAAAAATAACAACATAATAAATTGAGAACCTCCTACTTTTTTTAATACAGTAAAAAAATCGAAATAAAGCATTTAAAAAATACATAGATAAAAAAGGTTTTTACACAGATATGACAATTGAAGTATTGTATTGTTAAGTTCGAGATCACTTTTAAGTTTTTTTTTTTGTCAACTGGCTTAACACGCGCGAAGCCACGCGCTCAGCTACGAAATATAAATATTTTATAGCTGACAGAGACATTATTCCACACATAATTTATCGATCATAACAAAAACATATACATATTTATCGATATTAAATCTGCTGTAATAATAGCAGAGAAATATTGCTTTGTCATTTTTTTGCAAAAAATAGTATTTTTTACACCAATGACCCTCTATTGAAGCGTACAAAAGTCGTAAAAGGTATTTTTTTAAAGTAGTATTGAATCGTTTACGTTAATATATTGCTTGTAAAAGTCTAAATAATTGTAAAAAATATGCAAAATATGGACGCCTTGTTGGATTTTTTCGCGTAAAATGACTTATGTCACGGCGGGATGTCTAATGATTACATAATTAAATAATGTCAATATCAAGTTTTGATAATATTTAAATTAATTTCTGATTTGATATTTGTGTTTATCTTAGCACTTTTTAGATTCTGTAATATTGTTGTTGTCTTGTCTTTGGCAATGAAACCATACAGTCAAAAAAAAATATACTTAAATAATATTTTTAATGGACCACTAATTTTATGTCATTCACAATTATCTTTTTTTACCTTTTTATTACGAGGCATAAAGCCGGGTTCATATTGTGCAAATACTTATGTGTAAATGTCCAATGTGTATAAGACAAATGTATAGGTACTTTATTTTGAAATCACGTGCTGATTCATAAAAAATATAAAATTATAATCTGATGCAGACATCATTAATCAACCAATTAACGAATTACTCATCACTAAAATTATCTAGGTATTTAAGAATACAAAGTGTTACAACCAAGCCTTAATCTCAACAACTAAATGTCATAATATATTGTTATTTTTACACCCAAGCGACCATCTTTGTCACTCGTTGACGCCTAAAAGCGAATGAAACTCGATATTTTTCCAAAAAATAAGACTCACTCAAAGATATTTACACGTCCTCGCGACTTCGGAAATGTAAATAAATAATTCTGGGACAAAAAATAAACAAATTACAGTCGCGCTCACAAGTCTTATAGGTACCTAAAGCGTGTACAGACGCGGATAAAAGCGCTTTGTAATGAATACTGGTTATTTTTATTTTACTTTTAATTAATTGTATGTTTCTCTTTTGTGCCCTTTTTTGCAGCAACTGAAATGAATCAGCTGGCTACCTTTAATTCCGTAGTGGTATATGGTCACTCTAGTATCGTAAGTATATTGTACTTGCGTTTAAATTGATTCATAATATATTTAAACCAACTTCGGTGTTCATAAATATGCGACTAAATTTTTAGATTCATCCTTGACATATTTACCTACGGACGCTATATATTTTGTATCTAATCCTAACAGCTGATATAGTAAATACCTATATAATTTATTGTGTTAAACTAGCGTTTGCCCTTGGTTTTACCTGCGCCCCGACGAAATTTCTTCACGCAAAAGCATGGAAGTAGTTAGCCCCTATGATATTCTAAATTATATAATAACGTCCAAGTTTCGTCAAAATCCATCCTGTGGTTGTAGCATGTAACACAAAACACATGTTAATATTATTTTCACATTGACTAACTGATATAATATCAGTAAGACGATTTTTATTAAAATCGCATGCAGCTAATTAACCCAATCACAACCAAACAATTCCCACACAAGAAAACCTAGCTCCAAAAAAAAAACAAAAACGCATCACCAACAATGGCCGCTGCTCATCGATGATCGCGACGTAACCGCAGCGCGTACGCATGTCAAGACGACTTGATACCAGGGATCACGTTACATCTTCCGCAAATACATTCACACACTGACTGTTGACACGGCCTGACGCTTTCATGCGATGAATCTAAACTTTTGAATTAAGAACGTGTTAAAATGTTTCATTTGTGTGACATGTTATTTTGTTTGGAAGATTATAGTTAGTGAGTTTCTGGGGTTTGATTTCGCTTGTACTGTTGCAATCAATTAAAAAAAATGAATGAGACAGTTATAAATGCACATAGCTTAGGTATTATGATTATTAACTAATAGGTGTTACATCTTGAGAACTACTTGCAGCAGCCAGACATAAAATAGCCTTAGTCTTTTCTCAAGCTCTAGACTATCTTGTGTACTAACTTTCATTAAAATCGCTACACTTTGCACTATAGGTACACTTAATATAACTATATACTTAATTTCATTATTACTTACTTACTTAATAATTCTTAATGAAATATGAAAAAATCTTAATTCAACAAAATCATCAATGGCAAGCAGCTCTTTATTGGATAATAACTTCATAAACATGTTTATATTTGTCATGTTCGAGCTCACAAACTCCCGTGAATCCTATTGACATCTCACATGGCGTACACACACCATAAAATTCACATGTTTATCCCTCCACCTCACTCCCACACGAACATTTAAAATCAGGAGTATTATGATACTTTTGTGGACATTTACAAGTTTGATATTGACTGAGGTGGTCCTGCAATTCGTGTATTTTCATAAAATGTATCATATGTACTAAAATAATTCGTATTGAAACTATATTTTTGTAAGTTAAGCTCCATTTGAAGTAAGCTTTAGCAGTATTTTAATTAACTTAATCTATCTCAATAAAGATCCTTTAAATTCTTCACACGGTACTATTCACGGCCATATATCGCTGATTTGTCGCCTGAGAGCATTTAAAACTCTTATTCTTCGACCCTAGGAGCAGAAGACTTAAATAAACTTCCATTTCAGGAACAAAAATACTTCGCAACTAAATGAAAGAAAACTAAGAATCCAATCTATTCGAAAAAAAAGACAATAAGATTCCAAAAACGAAGGAATCAGATTTCCACACAGATACAGAGGAGAGACTTGCTAAAAACAATAATATAATTCCTTTTAATTCTTTAAAATAAAGCTTCGATATAAATTGGCTGGACAATGAAATGTTTAATGAAACAGGAGGTAAAGGTCAACTCGAGACCGCACCTTCAATTAAAGAAATAACCGATGAGTCGATGTCCAAAACCGCTTATTTTAGCGTTTCTGGTATCGATATTGTATTTTCGTTCATAAACAACAATAAGATAGCGACGTTATAGTAGTTTAAATTGTTGAAAAGCTTCTGTATAAATATTTCCATTTAAATAATATACCATTTAGTTTTTATTTTCGTCCATTTGAATAAATTCTACGACATACCGTTAAACATAGGTGTTGAAGGTGTAAATCTCCCTTTGCTTAATGTGTTCCATAAAATAGCATCTGTTTATAAAAAGTAAACACATCGACATACCTTACTCAATGGAATTTAAAAGCGTAGTCCAGCTGAAAGAATTGCCGTACAAAATAGTTATTGAATATCTTTAGCGCTAAATTAAACTGCCCATTTATTCAAACCAAAGAAAGTAAGGACTGATGAAAATACAGATTTTAAGGTTCGCTCCAAATATCATCAATTAAAACCAATTACAAAAGAAAGTGATAGTCGCCAAGTATGCAGGTCACAATTTCTGATTCATTTTTTAATTATCTGCAGTTTTTCTTTCCCGAATTTTGGACTTTATTTCTTTGGTTTAGAGCTTGGATTTCATTGGTATAAAGCTGTCGCTGTTGAACTAATGGCACTACAAATCCTCGGCAGTCCAGGCCAGGTATTGTCCTCTGAAAAGTTTATTTGCTCTTTACACCACTGTCGTCCGATCGCCTTTTTACTTTTATCTCAGACAATTTTTAAATGGTTTATGTTTGATACCATTATTGTGTGCCAATCAGGTTGAATTACAATGTCCTTTACCAACGGCCGAACTGAGTAAGAATTTCTTTATTATTTTTGTTACAAATCATTTTATTTTATGCCTTTTTTAGTTTTAAAGTAAACAAGGCAGATGCTCGCTTTATTTAGATGAGCCAGTCGAATGCGTAAGTTGAATTTAAATAACTCGTGTTTGAATTTACGGATGCTTGGGGACATGGAAAATTGTGGTGCTTACGTTATTTTTTCTCCTTTTTTTGCTGGAATTTATGTGTCTTTAGTTTTGACAAGTTTACTTAAAGGATTCTAGGAAGAGGCTTCTTGTATTTAGATTTGTGGGACGGTCAATCTCTTGCATGTGAATGTAAATCATGTCATTTGTAGAATATCCGACATTTCGTTCTGGAATGTCAACTGACTTCATTAGAATATCGTAGTGGTCCCAAATAAGCTCCTTTAACAAATAATGTAATACTGTCCTCTTGTCCCGACATTTGCGGTTTCAAAAAGGCTTGTATTTCCACAATCTCTCTCAATACTTTGCAAACGTGGTCTCCTGACAGAGATCCCTTCGATCAATAATCTGGACATTAGCGGCACATAAAAGTCACTAATTGAGATATCCCCAACAATTTGAACTCAGCGTTTTAAAGTGTTAAGTAGTGGCTGGAGTGTGCAATAAATCTCTTTGTTGGCACTCTTATCTACCTTACTGAGGTAGCCGATATGGGCGTTGTCGGTGAAGAAAAATTTAAATATAAAACGTAGTGTTGCAGAATCGGCTTTTATCGGCGACGGTCATATTTTGAAGTTTGTGGAGCGGTCGTGCTTCGTAAAGTAGTGAGAAGTAAGCTGAGAATGATCGGTTTTATATTTATTGTTTATTTTAAACATGACATAAATATTTTTAATAATATGCATGTGGTTTCTGATCCAGTACTAAATAAATTATTACACTACGAACTTCCTCCAAAAAGCAAGATTGATTTCGAAGTACCAATATGAAAGAGATGACGTTAATTTAATTTCAAAAATGTCATTTTGATATCACATAAAACAAGTTATCAGAGTCGAAACTGATATAAATGAAGATAATAAAGATAACCAAATCACTTTACTTGAGAAAGGGATCATCGTGTGTGGTGCTAAAGTACGGTAACGAGTTATCCGAGATCTCTTCATTATAAACTAAAATGTGAGACCATTATGTTTGTATATTCCCATTGATGAGGACTCACTTAAGAGTTTCGAAAAATAAGTTAAACTTTTTTAGATAGTCGAAGTTTTGAAAGTAAGCAACACTGAGAAGATTCAAAAAACATAATTATGTTACCTGAAACTAAAATTATCAATAGCAACTATTTTATTAAAGTACGGGATTAAACCCAAAACATTATGTAGGTACTCTAGATTGAAAACATATTCACTTAAGTACGTACCTAGCCATGTATTTACTTATTTGTTCACCAACATATTTTCGCTATACAGTCACCGCAAGTTAGTAAGAAAACCAATTTATTATTGACAATATTAACTTCACCAGATCAGTTAAGAACAAATAAAATAAATCCCAGAAAAATATCCTTGAATCTCGACAGGTCCCGGGATGGCTCACTAGTGAGGTTTGCATGCAAGCTACGGAGCATCAATCAGCAACTGAATCGTATTCTCAATAATAATAAAGTATGCCCATCTGTTTTGGGAATCTGAACAAATGTTTCTGAGAACGTTGCGTGTCCCCTTAATGATCTGTATAGAGGTAAATGTATTGAACAAAAGCTTTCTAAGGTTTAATTAGGTTGTATCGGTGAAAGTAAGGATCATGCCTTAAGGATGATGCCGTATGATAATACAGTCCGCTTTTTATTTCACTGCTTTTAAAATAATGATTTGCTGCAAGTCTTCGAGAAAAGGAATATGAGTGCAACAGTAAATCAATTGTCAATTTTCTCTTATTAATAGTTGTAAAAACCGTGTAAACATGGTAATAAAGGCTCGAAACATATTATACATACGATTCATCTTGTGGAACCTTTTTAACAATAAGATTTGTGATTTACTGACCGCATGTTGCGTGTTGTCGAAAGAAATTCTTTAAATATCACATAAGAGCAAAATTGAACAGTTTCGTTTGCATTTGGCAGATATACCTGTTATATAACATTAAAATGATTATCTAAACGTCTCAATACCAAAGCAATTTATATCAATGATTGACCAACAATGTTAATAAGACAAGATACAAGAATGAAGCCATTAGCGGAATCGCTAAAACTAACACCGTTTCGCGATCTCATAAATCACATACCAATTTGGACCTTACCATTAACTTGTCAGAGTTGAAACTTCTATAGCATGTGTGCGAACAATTTATCTTAGCGTTCGACGTGGATGCAATTAATCAAGAGCCAATGTCACGTACGTAATATAGCCGAGGTAAAAGAGAAAAAGATGATTTCAGGCTAATTATCTTTGATGTTGTTATATTTTTATTTTGCCACTTAACACCTACAGAGGCAATTTGTCGCTTGTTACGTTACGCTATTGAATTTTCGGGGTCCTGCATTGTGCGACTACCGTCTGTGTAGCCGTTGATTTATTTCTCATACGTCCAGTACTCATTTATCATCGTTCGGTTGTATTTAGACTGTTTATTTTTATAATGAGCTCTCGAAAAGGTCAATTTTGCGTTTATAGTTATTTTTTTCTTAAGCCAAGAGTATGTTTATTTCTTCTTAAATACGCTTAAGATCAGTTGTCGTGTTCGCAACCTGATCTCATTATTCGGGACATGTAACAAAAAGAAGGTGTGAAAGCCTGGAGTATAAATAAGCAAATATATTCATTATTTATCGATGCCTACTTCTCAATAAAGCCTTTTAATTTAATTTATGGGACACTTCCTTCAGCGGAGTAAATGTTTTATTTGTTGGAGAATGTACGGCAGCAAAAATGTCAAACATTTGCTTCCTGGGAATAATAACTTAGAATTTCCATTCCATAAGTAACTGAACATTAGAATATACCGGTATATATTGTGATACAATGTCCTTAGGCTTGCTATATAATAGCTGAGACCTCACAGAACCTTGATCAATTCATCGAATTAAATACCTTTAATTAATTACGATTGCTATCTCACAGTTGGACTGTGGATGGCAATTAGTCGTAGTAGCGATCCTTTGTTACGAGTAACATGACGGCTGTAAGTTTCCTGTTTTAGCTATCTTCTAAGGTTACAAGCAATGAATGGCGCACTTGATGTAGCATTCTGGTTTTCAGGTGTGATAACGATCAGTTTTTGGATTTTGTCCAATACGTAGGACTGCTGTTTAATTTACAAGACTTTACCGTGTTCTGCAGTTTCTGGTTTCCTCTGAATTTAGGTTGCAATGTTTTGTGTAGCTTAGGCAACTTAACATGGGTTTAAAATGTTGGTAATAAAATAGACGTTAACATTTTCTAAGAAATAATTAAGTTTAGACGGAGTAAAAATAAAGGGCCCAAATAAAGATTGAGAAACACCGATTTGCAGGGCTTGATTAAAGAACCAGTATTTTGGAACTTTAAAGGCAAAAATCTCTTCACAATATTCACATGAAATATCACCACTTACTGAATCAGACGATTCAACCCAATATTATAATAAAACAAACAACAAAATTATAAAACTACTCATCTTCACACATGATAATCAGAACCAGCTACTTTTAAACTAAAGGAATGAAATCCAACCGATTATACCAGTGCTGTAAATCATATCACGCAACTTTTAATTGTAAAATATCGCCCACGTGAACATTTCTCTAAACCATGTAGCTTGTAGGCGACGCACTGGTAACCTGCCACCACTTATGAATTATCACCAAAGTTACCGTAAACTATTTTTGCAATAAATACTGGTTTAGTAGAAGTTGTAGGATTTTGAAAATTTCCAGTTATGTCATTCTTGGCAACAATTGCTTCGGTAACTTCCTCAGTAAGATTATGAATGCCACTAGTACGTTGAAGATTAATAGTTACAAGTGTAATATTACAAGTACTTGTGATTACTTTCCATCTTCGATTCATCGATCAACGGTCACTGCTGCATCAGCATCCATTTCTTAACTGTATATGACTTTTCTGAAAGTCACAGTAGCATACTTAGATACAAGTTTTTCTACCTGCCCTAGTCCCATTTACAAATAAAAATATAATTTTTATGTTACTATTGTGGGTACTTAACATTTATTTTTCTTTCACAGATGTCAGCAATCGATCCAGACTGCGGAGTCAACGCTATCGTGAACTACACATTAGGCGAAAGTTTCGGCAAGCCTCAGTTTTCCGTCAAGCCTGATTCTGGAGACCTGTGTGTATCAGCCCCTTTGGACTATGAGGCTCATAGTGACTTTGAGTTCCCCGTCATTGCTACTGATAGAGGTTGGTACTTCATTTTTTTATCATTTTTATTTTCTATTGTTATTTACTTCCTTGGCCAGGCTTATATCTGGTAACATTATCATTGGATTTTTCCTTGCAGCTTCGGTTTTGTCATGGCGTTTTTTTATGTGTATTCTTTCAGACGATCTCTAACGGTTTCGTCTAAGTTGTTTTCTAGTCTCCGACTTTTGAATGTACCTACATTTTATGCAATTCACACGTTTAAAGGCGAAATAGGCTTTGTTCAAAATATAAATTAAAATATTATGTTCGATTAAAAGCTTGAGGTCAAGCCTCGCCCATTAATTAACTTGTACATTCCTTAATGTAATGTAAAATATTAATAGTTTGATTAAGTGAACTAATAATTGCAAATAGGTTTGTTGCAAGAGGACCAAACCCTTTTGGCAAAATAAGCTGAGGTTAAAATTAATGGTCAGTAATTATGAGGCCTTGTTCTTATTTAATAATATGTACTTTGTTCAGTGATTCATTATTCATTTCTTAATGTTTATGATTGAAAACAGAAACCTTATCAAATAAGATGTCTTTATTTATATCAATACTTATGCTGCTACCAAATATTTTAAGAGCAGGTAGACTTTTATCCTTTTTTATTCTACCATCATGATTTCTAAATCCTTAGTAAAACTCAGAGCTTTAGTAACCGTGAGAGTTACCGACATAAGAGTTCTAAGATGGCTTCCGAACCTATTTCTGCAATAATGTACCATGTTCATTTACTCGAAGTGGGTTAACAACATTCCCTAGGCAGACCTTTATTAATTTTCCAATAATTAGCGCGATGCAATATTCTCTAAATTATAATGCGTTAGTATTTCGTGGTATTTGTTAGTTAGACTTACCTACTAAGACTGAGATTGCCCCTTCACTTCAATGAGTTTGAATTTTTTAATTATTTTACTTTCTAAATTATAAATTAGTTAGTAGCTTGCCAACTGTTCTATTATAATTTTGATAGGTAGCACCTAGCTGATTCTTGATTTTAATAACACATTTTTTCCAATCACTTTAGAAATGCCTTATATTTAAACTAACAGTATGTAGATTTCAGTAAGAATTATACATACGTAGAGAGAATCTTTATAATTGTCGTAACTACCTATTATAGTTTAGTTCAAGCAATTCATCGAAAACTTTATTACGAGTGACAAGAACTAAATCAATAACAGCACCTACATTTAGTGCTTCATTTATAATTTCTATTTTAGTTCTAAATGTTTTCAAAATAACAATTTCTTGCGCCAGCATTAAATTCAGTAGATCGCATCTGTCACGCTGGACTCTTAATATTGCTTCGTTTGTATCAAATGCTTTGGCATTCACTACGATGTCATTTCTAGCTTTACTTAGATACTTGAGTGCGGGAATATGAGCATCTTATTTATTGAAAATATTACATACTTTAGAATCAACCTTTTTATTTCTCAAGTTTCTTTGGATGTTGTAAGATTTTTTGAAGATACTCTTGTTTGTTTAACAAAAACTGTTCAACAACCAGCCTGTAAACGTTGATTTATTTCCAATAATTATATTGTCACGATACTTACATCGCACAATCAAGGTAAACCGAACTCAGAATAATACGAGAATCTTTAAAATATCCACGATTTGCAGCGATTTCGAAGGACCATCACATTGGTCGCCCGAAATAAATTCCGCCGATGTCTGTCCAGGCCCGAAAGTCGAGCTCACTGATTTATGGAGAGAGAACTGTGCAACTATCACTTGGTGTTTTTATTTCGTTAACTCGAGCGGCTACTTTGTCTTTTGAAACGGAATTTTGGAGAACTTTTTCCAGTTTTTAATGCTGTGACGACTGTGTTTGGGTTCCATTTGAGACAATTTTAATTTGTTACATTGGATAAATATTTTCAAAGTAAACAGGAAGATTAAGTGCAACACTCTAACGGATGTGTCGTTAGATTCCAGCGTTTATGTAATAATTTTATATGAAAACATTGTAAAATAATTACGAGGCAATAGATCGTCGTAATAGTTAACTGTACATTAAGGACTTATTATTAGTTTTACTGTTACCACGAAATTGCATCGCAGTCGCTCGTCAACTTTGAACATGTGTTACAAAGTTTACGTAAAATTACAGATAATTTAATTAAGTTGAATAATTCATGGTAATTACCTCTACATAAAGTTTAAATGCACTTAAGACGAAAAAGATACAACAGCGACCATTACATTAGAACAAGCCATAAATAATGTACATTCAAAAGATACACGGAGAAAAACCGCATATAATCACAAGCCCGCTAAACGCGTTGACAAACGCATAAATCAACCACCTGCCAATTAGACATAGAATTACAAACAATACGAACAATCAATACCAATTATTTATTCGCAGGAGGACTGTCGACGACCGCAATGGTGAAGATTCAACTCCTCGATATAAACGACAATGTACCAGCATTCACAGTTAAGGATTACAACGTTTCTCTGAAAGAAGGACGGATCTCCAGCGAGCCGATTATAGCCGTGTCCGCGACGGACTCCGATTCAGGCAGATTTGGTACAATAACTTACAGAATTGTCAACGGCAATGAGAACGATGTCTTCAGAATAGATAGGAGTACTGGAGAGATTTTGGTCACGAAGCCTGCGTTGGTGCAAGCCAATTTGAAATTTGATTTGGAAGTATCTGCTACTGATGGTGGTGGATTGACAGCTCCTCAAAATGCTGTGGTACATGTGTCTGTGATGCCTGCTGGAATTGGATCAGCACTGTTTGACAAGCCTCGGTACAATTTTCGTGTGAAAGAAGACGTCAGGATTGGAACTGTTGTAGGGAATCTGAAAGCTACTGTTGGTGATAGAGGTAAGTGATCATATTTTTTTACATTAAAGATTTCGTTGGGAATATATTCTAATGACGAAATGTGTGACTTTTAGTTACATTTTTAGGTGCCTAAATTATCAAGTAATTAATATAGATGAACGCCTTGATCCTGAACCTCAAATCTTCTCAATAGTCTCTTTGTACCAGTGAAACGGGTATCATTGTAAAACAAAAGTAACCTTTTCTCTAATGTGCAATACTTAAGCAGACAGAAACAATCCGGAATGAACGTATCCGGGAAATCGCCGCATAAAGTACAAACGGCTCAATGATACAACTACCGTTGACCGCATCACCTTATAGCTTCATTTTGCTGCAACAAATTTATTGAAATCGTGCCCAAGTGGTTTCTATTCAAATGAAAAGCTTTTAGCGTCTTCGTAAACCCTTTGAAAAGGTAACTGGGCTAGGTGAATAGGTCTTCAATATAAAAGTGAAGTACACTTTACATAATTACAGTGTTTTGTACAAAGAATTGTACTTCGTTGTACAACTGTTTTATGGTAATCGTGGTGAAAGTATGGGGTTACGGGAGACTTGGAAAGAGCTTTATTTATTGCTCCTATTAACTTTTAAGACTTCTAAACCTGTGCAAGTGCTAAACGTTGTAGTAAGAACACGGATTTCGATTTCAATTATGACGATGACTACACAACGGGCCTTTCTATAAAAAATCTGACAATCCCAAAGAAATATGTATATCAAGCAAAACAAAAATTAATTCACAATTACAAACTTTCGTATCTCAAAAAAATCCATACATCCATTAAAGATAATTTAAACAAAAGCATAATTTACAACGTCGGCCCAAGGATCGCTCCCAGCGCAAATCCTATGCCTTACACCATGGTGCAAGACGCTAAGATGCCCATACAACTGTACGTAATCGCCCATTGTCTTAGCCTCACGAGCTGATGCAAGCACTGGTGCATCCACTTGGCAACTTTTATGAACCCCTTTGAATTGTTGATGCGTTCCTTTACCCATTTTGAAAGGACAAATAATTTACACGAAGAACGCGACTGAATACATATATTTTTAATGATAGGTTGTTCAATGCTTTTCGTTTAGCTTAACTTATAATTTTATGTGGTTTGTCGCTAAATGTAGGAAGTTCATTCAGTACTGGATTGTAGGTAAGTAGGGCTGCAGCGTTATGAAAAATCTATACTAATATTATAAAGCTGAAGAGTTTGTTTGTTTGTTTGTTTGAACGCACTAATCTCAGGAACTACTGGTCCGATTTGAAAATTTCTTTCAGTGTTAGATAGCCCATTTATCGAGAAAGGCTATAGGCTACTTTTTATCCCGGTACGGGAAGTAGTTCCCACGGGATGCGGGTGAAACCGCTGGCAGAAGCTAGTCTTTAATATACATTTCTGTTTAAAACTGTATTTTTATTGAGTCGTATAATACTAGTGACGATGGTGACCTAAAGTACTAATTACCGTTGATTGGATATAAAGTACATAAATAGTAACTTTCATACGCGATTCGATTGAAGGAAACATTAACAGTAAGTAGTAAAAGTCCTTATTAATCCATAGATCAAAACGTCGTATTCGCTAAGGCCGTCTATCACACCGTAACGTAACGTGACATGTATGACGATAGTAATTTAAAGCTGCGGAAAACCATTCGAATAGCTGCGAACATTCCTATTTCAATTTATGCTGTTAAAGCAGTAATTATTTAAAGGTGCATTGGGTAATTTTCTCATATCTTCTTGGAGGGAAATGCAATAATTTTGTATCAATGCGCATACATTTTGCGTTGCTTGAATCGCGACTATCTGGCATCTAAGTTTATAGTTATACGGTTTCGTTTGACCTAGTTTGGAAGTAAGCTTACCATATATTTTCACACACTAAAACCTTAATGGCCTTACTACAAAAACTTAACCACCTGTTTTACACTTGTCTAAAAAAATTGTGGCTGCAAAATGAACCATATGTCAACGTCATAATTTGAATTTTTTTTAGACAAGTATTAAACTGACGTTTAAAAGTTTTTGTGGTAAGACGGGAAATGTTTACTTTACAACCCACTTAAACTACTGTAAATATAAATGTAGGGGAGGTCTAAATGAGAACACTTTTTATAACTATTTCGATATTTTTATTGCGGAGCAAAATACACTGTATCGTCTTAATATGGCGTCGTCGTGCGAGAGCTTTACATTCTTTTTTTCTTATCATAGACAATCTGTCGATCATAGACAATATAATTCATTCGTTCCTTTTTTTTTTTCCTACAACTCGGCTATCCTACATGGCAGTCTGACCCCAGACTGCACTATATGTTTCTTACAATACAACTATTCTTAATTCTAGATAAAAGGAAAGGAACTTAATGATATATTTCAGTCTACAATATTACACACTTGACTAAGTTATCTTAAAAGTACAGATTTACCATTTTACAAAATACTATTAGGGTTACATCTTTACATAGGAATGTAAGATTTTTATAACATACCAAAAAAAAAACTGAAATGAACATTTAACACCTAACAATTAACACAATACCACACATACTTGATAAATAAAGGGTAATATCAATCTAAGGCCATCTTTTCATAAAATCTGAAGCTGTAGATGTATTAATGGGACCTTCCACATTTCTGTCTAGTTTCTCCACTTCATATCTGTCTTTTCCTAGCACCCTTTTCACCTGATATGGTCCAAAATACTTCGGCTTTAACTTTAAGGCATTCCCAAACTGTGTGCGTTGGATAGCTACCAGATCACCCTGTTTGTACTTCTCTCCTTCCTTGCGCTTCTTATTGTAGGTTACTCTATTTTCTTCTTGTATCCTTAATATTTGCGCTTTAGCTTCTTTTCTTGCATCATCCCTCCTTTCATAAAATTCCATTCTGTCCTCCTCTTCCAAAAGTTCTAAAATCTGCATATCTTCCTTCATCTTTATCTTGACTCCAGTTAAAAGCTCAAATGGTGTTGTATTAATAGATCTCTGGTATGTTCCATTTATAACTCTTTGAAGCTTGCTAACATACTTATACCAGTGACCAGGTTCCTCAATACACATTTTTGTTAGGGTAGAAATAATAATCCTGTTCATACGCTCAACCTGGCCGTTTCCCCGTGGTATTCCGGTGGTGATGGTTATATGTTCAATCTGCTCTTCGTTGCAATATTCTTCAAACTCTTTTCCGGTGAAAGCTGTTCCTCGATCGGTTATTATTCGTCGTGGGTTGCCATAGTCCTTCTGGTGTAGTTTTAACTTTTCAATTGTTTCTTTAGCTGTAACTGTTTTGACTGGATAAATCCATACAAATTTGGTGAACCCATCCACAACACATAGTATGTAATTATACATTTTCTTTGTAGCATCCAAAGGTCCTAAGTGATCACAATGTAATGTATCCAATGGCAATTCTCCCTTGCAGATCGGATTTAACAGGCCTTCCTTCTTGCCTAATTTTCTACTAGCCAATATACAAGGTACACAGGTAGAAATTATTTTTTGAATCTTGTCATCTAACTTTGTAATAAAATATTCCTTCTCTATGATGTCTTTCACCTTCTTATGTCCGAAATGGCCTATCCCATGTGCTCTCTTTATGATTTCTAAATCCATAACCTCTGGAACAACTAACTTCTTCTCCACACCTTTATAAATAACTTCATTTTCTAAGAAATAATCTTCATATTCTTTTTCTTTCAATATTTCTCTTATAATCTTTAATCTTTCATCTTCAGCTTGTGCCTTCTTAATTCTAGCATGTAGTTCTAGGTTTACCAAGCATACATTCCGGCTTAAGGCATCAACATGCTTCATTTTCTCACCAGCTCTGTGTTCTATAGAATAGTCAAAATCCTGGAGGTAAAGTACCCAACGAGCAACTTTAGCCGGCACATCTCTCTTGTTCATAGTCTTCTGAAATGCTTCACAATCTGTAACAATCTTGAACTTTATTCCTATAAGGTATCTTCTAAATTTTTTGACGCCTTCTATGACTGCTAGAGCTTCAAGCTCATAGCTGCTGCATTTCTGTTGCGATTCTGTAGTCTTCCGACTCATGTAATGGACAGGATGTAGTTTACCATCATAAGAATCTCGTTGCATCAACACTGCTGCATAACCATACTTGGACGCGTCTGTATGCAGTTCAGTATCCAATTGTACATCAAAAATTTTCAAAACAGGCTCAGAGCACAGTTTTTCCTTTAATTCTTCAAAAGCTTGCATATGTGCCGCTTCAAAATGAAATTCACCTGACTTCTTGAGTAAATCGGTTAGTGGTTTCGCAATCAATGCATAATTCTGAATAAATTTTCTAAAGTAGGATGTAAGACCTATAAAACTGTGTACTTCCTTAAGATTCCTTGGCACAGGATAGGTTTTGACTGCCTTTATTTTATCTGTTGAAGGTCTAACTGTACCATTCGAGATGTTATGACCTAAATATTCAACGGAGGCTTGCAATAACTGTGATTTTTTCCAATTTATTTCCAAACCATACTCAGAGGCCACTTTTAACACTTCTTGAAGTCTTTCAATACCTTCTTTTTCATCACTGGATAGAATAATTAGGTCGTCTATGAATATTAGTATTATTCCTCGTCTAATCAAGTCTGAAAAAATAATATTTATAAAGCGGGTAAAATATTTTGGACACACAGACAAACCAAATGGAGCTTTCAAGAACTCATATTGTCCCTCTGCATTACTGGTTACGAAAGCAGTATATTTCACAGAATCTTCTTCTATAGGCAGATGGAAAAATCCATTTTTTAAATCTAGAGTACTGTAGATCTTCACGCTGCTCAACTTATCAATATGATCTTCGATCACTGGAAGTGGATACTCATCTTTCACCATTTTTTCATTTATTTTTCGATAGTCCACACACACTCTGGTGCCCCCATCTTTTTTCTTCACCAACACCAGCGGACTTGCATACTCTGAGAAGCTAGGACGAATGATATTCTTGGCCAACCATTCTTCAATTTGTTCTTTGACTATTTCCTCTTCAGCTAAAGCCAACCTTCTTGGACGCTGTCTTACAGGGAATTCATCTTTTAATACTATCTTCAACTTAATAGGTGCATCTTTGGTCTTTAAAGGTTTGTAGCCATCTATTATTTCTTGAACAAATGGGCGGTCATCATTAAGGCTGGAAAATAAACAAATCCTTTGCAAATATGTACTGTCATAACATTCAGGCCTTATTTCAACAACACCTTTATTGATAACTGTAACAGTGTTTACTAAAAATGGCTGGCCCAATATTATATTGTATGGTATGGTGTTAGTTGGTACTATATAAAAACTAATAGAGTATTGGTGTTGATCCACAATTAAATCGACAGAAAACTTTCCGATAGAAAACACTTTGCAAGAACCTAAACCAGTCAGTAACAATCTTTCTGGTAGAAAATCACGTTTCAATTTGGAAAACAATTCAAAACTCATTAAGTTTACCTCACTGCCGGTATCAACTAAACATTTGACCTCAGAATTACCAATTTTAATAACTTTTACACACATATTTACGGACGGACATATTTCTTTGTTTACATTTAAAATATGTTGACAGTGACACTGAGATTGACAATGACGTATCTGCGGAATTGACGTACTTACATTTGACAACTGTTCGTTCACTGATTCCATCAAATGATAATCGCGACTTACTTCATTCACTGAACTTAAGCGTTCTTGTTCACCATCTTCTCCGGTCGCCGCCACCGCCATCATGGACGACGGTTTCGTTCCGTTTCCACTACCGCCGCCATGTTGATGACCTTTGTTCACCTGTACTTTCTTGCACTCCACACTGATATGCCCGAACTCATTACATTTAAAACATTTAGCGCCTTTAGTACAGCTACTCGCCGGGTGGCCCTTCTCGCCACATTTGAAGCAGCGTAGATAGGGCTGCTTCGCTTCATTTGCTTGTTTGTTGGACTTTTCCTTGTCCTCCCGTCGGTGTGGAGCAATTTTGTGCTTGTTGGTCTTTTGCTTGAAACTTTCGTACTGTAGTAATCTTTCTTTTAACACTGGATAGGTGGTTACCCCGTAGAATAGAAGTTTATTTGACTCGTAATCTTGAATTCCATCGATGATATACTGTATAGCCACGTAATCCGGGAACTTAGCCCTCTTGCCGAGCTCCTTCATGGTTAGCATGTATTGATACAATGTTTCATTAGGTTGCTTCTTACGCGCACTCATAATTTCATGCATTTGTTTACAATTAACGGCCTCGGGAAATTCTTTTACAATCGCCGTTTTTAGTTCTTCGTACGTTCGAAACGCCTTCTCAGTCTTCATCCATAGTTCTGCCGTCCCGGACAAACATCGACGAGCGATAATAAGCTTTTGCTGTGGAGTCCACCCGAATATCTCCGCATTGTCGTCGACATCTTGGCACCATTTTACGGACGAGTATGTCATGTCGTCGCCTGTGAACTTTGGGACGGAATCCATCGTGTGCCACGAATTAGTTGTAGTGGCTGCCTCGTTCTGCTTGCTGCTCTCTGCCATTGTATTGCCTCGTGATCGTAGAGTAATACCGCCAAACCTCGCGTTGTACGTCGTGTGGAGGTTATGCCGGCCGGTGCACGCCGTCGTCGTATGCGTGCGTCAGTTTCTTCTTAATACGTCGTCAATTATAATTGTACACTTAGACCTCCTATCCCGGACGAGATTTATGTAGGGGAGGTCTAAATGAGAACACTTTTTATAACTATTTCGATATTTTTATTGCGGAGCAAAATACACTGTATCGTCTTAATATGGCGTCGTCGTGCGAGAGCTTTACATTCTTTTTTTCTTATCATAGACAATCTGTCGATCATAGACAATATAATTCATTCGTTCCTTTTTTTTTTCCTACATAAATACAAATAATTAGGATAGTTGTACCTGGCTACCGTAAGCAGGATGTTAATATGTTATACAACTGTATTAGATCGGGCATGATTGATTGTTTTACTACAGAGATAGCACCGCAATAACTTATTTCCTTTCGACAATTCTCACGAAGTGCCCCATGGGACATCCACCATCTTTGATACTAATTCCACCGCGGAAACGTGATATCTTGAGAAAAAAATGCATTAAATCTCATTGAGACACGACTAACGTCATATTTATCGTCAGATTGTCATCTGTCAAAATGTTGATTAAATTAAAAAGTTATATAATTACACACAGCAAACTTTTAGTCGGCCGATAATTTGTTTGGGCTCATAGATCAGTATGAAGATGAATGGTAGTGAGCAATAACAAAGATCCGGTACTTAGCCAATTACCAAATCGCCTGAAAACTTTGATTAGAATCAAGATTTTTTGGCGATTTATGAAAAAAATGTTTGCGGTTAGGAAACATTTTCGGGGCAACTGTCGGCCGACTGTTGAGTGCGCAGTTTGCGGCTACTATTATGGCCAGATTGTGATCTGTCAAAATCTTGATAAAATTAAAAAGATATATAATTAATATGTGACTTTGGCGGTCACGGAAATCGAGACTTTAATTACGAAGGTGCTTTTTACAACGACTAATAGTACATTAAAAAGTCGTAAAATATTTTTAAGTAAGTGCAAATCGGGGTTAGAGTCGACATCAAAGATTTTATAGCCATATTAATGTGCTGTTTCAGTGTTTTAAATACTCATAGATGGGCTTTTAATAGGTTATGAGCATATTTGAGGTCAAACTATAAATAAATTAAGATAATTTTTATATTTAGGTATACTTCGACGAGAATAGTTTTATTGACATTTAAGTACACTTAATTCTCGTCGTCGTCGAAGTCGTGGTGGCCTAGTGGGTAAAGGACCAACCTCTCAAGTATGAGGGCGCGGGTTCGATCCCAGGTCAGGCAAGTACCAATGCAACTTTTCTAAGTTTGTATGTACTTTCTAAGCATATCTTAGACACCATTGACTGTGTTTCGGATGGCACGTTAAACTGTAGGTCCCGGCTGTCATTGAACATCCTTGACAGTCGTTACGGGTAGTCAGAAGCCAGTAAGTCTGACACCAGTCTAACCAAGGGGTATCGGGTTGCCCGGGGAACTGGGTTGAGGAGGTCAGATAGGCAGTCGCTTCTTGTAAAGCACTGGTACTCAGCTGAATCCGGTTAGACTGGAAGCCGACCCCAACAGTATTGGGAAAAAGGCTCGGAGGATGGAAGTACACTTAATTCTCTAAGACTTACGTGACTCCAAAGACAACCAAGGTAACCTAATCGTGACATTTTCAAATCAGTCAAGATTTTAAGACTTATTTTATTCGTACAAAAATGGTACCTTGTAACAAATCTACGGAAATCCAACAAATCATAGTAATACACGCGTTTAGTTTGAGAACAACAGTTAAATTTATTTGTGTAATATCATTGTTATATTGCGTTTTATACTGTTATATTACAGTATAGACAATAAAGCATGTTCGGTATCTCACTCGCGACGGTGCGTTTGGATAATATTTACACAGGTAGTCTATGGAGGTTGTTACACCGTTGTAGATAATAATGTAACATTTGGGAAATGTTATGAGCATAATAATTAGGTCAGTTATGTTAGCAGTATAATGAATAACAATAAAATCTTAAGAAAATATTAACTTCAATGTTACAAACGAGACCTACTTTTCTGTAGATATTTTTTTTTGTGTCTTAAATAAATAATTCCTGCACAAAGACGAAAATGGGTCTGGTAAACTTATTGAATAAAAATCATGTAATAAAAAACAGGAATTCAGTTAATATCTCATTCAACAAACATTTACGTGCGCTATTTCTTAAACCTTTATTTATTAATTTCTTTAAGACTCAAGTCATCAACCCTTTTCCGAAATTACACGACGGTGTAAACGCGATCCGTACTCTAGCCCACGTATACTGTTGTAACTTCTAGCTCTGTAAATCACTGAATTGCTAACTCTACCGTTATAGAACTTTGTGCACTTGTCTATGGGAATTCTACGCCATGACTTCACCATTGTTAAGACATAGATAGCGGCCTCTTAAGATTCATGGAGTTTCAACGCAGTATATGCTTGGATATTGAATTATTGTGTTGACCGTTTTATTTGCTTATAAGTTTCTATTTAGATGATGTTATGAGCTGGTCTTTAGATCCGGGAACATGGTCTATTCGTTTCGTAATTAAAGGTACTTTAACAACCCATCGACGACTCTGAACCTACTTCATCGGTTCATGGTCTTTAAGAAACTCAAAACTAGGATATCGGTTATGTGGTTGTCCATTGTTCAGTTATAAAAGTACTAGAGTTCACCCCAAGTTGAAATGTCTAATAAACTTCAACAGAGTACCACCAACCAATTATGTCTACCTAGAACCGCCAAGTATTGCGTACTTATTGCTAAAATAGTGGTTCTGTATTACGAGACATAAATCGGAGTAAATGTCGGTGTTACAAAAGTCTACAAAAAATGTAGGTACTGTTATCACAGATGGCTCAGTACTGGTTTTAAACTCAAACATAAATCAAGTTAGTAATAAATTCAATAAACGTTGTATTTGACATTCCACGAGATTCCATTTATTAAAAATGTGACTTATTACAAACAAGAATTCATTTTATTTCGTGTGAACTATAATTTCGTTTTATATGGGAGGTTACTTGTTCAGTAGTAATATTAATAAATTTTAAACTAATTAGCTAAATCACAATACTGGTATCAACTACGTATTGCAAATCAAATCTTTAGATTGAGTTGATTTTATCTTAAAAATCACATTGTATTTTTAGATTTGTTCCAAGTAATAAGCGATTGGTTAGAATTACTAGTTTGGTTCTATGTCTTAGGTTAATTGATTAAGGATCGTTAACTTCAAAGTTGAATCAATCTTCGTCATGTCTATCAGTATGCATTAACATTTTTGCCAAGCAGTAGATTAAACGTCAACTATGAAAAATATCATCATATAAGTCTTATTATTTATTTATTTATTTATTTATTTATTTATTCTTAGGAAAGCTTACAGACTAATGACAATTTTAATAACTTACTATATTTCTAATTTGCTAACAACAAGCTTCCACCAATAAAAGACATAATATAGTACTTATAACTATCGTAGACCACATATAACAACAGTTTTGAAAAAAAAAAGAGTAAACATTAACAATTAAGTGATACAAATTTTATGTAAAAATTAAAGTATATATAATATGTAGGTATAGTTTTAGGCAACGCATTAAGGATACTAGAGATCAACATTTATAGACGCGAGTCAATCTTTAAAAAAAAAAAATATATTCGCTAATAAACGTTTCACTGTGAGAGCTTTTGTGCAAAAGAGATCTACATCCAAGTCTTCTGGCATATTATTGAATGCATGTGCTGCACGCAAGAGAAAGCAATTTTTTCTATAGTTAGTAGAAACAGAAGCAATCTGCATAAGTGGCCTACGTCTGAGCCCTAGAAGGTTAGTACGCAAGTGTAACTTGGATAATAGTTCAGGACAATCGATCGACCCATTGGCTATATTAATGAAAAATGAAATGTCATTAATATCACGCCTGTAGTGTAACGGTAGGAAGTGATATCTTTTGCAACGGTGGTTGTAATCATCGGAATATTGCCGTGCCTTGTAATCCAAGTATCTAAGGAATTTCTTCTGTACAGCTTCAATACGAGACTTATATATCTCATACTGAGGGTTCCAGACTTGTGACGCGTATTCCAAGTGACTACGTACGAAAGCGCAATAAAGAATTTTTATAGTTTTTAAGGAACGAAAATCCGCTGAAACTCTTATAACAAATCCTAACGCCTTGGATGCTCGATTAACAATGTAATCAATGTGTTGATCAAACAAAATTTTAATTTGACTTCAATTATAATTAATCTTAAGTTATGGATAATATTCATTCAATCACAACTTGTTCCATGCCTAAGTGAAAATACCGTCTTTCGTAGCGACCAGCCAATCACAAACGTAGGGATTTGTCTGCACTATTTGATCAGCGGGGTTCATCATCCTCCGAGCCTTTTTCCCAACCATGTTGGGGTCGGCTTCCAGTCCGGATTCAGCTGAGTACCAGTGCTTTACAAGAAGCGACTGCCTATCTGACCTCCTCAACCCAGTGTTACCCGGGCAACCCAATACCCCTTGGTTAGACTGGTGTAAGACTTACTGGCTTCTGACTACCCGTAATGACTGCCAAGGATGTTCAATGACAGCCGGGACCTACAGTTTAACGTGCCATCCGAAACACAGTCAATGGTGTCTAAGATATACTTAGAAAGTACACACAAACTTAGAAAAGTTGCATTGGTACTTGCCTAACCTGGGATCGAACCCGCGCCCTCATTTTGATCATTTTTCTCATTTGATCAGCGGGGTTACAACTTCCAAAAAACACTTTCTTCAGTTCATAAATAGTTTAAAAATCTTTCTCCAAAACGTCGTCACCACGCTGCCACTCGTCACTTAGGCCACAGCCGAACCCGCTTTGGGTTTAATTAGAAAGAGGTCCATAACGCCTGCGTTCAATATAGACGCACGCCCCCTCAGATTTATTGCAGCGGCCCCGAGATAAACGTCCATTAATTAAAAAAATATTATATATTGAACTTTACCAACGGACGAAAGAACGGAGTACGGTTTTCTGAAGATCTTCGCCAAATATTGCGATTTACTGATAGCTTCAAACAAATATGATAAAGGAAATTATGCTCTTTTATGTGAGGTAAACAATGTTGATTTTTGATGGGTTTTTTATCTTGATGGTGGATCAGCAATTCGGGTTCTTGATGTACCTAAAATAGGAGGCTTTAACCACTGTCCACGACACAATCGTTGTATACCATATACATATGACTCATGGACAGGGAAGTTATTAAATTGTTTTATTTAGTAAATGTAGACTCGTTTCAGAATGATCCTTAAATAAGTCGCTTTATTGAAGTAACATTGCTACATAATGCTATAATCAGATGGTAGTTTGAGATTAAATCGATGGATACTTATTTCACTTTCAACACTCTCATTATGACTGCTGACTTTAGTTCATGTAGTTGATTTAATATCATGATCGATGCCTAAACTTATCAACACTAACGCCAAAACATCATCTACAAACCTAATTAAAATTAAAATTTCGATTATCGATACTATAATTAGCGTTCGATTATCGACTAATCAAATATCGATTTGACTCGCACCACCGTTAGACCACACATGCGTACATATTATATTAATTTATCACGTATGACAGTTAATCTTGTGAATAATTCCGATCTCCGTTACCCTGTGTTTCTGCTCACAATTATTTGGTCGTAAGACGTACGCAGAAGATGTTTTGTAGCTCATACAAAACTTAATGGCTCCAATAACCAAATTAGGTAAATATATTTTCAGAGAAAAGAACTTACATTTGCTTACTTCATGGTGACAAAAAACTTTCAAAACTTTGATTCTACACAAACAACTCCGAAATCCAAAACAGCAATAGAAACATAATATCATAATAAATAAAAAACAGAATTCCAAGACAAAAAAGAGGAAAAACAACGAAGGGACATGGTCGCGCAATAATACGAATAGCATTACGCAAATTAGAGTCGATAGCCGGACGTAAGGCCTTTTGTGTAGACACCCAGACGGAGACTGCCTCAGTTCTAAGACATAAGCTATGCTGATTTAAAATGCCTTCAGCGTAAAGAGAAACGTTAAAACTGAGGATATTATAAAAGTAGAAGTAGATGAACAAGTAACTCCGAAAGATATGGCAAAAGAATTTGTTGTATGAGTAAAGGCAAAATCTGTATCGGTGATAGGACTTAATTTCAATAATGAAGAATTTTAAAACCTTAATGATTTAGACTTACCTGCCCAAAGAAATATTTAAGAACAAAAAATACTGGCAAAAATCATAAAATATTCGACGATAATTTTAGTCAAGGCAGCTTTAAGTTGTTTAATATATTTTTTGGGATTTTACACAATAATCCTCAGGCAAGATTTAAACCTACACTTTATGAACATTAGAAGGATTAAAGTATACCCATGCCATTTTATGATAGGTTTAAAAAACAAGTTAAAAAATTTCACGCTCCCGCGCAATCGAACAGTGACTGAAAATTTGAAATTCGAATCTGGAGAAATCCAAGGATACGTTCGGATCTGAGTGCGCCGGCGTCGGTAGGGTGGCCAGTATTACGGGACTACGCGAGTCTGTCTTTTTTGTCATGCCTGATTTAATCTTAAAGGTGAAAGGTTGTATGAAAATAAACTTCTACCTTACCCTTCGAAGGCTAAAGAAAAGTAGCGATTTAGATTATTCTTATTTTGTACTTACTTGGATATAAACTTTATTCCTTGACTTATTTAAACAGTCGTAATTGATATTAATGTCGTTTCAGATGTAACTGAATTAACTTACATACCTTTGTGTGACCTCGGGTTATCATGACAATCCCAGGCATGATTTAAATCGAACTTCATTAATTAAGGCCCAATTAAAATCAAAGTTGAGGCAAATTCCGATTTAACAAGGGCAGATCTTGGTGTACCTTTCACCTTTGATCAGAGAACTATTTGAACCTTTCAAAAAAGGATTTGTTGGTAGCCCTACAGGCAGTACAGCCAAATAAATCCAGCGAGGTCGGCGAACCCTCACCGCGGCGACAGTTTTTGCCGCGCAAACTTTTAGAGTTCCTTTTTTAAAAGTCCTGTAGGTACCTCAATTATTTTCGACTTTTTACACCGGCGTTATTCGGACTTCGTATTTGATTCACCTTATTTTACCGTGTAGGTGTTTAATAGGTGTAATTTTGTTCCCGACAATGTTGTACGTCAAATGACGTGTGTGTAACAGATGTTTGTACTTAGATGAGAAAAAAGATTTGTTTTTAATTTAAATTCCTGGGTTTTTAAGACACCTCAAATCCGGTTTCTTTCTTTTTGTTGCTGTTTTGAAGGAGCTGTTTTGCCAAAAATATACTTACTCTTGCATTATAGCTTCAAAGTCTTATAATAAGTACTCGTAGACTTTCTTCAGTTTTAAATAGAAAAACTGATTAAGTTAAACCGTGCGGAGTAAATAGTCGAAATCAGTTAATATTATGTTCTATTGAGCGTGCGTGGCATTCACTACAGTTGGTAATTCATAACCTACTTTCATTCATTTGCTACATTACATGCCGTCGTTCTCGATGCAATATTTTGATAAAACTATAGCTGCTTGTGTATGAGCTTATTCATGATACATTTTACTGATAACTAAGAAATAGCAATTTAAAGCCTTTTAACTGTCTTCAAAACTAACTACGAGTACTTGGGAGAGTATAGAATTTAGCGCTTATCACTCTGGATCTTTGTTAACACCAAAATCATCATTTCTAACAATCAAATGAACTACCAATTTACCCAACCCTCCCGATGCACATCACATCAAAATCGTGGACGCATTATTCAAAACAAAAGATAATCACATTAGATAAATTAATTCAGTCGAATTAAAATCTAACAATTCGCATAGGTGGAGAGTTACAAAGCTTAATTGAACAGGCTTCGAGGCGCGTGAGGTAGATAATCAGTTTAGCGTTAATGATTTCAATTTAGAAGGGCCAAGATGCAAATTTATTTTGTAATGCGGAGTGAGACGGTATGCCACGACACTAACAGGGTTGTGACAGCAACGAAGAAAAAGAAATAGATATTTTGGGAGAAGAACTTAAGCATTAAATTGTGGGAACTAAAGAAACGAGTGGATTGGTTGGTACAGCAAATAAGTCAATAGTTTTAAAGGATAATAAATCAGAAAAAGAAAAAAGAAACTGAAGTTGAGAGTGGACTAAAGTAGAAATCAATAAATAAAGTTAAAACTAGTTTCCCAAAAGCGTCTATCAATATATTATATGTATTTCCTAAATAAAGTTATCAAACCAAAAAAGCAACTCCCTAATTTGCATTCACAATCTAAAACTATTTCTCAAATGCAATATGTTATTTCCTAATTCCAGCTTAATATAGTTGTGTTAGGTGTGGGCCTAACTACAGTTCAAAATGTTAACATTTGAACCCGCGACCTCAATCGTCAATCAACGCTTTAGCTGTGAGGCTATAACCGCTCCTAGCACGTTATTTTGTATGAAATCAATTCCATTGTATCGAATTCTGCAAACAGTTTCAACACTTTAGGGTCCTTAAAAAAAAGAGGTGTTGAAGTCACGAACAGCCCTACCCAAGATCTTTTTAGTCCTAATGAATTGCACTAAACACTCGCACCCAAAAATCTTCATGACATAACTTTATTGAGTTACCTGTATTTTGTCGTGCATCTCCAAGCCTTTAGTTATATTTCACAGCGTTAGTCTGTCAGTCTTGATTTTACGTTACAATCATATAACGTCTCAAATAATTATACTTTATTATTGTCTCTTGTAAAATTTGCTTTGCCAAATCGTTTGATGAAGTCGTTTTTGTAAATAAGCAAAATATTATATGACTCCGTTTGGGCAAAATCGCAGACACCCACCGTATTCTGCTACATTTAAATCCGTCTAAAGGTACGATTATGATAATTTAAATCAGCCATGAATTTAAGCTTTTAGACACGGGCAGACTAAATCAAATAAAGTCTGATAATCTCTGGCGTGAAATAAGAATATTTTTTTTAATTTTGAAGCAATTTTGCACGTCAAGACTGGGTCATCAAGATGGAAAGTTTATTATGCTGATGTTAGTTTTACTTCACGTAGGTAATTTGTATAGTAAAATCAACACTGATTTTTATTGTACTTATTGTATATGATGATGGAAACTATCAAATCAATAACAGTAAAACATTAACATTACTGAGTCACCCTAAAATTAAAACCGAACACCGAATAGAAGAACAAATCGACGCAGTCAACAAAAAAAACTCAGAAAAATAACGACAATTCTCAACAAAAACAACAGTTACGCCAAATCCTGTGAATCCAGCCGAAAATAAGTCTACGTTTGCGCATCGCCGACTGTATAAAGAGGAGAGACAAAGGGGCGACGCGGGGACAGGCAGGACAGCGGGGGGAGGGCAGGGACCAGTTAAACAAAGACTCCGGAGCATGTCCACGAATAAGACTGTATATCAATCTCATGTCAGCAGACCTGCCCAAAACGACTGGCGAAAAAAAACGCACGCCGCCCGCGCAAAAAATACGAAACGCCGGAAAAAAATTTTTTCGGCAATGAACCCCTTTAAATTGTTGTGAGAACTGCCAATTAAAAATTGATAGATACAAAACCGTTTTCGGTGGTTCGTTTATTTGAGAAAATTTTGGGTGTTACTAGAAGCGTTTTTGGTATTAATAACCGGGAGAAGTTGCACTATTGCATTCAGTTTAGGGATAATTTAATGAACTATCCTAGCGCAATATAACTATGTTTATAAGTTATCGAAGTGGTTTTTGAGTCGTTTTTAGATCCATGTCATTGGCTTAAATAAGTATAGGGACAACAATTTTTACTATAATATATTGCAAAGTATACAAACATTCCTAAGTTTAGTTTTCCTCTCACAAAAAATAAATCGACAAACATCGTGAAACAGCATCAACATTTATTCTATACCATTACGAATTACCCGCAGCTACACCAAAATAACTAAAGAATACTTTTGTATGTAAATATCGTATCAAACATAACAACGGACAATTAGCAATAAAAACGTTTGGCAAAGAAACTAAAAAGTCGGCTGAAGGACAATACAATAGTCTGCAAGGAACAGATATCCTTGTATTAATTTAGCTCGTATAATTAGTATAGACGTGATGAAAATAGATCTGCTCTAGATATTGGAACTGGTTCGTGTTGTTGCTGATAGTTTGTAGCGGGCTGAAGACGTTTTTGGAACAGTATTTTAAAAGAAAAATATTCTAATAAAAAATGGAAAGTTGTAGGTACTGTATATGGACAATTAAGTCTTTACTTACAAGGTATAATCATCGATCACAGATTTCAAACCTGCTTTAGAGATGATGTAACTAGAATGAAGCTAGTAATAAGTTACAGAATATCTTTTGGATGGCAACGTTGTTGACGAGTGAAGATTTTTTTAATCAGGCATTTTTTCTAGATAGGACATATATTTTTAGGAAAAACAGAGTCACCATGCAAAGGACAGCCTTATGAAACTTGTGAAAAACCATGCCTATTCCACCAACCAATAATGCCATATGAAATACCCATAAATAGTTATGACGGTCATCCAAAGCTGCTATGAGCATCACGACATCTGCTTATCCAGTTACGAGCCGCGAAACGATAACCGCTATCTAAGCTATACTATTCTGTAACATTGACCAGCTATATCCTATCGCCCACGTATGTAGGTACATATTCCCATCGAATGGGGGGAAATTGTAAGTCATGTTGTAAAAGGCATTGGATATTTGTATGGTGAGGTTCCCAATTTAGACATTATTTTGCATGAGTGTAAATTTGATCCTAGCTACTTTTTGTAGTTGATGTAACTGAGGAAATAAATAGGTTTGCCCTCAGGTTTATTAGGGACGTTTTAGCAAAGGATACAGCTTTAAAAAGGGTTCTATTTTCAAAGCAGATACGACGAAAATGAATAATGCATACGTTAATAAAAAGGCGCAATAAACAGATGTGAACCAGATAGTGTTTTAAAATAATTAATATTTGCATTTGCATATAAATTGCTTGAGCTTCAGATTCTTAGTCTAGTCACGAAATTAAGAAGCCTTTTTTAACAGTCGACAAAAAACACCAGTCTATAATTACAAGTGAAATAAAAACATGTTGTTATAATGTTATTAAGAGAAAGATTAATTTGATTGAAGTGAATTTTGTTGGGAATTAAGTTTGTTTTAATTATGCACTAGTGGCCGAACATGCAATTTGTTGTAATAAGTTGTTTGTTAAATAATATGTATCAAGAAAAAACATGCCGAACCTGTTGTCTTGGTAAAAACATTAATGATGATAACAACTAAAGTCTAGATGAAAATAAACTTGAATTAAAACGACCAAAAAACGATAGAATTTTTTAATGATAGAGGCAGAATTTCTCACAAAATACATTCTAATATTGTATCTAACACAGAACATAAATAGTTTCCCAGTATAAAAGACAATACGAGTCGGAAAGTAAAATGATACCGATGCATAAATATTTACGAGGTCTATAAACACTGGTGCGCTCAATTTCGCTGGGATGCCCACAATCTGGGAAAATTGAGACGATTGAGGTCGAATTTGAGGTACTCTAGGTTCATGTATGTTGCATCTATGGGATATTCTATTTTAGAATATTGTAGGCTTCCAATCTTGACGCATTCTATGAACTTTATGAGGTTCTATATATCTATCAATAATCATAAACATATATATCGAATGCATGTATGTCTGTGACATCGTGTTTCACAAATGGATTAGTTAATTTATTTGAAATCAATTTGTTCATTATGTTACGCAAAAATCTGTATCCTACAAAAAAAGCTGTTCATAAATGTCACATCATATTTTTTTCGTGCATGCCTATTTTGCAACATTAGAACTTATGATTCCATTTCTGTTCATCAGGACAACAGCCACTCCGCTACAGCATCGTCTCCGGGGACCCTGAGCATCGCTTCACCATAGAACCACTGACTGGATCCATCAGGACCGCTGGCCAGCTAGACAGGGAAGCCAGTCCTTCGTTTTTGCTGAATGTGAGAGCTGCGACTGGGAATCCTTCGAGTTTCGATCAGACACAGGTAGGGGGGCACTTTATTTGGGAATGTATAGTGATGATAGTTAAACTATTGAAGATATTGCAGATGATTGTGAGTTATTGAAAGCAAACGAAAAGCTTGGTGTTATACCAAGCTTTTCGTTTGATATCACCTATGATTTAAGATACTAACAATGATAGCTTGTATCTTAAATCACGATTGAAGTTTTCTTATCATTATTAGTAACGGGTTTCAGGGAAAATCTATTCTCTATTATTACTTTACTTCATAATTGCAGTAATATGTATTCTATTTATCTTCATATTACTTCCCTAAAGATATCTTCACATAACTCTTCAAATATTAATCTTAATTTTAATCAACAGGTCCAAATAACCCTAGAGGATGTAAATGACAACACGCCAGAGTTCGGCACATCATCAGTAAGAGTATCAGTAGCTGAATCAGCAGCCATAGGTTCCGTGGTGTATGCAGCGAAGGCTACTGATGAAGACGACGGCAAGAATGGACAGATTACCTACCATCTAGTGTCGGCTACAGGACCGGCTAATACCTTCGCAGTGAATTCTCAGCATGGATTGGTTACACTTTTGAGGTTTGTATTACTAAAATCATATTTAATCTAAAATATAATAATAATAGTGTGTCATTCATCAATAATTCTTTTTTAAGATTTTATTTGAATTCAGCTCTTAGATTGCTCATCACATTAGGATATTAATATGCCATTTTGAGAACCAACATTACGTAGTAGATATAAAGTACAGTGAACGAACTACCTATAATCATGATTCTTTCTTCTGCAGGTCCTTGGATTACGAGAACCTCGTCCGCCACACCCTCATCATCTCAGCCAGGGACAATGGCGTTCCTTCCCTCAGTGCCAACTTGACCCTAGTGGTGGATGTCCAGGATGTCAATGATAACCCTCCAGTGTTCGAACATGAGTCCTACGGCGCTAATGTGTTGGAGTCTGAAGCTATTAATACTAAGGTAAGATATATTAGAATGTACAATATAGAAGTATATAACATTTTACATAGTGATAATGGTTAAGCAGATATATATAACTGTGAAGATATTGTAGTTAAATATTCGTTAAAACCGTGGGTGGGTTATAGTGTAATTGTCACTTTGTATTGTATCTCGGTTGTGAAATCGAAAACAACATTCCAAAAAAGTGTACGAATGAAAGAAGCTATGGAGTAACAAGAAACTATACGGAATTAAGTAACTTAAATTCCAATGTTAAAGAATCAAATATAATTCAGAACTGAACTATTGATAAAGCCATTATTGATACATTTTTATGAAATTATGTTATTGGCAGTAGACCAAAATGTAAGAAGATCGTCAGTTTAAAAATATGTTACAATACATACATAAATACGGGTTAATCTGTATGTAGGTAGAATTTATCGAGTATCATTTAACTGGACGATAGTAATCAAAAAGTATCGGGTTCACGAGACCACACTAAAAATAAATTTTACCATTGAAACTGAATTTAAAGATAGGTATTTATAGGACTTGAACTGTTTGGTAATCAAATTAAAATCATAATTAGTAATTAATATAATAAGTTTTGTAATGAATAAGGCTAATACAATAGTTTGAAATATCTTCGAGGGTACAAATTCAGGTCTTGTGTTGTGTAATTGTGACTTTTACTTGATTATCTAATTAATTTGTAAAGCAGTTTCATAAGTTGTGAGGGGAGATAACATTAATGGGTTCCGTAATTAATTTGACGTTTTATCTGCAATGAGTAATACGTTGTAATCAATGATACAGATTTAGAGTACTGTTGGAGCAATATCCTGAATTCTGCAATAAAGTTTACTTTTATAACGGCATTATTTGATGCCAATTATAATTATTTTAGTTAACCTTACCTTATTACCAAACTTGATTCCTTCATAATACTTAATCAAATTATTTTCTCTCTACAGATCGTAGAAATACAAGCAATAGACAAGGACACAGGCAACAACGCAAGAATAACATACAAAATAGCCGCCGACGCTAATACAACTGAAGAATACTTCAAAGTACAGCCGAGCACAGGTTGGGTGTACCTCGCAAAACAGCTCGACAGAGAAACAACAGCAAAACACAAAATGGTCATTATAGCAGTCGACAACGGTATACCGCCACTTTCTGCAACCGCCAACTTAGTCGTCAATGTAATAGACGCAAATGATAATGATCCAGTGTTCAGTAAAACTGCTTATGAGTTCCAAGTTGAAGAGAATCAGAAAGCTGGTGCGTTTGTTGGGAAGATTGCTGCCAGTGATGCTGACTTGGGGGATAATGCTGTCGTCAGATATAGCCTGTTTCCTTCGAATACGAGTTTCATTGTCAATCCTGTTACTGGTGAGTCTGATTTTATTATTTTTTGAGTTTTCTTATTTACAGGACGTCATTAAATTGTGTAGGTATTTTAGAATTTGGGTAGTAGCATGTGACAGAAATATACGTTAAAGAATCAAAAATAATTCCCTAAAATCTCAACTTGCACTTTAAACTAAACCCACTCATTCTACCTTGTTTTCGCATTACATCTGTCGAAACAATAATTCAAGCCGTATAAATATCAAAATAAAAATCAAAAACACAGTTTTGATTAATTACAAACATTACTTCGTCTACCAGCCAATGCTCATGGTGTATGACGTCTAGCCGCTATTTATCATTTTAATCCTCCAAAAGCTACCGTCGAATGTTGACCCAACAACAATAAGAAGTGACACAACCAAGGTCAACATATTTCTCATGTGTAGCCTACGCTTATTTTTCAAGAGATCAGCAGGCTTTATAAGACTTGAATGCACCTGTTGAAGTACATAGTAGAGTAGACTTTTCTACAGTATTTAATGATTGTGATGAAATGGAGAAAGTAGACGTTTAGTCTAGAACATTGGGAAGGTACAAGCAACTGATCTAAACTATATATTACGGGCACAAACACTGGCGCTACATGGATCATTACATCGTGTACAGAACGAACTAAGAACAATGATATTTTACCGTAATACCAAATACTCGTTCGTATTTGATCAAGCAAGCAACTCCCAGCCGGCCACTTGCGCTTTGTTTAGCTTGCCGGCACTTTTGAAAGCTAAAACCCAAAGTATGTAAGTCCCTTGAAACTCATTGATAGAGCAAACACATTGGATAAATACAGCCATTTTAATACCTGCACAATTTGAGCGTATGGGGAGCAGATCCGATGGCTTTATTTGTTTTTGACCTTCCCATGGACCGCTTTCTATGCTTCTATGTAATTATGGAATTATTTCGAGTGTCTGCCTGATGGGTTTGGTGGGATAATATTTATTGTAAAGGATTCTTGAATCTTTCTTCGTTCATATTGTATCTAGCTGCTAGTTAGTATCCTCCTCACGTTAAGAGTCAACTTAGAAATGAGGATTATCTCAGGTTTAATGAGCCAGCAGTCGTTTACTACGTAGGCACGATCGTGATCTTTGCACTGGACACTTTTGCGACTTCCAATAGTCGAGACGTACTATTATATGCTACCACTTAGAAGTTTATCTACCCATAAAAGAGAAACGAGGGTGAAAAGTAGCAAAAACTATTCCATGTTTAGCCTTGTTTACACCGACAAAATTTAATAAGATATGCAAATAAGAATCCTCAAGCGATCTTATCCCAAAAGATGTTTATCGGTGGAATCGTGCGAGTATTAAGCACGGCATAAAAAGGGTGGCTGGCAGTTCGTTATTCTCAATAACTGACTGATGAATGGTGGAGCTTTTCGTCTCAATTCGGCTTATCGGCGATCGCACCCGAACACTCCCGAGCTAGTTAGCAGGGAGCGCGTGAGGGCTAAATTCGTAAATCATTTGCGACGGCTGTATGTGGCCCTATTGGAAGATTGCGGTCTTCAACAGGTGCACCCACAATGTTTCCAGTAGCAAAAACTCTGCCTTTTATGAGCATTGATAGCCGTCGGTCTGCCTGTGATCTTTTGGCTTTGACAGTGTTGGTCGTTAGGCTAGATAAGTCAGCGATTAGAGTCTATACCATACTTAATTCTATACCACGTCATACATACCATAAAAGTACTTTCCCGAGCAAAAATTATAAGATGATATGAGAGCCAGCTCATAAGCCATCAATATTAAGACAAAGTATAATTTTATTGCACCGTGTAAAGGCCTACACCTATACATTTGCCTGAACAGATATTGTTGCCATTTCATATGTCACATGTGAAAGCCGGTCACCATTAGTAAAGCTTTTGCTCGACGTACTTACTGACTCACGATGTAATGCTAATAATTTTTGTACGACAGAGGTTTTGTGACTAAAGACTTATAGGGATACAAAAACGTTTAAACATTATTAATTGTGGGTGGACACGGATTGATTGGATCAGCGATTTTGGTTCTTTGAAATAAAAAAGACTTGAACGCTGTTTTATTGGGGTTATTTTTGGCAAGTTTTATACTTCACTAGGTATCAATTAAGCGTGATAAAAATGATCCTCTGTTGGTTTTAATAGCCAATCTATAATCATATAAAACTAAGTCTCTTTTGATTTGTTAGCAGTGTTAGAGTCATAAGCTAGCTTGAATAACAGGAAAGCATAATTGGGTTTTAGCTACTAAATCCGCTGATCAATCAAGACACTGGCGTCAAGTTTTATTTAAAAGGTCACGCTTTCGTCGTCCAAGATCCCGCAACGGGAGGCAGCACACAATGAATTTATGCGCGTCAATGGCGAGTTATAAACGTCGTCGCTCGCGCATGCGCCATGACCCGCCATTAACTATTATTAAAATATTGCTATGTAGGAGCCTGGCTATTCTCTCCCATGTTTTATTACAAGCCTTACCAGTACTAGATACTGTCGTCGGCTATTTAAAGCTCATATGTTACAAATGTACGTGTAGGACGCACAGGGCCCTACAACTCGTTTTGTTGACGGATATCTTTTATTTTCATATGTTCTCAAATGAATTATAGGTGTAAAATGTTGCTGGAATCTTACTGTGGACAGAGTGCTATAAATTGCAGCAATAACAAACAGGGTTGGAACAAAAAAGGTAATTGTGATCGAAGATGACGCGATTGTAAATGATTTGGCCCTTTGTCTTAACAAAGTCCCACAAGATGTTTAAGAAAAGTTGGATCTACATAGTATAAGAAATCCAAAAAAGATGTCAATGAATTTAATAGATCTAATACCTAGCACAGAATATATTTTAAACAGAATGTTACCAAACTGGAGCATGCAGCAATATTTTATACCCAAGCGCAATTGAAGTACGACTGTCCAATAAAAACGTCTAACGTCGTGCATTACACCTGAGAGTACAAATCAAAGCCTGATTTTATAAATTAAACTCAGCGATTTAAAGTTACCAGTATTTATGACTCTGCCATAATGATCTCTGGCCTCTTGGTCTGTGAAGAACTCCAAGTGATACTCTACACCGCAACAATAATATCCGTCTTACAAAAACAGAAATCAGCAATCGTAAAGAAAATATTATCGTTTACCACAAACTCAGGAGTTAAGACTATCCAATATTTGCGGTGGAAATAACGACGGATACTTTTTTTTTCAACTCGCTTCCCATCGCTCATTACAGCGGTTTCTGGTACATCTTATTATCCTCCTATAAAATCAGCTTTTATACGAATGAAAACTTTAATTGTGTCTACTTTAGGTCCATTATTGTTTGGATCGGTGTGATGCCACGACATTCATTTTGCTACCCTGTTTCAGTCATCACATTTTTAGGCTCTCAATATGGAGTTTTGGATAATCATAGTTATTCTGTCCCGAGGCGATCTCTTTTATGTACGCCTAATTTTAGGTTACAGACTTAAAAGTAATCGATTTGAAATTGACAAAATTCTTTGGCCATGTGAATTTGGTAAAAGTGTGTAGGCCTCATTATAAAATGAGATTTTTTAAGTATATGTTGTGTGATTATTAAAATTGAATGGCGATTTCTCCCGTCAAGATTTCAAGGATAATCCTGTTAAAAGGATGAATACTTTTTGGCGTATAATTTTCAGCTGTCTATATTTATTTTACAAGTTCGAGTATCATGTTACATTATACATTCACAATTCTTATTGATTTGATTTTATTTGTTTCAGGTATTATCACTACCAAAGAGATTCTGGATAGAGAATTCAAGTCTTCCTACTCTTTATTTGCCGAAGCAAAAGACCAGGGCACACTACCAAGATCGAGCAGGGTTCCCATTTCAATCAAGATTACCGATGTAAATGACAATCCTCCAGAGATCATTGACCCTAGAGAAGATGTTGTCAGTGTGAGAGAAGAACAGCAACCTGGTGCTGAAGTAGCTAGAGTTAAAGCCATAGACAGAGATAATGGAGTTAATTCTACTGTCAAGTATTCTATCTTGAGTGAAAGAGATATGGACGGAGTTGGTGTGTTTGTTATTGATGCTAACACTGGGGTGATTAAAACAAGCACAGGTAAATTATTCATTTCTTTTACTCTAAAGCGAATATCCGATAGTAGTTTGATATGACGTAAGATCAATCAAATGGTCAATATCACTAATTTATTTATATTTTTCAGTGCTTGATCATGAAGAAAGATCTATTTACCGACTGACCGTAGCAGCCACCGATGGAGGTACTCCACCAAAGCAGACTGTAAGGCAGCTCAAAGTTGAAGTCTTGGACTTAAATGACAATAGGCCAACTTTCACCAGTTCGAGCTTATCTTTCAAAGTAAGTGCTAAGAAATAAAATTCAAAACAAGCCTACAAAATATCAGCATATCTAAAAGGGTATTTTTTGTTGCAATAGCTATAATATTTTTTTATTTTCAGGTAAAAGAAGATGCAAAAATTGGCCACGTTGTTGGAACTGTTGCATGCTGTGACAGTGAGATCAATGAAAACTTAGTCAACAGTGATGATGAGAAGCAAATCTCATATCTGCTCATGCCTCTAACAGCTGATCATTCCCCTGGAACTTTTGAAATTGACAGAAGAACTGGCTCGTTGGTTGTAGCAAGACAGCTAGATAGAGAAATTCAAGATGAGTACCGCCTTGAAGTGAGAGCTTTAGATACATCAGCAACGAATAATCCACAAAGCAGTGCTGTAACTGTGAAAATAGAAATCGTAGACGTCAACGACAATTCACCGCAATGGCCTCAAGATCCTATAAATATTGAGATATCAGAACTTACTCCAGTCGGCATGATAGTATACAACTTCACTGCTAAAGATGCTGATTCAGGTCCAAATGGAGATCTTAATTTTCGAGTAGTGTCATCACTGCCAGCCACTAAATCTGTGTTCAACTTAGATCCCCTTACTGGATCTCTTACTCTTACCTCTGTATTGGATTATGAAAAGTTGAAGGAATACTGGCTGGTCATTGAAGCGACGGATTTGGCTGCAAATGTAACGGAAAGAATGGCAACTTCAGCTACCGTTCACATTTCTGTTACTGATGCGAATGATAATACTCCTACCTTTGTATCCGCTAATAAGGCTACAGTTTCACTCAGTACACTATCAGGTACTTTATACCAAGCGCTAGCAATAGACGCTGACTCTGGTGAAAATGGTAAAGTTTCTTACTACATATCAGGTGGGAATGAAAACGGCTACTTTGCAATGGAGTATGATGTTGGAAAACTGACACTGTCAAACAAATATTCCCAAGATATATCCAGGGTTAGGCCCGGCCAGTACAAGTTGAATCTTACGGCTTCGGATCATGGTATTCCGTTCCCTAGACAGAGCCATATGACCCTACAGTTAACGTTGCAAGAGTCAACAAACATACCGCCAAGATTTACAGATTCATTCTACAGAGCTAATATCAGCGAAGACATTCGTCCGGGCAGTTTTGTAACGAGATTGTCCGCCAAATCCTCTAGAGGTAGTGCAAGTAAGTATCTTACTGTGTAAAAATAGTAATCAATGTAAATACATCATGCCTTACAAACATTATATTTGTCAAGTATATAATGTACTAATACGTATGTTACTTTGTTTCAGGTAATTTAACTTACATGATCCCATCTGGAGTAGCAGACGACAAATTCGCAATTGACGAAAGGCTCGGCACGATCACTGTAAAAACCAGAATAGATAGGGAAGAGAGAGATCAATTCATATTCCCTGTTTATGTAACAGACTCGAGTACTTTCCAATCTACAACCAATTTTGACGTAGCTACGGTTACTATTAGCGTTATGGATGTGAATGATAATCCACCTAGCTTCAAAACTGGGTCTTGCTATCCTTTGGTGGTTCCTGAAAACAACGATCCTGAAGTTATTCATACTGTGGCTGCTACAGATAAGGATGTTGGAGCAAATGGAGTTATTACTTACAGCATTACATCAGGCAATAATGGAAATAAGTTCTCCATTGATTCTACTACTGGAAGACTGACAGCAAGGACTCTGGATCGTGAAACCCAATCCAAGTATCACTTGACGATAACTGCTTTTGATCACGGTTCACCAGTTGCGTTGCAAGGTTCTTGTAATATCACAGTGATTGTTGAAGACCAAAATGATAATGACCCCGTTTTTGATACTGGTCATTATTCTGCTGCAATACCTGAAGATGCAATGATTGATACATCTGTGATCAAAGTCAGAGCCACTGATGCAGATTTGGGTTTCAATAAACGAATTGTCTACTCGTTGGCTAATGAAAGCCAAGGTCTGTTCAGAATTGATAACAAAACTGGAATTATTTTTACCACTGGGTAAGTTCCTATTCGGGTATAAAAATAAACATTTCACTCGTAAATTTTTTATAACTTAATAAATCTATAACTGTTTTTATTCGTCTTTTACAGAACGTTTGATAGAGAGAAAACAAGCGTCTATCACTTTGAAGCTGTAGCGACTGATGAGGGGCGTTACATTACTCGTTCTCAGAGAGTTTCAGTCGAAGTCACGATCAACGACGTCAATGATAACAAGCCTATTTTCACGAAGTATCCTTTCAAAGAACAAGTTGCCACGCTTACACCGCCAGGTCAAAGTTTACTTCGAGTCGCAGCAATGGACAATGACATCGGAATAAATGCCGAGATACTATATGAACTACTAGATACATCAAATCACAAATTCCGTATAAATCCCACGACTGGAGTACTAACTGCTACACAAAGCTTAGCGAGCGAGAACGGAAAATTGATTCACTTGAAAGTGATCGCTAAAGATAAGGGCAATCCACCTCAGAGCTCCATAGGACTTATAGAAATACGTGTCGGTGATTTCTCAGATCAAACACCTACATTAAATTTCCAAAATGCAACGTACAATGTAACTATTGAAGAAAACATGGCGTATGGAAAGGACGTGCTCCAAGTAACCGCAGTTAGGAGCGACGGGCGGCGTCAGCGAATAATTTATGAAATCGGCAACGGCAATGATCAGTACGCCTTTGAAATAGACTCTAACTCTGGTGTAATAAGGGTGAATAACTCGGCGAATTTGGATTATGAATCGTATCCAGGCCCGCGGAGGCAGCTTGTTGTAGTCGCGCGCACAGAAGGCTCGCCCGTCCTATACGGCTACTGCGACGTTATAATAAATCTGATCGATCAGAACGACCACGCTCCCAGGTTTACGCAACAACAGTACATCGCGAATGTCCTTGAAGGGAACACTAAGGGCGAATTTGTTGTGCAGCTCGCGGCTAAGGACGGGGATCGCGGTGTCAATGCAAGGATACTATACCACATTGTCGACGGAAATCATGATAATGCATTCATTATAGAACCGGCATTCTCCGGTTCAGTGAAAACAAATATAGTCCTTGATCGAGAGATACGGGAGACATACAAACTGACAGTAATAGCCACCGATGAAGGCGACCCACAAATGACTGGGACAGCTACGTTGAGGATCAATGTTGTTGACGTGAACGACAATCAGCCAACATTCCCACCACCGAACGTCATCTCAGTATCGGAAGGTACGTTTTTACTCGTTTACTCCGTATTCGCATTCGGGTTTTAAATTGCCGTTGGTCGGCCTATCGACTTTTCGAAATAAATTGGTAGAACAAAAAGCGTACCACAGAGAGGGAGGCATTTTACATAATTTGTATTCTTGACTTGGTAACATTGCGACTTTTCGATTCCAACGCCGAGATTAAATAAAAGGGACTCCTTTAGGATCAATATTTATTGGATGGTATTACATTTTTTCCAAGTGCATGTTTTAGCGGTTCACCAACGGTCCGCAGCGTTCGCGACTCTTTTTATTCGTTTTTTATATCATTGTAAGTCGACAGAGGTTTTGTTTTAGAGAATTTTTATTTTGGCGGATCGTTAAAACGGCAGTCATACGAGACCCGTCAGTATATTTTGCTTTTGTTTTTAGGAACGGAAGTTGGAACAGTGCTCACATCTGTTACTGCGAATGACGTTGATACACATCCGGCACTGAAATACTCGATAATACAAGGGGACAACAGTTTTTCTATAGACAGATATAGTGGAAAGATTGTGTTGAACAGACCTCTGGACTTCGAATCGAGGAAGATGTATGAAGTGAACATCACCGCATCGGATAGCGAGCATATTGCCAAGACTACGTTGACTATAAAAGTTACCGACGTAAACGACAACTCTCCTGTTTTCGACGATATTTCGTACAACAGAATATTACCTGGCAAGTAGATTTTTAATAAAAACCCTTACTAGTGTATTCAGTGATTAAATATTACAAACCAAAGTTAACTAAAGTGCAGTAAGCACCCTGATAAAAAGAAACCTATATTTTCTTCTTCCTATATTTGTAATTTTTAAAAACATACATAACTTTTTAATGGAATAGTGAGAAGTAATATTAGTATGACTAAAAAAAGTAAAAATACTTATCTTATATTTTGTCAATTTCAGAAGGCACCGATACCCTTGAAATTGGGTCAGTCAGCGCCAAGGATCGTGATGATGGAGACAACGGCAAGATTACTTATTCTCTTCTCCGACCAGCTAAAGGATACTACATAGACGCAGTTTCTGGGGGAATCTTCGTGAACTACAGTGCCTTACCAACCAACCAAAGAGATACACAACTGGCTGTTGTTGCTACAGATCATGGGAAACCTAACAAAAGTGCTGTTGCATCAGTCAGAATAAGTACAGGAGCATCGTCAGAGATCAAACCTTTCATCGGGCAGGATACTTACAGGTGAATTTAATTCCTTATAAATAAATCGACTAATATTCCAACAGACCTTAAGTTAGAGATTCATTATTTAATAAACTTTGTAATAACACAATCTCATTTTCAATTCCAGGATCACTGTAAACGAAGACACCGAAAAGGGATCGACGCTTCTCCAGATTGGCGGTATCAATGACGTTTTGAAGAAATATAACTTGGACATTCACATCACATCAGGAAACGAAGGCAACACCTTTGATGTCACTCTTGAAGGAGCACTTATTCTTCTCAACAGACTGGATAGAGAAACACAAGATTCCTATGTTCTCGGTTTAGCTGCGGTTGAGCAAGGCAAAATGCTTACTCACAATCAGAACAAAACTTCAATCACTGTATTCGTAACAGTAGCAGATGCAAACGACAACCCACCTATGTTTGCTGTAAATGATTTCGAGTTAACAGTAAGCGAGGATGTCAAAGTCGGATACACCCTAACTAAATTAGCTGCGACTGATGCTGATCTGTATGGAACTCCAAACGCTGCAATCTTTTATAACATCACTTCTGGAGATGACGAGAAGCTCTTCTACGTGCATCCTACAACTGGTCTTCTAACTGTCAATAAAACACTTGATTATGATGTTGGGAATACTGAATACAAACTTGTCATAGTCGCATGTGATCAAGGTGTACCATCATTGTGCAATGCTGTCTTTATTAGTGTTGCCATACTTGATGAAAACGACAATGCACCAACTTTCCCTGTCAATGAGTATTTCGAAACTATTGGAGAGAATGAAAGAGTAGGTACCTCTATTTTCACGGCAAGAGCTACTGATTTAGATAAAGGGAGATATGGAAAATTGAACTACTCAATCGTAGCTTCGCCCAACAGCTACAACAGAAATGATGACTCCTGGAAAATGTTCCTAATTGATTCTTCATCTGGTTTAGTCAACTCTAATGCTGTATTTGATTATGAAGTTAAAAATAAATATGAATTTGCAATCAAAGCCTCTGATTTGGGAGGAAAAAGTACAACGGTGAAGATCAGGATTGATATTGAAAGCAGGGACGAGTTCTATCCACAGTTTACGCAGAAAACTTACAAATTCCGTGTTCCTAAGTCAGGGTCTCTTCCTGCTGGCTATGTTATTGGTCAGGCTACAGCAACCGATAGAGATAAAGGTATCGATGGAAGAATAGTCTACCAACTGTCAACGTCACATTCATATTTCAAAATAAACAGAACGACTGGCGTAATTATTTTGAAAAAGAAAGTCGATTCTGTGCAAAATCTCTTTGGCTTAGACAAATCAATAAGCTTGGTGGTAACTGCAAGCTCTGGAAGACAAGGCTCTTTGACAAACAAAACTGCTGTGGAAATCGGTATGAATGATTTAGCATTAGCATCGGATGCCAATCAAGTAAATGATGCTGCTGCAGTTGCAAGTGGAGGCTTATCTGACTGGGCGTTGGGATTACTAATAGTTTTCATATTCATCATTATTATATTCGCCGCTGCATTCCTATTCTTACATATGAAAAATAAAAGACACAAGAAAGTTAATAAGCCAGGATTAAGTTCCGAAGGTGTTGGAGCTACCAACAGCTACGTAGATCCAAGTGCCTTTGATACAATACCCATAAGAAATACAGGTGCAGTCAATCCAGCAAATCAGTTCGCACCTCCCAAATATGATGAAATACCACCATATGGCCCTCACACAGCTAGTTCTAACTCTGGAGCAGCAACTACTTCGGAATTATCAGGATCAGATCAATCAGGATCTAGCGGCCGAGGCTCAGCAGAAGACGGTGAAGATGGTGAGGATGAGGAAATTAGAATGATTAACGAAGGTCCTTTGCAAAGAGAATCTGGAATACACAGACAAGCTAATGGAGTCGACGATGACAATCTTTCTGATGTATCTGTACATAACACTCAAGAATACTTAGCAAGGTTAGGAATCGTTGACACTGGAACTGGCGGTGGTGCATCCACATCATCGAGAAGATGTTCAGAAAATGTAGGAAATAAGGATACCATGTTACACCACGCGCCTATAGATTCTATGCACATGTTTGATGAAGATGGTGCTCATGAGAATGATATTACCAATTTAATATACGCTAAGCTTAATGAAGTTACTGGTAGTGAAAGAGCGAGCAGTGCGGATGAAGCCAGCGCAGCAGTTGACAGAGCAATGGCTCTCGGTGCGTTTTCAAGTGCTCCCGGAGACAGCAACGCTGTGCCTACCGCAGGACCTTCTATGACTGGTAGTCTTAGTTCGATAGTTCACTCTGAAGAAGAATTAACTGGTAGCTACAATTGGGATTACTTACTTGATTGGGGACCACAATACCAACCCTTAGCACATGTATTTTCTGAAATAGCTAGACTTAAAGACGACGCGGTATCACTGCAAAGTGGTAATAGTGGAGCTTCAAGTGCAAAGAGTAAAGGCACTTCCATATCGGGCGGGAAGAGTGTTCCACCACCATTATTGACAACAGTGGCTCCTAGAAGCTGTCCAGCCCCATCGTTATCATGTAGACAACCACAGTTATTATTACCACGGTCTCCAATAAGTCATGATGTTCCTGGTGGGTTTTCAGCAGCAGCCGCCATGTCACCTTCTTTCTCACCTTCCCTGTCACCACTGGCGACTCGATCGCCATCAATGTCACCACTAGTAGGCCCAGGGCTGCCCCCAGCACCTGCTAACAGAAAACCACCACATTCCACCATGAGAATATGAAAATAATTGTATCTTAGTATATTCAATACTGTATATATGGACGACTGTTTTGCCTATAGTGTAGTTAGTATTATTTATTCGGCCGATCTGATCGGCTTAATTCATTTTGCGCATATTGATATTTAAATCGAACTTCACAGATATGCTCAAAGTGATTTCTAAGCGCTTATTACCGATTTTTGCGGTAAATGTATATAAATAAAAAATCGGGTGTATTTTTTAAGTGTACATACTTACTTATACTCATTGTAAAAAATATATAAAGACTGCCATTTTTTATTTTTAACAAAAAATACAGCTTTACTCTAAGCTATAAGTATTATTTTTAGGAAACGCAATTCGTAGTGATGTGTCAAATTGATTAATTGATCGCGTGATTGTAATCGATTTGTTGAATCAATGATACTGTAAGCTTTATTACACAGCGATGTATGTACTTATTCATATTGTAAAATTCTGTTGCAAATATAATGTAATATTAGTTTTCAGTGAATTGAACGTTGATGTTTCGTTTCTCTGTGATTTTGATGATGCCTAAAGATTCAGTTCAGATTTTTTGCTATATTATTTTCTATTATAAACTTAGTAACATTTTCATCAAACAAGAGCAAAGTAAAAGTCCTATATTCACAAAGGTCTAAACAATGATATAGCTCGCCTATAATCGGGTATAAGTTTTCTAACTGCAAATAACCAGCAATGTCTTTCATTTTTCTTTTACAACCTTAAAATTTGCAGTTTTGTAATGTTTTTCTATTAATATGCTTAAAATGTATCAAAAAATTTGGACTGATAACTAGAATATTGAATGTAAATACTTATCTTAGTTTACATGTTCATAAATTAGACGTAGACTCCACCGACTGTATGAATATTGTTTAGGTGGAAATAAAATGAAATTTAAAAAACTATCTCCTTTCATTTATTCATTTAAATTATAATTACCCTAGTTTATATACATACATAATATAGGCCAGGATAAACTGCACTGGCCTATTAGGGTATTCGAATAGGAAAGATATATGTAGTAAAAAACACATAAAAGATAAGTTTTGTTTATTAAAATTGATTAATTACTTCACCGTGAAATAATACATATCCTACTAAATAATTGGAGATAAATAATTTTGCAAAATATTAGAGGTATGAAATAAAAATCCTCAATAACGAAGTCATTAGAGAAAAGAGTGCCAATTATACGACGCCGTAGAAAATGATAAAGAAATTCTATTCTGAAAATCTTACTCTACTTTTAAAAATGTCTTGCAAAATTACTTATCTAAATAATAATAACATTACAGCTAAATATGACAAAATGATAAATTAAATATTATTATCACAGTTGGAGCTACAACTACCAATGATATCATAATGATTACCCAACTGGTAATCTTGGTAAGGAAAGAAGTATAGCAGATTGTTTTTTGCAGAAAATGATAAAGGATAAAAATATATAAAGTAAGTATATCATGATAATCAGAGTTATATGTAAGTATATCACGATATTCATCATGTCAATCAGAAATCTGTGTGATAGTGATCACACAAGTCGGAATTTGAAGTAAACGTGAGTTTATCAATATAGTGACACTCATATGTATGTATATAGTACATCGTATTTCATATAACTTTTAATTAAAAAGATTTTTGATAAAATACTTATTAGGTAAAGAAACATTCTCACAAATGAAAGTGTATCCTGTTCTCAAATTAAACTGTTTCCAAAAACGTGTAAGGTGTACTATAGATAAAATTGATCAAAACCACAGGTACATTTTATAAACCAATATGGATTGTAAGAAATATCAAACGAGTAACATTCAAGTTTATTAAGAAAATGGTTTCAAAAGTGTGACGGATTAAATTTGGATTTGAAGTTTTGAACACACAGATTCCATTTTTATTTTGAGTATATAATGATACATATGTTTCAGTCATACTATATTTAGCAGGAAAATAAGCGTAGAATAAATTAATTTTATTGAGCATGCCTACTCAACCATATGTTTTAAAGGTGTTCAGTCATACTATATTTAGCAGGAAAATAAGCGTAGAATAAATCAATTTTATTGAGCATGCCTACTCAACCCATATGGGGAAAGCGTATTTATAATATGGTATGATAGGTATATTAGTGTGGCCCTGTTTTGGTTATTATAATAGTGTGTATTGGTGTTATAAAAAGGAATTTAATTGATATTCTCACTCACTCATAACCATTTCATATGATTAAAGCAATAGTTACAATATTATATTTTAGAATATTGTGGGTACTTATAATATATAAATACTTACCAAAAAACAGGCGTCAGTTTAATATCCTAGTACTGATTTTGAATACATTCTAAAGCTTGAATTTATAATATTTTTATCGAAATTCTAAGTATTTAAAATACACTGCGATTACAACAAACCTCTAAGTAACACACATGAAATTTTATTATCATTTTCCGCTATTTTTAATTGTAACAGATTTTCTCCAAAACGCCTGAACCTATTCCGATGTGGTTACAATCAAAATGCCTTTCAAAAAAAGGTAAGGCCGTCTCTGGTCAACCCTGTCTATCTAAACGTTCTTAAGCCTACATTTTATAAATGGCCTTATGTTCTAATGCAATGATACTCAACCATTTATTTAATTTTTCACTGATTTGAAAAGAGGTTGTGATGGTAACGAGTTTATACAAGGTGTACCATATCAGAATAACACATTGATATTAAAATTGCAAAATGATTGGATACGCAAAGACAATTTCGATTAAGAAAGTGTTATTGATCTTAATATTATGATCATAACGTCCTCTTATCGAAATCATTCCAAAGTGCTATGAACTTTTTTTTTCTATTTCTTTAAACTCATATAAAAAAGGTGCAAACTGTAGCCACTTTTAATAACTTTACATTAATCTTTTTATTAAGGGTCTCGATAGAACAATAAGAAGTACACCTTGCATTTCTCGTTTCTTCGTTTCGAGACTTATCAAAGCCCACACAGCCCCCCTTAAGCCCACCCCTGGACGTAACCCCTACAGGTTGAGTAAAGCCACGGAGTAAGGAAAGATGAGCGGAGATGCCATAAAGCAGATAGGTTCTTCTAGGTCAAATAACGCACGGTAAGCCTGAACGCTAGGTTCCGAGTGCACTATCATGGACATAATTATATCTGTAGGTTTTACAAAATTTGGGAGCGTTCCATAGAAGTCGTGTAAGGGCGCAGCTAGTAACGTTCCTCGTCCCCCAAACACAAAGTATCTTTGCCCAAACACCTGCATTTCGGTGCGTTATTTTCTTATTAGATTTTGCGTTATGACATCTCTGCTCTTTATTTAGTTCTCCATGAATAAAGCTTATCTAAAGGGTAAATACAAATGAGGGTAAAAACTATATCCGTTTGATGGTATCGGTGTGGTTATTTAAATGCATATCTATGATGACCTCGTCGGAGCCGATGGACTTTTTACTGGGGGTCACGATGCCTATGTCCACATCTGTGTTGGGGGTCAAACCGTTGATGGGGTCCTGGAATTGGAGAAAGTTCTTCAATTTATAATTTAGAATCAACATTTCAGTTTTCTACGTTCAGCAAAATCTTTTGGAAGCGCCTAAAATTTCTTAGTAGCAATCTTACTACAAGGAGTGTTGCTAGTAACAATTTTAGTGATAGTTAGTGACGAGCACCTATGTATAGGCAATGGCGGATATTGTATTGTAGTTTGCACGGGGATGGCAACAACCCTAATTCACTTTTGACGACACACTTATTTCTCTTTTTATATACCCCTATGTTTTTCCTTAAATACTTTCTCTTATGCAGGTAATCTTTTTATGTATTCCCTTATGTACGTACACCCTTACGCCTGTAAACTCTCTTGTACACTCCTTATCTACTTTCCCTATACAAGGTGTTGATTTGCACCTGTGCCATATTTTAAGAGGTTGACACAAAATACGTAAATAATCAATTGGAATTACAGTAAACGGGAAATAGTTAATATGCACTGCTTTTTTTGTCATTGTAATATCATAGTATTTCAGAAATAACCCAATTTTATGAATTTTTATGATTGATCTTTGCGTATGCTTTGTGTTTACGTTAGTGTGAGAGCGCAGCACGGTTTTGGAGCCAGTAACACACGCTCCAAGTTTAAAAAACGGGTAGGTGACATTAACGGATTTCCGAAAAATAAAAAATTTTCGTGCCAATTTTTTTGTTGATTTGGGTTGATAATCATTAGTATAATTACGTCCTTGACTATGGCACGGATGCAAATCAACAGCTTGTATACTACCTTACGAACTATCTTATGTTGTTCCTTATGCACATCCCCATGTCCAAAAAAGGAAATTCTCACCGCATTTAAAGCGTCGCAAGCCATGAGTTCGTTCTTGGAGAGATGTTCGACAACCGCCGCCGCGTAGCAGTCACCCAGCATGTTGTTTTGAGTACGGATGCGGTCACTGGAAACATTTTAAACATAATTTGTATAAAAGAGAAGCTGTGTGGAAATGATTTAGTTATGGTATGTTAGTTGTTGAGTATGAATATGGATAGTGTAGAGGAAGAGGTCGACCAATTCTAAGGTCTTAATTTAAAAATTAGCAATAATAGGTTCTCAAAGAGATTTAGCAAACTAGGGCCAAGTCGTGGTGGCCTAGTGGGTAAAGAACCAACCTCTCGAGTATAAGGGTGTGGGTTCGACTTTTCTAAGTTTGTATGTACTTTCTAAGTATAACTTAGATACCAATGGCTGATAAAAAGGTGAAGGAAAACATCTCGAGGAAACCTGGACTATAAAGTCTGAAATCACCAACCCGCATTGAGCAAGCGTGGTGATTAATGCTCAATCCTTCTCCGTGTGAGAGGAGGCCGCAGCCCAGCAGTGGGACGATTAAAAGGCTGTTACAGAGAAACTAGGGCCAAAGCTCGCTGGGCCTGCGGGTTTGTTCGAAAGAGTCACCGTGGCTCCAACACAAATAAAGGACTTTATAAGGAGATTATAAGGAGGGGTTTTGGTCAGTGAGAGACTGACACTTCGAGGGGTCAATTGATAATTTCCCACCAAAAATAAAATGGCTATCACACATCCATATGCACCGTTAAATGAAGGTGTTTGTTTACGTTTATTTGCTTAGTAAGGTAATAGCAAAATTACTCACACAAGCCAATCAACAGCGAACAGTAGCGAGACATCGTGTGTGGGTGCGTCCACTGCCGCCAGCACCACCAGCAGCAACACCATGGCTGCCGACGGCACCGACGCTGATGACACTGAAGCCGCTGTAGACGTCAGGCTGGAAGCAAATAATTACAATATTAGTGAATATCAAAATATTGAAAATGGACAAATCTTCCGTAACTTAAAATATGAAGGCAAAAATGTTGACTTCCTGAAGTGAATCAGTAGAACGTTGCTGTAACAGTTACATAAGGGGCTTTTTAAGAGGTTTATTTTAGTTCACGACTTATATTGATGCACATGTATTATCTGGACGCTATTTTTATAGAAACTGATCCACTCGAAACTGCTGTTAAAAGCATAGTTTTTTACCATAAATATTTATTGAATACAAACAAGTATTAACAAGGCTTGTCGATATTACGTGACCTTTTTGACAGCTGGAATTAGCTGTACTAAGGCCTGATGGTAGATACTTGAGATATAAACTTACAAAATAGTGACAAACTGAGTAAATCCAAGATGTATGTCGTTCATCTGACACACGAATGCTCTGGCCATGGAGAGGAACAATGCAGTCCCATCTATTTTGATGGTACAGCCGATGACTAGTAAGACAATATTGATAAAATGAACTCACAAAATAGTAGCAAGCTGAGCAAATCCAAGATGTATGTCGTTCATCTGGCAGACGAAGACACTGGCCATTGTGAAGAACAGTACAGTTCAATCTCTTTTAATGCTACAGCTGATGAAGAATTAGACAATAATGAAGAAATCAACTCACAAAATAGTAGCAAGCTGAGCAAATCCAAGATGTATGTCGTTCATCTGGCAGACGAAGACACTGGCCATTGTGAAGAACAGTACAGTTCAATCTCTTTTAATGCTACAGCCGATGAAGAATTAGACAATAATGAAGAAATCAACTCACAAAATAGTAGCAAGCTGAGCAAATCCAAGATGTATGTCGTTCATCTGGCAGACGAAGACACTGGCCATTGTGAAGAACAGTACAGTTCAATCTCTTTTAATGCTACAGCTGATGAAGAATTAGACAATAATGAAGAAATCAACTCACAAAATAGTAGCAAGCTGAGCAAATCCAAGATGTATGTCGTTCATCTGGCAGACGAAGACACTGGCCACGGAGAGGAACAGAGCGGTGCCGTCCATGTTGATGTTGCAGCCGATGGGCAGCACGAAGCGCGTGATGCGCGGGTCGATCTGCAGCGGCCCTTCCATCGCTCGGAATGTTACCGGGAGAGCCGCAGCACTAGAATTTAATTAAGTTTTATTAGAATAATGATATTTAGGAGAAAAAGGAAACTTAAATCAGGTTTCTAAGTCTTAGTGCTAGAAGTAGTACGATTCTTATTTACTTTAGATATACCGTGATGCAAAATGATGTATCCGTTGGCAAATTATTGCCGTAGTCTTTAGGGTAAAGTCATTAAAGCAAGAAAAGTGTCAATTTCTAATGATGTAAATAAATAAATATTGAGACACCTTTTTCACACACGGTTTAGATCCATAGTAAGTTATTAATTGTGTGATGGGTGCTAAGACAACCGATAAACTACATATAGCTACATATATAGGTACATAGTTATAAATACATATTATAAGACCCAGACCACGGCCAACAAGCATGCTCATGCTCATCACACAAATGTTGACCGAACCGGGAATATAAACCAGGACCTCAGCCTGCAGTCCAGCATGGTAACCATTGTCAGTAAATGGATATAAATTAGACTTAAAGAAAAATGCAATGAAGTGAACAATCTAAAAAAAAACCGTTCATCGTATTTTGAAACAATTCAATTCAATGATTTGTGAGCATAGATATACAGAAAGGTCTTAAAATTAAACATGTCAGAGCTCTATGTTCTACCAAATGGAATTGGTGTACAAATAATTTTAATCCTATTGAGTGTATACATAAAAATCATAGTGTTTCTATTTTATCATTTAGAAATATTTCAACTGAGTAATATGCCTTATCTATTAGAAATGTACTTAATCTACCTACAATAATAGGTACTGCTAAGAGAAGTCCTCTTACCCTACACGGATGATATGACGAAGAAACATATAATTTAATAAGGGTCATATAAAGGTACAGTTCGCGATAAAAGCCTATAATACTTTAAATAGATTTGATAGTCTTCCAAAGACGTTGCGTGCTTTGAATTTATTCGCAGTATCTGACTGCGGAAATGCCTGCTTCTCATGTAATTTAATTCAGGGTTTTCTATTTTTAGTCTGATCTATACTTGGTTCTAAGTTATTATGCACGCAGCCAAGTTAGAAATCAATAGCTGCTACCTTCTTACGCAATGGGTAAGGTGAATTTAATATTATCGATTTTACTGTCAAGATATTAAGTGATTATATATTGCATTTAAATATCGCTAATAGAAAATTTGGCAAAGTTTTTTATGAAATTAATAATGTTATATATCGGTTTAGATATGTACTAAAATTGCCAGTTTATGTTTATGTGTTCTATCCATAATACTGTTTCAGACTGTGACAGTTTTGAAGTGGTATGACTCTATGGTAATGTACTTTTTTGATATGTTTTTTTTTAGCTTTCTCTGTTTCTTATACGTAATATCCTGTAATTAGTCGTGTGCTGCTATATTTATGTTATGCTATAGCTGTTGGATATGGATTTAAATAAAAAAAATAATATTACTCGAACAGTAACCAGATACGAGACTAATGGTCCCAATACATCACAAGTCAATCATGTTACGAAACAGTTACATAACCATTAATGAATCGGTATACTCTTTGATTGAGAGTATATTACGATCAATTAACAAGCCCATCCGAATGAGTTCATTCATTTGAGAATATAAAAGTTATGACCTTTTTTGTGGACTTTATGGCCACTAATATGAGTGCAAAATAAGATTCAGTAATATTTTTAATTATTTGAAATTGCTTTTATGTTTATTCAACTTCATTTTGCTTCTTATCAGAAATGGTATCAGAGTTTGATCATTTTGCATTTGTATCATGCCCAACAACAAATATCAGTTATTCTGAAAACACTGGTATTTCAGTGATGGTACAGTTTTACTGGCTGATAAAAAGAGAGTTAAAGAAGACAAGCATGATAAGTCAACACGAAAAGGAAAATGGAGATGCCAGTGCCTTTCTTATGAGAGGAATCTCCGATAAAGATTTATCAAGAATTTCCAAAAACCACAAAAGAGACTGGAGTGGAAATAAAAATAACAAATACTTACGTAGAAGCAGTAGCAGAAGCCGTGAGCATGGCATGTGACAGGCCCCAGTAGAACTTGTAAGGGTTACGCCGTAGAAACATGAAGTATATGACCTGCATCACTATGAGCTGGTACAAGTACACTCCTACTGCCACCGTCGCTATGAACCAGGCTAGTTGGGACATTACTGACGCTGAAACATTAAAATGGAAAGAGGTTCATAAATAAATCACATAAGCAGTAAGAGTAAGAGAAAGATAATCCAATTCTGGGTTAAACTCGCCATTGTACATAACATACTTTACAGATACATATGTAATTTTCTGTTAACTAAAATAAATAAAGAATAATGTAATGTAGTTTTTATGGATGTTCAACAATTTGTTTTAACTAGTTAGGGACTATTAATTTTTCTAGAGTTTCGTCGTATAATGCAAACTTTGAGTCAGCCTAGTTTGATCCGGCTCATTAATCTGTAAGGGGATGAATGGTCGGGCGTACATACATTACAACAATCAGATATCCGGCCGATATCAGGACACTTGATCGGATTCATAATCAGCCAACCACTTTATGTTACAAAATCCTTTGTTTACACTCATGTTTTACGAACTAATTTATCTTATCTAAAATTATCTATAGTTTATACTGCAGTGTGCGGCAGATTCAAACCATACTTGGATTAACCATAATTATTATTAACTTACCAACATCATTGACACCAAGGATCTTCCCAGCTATGACACTGCTGACCCCAATTGGGGTGAACCACATGACCCCAGTCACCATCTTCATGATGACCTCGAAGATAGCTTGGAAGAAGTCGATGACCACTTGGCCTTTAGCCCCTAGTGTACCCAGAAGACTGCCAAAGACGAGGCAGAAGAATACTAAGCCTAGCGTGTTGGTTCCTGACCTGAAAAGGATAGTGAGAAGATTAAAATTATATTTGAAGTAATTGTTAGAACTTTTCGTATTTCTAGCAATGTCATCGATGTAGATTTCGTAGGCTGTAATCTCCAAAAGAAAAATCACAATAAAGCTTTATTTTGTAAGAAATTTAAATCAGTTGTAACTATAGTTCCATACATCAGTCTACACATCAGTTTTAGTTCGACGGCTAGGTATTAAAAATTAGTTGCTCTATTAGACATGTGCACGAGCTCACCGTAACCCTAACTTGCCCTTGAAAAGCGATCGATATACTTATTTTCCAATAGGATTATTATGTCAGTTTTAAAGAGACAGCGAATACATTGAACTATCGGTTGAAAATCTTTAAGAATGGTCTGTATTGTACTTTGGGCTCATTAGAACGAGTTCCATTGATAAAAATACGGCCAATCATTTTACTTTCCCCTCACACTAAGTACATAATTGCTCAGCCATAAAAAGCAATACAATATGACTTAATGTTCATATAAATGATCTCACCTATAAGCCACAACCCGAACCATAGCAGGCACGGTGTCGTTATCACTGCCGTTCCTCCCAAACATTACAGGCGGTTGAGTATACACTGTGTGAGCTTGTTGGAAAGCCGCCTGCACGATGTTGTCCGGAAAAATATTCCTGTGATCAATCAAATTATTTCCCCCACGTATAATACACCAATCATAGTAATTGGTAAATTTTCCAAACTAAAATGTCATTAGGTTAAAAGTTTTCGCCGGTAATAGGTGTGTTGGGATACATTACGGAGTTTTTTGATGAACATTTTGAGTCGTTCTGCCTACTATAGTACATACTCGTATTATGTGATATTACTATTTAATTATATTACGTGTACGAGTACCTACTATAATTGGAACTAAAGTATCTCCTAATACAATAGAGTGATAGAGTGCTCAGCGTGAGGTTGAACATACTATCGTATTACTTATTAAACTTGCAGGTGGTCCTACAATAATATTGACATTGTAATAGATGACAAAGAATGAAATAGTACTAAAAAAGTGTTCATCTGCTATGAATAGATAAATCAAACTAATATACCTGCCGATATCCAAAATGCTGTCCAGAATACTGTGTTCCCTCCTCTCTTCAACATATGAGCCAAACTGCTTAATCTCAGGCACTCCCGGATGGATCAGCATCGCCAACACAAGTCCCAGAAAAGCGTTGAACATTGAAGTCAGTATAAAGTACAGTAAAGTCCTCACAGCTATCTTTCCACTCATTTTTGCGTTCAAACTTGCTGAGCCAGCGATCAGACTGGCGATGATCAAAGGCAAGATCATAAGTTTCAGGAGCCTCATGAACAATTCGCCAGGGTACGAGATTATCATTAACGCGTCAGGGCCTAAGTGGTATGGCCGGAGTCCGAGACCTAGAAACAAAAATATATTTTAGAAACATCATTCTTGCCATATTCTGTCAAAATGTGAGTAATGGGAGCCAAATAATAGTAAGTCGATAAGTTGACTGTAGCAATTTTTTTTTTTTAATTAAAATCTCCAACAAGTAGTTCTTGTGTATAATGTAGTTCAAATAAAAATCAGCTACTTACAGCTGCATGATTGACATCATCAATATCAGCACTTAATTGGATTACATGTTATGATGCTAAACCTTTTCCATTACTTAGAAAATTAATGTGTTGCTATACAGTTATTACAAGATTAGTTTGTTTGTTAACAGAGATGAAAATTCAGAAATTTCTCCTGAAGTATGAAAACAAAGAAAAGATAACCATGTGGTCCCACTGCATGGATTGGCGAGAAAAACACAGTAAATGTATACTGAAAAAGTTATTTTCATTGCTGCATGACTGCTGGTGAACATAAAAACTATTTGAATAAGTACAAGTAATAAATTAAATTAGCCCTCAAGAATTAGCTCAAAGAAACTGTTTACTGGATTACTTCAACTACAGTAAATTTTATTTAAAAAATCGTTTATCTCTCATAATGTTACAATTTGCTAAACATTTATATTAACTTGTTTACAAAATATTTCGTCAATTAAAATCTGACTTACCAAGACCGATCCCAGTGATGACTCCAGCCAGGGTCACGACCAACATCACATTGTCGACCAGAAACTTCCTGATGCCAGTCCGTTCGACAGGAGCAGACCTGTCTTCGGTAGTCTTCGGCCCCCTATCACCAGGGCCCATCTTCGCGAACAAATATTCTGAAAACCGTTCACCTTTCTCCATTACAGGTGAAATTGGACTTTTCAGCCCAGATCCTTCGGACCTGGTTTGTCTAATAATACCGTTGTCACTTTTCCCACTCTTTTTAAAGAATTATTTTGTTATATCAACCTATCAAATGTCGTGTGTGGTGTGTTTATTGCATTGTTATCTAGTGTTGGTTCTACATGTATTAAAAATGATTTTAATTTTAAACAAGTGGAGTTTTGTATTTGTTTTTGTTATTTGGGACGTTTAACACATTATTTTGTGCGGGGTGTTTTCTCCGCTTGTGAATGGCTTTTGAACCGCGTTGCCCTGAGTCGGGTGGTACACTAACCCACAGTATTTCACTTGGCTGGTACTACCTAACATCTACTTAAGCATTATCTATGTCCTCATCTAACTATTTCGCGTCTATTGCTTCTTTTTCTTTTCGCTTTTCACTTCTAACACCCCTAAAAGCGTCAATGTATGCTACCGGTACAAAAATCCCGTGCGGCCGGAATTGACGCAAGAAGCCATGTTTACGGATGCGCGCGCAACCATCGATTGCAGTTCCATTCACTTAGTTATATTAAATTTCTATAAATAGATTATTAAATTGTGGGCATTATAGTTTACCTAAGGTGTTGTGGGCGTTTGTTATGCAATTTTTTCTTTAATGAACTGCAAAAAAAGGAGCGGTTGTGACATGCGCAATGGACACTTTTCAGTCAATAGGAGCGACCTTATTTTGGCTGTCTGAGATTCTTTTGTTTCATAAAACTGCATTTAGAGAATGCACATTGTTCTTAATATGAAAAGAGTATTTACAGTTGGAATCTCATTTTAAATAACTTCATTGTAGTCAAAACATTTTTTCATATCATGTAGATATAGCCTTATGTAAGATTGCACTCTTGTTGATAAGAGTTTCTCAACGAGTATATGCACTTGTAAATAAAAATATAGCGTCACTCAAAATATTTGGCAACAGAAACGGATAAATAGATATCTGCATGATAAGCGCAATGCTCAATGTATTTTCGATTTCGTGTGTGAAAGTCAAAGATATTGCAAACATAAATATACATACAATTAGTATTCGTTTCTATTAAAAGTATGGAAACTAACTACTTAAACAAAGAAAAATCAGAAATGGTTTCATGTGTACTAAACTTTACAGTAAGAATTCATTGGTCATTATCGGAAATGTACTTTTTTATAGCTTTAATTAATACTGCAACTCTAATTAATCTATTAAAACGGCAGTATTCAATGTCTTGATACCCTGATATGAGTGTTATGTACTACAATTATGTTTAAACAGCTGAACCGATTGAGATGAGTTTAAGTATTTTGGCACGGAGATAGGAGATACCCTATAAATAAGCTATATTCTACCGTTATGGGGTTTCGGAGGATACGTTAAACTGTAGGTACCGGCGGTCATTGAACGTCTTTGGCAGTCGTTACAGGTAGTCAGAAGCCAGTAAGTCTGACAACCAGTCTAACCTAGACGTATTTGGTTGCCCATGTAACTGGGTTGAGAAGATCAGATAGGCAGCTGCATCCAGTTAGACTGGAAGAAGACCCCAATGGCGTCCACGGCCGATTTCGGCCACGGCGGCTGTTCTCATTTAAGGAGATCAGCCAGCTGCGCAGGACATATTATAGTGCACGAGCATTTGCGCAGACACAGGTGCACTCCCTATTCCTTCACTCTCGTAACCCGATGGGACGGCAATCCATCACGACCGGAGATCAGGCGCAGGACCGACATTTACGTGCTCTCCGATGCACGGGTGAATCAATCACCAACTTCCAGACTAACGGGCTGCTTTGTGAAAGTTTAAGAAAACCCACAAAGCGATTTCGGCCCGACCCGGGAATCGAACCCGAGACCTCGAGCACAGCAGCCGCGCTTGCGACCACTAGACCAACGACTAACGAGACCACAAGACCCCAACATAATTGGGAAAAGGCTAGCCAGATGATGAGATGATTATAAGTAAGTGTATTATGGGAATTCTAAGCCATTTTCAAATAAACACAAAAATTAAGACGTGACGTCAAAATAAATAATTGTCAGAACTTGCAAATAAATATTTTATTCAGAAAACAATAGTCTTTCTAATGGACGAAATTACAGATAACTGGGTGCGTCATGAATTTTAAATGTCAAAATTGACGGCGTTTTTCTAGAATAATGTAGTAGTTAGGCATTTATAGAAATTAAACCTACCTTCGATCGCTTTCAATTCGTAATGATAGATTACCAAATGACGACATCGAATTCATAAATCCTAACAACGATAATAATTTCGAATGTAAGTATGTTTTTAATGCAAAAACGGCTGAACCGTTTTATTTAAAATTCGGCAACGTAGAAACATATTACATAGAGCCTTTGTTACTCGGGAAGAGTGTAGCTTTCCAGTGAAAGTATTTTCAATTCAGTTCAGTAGTTTCGGAGCCTTTTGGGTACAAACAAACAAACAATATAAGTTTCCTGTTTGTTATTTCACTAGTAGTACAGATTAAACACAGACAAAGTCAAGTGATGAGTCTAGTATTAACCATTTGAATCCTACCGCAATGCTATCAGACAAAGGTTCAAAACATCCAACACAGCCATTGTTAAGGCCTTGTACTATTGCTATTGAAGAAAATAAACGATTGATGTCATTATGCTTGATCTACCAGGTGCATGTTTTCTTGTAAAACATGTGTTTCAAACGGAGGTAACAAAAAAAGGTTTTTAATAGTACTACGAGGAGCTAAATATGGTAGGTATACAGAAATACATAGTACTCATTCTTTCGTGAAATGTAACTTATCCCTAGTCCCTAGTTGTTCGAAAGAGATACCGCGGCCCTGGCACATGAAAGGCCTACGACGGAACACGACGGTTTTTAGTCAGTAAGATTCTGACACTCCCTCGCCGCTGCTAACCCACAGCGGGAGGGGTCATTTGATGATTTTTGACGTCGTTAAAAAAAATAAAAAGTCCCTAGACTGGACCAACAGCCAAGTATTACCTAGTAGTTGGGTTTTCAGGTACATAATTGTGATGGGAATTATATACTAGCCCGGTGATAACTGATCATTGTAATATGCCCATTGTAATATACTAAGAATCACCACTATATTAAATATTCAGGTTCTTAATCAGAGAAATCAGTATAGAGGTTTACTAGGGGGATACTGGCCGTCTAAATACTTACTGACTGTGAGATTTTACAAAACTATTTCTTTAAAAGCAATGAAACTAGACACCTACTTTGAAATACATATATGTGTCTTGTAGAAGACTTGATTTCCGCATACATGGAAATTGAGTCACAGTATGAATGAATATGACTTCCTCACGACATCGACATTCATACATGTAGTATTAACATACTTAGATGCCAGACAAAATATTCAGTAGATGATTTAATAAAGTGCAACAACTTGATAAGATTTTAACTGAATAAAAAGATAATGTAGACCTATAGGGCCTTACTACAAAAACTTAATCACCTGTTTTACACTTGTCTAAAAAAATTGTGGCTGCAAAATGAACCATATGTCAACGTCATATTTTGTCATTTTTTTAGACAAGTCTTAAACTGACGTTTAAAATTTTTTGTGGTAAGACGGTTAACGTTTAATGAAAATCAGGATGATGGTATAGAGAACATTATTTTACCTTTGAAAGTCTTGCTATTAGCCATTTAGTCAGCAACAAATTACTTAGTGAGTTATTCTTTTATCATTTTACTCAAAGACATAGGACTCTTCATAAAACAGTATACTTAAAGAAAATTAAAAAGGACTTTTCTTTTTTTGTATTACATTTTAGTAATTAAGGTTACGACTATTCGAACCCGCGACTTTGTCTCTACTAAAGAAGCAACGTGCTTTAAAGCTATTTGGAACTTGAACTTGAAGTGACATTGAAAAACTAAGTTATTTTGTTCCGATAAATTGATAATAGCATGCAATGATTAGTTCTACCCTCTTTAGTTAGGTAATCTTTGCATGTTATATTTTTTTTTGTTTTTAACATTTTTGAACTGGGTACTCGGAACACGATAATTCTGATATGTGTATCAGTCTGTAGACAAAATAGCTAAAAATTCGCACCGCCATTGTAACACCAGCTTTCATCTAAAAACCATCCAAGTTCATGGACACAATTCAATGACTCGGGAATCGGACAAGCGACCTCCGCTTTGGCATCCAGATGTTAAACTACTACTACACCGCCTTGTCGGTTATATGCTAGAATGTAAGTTCACCGTGGATTACAATAAACGATCCGACGGTTGTTTTTTGATAAGAAACTGAATTTTGACATAAGTTTCGCAGCTACTCAATTGCTTTCAATAGACAGATAAAGTTATACAGAATAATATAACATACCTCGCTACTTATGGAAGTTATGGAGAGATTATTTCAAGTTAGTTCCCAGTCACATGGAAAACCGATTGTTCACATGAACAGACACAACGTTAGTGAAAAATTAAATGAAATGATCAATGGTATAGGGCATAGGTGACGGCCGAACTAGGAAATACAATATTAAGTCATAGTTTATATAACAAAATGGACGTGAATGCAAGTTTTTAGATCACAAAGTGTTTTATTTCCATAACATATACACGTACCATTTTTCTTGTTATGCTACCTGTATTTTATTAGGCTATAGGACATAGTCTGGTTACTTACGAATAGAATTTTCTGTGAAAAGCAGATAACTGTATTTTTATTATTTAACTAGCTTCTGCCAGCGACTTCGTCCGCGTTAGATTCGGACATTGTGCAAAGAGAGGAAGAAATACCTAATAAACACCAGCCTATCCAATTATCTAAATATATGCTTATCTGCTACTACTTTACCTAAATAGAAATAAAATGTAAACTATTAATAATTTGTAATTTGAATGAATTTTTAAACCATACCAAGATAACTAATATTTACCTATTTTATAAAATAACAACAAAAGATAATTCAAAATAAATTATTTAAGGTCGTCAATAAAATTATTGTCGGTCAGTAAGGTTGAACACTCCGAACGTCTATTCGCATCAATCGCATCAACAGCCAAATGTTGTATGAAGCTCGCGCAGCCACCGCGCCGCGAGCCGCGTCGAGCGCAGCGACCGTTGCACAAAAATGATCCTTATAGCATGATTCAGTATTCACTCGCGATGGCTACCGTATTTAATGTATAACTTTGGTATTTCTTGACCGATTTATATTATTCTTTCTTTATTGAATACGTAATAATGTCAACTTTTTTTAGTTAGTGTGAGTGAGAGTATTACAAACGTAATAGTAGACAAATATAATCAGAAAGCTCCGAACTGCTAAGCTACCGAGAGTTAAACGTGTTATTGTGAGCCAACCATTAAAGATGGACATATACTGTCAAGGTATATTTTTTACATAATTTTAAGGAGAACATTTCCGACCTACATGGTTTCTGTGTAGCTTTAACCATTAAGGCTGCACACGCGACGGAAGCAAAAAAAATGGAGTAACTTCTCCCGTTTTCCCTACATTTACCTTCACTGCTCTGCTCCTATTGATCGTAGCGTGATGAAAAGTATTATATAACCTGCCCAGGAGTAAGAAGAATCATTGTACCAAGTTTCGTTGAAATCCGTCAAGTAGTTTTTGTTTCCATAACGAACATACAGACAGACAGACAGACAGACAGACAGACAGACAGACAGACAGACAAAAATTCTACTGATTGCATTTTTGGCATCAGTATCGATCACTAATCACCCCCTAATAGTTATTTTGGAAAAATATTCAATGTACAGAATTGACCTCTCTACAGATTTATTATAAGTATAGATAGTTTTATTCAAAACAGAGCGTCCGTTTATAAACATGAATTTGACTTTTGATTGTCTGTCAAATCAAATTACTTCCTAGTATTTTACTACTCTATTTATTTTGATACTGCCTCGTATAAAGTAATATGCCTTGGAAAAATTTCATGTTTTACTGGTTTCATTCCTGCACTTACATTTCCTATGCAACATAGCAAAGAAGTATATTTTCTATCAAGTAACCATTTATTTACTGGGATAAGAATTCCTTTAAAATATTTCAAACTACGTATGATGGTAACTGTCTTTAACGCGGCTTTCATTTTAAATCCTTTAAGAAATAGGTATGGCTTCGCAGATTAGAACTAAATTGTAATGGCTGTATATTGTACTGATATAATCGGTCAAAGCATTAGTATTCATACAACCGATCCCACCAAGTAGTATCGGGTTGCCCGAGTAACTGAGCTGAGGAGTAGGTCAGATAGGCAGTAGCTCCACATAAAACACTGGTACTCAAACTTCAAGCTGACGCCAAGTTAGTTGGCAAAAGGCTTGGTAGATAACAATGTGCCCTCTAAACATCTTCTTCATCCTCCGAGCCTTTTTTCCCAATCATGTTGGGGTCGGCTTCCAGTCTAACCGGATTCAGCTGAGTACCAGTGCTTTACAAGAAGCGACTGCCTATCTGACCTCCTCAACCCAGTTACCCGGGCAACCCGATACCCCTTGGTTAGACTGGTGTCAGACTTACTGGCTTCTGACTACCCGTAACGACTGCCAAGGATGTTCAATGACAGCCGGGACCTACAGTTTAACGTGCCATCCGAAACACAGCCAATGGTGTCTAAGATATACTTAGAAAGTACATACAAACTTAGAAAAGTTGCTCTAAACATCTTATTACAGTACATATGACTATAATACATGTACAGTCAGCACCAAAAGTCGATGAACAGAATCAACATGACAAAACACCTGTTCACAATAAAATGCCATAAGTTATAGTCGCAACTAGGAAACAAAATAGCCTGTACACCAGAAATATACAAAAGTCGTTAAACACGAGTATTTCAAAAGTATCTGTGCACTAGTATTCCTAAAGTCGCTGTACACCATAAATCCAAATGTCGCTGAACATCATTGTATCAAAACTCACTAAACAACAGTAAATACAAAATTAGGTTAACAAAGTATATTTTTAATGTTGCCGTGTGTTAATATACTTTTAACGCTTATGTTGTTCAGCTACTTTTGGGACAGTGCTTGCTTGACCTTAATAATGTATGTTAACACGTTAGTATCTATTTCAATACTTATTTACAAAGCAATTATATTTTATTGTCAGTAATCTTACTAATCTATAATATGAAATAACGTAAACATAACTGTCATGATCTAGGAAGCGATTATAGTGATGGTACTTACTTGTAATTTACTTTGCGCGAATCTTACAAAACCTACCTTCATTTAATTTTTAATTTATTATTTCTATTCACATGACTTGTGATAATTTTAGTCTAGCGTATGATTGTCATAGTCTGAACTAATTGAAATGTTGTGTAAGTGCATAGTTGTTTATTTATGTTATTGAGATACATCAATCGATAAATATCACAATAATACCGTATAATGTGCATATTACGGAGCATAAACGTCACAGAAGTCTCCTATCTCGATTAGTTCTCCAGCCTCTCCAGGGCCACCAGAGCACATCCAACCCCAAAACACACCAAAGTCACTTGCGCGGTTATCGATTATATTACGTTCTGCATATCGAGTATTATTTATGCGCCAGAGAGACATACGACCATTTTCAGTAGAATGAAATGTTTTTTCATCCGAAAGCCAATAAGTTATTGCTAAAAGAGTTATGTTAATGAAAAGAGTTATGTTTATGTTATTTCATATTATAGATTAGTATGATTACTGACAATAAAAAACACTGTAAAGCAAAAAAAAAAACTATTTTTAGGTGCATCGGCCTGGAAGACAATGTCTAATGGATGTAACTAAGTTTATTTCGCCACCGACTTCTAGGCCGATGCACCTAAGAATAGTTTTTTTTTTTGCTTTACAGTGTTTTTTGGGGGCCAGTTTTATTTTTTTGTAAAAAGTTTTTTATTTTTAGCTTTTCAGTGACAAGCATAGTTGTCACTATCCGCATAAGTGGAAAGTTCTCATCAATACGGACAATACAAGCCCAAACACGAGGTAGTTTACATATTCAGTTTTATAGTTCCCTCGACCTTCTCTGGTCTCCATCACCAGGTCAGCTCTAAATCTTCACCATTGCATAGTGTTATCAGACATAAGCTTTAGTGTCAAGTTTTTACCCTGCGTATTCCTACAATTTTCCAAAGCCGCAAATTTGCCCTCGATTTCTCAGCGTTTCCATCATCAGATCCTGACCGTGTGATTATGGGACCACCTGGGAGGTAAACACTATCAAACAAAAAAAAAATTGCAAATCGGTCCTGGCGTCTCCGAGCAATCGGTGAACACAAAAAATAAAAAAAAAGATCCCAACGAATTGAGAACCTCCTCCTTTTTGGGAAGTGGGTTAAAAATATAATTGCTTTGTAAATAAGTATTGAAATAGATACTAACGTGTTAACATACATTATTAAGGTCAAGCGAGCACTGTCCCAAAAGTAGCTGAACAACATAAGCGTTAAAAGTATATTAACACACGGCAACATTAAAATATACTTTGTTAACCTAATTCTGTATTTACTGTTGTTTAGTGACTTTTGATACAATGATGTTCAGCGACATTTGGATTTATGGTGTACAGCGACTTTAGGAATACTAGTGCACAGATACTTTTGAAATACTCGTGTCTAACGACTTTTGTAAATTTCTGGTGTACAGGCTATTTTGTTTCCTAGTTGCGACTATAACTTATGGCATTTTATTGTGAACAAGTGTTTTGTCATGATGATTCTGTTTATCGACTTTTGGTGCTGACTGTACTTCCTTAGCATTCCCCCATTCAAACCCATAGCAGTTTGACCCAAGAACATCCCATTTGATCAGCTGACCACAACCAAAGGATCCACATTGCCCCTTGATATTGAGCCAATAAATCACAATTCTACATAAGTGGTGTCATGTAGTCGAGCCATTGCAGCCGAATGCCGTACTAAATCATTTTACTTTGATACTTTTATAACTTGCGATATGTGCACTTGTAATAAATCTGTTAAGGAAGGATTTGTATTGATTTATTTATAGTATGGAATTACTTGTGTTAAGTGCTTAACTAATGATTCATTTGTTGCCAAGAATTTTTCATTGATGGGTATGGTTTTTGCAAAATCTTTGTGTGTTCCTGTGTCCAAGTGTTTTTTTTAAGTTATTAGGTTTTTTTAGTTTACATCTCGAAAGCATTGAGTGTCTTTTTTCTTTAGATAATCGTTTACGGGTCCTGGTTTTTTTATTTCCAACTTAGGCCTGAAATATGTACATATCGTTCTACACTTCAAGGTTAATCGGACATCTGATTATAAATCAAATAGTTTCAAATAATGCGATAATAATATATCATCCTCCGAGCCTTTTTCCCAACTATGTTGGGGTCGGCTTCCAGTCTAACCGGATTCAGCTGAGTACCAGTGCTTTACAAGAAGCGACTGCCTATCTGACCTCCTCAACCCAGTTACCCGGGCAACCCGATACCCCTTGGTTAGACTGGTGTCAGACTTACTGGCTTCTGACTACCCGTAACGACTGCCAAGGATGTTCAATGACAGCCGGGACCTACAGTTTAACGTGCCATCCGAAACACAGTCAATGGTGTCTAAGATATACTTAGAAAGTACATACAAACTTAGAAAAGTTGCATTGGTACTTGCCTGACCTGGGATCGAACCTGCGCCCTCATACTTGAGAGGTTGGTCCTTTACCCACTAGGCCACCACGACTTGCGATAATAATATATGTATGTATGTTTTTAGCTGATGAAAGGTACTTATAATAGATGAACAAAATACCAGATCTTTCTTCGAAACTACGACAGACTTTCATGCACCAATGCTTAGGAAATTGGCAGCGGAAAAAAATCTGGCCGACTTTGTACCTACTCGCTACTAAAGTTGTAGCCAAATCTAAGACAATAATTATAATTTTGTATATTACATTATTTCCTTCCTTATAATAATATGAAGTACAACCGGTGTCAAACTAAATAAGTAAGGTTCACAGGGCTTTTCAAAAAGTATAACTATTTCTGTTTTTGTTCGTGTTTATTTTATCTCTTAAGACAAGTAAGATGTATGATCATAAATTAGGTAGGATGGTGATGATACGTACTTTTCTATTATATACAAAATCTGCTCTAACTTAATTCCTCCACTTTCTCCATTCCCTCTCCATCCATCATCATGCTTTATCGTGTCCACATGCATTTCAGTCAGCATACCTCTATAATAATTATTATGATTGCTAATGGAACGCATCTGGCCAATGCATCCAAGCTAATTCGTGTGTCATGCTCGATATCAACTGGTTAGATGGGAATGCACGCGAGTCAATGAGAGCAACTGTTGCTTCCTATATCGTAATTTTATGACGTATAACGTTTTATATCTTTTGATGGGATCTTTTAAAACTCATATGGGTGTTTTAAGTGTGACCACTATGTGTCTGTCTGTGGTACTAAGCTCTTGAAGGGATGAGCTGTTGTGGATTTTTTTATAAAAATGGTAAAATCTTTTGCCTTCATTGAGATTGTTTATTCCTATATACCTAATTACCTGTAGTTTTCTGTAATTCATGTAGTATAGGGGTTTGTTATTTTATTGTGATTATGTAAACGACGTACTATGCTCTTTATGGTATATACTATGTATAATTGAATAATAAATGTCATTATTACCTTTAAAAGGTTGATCTCACAAATAAAAGCAATTTATATAAACAAAATATTAAGTAAGTACTTGATTGTCATGAAACGATTTCATAGGAAAATGTTTGTTTTTGCTTGATTTGTCCAATTGATACTGATGCATTATGTGCGTGTCTTTGCGTGTTTTTCTACAATTGAGACTAATTTATAGTGAACCGTCCAGTGGAATTTTTGTAATTTTTTATAATTGACATAATGATCAATTTTCCGCTTAGACTCTTAACTATCTAATTTCGACAGGATTCTTAGAATTATTAAATACTATGGTAAATATTGATCTGAAAGAGCATTCATAAGACAACTACACTACGTTAAAATACGACACGTATAAAGGGAACTCTATGGATTGTTCATTTTATCAGACCTTTCAGTAGTACCTAACAATTACACAAATATTCAGGTCTATCATTTTATTTTTATTTAAGTACTAGCTGGTGCCCGCGACTTCGTCTGCGCAGGTTTAGTATTTCGAACAATATGTTTACAAATTGTAGCCTATGTGTTATTCTGATGTATAAGCTATATTATTGCAAAGTTTCATTAAAATCCATTCAGGAGTTTTTGCGTGAAAGAGTAACAAACATCCATACATCCATACATACAAACTTTCGCGTTTATAATATTAGTAGGATGTGGGTGAACTAACAAAACCTAACTTTTGTGCAAAACCTAAACCAGCTATTTACTTTACTACAGACTATAATAGATAATGAAAATGTTTCTAAGAAGTTTCATCTTTATAAAAAAGAAGATATTTTTTGATAGACGGGCAAAATTGAATACAGCAGCAAAATGGACTGGAATAACTATTCGCTGAAATTAGCATACCGACAGACCATTAGATCCAATCCGACTAATCTTATTTCTATCAGTTACACAAGACACTCTCGGTCAGTGTCCACCTTTAAATGAAATATTGGACGCAGCTTTACACACAGCTATTAATATGAGCACGTGCCAACATTCAAATGCCAATAATAGATATACCACACTACACCACGGGTTGAAACACTCATTACAAGATCAATGATCTTATTATTCCAATTCGAATTTCACTAGCGAATTCGAATGACAGTTTGCGTTTTGACAGATGACAGTTTGGTAATTTTGACATAAGGAAATGGAACAGGAAATGGAACAGGAAATGAGACTCACTATAGTTCTCGAAAAGAATATCATTTGAATATTATAGAAGATAAAAGAAGAAAGAAAAAAGAAGAAGATAAAACAGTAAAGTTGTGTGTTGCGTACAATAATGTCTTTAGTGAAAAAGCATCTTAAAAATGCTATCGCATGTGATGTCTTTGAGCAAATACTAAGTTAGATGATATTAGACTATATAACGGACTACACTAAAAAGGCTGTAACATAACGGACTACACATGAAAGAATTCCACCCCCAACAACATGAAACTTACTGCCAAATCTGTCTAATCCAATGTTTTTCCTTTTCCAATAATTTCCTTTAACTTTATATCACATTTCAAATACATATACGATCGTCTCTGCTTGGCAGCCTCTGTGTATCTATGCAACACTGACAAACACGAACTGATATGCTATGTTAATATTTGAATGCCATAATAGAGTAGAAACAATACAAGTTTTATTATTAGTTATAGTAGGTACTTATAAGTAGCGCGGATTATGAAGATTTCATTACCTGATTGTGTTTTGTTTAATTGTGCTTTGACAAACATTTGTGTTAATTAGAACATCACAGCGTAAAATAAAACGTCTGTCTGTAGATTTTTGTAACCTATACTTTGTTTTGCGATTATAAATTGAAAGACACTATATGAATCACAGTTCAATCTCCAATCGCAAACAACGCATAGACTGGTTATAGGAATCCATTGTATAGGTATGGTCCAATGATTAAAGTTACCTTTGGTTTTTCGTTAATCCTAAGACATGATTGGATTAGCTTATAGGTAGGGATTAGAAACTTCAAGTTACATTGCAAATAAATGCCATGAACCAATTTATTTTCTTAGATAATTATAGCTACCATTGAAATAGGTTTATTGCATCTTACAAAATTTAAGTATTACTAAGGTAGTAGGTAGTTTAGGTCAACTATAAATTGTCGTAAAGAAAGTAAATAAACAGATTATTAAATTCGCATAAAACTGATCGAGACTCCTCTCAAAAACTCTTTGTATTTTGATTGACTTATCTTAACCAGGTAAGTATCTATGAACTCAAACATGGATAAAATTCGCTGCCAAACAATAATCACAGTATATCATAAAATATTTGTAGCCATTCCAATAATTGTCTCCATTCCAAGTGATATAATTAAATCCCAAATCACGTGCAGGTATTAATACCTATCTTGTCAGAAATCATTGTAGTTGCATTTCATATTAAGTGTTAATGTCTAGTCGTTTATTTTAAGAATGATTAATTCATGATAATTATCTACTGACTATTTTTAGGCATAAGACGCCTTACGAAGCGCTACTCAATTTTATGTAAAAGTTTTCTCAAGCTATCATCTGTTAACGTCCTGTCACATTTACCTATGTATTTTTTGAGAGAGAAATAAGTATATACTTTTAAATAGAACTTTTCTTTTTTTTAACGACGTCAAAAATCATCAAATGACCCCTCCCGCTGTGGGTTAGCAGCGGTGAGGGAGTGTCAGACTCTTACTGACTACAAACCGTCGTGTTCCGTCATAGGCCTTTATGTACCAGGGCCGCGGTATCTCTCTCGAACAACCCGCAGCTCCGGCAGGCCTTGACCCTGCTGGGCCCCGCTGAGGTCTTTTAAATAGAACTTAAAGTTAAGTAACGTTTGAGTGTCTCTAACCTAACTATCGGAGATGAATTCAAATAGTAAAAGTTTGATTAAATCGACCTGTTTTGTTTGTACCTATTACTATATTCCTCTTACGTTTATAACTGGCTCGTACCTATTGGTCAATTCTACGATTCCTTCTTGGTCTTTGCAAAGAAATCGTAGAAAGTTGTTGTTGCCAAGAAATAACCAATAATTATAAAGGTGATGCCTAACTTTTTGTACATACTTAGAGTAGAAGAACTTGAGAAACCTACTTTAAAATGTGTCTGTGTTTCTAAGTATTTATGTATCTTCTGCCTGCAGTTTCACGTGCGTCCTAAGGTAGTTTTGCACATGCATAAAAAGTAGCCTAGGTATTTGTTATTCTGAAAAAATCCAAAGTTTTATCAAAATCCATCCAGTAGTTTTATCGCTAAAGATTAACAAATACCCGCTTTAATCATATTTTGTATCCTGATTATAATGGGTAGAAAAGTTTTTAGTAAGCATTTATGTATTTAAACCTTTTAACAAATTGCTCAACTAGCATTATATTTTGCATTTAGCATTATTTCTCCCTATGTTTATCTTTTATTCACTCGCTGTGGCTCTATCTATAGCCAAAATATTGCCACAGGTTATATGGCTGGTCAGGTATCAAGCACAATAATCTTTTTCATGTATTTTTTGGACGAAAAGTTTTTGTGATTGTATACGCTCTTATGAAATAACGTGAGGCTTGTTTACTTTAAACACCTAATAAATAACCAGTAAACCATTGTTACTAAATAAAATCACAAAAAAACTCACCTTTTAATTGCTTAATTTTGACTGATTTCCAACTTCTAGGTCACAAAACAAATTAATTTTCACTTATTTTTCCCGCCACCAAGAAAAAATTACGACAAACAATAGACAAACTGCAATGAACGCCACTTTTAAATTTGGAATGTTAGAACAACGCGCCGAAGAATTTAAAAAATCGAAGGCGTCACACATACAGCCTATATTGGCACGCAACGAGAATTAAATGGTGGAATTTTCATGGTGGCCCTGATTTTTATGTTGTTCTTTTAAGTATTATAGCCGTATGTATGGGTGTTAAATCTAATACAAAGCTGTGGTGGAGTCTTCCGACTTTTGTTGGCAACTACATCGTTGCATCTGCATCAAGGTTATTTTAATCGTCTGCCATGACTTATTGAACTTTTATTTGTAGGGACAATTTATTGGTCTGCCTGTACTGAAGAACCGCTGGACAGTTACGCAATGGTACATGTTTCAATTAAATATCGTTGCAATAACAACTCTTTTTCATTATGTTGTATGTGTATTTTATGTAGACAGGTATCTCTTATAGGTATATTTTTATTATTCCGAAAAAACTGAATTTGAAATAATTAATTTAGTTATTAGATTATAATTAGTTGTTAGAAAATTAAATTCTTAAAATTTAATTTTCTAACAACATAAGCTTAAAATATATATTTTATTTATCTATAATTATACTGTCTTTCATTTTCTTTACTGGAAACTGTGCCATCTGTTCACAGTCGTATGAACCTGTTTTCTCTCTCGCGGTATTACAACGGGTCGACTGTACTTTTTGACATTGTGATTCCTAAAGTAAAATATAGATGTCGTCTGAGAGCAAATTATGAAAAATACATTATTACTTTATTTAGGTAAGTATATACATGTTTAACTATGTACTAGCTAAAATATCTAGGTATGTGTTCTATAAAAAGAAGATAATGAATTTTTTTTGCTCATAGCATTAAAATAACTACATATTTTTTACCGTATAAATAATAATGACTACTACAAAAATGCTGAAAACGCAAAATTCGAATTATGTGTAAACTTTTCACACATTAGGTACGTTAAAACCTCCTTTCAGAATATCCAGTTTTAAAAATGGAACACACGTTAACACGAGTCCGCCATTAAAACAATGGCCACAGATAACTTTATGGTTTGAACATTTAAATCCCGTGAATCCCTTTTACCGTTCCCCGCGAAAATCTCTAAAATTGTGGGATACCAACCAAACGCCGACAAAATGCATTTATCGGGCTAACAACGGCAGTGATATACTGCCTTTAAAAACCGCTAGCTAAATTCAAAATTGTTTTTGAGACAAATTAACACATACTTGGTGTTATCATACTAATATAATGAAGAGGAAGCATTTTTTTGTTTGTTTGTTTATACCCTGAAGGCTCTAAAACAACTGAATCAATTTGAAAAAATCTATATGTATTTTATCGCGGTACGGGCAGTAGCAGGCAGAAGCGGGTGAAACCACGGGTAAACGGCTAGTACTAGATATATGGAAAGCCGAGTTTATAGTCATCATCCTCCGAGCCTTTTCCCAAATATGTTGGGGTCGGCTTCCAGTCTAACCGGATTCAGCTGAGTACCAGTGCCTTACAAGGAGCGACTGCCTATCTGACCTCCTCAACCCAGTTACCCGGGCAACCCAATACCCCTTGGTTAGACTGGTGTCAGACTTACTGGCTTCTGATCACCCGTAACGACTGCCGGGAAGGATGTTCAATGACAGCCGGGACCTACAGTTTAACGTGCCATCCGAAACACAGTCATTGGTGTCTAAGATATACTTAGAAAGTACATACAAACTTAGAAAAGTTGCATTGGTACTTGCCTGACCTGGGATCGAACCCGCGCCGTCATACTTGAGAGGTTGGTCCTTTACCCACTAGGCCACCACGACTTTTTTAAAGCCGAGTTTATAGTATGTAATCTATAAAATAATCAAAAAGGTGTAAGACCTTCCCCACAAAAAATAATAACAAAGTATCCCATTCAACAGGTCAGTGTGTCACCTCACTAGTCGTTTTCGGATTTCAGCGATTTTCAAGTAGTTCGCCGTTACAAGAGATTTTTGCTCGCACAGCAAATTTTCAAATACTGCGAAGCTTTTGATGTCCAACGAATAATTCGGTTTGATCGAATAATATTTGATTCCTGGCATACCTTTTGGGAAGCGTGATTAGACTGATTTACTAAGCATCTTTTCATTTTGTTTGATAATGCTTACTGTGGTAGTTTTTTGTCTATTTCGGTAAAGGTCATGAGCAATTTAATATATGATGTATGTATTTACTACTAGCTTTTGCCCGCGACTTCGTTCGCATGGAATAGTGACTTCCGGCAGATTTTTGGTTTTACCCACATAGTTCCCGATCTCGCGGGATTTTTGAGACGTTCCCGCTCCCGCAGGATTTTTGGGATAAAAACTATCCTATGTCCTTTCTCGAGTTCCAAACTATGTCTGTACCAAATCGACAAATACAACGGAACCAAATTAGAATTTACGAAACAGGACCAATCCACATAAACGACCATACAACCGACAATACAATTTTTCCACTACGGTACCGAAGCGCTCGGCCGATACCCAACCAAATGCGTGTAACGAAACCATAGCGCGATCTATTTCGATCCCAACGCCATCTATCGAGCATAGTGACAACTCGGATTATTTATCTATACTCCGTTCGGGCATTTTCTTTGTACTAAAAGTAGTATTATATTGTTATTATTTTTTTCATACCTTTTTACTATTTATTTACTTTTTTCCGATGAATTAAAACAACATGAACCGAACTCGTGTAACGATCGACACAATTGCGCGTAGTACTAATAAAATTATCTATACTCCGTTAGAGCATTTTCTTTGTAGTAAAACTTTTATTATATTAATATTAATTTTTTTACACCTTTTTACTGTTTATTTACATTTTTCTGATGGATTTTCCGATGAATTAAAACAATAACATGAACCGAACACGTGTAATGACACCATTGCGCGATTAACGCCATCTATCTACGGAGCATAGGAACAGCATTTCGACATTTGACCAATAGATGGCACTGTATGTCCGTAATAAATTTTATTTTTTATTTTTATTTTTTGTAATAAAAACTATCCTATGTCCTTTCTCAAGTTTCAAACTATGTCTGTACCAAATTTCACACAAATCGGTTCAGTAGTTTAGGCGTGAAGAAAAGACAGACAGACAGACAGAAAGACAGACAGACAGACAGACAGACAGACAGAGTTACTTTCGCATTTATAATATTAGTTTGGATTTATTGTTGATGGGATTGTTATAAATAATTTTACATAATATAAAATCGACTTAATTGATGTCTAAGTTTACTTGATTATTTTTATCGGATAGCTTGTGCTATGTGTAATAAAAATAAACAGGATTAGATTTATAAAATTGAATCACTTAAACCGCCTGTATTATTTGCAAATTTACGTTTATTGTAATTAAACAAAATAAAAATTGAGGTAAAAAAATCTTTAAAAACAAGCTTTTATTTAAATGCGCTAAAAAGAAAAAAATAAACTTTTACTGTAACTTTACTGTCAACTTATAACGACATTTCAAATTTAACATATTTCACACAATTTATACGTTTTAAAAGCTTGTCGCGAGATTTAAGTACTCGTATTTACTTTCTTAGTGAAATCGCGACAAGCTTTTAAAACGTATGAATTGTGTGAAATATGTTAAATTTGAAATGTCGTTATAAGTTGACAGTAAAGTTACAGTAAAAGTTTATTTTTTTCTTTTTAGCGCATTTAAATAAAAGCTTGTTTTTAAAGATTTTTTTACCTCAATTTATTTTATACTTTTTAGTTTTCACCTGGTAAGTTCCTAAGTCTAAATTCTGTAGCGGCGGTCATCTTAGATTTTGATTTGGTAAAGTGCACTTTATTCTAATTTTCAAGCCCTGTCATTGGATACCCATATGGATGGGATTTAAAAAATAGGTTATTCACCATTTTGTAGCGGCGGCCATCTTGGATTTTTATTTCGTAAAGTGCAATGTGTTCTACTTGTCAATCCCTTTCATTTGATACCCATATTGTATAGGTACCTTAAAAATAACTAGTCCGCCATCTTGTATATTTAGCCATGTTAGATTTAGGATGACGTCACATAGCTTAACATGCATTGTCATCCAAACTAAACATGTATGCAAAATTTCAGCTCAATCGGTTGAGGGCAAGTGCCTTAAAATTGAGTTGTAAAATTTCACCCGAACACACATAGTTACATACATACATACATACATACATACATACATTGCAAGTTAAATAAAAGCTTGTAAAAATATTACATACCAGTTACGATTCCAAAACGAAACAAACATATAGCACGAAAACAGTTTTACACTCATCACAAGTCACTTGAGGGTTTTTCGAATAATTATTATTTTATATCACTCTAGCGAGTTTCAAATAATCAACTAATATCACAGTAGCACCCACAATAAAAACTGCCAAAACAAAAGTATAGTCACAAGTAGAGTCACAAAATTGCACTTAGATTGAGCAAACACTAGTATTATATTTTTTTTTAATTTTAAGTCATAAAATGTTCTCGTATGTATAATATATTATATTTTTCGAAATGTGTTTTCCTTGTGTACAAAACAATTGCTAAACAACAAATCGTATGTAGAGTAGCAGGTCGTGTGAGATAATTAGATCACACCAATGATATCGTGGGGGACCCTGTTTAGGTATATTCTGCAATAATATAATAAATACAGTGTATACAGGGATAATCGCCGGTTTTGTGTCACCATTTCAAGTGTATACAGGGATAATCGCCGGTTTTGTGTCACCATTTCAAGTGTATACAGGGATAATCGCCGGTTTTGTGTCACCATTTCAAGTGTATACAGGGATAATCGCCGGTTTTGTGTCACCATTTCAAGTGTATACAGGGATAATCGCCGGTTTTGTGTCACCATTTCAAGTGTATACAGGGATAATCGCCGGTTTTGTGTCACCATTTCAAGTGTATACAGGGATAATCGTCGGTTTTGTGTCACCATTTCATTAAAGTTGTCTTAAAAGGGCTTCAGCGTGTTGGCTTCGGCCCCACGTTCGCCTTCCAAAAGTCCGGGACTCTGTAGTCCTGAGTGCATGGCAGAGACTTACATAATAAATACTTTTACTTACAAAAACGTTGAAATGTTAAAGAGCGAGATAAGGTCACATTTCAAACTAATAAAGTCTGTCCAGAAATCTTTAGAGCCAGAGATAGGCAAATATATACTTTTTGTTCTAATGCGGAAAAAGTGGGGACATGGATGAAACTGCGGGGAATAGTTAGTAATTGTTAGTTTTATGTTATTCAGTTATCATTCTTACTCAATGCGTGCTATTAAATCTAATCTCTTGACTATTGAAAAATACCACGAAATACAGGTTACAGAATAAACCGTCTCAAATCATGGTCCCCTAACATTGTAATTCCAATAGTTGCATCACAGTAGGTATACACATAAGTGCATCCTTATTTTCCTTATACTAATATCTCAACAACACTGCAGAAATAATGACATAGTACCTACCTATGTGCTCAAAAAATGTAAGAAAAAAACATACTTGTTTGACAAGTGAGATTGACTGTGTGCTTAGATGAACTGGTTTTAAAAATAGAATAGTATTGCCTGTTTGGGTGACACCTTTTAATATTGTAACCTCTATTTAATTTGTAGGTGTAACCTAACTTACCGTCTGGATAATAAGCACTGCGCAGGTGTAATACCATGCTGTTGGGACAAAGAATATGAATCAAAGAAGGCTAACATCATGTTGGTATTTATACTTTGTGTCGGTCTTAATGCTCATCCTATTTAGGCTAGCAGTCGTCACATTCACTAAAAATATGTCAGGGATAAATGCAGCCATTTAAAAGACCTTTACAATAATAATGCTAGAAATATAAGTCCAAAACAAATTAATACCTAGTAAATCCGCAATAACCGCGGATAGGTTCCGCTGAAGGCGGATAAGCTGCGGATATTTGTACCAGGCAGCAGTCTTCTCGTAATTACGAGAAGATAAATAAAAACTAGCGACGAAGATTATGAGTAGCAATTAAGCAAGCATTGCTGTCATTTTTTTGAAAGGGGACGATTCATTAAAGTTATAAATCTATACTTACTGATTAAAGTTAAAACTGCTTTTTTTGTTTGAATGTTTGTTTGTTTACTTTAACGTGCAAATCTCAGAAAATACATGTCGGGTTTGAAAAGTTTTCCGTTTTTATAGTCAAAGTGTTAAGGAAGTGAAGTTGTTCCGACAGGATGCCGGTTAAACCGCTGGCAGAAGTAAGCAACTAAGTACCTATATTTCTTAAGCACGACGTGACAAACCAGCCTCCCTTTTTAATGACACCATTAGTGTTGTTATAGTACAATTTAATTATCATAAGGTCACAGCAGCAAAGGCATGTAAGTTGAAGAGGACTGTATAGTTATCGGCGCGGATATTGAGCTCTCGGCGGAAGAGTGGGGATCGCTTTGCCCCTGTACACATAAGGCTATAAACCAATAAATCGCTTCTGCGCAGGTGAAGGTCAGGGCTCAATATCCGTGCCGATAACTATAACATGTTTTCTCTTAAATTGTTGTAAATTCGTATACTACGAAAATATAGCAAGGATGACATAATTACCACCCAATACCCAGTGACGTTAAACTTTATCAATAAACCCCCAAAACAGTACCAACCTTACGTAAGGAATTTCACCTACCATGCTAGCGTACGTCAAATGACGTTTGCATATCGAGTGCACGAATCCGGCGACTATTTGTCGTCAGAGATTCCGTTTTGGCACAAATCTGAGTCGTGACATCATTGCTCAGATAAGCGGTTGGCACGAAATTTGGATTCTCTGGTGAAAGATGCTCTGAGTTTCGAATTTGGACTGACTTGATGGTGGACTGAAATGATACTAGGTACCTATCTTTCATATGTGGCTTTGGATATTTTATCAATTTTTTATATACAAAATATTTCTGTAACATCTTATCCACCTTGTATTCTTCTAGAAGGAGTGGATCTAACACACGTGGATCTCCATTTTCGAAAGTCAAGTTTTGCGGGTCCTAATATCCCATGTCAATGACCTCTTAAATCGAGAACTCGGTGTCTACTGATTTAAAATTCCCCTTCATTTTAAAACTCAACTTTGCTGTATAGCAATTGCTCTCGAACAAAAGAGTTTGAACGCAAAACCAGGATTGATACTAGCACACAGAAGAACAAGCGTACACAAAAACATTTTGAAAAGCTTACAAAAAACAAAACCGTTGCAAAAGAGTTTTAAAACGTTCGAAAAACAAAGTGCCTATACCGCCTATACAAATAAATGAAATAACTCTGGAAAAAAATAACAAACCGCCGAGTAGTGTATTACTCGGTCACAAAAGAGAACTTGTTCTAAAAATACAATGGGACCGCTACAATGGAGGCCACTCGTTTCATTGTTCCATATGAGGCTTCGGTACATGGAGGATGTAGGCTACAGAGTCTGAACTTCATGAAATCGCACCACCATACATTGGTCGCTAGGTTTGCAAGATTGATAGGAAGTTATCCTGGTCTTGAAAGAGGTTTTAGAACACATGCACATCCTTCCATCCACAATATGAAGTACCATCTGTTAAATTTCTAGCCTCGATTAAAACCTCTACGTTCATCAGTCTTCTTTTGTAAAGAAAATAATTTAATGTGGATCCTAAGTCTAAAAGCATTAAGTCCTGTGAGAGTATTCACAATTTGTTGATATGCTTGAAAACTATGACCTCTGTAGAGTCATTTTTTTGTGTAATTCATATCGTAGTTATAGAAGATACGAATTTTATTGTAGTGGTAAAATACTACACGCTTATTTATTTTAGAGCAATAATCATTTTATTCCAACTTCTGAACTGAAACTTTTTACGTCTCCGTTGGGCTAATAAATCGCAAGTGTCTATTTGAGTGGTTCTTTTGTTTTAAAAAAAAACAAATTCCTTTGATGTCGGTTAATTAAACAAGGTATTACCTACGTAAATAATAAACTTATTTCGTAACTTGTTCATGACGTTAATCTCGCTGTTATTAAACGATTTATACTATGTAGTGAAGCAAGTACACCTTAACCTTGTAAACCCACATTTTCTTAATAACCCAAGCCGCCTTCCTCAAAAATAATGCCTTAATTAACAATTAGGTTAACATGAGAGGTTCCCAAGATTAATCTAATAGCGGATAACCAACGCGTTATCTCAAATTTCACGCTCCGGTAAGGCTCCTCTTATCTTTAATAGGGCTATTCACGATATTACTGATTAGAAAGGTACCTGGCAACATGATGGAATTAAGGTACCTAGCTGTTAGAGTACACCATGGGAAATAGCTTGAAAATTTTTCTTTCTTAGCAGGTGTACATGATCATCATCATCATCATCATGAGCCTATCGCAGTCCACTGCTGGACATAGGCCTCTCCAAGTGCACGCCACTGAGATCGATTTTCGGCTTCTCGCATCCAGCTCCTGCCAGCCGTCTTGCGCAAGTCATCACTCCACCGTGCCTGAGGACGTCCTACACTACGTTTGCCGAGGCGTGGTCTCCACTCTAGAACTCGTTTACCCCAACGGATATCGGTTCTTCGGCTAATATGGCCAGCCCACTGCCACTTCAGCTTGCTGATTCGGCATGCTGAAGTGGCAGTGGGTACATGAATAGAACTTAAGTATGTATGAGCGTTCCTATGGCAGGCTGTCGGATTTCGAAAGAACTTACTGTATGATGTTTGTAATTCAATCGTGATGTAAAAATTCAATGGCTTTTTGGTGATTTTGTACGCAACTTTGAGAATAATTTGATGCTCGGGCTTGTAGGGTCCTTCGACGAATTATTATGATATGTTATTTCTGTGTACTTCATATAATGTTTGGTATGATGATTTTATGTAATTTACCGTCAGTTGTGAAGCTACCACTCATAAATAAATAAATAAAAACGTGCAGCTCACTCTATATGAGGAAGAAATATATCATGAATTTCTTTAATTTAAACCAAAATATGATCAAATTATAATACGCAGTAGGTACTTGCTGATAGATAGGCGTTAATAGGATCAATTATAGAAATACTGATCGCCCAGCAAAAAAATATAAATTTTCACTTATAATACCACAAGAGCTTCAAAATTATCGGGTATTTTCCGATAGGTTCGTTGCAAACAAATGAAGGAGTCAAGTTTTTCAGGTTAAAAAATAACGAGCGCGAAGCGCGAGTGATTTTTCCTGAAAAACTTGACGACTTTATTTGTTTGCAGGGAACCTTGAGGGAAATGCCAGATAATTATGAAGCTCGTGTGGTATTCGGGAGATTATTTTTCCGTCCCAAATGTCGGCCACAACCTGTCAGTTTGACGTAGCAACGACCAGAGAAAATATTCAAAAAATTTTCAGTATAATACCATGTAGGTTGTACCACGTGACGTCGAATGGTGCAATTCTATTGGTCGATATTTGGGTCGGAAAAATAATCATTTATATTTCCATCTCAGTTCTAGAACTATTTTAAACAAAAGATTTATACCGCTCATTAGGGGCTCAAAGAACTGATGGACGCTATATTTTTATTTTATTTTTTTTGCCCACAACGAAGGTTAGTGATAATGAGGGTACAAGCACTTTGTATGGGCAATTGCTTTCATTTGATGTAATCTGTATTAATTTTCAACGCTTATATAGGCACCTTTTTCTTTCTGTAGTGGATTTTAATAAGAATTATTTTGTACTAGCCAATTATAGTGGATCCACCTGCGTCCCGTGGGAACTGCTGCTCGTAAAAAATATAATACTTGAGTCAGTAAGAGTGTAGTTTAAAATCGGTCCAGCAGTTTTTGAGTTAAACTATTATACACAAATAAAAATACTTCTCTTTATTATATTAGTATAGACTTGCCAATCCTAGGTTCCAGGAATTACCATCCGTGTAGAAGACCAAATACCTTTTTTGGCAGTCGGGTAAAAATACAAGAATGTACAAAATGTAGTAACTAAACGTGTTTGAAATCGTCGCTAAAGTTAAATTGATCACGAGTGTGTTCTAAATTCAAAACGCTGAAGTTTTAACCGTATTAATGCAACTGGTATACGGCTGACAAATTGGATAGCAAATACGTAGTAGTTTGTAGGGTTAAATGATAAATGATATTTATTTATGTTCATAGGTTTATTAACGCACTTAAATTTTTAAAAACTAGATGGTTGGCAAATCCTGTCTAACTACCTTTAGAAGGAACACCAAAACAATCTCAAGGATCACGGTCTGTTTTGAGGTCTAAAAACAAAATAAAATACGTTTTGGTATTGTAATAGTTATAATTTATGATTATTAATTGTTAAATTAATACAAAAAATAATTTATTATCTTAGTTCAAAAATATACATCATAATATCAATACTATGAGGTCAGCCTCTTTGATTTCTTGAGCATTTAAATCTTTGGTATTATTATTCACATTTTGGCCAACACACGAGCAGACTAACGCAATCAGAATTAATCGCATCAAGATGCGATTGTTCAAAATAGTAGGGATTGCTGAAACCATTCCATACTTGAATGTGTCACTATACATACCCCTATATTGGATAATCGAGTGTTCCACTGATTCTATGTTTGACTGCTCGTATGTCGCTAATTATAAAACAACTAGCTTTTGCCCGCGACTTCGTTCGCGTGGAATAGTGACTTCCGGCAGATTTTTGGTTTGACCAATAGATGGCGCTATATGTCCGGATTAAATTTTATTATTTTTATATTTTTTGTAATAAAAATATCTATCCTATATCCTTTCTCAAGTTCCATACTATGTCTGTACCAAATTTCACACAAATCGGTTCAGTAGTTTAGGCGTGAAGAAAAGACAGACAGACAGACAGACGGACGGACAGAAAGACAGACAGACAGAGTTACTTTCACATTTATAATATTAGTTAGGATAGAAAATCGATCGTGTCTCGCGTATAACAGCGCTTCGGCATACAACATGAGGATAATTTTTCGAATCAGATATTTTTTCACGGAGACAGCAAATCCTTAAGGCGAGGAAGTGGTCAACAATAATTCCATAACCGGCACGCGCATCTAAGGCGCCAAAAGGGGTCGGAGCGTCTGAGCGGGGCGAGGATAACAATACGCGCGCTAGCTTATAACTAAAAGTCGTAAGCGATAAAATGGTTTTGTAATTTTAATATTTAGAAATGATAATTTAATAAAAATTCCTACTACCATTTTAAAGAGTATGTATATACTCAACTACTAAAAAAGTTAAGAGGCTTAAATCGGTCCCGTTTGCCCATAATATGTGAATCTCTTTTTAAAAAGAGGTATGTTTGATATATTTTTCTCTGTTATAAAAGTTACCTAATCATGTTTCTACAACTAACAAAATAAGGCTTATATCATGAACTTTCAGGTAACCAAGTTGTATTTTGATCCGTTTTGTATTTACTGAGAAAAATTGACATCCTTGGCGCCAAAAATTCCAATTCGTCCTCTTAATTACGTCAGTCGCAGCTAGAAGCTTCTATCCAGCTGTCTCAATCTATCCGTGTATGACCAGCCATATGTAATGCAATTTCTACCTTAATCAATAATTCTTAAGGTCTTAAGTTAGTCAGAATCATCAAATGGTGGTAAATCATCATCTTCCTCTTCAATTGGCATTGAAGACGTGTCACTTTCCTGAATCAAGCGTTGCTGATTACTTTTGTGAAGCTGCAGCATTTTATGAGTCGTTCTTTGGAAGAATCCTCGCTGAAATGGGAAAGTAATAAACCTACTTAGTTGTCAAATATTTTAATGTTGAAATTTGAGGTGAGTAGCATCATAAGAAAATGTGACAAATCTATTACTAATATAAAGATGAAGAGTTTATTTGAAATCACTAATCTCCGAAACTGCTGGGTCTATTTGAAAATGAAATATTCTTTTAAGTTTTAGATTTAGAGCCCATTTATTGATGAAGGCTATAGTAAATTTTCCCTAGAAGTAATTCCCTATGTATGTGGGTGAAAGCTGTGTTGTAAACTTAATAGTAATAACTCCTTGTGGAATCTACACACTCACCTTATACAATATCGTTACTATCAAAGCCAATAACAATAACCCCAGTAGAACACAGATTAGTATCAGCTTCCATGTATAACTCTCTGGCTCAAGAATCAGCGTTGTTTTTACTTCAAATGTTCTGGAAATTAATTTAAAATATGTATCCTGTGGTAATATAAAAATATGTCCAATAGGCGTGATGACAGGGTTAAAAAATAGTGATTCTAAAGTCCGCATTTTAGATTGGCAAACAATATTGGACACGTATTTTTATTTTAACAAAACATTCAATATTTTCTATGTTGTATCTTACCTATATATTTATAGCAACAGAGATTGAGAGTGGTAGCTTGTGACGTCACGTTCATGTAGAAATGTTAAACAAAAGTGACGTAGCGTAAAATTCAATCGAGTTGTGTTGTTGTTTGTGAGAGAAAAGAAAAAATACGGGTCCTTTATTTTAGGGTTATCCAGAAGACGGACTAATTACTTTTTATCATGCACAATGCCTATTATGATAATAATGTCGCATTGCATAAATAACTGATTATAATGTATTAAATACTTACGTAATATTGTGTTTGCCACGTACAATCATGTGAGTTGTAGCGTTCAATGTTATGTTTTCTCTCAGATAGTCCCCTGAAATGATGAGAGCGATTATATTATTTAATTACTAGCTGGTGCCCGCGACTTCGTCTGCGCAGGTTTAGTATTTCGAACAATATGTTTACAAATTGTAGCCTATGTGTTATTCTGATGTATAAGCTATATTATTGTAAAGTTTCATTAAAATCCATTCAGTAGTTTTTGCGTGAAAGAGTAACAAACATCCATACATCCATACATACAAACTTTCGCGTTTATAATATAAGTAGGAGTAGGATAATTGTTCTTAATTATGATTCATGTTTTTTACGCTCTTTTAATACATAAAGGTATGAACTAGGTACCAAGAACCGTAGTGTCATGAAAATTTGCAGCAGTGTGTAGTTCTAATGACAATACAATAATTATGGTACCTGCTGTCGAACTGATCCGATGATGGAATAGGAAGATATGAACTGGATGGAACTTTTTACGTGCATTTACAAAAGCGTGTTTTCAAGTGTTTTTACGAATAATTAATTACCTTCTTTACTAAGATCCATTTGTAGTGGAACATAAACCGGGTATGAAACCTTAGCTGGGACTGACCAAATGCATTTCAGTGCATTTTTATTTGTAACGTTACTTTGTACAAGCTCACATCCTTTTATTTTAGCTGATATGTTAGTCTGAAAAATAAAATAAGTATTTAAAATATTGATGATTATCATAACTTGTGAACTTATTAACTAAGAAAATAGTTCGAAATATGTAGGTACAGTAGAAGATATTTTACTTCAATAAACGTGTTAAAACTTCAAGTAGTTAGATTAACTTCATACCTTTTCTGGTATCAGAATCTGAACAACTAAATCCGATGAGTCAGATGGACCAAGATTTGTGACCTGAAAAGAAACAAAAAAAATACGTTAACAAATTGCACTGATAATGAACGTAGGTATAAGTAGAGACAGCAATCCATTAGTTACTTTAAGTGGTACACTTACCTCAAAATAATGTTTAAACGTAACATTTGCACCAGCTGCTAAATTATCTCTTGTAACTAATAAAGTTGCATTTGGCATGGCTTTTCTGAAACAATCAATTACAGGTAAGAACTTCATCATTTTATCAATTTATTCTACAGGTTACATTGAATATTTTGGTGTTCAAACTTACCCGTTAACACTAAAGTTTGCTTCATGTACAACATTAATAACTACCTCTTCAAATGCAGTATCAGTTACATTTCTGTATAGTGCATCATTCAATTTAGCCTTTATATTCAAATCTATATCTCTGGTATCATTTACATTGTGGTTCATATCATAATCTAGTTCTATTTCCCATGTTATGTCCTCGTTTCTCAGCAACGGAGATGGAACATCACACATCATCACCAATTCTTGAAGCGAGCATTCACTCGGTATCCTTTTGGGAGCCATCGGCAAAGAAATGTTAACTTTCGCAGCATACGCTGGTTCTTTTTCATTTAGGATTGTAATCCTTGCTCCTAATTTTGTGTCAGATCCTGGAATGTAAGGGCTAAACAAAATTGATACTCGAAAGTTTAATGATGATATTGTTTGTGTCATGAGTCATGACGCATGTTTGCGTCTTTGCTATCTTAACAGTGGATAAAAGAGGTGGAAAATAATCTTACTTGTCTAATGCTTCCAAAGTCATGACCAGCCAAGGTACGCAGATCAGATCTTCACCACAATCCCTAACCAGTTGAATTAAAAATGAAGTTTTCATAGTCGACTCTTCTGATAACCTTGCAGCATTCATTAAGAACGTTGTGGAATCCTCTGGGACAATAAAATCAATCATATAGTATTGAAGAATTATATATTTTCTCGCATATTAGTTTGCCAAACTTTACCTTTCATTAGTTCATCTGGTTCTAGGTGAAATCTCAACGATATTGGCTTTGACAAGTCTGCAGACGGCTGAAAAGGAATTCTTTGTCAATTGTTGTTTATTTATTTTGATATAAACAAAATTATCATATATCTATTAAAATACTCACATGCACTTCAATAGTTTGTTCATCACATATTTCTTGACCTGGTTTTACTCGAAACTTACGAGTAGCATCGCCGGATATCATTGCCCTATTATATTCAGGATCTGCTTCAATCTTTCCAATAACATCTAAAAATTAAAGAACATGATTTAATTTCAATTCATGAGTATTTGCGTACTCATACTACTAGTTGAGGACTTGTGAACCTTGGGGGAGGCCTTTGTTCAGCAGTGGACGTCTTTCGGCTGACACGACCATAATAACTACTACTTGTAGTTGAATTTGAAAAACATGATTTTTGCCTCAAGGTACTTATCTACTTTCTCGAAATAATTATGAATTGGAATTAGATGTTTGTCGTGGTGGCCTAGTGGGCAAAGAACCAACCTCTCGAGTATGAGGGCGCGGGTTCGATTCCAGGTCAGGCAAGTACCAATGCAACTTTTCTAAGTTTGTATGTACTTTCTAAGTATATCTTAGACACCAATGACTGTGTTTCGGATGGCACGTTAAACTGTAGGTCCCGGCTGTCATTGAACATCCTTGGCAGTCGTTACGGGTAGTCAGAAGCCAGTAAGTCTGACACCAGTCTAACTAAGGGGTATCGGGTTGCCCGGGTAACTGGGTTGAGGAGGTCAGATAGGCAGTCGCTTCTTGTAAAGCACTGGTACTCAGCTGAATCCGGTTAGACTGGAAGCCGACCCCAACATAGTTTGGGAAAAAGGCTCGGAGGATGAGGATGAGGAATTAGATGTTTACAACTACAGTAATAATACTCTTACTTATTTCTACATTGTTCCAAGGTGATGTCGCTGATACACAAAACACAGCATCAAATCCCGTAGTGTTCTGAGGCAAGTTTATAGCATTCGGCACTCGAATAACTGCGTGAACCTTCATGGTTGGAATACAGCGGTACAGGTATGAAGTTTGGCTGCTGTGGGCTCCAATTGCCAGGTCTGAAACAATATGTGTCTTTTTATACCTTGCAAATTAATAGAAATAAATTAACGTTTATTTACAAATAACTTTTTACAATATCTTAATAATAATTATATATACAACATACCACTAACTTATTACCTAATATATACATCTATATATAAAGAAAGTCGTGTTAGTTACTCCACTTACAACTCAAGAACGGCTGAACTGATTTAGCTGAAAACTGGCAGGGAGGTAGTTTAGAGCCAGGAGAAGGACATAGGATAGTTTTTATTACAAGAAAATGAAAATAAAAAATACAATTTATTCCGGACATACAGCGCCATCTATTGTTCAAACCAAAAATCTGCCGGATGCCACTATTCCACGCGAACGAAGTCGCGGGCAAAAGCTAGTTTACTATAAATATAAATGTTTTAAAAAATTGCATCATAAAACTCCTCCTCATCGCTGCCCACCGGGAGTGTACCCAAGAGGCTGGCAGCATTGCCACGTTGGATGGCAATGCTTACTTTTTGGCCAAAATAAAAACCAGCCCTTGGGTCACCTGAAGTGTCAGCAAGTCGCTTAGCGATATCCTTATATAAGAGGTGAGCACTTGGACCCCACGGCCCGAGGGTTTCAACCCCAAACGGCTCAAAGGTATAGTTACCCACCAGGGTACTATATTTGCGCCGTTTGAGGTCCTCTGTAATTAATAGAAATTAAATCTATTTCCAGAGATTAAAAAGAATTTTATAATCTTCTAAAAACGTATTCGTTTGTGTCACAATTTTCTTTGGTGGCTAGTTTTTGGTAATGTGTTGTATGTAATTCACGGGCATCTTTAACTAGTAATTGTTCTTATTCTTTCATATATACTCACCATTACAATTATTATTATCAACATCAGCCCCTTTAGCTATCGACCAGCCAAATCCTCTTGCATCCATTGGCTGTATTCGCTGTACGTTATTGGGATTTAATCCCTTGGCATAACCTTGGTAAATATAGACTGCCCCTTGTCCATCATTTTCCCAAGGTGCTCCTATGGCAATATCTGAAAACGAATAAAATAAAGAATCTTGAAGCAAGTTATGTACAACACATGTAATTTTGTTTTAGAATAACATGTTAGTCGTATCAAATAGTATTTTTTTTTTGGTGGATGAACTACTAAACAATAATTATTAGTTACTTACCAAATCTAATGATATTAGGCATTACTATTAGCATTTATTTTCTAGACAATTTTACATCGATGATCAACCAGATATGCTTTCTAATATTTTGGAGTATAAATTACCTTTGTATCCATCTCCGTCAACATCACCAAGATCAGCTATAGAAATGCCAAACCATGCTCCATTTTTGACAGACCCTGCTACATGTCCCTGTTCTTCTAAAACAAATTCAGCACCCTGAAAATCAACAACATTTACTTTTTGTTAATAATAATATAATCGGCAGGTGCCATAGTTCCCATAGTTATCCCCATTCCCAGTCTATTAGCATCCCATCCTAATAGCCCTAGTAGTTTTATTCCATATTTAGCAATAGTTTAGCACAGAACCGGGGATTGTCCTTGGGTACGTTTCTATAGTGTATATAGGGATAATCGTCGGTTTTGTGTCGCCATTTCATTAAAGTTGCCTTAAAAGGGCTTCAGCGTGTTGGCTTCGGCCCCACGTTCGCCTTCCAAAAATCCGGGACTCTGTAGTCCCGTGGTCGGGTAGAGACATACAAAATAATAATATTAAATCTTTACTAACATAATGCTGAGAAGATTTTTATTTGAGTGAGCTATATAATCTCTGGAACTGGACTGATTTGAAAGAACGATCTGAATATGATAGTTTATTCATCGACGAACTTTCTATGTACCAAAGTACGGGTCACAGCACTGGCATACTGGCATACACGATATTCAATGTCTGCAAATCTTTCAATTTCTTTCTCTCTTCTTACCATTTCTTTATTCATATATACAAAAACAGCTCCTTGATCATAAGGTAGACCGCCATCATTCTTCACATAGGTTGGTGCTCCAACTAAGAGGTCGTCTAGACCATCCCCATTGATATCTGTAACGCAAAGACTGGCTCCGAAGTACGAGCCACTCTGAGGACCCTTAATTGTGGTTTTAATGTTTAAAGATTTGAATTCTGAGATCGGTGGCTCGAATATGAGTACCTGGAAAGTGAAGCGAGAAAAAAGAATTGTTAGATTTTTTGATATTACTTTCGATGAGTTGTTTCATTTAACTATAACGATAACTAAAACATTTTCAACTGTCGTATTGCCGATTTAACCAATGTATAGGCACGTTACGGTTTAGTTATCGTTATAGTTAATGGTGCAGCTGGGTGTTATAGTGGTAGTTTATTATGTTTATAGAACTGTTTACTGGTGTTACCTTTCCACCTGCAATATTAGCCCTAGGAGCTCCTGCTACATACAGAATGTTGCCATCTTTTTGGAAAACACCAGATTCAACGCTGTAACCTGTAATTGAGATATAAAATATTTGATAAAATTTCAAAGCATGGTCTTAAATTTTTCTCATGATATTAGCCTCTTGTAAGATTTTGAATAAAAATCTCTCTTACGAGTCATTTTTTAATTTATTATTAACTTAAATAACGTACCAAAATATTCGTCTGGCCCAATATCCCTTGAAAAGTAAGGATTGGCAGCTAGCAGCTTTGTCGTGTAAGTACTGGTATCGTTTGGTAAAAACGACATACTTATAACTCCTCCTGAAAAGATAAACGTGAATTAATTATTTATAGAAAGGAAGATGGGATCGAAGATGCCAATAAGATCCCCAGTAAGAGACGAGATAGTAACGTATAAAACTAGCGTATAGCGTATACAGCGCTGAGCTTGATGGTCATAATTTATCATGATTATAGGCCGTGGACTTGACGTGGTAGAGAAATCGGTAAATGATCAAATGACAAAATTATCTACAGGATACTCCAAGTGATCAGTTGACCTCTACCTTTGCTAAGTTACCAAGAGACCCTTTTCTAATCACCATCATCATCATCGTCATCATCATCATCATCTGCCGAGCCTTTTCCAACTATGTTGGGGTCGGCTTCCAGTCTAACTGGATGCAGCCTGATAATAAAATAACCATGACATAATACATACTTCACACATAATAACCATGATGACAACCATTGATTTATTTTCGAAGAAAACTATACCTGTCCATTGCAACAGTCCAGGTGCACCAAGAATGACAGTATTCAGCTTCGTGACTGCTATAGACGACCCAGCTTGCCCGTACGCATAGAAGTTCAGATGTGTACCATATTCGCCATACTCTCGTCTACTTCCATCCGTGACGTAGGCTTGACGATCTGAGTTTCAAGAGAAAAGAGGTACATGTTATTACTGCCTTTTTTAACTGAATTCCAAAAAAAATCTGGTTCTATGCTTGAAGTGTTGGTTTTCGATGTTTGGTCCATAGATCGGTGAGCATCATCGTTTTATTCTTTCATTAGGTGTAACTTAAAATATTTTTTATTTTTATTTATTTATTTAAATCAGGCTACAAAGGCCCATAGAAAATACTATACATAAATATTATAACATTAAATTATATACTAATACATATTTTATATAAACAACTTAAAACTATGTACACGAAGTGTCGGCGTCGTGTTACGCTGCGAGGAGTCGCGTAGCCATCCTCGGAATCTCCGATAGACGACACCCTTCGGCCAAAACTCTTCCTTGAGGAATGTGTCGATGTGATGAGTTGGCACTCGCACCATGAACGAATTGAAGTTCGTAGTTTATGTTCTGGCGCACCGAATTCCTCCAGTTCTGTAGGAAATTAAATTTACAGCTGAATTGAAATCAAATTGAGCTTTACTTACTAGTCAATTTCAGTGGGTAAATCACCCGGTTGCTTCTACTGGACTGAAGGTAAGTACAACCATTCATTAGCAAATGCTTCTTTCCATACGGTGCCGTCCATCTTGGAGCGTTTATCTGTAATACAAGGTATTCAAATTATTGACTACCCTGATTCGGTGCCCCCTATCCCAAAAAAACCTTTTAAACGCATGTGAAGTAAAACAACTACGGCGATCGCTTATTAAACTGATGGGCGTCCTTAAAATATCAAATATGTATATCATTTAAGACCTTGATAACATTCTGTATATGAATGTTCCTAACAGCTCTAATAAATACGAACTTTGTAAAACCATCAGCTACCACCAGTATGTGAGTATACCCCAATGTTGACTTCACAAAAGGCCCCAAGTGGTCTAAATGGAGTGCATGAAACGGTGACTTTACTTTGGCTATGGGATGAAAAAATCCCTCTTTAGAACACGAATAAAAAAAAAACAAAAAACACAAACAAATTAATTAATATAATAACAGTTATCGGAAGCTAATTAAATACTAGGAAAATAAAACACCGAGCTTCGTACGGCTTGTACGCCAGAACAACTGAACCGATTTTAATAATCTGGTAAATGCACAGATAGTCGACAGGCTGGTCAATAACATCTCGGCTACTAACCTAATGACATAGATTTTACCTACCGAGTTCAGGGACTTGTGCTCCCGATAAGTGGGGAACACATAATATACAAAAACTGCGCTAAGTTTACCATGTGTTGAAGTGGGAGTATGAAATCTGTTGAACAATAGAATATTCATACTTACCATTAATCGCCCATTAGACAGAGAAGCCATTGTAGCTCCGAACCACATGTCATCCCTAAGGAAACCAGGGTTCACTCTACTGAACATGTCATCGTTATCTGTAATTGATAAAAATTAACTAATAATTTTAAGCGGTTTGACAGCAAACTTTTAATCAGCCGATAGTTTGTTTGGGCTCATAAATTAGTGTGAAGATGAATGCAAGTATGCACATCATAAAGATCAGCAGCCTTACTTATAAACGTGAATTTAATAATAAGTAATACTTAAGGGCTGTTTAAGAAAATTCTTACTTATAAACTTTGCTTAAGCATGTCTTAACTAACTGATTAGTTAAAATGTTGCTTAGAAGGTGATTAGAGATTTTTATAAGTAAGGGGGTATGTATTTAACTGGTATTAGGCCGATTGAATACCTTGTAGTATAGTAGTTACTGATATAAATAAGTTTAAATAAACTCTTAAGTTTTATAATGTTAGTGTAGAAAAGCTACAATAATAATACAAACAAATAAATAAAATCTAGTAAATCATTACGCCTATTGTTTTACGCACTAATTAAGTATGTACATAATTATTCATCACTTATCATTGTTATAAATAGAAACAAAAGAAACTGTATTGTCCCTTTATTTATTTAGATAAACTGGTCACATTCATATCCCACAACAATTATTGCAATTTTAATAGGAATATAAATGAATATTTTATTTTTTAAACAAATAATTGGATGATTCACGCTTTGGGAGTTTACTCTATTGTTTAGTGGCAGATTTAAATGTTATAAATAATACCTAAACATATGGGATTAAGAGATTTACTGGTCCAGTTAATTATTGTTTAAATAATAATACCTAATGGCAATATATAAAATTTTCATTTTAGCTAAGTACATAATAATTAATCTATACTAATATTATAAAGCTGAAGAGTTTGTTTGTTTGTTTGTTTGAACGCGCTAATCTCAGGAACTACTGATCCGATTTGAAAATTTCTTTCAGTGTTAGATAGCCCATTTATCGAGGAAGGCTATAGGCTACTTTCTATCCCGGTACGGGAAGTAGTTCCCACGGGATGCGGGTGAAACCGCTGGCAGAAGCTAGTTATTAATATTATAATTTGTCGCAGGATACTTTTTCCTCAATAAAATGTTATTAGTTTATTATGCTGTTTACCCATAAAAGGCGTTACAATGAAACATTTTATAAGTATAGTATAGATAACACGAAATACAAAATTGATTTTTATTTTTTTACCTAATCTTCCATTTCTTCTCAAAACAGTGCAGGAAATATTCTTAGCATCCAAATTCTGAAGGGGACAGTTGAATACTGTTCCCGTTTTCATGCCACCGTGGTCATTCGGCACGAAAGCTTTTGGTGCTCCTACTAACAGACTGAAAAAAACTGTAGATTATACTAAAAATCATAGATATGTTAGAGGTGGAACCATTCAGAAATAATATTACTCATCATTTTGATGACTAATACTGTAAAGTAATCTATAAAGTATTCTATAAATCTAATACTGGGAAGTATACTTTGGACCTTATGAATCATTTACCTTCGACAACTGCATGAACATTCTGTTCGGTAGTTTTCGAGTATATCACGAACTGACAAATGAACAGTCATGGCCGAGGACTTAGTTTTTAGGGTTCCGTACCCAAAGGGTAAAACGGGACCCTATTGTTTTTTTATTTTTATTTCTTTATAATACCAAAAACCCAAAAAGTGAAATCGGCCCGACCCAGGACCGCTCGGTAGTCGTGCTTGAACTAATATTTACTTACCCATCAGAACTCAAAAGAGTAGAATATCCAAAAAACTCGGCATCGAATTCTGGATAAAATGTTATATGTGTGTTCTCATGAAATATGTGACTAGATCTTGACGAATGAGTTAAGAGAAATAACGCTGTACAAAATACTGCTTGTTTGGCCATTTTTGGTGGTATCTGAAATAATTATTAGTGTCATTAATATCTATTAGGTATATATTTTTGTACATAGAATTAAATTCTTGGGCCCAAGTTCACCAACAGCATAAGCGTCCGTTTTTCTTAAAACAACTGTTTAACTTTAAAACTTCTACGTGAAAAATTTGTGGTGATTAATTATTTCAAGAAAACTGATGTTTATGATGACCATGATCTTGGGACCTTGAATAGTAGCATTAGAAATTTTCATAAAATTACAAATCATGTATGGAAATTAATGATAATACTTATGGCATATTAACACGATATTATAAGCTTGAAACTTTTCATTCAGTTTAACAAATTTAATAAAACGTAGTCCACAATATTTCACACACAAACATTTCTCTTGCACTAACAAATATACCTCCTTAGTATCGAAAACGGGAATCAAACCCGCTACACTCTACTTAACATAAAGACAAATTCATATCTTCATAAAGGTATAAAAAAGACTTACCTAGGTAACTATGAAAATACTTGACTCAGAAATTCGTCACATACTCGTCACATATTTATATCACTTTTTTAAATAATCCTTTGAGTATAACTAAATTTATGCGCGGTAGTTTTCACAAACTTCACTACGGAACTAAAATTCAAAATAAATACTAATACCTTCTACATGTATTAAAATAATAAAGATTTGTAAAAACACTGTTCTTAAACCATACGTATTAAAAAATTGAGCGTAACTTATTGTAATATAGTGTTGTTAGTTTAAACGCATATCACTAAATGAGTTACAAATATAAAGTTAACTTTTAACTGACCTATCATTCAGTTTCGATCTGTCTGTCAGCAGTTACACACAATTTTAGACTTTACCGTTATTGATATAAGGTCTATATTTCCTTAACAAAGGTAGACCTACTAAGTTGCAATTACAATTTGTTGGTACTTACTTAATTATCATCTATCAAACAATGAACCCAAATAATTAAAACGACGGGTTCACTAATTATCTGTTACTTAACCTACTACTTAACTGATTATATTAACTGCAATTTTAATGGCACTTAGATGTTTTGGTAGCATTATGCTTATCCGCCAGTACTTTACTGTCCCTTGGTGTTTTTATCCGACTTTCCAAAAAGGTGGTTCTTAATTTGACCGCGTATATGTAATGTACGAGTATACTAATAAAATAAAGAGGATTTTTTTTTGTTCGTTTGTTTGTATCCTAAAGGCTCCGAAACCACTGAAAGGATTTGAAAAAAATTTTGGAAATCTACACTCTTCCCGAGTAACATAGGCTACATTTTATCCCAGTATGGGTTGTAGTTTTCACGGGGCAAGGACAAAACCGCGGGAAAATAGTTAGCCTACATACCTATAATTCTAAGAAAAAAACTGAAATAGTAGACATAAGATAAAATTACAGTTAAATTAAAACATTTGTAATAGTATAAATATTTACCACAGTTAGTTCATGATACACGTTTCCTGCAGATAAAAACCGGAGTCAGATGGAATCTTTTACAATAATATTATGTACTCGTATGTAGGAATCCTTGTGGCATTGAACTTTCATTGTTAAAAATCTATACTAATATTATAAAAAGAAAAACTTTGTTTATTTGTTTGGTTGTAATGAATAGGCTCAAAAACTCCTGGACCGTTTTTAAAAATTCTTTCACCATTCGAAAGCTACATTATCCACGAGTAACATAGGCTATATTTTATCCCCGTACGGGCAGTAGTTACCACGGGACGCGGGAAAAACCGCGGTAAAACGGCTAGTATATAAATATAATCATTGATAGGTCTATCTATCTACATAAACATAAGTGCTGACAAACTATAACCCGGCTTGATTGTTGCGGCTTTCACAATCTATACTGTCGCCAACACTGCAGGTGCTTCTGCCCTGCGTACTTGTGCTGCCCGATCGCAAGTAGTATAGTAGCCGATACCGTGCCATACTACTTCAATATTATAAAGCTGAAGAGTTTGTTTGTTTGTATACCAAAAATCGTTAACACATGTCTGAAAGAACCCGAACTCCACTCGTAATTGATCTACCGCCTGACCTACCTGCATTATGACATCTCCGCTCATCTTTCCTTACTCTGTGCCTAGGCCCGATTGCTCATCACAATTTTACACGACCTAAGATCTTCTTACAAAATTCAATAACGCACAGCAAAGGCAATAAATTATTAATAGTAAACCAATTAATGTTACAATTCAATAATTATATTAATAGTAAACCAGTAATTAATGTTCCAATTCAATTTCATTATATTGATGATTAATTGAATTAGATACGAGTAGATATTGCTCGATTGCTTGTAATTTTGTGCGTTCAAATGAGTCGTTAGTATCCATTTTATTATTTAATTGTAATAATATAGATATTTGCAAGCAATTTGGTAAAGATTTTAGTGCCGATTTAGTGACGATGAATTGAAGGTAAAAAGAAGATAAATTAAATTCTTTGAGATTAATTGAGTGACAGCCAACACCTGTAAGACCTTTGTTATTTTATAAAGTCTGAAACTTTATATGTGCATCTACCGTACAATGTTAAAGAACAGAAGACTACTGGGAAGTTTGACTGACGGTTACTTTGGAAGATGGAGATAGCCTATTTTTTTTTGCCTAAGTGCAGGACACGGTTCGCTTGGAGCACAGACAAAGTTAAATAAAATATGTTTTCCTAATGTGAAATTTTTTGAAAGCAGATAATATAAAATAGTACGCTTCACGCCTTTGCTTGAGAAAAACAGGTTCAGTCTTAAAAAGAACACTTCCTTCAATCTAAAAACAGGCAAAGTGCGAGTCGGAATCGCGCACGAAGGGTTCCGTACTATTATTTAGAAAATGAGCAAAACAATCACGTTTGTTATATGGGAGTCCCCCAAAATATTTATTTTTTTATTATAGTTTTCAGTATTTGTTGTTATAGCGGCAACAGAAATATGTACATCATCTGTGAAAATTTCAACTCTCTAACTATTACAGTTCATGAGATACAGCCTGGTGACAGACGGAGGGACGGACGGACGGACGGAAGGACGGACAGAGGAGCGAAAACAATAGGGTCCCGTTTTACCCTTTGGGTACGGAACACTAAAAAGCAGGTCGTAAGCTAATGCCTGAAATGAGATCGCGCCAACATTTCTCACCAACATTTATTCAATTTTCAACCTTAATCCTCAGAGTTAAGGCTACACAAAGACGCATATCATAACTTTGCATAATAACCTTAATGCAGATTGGTTTTCTAAACAAATCCTTAATACAGAATAGAGAGGCTTTTCTTTTTAATACGAGCGTTTTGTGTTTCTATACAAAGGTCTTAAAAACATCACTTTTTAAGGAATATATATTTAAATCTTTACTATGATGTCTATACTAATCTTACTAACATTATAAAGCTGAAGAGTTTTTTCTTTGCTTGAACGCGCTTATCTCAGGAACTACTAGTCCGATTTGAAAAACTATTTCACATACATAGCCCATTCATCGAGGATGGATACTTTTTATCCGGATTCGTGCAGAAGTTCCCAAGGGATTCTTGTGAAAAGGCTGACATAAACTAGAAAAAGAACGAAAGAAAACAATAAAGAACTTTCAGCAACAGTAATAATAGGTTTGTGCTAAGTACATAATGTTAGTTTTAAACCTGTCTATAATTTATGTACCAAAACCAAAAAAATACAGTCCTGATAGTAACGGTACCAACAAATATCCATATATTTTTAGTAGCTTTTTCAATAAATTCTGGAAAACTTAGAAACTAGAAAATGTATATCTCGATTGAGAACCAATATTTTTCACTGTTCTCAATCGAATCTAAACGGACTTCACGCTGACATGTCTCAACGATTTCTTAGAGATCTCTTAACGTCATATAAATCTGATAATAGCGCTGCCCGGGATCAAATGTTGACTTTTATTTATTATTCCGCTTAATTATTTTAGACTTTTCAGATTTATAGTTCTCGAGGACTTTTTAATGTATTAAATATTTAATTTTTTTGTGTCGCATAATAATGTTATCTTTCTTGTAGTCATTAGCTCTTGATTTTAAGTAGTTGTGTTAGTATAGTGAGTGTCAGAGTTTTCTCAAATCCACCTGACGGCTTTTGACGTGGAATAGTAACAACAGCTGCTACTGAGGACGCCGGCTTTACATATTCTCCACAGCCTTTGGAACCGTGCAACTGCTTGATATTTCGAAGGATATGTTATAGACCTATTCGAAAAATTATATATTTTGACGATATTTTAGCCCGGTAAGAGCTGTAATCCCATAGGACGCGGGTGAATCCGCGGGAAAACAGCTGGTACTCAGTGAATAGATAACTGAAACTTAAGTCTATAAAATAACTTTCTTGTATACAATAATTACACTCCCGATCCAATTTAGATAGTTAATTGTAATCTCCCACACATTCGGGATCTCTGTCTATTGAAGAGCAATAATGGATGTCTATCTATTGTGTAACGACGACCCCAATAGGAACTCGATAGACTATTACAAGTTTATATAAAGTTCATTTGCTTTATCGTTTGTTAATGAAGAAATTAACTATGTATTTTTTAATTAATTTACGTGCATTGAATAAAAAGATGTTGTAAGGCGCCTACTAAAAAATATATAGCATCCCGCACTGAAGATCCAAATTGCTTTGATAGCCGCGACATCAATAAAGATCAGGTATTTAACCGGTATCAAACCGACTGAAAACTGATTGGAATCGAGATATTATAAAAAAAAAATAGCATCCAATGGGTCAACTATCGGCCAGTTTAATCTGCAGTGTTCAGATATTCTAAGGTAGACTTGATAAATATTTCAATAAAAGAAATACTTACCCAAGAAAGTCTATATAACATATTCGTACACACACCCACAAAACGGTAGGTACCTATTAACTGAAATGCCGAAGAATGTTCAAAGCAGGTTCCTACATAAAAGGGGTTTTATTCCAATACCACTTTGGACCATTAGGATCTATTGAGTTGAATCTCTTAATGCTTGTAAAGGCATTCCTGGTACTTTTATTTTTTCGACTTCAAACGGGACAATTATTTAGAAGTCGTTAGTAACGTTTTAGTAGATATAATATGTGAAAGGAAATTGGTTTTATTAGGTATTTCTGTGATTGTGGCAATATGTATTCAAAGAAAAAGGTGGTTAGATTTTTATACAGCTTAATACAGGATGTAATTGCGGTGTATTTTCAGCACCTTTGTTTGTTTTTAACCGAAACTACTGAACCAAATTGTCAAATTCGTACATTGTTGGCTAGCAACACTATTCCCGAGTAACAAGGAGTATATTTTATACGGGTACGAGAAGAAGTTCTCCCGGGATACGAGTATACAGCTAGACTATTCAATTTTTGCTTCAAAGAAAGCCAAACTCACCATCCAGATCCTAATTTGATTTAATTGGAGCATGGTTATTTCAACTCATTATGACAACCAACAAGTGGAAATAAAGGTGTGAATACAATAGCTACCTTTAGATTTATTTAGACTATTGAATATTTAAGTAACTTATTTATTTAATTAACTACCTACTCTTTTTTCAACATACTTACGTACTAGCGATTTCACAATTATCCTGTAGATCTTGAGCTAAGCGCAAACAAAAAATCTTCAGCTTTGAAATCTGGAGGAAACCAAGTGTCTCAAACTATAGCCAAGCTGTTCTTTATGTAGACCATCAAAAATATTCCATACACCGAGCTGAAACCAACTAACTTAAGGTGAATTTAGTCACTAAATAAGTCATCAATAGATACAAACTTTGAACGCATGTACTAACTTACTAAGTTAAGCTACAGTTTAGAATGAGATCGTAACTTAGTTCAGTGTGTTCCCCGCTTAACATTCGCTGTGTCCTAACAGATTTTCATAGCAATTGGAACGTCACGAACATTGTGCCAGTGAAGCTGTGTCCAGTGCATCCAGCCGAAAATTTTGCCTTATTCTGATTATATTGTTTATTATATAAACAGTTCATATTGTGTCAGCAGGCGAGATCTATTGTAGGTCCTGGCTGTGTATGTAAATCATTGACAGTTGTTGCATGTAGTCAGTCTACCTATCATTAAGTTGATTTGCTGACCAGAGGAAGAATTTTCGGGTTAGTGTAGCCCGATACACGTAATAATAAATTCCTGTCTGTAGTGACCAAAACAGCAGATAAATAGAATATTGGGAACGGCCGTTATGACTTGAACACAAATATAAAGAGTAAGGTAATAATGAAACATTTTTATTTAATAAATAAATAATTTTAGGGCTGATTTTTCAATCATCAGTTAACCTCTATCTGAGGAATAAATATGGCGGTTTGACATATTTTCCGTACAAAAGCTGTCAAAACGTTAAAAATATTCCTCAGATAAAAGTTATCTGGCGATTGAAAAATCAGCCCTTAATCTTGTATATCGCTAATTATAAAACAATAGAAAATCAATTGTGTCTCGCGTATATCTGACATACGACATACAATGGTTAATCTTATTTTTTATAAAATAAAAATCTATATATCTATATATATATAAATGAAACCCGCTTTCCGTTGTCACGACATAACATGAAAACGGCTTGACCGATTTGGCTGAAAATTAGAGGGGAGGTAACTTAGACCCGGGAGAAGGTTTTAGGATAGTTTTTGTCACTATCCAGCTACGGGACGCGGGTGAAACCGCGGGCGAAAGCTAGTATTTTATATAAAAATTATGTGATTATCTCCAGAATACACCTCTTGCTACATGAATTAAATTCATCGTCATTGAGCGCACGCGTGCTAAAGGGCCGCTTTGTGATCACTTCACCAGTGGTTTTAATTGGACCGCCGTTTAGTGCGGTTTTTAACCGACTTCCCAAAATTTTTTTTTTTTTTATCTATGTATGTACATCGATTACTCCGAGGTTTATAGACCGATTTGCGTGATTCTTTTTTTGTTCGACGCGAAATAGCTGCCAGATGGTCCCATAGTCATCAGGTCAGGATCTGATGATGGAAACCCTGAGAAATCGAGGGCAACCTTCGAAAGTTGTAGGCATACATAGTGTAAAAACTTGACACTCAGGTGTATGCCTGAAAGTACTATTCAACAGTGAAGGTTTGGAGCTGACCTGATGATGGAGACCGGAGAGGGTCGAGGGAACTCGACAACTGAATATGTAAACTACCTCGTGTTTGGGCTTATATTATTTGTATTGATGAGACCTTTGCAACAGTGAAGGTTTCGAGCTGACCTGATGATGGAGACCAGAGAGGGTCGAGGGAACTCGACAACTGAATATGTAAACTACCTCGTGTTTGGGCTTATATTATTTGTATTGACGAGACCTTTGCAACAGTGAAGGTTTGGAGCTGACCTGATAATGGAGACCAGAGAAGGTCGAGGGGACTCGACAACTGAATATGTAAAATACCTCGTATTTGGGCTTATATTCTTTGTATTGATGAGAACTTTCCACTTATATGGATAGTGACAACTATTCGTATCACTGAAAAGCAGTAAATAAAAAACTTTTTTACAAAAAAATTAAACCGACTTCCAAAAACACTAAAAAGCAAAAAAAAACTAATTTTAGGTGCATCGGCCTACAAGTCGGTGGCAAAATTAACTTAGTAACATCCATTATCACTAAATAATAAGTGGCTTGTGTTCGTAGATTAAAGGCTCGTACTAGTATAAAATCGTAAACCCAATTAATAATAATGGTCAGTTTGGCGATAGGCTCACGTCAAGCACTGGTACTCAGCTGTATCTGGTTAGAGAGAAAGTCGACCTCAATATTGTTGGGAAAATCCTAGGCAGAGGATGTACATATATAGATCTATACTAATATTATAAAGAGGAAAACTTTGTTTGTTTGTTTGGTTGTAATGGATAAACTCAAAAACTACTGAACCGATTTTAAATATTCTTTCACCATTAGAAGGCTATATTATCTGCGAGTAACATAGGCTATATTTTATCCCGGTGCGGAGAGTAGCTCCCACGGGAAGCGGGTGAAACCGCGGGAAAACGGCTAGTAATAAATAAATCAACAAATGACACCTAGATTTCCAGATGTCACATCTGTTTAGCCTTTTCCCAGCTATGGAGAGGGGAGGGGGGATAACTTGATGAAACTATGAACGATGGGGTGACTGTATATGTATGTACAACCAGCTTTACCGTAGCAGCGCAATACTACTTAGTCAGACTAATCTTAGTAATATTCACAGACACTAATACAAATAAATCTAAAATCAAAATACGAGCAAGATCTACACTATCATTGCAAATCAATACCGGGATCCCTGAAACGAGTAATGTCCGCACACCACTAATCACGTTCAGCAAATATTATCCCGGGGCGTCCCAAAGTTTGAGCACCGCACTATTGCTGTAAGGACATGGAGAACAAAATGACTAGTGGAGGTGCCATACCGGAAAATCTCCTAAGAAAGTAGCGCGCCAAAATACGGGAGCGGGGGACGAGGACCGTTACTGTCTTCGCCCTTATACGCTTTCTTTGCACTTGATAATTTTTTGCAATACCAAAATTCGTTGATAGATGTCTCAAAGAACCCGAACACCCTCGTTACTGATCGTTTTGGTCATGCCCACGTTTTGACCTAGAAGAAGGCGCCTGACCTACCTGCATGATGGCATCTCCGCTCATCTTTCCTTACTCCGTGGGTGCGGACATATCCTTTATTAGTATTCAGAGTCTCACCTCTAGCGGGATCGGCGAATCAGTAACGATGAGCAAATTATGCGATGTGCGACCCCTTTTAAATAAAATTCATTAGGGCGATTTTATTTTTCGGATTAAAATTTTTGAGATATCGTCAAAGATCACGGCACGTTCACAGTTCCCCACGCGTACTCACTCTGCAAAGTTTTAGTCGGCCGATAGCTTGTTTGGGCTCATAAATCAATATGAAGATGAATGGTAGTACGCATATTACGAAGATCAGGTATTTAGCCGGTACAAGAACGACTGAAAACTTTGATTGGAATCAAAATTTTCCTAAAAAAAAAGTCAACCATCAAACTCAAACTCAAACTCAAAATCGTTTATTCAAATTAGGCTGATAAATCAGCACTTTTCGAACGTCAAAAACAAAAGACAGCCCCCAAAACGCCCGCCCTTCACCACTTCCTATGTGTTATTGCTGGGAAGAAGAAGTGGCGCAACAAACTCCCCAGCAACACATGTCTGTCTGTAAGGTTTGAAGAACCAGAATGTATACAAAACAAGTCAAATAAAAATATCATTTTCACATGATAACCATTATATAAAATTAGGAGAGAAAAAAAAAACAATACAAACTTAACACAAGTAGGCTAGCACTCAGATTTACACCCATAAAAACTAAGTACTCAAGCATTACTTATAGTCTATTAAGTGTATCTAAAGCCTCCTGTTAATAAAATAAAAATGTATTTTTAATATAAGCATAAAATCGGCGTGCCCACCCACATGCGCAGATGTTTATGTTGTGTAGCTGTACAACACAAACAAGGTGTACCTGCTAGGACTACAGTATTATTATTTACTCCAAAAAAAGCTAATAGAAAATCATACTATTATTAATAGTGTCAATAGTCACCAACACGACCTGGTACCGCCAGCAGCACCCGTTCACGAGTATAACGCGAGGATCAGCCATCGCCCCCTTCGCACATTTTTGAGGGAAGGGGACCCGACCCCCAACGCTACCGCTGGCCATACCGTCTAAGGGAGCATGACGTGCTTGCAGCTATTCAACAAAAGTAGAACATGTAAGAAGTACTGCAGTACTAGCAAGCCATAAAGCAACAACCATCGGGTTAACTGTCGGCCGACTGTTAAGTCTACAGTGTGCGGTAACTCGTATGGCTAGCAAATGATACATGGTAATCCTTTTCATTCAAGACTTATACAATACAATGAACTTCTAACCCTCCGTAATGATGGGATCCATGGCGTTCTTAATAAACCCTTAAAAAGACAGTTCGTGTCACATTGACTCCTCGTGAGATGGGCCCAACCGTTTCGTGGCGGAAGAATGGATCAGTATTTGAGCTATTCTAAAGCCCCGTATTCATAGTTTTGCATTCATTTGTATAGCAACGAGACTGTTGCGTCGCGAGAACTTGTCAACAAGTTTAACATTAATTTTCAATTTCTTTGTCGCCATTTATATTTAAAAAAATAACGATTCCAAAGAAGTGAGAATCTTCTACTTTTTGGGAAGTCGGTGATAAATGTTGATAAATGATATTTCTATAGAAACAGACCAACTAGGCCTTCGAATACAAACAGTACCCTGAAAACTTCAGACTAATAACAATTTACTTACAATAACTTTTAGTCATAAGCATATTTTTCCCCAAAAACTTGCAAAAAAGGAAAGTAGTTCCCTATCTCAATTTCCTTTATTATGGAAATTCATATTTACGGTAGGTAACACTTACAATTTTACAGGCTTTCCCTTCATGTTACTCTTGAGAATCAACCAATCCCAAACTTAGGATTTTATTCGAAGTTATTCGACATTATTGGAACCCTAGTTTGAATAATTCATTTATGTAATCTAACGAGAAAAATGTCATACTTGCTATGATAGGCATAGATAGGTACTTTGTATTCACAATACGAACATTTTTATCTATACTAATATTATAAAGAGGAAAACTTTGTTTGTTTGTTTGGTTGAAATGGATAAACTCAAAAACTACTGGACCGATTTTATATATTCTTTCACCATTACAAAGCTATATTATCTGCGAGTAACATAGGCTATATATTTTATCCCGGTGCGGGCAGTAGCTCCCACGGGATGCGGGTGAAACCGCGGGAAAACGGCTAGTATAGAATATATTTATTCATTTATCTATTGGTACATCAACAAGGTATATTCATATTGCAAGGAAGACACAAGAAATAAAAACTTTAATAAATTATTATATGTAGTATTAATGCATGCCTTGTTGGTCTATCTTGTTTAATTGTTGTTTGTTTTTAAAAACTTCCTTAAAGCATCCCGGAGAATGGAAGTTGGTGATTGATACTGCCGTGCATCAGAGAGCACGTAAATGCGGTCCTGCACCTGATCTATCTCCTGTCGTTTCGAATTGCCGTCCCATCCGTGAAGAAATAGTGAGTACACCTGTGTCTGCGCAAATGCTGGTGCATTATTATAACTCCTATACAGCTGTCTGGTGTCCTTTTATGAGAAAAACCGAGGCCGACAATCGGCTAGGACGCCATTATAACGTATGCGTATTATAAAGGTTTACACATCCTATAAAACAGTTAAAACATTTAAATGTAATTATGTATGCCTACTAGAGTTATGCACATTTACAGGTCCTATAAAACATTTAAAATAATTAAAGGTTAACAATAAAATTACTAGACGCACGAGGTTGTCGCCATGTGGAAACTTGACACGGCTGTTATTGTGCCGATTGTCGTTACGGCCAAAGGCTCTCGTTAGGCGGCTGGATCAAGGGACTGATTCAGAAGACAGTACTCCTTGATACGGCGCGTATTGTGAGGAGGTTTCTGTCTCTGGGACCCTAACCACCGGTACCTTGGACCCTGTGCCCGATACCGATGGCCGCCTTTTTTATATTTTGAAATATTTGATAATTTTAATTTTTTATTATATAATATTATGTATTTGAAATGTATGTGTTCTTTTATTTTTATATTTAATATTTAAAAATATAAATTACATGTCTATAAATGAATAAAGAAAGGAGATTGGGCAAGAATGTATAAAGTTTGGTCCAAATGTCCACCACGAACGAGACCTATATAATTAAATAGCCCACTTAATTTAGAGTAACTTTTACAAAGAAAGTAAAAAAAAAACAATGCCAAAAAAAAGTTATAGCCAAAAATGTATTCTTAATTTTCGGTAGTTTTTGTATGTTATTATCATTATTATTTTTTATTTTACTCCATTCTTCTCTTCCATACTCTTCCATTTCCGCACTTTATCTAAAACTAAGATGAGTAAGACACATTTGCATTTAAACAGACCATATTTTTTGCCCGATGGATGTACGAATCACTAACCAATTGAGGCGTCAGAAGTGCTTGAATATACTCAGCTGTGCCTGGATGTACGAAAGTTCAATGTAACTGGTGGTGTCTTCTCTCTAATCATGAACAATTCTATTTTGTCAGAAGTTACAGAAAGTACGAAAATCGAACATCACGAAAAGTAATTGAAAAAATGAAATTGAAAAAATCTATAAAATGGTTTATTTGATTTTGCTATAACTATTTTCTGGCATTATATTTTTTTTTACTTTCATAACAAAAAATGTTCTATATTTAACGGGCTATTTAGCTATATAGGTCTCGTTCGTGGTGGACATTTGGACCGGAATCGCCCATTGTCCTTTCTAGTGGCCCGGTACGTGTAACGCTACGTACCCAAAGTACGACCGATTTTTTAACAAACTTCACAGAAACCATCTACTAATTATATAAACAAAGCCATTTCGTTTGGACAGGTGAGACCGTTTCTGAGTTATATGGTTACAACAAAAAGTGACATTATCTACTATATAAAAATAAGTCGGGTTTTCCTTCCTAACGCTATAACTCCAGAACTCACGAACCGATTTCCACGGTTTTGCATTCGTTGGAAAGGTCTTGGGTTCCGTGAGGTTTATAGCAAAGAAAATTTCAAATATAAAACAATAAAAAATATTTAATTATCTTTTAATCACCAAACAAAATGTAACATAAAACGAAGCCATCTGGTGGCGAAACGGCGTTCGCCAGGTTTGCTAGTTTTTTTTTTATAAAAACTTATATAGAATGTATCCAAACTCTTGAAGGAAGTGTCATAAATTTTAATTAATCACTATAAAGTTAATTAGTATCAGTATTTATTATATAATATTGCAGAATTTAGTACTTGAACTCGATGGTCTGTTCCTGCTTATCACTGTGGGGTCAATGATATTAGATAACGAATGTTTCCAGAAATGAGATGCGGCCATAAAGTATGTTTCGATTCACGAGCTTTTACAAAAAATAAAAGTCATTTTAAAGAAAATTTTATAAGTAGTATATATTATAAGTAATTTATACTCGAATATAATCTTTCATCCTCCGTTACGAGTAAAAAAAAACATTTCTAATAATTTAGTAGTTTTGAATAAAAACCAATTCATTGCTATTAAATACCTATTTATTTTGGGTAGGCCTTTAGTATGGGACGCAACCTGTGTCGATACTCTTGCGCCATCACACCCTTGGAAGGTGTGATGGTTGCTGCTGCCGCTGCGGCTGCGGAGAACCTCAAGCGGCGGAAATATAGTGGCCTTGTCGGAAACTATATTTTCGAACCGTTTGGGGTTGAAACCCTCGGATCGTGGGGTCCGAATGCCCACATTCTATTTAAAGATCTCTCTAGGCGGCTGGTTGACGCTTCTCGTGACCAAATGGCTGGCTATTACCTCGGACAAAGAATCAGCATGGCGATCGAATTCTTTCAGTGTTAGATAGCCCATTTATCGAGGAAGGCTATGGGCTACTTTTTATCCGGGTTCGTGCAGAGGTTCCCACGGGATGCGGGTGAAACCGCTGGCAGAAGCTAGTGTTTTATAAGAATCGTTTACCCATCTTAACTCCTCAACCGGAACCTAAAGCCACTTGTAAGGCGATACTTAAAATATTCCCCCGCATATTTTATGGCCGTCCCCTCTGAAGTAAGATTGTCAATTGTCTCAATTATTATCCAACAGTCTGAAGAAACACATCGCAAAATAATGTGAAACACGACAGAACAATGTTGATCAAACTGTTGTGTGTTGTTGTGATTGTTGGTGCGTGTGTTGGTGAATATGTTGGTGATGACGAATATGTTGATGCGGTGTTGGATATGCTGTTGAACGGCGTTAGTAAGGAGTTTGAGCAGTCCGATGAAAATGATAGTGGTGATTAAAATGTTTTCAAATTTTGTTCATAGTTGACTGAATTGTTTATTTTATTTAGAAGCCAGAAAGGATGGTCTTCTTCAATTTTCTGGGTTGAGGAGGTCACTGTGTGTAAAACTCAGCTGCATTAGTTTAGACTGGAGATTGATCCCAGCATGATGATTTGTTAATTATTTTACATCTACAACGCAAAGAGGGTTTTGCTTTATTTTTGACGTAACTATCCTCGTGAAACAGACGCCTATTGATAAACCGTTTTTTTTTACTGACTACAATTTATTATTATCACGATACTAAAACATACATTGTTTTTATATCTAAGTATATAAAAAAATAAAATGTATTTACATTTTGAGTGTCAACTCAACTTAGCTACAAGAACCTGTTAATCTAAGTTCAACCTTATTCTTAACAGGAGAAGTACCAGTATTGACTGGCGGTATCTGGAAGTGTGGGAGATGTGATGACATTGATGAGACCAGGCTGATATACTCCGAAGTCAATGAAGTAGACGCTGATACATTGACGGATGAGTCACTTGATATACAGGTTTGGAATCTTCACTACTTTTAGACTAGTACTAGTAGTCTAGTCTACTAGCTTTTTCATGGAAACTATCTAGTTATTGTATCCGTGCAAAATATCCCATCAGTATAGTCTTTGACTAAATATGACGTTCGCCTTCAGTTCTTAAAGTCTTACTAGTGGACCGTTCGCAGTAACACGGAGGAGCCTGACATGCACATTTATTTTTATGTTCTCTTTATTTTTTAATTTAGTCTTTGTTAAGCACGATGTGTTGTTCAAGTGCAGCCAAAGGCAGGGAGCATCTTGCTATGACAGTAACGGACACCCATTCAGCAATGCACCGCACCTGCAGTAGCTTATAGCATATCTGTCAACACGTGAAAACATTACTTAGTGACAAACTCCCCATTTACATAAGCACCTACTAAGTACCGATACTTAATAAATACCAATAGACACGTAAAACAAAGGAACGTCAAAGACTTTTATGCAAAAAAAAATGTTTTTTGTTAAGCAATTTATCAAATCTGTCGTATTATAATGTAATGCCCCAGTACATAAATCTGTCTATATCGTTTGAGGAAAATAAATATTTTTGTTTTCATATCGGCATTTTATCTCACCCAGAAATGAAGAGCTTGACACTGACAGTGGACTTAAGATAAAATAACGGCATGCTTATATTAATAACCTATTTAGGTATCTAAGAATTTGCTTACTAGAGAATTATAAATTTGAGATTACTTGTATTCGGCTAATGTCAACACTACATAGGTACTAAGAAAAGCAACTGAACCCGAAGTTAGTTACCTACTGACTGCCACGCGTCCACGCATCATCACTCCTCCAGTTCATCCTTTCGAGCGCAATCATTTACACATACACAAACTCACATACTCACAAACTCACACATTCAGACACAACTTACACACACACACACAAATTAGACCTGTATAAAGTTGCTCTTTTGTTTTCAGATAGGCCTATCCCTTCCCGATATGAAGTGCTTTTTTTTTTTTTTTTTTTTTTTTTTTTTTTTTTTTTTTTTTTTTGGTATGGCATCTCGCAGTTCAGCCTAGGAGGCCGTGTACTGCTTAACCGGACTTTTCCCTGTGGATGCCTAGAATTTAAGGCCTCCAGCCAGGGGCGTAAAACAACTTATAGACTAAGCGACTGCGCTAAGGGTACCCCCTGTGGGGTCGAACCTCGGCTTAGGGCGTCGCTGGAGAGGCAGCAAGAGGACAGGCTGGATCATATGATCATTATTATTAAATGGGGAATTTAAAGCTACTGGCTCAGCTCGCGGGCTGGCTCGATGAGCAAGGGTCGGGAGGACAGAGAACGGGACGTCGCGGCGGACCTCGGCGGCGAGGTTTGTACGAACGCGGTTTGTGTTTGTGTAGAGTGCTAGTGAGTTTACTACTCTCTTGGAGGACAGTTATCTCATCGTCAGGTTCTAGGAGGGCATGCCTAGGGCGGCGAATCCTACTGATGCGGGAGGGAGTATAGTTACTGGCTGACACGATAAGTGAGTTATCGTGTTTCTCAGCGCGTTCGAAGTACCGTATGGCGGCACGCTTCATATACTGGCGGATGGTAGGGATTTTTAAGTCGAGATGAAGAATCTCATTTCGAACATAATAGGGAGCTCCTGTGATTTTCCGTAAAGCACGGTTTTGAAGGGCCTGCATTCTGTGAAGGCGGCGATGACTTGCTTGTGCGAACACAGGGCAAGCATACATCATGATGGGGCGTATGCACGATACGTAGAGGCGTAACTTGCATTTGAGAGATAATTTGCTCTTTGAATTGAGCAAGAAGTGCAATCTGCCGTACACAAAGGCTGCTCTAGAGCGCACCTTACTTATGTGCTCGGCGAATGAGAGGCGCTGGTCTAAGATTACACCTAGATATTTGGCATGCTCCTTCCAAGGAATCGGCCTACCAAACATGGTGACTGACGGGGGCGCGGGAGGAAGCCTACGGCGAGGGCTCGAAAAGAGTATGGCCTGGCTTTTGTCGGGGTGGAGTTCGATTCTCCATAGCCTAGTCCAGACACCTAGGGTGTTGCAATAGGCTTGGAGATTTCTCACTATGGCGGCTGGGCTGCGGCCTGAGCAGTAGATTGCCGTGTCGTCGGCGAATAGGGCTAATTGAACATGCTTGTTCTTAGGAATATCGCTAGTGTATAGCGTGAAGAGGATGGGGGAGAGTACCGAGCCTTGTGGGACGCCAGCTTTTATAGGGTGGGCCGAAGAAAGAGTGCCGTCTATGCGATAGCGAAAGGTGCGGTTCGACAAAAAGTCTCGTAAGATGACGACGAGACGGTCTGGGACACCGAGTTGGTAAAGCTTGTAAATCAAGCCTTTGTGCCAGACTTTGTCGAATGCCTTTGCTATATCGAAGAGAATCGTACCGGTGAGTTGGCCACGTTGGAATCCGTGGCTCACACCTTCCACGATGCGGTGGACTTGTTGGACACAAGAGTGATGGGTTCGAAAACCAAACTGTTCTAATGGAATAAGACTCTTTGCTTCGACGTAATCTTTGAGACGCTTATAGATAAGTATCTCGTAGATCTTGCCGAACACATTGAGTAAACTGATAGGGCGATAGCTGGACGGGTCTGATTTTGGTTTACCGGGTTTGGGAATACCGATTACGGTTGCCTCTTTCCATGCCTGTGGGAACAGGTTATGGGTCATGGCGCAATTGAAGATCGCGGTCATGAGCATTACGAGGGAAGCGGGTAGGATTTTGAAAACTTTATTGGTTATTCTATCTGGGCCCGGAGCTTTACGGGGTTTGAGACGTTTGATGATCTCTGCCACTTCGTCTGGAGTGACGGGAGGCAAGGGATCGTCGGGGTCTTCTTGCGGTGGTAGGGAGGATCTGCGCTCGACCTCGGCTTCGACCTTTAGTAGGTGAGCCGGGTCGACCGGTTGGGTACTAGGCGAGCATTGAGCCTCGAGGCTGTCGGCCAGACATTCCGCTTTTTCATCGTCCTCGAAGGCGAGGGAATTGTCGGGGCGTTTAATCGGCGGGGTGGAAGCTACTTCATCGGATTTGAGTTTCCTTTGAAGCTGCCAGAAGGCTTGATGAGTCGGCTCGAGTTCGCTCAGCGTCTTGTCCCAGCGCGTTTGACGCATCTCAGCAAGGCGTTCCTTTACAGCACGCTGTAAGTTACGCATGTGAGACTTGTTAGCGTCGCAGGGAAAAGTACTGTAGGCACGGACAGCCGCGTTCTTCTCGGTCACCAGAGCACGCACGTCATCCGGGAGCTTGAAGCGATGAAAGCTCGTCGCTTCAACTCTACGTGAACTCTTGTCCACGGTGGATTGTACGTGCTCGGTGAACGAGCCGATCGCGCCCGTCATGTCAGCGACTGAGTTGATTTCATCGGGAATTGATTCTAACTGGGCGGAGGAGGATTTCAAGCTTTCGCTTAGCATTCTCCAGTCCGTGACAATCTGGGTGGGAGGAGGGCGATCCGGGTCGAGTGGGCCTGAGCGCGAGGCTAGTTCCACTAGAACCGGTCTGTGGTCGGAGGTGAGCTCGTGTAGTACCTCGATCGAATGTAAACGTAGGTTTACGTTCTTGAGGAGCGCTACATCGAGAACGTCGGGAAGGTGGTCGACTATATTAGGAAAGTGAGTGGGATGCATCGGAGCGATGACATCGAAGTTGAGGGATTCACACTGATTGAATAGCAACCTGCCTCTTGGAGAAGTAGTGTTGCTATTCCAGGCGGGATGTTTGGCGTTTAGATCGCCTGCTATTATTACAGAGTCGCTCAGGCCTAGTAAGGCTCTGAGATCGTTCGTGAAAAGGATCGGGTCGTAGGACTGAAAGGATGAGGACGTGGGAGGGCAGTAGGCCGATACGAGAGTGATCGACTGGTGATGGGACATGGCTAGTCGACAGATCGAGGCTTCAATGCAGCTTAAGTCGGGGGGAGTGATCTCTACACAATGTAGCGATCTTTTATAATAGATAAGCGTGCCGCCTTTGTGGCGTGTGATCCTGTCATTTCTAATTAACTTATAGTTAGCTATATTAGGGCCGCGTACGCGCGGCTTTAGGAAGGTCTCTTGTACGAGAAGAATGTCTATCTTATGGGATTGTAGGAAGGCGGAAATCTCGTCGCGTTGGCCGAGAATACCGTTGGCATTATAATAGCCAAGCCTAAGGGAATGGGGTTTAATTTTGGATGTATTATCCATTTCTATTTCCTAAAGTGAGGCAGGTTTTGAACTGCCTGGGCGACGTCTGAATACTCCTGCATAACGGAGTAGAGTTTGATAAGGTCGCCGTTGCTGGCGACTATCTCCCTCGAAAGTTGTTGAGCTCTGTCGCTCGTGAATACACTGAACGTGCTCAGTATAACGTTCATAGAACTGAGCGCTGATACTGGGCTAGAAGAGGGCGCGATCGCTTGCGCTTGCGCGGGCTTGGCGGCTATAGGAGCCGCGGAGGGCGCGGTGGGCGCGGAGGGAGGGACGGGAGGGACGCGAGGTAAGCTCGCGGGCGCCGCGGTGGAATTATTCACCGGGGCGGGAGTTGGATGGGGCTGAGTTGGCCTCAGGGTTGGAAAGGCTCTCTGATGGTTAAGAGGGTTCCATGGGGAGGGCCGTTGTGGGCTGAGACGCTCGGGAAGTTGAGCGGTAGGTAGCCTTGCTGATGGGCTTTCCCTTAGCTGGCGGGCGTTTGCACGCTTGGCCAGCTTGGGAGACGTTTTTGGGGCCTTTGGGCAGCCGCGGTAGTTGGCGGGATGGCCTGAGGCGCCGCAGAGTACACAGCTCGGAGGCTCGGTGCACAGAGTGCGGTCCTTGGGTCGCGGGCAGTCGGAGGTGCCATGTTGGCCTAGGCATTTCACGCACCTAGGCTGGGCGAAACAGTTGCGCTGTGAGTGACCCCACAGTTGGCAACGGTGGCATTGGGATACAATGCCAGATCTATTTGGCTTCTCGATTGAGATGCCGGTTAAATTACACACCGATTTGATGTTAAAAATCGGGTGGATTTTAGAAGGGGATGGCTCGCATACTACGAGCACCATGTCGAAGGCGTGGCCGCTGCGGGCGCGGTGCATCCTATGGACTTGCGTCGCAGGGATGTTTTGTGACTTAAGGTCACTTAAAATGTCATCCGAAGGGATTTCCTTCGGAATACGGGTAATGACGACCCGGAGAGGTTTTTCCTCAGGGAGGGAGTACGTATGGAACGAAATGTTCCTCGCTCTTAGCGCTTTAGTTATCTCCCTATAGTCGTCTGACGTAGGGAGGACGATTTTTATACCGTTGCCGGTATTGGAGGCCGATCTGTAGTTGATCTTACGATCAACACACAGCTTGGACACTTCGGTCCATTTCGCCTTGTCCTGTAAGTATACAGGCGGCGGAGGTTTGCTTTTAGGTGCGCTTTTGGGCTTAGCGGCACCTTGGGAGGAAGCGACCTGCGAGGTCGAGGGTGACGGGGCGGGGGATGCTGTAGACACAGCGGGCGGGCTAGGGAGAGGGGATGCGGCGAGGGCGATGGTCTTGCGCGCCTTGTCATTGTTTTTATTCTTTTTCCTCTTACCTCCCTGTACGACGGTGAAGTCGTCTTCGGAGGAAGAGGAGTCAGAGGGCTCGGAGGATTGAGCATCCTCTGGGACGGGTGAGGCAGAGCGGGAGGACGAGGTGTCCATGCATTCGGCGTCGACGTTTGACGCAGGTGCACTCGCCTGAGTTATTTCCATTGTCTGTGAGACAATGGGATTAGGAACAATGGTCGAGTGCAGCTGGGCATCGACCATTGTATTGGGGATTACCGTTTCCGCTAATGCGGCGGTTTTCCCCGAAGAAACAATTATAGGCTCAACAATGGGGCGCGACACAGCTGCGCCGGCCTCTTTTGTTGAGCCGCTATCGGTATTAATATAGCGCGATAGGCGCGGGTCCTTGATATCAAGGTTACTAATAATGTCGCCATATTTGGCGACAATGTCTTGGTCCTTGAGGAGGACCTCGAAGAAGAATTTAATAACTTCGGTAGTCATTTTCCCGTGAGGGAAGAGGGCTACCGAACTAAAAGAGGTGGGGGCCTAATTATAAAAACCTAAGACCTATCTCCTATCTCCCCGGGTGGATGGGCCCGGGGATGTGTAACCCTCCCTGCCGGGTATAGGCAGGGAGGTGAGTACCTATTGGTGAGCCCTAAGCTTGTAAACCGTTCGCCAGTCTTATTGTGCGAACGGGCCCTAGCCAGTCTAGTGCGAAGGGTATAGAGATACCCAACCGACACCAGGTGAGTAGCTGTGAAAGCAAACCAGATGCAAGGCACGACTAGGAGATCCCCCAAGGCCGAAATCCGAGCTCCCGTCCAATTGACTGCCTTGCCCTGAAGGGGTTCGGCGGGTGTGATTGGGTCAACACCCTCTCGGCTTCGTTGGCACCGTATGGTTTCAACCGAGAACCACGAAACTGTGGCTTTTACCCAGAAGGGGTCAAGTGAATTTACTTGACACAAACGTTTTAGAAACAGGATAATCGTCCGCCGCTTTGAAAAAAGCAGCTTTGGATTGATATATTTGTAGTCGGCAGAGCGACTACGGTGAGCGTTACGTCGGGCGTAACAAAGACAAAAGTCGTAAACGGGCGAGCGCAGAGCGACACGTCCGTACACGACGAGAGTCAGAAGTGGAGTGAGCGCCTATGAAGTGCGTGACAGTGAACTCAGATGTGGCGGGCGTCGTGCGTCGAGTCGCAGGCGCATGTAGCGGGGAGTCTGTCACACTCAGCGTGGCGCCTGCGCAGCATTTCACTGTACAAGTTTATAGTTAGAAAATTTCATCATCACCAGGACATCCACTGTTGGACGGAGGGCCTACTTACTGATTGAAAAAACCTTCTGACAGTCTAACCACCACGTTTTCGTCAGTGGTTTCCAAACGAAAAGCTTGTTTGATAAATATTTAATATGGATGATGAGTATGTGATAAGAAACGAATATACATTTGAGTTTATTTTTCTTAAGTAAATGATTAAGTTTTATTGTTGCTGTTTTATTTAACGACTAGCTTCTGCCAGCGGTTTCACCCGCATCCCGTGGGAACTACTTCCCGTACCGGGATAAAAAGTAGCCTATAGCCTTCCTCGATAAATGGGCTATCTAACACTGAAAGAAATTTTCAAATCGGACCAGTAGTTCCTGAGATTAGCGCGTTCAAACAAACAAACAAACAAACTCTTCAGCTTTATAATATTAGTATAGATATTTTGGGTGATAGGTACTAGAAAGTGTTATTTTTTTTTCTACATTGCTTATTTTTGTAATTAAGCCTCTAACTCTAGATACTCTTTAAAGGGCCTCTTAAAACAGTGCTTTCTTAAATATTTTGTCTTACAAGAAACTGCAAAATCTACATTAACTATCAGATTAGTCTACACAAAGAACTCAAAGCAACATCTAAAACTAAAATTAAGTTCAGATTACCATAGAAATAGGAATATAATAAGTGAATTGAAAACTTGAAACTCTATTCGGCAATTTTCGTTTCAGACGTCACTTCTACGAAATATACTTGAAGTTAGCAAAATTGTATGAGAGTGAAGGGCTCATTGCGAGACCCGTTATAGAAATATTTATTAAATTACATAAAAACTAAGCATACTTTTTAAACAGGTCCGTTGGTCCGCGTTTTTTAATTTCAAAAAAAAATTATACTCTCTCACAAACCAATAATAACAACTGAAAATAGAAAAGTGTTTCAAAATCGGGTTTCTAAAATTCCATTCTTTCTTTTTATCGAGAAAGCTGCAGGTTTAATCACCTAACAAGCCCTAGCGTCAGAGTTCTCAAATCCGACTGACAGCCTCTGACGTGGAATTGTAACAGCTAAGTACTGCTACTGAAATTACATTAAAATGACGACTTATCTCTGTGACAGGGCTTAAGAAATGCAAATTCTACAAAAGCAAAAGATTGTCATAATGCTGCTAAAAACACGAATCTAATTAAGTAGTCTGGATCCAAGTAAAATCAACTGGAGCTCTCCTTAGCACTGAAATATTTAAGGCTGGGACAATGTTACTTAAGATATAGCGGTTTTCTACAAACGAGGTTGATTTATTTATTTTAAGTAAAACGTTTTTATTTCCAATTCATCGCTGACAATGTCGGAGACGGTCATTAGTACGGACACTAAACGTCACTCAAGCGCGCCATCTGGCGGCGTTTCCGGCGAAACAACATTTTGGCGCGCTTGGCAGAGTCGTGGTGGTCAACGGGGCATCTGCGGAGCTCAGTCTTCGTCGAGTCTTCGTTGAGTCGTCGCTTTGCCCAATTCACGGAACTGCCCTACGTTACGTCTAGTGTACCTAGTGTTATTGCCTAGCGTTGTAGTAGCTAAACTTATTGAAAAGTGTTAAGTGTCTTGTGAAATTAAACTGTAAAGTCTATCGTATGGTATGGTTCTTCTAACCTAACCGACAGACATGTGTTGCTGAGGAGTTTGTTGCGCCACTTCTTCTCCCCCGTCAAAACACTTAGGAAGTGGTGAAGGGCGGGCGTTTTGGGGGCTGTCTTTTGTTCTGACTAATTTCAATAAACGTTTTTGAGTTTTGAGTTATCTCTTTGCTCGATTACCCTAGCTGATGTCGGACAATAGTGACATCCTGATGTAGCTTCGACATATATATTATATTCTGGCTTTCATCACAATCCATAAAGTTAGTTTAGCGTGAAATAGTAACTAACATGCCAATACCAAAATACACATCTTGTTTAAAATATTCGTAGAATTTGTTGTAAGTATGTACTTCAGGTTTACTTTAAAACTGTGGTCAATATTTTATTTGACCATAAGTTAGACTTTATCTAGATGAAAACTTGAAATCGCTGTTTTTTTACTACCCAATCCTCTAACTTATATTATAATTAGATACTTTCGTCACTAGTTAAGCTGAGTTCATTGAAGTTAACTAAAAGTTTTACTAGGTGTTTCATTTATTACAAAGTTGCATGGAATAAAAAAGGAAATAGTTTTTTTTCGTCGCACCAACCAAGTGACAAGTGACAAGAGCTTTATCAAGAGCCAAGAAAGAGTTTGTAGTCGGTCTGATACCGGCCAAATACCTAATGGGAACTACCATTCATTTCCATAATAATAATAATAATCGTTTATTTGCATTAAACATGGTATACAAAGGTGTTCAATAATAATACAGTAGGTACAAGCATGTTTAGCTAAGATGAACATAGCACGCAAAAATTTTAGGTAAACTAAACTATTTAAGACATTAACATTTATAATCCATAAATTCTTTTAAACTATAAAAATTATATTCATTTAACCATTTATATAATGCAATCTTCAACAGTCTTATATTTAATACTTTAAAATGACTTGGCATCTTATTATATATCCGCACACATGTTGCAAGACAATTTTTATTATATTTGGTCAGTCTTGGTGGATCACTCTGTACTAATCTAAAAGGATCATACTGATTTATGAGCCCGAAGAAACTGTTGGCCGTCTAAAAGTTTACAGTGTGCGGATTCTCTAAAGAGGAAGGTAAGATGAGTGAAAAGGGGAGGCTTCTTCCTACGTATACTTCTATACAGGGTTACTTGTAAGCAGTGAGCATCCTTTCATGAGGTGATAGTATAGGTCAATACGGACCAATTTGACCATGGGATACACTGGGCAAAAGTTAACCCGTTTCAAGATAATCGAAGTTCAAGATCTTTTCTTAAAAAGTCGTCTAGGTACACGTATAATTTTTTATTATTAGTTAAAAGTCTCGTTTTTGCTTCGTTCAATCGTCGTTCGTTGAATCTATTGCTGACACTTTTTATCTTGTTGACAAAGAAAGAGTCAGCAATAGATTTGAAGAAGCTTTAACTTTAATGGGGCTTTGTGCAACTGACAGAAAATCTTATAATGTATGCTGATAAATACAAATGGTGAATATTTTTTTATTCTGATAAAAATAAAAGTTTTTTTTTCGTTGCTTTATTGTAAATAAATTATGTGATATAGATGCTATAGGCGTAATACAACCGCCGTCCTTCCATCATCTTTTGCGTTTCAAGTCATTTAAGCGCTGTATGAAATTAACTTTGTTTGTTTAACGGATCATTTCCCTAGCCTTTTCCCAACTAAGTTGGAGTCGGCTTCCAGACTAACCAGATGCAGCTGAGCACCAGTGTTTTACAAGGAGCGACTGCCTATCTGAGCTCCTCAACCTAATACCCTTTGGCAAGACTGGTGTCAGACTTACTGGCTTCTGACTACTCATAACGACTACCAAAGATGTTAAATGACAGCCGGGACCTAAAGTTTAACGTGCCCTCCGAAGCACAGTCATTGGTGTCCAAGATATGCTTAGAAAATACATACAAACTTAGAAACTTAATTGCATTGGCACTTGCCTGACCTGGAATCGAACCCCCCCACTCATACTTGAGAGGTTGGTTCTTTACCCGCTAGGCCACCACGACATCCCGGATCAAAAACAAAAAAGGAGAAGTCGGTGTCTAGAAGTTGCAGATATAGATTTCACCACAGGCTATTAGAGCGATGCCCGTAAAGGTTTTTATGGTCATAAAAAAATGTTGAAATAACTGTTTACTAAACGACGATTTAGAAAACTGCTAAACCTATTGAGACGAAATAAGGCAGGGATGAGTGATGCATTGAAGAAATAATCATTATGTCCGGGTGATGGGAGTAAATACATAACATAGATACTGCGGGTGGCAACTCGTTTGTAATTTTTAAAGGCTTTTGTTAGTTTCTGGGGCATGTAACTGCACTTTGAAAAGGAGCCATTTTCATCATTCAACTAAAGTCAAAGTCATTTATTATTTGCCTTAAAAAAATGGGCCTTCAAGCCTTGCCAGTGATTATTATTTAAATATTATGATGTTATTATTTGTTTACGCTCATTGTTTGTCTCTATTCGATCACCTCTGATCATTATGTCGCAGGCAGTTTAGAAAATTCGACATTCGTCATTTATTTTGAGTTAAACTCAGCTTGAATGAAATTATAATAAACTAGCTTCCGCCCGCGGTTTCACCCGCGACTTAAGATAACTGCTTCTCGGGTAAATCTATCCTATGTCCTTCTCCTGGGTATTTATAAGCTACCAACCGTTCACGCATGATGGCGTGACCACGGGAACAATGTCGCTAATCGGTAATTTAACTAAAAAAACATTTCGCAATAAAATATGTAAAGATGTTCCACTCTGTTTTTTAATGAATCAATAAAATTAAAAATTCCATTTACGTCTGAGCGTATTGGGACAATACAATTTCATTCAATAGGTACACGATGGAGGTCAACTTGGTCGTCAAAACTCGCATTAAATAAAAAAGTAGGTATAATTGCATTCCCGTTTTGTATAAAGACACCAATTTGTACACAGTAATGTGTCTTAAAACATTTTAATTTTTTTCTGCTTGTAATCAGCTTTTCTTAAATATTTACGTCTTAATAATAGTGGCTATTACTTGTATCATTATATTTTGTTTATTTAATAGTTATTGTACCGCTAAATATTAATAAGTTACCATATTTGATTAGTGTCATCAGTAAAAGCAAGAGTGATGTTATGCAATGAAACGATAGTAAGGTCATGCAACTTTTTATGACATGACATGACAAAATGGTATATTTTATTGGTGTTTGTACTTACTATTCAACTTGTGGATTGCATATTTTTGTATTTCTATTAGCCCAAAAAGGGTTTTATAGATTCCTCGAAAAACAAGGAAAAAAACCCCTATTAAAAAAAAATAATGCTGGCAAATATTTCTCATCAAGTGTAACTTTATTTCAATTTTTTTTTATTATTTTATTATTATATTTACATTAACAAAAATAAAAAAGGGGCAAATATTAAAACTAAGTATCAAAAAACTCATCCGCATCGCTGTCAGCGGGGATCGTGCCCAAAAGGCTGGCTGCATTGCCACGCTGGATGGCAATGCATATCCTTTGGCCGAAGTATAGGCCAGCCAGGCTTTGGGTTCTAAAATGGCTGGCACTCCGGCGGTGACAAGAGCACGACGGATAATGTCATTTATGCTGGCGTGTCGTGCCATGCGACCAGCACTTTTGCTACAGGAAAAACCATGGTGCCCAAGGCAGTCCACAGATTCGCCGCACTGACAGCGATGCGGAGCCCCAGTGGGAGCGCCGAGGCGCAGGCACGTAGCGAGCCGGAATGTTGTATCACCCAGCATGGTCCCAACGCTGGGTGACGGCAGTGCGTGAAGCCATAGCCCTGACTCCCACTCTCCCACAGCCAGCAGGCGGGCGGGCTCAGCAGTATTGACAGATGTTTCAATTAGTTTATTTCTCGTCTATCTGCAGAGCGGCTCGTCGTACTGTCTTTGGGAAGCCGGCTTGTCAGGGAAGGCTGTATTTGGGCAAGCCACTTTCCAGGCGTTTATACCATTAGTCAGATACGGCACCTCAGAATCGACCAGTGAAGGGGCTAAAATTTTGCTGGTCAACTCCTTAGTGCCGCAGACCGAGGATAGGAACGCTGGTAGACTTAAACTGGAAATTTTGCGGACGCGAGGCCACTGAATCTGATCGGAAGGGTGGCTTGAAGTCACGCTCGATCGTCCAAGGTCAAATTAAAAAGAGATGTAAGAGTAGTACGGATAATTTGGTCAATTCTGTCTTAAGATGTGGCTGCTTCCATAAGGGAGAGGAGCGAAGGTTGTATTTAAATTTTGGGCCAAAACAAGAGTATTTTACTAAAGTAAAAGCCGAATGAAGATTAATTTTGAAAAGTCTATCCGAAATGTCATTAAAATTGGAAATTGTTTATCTATGCATGCTGTGAAACTTATTTCAATTTATTTTCACCATCATCAAATATTTATGGGCATATTACGAAACCCCCGACTTCGCACTACTGTGGCAACGTTTACCTGTATTATTTACAGTAAATATTTATCTTCGCGAGCTTCAGAGCGCATTGTTTATCGAATCGCTTGGACATACACTTGTCCTGAACGACATAGACGGAGAGACGATCACAATATTTTTTTCAATCTTTTTTTTTTATAAAAAATACAAAAACATTTCAAAGTGAAGGTAGTTTTGAAAATTGTCAAAATGGTCGTTTTAACATCGAAAGAGACGAAACCTTCGGTAGCTGAGTTCTATGCGGGAAAATCAGTTTTTATTACCGGTGGCACTGGATTTCTTGGTAAGGTACGTAAATGTGTATTTTTTTTTTTTGTAATTCCCCGGCTATCATTTGAACACTTCTGCTGCTAGGTTGACGAGGTCAGATAGGCAGTCGCTCCTTGTAAAATACTGGTACTCAGCTGCATCCGGTTAGAGTGGAAGCCGACCCCAACATGGTTGGGAAAAAGGCTCGGAGGATGACGTAAATATTATTTTGTATCTCAATCTCATATACCTGCTATCTTATTTAAGGTGGGAACGTATAATTTATGCTTAGTATGAACAAAAAATTATAAATAAATATATAAAAAATATTTTGCCTTTAAAACCACCTTGGGGTGTAGTCACAAATAATCCGGGTCAATTTATTGAAATAAACAAATTATTTTTCAAAATGACACCGTTTGCCTCAATTTGATGAGACATTTAAAATAATAATAAATTATAATATCTAAATACGCAGCAATTCAAGGGCTCTATTGAATTAATTAATTCGCATAGCATCTACAATGTATCAGGAAGTTTTACTTAGTGTTTCAGTAATAACACACCTAGAGAAATCTATACTTATACTTATCTATACTAATACTAGCTTCTGCCAGCGGTTTCACCCGCATCCCGTGGGAACTACTTCCCATACCGGGATAAAAAGTAGCCTATCGCCTTCCTCGATAAATGGGCTATCTAACACTGAAAGAAATTTTCAAATCGGACCAGTAGTTTCTGAGATTAGCGCGTTCAAACAAACAAACAAACAAACTCTTCAGCTTTATAATATTAGTATAGAAGTAGTACTAGTATAGAACTAGTACGGGAAGTAGTTCCCACGGGATGCGGGTGAAACCGCTGGCAGAAGCTAGTTAATTTATAAGACGGACAGATTTTATATCAGATACCAGCGGTTTCACCCGCATCCCGTGGGAACCTCTGCACGAACCCGGATAAAAAGTAGCCTATAGCCTTCCTCGATAAATGGGCTATCTAACACCGAAAGAATTGTTCAAATCGGACCAGTAGTTCCTGAGATTAGCGCGTTCAAACAAACAAACAAACTTCAGCTTTATAATATTACTAGCTTCTGCCAGCGGTTTCACCCGCATCCCGTGGGAACTACTTCCCGTACCGGGATAAAAAATAGCCTATAGCCTTCCTCGATAAATGGGCTATCTAACACTGAAAGAAATTTTCAAATCGGACCAGCAGTTCCTGAGATTAGCGCGTTCAAACAAACAAACTCTTCAGCTTTATAATATTAGTATATATATGAAAGGTCATCTTGAGTTTTATCTAGAGCTAGGTCTAGAGCATGAGATAGCACACAAACCGATTTTTATCCATTGCGAGAAGGAGGTCGGACGGGACATGGGTGAAACTGCTGGCAAATGCTTGCTATCTATGATTATTTTGATTGTTTATAAGGTAAACGTACCAATAGTCGTCGGATTTCGGAAATCACTGACTTTGAAGCGCTACTGTGTGTTGAATATTCAATAGAAAATGAAAATTTTTGCATGACGTGATAGAGAATTTATTCGTTATTCTAAGTGACTAATGTTTTTTTAATCATTTTGATGGATTTATGTACTTATTAAGGCAAAAGTAAAAAAAGGGCGATTTGTACCAATAGTCGTCTGATTTGTACGGATACTCGTCAAATATACCCAGTACTCGTCAACTTTTAATGCTAATGTAAACTCTATGCTCTTGAACATAAAGTTCAAGTTATGTACATTTTTTTGTGGTTGAATTTGTTAAGTATACTTGTGCCTTTGAGACATTAGGTAGATAGATAGAAAATCAAATCCCTATTTAGGTCATAATCTGTTAGAAGAGCAGGTATTCAATAAAACAGATACATAGTTGCATTTTAATTTATATTCTTAACTATCAAACGCTTGGAATCACAAAATCAGGCTATTAAATATCTATATGTTATATTTCTTAATCATAATAACCATGCAGTCATGTGCATATGTAGCACGAGTAAAATTATTACTATTAAAATATTGAAATTGTAAAATAAAATGATCAGTTTTCACTAAAAATAAAAGCCACATTCATTTATCATCATCTCAGCCATATAACGTCCACTGCTGAACATAGGCCTCTCTCTTGGATCTCCACAGATACCTGTTCGACGACGACAGGCGACCTGCATCCAGCGTCTTCTGGCGACCTTTATAAGGTCGTCTTGTTGGTGGACCTTGTTGGTGGACGTCCTACGCTGCGTGCGCTTACTAGTCCGTGGTCACCACTCCAGCACTTTTCGACCCCATCGGCCATCTGCTCTGCGAGCAATATGGCCTGCCCATTGCCGCTTCAACTTGCTAATCCGGTGGGCTATATCGGTGACTATAGTTCGTCTACGGATCTCCTCATTTCGGGTTCGATCACGTAGAGAAACCCCGAGCATAGCCCTTTCCATAGCTCGTTGAGCGACTTTAGCATAGCTTTGAGATGAGGCCGATAGTGAGAGACCACGTTTCGGTGCCGGTAAGTCATCACTGGTAACACACATTGTGTGAAGACTTTCGTCTTGAGGCACTGAGGTATATCGGACGAAAACACATTGCGTAGTTTCCCGAACGCTGCCCAGACGAGTTGGATTCGGCGGTTGACCTCTTTCTCGAAGTTGGATCTACCTAATTGGACTACTTGTCCTAGGTAGATATATGAGTCAACAACTTCGAGTACCGAGCTTCCAACAGAGACCGGGGTGGGCTCAAAATGGACATTTGACATAATTTTCGTCTTGTCCATTTTCAGGCCCACCCGTTGTGAAACGCGGTCGAGGCCATCGAGCATCATACTGAGTTCCTCCATCGACTTTGCCATGACTACGATGTCATCGGCAAACCGAAGGTGAGTGATGTATTTGCCGTTGATGTTGATTCCAAGTCCTTCCCATTCCAGGAGCTTGAAGGCGTCGAGCCTTGGTTTTGCTGTATGGTCTCTTTAACACGATTTGTATTAAAGAGACGCATCGTGTCGCAAGGACTTAGATAATCGTCTATTGAGCTGCCTATATGACTTCGCGTCGTGGGAAGACTGCAACTGTAGCAAGCGTCGTTCAGCCATGAGGTTTAAGGTTTGGTCGGTCAGTTTTTGAGGTCTATCTTTACGGCAGGGTCTAAAAAACTTAGACCCTACCGTGCGGACAGTTTCCACTAGCCCATCGTTGATCTCGTCCACTGATGCTAGGTTCTCAAGGCAAGCAAAGCGATTAGAGAGCTCGAGTTGAAAGCTTTCTGGGTTTTGAATATGGGACCGAGTAGGTCGGAGCGCAGACTTCATCAGACTGGACCTTTCAAGTTTAACATTAATATTCTGCGAGACTCTTACGATTCTGTGATCGCTACCGGTTTTTACCCGATTGATCACAGAGACGTCGCTGAATACCCGTTTCTTGTCGGTCATGAAGAAGTCTATCTCGTTTCTCGTGAAACCATCGGGACTTAACCAGGTCCATTTCCTGTGAGGCGGCTTCTGGAAGAAAGAGTTCATCATGAAGAGTCCCTCTTTCTCCAGAAAGTCGGCCAGCCTCTGTCCCGCAGGGTTCCGTTGCCCATACCCAAATTGCCCCACTCTCAACTCATCACCGCTTTTCTTTCCCAACTTAGCATTAAAGTCCCCCATAACAACACTGAAGTGGGTTTTGGAACTATGTATGGCTCTACTTACGTCCTCATACATAGTCTCCACCTCGACCAGTGACGAGGTCGGTGCGTACACCTGAATGACCTTCAGCGAATATCTTTCGGATATTCTGAGTATTAGGTATACCACCCTGTTCGACACACTGTCGATGGTTGTTATGTTGCTCACGACTCACGAGGGACTTGTGAACGAGAAATCCGACACCACCTCGGGACTGTTGGTCGCCCTCCCGGTAGTAGAGCAAGTTACCAGACTTCAGGGTTACGGTGTCCTCTCCCTCTCTACGGACTTCGCGTAACCCTATAATGTCCCAATGTAACTTGCTCAACTCCTCTTCCAGCTCGCAGATCCTTTCGTCAGTCCTCAATGTGCGTATGTTGTGTGTTACCAGGGCCAGTCGTCGTGGCGGTGAGCAGCCGGATCTCTTCCGGGGATTCTTAGCACCCCCTGCTCCGCCGTTACCTTGACCGCTACCCGCGCCAGAGATAGCGGAGCTGCCGGGGACTGGGGGCCTGGTTTCTGTGCCTATCATAATCATAAATTGCCGTTAATCGTCACGCTTGGCAGGCGGGTTGGCGATCGCAGTGAGGGTGTGCAGTACACGGAGGGCGCTGCTGCTCGACCTCCGGTTTGTCCCTTAGTCGGCTCTTACGACACCCACGGGATGATTTGGGGGAACGCAATTCTAAGCCGGCGTTCCACGGCGGTTTAGAATTTCATTATTCTATTCTAAACAGCTTCTATGACTTTTAAAAGGCCCTCTTGCTTGTAGTTTCTTATAGTCATAAAATTTTAAATTAAAAAAGATCTTACTTAAGATTACTCTTTACAGCTATGTCATCTTCTTTTTTTTAACGACGTCAAAAATCATCAAATGACCCCTCCCGCTGTGGGTTAGCAGCGGTGAGGGAGCGTCAGACTCTTACTGACTAAAAACCGTCGTGTTCCGTTGTAGGTCTTTTATGTACCAGGGCCGCGGTATTTCTTTCAAACAACCCGCAGCCCCGGCAGGCCTTGGCCCTACTGGGCCCGACTGGGGTTGCTGACATCTCTTTGAGGAGCGCGTGGAACAACGCGCGCCGTCGACACGGGTCAGTCATCTAAGCAGACGGAGGGACGATGAGCCACCCGAACTCACCGCCCACAGACCCACGCCTACGGTGGCCGGGAGTCATCTTGCGACACCCGGCGCCCGTGGTGTCTACCTGGTCCAGCCCTAAAGCCTCGACGAGGACCCGGCGGAAGCTATGTCATCTTAGTTTTAAAACTGATTTTAATATGTTTTGCGTCAAAACAGTTAGCTAGTTGAATGATATAATTTTTATACAGGCGCTATTAAGGCACGTCAGGGAGACGCAGTACAATACGCGTGACGACATGCAGTTATTTCGAACAAAAAGCATAGTGAAAGAACAGTCAAGTTAAACACAGTTTTATCAACAAATGTAGTCTAAACCTTAAATATGTTTGTTCTAGAGAGTTAACAATTTTGTAAAAGTCCCGATATTAGCTATTTATTCGCATTTTGTACTGTAAAACACAAAATATCCTCATTATGACGAGTTTAGGTGCAACTTTTGAGCATGTCCCAGTAGTCGTCATAATAATTCTAAAATTGACGAGTTTTGGGTCAAATGGGAGTTTTAAAGTGCCAATAGATGTCACATTAAAAAAATGTATCTTCTATGTTAAAAGTATTCCAAATTGCATATTACATCGTTACCGAATAAACTTAACTATCCAATTAAACAAAGAAACATACCACAGACCCCACTGGAGTTATGTAAATCAAAACACAAAACCACGCGCTGAGCTTCACTTTTGACAGCTGAACTTCACCAAATAACGATTTTCTTAGGGCACACACGTTTCGACTAACATATCTCCGATGCTATGACTGTTAAAACCCCGTATTGTCATTTCAATTGTGCAATATGTTATCAACAATATGTTGACATATAAACCGGCCCATTTTAAGTTCAGTAGAAAAAATAAATAAAAGTTTTTAGATTAATTGACGACTATTGGGGCATGACGACTTCACCCGCGTTTACCTTATTAGAAAAACTTACAGTTGACACTGTTCTTCTTTGTAATCTTTACGTACGAGTACCTACGCTCTTAACTTTTTACGATCGAAGTGACCAAAGTGACAAAGTTAAAGATCAAAGTTACAATAAAGTAAAAAAAAACAAAACCTTCGAAAAATATGATCATTACGAGTGTCATAAATATCTCATTAAAAAAATTGAAGTCATTTTTGTACAAACGATAATGCTATTAATGAAAATTTTCAAATTATTATAAATTACTTAGGACTCCCAATTGCTTAAAATTATAATAAAACTAGCTTCTGCCAGCGGTTTCACCTGCATTCCGTGGGAACCTTTGCACGAACCCGGATAAAAAGTAACCTATAGCCTTCCTCGATAAATGGGCTATTTAACACTGAAAGAATTTTTAAAATCGGACCCGTAGTTCCTGAGATTAGCGCGTTCAAGCAAACAAACAAACTCTTCAGCTTTATAATAATAGTATAGATGGCGAAAATGGTTTTTGTTGAATAACCTATCCTAAAGAAAGGAATGCTGGAGAGAAGACTTGGATAGCTTCCTCCTGGACTGGTCACATAAAGCGAATGATAGAGACAGATGCAAAGCTATGGGAGAAGCCTTTCCCCAGCCGTGGGTCAGTATATATAAATAACTAGCTTCTGCCAGCGGTTTCACCCGCATCCCGTGGGAACTACTTCCCGTACCGGGATAAAAAGTAGCCTATAGCCTTCCTCGATAAATAGGCTATGTAACACTGAAAGAAATTTTCAAATCGGACCAGTAGTTCCTGGGATTAGCGCGTTCAAACAAACAAACAAACTCTTCAGCTTTATAATATTAGTATAGATATAGATAAAAAAACAATCCGCCTTGAAACTCATGGCTCTTTGCTTCTCAATACCAGAAGAGGCCATTGCCTAATAATCGGATCAAATAGGCCTGAAGTTATTTTCCTCGAATGACAATAACCCATAAATCACAATGGCATTAAAATTTTCACTGACATAATCTTTGACCGATTATATTAACTTAATATACGTTATAATTGTAGGTTGCCCTTTAAAACATTCATCATATTTCACGATAATAATATATTCATGAATATGGTAATACGTTTGATCACCTTTATTTGAATACACTGACCTTAAGATCTACCTGCGAAAGTGATGTACTGATGAACATAAGGGTTTGTCCAAAGAAAGTTTATTTTTTAAGACTTGATGACATAGAAAGAGTCAGCAATAGATTTAAAGAAGTTTTGACTTTAATGGATCTTTCTGCAACTGACGGTTTCCCATTGATGGTATAGCACCGCAAAGTAGATATGTATGTGCTGGGAAAGATACTTCCAGACTTAGTGGAAGAACACTGCATTTTAAAAGCAAGATGCCGACCGCACTTGCAGCGACTGATTATAATCGGTCGATATATGCAAGCGATTGCACATGCTGCTGCTGCTTCGATCCGGAATGCTTACATGTAAATACATGCAAACCAGGGGCCCGATTCTCCTAATTTCACTTAAGCGACATACGATTAACATTCGACTGCGATCCAATCATGACTCGATTACGATTGAAGCGTATGTGGCATTCCGCTATTTTTTCTTTAAAATTAACGTTTTTATTCTTTTCTGTCATTCAATAATGAATCATTTTGTTTGCAAATGATTTACAATTGCAATATGATTGTATCTACAGCAAACTACCGTATAGACCAAAATCAACAAAATAGCAGATCAATCGCAAACCAATCGAATGTCGTTGGAATACGATTGGTCTTATATTATTAGTAGCAGAATGCCCGATATGGTTAAAACTGCTATTGCTATCATATTGCGATTCGATTTCTATTCAATTTTGACATTATTAACTTAGAAGAATGTGTGTAGCTGCAGTGCAGCTGCGGCTGATTTTATACAGTCGTGGCCCGTGCGGTCGGCAGTTGCAGTCGGCAGCTAACATTCAAAATGTACCTTAGACCTGTGACTTCGAGTTCCAGAGCCGCACAAAATCGCATCCCTGATAGCTCAAAAATATTTTTGTGCAATTTTATTTTTACAGATTTTCATAGAAAAACTTCTGTATAGCTGTCCAGATATCGGCAATATTTACATGCTTATACGGGAGAAGAAAGGGCTATCTGTTAGCGAGAGAATAAAACAATTTCTTGATGATCCGGTAAGTAAAATATCTTACTTTCATGTATGAATAAAGAAATCTATGTATCTTGATGTTCTTTAAATCAATTCTTATTATACCTCTACATAGATAGATTTTTACCTATATTAATATAATAGGTTGGTTTGAAACCGCTTATTGCAGGAACTACTGAATCAATTTAATTTATATTTTAAGTGTTTGATAGCACATTTACTAACGAACCTTATGGCCTAATTTTTATGCGGGTGAACAGAGTAATTCTCACTGACAGCTAAGAGCTCTTACACACGAGCGGCATGTTCCCAACGGCAGAGGTAACTGCGTAACGCATCGACGGCAGCCGTCGATCTATTGCGACACATGCAGTTTTAGTGTGTGACGTCCGCCATTTTGTCAGTTGACTGCAAATAGTTCAAGAGTGCGTACGCGTTGCAAATTTGTAAAATGAGTTCTACTGACGAAATCGATAGCGAATTACTAATTATGGAAGTAAAGAAAACTACTTGCATTTGGAATTATAAATTGAAAGATTATAGTAATAAAACAATAAAAAAATAGAGCATGGATGGCAATTTGTGAAGAAATAAATTGTAAATGATTTTAATAATAAATCCATTTTACAACTGACTCCTATACTAAGAGAGCAGACGACAGCTGCCGTCGATGCGTCGACGGTTGCCGCAGACGCGCGTCGACGGCTGCAGTTACCTCTGCCATTGGGAACATGCCGCTCGTTTGTAAGAGCTCTAAGCTACATATACTTAAAACTCCACAAAAGAAGATTTTAATTGAGACTATTAGGGCCTATCCATACACTCACATATTGAACTTACCAACATTAGAAGGTATAATTTTATTATTGTTTTCAGCTCTTTACCAGACTGAAAGACAAAAGGCCAGCAGACTTAGAGAAGATAGTTTTAATACCCGGCGATATTACTGCTCCTGACCTTGGCATTACTTCTGAAAACGAGAAGATGCTTATAGAGAAGGTATGAATATTTTTTCTTATGTATTTACTAGCTTCTACCTATGATATTTGGGGACCTTTTTTAAGAAAGATTTATTTAAAAATTAAAAAAAATATATGTTTTTTTAATATTATGGATTCTACAATCTTTTGCTGAAAACCCAACCATGAAAATTCGTTCACCAGTTTTTGAGTTGTAAACGGTTGTAAACAGATAGACTGGCTGTATTTTACAACTAAGTAAGTTGACTTCTAAGTAATTGTGACAATGGTTAAACTATGTAATTATTATATTTTCTTAAGAGTTCTTAATTACTTCACTATTGTTTATATCCGCTACTGTGTTTTTATTTATTTGATTGCACGTAACTGTGATTGATTTTACATGATCTTGATTTTTTTATTACTTAAGTACTTCAATTAAATGAGTAAATAATCAGCTTAAAATTCTTAAAAGGTCATAAAACGTTAGATTTAGATTTTTGTTTGAATCTACTGAACTGATTTGAAAATAATCTTACTGTTAAAATATTATATGCATAATATATTCAGATTTGGGACTGTATGAAACTGCGGGTAACAGCTTCATCGCAAACGATTATATTTTATACCAAAAAACGTTCAAACTTAACCTCGGTTCAAATCGTTATTATGTGTTGTTGAGTTCCCTTAAAAATATCTACTAAAGCCTGTATGTGTATGTAATGGCGTCCACGGCCGATTTCGGCCACGGCGGCTGTTCTCATTTAAGGAGATCAGCCAGCTGCGCAGGACATATTATAGTGCACGAGCATTTGCGCAGACACAGGTGCACTCCCTATTCCTTCACTCTCATAACCCGATGGGACGGCAATCCGACACGACCGGAAAGAGATCAGGCGCAGGACCGACATTTACGTACTCTCCGATGGACGGATGTATGTGTATGTATCTGGTATATAATGCAGTTCCAGAAACGTTAAGTCAATCATTAACCCTTTGTATGTCGGAGCACATATACTCGTATACGCGAGACACAATTGATTTTCTATCGTTTTATAATTAGCGACATACAACCGGTCAACATTGCAGGTATCAGTGATAATTCACTCGGCTGCTACAGTGAAGTTTAATGAGCCCCTCCCAACTGCTTGGAAGATCAACGTGGAGGGAACTAGGATGATGCTGGCTTTGAGTCGAAGGATGAAACGGATTGAGGTATAATCATTGTATATTATAAGGCTTCCGTATCCAAAACAAGTCATGCAAAACAAGGTCAGGCAAGTACCAATGCAACTTTTCTAAGTTTGTATGTACTTTCTAAGTATATCTTAGACACCATTGACTGTGTTTCGGATGGCACGTTAAACTGTAGGTCCCGGCTGTCATTGAACATCCTTGGTAGTCGTTGGGTAGTCAGAAGCCAGTAAGTCTGACACCAGTCTAACCAAAGGGGTATCGGGTTGCCCGGGTAACTGGATTGAGGAGGTCAGATAGGCAGTCGCTTTTTGTAAAGCACTGGTACTCAGCTGAATCCGGTTAGACTGGAAGCCGACCCCAACATGGTTGGAAAAAAGGCTCGGAGGATGATCCAAAACAAAAAACAGATACTATCAAAAGTCTATGAAGAGGTTAAAACAGAAGAGTAAAAGTTTACGAAAAACCGGCCATGTACGAGTTGAATTCGAACATGTAGTAGTGGTCTGTAGGTACCATTTTATGTATGAACCGACCAAAACTATCCCGTTTGTTGTATGGGAGGCTCCTGAAATATTTATTTTATTCTAGTCTCAGTCTGTCTCAGTATTTGTGTCTATGGTACATGATTATATGGTTTGGTGATCGAATAGTAAGGTTAGCTACCCTTTAGAATTCTAGAAAATAGACATTACAATTTATATAAATATTACAATTTACTACCTGCATAGTGGCAAGTTCTGACATTATTCCAATTACTCAGGTATTCATACACATATCGACAGCCTATACGAACACAAATAGAGAAGTGGTTGACGAGATCCTGTACCCAGCGCCCGCTGACATAGACCAAGTTCATCAGTATGTTAAAGACGGGATTTCTGAGGAAGAAACCGAGAAAATACTTAGTAAGTAGCATTTAAAACATTATAACATAACAAATGTGACAAAATGTGTTACTGTATAATATTGAAAGCCCAGGGTCACCAGATGTCACTTATTTTCTTGCTAATGAAACCCATACCGTCTCGTTAGGGCTGCGGTATTGGTCGATAGAGTTACCGAGGCCCTGGTTTATAAAGGGCTCCAAGAGGAACATGGTGGCGTTGTAGTCGGTAAGAGTCTGACACTGTCTCACGCTGCCTCATAGCGGGAGGGGTCATTTGATGAAATCCTACAAAAAATATTATAAAATAATATAATAGATAAAGTAAGGTCGAACATTGACTGTTTCCTTACTTGCTAAGTTGCACCGACAAATTCAAAAATGTCGGCTGCATTTGATAAAAAAAGCAATAAAATTTATCGACAGCATATCCTTTATATCTTATCAAATTACTGCTTCAAATTAAGTAATAAAGCCTACTTTGTTTACTTTTAGAGTTGATCCCTATAATATTAATAAGATCCTTATTATTTTATAATAATTTTCGTCTGCTAATAAACATTATTGCTTAATTTGAAACAATAAATTGATAAGAAATTCGTCATAATGAGCATTGCTTTTTGTAAAAAAATAAATGACGTTTGTCAGATCTTGGTCTATAAGAAATAATCAATACTCACGAAATATGGAAGATATACAAAATCAAAATCAATATTAAGTATAGTAAGTCTTCAGAATCCTGTTTCTGCAGAGGTTTTTATAGAAACTGTTGAATGAACAATGCAGTATTACGTCACCGTTCATATTTACCATTATCAATTCAAGTCTGTCTGACTAATGATGATCTAACTAACTAATGATGATCTCCTATATAAGGACATTACTCAACTGCACAGGACATAATAATGCACAAGCATTTGCGCAGACATATGTGCACTCACTATTCCCTCACTCTCATAGCCCGATGGGACGGCAATCCGACACGACCGGAGAGAGATCAGGCGCAAGACCGACATTAAGAGGCTGACAGCCAAAACTTGGCCTATTCAAACAATTTTTTGGCCAAATCTATACAGTTTTTGACGGCGAAAAAAAATATGTTAATTTGAACATCATATTTCTGAGTAGCCTGTAGAGTTCAAAACACGTTCTTGAAAAGTTTTCTCGATACAAAAAAATCGTAAAGTAACCTCTTAAAATGATCTTCCAACAAAATTATCTGTTCTTTCATCCAATTCTTCTATACTAATGTTATAAAGAGGAAAACTTTGTTTGTTTGTTTGTAATGGATAAACTCAAAAACTACTGGACCGATTTTAAATATTCTTTCGCCATTAGAAAGCCATATTATCTGCGAGTAACATAGGCTATACTTTATCCCAGTGCGGGCAGTAGCTCCCGCGGGACGCGGGTGAAACCGCGGGAAAACGGCTAGTATACTTTAAAGGTAAAATGTCGTTTAGGTATCTGCTTAGCGGTTGATAGCAGCTACCTTTTGTGTTTGGGCATACTTACATATTTTATTCATATTTATGAATAAACTAGTGAGAATAAAAAAAGTTTTTTTTTTGTAATGGTGTATTTTACTCTAACGATAAAAAATCTCAAAAAAACATTATTAAGATAGCTTAGAATAAAACCAGTCGGTAAGTTAGTTTAGTTCATAAAATCAGTAAATATATTTTTAAATGTAATCGAAAGTTTTCCGTTTTATTATCAGTTCTTTATTACCACGAAATTGTAGCCGCCATATTGTTACGTCATCAGGCTGTGTATAGTTAAGTGACAGCTGCAAGTCAACCGTGACCGTCATATTTTATCGGTTCGCAAATAAAGGTAAGACCGCACTAGGCGGAACTACGCTGCGCGACACCGCTCGCCAAAGTTGGGCAACTAAGCAAAATTGACGCGCTGTGTCGCTACGCGCAGTTCCGCCGACGCTAGGTGCGATATAGTAAGCAGCGCGATCGCGACACACGAGGCATCACAAATCTATTTTTTACAAGTCGAAACGTGCCGGGCATGCAATTTGTGTTGTAAAATGGATGAAGAAAAGTTAATTTTATTAGTTAGTAACTATCCAGAGCTATATGATTTACAAAATGAAAACTGAAAAACATCAATTTCATCCATCGCGGTAAGTGGCTGACAACCGACTAGGGTAGAATATTGTCGCGCTGCTGCAGTTCTAGTGCGATATATCGAAAATGTCGCGTCGCTCCGCTGCAGCGCAGTTCCGCCTAGTGCGGTCTTACCTTTAATCCACAATTTGTCCGGTGTTTTTACACTAGTGTTCTTGCATTCTAGAACACCACACCAACGATAAGTTCAATAATGACTCATTTTAAGGATAAAACAACTTTACCAATAATGATCGACACAAAGGACAATGGGCACTTTGTATGGGATTTGGTACCCGCTCCAACAGTAACGTATGATATATCATTAGAAAGGTATTTACGTGAAGAATAATAAAAACTATGGGGCTTGCCTCAATTAGCTGTCCGATCCGAGTAACGATGAAAATTGAATCGACATAGAAACAAGTATGTCATCCATATATGCAAATTCATTAAGAGGCATATGTCGTCAGTGTAATAATTTTAAACTTAGTTAATAGACATCTTAGATTGTTTGAGATACACTTTATTATAATCTAAAGGTTGTAATAGTTTATGGAGTCATACTACGGAAACACAGTCGTCATCTGATTTGACAAAAGTTCAAAATATTTCTACTCATCTTTTTTTAAGAAGAAATTCATCATTCTAAGCGCCTCTTGAGGAGCAAGATTAAGTCGTAATATGTACTCTCATGTTAAGATCTTCTCCTGACTTTTCAACCTTAATATAAGACTGATGCTGGCTGCTATTATGGTGGATGTTAATAATACAACACACGATAAGAAAAAGAAACATATTATTAACAAAATATGTTAATAATATAACGTAATATGTAACAAAACATAAAGAAAATCATGTCTCCCTAAAGCTGATTAAGAATAGTTTACAACGGATTTTCCCTCAGAAGATCATTTTATAGTTAAATATTATTGTTATCAAAAATTACGTTATTTAAGGATAAAGTGACGATGATGTCCGTCTTTGTAAAAGAACATGGTAACCATTATGAAAAGTTATCGCCGTCTTTGTATCTAGGCCTCCAGGCTTGCAATAGTATTTAACTGGGCTACATACTCCCAGTACTAATTTACCAATGTCACATATCCGAGCAGAATTTTGAGATTTTGAGGTGTTCCAATTAACACATTCCGTACCGGGTCTATAGGTATACATTCTCAGCCTACAATAAAAAGTCTGAAAAATACACTGAATAAAAACCGGAACAGTGGTTGTCTTGATCAGGATTTTTCAAAATCGACTGCAAGTTTTTTGTAAAGAATTATAGAAAGTGCATTCCTCTTTTTAACCGACTTCCCAAAAAGGAGGAGGTTCTCAATTCAATTAGTTTGGGCTCATATTATTTGTATTGACGAGACCTTTGGAACAGTGAAGGTAGTGAAGGTTTGGAGCAGACCTGATGATGGAGACCGGAGAAAGTTGAGGGAACTCGTCAACTGAATTATGTAAACTACCTCGTGTTTGGGCTTATATTATTCGTGTTGATGAGAGCTTTCCACTTACGCGGATAGTGACAACTATGCTTGTCTCTGAAAAGCTAAAATAAAAAACTTTTTACAAGAAAATAAAACCGACTCCTAAAAACACTGTAAAGCAAAAAAAAACTATTCTTACATGTATCGGCCTAGAAGTCGGTGGCGAAATAAACTTAGGTAGGTACATCCATAAGACACTGACTTCTATACCGATGCACCTAAGAATAGTTTTTTTTTTGCTTTTTTTCATTCAAATATCTGAACTGAGTTCTTGCCTTCTATGGAAAGCTCTAATGTGGTTCAAAACAGACTACCTATATCTTTTTTATCATAAAACTATGGCCAGTGATTGTTGTCGAGTGTTTAGTCGAATGATAACTAAATCATTTCTGAAAACACAACTAATCGTTTTAGTTACATACTATCTTTAAACATCCTGGCTTCCATGTACCTACACATTATAAGAAAAAAAAAAAAAAAAACATTAAATCATTAAACATTAATTGATTGTAAATACTGAAAGACTTTCATCAAATACCTAAGATAGTTCTACGTGAACTGCAAAGATTAGCACAGTCTTTTTTTAAAGCAGTGGGCAGGCAAACATTCTAAGAAGGCCAAATTCCTGATTTTTTTGTTACTTTACCAGTTTTTATTTAATACAATTGGATTTAAGAACTACATCTACGTTGATGATTTATGAACATTACACATTCTATTAGTCGATGTTACGCGAAATGGACAAGGATTTGGGACTGGTCGTCATAGTAAACATTTTTTGCTTTGCCAAGACCTACCAAATGGTACTAGAATCAACACTGTTGGCCAGGGTACCAAAACGCCCATCGTCCTTTACAACTTATTTATTTATTATTATTTAACTAGAAGAAATACCAGTTTACTTTTACAGTTTATATTTAGTATTTATTTCTAGCGACACAAATCCGTATTAACAAAATCAATTACAAAATTATCACAATTAATATTGCCATTAACCAAAAATGCGAACCCCGACCAGCTAAGTCCCGTTTTTTGTTCCCCTTCTTTTGTTTTTTTTTTTTTAACCGACTTCCCAAAAAGGAGGAGGTTCTCAATTCGGCCGGTATGTTTTTTTTTTTTTTCTATGTATGTACATCGATTACTCCGAGGTTTATAGACCGATTTACGTGATTCTTTTTTTGTTCGACGCGGAATAGCTGCCAGATGGTCCCATAGCCATCAGGTCAGGATCTGATGATGGAAACCCTGAGAAATCGAGGGCAACCTTCGAAACTTGTAGGCATACACAGGGTAAAAACTTAACACTCAGGTGTATGCCTGAAAGCACTATTTAACAGTGAAGGTTTGGAGCTGACCTGATGATGGAGACCAGAGAGGGTCGAGGGAACTCGACAACTGAATATGTAAACTACCTCGTGTTTGGGCTTATATTATTTGTATTGACGAGACCTTTGCAACAGTGAAGGTTTGGAGCTGACCTGATGATGGAGACCAGAGAAGGTCGAGGGAACTCGATAACTGAATATGTAAAATACCTCGTATTTGGGCTTATATTCTTTGTATTGATGAGAACTTTCCACTTATGTGGATAGTGACAATTATTCGTATCACTAAAAAGCTTTAAATAAAAAACTTTTTTACAAAAAAATTAAACCGACTTCCAAAAACACTAAAAAGCAAAAAAAAAAAACTAATTTTAGGTGCATCGGCCTAGAAGTCGGTGGCAAAATTAACTTAGTAACATCCATTAGACACCGACTTCTAGACCGATGCACCTAAAATTAGTTTTTTTTTTTTGCTTTTTAGTGTTTTTGGAAGTCGGTTTAATTTTTTTGTAAAAAAGTTTTTTATTTAAACCCACGTTCCGTCTACGTCAGTTGTCAGTTGCCAGTTCTCAAAACCTTTTACAATCGAAAGAGTTTTGTTAACACTATTAAATTGAAAAATCTTACACATAGAATTTGGCACCTAAAGAGCCAATATGGCTATGTGCGCGACGGTGCTGACGCGTAGCATTTACAACATTTGCGGAAGCTGTCAAATAATAACAATGTAAACATTATAATTTTCTTTGCAAATATATTTAAAACCAAACATTAAAATAGTATTGTTGACATTATTTAAGTGCAATTTATGCAATAGTTTTACTGTAAAATGAATATAATAATAAAAACCGGGTTTGAAACATCCGCATTTGTTTCCAATTTCTGCCGTGTTGTGCGCTGCGGTCGTTATCTGCCCGCCACTACTCGCTTTGCACATAGCCAATAGGAAACAAGTTTAACGTAATGTTTTTACGGTTATGAACAAAGTATAAATGAACGGATCCTGTTTTTCTCGGAAATTTTGAAAAACTGACAGCACCAATTCAAACAACTATTTACTGATTGTAATTTTTTTTTTTGATGATACTGGCAGGTCGAAACAGCAACGAGGTTTTAATCCATCAAATATTGATTTCTAATTCTTGTTGACACTAAACTTTGAATTTTATTAACCGACTTCCCAAAAAGGAGGAGGTTCTCAATTCGGCCGGTATGTTTTTTTTTTTTTTCTATGTATGTACATCGATTACGCCGAGGTTTATAGACCGATTTACGTGATTCTTTTTTTGTTCGACGCGGAATACCTGCCAATTGGTCCCATAGTCATCAGGTCAGGGATCTGATGGTGGAAACCCTGAGAAATCGAGGGCAACTTTCGAAAGTTGTAAGCATACATAGGGGTAAACCTTGACACTCATATGTATGTCTGATAGCACTATTCAACAGTAAAGGTTTGGAGCTGACCTGATGATGGAGACCAAAGAAGGTCGAGGGAACTCGATAACTGAGTCTGTAAACTACCTCGTGTTTGGGCTTATATTATTCGTATGGACGAGACCTTTGCAACAGTGAAGGTTTGGAGCTGACCTGATGATGGAGACCAGAGAAGGTCGAGGGAGCTCGACAACTGAAAATGAAAACGACCTCGTGTTTGGGCTTATATTCTTCGTATCAATGAGAACTTTCTAGTTATGTGGATAGTGACCTATTCGTTTCACTGAAAAGCTGAAAATAAAAAACTTTTTTACAAAAAAATATAACCGACTTCCCAAAACACTAAAAAGCAAAAAAAAAAACTAATTTTAGGTGCATCGGCCTAGAAGTCGGTGGCAAAATTAACTCAGGGACATCCATTAGACACCGACTTCTAGGCCGATGCACCTAAAATTAGTTTTTTTTTTTGCTTTTTAGTGTTTTGGGAAGTCGGTTATATTTTTTTGTAAAAAAGTTTTTTTTACGAACAGTTAAACATTAATTTCCTCCTTGGTCAATATGTTCTAGCAAAACATTGAACGAATCTGTTTTAACAGAAGCAAATGATATTGTATAATACTTAAAAATGTCATTCATTGTTTAAAAACTTCATGCTGATTTTGAAAGATGGGAAAAATTTGTAACAATCCATCATAATAAATTCGTAAAACACAACACACGAACACACACATACTTATCAAAGATCGAGACTGCAAAATATGGTTTTTGAGGACATTGAAGCCGATGTTGCTGTCAAACCGAGATGGCGTCTGCAAGAAATTATGAACTTTTTTCCATGGCTGATATTGATTCTTTTCGAGAGTTTTGAAGGTGATGTTGCTGTCAAAATGTAAATTCAAGATGGTGGCTGCACAACTTAATAATATTATGAAAATTACAATTAAACTCAAACCTTACATTATTGTTTTAAATGCACATATCTACTTTGACCTTTGGTTTTCTTTTGTAGATCTTCCTACGACTCGAAATTATTATTATGAATTAAGTATAAATGTGATTGTTTAGGATCAAAAATAAATGTTTTTTTTTTTGTTGCGATTTCAAAAACAAAACCAAAACATTTCTTAAAAAGTTTATTTACCTAATGTCTACCTCATTCCATCCACTGAACACAGTCAAAGACTCGAGTTCTGTCAAAAAATCTGTTTTCGACTGTTTTCATATCGGTGAAAGCATGAGCGGCGCCCCGCAGTTTCGTCGTACCTCACCCCGTCATTGAGTTGATGTGGCCTTCTCTTAACGTGCTCTCCGATGCACGGGTATAAAGATACATTAAAATGCTGATCATTTTTTTTCAGATGGTCGGCCAAATACATACACGTTCACAAAGGCTTTGACTGAGCATTTGGTAGCTGAGAACCAAGCCTACGTACCCACTATCATTGTCAGGCCTTCAGTTGGTAAGTTTATATGTTATTATAATATAATATTACTGTTACAGCCTTTTTATCGTCCCACTGCTGGGCACAGGTCTCGTCTCACACAGAGAAGGATTAAGCGTTAATCACCACGCTTGCTCAATGCGATAATATAATATATTTAGTCATTTTTAAGATAATTTCTATTGTTCAACTGACACCAAAACATTTAATGACTGACTGGGAAAACTATGGGTTTGGACTGCTGAACGATTCAAATTAAGTTTAGTACATAAACAGTGTAATGCCTGAGAAAGGACGTAATATGGCTTCTGTAGAATTGTCAGATTCAGATCTATACTAATATTATAAAGCTGAAGAGTTTGTATGTTTGTTTGTTTGAACGCGCTAATCTCAGGAGCTACTGATCGATTTGAAAATTTCTTTCAGTGTTAGATAATTATTTATCGAGGAAGGCTACTTTTTATCCCGGTACGGGAAGTAGTTCCCACGGGATGCGGGTGAAACAGCGGGATTTTGCTAATGAGAAAGGAAAATGAAAATATGTCGTTTTTTCAGGCTAGTAACCTGCTTTCCACTCTTAAACGAAAAATATAATCTTAAAAGTAAAAAAAAAAAAATACATAAACAATATCCTGAAGCTTATTTACAACTAACATAAAAACACTTTTATGTTGTTGATGGAAAATTATAATTTTGTTTTTATATCCTTCACGTAGTTTATTATATCGTAAAGTGTGAAGGAATTTGTTGTGACCCGGGCTCATGTAAGCAAATGATTTATTGTCATCTTACTATAATATGTTAACGTGTCAATATTCTTTAACGTGGTGTGATGTCATTAGACTGGACCTACATTTTCTTGCCCGATTTTTTTCCATAAGAAGCTCTTTTGGAATGTACAACTTAATGTTATCACACTCTTTTGACTTTTACAAATAATGATTTTAAAGGCCTTTGATTTTTTGTTTTGTGTTTGAGGAGACGCATCAAAGTTCAGCAGTGTGCACCTAGGGTTGAGATGATGATGAACTTATTTTAGTTTTTGAAACTGAAACATTTTTTTTAATCAAAATTAAATCCTAAAACTGTAGTGTAGATTTATAACCTTTATTTACGCAATGTTAAAATTATATAATAAGCTATCTTCTCAATCCACAATAACCATATTCATTACTACGTATGCATAATTAACACAATACTAACCTGCGTCTTTTCAGTGGCAGCAATAAAAGACGAACCAATAAAGGGTTGGCTAGGCAACTGGTACGGGGCGACCGGTCTCACCGTCTTTACGGCTAAGGGTCTCAACCGAGTTATATATGGACACTCCAGCTATATTGTAGACTTGATACCAGTGGATTATGTCGCAAATCTGGTGATCGCTGCTGGGGCTAAGAGTAGCAAGTAAGAGTTTATACTTTTTTGTACAAAGTCTGTAGGATATCATTACATACTCTAGATAAAGGAAAAGTTTTAGATCTGTAAATAATATGTAATTACCTGTTTAAAGGTACCACATTCTATTTAAAGATCTCTTAAGGCGGCTGGTTGACGCTTCTCGTGACCAAAAGGCTGGCTATTACCTCGGACAAAGAATCAGCATGGCGATCCAACGAGGTAATGCTGCCAGCCTCTTGGGCACGCTCCCAGTTGACAGCGATGGGGACGAATTTTTTGACGCTTTCTAGTTGTTTGTTGTACTAGGATAGTTTTTGATATTTATTGTGAATATGTTAATATTGTAAATATATATATATAATATTTGTTTTTAAATAGGTTAATAAACTTTCAATTACCTGTACTCAAATATTAAAGCTTAAGGAAAAGGATAAACTAATAATAGGGGAAACTGCGTTATCGCTTTTTATGCTGCTTAAATGAAGGTCTATGTGGTCTATGGTTATGAGACAGTTTCGGCTGACGAATCCTCAAAAATTATAACAATGAAATTATTGTCTTGAGTTCTTGACATTAACAACATTTTGCATGCTATGCGTAGCCACTTGTAGCAATAATTTAACCGAAATTATTGACTCTCTACTACTCGCATCTATGTAACTCATTCTGTGACAGGTTTCTCTGTGGCACTCTATCCAGGGTTTCAAGACTTAATAGAATAAACTGTTGTATTATTGACAGATTATTCATCATTGTTATACTTCTGATTTCCAGATCAACTGAGCTGAAGGTGTACAACTGCTGCAGCAGCGCCTGCAATCCCATCACAATTGGCAAGTTGATGAGTATGTTCGCTGAGGATGCTATCAAACAGAAGTCTTGTAAGTGTACAATACATATATTTTTTAGGAGAGTTGTTAGGCAGAATAACCCGTTGTATGTCGGAGTTCAGAAATACGCGAGTCACAGATGATTTTCTATTGTTTTATAATTGGAAGTATATACTACAACATTAAAGTTATACATTATCATGACAAACGAAGAGCACTTGTGCGCCTAGTCTGTTAGTATGAGCAAAGTTGATGCAAAGTGACTTGGTACAGTAGTATTTTAGGCAACTAAACACCAAGATTAATCAACGTCCAATAGCTTATGTCACTTGAGGTACAGTTATTGGCAGGGATATTGAGCCCTGACCTTCACCTGCGCAGAAGCGATTTATTGGTTTATTGCCTTAAGTGTACAGTGCGCAAAGCGATCCCGACTCTTCCGCCGAGACCTCAATATCCGTGCCGATAACTATACTCATAGATAAAAAAAAAATAAGATAATGACAAGGAAATAGTAAGATAATAGTACATCCATAATCTGACAAAACAATAATAGATATTGTTTGCTGTGTGTTTCGGATGGCACGTTAAACTGTAGGTCCCGACTGTCATTGAACATCCTTGGCAGTCGTTACGGGTAGTCAGAAGCCAGTAAGTCTGACGCCAGTCTAACCAAGGGGTATCGGGTTGCCCGGGTAACTGGGTTGAGGAGGTCAGATAGGCAGTCGCTTCTTGTAAAAGCACTGGTACTCAGCTGAATCCGGTTAGACTGGAAGCCGACCCCAACATGGTTGGGAAAAAGGCTCGGAGGATGATGTTTGATGATGGCTCTATAGTCAAACTAAGATTACAATACTTTTTTACAGATGCTATGCCTCTGTCTGGATGGTACGTATTCACGAAATACAAGTGGCTGGTGCTTCTCCTGACAATTCTCTTTCAAGTAATACCGGCGTATGTCACGGATCTTTACAGGCATTTGATTGGGAAGAATCCACGGTAAGAATTTAGTGACATCGTTTTCACTTATAATTGGTGATTTAAAAAATAACACATAGTATCTAGTTAAAAATTTTAAACAATAACTTATAGTAAAAAAAGTTTATTGGCTATTTTATTGTTAGTAAAAATAGCTTAATTTAAGTATAACTGCTTATTTTTTCTTATTTCTGGTTTATAGATAATTTATAATCAGTTTTTCAGTGGATATAGATTAACTAGTAGAAAATTCATCACAATTTACCTATAACTAACCGACTTCAAAAAAGGAGGTTCTCAGTTTGACTATTATTTATGTATGTTTGTGCGCGATCAACCCATGTTTTTAGAATTGATTTTGATGCGGTTTTCAGCATAACATTTAGGTTTTAGGTAGGTTATTACTGAAGTCGGTGTAACTTTTTTGAAAAATCTTTTTTTCCTCCACAGATACATAAAACTACAATCCCTAGTAAATCAGACGCGATCTTCAATCGACTTCTTCACGAGCCACTCCTGGGTGATGAAGGCAGACAGAGTGAGAGAGCTGTTTGCCTCTCTTTCACCCGCAGACAAGTACCTGTTTCCATGTGACCCTACGGACATTAACTGGACACATTACATACAAGACTACTGTTGGGGAGTAAGACATTTCTTGGAAAAGAAAACTACGAATAAATAAATAGAAACGACATTAAACAAATTGTTGATTTGCATCCGTGTCAAATTCAAGGACGATTATGATTCTCGATACAAATCTATACTAATATTATAAAGCTAAAGAGTTTGTTTGTTTGTTTGATTGTTTGTTTGATTGTTTGTTTGTTTGTTTGTTTGTTTGAACGCGCTAATCTCAGGAACTACTGGTTCGATTTGAAAAATTATTTCAGTGTTAGATAGCCCATTTATCGAGGAAGGCTATAGGCTACTTTTTATCCGGGTCCGTGCCGAGGTTTCCACGGGATGCGGGTGAAACCGCTGGCAGAAGCTAGTCAACAATAAAATGGATACTTAAATTTTTTAGTCAGGGTCAGTGTAACCCAGCCGTATTTAAGCTCGGCGCGTGTGTTACTAGCCTTACAACCGCGCTGCGCTCTCACACAAAGCATACGCAACGATTATTCATAAATCATTAATTAATCCTGAAATACGATTTTTGAAGAATAAAAAAAGCAGCACATATTTGCAGCATTGATTTATTTTTGTACTATGAAATTGACACGGATGCAAATTAACAGCTTGTTTAAAAGAAATTAATTTATTTTTGGTTAGTTCTTAGATATAATTAGAGGTATTAGAAACAATGGCTAATTTCTGTAAGTAAATCTGTCAGGAAAATCATAGAAGTATTATTTTGATGACAAAAATCACGGAGTAAGGAAAGATAGCGGAGATGCCATAAGGAAGGTAGGCCAGGCGCCTTATTGTAGGCCGAGCAACGTGCGGTAGACGTGATCAGTTACTAGAAATAACTAGGCATTCGGGTTGCATGTCAAATCAAAACTAATCTGTCAAAGATTGGTCTTGATTGATTGGAAGGTGTGTAACGGCGGAGCTAGTAACATTCCTCGTCCCCGGGAGACCCGCATGTTATCGCGCTACTTTCATAGGAGATTTTGTGCTATGACAGCTCCGCTAGTCATATTGTTCTCCATGGTAAAGGCCATTAAGTGATGTCACATTCTTTTAGCCGTACTTAGTCGGGTAGAATGTTAAAGTTAAAAGCGAAAATTAGCAGTAGAATGTAGTATTTCATATATTTTTGTCGCATATTTTATTTATGAACATTTCCATTTCATTTAATAAACATTTGAAAAACAAAGTGTTTTTGTTTTATTTCTCAAAATCTTAAACTAACCATACCCATACCCTGTTTTATACACACCCTTTCTTAGGGTTCCGTAGTCTACTAGGGACCCTTATAGTTTCGCCAATGTCTGTCTGTTCGTCCGTCCGTCCGCGGTTAATTTCAGCGACCGTTAGCACAAGAGAGCTGAATCGTAGCAGCAGTTTTTGAGTTTACAGCGAACAGAAAAATAGACGACCCTGGTGACCATGTTTTATAGTATGTATTAAGGATTAAAATTCATCGTCTAAATCGAAGTCTAAAACACAATTCACGTTCGAAATCTAATACAATGGGGACTTCCAGACAAAAAAAAAACTAAAAAAAAATGAATTTTAAAAACGAAAAAAATGCAAACAGCATTTGTAATATTTTGCATTTTGTTTTAAAGGTGCGTTTTGAATACCAACTACTGACAGCACATGCCGAAAACGTTTTGATTCGAAGCGGCAGCAGCATGTGCAGTCGCCCTTTGATATCAATTGTTTTCATGCAGTCTCGCGGCATGTGCGGTCGGCAGCCGCAGTAGGCAGCTAGCTAAAACGCACCTTAAAACACGCCATAATTAATTTGCATACAAATGTGTTTTTTCAGTTTTATGAATTGCAACAATAATAACTCGAACATAATTAACATGTCGATGTAGTTACAAAACTGACAAGTTTGTATTGTACAAGGAATATTGTAAATGTTATCATGTTATCTCTGCATCACCTTAAGGTTGACTGGACAGAATGCCCATGGCATTAAGTCCGCCTTTGTAATTATTTGATTGCATAAAGTTAAAAAAAAAATAAATAAATAAATAAAAGGCCATGTTTTTTTTATTAAATACACTGTTTCAGATATATATTTTTTTCTTGTTTTCACAATTATAATTGAACTATATTTGTTATTAAATTAGTTAATTTCAATGAACAATGAAATTGACCGAATACCTATCATTAAAAACGATTCCTAAAATGAAACACCAAATCTCACATAATGAATGACAATAAAAGTTCAGTTGTCCCTTTTATTTCTCATCCTCATGGTAAACTCAATATATATGATCCCCTTATAATATAACTTATATTACATATAAACTTTTCTTACATTATACACCTAAATAGTTTGTTTGTTTACTTGAACGGACAAATCTCAGGAACTACTGGTCCTATTTGAAAAATCCTTGCGTGAAATCGCGTGGTACAGCTAAAATAGATCCAATTGCATTAAGCACTTTTCTATAACGACGCTAAAAATCATCAAATGACCTCTCCAGCTGTGGGTTAGCAGCGGCGAGGGAGTGTCAGACTCTTACTGACTAAAAACCGTCGTGTTCCGTCGTGGGCCTTTTATGTACCAGGGCCGCGATAACTCTTTCGAACAATCCTGCAGCCCGCATTAAGCACATCTAACATTGATTTAACCATGAGTCTGGTACCCAAGCCTACTGACCTTTAAGAAGGTCAAAAATTCAAAAACCAGTCGTTGATAACATGCAGCCGTTCGATATATGTATCCTTTGCATACTAATACTGTAAGTTGAATAACAATGACATCACTTCGGTAATTCACATTTTCCCTGTACCTAGTAATTTTCCAAAATTACTTTTTTGCAACCTAACGTTGCCTGTGGTTTTACCCCAGGTGTAAAAAAACATCTTCTCAATCATGGATTAAAATGTTATAGGATATTTTCGTTCCGTTTCATCAAAATCTATACCGTAGTTTTAGCGTGAGAGAGTAACAATGTTACCTACATAATGACATACATACATTTAGTAGGTAGATACCTGCATGCCGAGAGGTCACGACAGTCGTCTTTGGTCTTCGTGGCCCCTCTCTAAAAGGCAGAAGACGGCACAAAAGCTGAGGTTTTTAGTGGGTGCAAGCCCCACATAACCTCACCGTCTCCCCGGGCGGTGTGTGTATGCGTCAGGCATTTTCCTCAGCTGAAACAAAAAAAAAGGTAAATACCTGCATTCAACCACTCTTACAAACTTACGTATTTTAAATCTTAGTTATTAAATAGGATAACATTTAACCTTAACATCAATGTACTTTGCTTTTCGACTACTTAACAATTTTTTCCAACACCAATTTCCAAACTGTTGTAAGTTTTACTTAATACCAAATCTCCTGTTTTACCGTAACATAAGACGAGTTTCACACGACTATATGTACATAACAGATATAAGAGCATGAATGTTATTTTATTCAAGCTAATCTTCATTCTAACTTTGGAGACTGAATTCGTAGAAATAATACACTTTTCGCTAAATATTTTGTATAATTTAAAGTAATATTTTTTTAAATTATTATTATTTTTGATGAAATTTTAAAATTATTTTTAATAATGAGTTTAACAAAAGTATTGAACGTACGTTTATTAATTAGTGATTGTATGGTATGTAATAGTGTGACAATTAAAAACTCTCGACGATATTCCAGTATCTACGGGTAAGTTAATGAATTTAGTTCAACACAGCTGATGTACATAAATATACTTATCAAAACATATTTTAACACCAAGACCACTCAGTCAACTCGCTCATCACACAAATGTTCACCGTACTGGGGATCGAACCCAGAACCATCATTTCGGCAATTCATAATGAAAGAAAGATCTCGCAGAGCGGATGGCCGATGGGGTCGAAAAGTGCTGGAGTGGAGACCACGGACAAGCGCAGCGTAGGACGTCCACCAACAAGGTGGACAGACGACCTTATAAAGGTCGCCGGAAGACGCTGGATGCAGGTCGCTTCCAACAGGTATCTGAGGAGATCTAAGGGGGAGGCCTATGTTCAGCAGTGGTGGTCCTATGGCTGAGATGATGATGATGATGATGATAATTAAAGAGGGAACTACTTCTAACACCTAGATATAGTTTTTATAGTATCCTATGAGAAAGGATCACTAACTTCCAAAATATAAAAATGATACCCACCTACCTAATATTACTGTGTTTTCATGTAGGCACACTTTATTTCTTTTGCTTTTCAGTGGAAAATCAAAGGATGCAAACTACCAGTCAGTCGGAGACTTCTATACTGGGAAATCTGTGTTTGTGACTGGAGGCACAGGCTTTTTAGGAAAGGTTTGTTCACTTTATAATTAACTAGCTTCTGCCAGCGGTTTCACCCGCATCCCGTGGGAACTACTTCCCGTACCGGGATAAAAAGTAGCCTATAGCCTTCCTCGATAAATGGGCTATCTAACACTGAAATAAATTTTCAAATCGGACCAGTAGTTCCTGAGATTAGCGCATTCAAACAAACAAACAAACTCTTCAGCTTTATAATATTAGTATAGATTTAACAACACCTGTAAAATATTCTGGGCAATTATACAATTTTTTTTTTTTATATTGTAAAAATACGTCTGACTATATTTTTAACCCCATGCAAAACGAGGGGTATTAAAAGTTTGATCGCTACGGGTGTCTGTCTGTATGTGCATCTGTCTGTGGTACCATAGAGCAGCTCTTAGCTGGAGAACCGATTTTCATGCTGCTTTTTTTTCATTAATGAAACTATTTACTTGCTATTCTTACAGGTATATCTTGAGAAGCTACTGTACTCTTGTAAGAAGCTAGATAAAGTCTACCTCCTGGTGAGAGAGAAGCAAGGTGTCAATGTTAGCAAAAGATTAGAAGAATTGTTTGCAAACCCGGTGAGTTTTTGAAAAACCAACTTTAGTGGTGACATTATTAAGTTCAGAATTGATTAAATTCAATATAGTTCGCAGGAATCGTATTATATTGAAGCCAGAACAACGTAGAGTTTAAACTTCAGAAGTAGTACTCACGAGTTCGGAGTGCGAGTCGAAATTAATGGCGTATATTTTTCGCACACAAAACTTGCTTCTGCGATGGATTGGCCGGAATTCCCAAACCGCAATTGTTATATTTATTTTCAGGTGTTCAAAAGAGTCAAAGCTAGTAATCCCGAATCTATTAAGAAGGTAGTGCCAATTGTTGGTGACGTAACTTTGCCAAACTTGGGTCTGAATCAAAAAGATGAGGAAACTTTGGTTGATAAGGTGAGCAAAAGGCAAAAACTTAAACTGAAAATACAATTATGTTACATAATTTTATTTAATAAGAAAATCATTTAAATGCACAAATGAATTAGTTTACTAATCATTCAAAACATACTTGACAAACTATTGAAAAGTTAGTCTTCACGGTAAGTCGGAAAAATAAAAAAGCCAATACACTATTCGAAAAAATTAAAAGGTAAGTATATTGCTTTTTTTACTTTCTTTACAATTTAACAAACTATAAGTATGTAAAAAGTGATCATAGAAAATTATGGGTCTATGTGTCTATTTTTCAGTTCCTAGCTTCTGCCAGCGGTTTCACCCGCATCCCATGGGAACCTCGGCACGGACCCGGATAAAAAGTAGCCTATAGCCTTCCTCGATAAATGGGCTATCTAACACTGAAAGAATTTTTCAAATCGGACCAGTAGTTCCTGAGATTAGCGCGTTCAAACAAACAAACAAACTCTTCAGCTTTATGATATTAGTATAGATTTGCAACAGCATGGCACCACACTATTTATAATCACAAGGTTTAGAACAAACATTAATGAACATGACAACATTAACCATGTGCCCTAAAATTCAGGTTTCAGTAGTATACCACGCAGCAGCAACCATAAAGTTCAACGAACCGCTGCAAGTGGCTATGAACATCAACTTTGAAGGCACGCAGAAGATTCTCGAATTGAGCAAGCGTATGAAAAATATTCAGGTAAGTAATAATGCTATACTACTTTTTATAAGCTGTTTTATTGCTTTTTAGTAAATAGTTTTGATTTTATTTGAATCTAAGCAAATAGGAACAGTTTATGTGTATAGTTAATTTACAGCGCTGTCACACTAGCGGGTTTTCAGTTAGTCAGACTGACATCGTTCGGTTCGTATGGTTGCATGCTGTCGCGCAAATACGAGCTTATTGACGCACAAGGAATTGATAAGCTATCGGTGCAAAGATGACGTTTAAAACCGAGCGACGGAACAGTACGCTTAGTTTCGATAAAATTCCGCCAGTCTGAAAGTGCTATAATTTTTCTTTTTTCGAAAATATAGATAAGACACTGACACACTATTATGACGTCATCCCTTTACGGTTGAGTGCAGGCAACAGAGGTCTTACAACAAATTTAAAAACCCGTTTTAATGATGTTTTCAGAAGAATTAAAATATTATTATGAGCAAAACTGAAAATAAATAAAATCCAAACCATTAAGTCCCACCTTCCTTTTTTAGAAGTCATTTAAAGGACAATGCTATTCTTTGTATGGAAGTTGGGCTCAAGAGTTGTCCACGGTAACTGCATAGTGTATTATGTTCCATAGGCTTATAATAGGTCCCAGTCCAAAATATTTCGAAATCTATCCCAGGAGTCCTGAGAAAAACTGGATTGACTCTTATTCAATATTACGAAAAATATCCTTACGAACTCTTAACTATTCCACTTTTATTATCTTAATTGAAATGCATTATAATATTAATCGACAAATACGAGGTATTGAACGAGATTTTTTTTTACCGACTTCGAAAAATGGAGGAGTTTCTCAGTTACTTTGTATTCCTTTTACGTTTGTACGTGCATAGCTCCGTCGTTTAGCAACCGATTTAAACAATCATTTTATTGTTTGAAAGGATCTACTTTCCAAATGGTTCCTTTGTTATTCGGTCCAGGGTCTGGTGATAGAAACCTTAAAACAATAGGGAACTCTCGGAAATTGTAAGCACATATCGAATAAAAACTTGTCATTCGGGTATATGTCTCCGACACCACAAAACAGTGGAGGTTAGAACCTGACCTGACGATGGACACGACAGTGAGACGAGGGAACTCCTCAACGGTATCTAGGTATTTACTACCTCGTGTTCGAGCTTATTTTATTCGTCTTGATAAGATTTTTCCATTGCCATTACGGATATTAATTGCATGACGCTACACGAACTTAGGACTGATTGTGGTAGATAGAGACTGAAAAGCAAGAGAAACAACAATTTCCTTTAAACGTCTATTCCTGTTTTTTTTATCCTATTAACAGTGAAACCACTAACTATCTGAATGTTATTTCAAGAAAAGAGGTTGTTAGGTTTGTGGCTGCTCATAATGGCTAGCTAACAATGGCTGGCTAACATTAGAACCGGTTTTTCTCGGGACCTCTGGGACCGATTTCCAAAATATTTGGATTCCGTCTTAAGAGTGAAGTAAAGAACCTATTTTAACCATTCCCACTACTGGGCAAATGGCTTGGGCTTTATAAAGTGACTGTTCAAGTTGAACATTAGAACTGGTTTTTCTCGGGACCTCTGGGACCGATTTCCAAAATATTTGGATTTCGTGTTAACAGTGAAGTAAAGAACCTATTCTAACCATTCCCACTACTGGGCAAATGGCTTGGGCTTTATAAAGTGACTGTTCAAGTTTAAATATTAGAACCGATTTTTCTCGGGACCTCTGCGACCGATTTCCAAAATATTTGTATTTCGTGATAACAGTGAAGTAAAGAACCTATTCTAACCATTCCCACTACTCGGCAAATGGCTTGGGCTTTATAAAGTGACTGTTCAAGTTGAACATTAGAACCGGTTTTTCTCGGGACCTCTGGGACCGATTTCCAAAATATTTGGATTTCGTGATAACAGTGAAGTAAAGAACCTATTCTAACCATTCCCACTACTGGGCAAATGGCTTGGGCTTTATAAAGTGACTGTTCAAGTTTAACATTAGAACCAGTTTTTCTCGGGACCTCTGGGACCGATTTCCAAAATATTTGGATTTCGTGTTAACAGTGCAGTAAAGAACCTATTTCGACCACTTTCACTACTGGGCAAATGGCTTGGGCTTTATAAAGTGACTGTTCAAGTTTAACATTAGAACCAGTTTTTCTCGGGACCTCTGGGACCGATTTCCAAAATATTTGGTTTTCGTGTTAACAGTGCAGTAAAGAACCTATTTCGACCACTTTCACTACTGGGCAAATGGCTCAGCCTTTGTTAAGTGACTATCTATGGAGAACATTTGAACCGGTTTTTTTCGGGACCTCTGGGACCGATTTCAAAAATATTTGGATTTCGTGTTCAGAGTGCACTATGGAACCAGCTGGAACTACTCCCACTGCTGGACAAACTTTGAGCCCAGACCCTGGCATTGTCCTTTGTTAAAATAAACCAGTAATGATAGTAAAATTAATGAAGCTGATTAACTTTATCTTTACTTCCATACATTCCACCAGGCATTCATCTACATATCAACAGCATTTACGCACACATCTCGGAACGTACTTTTGGAGACGGTATACCCACCTCCAGCTGAGGTGGATGATGTGTACAAGTTTATTGAAGAATATGGCCATATTGCACAGGAAACGAGGAAGTTTTTGGGTAACAAATTCATCTGAGTATTTGTGTAGTGAAGAACTCTTATAAATGAAACAATATGGATGGGGTGTTCTTTCATGAAATGAGCACCGAATAGATTTTGAAGAAATAGTATAGGATAAGTAGTTTGTGGATGAGGTGTTCTGGCACGAAATTAGTACTGAATGGATTTAGATGACATATTAAAGGATAGGAAGCTTGGATCAATTCATACAAGGTGTTGATTTGCATTTGTGCCATACTTCAGGGGGAGGACATAAAATACGTAAATAATCGATTGGAATTACAGTAGACGGGAAATAGCTAATATGCACTGCTTTTTTTGTCATTGTAATGTCGTAGTATTTCAGAAGTAATCCAATTTTATGAATGAAATTTATAAATAATCGTTGCGTATGCTTTGTGTTTACGTTTATATGAGGGCGCAGCACGGTTTTAAGGCCAGGAACACACGCGCCAAGTTTAAATACGGCTAGATGACATTGACGGAATTCCGAAAAAAAAAAAAAAAAAATTACGTACCAATTTTTTTGTTGATTTGGGTCGAGAATCATTAGCATAATTACGTACTTGAATATGGCACGGATGCAAATCAACAGCTTGTATAAAAAGAAAGTAAATAAAATATGTACTATATCATCCTCCGAGCCTTTTTCCCAACTATGTTGGGATCGGCTTCCAGTTTAACCGGATTCAGCTGAGTACCAGTGCTTTTACAAGGAGCGACTGCCTATCTGATCTCCTCAACCCAGTTACCCGGGCAACCCAATACTCCTTGGTTAGACTGGTGTCAGACTTACTGGCTTCTGACTACCCGTAACGACTGTCAAGGATGTTCAATGACAGCCGGGACCTACAGTTTAACGTGCCATCCGAAACACAGTCATTGGTGTCCAAGATATACATACTTAGAAAGTACATACAAACTTAGAAAAGTTGCATTGGTAATTGCCTGATCTGGAATCGAACCCGCGCCCTCATACTTGAGAGGTTGGTTCTTTACCCACTAGGCCACCACGACTTTTCATCATCATCATCATCATCATCAGCCTATCGCAGTCCACTGCTGGACATAGGCCTCTCCAAGTGCACGCCACTGAGATCGATTTTCGGCTTCTCGCATCCAGCTCCTGCCAGCCGTCTTGCGCAAGTCATCACTCCACCGTGCCTGAGGACGTCCTACACTACGTTTACCGAGGCGTGGTCTCCACTCTAGAACTCGTTTACCCCAACGGTTATCGGTTCTTCGGCTAATATGGCCAGCCCACTGCCACTTCAGCTTGCTGATTCGGTGGGCTATGTCGATGACCTTGGTTCTCTGACGGATTACCTCATTTCTGATGCGATCCCTCAGAGAAATGCCGAGCATAGCCCTTTCCATAGCCCGCTGAGCGACTTTAAACTTGTGAACCAGCCGTACCGACAGTGTCCACGTTTCGGCTCCGTAAGTCATGACAGGTAGGACGCACTGATTGAAGACTTTTGTCTTTAGGCACTGTGGGATCGACGATGTTAGGACTCGACGTAGCTTCCCAAATGCAGCCCAACCCAACTGAATTCTCCTATTCACCTCGTCCTCAAAGTTGTTTCTACCTAACTGCAATGTCTGCCCGAGGTATACATATTTCCGAACAACTTCGAGAACGGCGCCGTGTATCGCAATCGGTTCCGGTAGAACATGTTCATTAAACATGACCTTGGTTTTGTCCAAGTTCATCCGTAGGCCGATGCGTAGAGAAGATTCAGCCAGGTCGTTCAGCATCTGTTGTAGGTCCTGCAGCGTTTCCGCCATGATGACGATATCGTCAGCAAATCGCAAGTGAGAGATGTGTTCGCCATTGATGTTGATGCCGCGTCCTTTCCAGTTCAGCGTCTTGAACATATCCTCCATTGCATTAGTGAATAGTTTCGGGGAAATAACATCCCCTTGTCTCACTCCTCGATGCAACGGTATGGGCCTTGTTTGCTGATTCTGTACTTGGACGGACATTGTAGCGGCTTCGTAGAGACATCTCATCACTTGGATGTATCGCCAATCTACTTGACAACGCTGCAGGGACTCCAGAACAGACCAGATTTCAACCGAGTCAAAGGCCTTCTCATAGTCCACAAATGCTAGACACAGGGGCTGATTATACTCTTCGGTCTTCTGTATAATCTGCCGCACTGTGTGGATGTGGTCTATGGTGCCGTATCCGCTCCGAAACCCAGCCTGCTCCGGTGGTTGGAATTCGTCGAGTCTTCGCGCAAGTCGGTTCGTGATCACTCTTGAGAACAGCTTATAGACGTGGCTTAGGAGGGAAATGGGTCGATAGTTCTTCAGCTGGGTTTTGTCTCCCTTTTTGAAGAACAGGACGACAACACTCCTACTCCACGCCTCTGGAGTTCTCCCTTCAAACAGGACGGCATTAAAAAGCTTCTGGAGCTCCCCCAGTAAGGGGTTTCCTCCTGCTTTTAATAGCTCTGTTGTAATGCCATCCTCGCCAGGGGCTTTTCCATTTTTGAGCTGTCTCAGAGCGATCTCGATTTCGCCACTGCTGACTTCTGGCAGGTCTTCGGTGAAATGGCGTGTTAATGTGGCTCTAGAATCCTCATTTCCGGGATCAGGTCGAGATGCATGCGATGCGTATAACCGGCCATAGAAATTTTCCACTTCCGAAAGGACTGCCGGCACCGAAGAAACGACTTCTCCACTTGTTGTGGTCACACTGAAATATTTCAATTCTATCTTCCCTTCAAACAAACAAACAATAATTCAGCTTTATAATGTTAGTACGGGTGTGTAGATTAAAAACACGTTTCTTTACAGATGAACAGCCTTCAACCTATACATTCACGAAGTCATTGTCAGAAGCATACGTGGCCAAGAACCATGGTGATGTACCCACCGTCATCATCAGACCTTCTGTTGGTAATATAGCCTTTACTTTGCATAAATAATCAGTTTCTTTTTTGCAACGTCATCCTGCAAAAAAATATTATCATAAGGCTTTTTTAAGTTTAACGTCAAGCTCAACTTTTTAAAATAGGGCATTTAAATTAATTTCGTACAAATTCTATGTAAAGTACACTTATGTTCTTATTTTTGTGTCTCTTTTGAAATTTACAGCCTCTTCAAATTGCCGGATTTACAGTTCGCGGTTTCCGAGCGGAAAAACCGAACGGAAAATCCGCTGATGTGAAAATATTGTAACTGCTTACTTTAAAGAAAATTTTAAGTTGATGATCCCAAGGTTTTATTATATCACATCCTAATTCTCTGCATCTTCTATTTTTAATTTTCTATGCCATGATTTCCAGTGACATCAGCAAAAGATGAGCCTCTAAAAGGCTGGCTAGACAACTGGTATGGTGGTACAGCGTTAGTACAAAACGCTGGCCGAGGATGGAACCGGTTCGCGCTTGGCAACAATGATGCACCGCTAGACTTGATCCCTGTAGATTATGTGTCTAATATGAGTGTTATTGCTGCTGCTAGAGCTAAAAAGTGAGTATATCACTATTGCCCCTTGGGGCCTGTGAACACCACACTTTTTACACAAACAGTTTCTTGTCGTTCGATACACACACATTATCATCGCGTCTTTATTGTTACACTAGCTACTGCCAGCGGTTTCACCCGCATCCCGTGGGAACTACTTCCCGTACCGGGATAAAAAGTAGCCTATAGCCTTCCTCGATAAATGGGCTATCTAACACCGAAAGAAATTTTCAAATCGGACCAGTAGTTCCTGAGATTAGCGCGTTCAAACAAACAAACAAAGAAACAAACAAACTCTCCAGCTTTATAATATTAGTATAGATACACACGTTTGTACTACTGCAAAGGCGCGTCGATGGCGCAAAAAAACTGGTGTGCATGGGCCCTAAGGGTCCTATTGTGTTTCTATGTGTAGTATTTTCAGAGATTAGTTTACGGCAGAGAAAGATCAAGTATTCTTGGCAATTCTTGAAACATTTGTAGCTTAATAAATCGAGAGGCAGTGACCGCTAGACCTACGTGTTTTTATAAAGGCTGAAACTGTGTGTGTGCCTTACAGTGGGTATGAACGATAGACTACTTAGAAGTTTGACTGATTGAAAAAATATACTATAATTACCTTAATATTTTTTTTTTTGACAGTCTCCTTTACATTAAAGATTATATCAATACAAACCACTTTCTATATTTAATGAATTTTGAATTAGTTATTTTTTTTTTTTGCAGATCTAGTGACGTGCAAGTTTACAACTGCACCTCTAGCGCTGAAAATCCTATCATATGGAGTGATGTCCACAAGTATTTCAATAGAGAAATGGTTTCGCGGGGTAAAAGTAAGTCAATGTCATAAACCTCATAGGTAAATGATCATTTGTTGTTCAGGCAACTCGTCTGTGGAATGCACTGCCGGTGACTATCAGGCGCGCACAGCCTCTTGCTGTTTTCAAGAGTATGGTGAAGAATCATTACCTGGCTCTATAATGCTGCTTCTCCTTCTTATATATTTCTACTAGCTTCTGCCAGCGGTTTCACCCGCATCCCGTGGGAACTACTTCCCGTATCGGGATAAAAAGTAGCCTATAGCCTTCCTCGATAAATGGGCTATCTAACACTGAAAGGAATTTTCAAATCGGACCAGTAGTTCCTGAGATTAGCGCGTTCAAACAAACAAACTCTTCAGCTTTATAATATTAGTACTTATAGATTTTTGTCTTGTATTACTTTCTTTATATATGTGTATGTATTGTTTATTTGATTTCTTTGGTATTAATAATAAAATAATAATTTTTGTACGCTACACTACCCGTAATCTATTTCTTTACAGATCGACTCCATCTGAAGGTTGTCTGGAAGAGATCGCTTTTAGTGATAAGACCGCCTATTGTACTCGTCTACTACTTGTTTGTTATGTCCTTCTATGTTTGTTGTTAGTGTACAATAAAGAATATTCTATCTATCTATCTATCTATCTATCCAATGGCACCTATATGTAAAGTTAAAGTCATGGTATAGTTATAAAAACACAATTTTTTTAATTTTTTTTTCATAAGTATCAGATTTCAGTCAGTAGCTATTCGTCATGAGAACCAATACTACTAGAACAATTTTTTAAAGTTATTTGTACCCGACTGCCATCATCATCATCAGCCTATCGCAGTCCACTGCTGGACATAGGCCTCTCCAAGTGCACGCCACTGAGATCGATTTTCGGCTTCTCGCATCCAGCTCCTGCCAGCCGTCTTGCGCAAGTCATCACTCCACCGTGCCTGAGGACGTCCTACACTACGTTTCTCCAACAAAGGTGTAATTTTTCGTAATGACATTTAAATATCGTTTCAGATGAAATACCCTACCCACATGTGATCTATTTGAAGTCGAAACTACTCATGAATATCGGCACCTTTATCTTTCAAACGACTCCTGCGCAAATCGCAGATTTTTGGCTGAAAATCACTGGTCGGGAGCCTAAGTAAGTATTGTGAAAAAATAATAATACATATCCAAACTAATATTATAAATGCGAAAGTAACTCTGTCTGTCTGTCTTTTCTTCACGCCTAAACTACTGAACCGATTTGTGTGAAATTTGGTACAGGCATAGTTTAGAACTTGAGAAAGGACATAGGATAGCTTTTATTACAAACGATTATAAAAATAAAAATATTCCGGACATATAGCGCCATCTATTGGTCAAACCAAAAATCTGCTGGAAGTCACTATTCGACGCGAACGAAGTCGCAGGCAAAAGCTAGTAATATAATAAAACAAAATCTGTTTGTCTGTTTCATCACAAAAAAATAATAATAAAGCTACTGAATGGATTTTATATTCGGAATTTACTCATAGATTTAATGATCTATGAGGCAGGTATGAATACCTATACCTACCTAATTAATTTAATTAATCATTATTTATTTATTTAATTAATTAATCATTATTTATTTAATTAATTAATCATTATTTATATAAATTAAGCATTAATTGGGTTAATTTATAAATAATTATGTAATGCAGTCAAGTGGAATTCATCATCATCCTCCTGCCCTTATCCCAATTTTATTTGGGGTCCGCGCAGCATGTTTTCTCCTTCCATACTCTTCTATCTGCTGTCATCTCACAAGTAACATTCTTTCTTACCATATCAACTTTCACACAATCCATCCATCGTTTCTTTGGTCTTCCTCTTCCACTATATCCGTCCACATTCATACTCATCATCTTCCTCACAACATGATTCTCACTCCTCCGCATCACATGCCACTACCATGATAGCCGGTTTCCACGCAGTTTTTCTGATACCGGCGCTACTTTGAACAAATTAGGTAATCTGGAATTAATTAAACAAATTAGGTACTTACCTGACCTGGATTCGAACCCACACACATACTTAAGAGATTGGTTTTTCACTACCACGACTTCACGAATCATTTTAATAAAACTTTTAATTATTATTAATTATATCAACAGATACGTGGAAACTCTATCAAAGGTGCTCAAAGTGCGAGACAGTTACGAGTTCTTCACTTCCAACTCCTGGGTGATGAAGGCGGAACGAGCGAGGGAATTGTACTTCTCACTGTCCCCCGAGGACAGAGAAGAATTCCCCTGTGACGTCACACAGATTTTGTGGTCGGAATATATGAGGGACTACTGTAGGGGAATTTTGAAGTATGTTGCTCCAAAGAAAAATGGTAAATAGGTTTAATAATTAGTAATAATTGATTGTAATTATTAAAATGTGTATTTGTTTTTTGTTTTTCTTATTTATGAAATAATTATAGGCAGAGTGTAAGTAAAATGAAAAACTGCTCAGTAAGTAAAATGAAAAACAAAACATATAAACCCATTTCCAAAAGCACAAAAGACAAAAATAGATATAATAATATACTTGTATTAATATATTTTGTTTTTTTTTTTTGAACAACCCAATTGAACCACATTTAGTTAAATAGTTAGACTCTATGCGAAACTCCGTCTAGTCTGACAAAACTATCATAACTTTCCATATTTTACAAAACTAATTAGAAAACAATAAGTGACAATTTATTTTTCATCCCACCATCTCGGAAAGAGTAGTTTTACCCTTTGATATCTGAGCGCAAAATCCTCTAGAGCGGCAAAGTGATTTGAATTTAGAACATCGTGTGCAATACTTCATTTGTGACAATCTTGATAAGACTTTACAAACAAATACGTATTAAACAAATAAAATACTGCTTAAAATAATTATTCAATTAATTAAGTATTTTTTATTATTGTTTTTACATAGATTTCTTTCTTCTTTTTAGTTTCATTTTTAAACTGAGTTTTCAAATAAATGTACTTTAATAGGTACTTTTTTAAAAATTTGATTCTCATATGTGCGCACCATATTGTTTTTTTGGAATTTAGTAATTTCCTCGATGAAGTGGGATGAAATTATTATTTTTTATTGTTTTGAGGTCGATTTTAAACCTCATTACATTTTTAGACTGAGTTTTTGCATAAATACATTTTAATTTGCCATGTGTGACGTGCGTGCCATTTTCTTTTTTTGAGTTTAGAAATTTCCTCGATGAGGTGGGATGAAAAGTTACGTGTTGCACTCGACTGCAAAGAATTTTCACCTTGTGCTTTTTTGATTCCCTCGCTATCGCTCAGGATTCTAATTTTAGAATCCTTCGCTTGCTCGGTCATCAAAATTGAGCCCGCGGTTAAAAAGCAACTTTGCACTCTTGTATAACAAATAACTATTATTATCAAAATAATGTTCAATATTCCTTCAATTTCATCCATCACTTTCATCTTGAGCTAATGAAAAGAGACAAAAAAACTCCACGAAATTAGTTCGTTAAAATTAATCAGAATTAATTTACTTTGAGCAGTTGGAGCTTTGTAATTAAATTGAGAATGACGACGTAAAATCAATTTGTCTTTTTCCCCAAAGAATAAAGTTTGGTTTTGTCAAAATTATAATTTCGAAAATTTTTGCATTACTTAGCATAAAAGAGTTAAGACTTCAGAGTGTGTAATTATAAAATTTCTTACTTCTGCCAGCGGTTTCACCCGCGTCCTACAGGGTTTACTTCACCCAACCCGCTATCGAATCCGAATAGAAAGTACATAGTCTCCCTCGATAAATCAGGACATCTAACACTGAAATAATAATCTATACTAATATTGTAAAGCTGAAGAGTTTGTTTGTTTGTTTGTTTGAACGCGCTAATCTCAGGAACTACTGGTCCGATTTGAAAATTTATTTCAGTGTTAGATAGCCCATTTATCGAGGAAGGCTATAGGCTACTTTTTATCCCGGTACGGGAAGTAGTTCCCACGGGATGCGGGTGAAACCGCTGGCAGAAGCTAGTCATCGATAAGGCAAGCAAACAACTACACATAGAAAGTAGTGAAAGGATATTAGGAGCTGTCTTTGTGTATTTTTAAGATTTTCAGGCTAGTTTCATCAAATGATTTGAAATTCTTGAAGGTTTTTAGAGTAGGTAGGGTAGTGGTGGGAGTAGATACTAAACTATTAACAGCCTTACCTACTTATAAAAATCTCTAATCACCTTCTAAGCAACATTTTAACTAATCACTACTTAAAGTCTTAAGTAGTGATTAAATTTTAGTTAAGACATGCTTGCTTAATTAAAATTATGCTTGTCAAAGTCGTGGTGGCCTAGTGGGTAAAGAACCAACCTCTCATGTATGAGGGCGCGGGTTCGATTCCAAGTCAGGCAAGTACCAATGCAACTTTTCTAAGTTTGTATGTACTTTCTAGGTAAATCTTAGACACCAATGGCTGATAAAAAAGGTGAAGGAAAACATCTTGAGGAAACCTGGACCATAAAGTCTGAAATCACCAACCTGCATTGAGCAAGCGTGGTGATTAACGCTTAATCCTTCTCTGTGTGAGAGGAGGCCTGTGCCCAGCAGTGGGACGATAAAAAGGCTGTAACAGTAAGACATGCTTAAGCAACGTTTATAAGTAAGAATTTTCTTAAACAGTAGTACTTCTTAAGTATTACTTATTATTTAATTCACGTTTATAAGTACCTAAGGCTGCTAAAGTTTAAACTACTTACTTACTATGACCTTTTTTAACTATCTTTCTCTAAGGCCCTACTGAAACCTTACGAGTGACTGTTATTATACCCCATCTTAATACACCGGTTACACAAATAACACAGGGCCCCACATTGCCCCTATCTTGAACCTAGCTCGTTACTTATGCAAGTTATATTATTATTCATGCCTGTACCTAAGGTTGAGCCGCTTAACTATAATAATTATACGAGTATATCTGCATATTCTATGTCATTGGTTTAATTTTATTAGACTATTTTTCTTGGATACGGTATTCATTTTTACATTTAATATAATTCTTTTAGAAAGAAAGGTGTTTTGGTCCGCAAAAATCTTGAAGAAGACGTCTTATTGGCAGTTACAAAAAAATCCGAAATGAAAAATTACATTTTAAACACGGTGAAAAACGACTGGGTTATAAGGTTAACGTATCAGTGTGTGTCCAAACCAATTCTGATGTACTTTTGCTTTTGTTAGAGGTCGCTTAAAAGTATGTAGTTGAAGTTGGTAGACTAGGAGTAGAAGAAAACTTAATACCATACCTCTACATAGACAAACATATGAAGGTAGCTGCTGTCGGGAGATTACCCACAAAATAAGTAATACGTAATACCATATCCAACACGAGTACTTGAATCAGTAAAATGTTAATGTAATGTGCGTAGAGAAATCTGAATTGAATTCAAACCATTAGGGAGACGCACCTACGTAGGTATAACGAATATGAATTTAACGTGTCTGTAGGTCACCCAAACAGCGAACTGATTTGAAAATTCTTTCACTGTTGGCCTTAACTACATTATTTCCAATTAACACAGCCTTTATTTTATCCAGACGGACGTCACGGGATGCGAGTGAAAACGCAGAAAATAGCTAGTATATAATAGGTAACTTTTCTTTTGACCATCATGACGCCAAATGATTAACTGTATCTTGGAAAATTCGTTTGGAACCCTCCTGTAACCCACGGGGTTTATTTGTTACAAGGACAGTGAAGTTTAAGTCCCGATTGTTTATAAAATACTAACTTCTGCCAGCGGTTTCACCCGCATCCCGTGGGAACTACTTCCCGTACCGGGATAAAAAGTAGCCTATAGCCTTCCTCGATAAATGGGCTATCTAACACTGAAAGAAATTTTCAAATCGGACCAGTAGTTCCTGCGATTAGCGCGTTCAAACAAACAAACAAACAAACTCTTCAGCTTTATAATATTAGTATAGATGTGTACGAATCGCTAAATTTTAAAAACCTTTGTTCATTATAAGCCTATAATGATGATTTTCTCAGAAAAAAAGTCGTGGTGGCCTAGTGGGCAAAGAACCAACCTCTCGAGTATGAGGGCGCGGGTTCAATTCCAGGTCAGGCAAGTACCAATGCAACTTTTCTAAGTTTGTATGTACTTTCTAAGTATATCTTAGACACCAATGACTGTGTTTCGGATGGCACGTAAAACTGTAGGTCCCGGCTGTCATTGAACATCCTTGGCAGTCGTTACGGGTAGTCAGAAGCCAGTAAGTCTGACACCAGTCTAACCAAGGGGTATCGGGTTGCCTGGGTAACTGGGTTGAGGAGGTCAGATAGGCAGTCGCTTCTTGTAAAGCACTGGTACTCAGCTGAATCCGGTTAGACTGGAAGCCGACCCCAACATAGTTGGGAAAAGGCTCGGAGGATGAATGATGATTTTCTCACATTAAATTTTATTTTTATTCTCAACTAAAATAGAAGTCGGATATAAATAAACGCCCACCTACCTACCAAAAATGTAACGATTCTTTAATGTGTCAATTTATTCGTTATTGCTTTGACGAGCTGTTAAATGTTGCCATATATCATTTTGCAACGGCATTTAGAGCAATGTGTTGCCACACTTAAAATGTTAGATTGAATTAAATAAAAACTGTCGATGGTAGAAGCGTTTAGAGAAATTAAAATTTGTTTTAATGAAAATAGATTTAATATTTGGTTTTTCTATTTTAGAATAATATTAGAATCAACAGATGGTGATATGATATTAATTACTTATAATTGATTTTTAAGACTAGCTTTAAAAACGGGTGTTTTACTGGAGTAATAATGAAATAATTCTAATTTATTCCATAGATTACTTAGACTTTATTACAGAGCAGAGACTATGAATTGTAAAACCCCAGTTTATATTACTTTATACACAACTGTGCATGTATATTATTTTATGTAGATTTGTGTCAAATAAATGAATACACTAACTATTGTTATAAAGTTTACGTTATATTTTTTCTATGATAAAACTTCTTTAGATCTGGAAGCACTTTTTTATTTGTTAGGATTGTACATTTATGCACTCACATACATATCGCACTCAATTATTCTTCTACTTTTACCATGAATGTGCAATTTATTTGTATCCCTTATGTTTGATTAGAGATCATCAAATTTAATGACCCCTTTTATCCCTAATACATAAATAAAATAAAATAAAAAAATAAAAATCACCAATACATACAAATAATAAATAAAAGTTTTTATTAAGTAAACTACTTATACAAGCTGTTGATTGGCATCCGTGCCATATTCAAGGACGTAGTTATGCTAATGATTCTCGACCCAAATCAACAAAAAAATTGGTAGGTATTTTTTTTTCGGAACTCCGTCAATGTCATCTAGCGTATTTAAACTTGGCGCGTGTGTTACTGGCCTTAAAACCGTGCTGCGCCCTCACACAAACGCAAACACAAAGCATACGCAACGATCATTCATAAAATTGGATTACTTCTGAAATACTACGACATTACAATGACAAAAAAAGCAGTGCATATTGGCTATTTCCCGTCTACTGTAATTTCAATCGATTATTAACGTATTTTATGAAATCCTCCTGAAATATGGCACAAATGCAAATCAACACCTTGTATAATAAAAAATACAAATGTATCCCTAATAAATAAAATTCCTGCATCTTTTAAAACACCTTTAGCAAAACAGGTCTTCTTCTTTATCTTTCGTCTGTAAATATTTCATGCATTCAGCAAGGATCATAATTCTCCGAGCTGCTACATTTGCAAGTAGAGACACTTCCAGTCCGTTGAGTTTTAGTGTTCCCAATGAATTATTACTTTAGATGTTATGTGTGCATTTATAAAGCCTGCAAGATGTGAAGGGGATCACATAAATAAGTGCGAAACATCATCTTTTTCAGATTTCTAATGTAGTGTGTATATTTACGAATATGAAAGTAAAATAATAGGAATGAAAAAAAAAACATAAAAATCGAATCAACGTGATGATCAAAATAAGGCCCAACTCTCTTTCAGCCATTCTTCAAATAGTGATCACATGTCTCAGATTTTCTATACCCTTGTTTAATTAGGAGTTTGTCTTTCAAAGTAACTATGTTCGTCTATTTGACCGACATTCATACCAAAACTACTGAACCGATATAAATGAACAGTTAATTTAGAGCCTGAGAAAAGGCACAAGCTATTTTTTAGCCTGATGCGGGAAATGAAATGAAATGAAATCGTTTATTTTGCAAGTTGGACATTACATCACTTTTACACGTCATTTTAAGAACGCTGGGGTAATACTTCCCTCGTTACACCAGCTAAATACCACACGCATGATAACAAATTCAGTGTCAAACAACAGCGTTAACCACACAACCTTAATTAAATCTACCTACATAAAACGCACACAAGCATACATTTTAAAACCTCTTTACACGAGGTAAAGGGTTTCTCCAGAAGACCAGGGCTCCAAAAAGCTAAGTGATGAGTACCTGATCTCTCATTTGCATCGTAATCACAAGGGGTCGTCAGCGGCTTTGCTCGTACAATTTACACCTAAATCATTTCTTCAACAATGTCACAGCTTAAAAAAGGACAGAAGACCAGCTCTGTAATGAACGATAAAACTTATTTTAGTAGCAAAAATAAAGACAAGGTGGACGCCGCAACAAAAAAGTCCTAGAGGAAGGCTTAATGGTAGGGGAGCCCTAGAAGGGATTTTGGGATTTACTCAAGCGCGGCAGATTAGTATATAGGGAGGTACCTATTACCCCATTTAACACCTCCACCAAGTATTAGTCCTGTATATGCAGCCGCGCGTCTAAAATAAAGGATCAGATTAGTAAAAAAAAAAATATCATCTGACATTCTCCAGCGCGTCAGATTAAGATAGGGTAAGCTAGTTATATGCTAAAAAGTGTATATTCCACTAATCTGACAATTTGCGATTGACGATAAGAAGTAGGAAGGTTACAAACTTGTAAAAAAAAAACGTCATCTTGACTTTCTCGAGCGCGGCTAATTTTTTTTTTATTTTGAAGGGAATAATGAAAAATATATAATCTGACGATTTCCGCAAGCCGAAATAACAAAAATTCGCCTACATTTCCTTCTCCGCGTTTCTATTCCTCTCTCACTCTTTCTCTATCTATTACTCTCTCACTCCGTCCCCACTCTGGTTTCTGTTCCCATGACGTCGTGGCATACTGTTTACAACGTGTTTCCAACGTTTTGGCTTTTCTTGCTATTTTAATATTATTTGGGGCTTTGCCACGTCCACTTCCTTTGGGGCTGCTTTTTGAAAAAGGAGTTCATCAAAAAGAGCCCCTCGCGTTCGAGGAAGTTGACGAGCATTTGTCCCCTATGATTCCTGCTTCCAAATCCATGGGATCCTACTGCCGATTCGCCGCAAATCTGTACTCCCACTTTAGCGTTAAAGTCCCCCATGACAACGGTGTAATGGGTCTTTGTAGTGAAGTGGAGGGCCCTTGATATATCATCAAACATATCCTCCACTTCATCGTCTGAATGTGTCGAGGTCGGTGCGTACACTTGCACTACCTTGAGGCTATACCTGTCGGTGAGCTTTATTATAAGGTACGCTACCCTGTTCGACACACTAGACACCTCCACAACGTTATCAGCTAGGGACTTATTAACCAGAAACCCAACGCCACCTGATGACCTGATTCGAGGGTTATGGTGTCCTCCCCCTCTCTTCGAACTTCACATAACCCTTATACGTGCCACCTAATCTTCCCAAGTTCCACCTCGAGTTGCGCCAGATGCGAGTCAAGCCGTAGCGTGCGGCCGTTGTACGTCGCAAGAGTCAGTTGTTTTGGTGGCCTCCCGTAACCCGGAGATTCTTGGCATCCCCTGTCCCGCCGTAACCACGGTCGCCACCGTGACCGGGAATAGCGGGACTGCCGGGAACTAGGGGCCGTGGCTTTTTTGTGCTGCTCATAGAGGTATTTAGCCTACTGCTATCACGCTGGCCAGACGGGTTGATAGAGGGTTTTTTTTTCGAGTTTTCCTTCTCTCGCACTGGTGTTCGGTGCATTTTTGACTCCATTAGTCGACTTCTACGAAAAGTCGTGGTGGCCTAGTGGGTAAAAGACCAACCTCTCAAGTATGAGGGCGCGGGTTCGATCCCAGGTCAGGCAAGTACCAATGCAACTTTTCTAAGTTTGTATGTACTTTCTAAGTATATCTTAGACACCATTGACTGTGTTTCGGATGGCACGTTAAACTGTAGGTCCCGGCTGTCATTGAACATCCTTGACAGTCGTTACGGGTAGTCAGAAGCCAGTAAGTCTGACACCAGTCTAACCAAGGGGTATCGGGTTGCCCGGGGAACTGGGTTGAGGAGGTCAGATAGGCAGTCGCTTCTTGTAAAGCACTGGTACTCAGCTGAATCCGGTTAGACTGGAAGCCGACCCCAACAGGATTGGGAAAAAGGCGCGGAGGATGATAGTCGACTTCTACGACACCCACTGGAAGAAGGGGTAGCGACATATGTATTCTTAAGCCGTCGCTACACGGCCTCAGCACTTAGATATTCCTTTAAAAACTTGAGATATCAATGGATTATTTAGTTTTAACTTTTGCACACCTTTTGATCTATATCTCAGGACGGGCAAACGTCAACAAAGCTGTCATATTAAAGGTTGTTCTAGATAAAAAGGCCTATACAATGATATGTATGACATTGCTATTAGTGGAGTGTACCAGGTCCCGTATATTTGTGTCCATTGTCCTTTATGTTTTTCATACTTATTTGCTTATAAATAAAAGTTTTGTACTTAAAGAATCCATACTGGTTTATTTACTTGCAATTTTTTAAGTTCTTCAATTTGTTAAAAGGTTTGCAAAAAAACTTTCCATTGTCAGATTAAGCGAATTCCTCCAGATAATCGTCAGATTATAAGATGATTACGTTAAGGGTACATAAATGAACCATATTTCAAAATGGCGATATTTTTTTGCAATTTCAAATAATGGCCACGAGTTTAGGTCACGTCTAAATCGTCAGATTATTGCATAAGAGCCTTCGTTTTGGTTCACTTAACACCCCTTTTGATAATCTGACGCGCTCGATAAAATTATTTTTTTTCCCATTTTTAACCCTTACCTACGACCACCCCCACCATGGAAACAGTCAGATTAATATACGTATGTTTTCAAAATGACGTAGGACGTGCATGCTATTAATATCTGACGCGCTCGAGTATGTCCATGCAACTGTTTTTTTTTACATTTTTGAAAGTTTATAGCCGCTCCACCCACCGATGAAAGTGTGTGTATGTCAGGACATTTTTTTCTTCTTATCATCTAAGCTTCGCAATCTAATAGGTCTCATTGACGCTCGAGTCACTCCCGATTTAGCACTCTTGCCTCCCCTACTATAAGAAAGACTGTTTCGAAGAAGACCTTGGAAGATGGGACTACAGAGGAAGATTGTAGAGGAAGCCACAAAGGGTTGTAGGGCCAAAGGGAAGCAAGTGAGTATTATTGAATGTCGCGCTTTTACTTGTCACAGTTAGGCCTCTGCCTCGAATTTTGTGGGCAGCGGGGCGGCAGCGGCGGCGGCGCGGGAGCGGCAGGATCTTACGCGTATAATCAAATGGACCGGCCCTCGAATATAGCGGCGCGGGAGCGGGCAACGAGCGGTGAGCTCCAGTCAAAACGGTGACCGCCCGCGCCGCCGCCGCTGCCGCCCCGCTGCCCGCAAAATTCGAGGCAGAGGCCTTAAATAATAAAAAATGCAGTGATATGCTGCCAAAAATTGCAATAAACGGTGACCACGAGCGTAAGTATCAAAGTATTATACACCCCCCAATGAATCTTAAAACTAATTTGACTTTACAAAATTATGAAATATTTTTAAGTAACTAAAAAGTTAAGATTCAAAAAAATGCAAAAATTTTCTAAAAACCAAATAGCGTAGATAAGTTCTTATTGTGGGCAATTTTAAAAGTTATACAAAGTAGTCCTACTGTACCCATCTTTACAATGACACCGCCCTCAGCAGTGGCGTGAACTGTTTCAAAATTCACACAGTAGGTACTCAGCGGTACTTAATCCTGATATTAACTTAAGTAGAACTTGTTCACTTGGAGTTATGCTAAATCTTTACTGACTTTCAAGAAAGAAGATTTTTTTTATGAAAGATGCAATTTATTTATATATCATTTTTAAGGTTAAAGAAAAAGGTATATTCATAGTATCTTTAGCCTACCCGCATGCAACGGTCAACTCACTTTCTTTTTCGAAAAATCTTGATCTTGATTTCGATCTTTGTAATGTGGGAACCCTAAGTATTCATTTCCATACTGATGTAGGAGACCGGTCAGCCGACAATTTTTTTGTAGATTGCCATTGAATACCGATTGTGTATAAATATGTGTAAGTACAAGTTGCAGCAGTATAGTAAAGAGAAAAAAAATATTTAAAAAATAAGATCCAGTACAGGTAGTATTTTCTCCTTAAAACAATATTTTTCTAGAGAATTTTGAGCAAATGTCTCGTACAAACATGTTAAGAGTAAGCACGAACAGTTCTCGTGATTAAAATGGTATCTGCATGTGAAATGTACTTTTTATGGCTGTTACAATTCTCCTTAAGAAATCGCCCAAGAAGGCTACTAGGTACTTTTCGTCCGGGTTCAAAAAGTTGCAGAGGCAAATCCGCAAGTGAAAACTAGTGAATACATAAAATAGCGGCAATTCTTGATTATTATATATATGTTAATAACTTTTTCATGCAGTGAGACACCTATGAGGTGACCTTTAATTGATATTTGTCAAAAAAGAAGAGATAGCACATTGCATTTACCTTAAAATTTCTTTTTTCTTTGACTATAAATAAAACTCCTGCGATAGATTTATTCATCCATTTTAATATTAGAATAACAAATACGGATGGCCTACATTCAGCTATCACTAATCCCTATTTAATGATACATAATAAATAGTTCCTACTTCCAGAATTATGTAGCTTTGCTTGATAATAATTATTTCATCATTTTAGTATTCCTTCACTAGGAATATGTAAAAAGTTTTTGGTTATTTCTTATTGTTCTTTTATTGATTTTTCTTAATGAAAAATTTTGAAAAAACCCCCGACGGTAAAAATCTTATTGAAAAATAATAAAATAACTCAAAACCCCCGACTTAACCCAATTATATAGGAATATCCGTCGGGAGCTGCCATTAAACCAGCTAAAGGATTCTAGTGTCGTGAATACAATTATTGAAGAATTGTAGATGTTTAACGATGACATAAAATACACTCAATTAATTGTTGAAATTTCATATAGAAAAGGCAGCCCCCGACGGTTATTCCTATATAATTGGGTTAAGTCGGGGGTTTTGAGTTATTTTATTATTTTTCAATAAGATTTTTACCGTCGGGGGTTTTTTCAAAATTTTTAATTTTGCTTAATTTTATTTCAGACTTTTTAGAGAACATATACGAATTATAGTCTATATAATATGTTATTGCAATATTATTTTGCACCGATATTGTAGCCCCTCTAGTGAGTTACAGGCGTAATTTTTATTATTTGGGAACATGCATTAAGCACGTACACATTGCTGACGAAAACAGAATTGTAATCGGACGTTTTGATTATATTGTAACATTGTTTGGCACTAATATTGTGGCGCCCCCTAGTGATTAATAGCTATGACACCTATCTAAGAACATGAACTCATCGAACACAAAACCGTTATTGAAAACCGCATCAAAATCGGATCATTAGTTTAGAAGGTAGGTGGGAACATTACTTTGCTCTTTTGCACTAATATTGTGGCGCCCCCTAGTGAGTTACAGCCATGACACCTATCTAAGAACATGAACTCATTGAACACAAAAACGTTATTGAAAACCGCATCAAAATCGGATCATTAGCTTAGAAGGTAGGTGGGAACATTACTTTGCTGTTTGGACTAATATTGTGGCGCCCCCTAGTGAGTTACAGCCATGACACCTATCTAAGAACATGAACTCATCGAACACAAACCCTTTATTGAAAACCGCATCAAAATCAGATCATTAGTTTAGAAGATATGTGGGAACATTACTTTGCACAAACGCACACACAAACACACAAACACACAAACGCACATCTCTCACCCTAAACGCATATACCTGCTCCGTTCCGTCGTGGGTAAAAATATGATATTGAAAAATCTTTTATATCCGAAGATATTTTCTAACAAACCTTAAAACATTAACTCTTTATCTCTTTAAATATTTACGCGAAAAACGAAAGGATTTTAAACGTAATTAACTATGGACGCCTCCTCGGCACGGCTCTTTAAATATTTTCAATTCATTTAAATTGTTAATAACAAAAGTATCCAAGTTGTTCTTTACACAGACTGAGAACAAAATACAAGTTTTTTTAAATAATACCTATCTTGATATATTCTACATTGAAATATTTTTTGATCGAGTGTTCAAAAATATGAATGTTTTCGGATGTTTGTATTGTTTTACTTAACCTTATTTTACTGTCAGTATACCTAACAAAAAAATATGAGACTACAAATACCATCTGTAAAAAAATGTCTAAAAACCCAATCTTACTGACGTAAAACTATTATCAATAAGCTTGTTTGTATAAATAATTATACACGCTTTTATTTTTAATCCAAACAATATTTCTGTTGTAACAATTCTCTATGTAGTCACAGGAATATTTTCCAAAACATTTTTTTTTTCTAAAGTGTATTTACTTACATGATTCATTAACACTTAACTTACCTATTTACTCCTAATTTTATCCCGAATTCTTACGAGAGAAACAGTACTATTAGCTACATAGAATCACCTCAGTCCTCAGTCGATTCGTAGAGTTCGTAGCGGGCGAACGCTACGCCGCCTACGAGCTACGGGCTACGCGAAAACTTTTGAGCATAGTGTAATATTTTTCAAATATCGTGCAAAGATTTTTTTGACCTTTCTGTAATATATTGTGGTAAATAATTTTAAATTGCATCATGTAGTTTTTATAGATAAGTTAATTTTTTGTGGGTAGTTGAGTAAATAATTGTATTTAAAAATTGAGTGATTCCAAAACAATATTTGAGGAGATTTATTTGTTAAAAATGTGATTCAAAAGTGTTTCTCAAAAATGACTGAAACTACGTGATCTGTTTTTTTTACTGTGAGAGGAATGGTAAGTGTTATTTTTTAAGTTTTGTCCTTGGATACAAAAGCGAATATAATGAATAATATAAGTGTTTATCCCCATCGGAAATCACTTTTTTGGAACTTTAAAAAAATGTCAAAAATATCTTGAAGCCAGAGAGAGATCTATTATTTTTGCTTCATATTTTTGTCTTTATAAATGTTGCGGCCTACTTTCAGTATAAATGACAATTTTATAAAAAGTTTTATAAAAATTAATCCTGGTAGTATAAAGGCATCTCGAAATATTTATCGATAATGAAATCTGCGACTTGTTGAATATACGTTTCGTTTCTCTTGCTGCTTAATTTTAGAAATAACTTCGAAAACGTCCACTTAATAATATATTTTACGACCAAGTACCTAGTAGTTTTTTTTTAATTAAACCCATTTCAGAGGATCACCATGTTTGGCTACATTTTTAACGTTTAACATACTTTAATCTTTTAGCCAAGTAACGTTTATTATTTAACTGACAAATTGAAGAGTACGGCAATTGTCAGACGTCCCTAATCGCAATTAGGGTGCCAGAGCCTTTATTTAGACTACAATATAATTTCGTACAATTTCTGTCCTATTAATGAATTTATCTGACCTTTGACATCCTAGTCTATTATACCTATTGAACCTATCCATAGCAAATAACGTTTCCAGCTTAGAATACTCGCACACGACAAACTTTTAGTTGGCCGATAGTTTGTTTGGGCTCATAAATCAGTGTGAACATGAATGGTAGTACGCACATTACAAAGATCAGGTATTGAGCCGGTATCATACCGAGTGAACACTTTGATTGAAATTAAGATTTTCTTAAAAAAAATACCTAGTTTGTTTACACAATACGGAATCTTTGCACTTTACAAAACACACTTATTCTTTGGACAAAGAATAATCATTTCCATACAACGTGGCAATGCAGCCAGTCTTCTGGGTACGTTTTCGGCGGATAGTGATGCGTAGGAATACTTCGACACCTAATTATATGATTTTATTTTTATTTTAGTATACCTTAAAAATATATATTTATTTAACCATCGGATCAACTGTCGGCCCACTGTTTAGTTTACAGTGTGTGGGTATTCTAACCTTTGAAATCTCAATTTAGATCTAAATAATTCTCAATAGAAATGGCGAATGGAATTGTTAATTATAGCGGAGAAATGTCAGAGATTAACAATGCATCTTAATAACGGAGGCTGCGGAGATACCACTGTGAGGAATTTATATACCGCATGAGGTTTGACGAGGATGCTGAGAAAGTGGTCTTGATAATAATGTAGATCTGAATAGCATGCGCAGAAATCAGAAAATACAAAAAAAAAGGTAATGAAAAATTATAAACAAAAATTTTGATGGGGTTTGTATTTTATTTCTAAAACTATTTGCTCAAGAAATATGATACATGGATCATTTGAACAATTCCTGAATCAAGTTTTTCATTGAATTAAATTAATTAATTTAATTTATTTGAAATTGAATTAATTTAACAGGTTTTTCTCACACATTCATACGCACAATAATTAACAGTAATATTATGTTGACTAAGCTTATATATATAGCTTATATACCTCTATTATTTTATTATATTAAGCATGAAATTTTTTCCAAGAATTCAAGCCCTGGTGGATAACACATTTACCTTATCATATGTGTATATCTACAAGTAGGTACCGTTATATCATACATCATCATCATCATCAGCCTATCGCAGTCCACTGCTGAACATAGGCCTCTCCAAGTGAACGCCACGCCACGCCGTTATATCATACATACCTCCCTGAAATACAACTCAAACAAACTTTTCACAGAATTCCTTATAAAACAGAATACTAGATTTCCTATATTATGAATGCATCGTACATTAAGTTTAGTTGGAACGTCTGACACACGTCTGGAAGTGCAACAATCTCGGAGGAACGAATTTAGGTCTTGTACAGATGTGACATGGACCTTATGCTCAAGATAGCAAGGTTGAAATTTGTTAAAAGACAGAGTGATGTGCTGGCTGTACATATGAAATAAGGTGGATCTCTTACCTAAGATATGTTAAGCTTGAGGTCATGAGTCTACCCATGAGGGTTTGTGTTTGCACGTAAACTTTAAGTACTAATGATTATAATTGTTTAATTTGACTGAGTAATTTAAAACATATTATGATAATCTACGATATGCGTGTAGCTTACAAACAACCCAATCAATTGTTGGTGAAAATAAATAGTTTGGTGATAACTATGTACTACAAATTAGTACTTATTATTCTTGAAGAATCTTTCTCCTGCCGCATGATTTGCTTCCTATCTAATGTCCTATCGTTCAAATCTATGCAGCCATTTCAGATTCTAAAACAGTTACATATTCAAAATTAATTTCCTCACCTTTATCATACTGGAAATACAGTAATGCTTCAAATCTATACTTATATACTTATAATATTATAAAGAGGAAAACTTTGTTTGTTTGTTTGTAATGGATAAACTCAAAAACTACTGGACCGATTTTAAATATTCTTTCACCATTAGAAAGCTATATCTACAAGTAACATAGGCTATATTTTATCCCGGTGCGGGCAGTAGCTCCCACGGGACGCGGGTGAAACCGCGGGAAAACGGCTAGTAATGAATATTACTGTCGAGAATATAGGTGCATGTGTGTATGTGTGAGTGTGTCCATTCTTTCTAACACACATGTTTCTTCCTTGTTTTCCCTGCAGGCTAATAATGTTCTACATTCATCTATTTAATTGTTCCATTACCTTGAACAGGTAGTAACATAAAGTAAATTGTGCAGGTGACTTGCTAAACTCACTTAATGATAAAAACAAGCTTTTTTCACTATGCCAAGTTATAATGTGTTAAGAATAAGTAATTACAGTGTACATCGTGGTAAAGATATTGTAGATATAATATTAAATTAAAGACCTAATAATATTAAAGACCTCAAGGTCTTTAATATTCAGACATGAGGTACATAGTAGTAGGGTAGGGTACATAGTCTCAATATGTCACGAAAATCTAACGTTATATCAATATTTGTTTGTTTGTTTGAACGCGCTAATCTCACGAACTACTCGTCCGATTTGAAAATTTCCTTCAGTGTTAGATAGCCCATTTATCGAGGAAGGCTATAGGCTACTTTTTATCCCGGTACGGGAAGTAGTTCCCACGGGATGCGGGTGAAACCGCTGGCAGAAGCTAGTAACACAATAAACTCGTGATCGGTTCTGCCATTCTAGAGATTATTCGCAACATACATACATATAAATTAGGTTCATATATTCGCTATGAAACTGAATGGTTGTATAACTTTGTATAATAATTATCTACTTTAATAGAAGACGATAAACCTATTACAGTGCCGAAGCCATAAAATTGCTGAATGTGAGCTAACGAGGATCCAGTCTAGACTAGACTTACGCGATTATCTAGGGATTATCTAATCGTTAGGAAACTGTCTTTTCCCGAGGGTTTTCTTATGTTACAATCCCGAAAAAAAATGTTTTCTACAAGAGCTGCCAGCTTTCTATACCTAATTACTTATCTATTGTAGTTTGAAAAAAAACCTGGCATCATAAAAAATCGTTTGAAAAAAAAAAACTTAAAATCGAGTTTAATAAAGCAAGAAGTACAAGAAATTGGGTTACTGATTTCAGTCTGGCTTATTTAACGGGTCCCTATTGTTACAGTAGGTAAATTATGTTTCGCACTGAATTTATTTATTCTTATTTCGATTATGATTTTTTATTTATTTATTATACTTTTTCACATATTTTTATTTTTGTGTACTCTAAGCTTCTGTCCACCGGATCTTCTTAAAATCGGTTCCGTATATTTAACGTGAAACTGGGACAGACAGAGTTACTTTCGCATTTATTATATTAGTAGCGATTAATGAGTCAACTGCTGCATCAGATTAAGGAATGTCTTCCCAGAAGGAATATCTTACCCTTAATAAGCAGTAATGTAATAACAAACAGCCCAATAAATGTAATTATCTCTTAATGTACTTAGTTTCGCCAGGCTCTAATCAGAGTGGATCCGACAATATTCTAGTATAGGAATGGCAAACCTTTGTAGATTAACTTGCTATATAATTATGTCGCTAAATATTCTTTAAAAACGCAACAGCGTTCTAACCAAGCGTTCAAGATTTTTTTTTTTAATATTCTGATAGATACAAAACTCATAAATAGTTGTAAGTATCGATATAGCAGAAATTTTATAGAGATAAAAGCGACATTCTAGAGATTTAGAGATTTTTTTTTATTCTGGTGCATGAGTAATTCATTTGGGACGTAAATATAATAAAAGGGAGGACACTACTAAGTACATCAAACTCTATAGTCATCAAACTGAATTAATGAAAACTAAACTAAGACCATCTTACCACAAAAACTTTTAAACGTCAGTTTATCACTTGTCTAAAAAAATCTAAAATTATGACGTTGAAATAAGGTCCATTTTGCAGCCACAATGTTTTTAGACAAGTGTTTGGCACATGTTTGAGTTTTTGTAGTAAGACCGTAAATCTCCATTTGTGTATGTACAATTCAATTTCTTTTTCATTCATTTTTGTAGCTGATTGTGGCAAGTTGCTATAAGTAGTTTGTAATGACAAAAATCGATGTCATTATTTTATCAGTAATAATCTTGCTCAAGATTGTTTAACTTCACTATTCTGAGCAAAAACATTATTGGAATAAGGGGTTAATTATGTTCAAGCAATTTCTATATTAAATAATTTTCAGCAAATATTTATTCACACTAAATTGGTGTCGCTATCAAATTATTTAGCTACATCCCAACGTTTCCCCACCCCTGCTAGTACGAGCTACAATGACAAGCCTACATAGTCTGCCACGAGCAGCCTGCCATTGTAAATTATAATTTATGACTCATAAATAAACAAATATGCACATAAATTTTAATACATTTCAATCACAATCTATAAGCCTTGAAGTACAATGTTTAAAAAGTGTTATTTTAATATTCAGTTCATTCTAGTGACCTCTTGAAAGCTGAGTTTATCAGATTGATTATGTTAATTTAGGGAAGTAGGTAAGGAGTTTTGTTATGTACTTGGTTAATTTTGAATTGGTTTTGGTATGACCATGGTTCTAACTGGTTTCTGCGGTTTTTTATGCATTTGCAAGATACGTATTCGAAGAGAAAATCTGTGAAATTCATTCTAATTAGGTATATTAACATTTTCTGTTATATATTTTTTCTAATGGTTGGAAATACATATATAGCACATGGTACCGTCATAAGAACTGGTATTTAGAGTAAAATATATAATGCATAAAGTAGTCATGAATCGGAATGTAATAGATATCAGAGCAGGCAATTTTGGTCAGTTACCAGTGTCATAGCGGAGCCGAATGCTCAGAATGCGTTGAAGGACTTTTATATGTCACTGCAGCTGCTTGCAGCATTTTCCAATGTAATTATTATTTTTACTAATAGTGAAAATCGAAAGGGGCCTTCTTTTCTTGAAGTGCTAAGGTTATCAACTATAAATGCGATGAAAAATTGACCATTATTTTATGAGGGACGGCTATAGGCTTCTTTTATCTGTACGCAAGTTTTTCAATACAATGCCTTTAGTATGCGACGCAACCTACGTCGATACTCTTGCGCCATCCCACCTTCCAAGTTCTGCGTGCTGTGCTGCTGCTGCCGCTGCGGCCGCGGAGAACCTCAAGCGGCGGAAATATAGTGGCCTTGTCGGCAACTATATTTTCGAACCGTTTGGGGTTGAAACCCTCGGGTCGTGGGGTCCGAATGCGCACACCCTATTTAAAGATCTGTCTAGGTGGCTGGTTGACGCTTCTCGTGACCAAAAGGCTGGCTATTACCTCGGACAAAGGATCAGCATGGCCATCCAACGAGGTAATGCTGCCAGCCTCTTGGGTACGCTCTCAGTTGACAGCGATGGAGATGAATTTTTTGACGCTTTTTAGATATAATGTTTTTTTTTTTATTGTTTTACTAGGATAGTTTTTTTTTTGTGTTGTAAATATCTATGTATATAACTATGTAAATAAAGTACATTTATGGATTTGTTATATACAAATGTACAAAAAATTATAGTACCTATCGTCATCGTGTATGATATGACTTAGCCGCTACGAGAAGTCAACGATACCTCTATTTGATAGCTCACGAATGCTTAAAAGCGTTTAGCAGTGTACCCTCATTTATTTCATTAACATTTTGACTTTTGCAGTGCCACTAATAGGCAAATCGTAGCTGCAAAGTCATGTTAGAGTTATAATAGTCATATTCTCGTAAATTATCATATACATATTCAGTTGATTATAGTATGATTATTCATAGCGATTACAAATCGTAGTCGTATCGTCCCCGCACACTTTAAACACTATACATTTACATGAAGTAATTGCAGCGAGGACAGACGCTATCGGAACTCGGTTAGCGCCATTTATTACCTTGTTCAGTTAACTATATTGCTGTACGGACTCCAAATTAGATGTATTGGTTAGAAATGTATTTCAGTAGTGTGATTGTTGATCTGTTTAGTGATTTCACATCCTCGAGAAGAAATAGAGATGGAGAAAATAGGTGCAGTCATAATTATTATTATTGCTGGCTTCAGCCTACCCGTAACGACTGTTAGAAAATGATCCATTGACAGCCAGAACCCACCAGTTTATCGTACTTCTGAAATACGAAAGAACTCATCATGTTAAGATGCCCACCCATCCACGGGCCGACCGCGATAAAGTGTTGCTTTACCTGGTGGTTGATCAACCTTTGTAATTGTTAGTTAGCCAAGGTTTTTCCTATCCTCCTATACCTACATATAGCTATACATTCCCGAACGCCATTCGCCATATAATTCCCCACGTGTGCCAGTAACTTCACAAACTCAATTCGTGTCCAGCGAGGACCAAGAACAACAGAAGTGCTAAATAATAATTTAATTTGTAGGAAAAGGTCAACTTTTGTTACAAAGTTTTACTCTGTGTGAAAATGAAAAATATTTTGTGTACCAGAATTAATATTACCTATGTAAAAGTATTGATGATCCTCCTCCATTTTGGGAAGTTGGTTTAATATGAAATGTGTATGGTTTGATTACACGTGTTTACCTTAAAACACGTTTAAAAAATCTTTTAGTGTTCGTTAACCAATTTCTTCAAAAAAGGGTTTCCATGTAAAACATTTTACATGCATCTATAGCTTTATTCGTAGATGGATTTAAACAAAACATTTACAGGTTGGACGGGTAGTTCCTGATGAGTCAAATTCTTCAGTTTTGTACTATTTACTATATCTACGTCTGTATAAACAATACACACAAATGATCATAATTATCAAATAGACGTACAAATGGTTTCAGCCGCAGAACCGTCCCTGTAATATCCATAGCTATATATCTTTCCACCTAAATCTTTTACATAGTAGGGTCTAGTACCCTACTCAATAGTTAACCCTATATTTTAGCCAAACTAAAGGACTCAGATCCAAGGGTGATCTTTAACATATTCCGAACCTGTGATAAAGTCCGATTACACCCTCATAAGCGCCTACATTTATATGGAAAATAAATGGTTATCCTATAGTAATGGGTTTTTTGAATGTCCTAAAAAGGGCTTATGTTTCTAGTTTTGATATGGACTAAGGAATTCTTTAACAATGTGATGTTTTTTGCTAAGGTTTGTTTGTTTTTATGGCATAGGTTTCCCCACGGATCATCTCGCATCCGGGACAATTATTTCGCGTAAAGTAGCCTTCATCCTTACTCTGACTTTAGCAGACTATCAGTGAACCAAGTTTTATTTAAATCAATTTAGTCGTCTTTAGTGCGAAAGTCGGAGAGAGAGAGGTACTTTCGCATTTATCATATTAATAAGAATTTTTATCATTATAAGTGCGACTGCATATTATAACCAGATAAAACAAACTCAAAACAAGTTCCTACACAATATGCACGTTTTCAAGTTCAGTATATATTTTTGAAAACAATAATATCAACAATTAATCGTTATCGGAGATACTTGTGATAAGCATGCGTCAAAAATACTACAAGGAAATTAATTACATTAATTATATTTAAAAAACTAGCTTCTGCCAGCGACTTCGTCCGCGTTAGATTCGGACTTTGTGCAAAGAGAGGAAGTAATAATAATCACCTATCCAATTATCTAAATCTATGCGGCGTACCTAGCCTATTACTACTTAGCTTTAACCACTAAGGCTGCACACGCCACGGTAGCTTAAAAAATGGAGTAACTTCTCCTGTTTTCCCAACATTTTCCATCACTGCTCTGCTCCTATTCATCGTAGCGTGATGAAAAGTATCCTATAACCTGCCCAGGAGTATGAAGAATATTTGTGCTAAGTTTCATTAAAATCCGTCGAGTAGTTTTTTTTTTTTCATAATGAACATACAGGCAGACAGACAGACAGACAGACAGACAGACAGACAAAATTTTTGCTGATTGCATTTTTGGCATCAGTATCGATCACTAATCACCCTCTGATAGATATTTTGGAAATATATTCAATGTACAGAATTGAGCTCTCTACAGATTTATTATAAGTATAGATATGAAGCTTGATAAACTGTTTGACAGTAAAAAATCATTTGAAAGGAAGATTAGCAAAACATGTAATAAAAATCGAATTTATGGTTAATAGATTATCAAGTAGGAATTTGATATCAAATTCTAATATTTTATACCAGCAGTAGAGGAGTGTATTGTTCTATTACTTTTGTCCTTTCTGATTAATAAAAAATCCCCACTAATTGGACCTTGATCAAGCTCTTGAAAAAGGGGAATTTTAAAAACACTTCAACACAACATGAAGACTACATCATATCGATGACAAAAACTGTAGCAATAATGCAGTAATCCACTCCACTTAAAAAGAGCAAACTTAAGACTGAAATAACTAATCGACAAAGTCAGGCACCAAAAGCTGGTGACTTATACCGAAATTCTGACTTCAGCATAGATCCCTTGCGTCATAACATATTATCTATCAACAACAACATGGATAAAACAATCCAACATTTATCAGATAATTTAGTGCGAATCCAATCATATTATGTAGTCGACGTGTAATCACCCGATATGGCAGTGCCCACTGACATATTCATTAAAATTCCAAAAAACAGAAAAAAAATAACCACCGAACCAATAAACGGACTAGTGAAATATCATTTGGAAGATGAAACAGTGAACCAGACGATCGGCTTAACCCTCGAAAGGACAAAGAATTCTGCGTGGTATCAATTCGATTTTAACTATCCCCTACATAAACATCATAAAGGCATCGGACAACATGACGTTGAAAAACATGAAAAATATGGAGATAAAAAAATATACGTGCTACTCAAAATTAAGGTGATGAACAAGAACTTTGATGACAATGATAACTCAAGTACAGACGCACCAGAAAGTGCTCAATCAAAACAAGACGACGAAGGAATTACAAGATATCATGTAGAAATCAAGTTTACTAAACCAGCTACAGTATTCAGTCTAAAGAAGGAGATAAAAACAAGGATCAAAGTTTACCCTACGGTGGAATCGCCATTCCCAAACGACCCGTTCATGTCAGCCTTAGACCAAACCCTGATGAAGCTGTTTTCTTACAAAAAACATGAAATAAACTTGCAAATAGAAATTGAGAAAGCTTGTTGTGCACGTTCCAGAGTTTTTAACGTTGGTTTTGTCGTGGCCAATAACAGTCATGTTATTATTTCTTTGAAAACGGTCATTAAGTAAAATTTTAATCTAAAAAAAGAAGATTGCTCAGAGGATATTGAAGAAAGTAGAAATGTGCACTATGAACAAGTATGTGGGCGTGGATCGAGACAAGACTACAAACAGTGAACAAGGAAATATTACTAGATATAGGTATCTAAAGTGGGAATAGAAGCTGTTTGAAAAATAAAGAATTGCTTTTTGAACTCAATGAACATTGTGAAGAAGCAGGTGATTATGAAAGACAATACATATTTGCAGTAAGTACCTAATGCAAAATTATAAGGAATAAAGAATCAAATTGTAAAAGTGTTTCGTTATTTTATTTATTTTTACAACTTTTAACAACCAAGCTACTGTAATTTTTTAACAACTTCAATATTTCTTTCGGGCCTTTTAACTTGAATAACAGCAAAAATATTAATTATTAAAAAGTGTTTTCATAATTGTGTACCCAAACTTTAGTTCATTGTTTTATTTTAACTTTAAATATTTGTAAACCATTCTAGAACATTCTTAGGAACCAACATTTAACTTTCAATATACTCAATAGATGGCACTGTACGCATCATCCCCTTTTCTAAATCGCGGTGTTAAGATTCTCCGCCGTCGAACGACCCTCGCTGTGTACCGTAGTGAACTCATACTTACCTGGCGTAGGGGATACCGTGATCAAGAAGGCGGTTCCCCCAGGGCGAGGTCCATCCATTGCACTGCGGATGGGTTGACCCCTGCGATTATCCCTAATGTGGATAACTCGGACGCGCTATTTTTGGTAGTGAGGGACTGCGTACGCGCTGTCCCTCTCTGAAATAAGAAAAAGTATTAAAATTACAGGGTCATTACATATTATCAACATACAATATTTTATTGACAAGAGTCACGTGAGTGTGAGTTTCTGTCACTTATTTTATTATTTTAAACTAGTTTGCGCCCGCGCCTTCGCCCGCGTGGTGTGTTGATAAAAAGTAGCCTATGTGCTAATCCAGGGTATCACCTATCTACATACCAAATTGCAACCAAATCGGTCTTGCCGTTTTTGCGTGAAAGAATAACAAACATACATCCATACATTCTCACAAACTTTCACATCTATATATATAAAAGAAAGTCGTGTTAGTTACTTCGCTTATAACTCAAGAACGGCTGAACCGATTTAGCTGAAAATTGGCAGGGAGGTAGTTTAGAGCCAGGAGAAGGACATAGGATAGTTTTAATTACAAAGAATAAAAATAAAAAATACAATTTATTCCGGGCATATAGCGCCATCTATTGTTCAAACCAAAAAATCTGCCGGATGCAACTATTCCACGCGAACGAAGTCGCGGGCAAAAGCTAGTTTATAATATTAGTAGGAAGTAGGATATTAGTAGGTTCACTTTTTGGAGCATTTTACGAACCATCATCATCCTCCGAGCCTTTTCCCAATTATGTTGGGGTCGGCTTCCAGTCTAACCGGATTCAGCTGAGTACCAGTGCTTTACAAGAAGCGACTGCCTATCTGACCTCTTTAACCCAGTTACCCGGGCAACCCGATACCCCTTGGTTAGACTGATGTCAGACTTACTGGCTTCTGACTACCCGTAACGACTGCCAAGGATGTTCAATGACAGCCGGGACCTACAGTTTAACGTGCCATCCGAAACACAGTCATTGATGTCTACGATTTACTTAGAAAGTACATACAAACTTAGAAAAGTTGCATTGGTACTTGCCTGACCTGGAATCGAACCCGCGCCCTCATACTCGAGAGGTTGGTTCTTTGCCCACTAGGCCACCACGACTTCGCATTTTACGAACCAACCTCTGGTTAATTTGTAATTCTAAAGTTCCCGAAAAGTCTATTGACTATTGAACTTGATTTAGAACATAATAAGTAACTATCAGAAGGCTAATCGCTTTTTGATAAGATACGAAATAAATCAACGTCATTGTAGGGAAAGAACCTTTATTAGCAGTACTCAATTATATAACTACCGGAAAAATAGTTTTATTTTACTATTTTTACGAACATATTTCTTTGTTATGTAATATTTTAAATAACATATCTTCTAAAGGGCAATGTTGATGTGGTCAGATAGCACTTATCTGATATGCAATAAAAATATCTGCTATATAATACCAAAAATAATATTTATTGTCTCTAACTCAAAACAGTCAACAAGGTAGACACATATAGATATGATAGTTAGATATCTAAAAATACCTCAATAGTCTAAAGTATACATTAATAAGTTAGCAATAAAATAACCTCCAAGATATTGTTTATAACGATGACAAACAAAATATTGGATTACATATTTGATTTAATTTTTATCGATACCAAATTGTTATGTCAGCTTCTAGACTGTATCTAAATCTATATCAGCGACAATTTTATCTTAAGTTAAAACTGATAACGTCAGTACATCGAAATTCCTATTTTGATTGCTGATTTAGTATAAAAAGTAATAAAACTAAGGAAGGACGTTAGAGTAAACGAGCCGAAAATGGGCATAAAAAGTCAAATTTTGATTCAAATTCCCAGAGAACGGAAACATATCACAGGAGAGCCTATAAGAGGAATAGTAAAGTTCCATCTGGATAAAGAAACGGTGTTCAAAAATATTAGTTTGTCCTTCATTCAAAAAAGTTACTGTACCTGGGTTGAAAGTGCACGCATTTACGAAGAACGCTTTGTGTTCCCAGTGCGACATCGTTTAAAGGTAGGCAATATCTACAGATTTGATGGCCAAGAAAACAAAGTGCTAGAAAAAATTGATTTCTTATATAAAGAGACGAATCAAAATGTCAAGTTAAAATTTGGATCATACGAGTACCCGTTCGAAATATTGATACCAGAAGAATTACCGCCATCAATAAAAACAGATATTGGAAGCATAAAATACTACTTTGTCCTGAAATTTGAGAAACCTGGACTGTCCATCTGGAATAAGATATTCAAAACAAAGGTCTCCATATATCCACGTGTTGATTCTACAGAGAATGATGAGCCAGTAAATTTCAGTCTGGAAAAAGATTTAATCAATCAGAAAATCAGTATCAAAGGAGAACTCGAAAAGGGATCCTTTAACTCAACTGACGAAAGAAGAATATCATTTGAAGTTACGAACAACACTGACGTTACATTTGATATCAAAACAGAACTGGTAAGCAGTACAAAATATACAGACACGGACCCTATCATTAATCATCATAAATTCTCGGATCATAAATTTGAAGAAACTAAAACAGTGGAAGAAGTAGTTGGATATTGTACAATGATGACTCCAACTGTACCAGACAATAGTGTTGCCAACATGTACAATGTTTTGCCGCCTATTTTACCGCCAGAACATTTGACTGTGAGGCACTCTAAGATTATATCAAGAGAGTATATGGTGAGAGTGACCTTGATGCTGCCAATTCCTTATGCAAATGATTTTATAGATATTTCAGTGTTTATAGGAGAAGAAGTGGATGATACGGAATACGATGAATAAAATAATGATAAGACCAATACTACAATAGAAGTAACAAACGGTATTAGGACACCATGTCTGGAAATAGATCTTAACAAAATTGAATAAACAGTGTTTTAAAAATGTTTTCTTTTAAATTAATTTAAGGAGTAAAATAAATGTTTTATTGATTGTATTAAAATTAAATATTAAAGTTTTGTCTTTCAAACTGTCTTTAATGGCGTATTACTTAACATAGAAGTCGTGGTGGCCTAGTGGGCAAAGGACCTACCTCTCAAGTATGAAGGCGCGGGTTCGATCCCAGGTCAGGCAAGTACCAATGCAACTTTTCTAAGTTTGTATGTACGTTCTAAGTATATCTTAGACACCATTGACTGTGTTTCGGATGGCACGTTAAACTGTAGGTCCCGGCTGTCATTGAACATCCTTGACAGTCGTTACGGGTAGTCAGAAGCCAGTAAGTCTGACACCAGTCTAACCAAGGGGTATCGGGTTGCCCGGGGAACTGGGTTGAGGAGGTCAGATAGGCAGTCGCTTCTTGTAAAGCACTGGTACTCAGCTGAATCCGGTTAGACTGGAAGCCGACCCCAACAGGATTGGGAAAAAGGCTCGGAGGATGATGACTTAACATAGAAACATTATTTTGGGACGTGACTATAAGGTTAAAATATTATTTCTACAAACTTACAAAGCTAAATTTTATGCATTCAAACCCACAAATAAAATGCATTCAAAAATATAAACGATGAAATTGTTGAAATAGTAATATATAGCATAGTTATCAGCTAAGCATCAGGCGCAATGTAAATGATAATATTAAACTTGATAATTAAAAATCTTAACTACAAATGATTATAGATAAAGAGTAATGCATTGTAATGTCTATTGATAATTGCGTCTCATTTTTATGATACCGTTAATGAATTTATAATTAGGTAAACATTTAATATTTTTTTTCATTCTTTAAATAAACATAATACAGCGAAAGTGTCCATTCTATTAAAAACTCATCCCGCTACCTAAAAGCCACATGACGATTAAATCAGTCTGAATAACATTTATTCACCGCCGTCGATAGATGGCGTTGTGCGTATCGCTCCGTTTTCTGAATCGCGGTGTTAAGATTCTCCGCTGTCGAACGACGCTCGCTGTGTACCGTAATGAACTCATACTTACCTGGCGTAGGGGATACCGTGATCAAGAAGGCGGTTCCCCCAGGGCGAGGTCCATCCATTGCACTGCGGATGGGTTGACCCCTGCGATTATCCCTAATGTGGATAACTCGGACGCGTTATTTTTGGTAGTGAGGGACTGCGTACGCGCTGTCCCTCTCAGATTAACAATAAATGAAGCTGCCCATCAAAATTGTAATGACAGGAGAAATCGATTCCTGTTGGAATCTACCAACTTGTCTAATTATCCTTCCAACTATTTTTGTCAAACACCTTTCTTGGAGACATGGTGGTCACGAGGGTTCAAAAGAACTCCACCTTCTTGTCCAATTTCTGCTTACATGTGTAGTCTGACCTACCCCAACGTCTACAAAAAAGGGTGTAACAGCTAATCTATCATCGATGCTACTACCTACATAATGAATCATTCTATCAGTATCTAATCACCTACTAACTCTTTTTTTTTCCTGTCGATCCCATAAAAATCTATATACGTGATGCTTATCTTTTATCGACGAAAAATAGATAGCATAATTATCTCTCATATATATTATAGGAGATAGAAGATTGGCTAAAGAAAACAATGAAAATAAAAATAATGAGGCGTTAGAAGACCCACCGACATATAGGCATGCCATGTCTGAAGAAAAATGAGAAGAATTGATTGAGATGTGTGACGATTGGTTTATTGTGAGAAGTTTCGTATTATTGAGAAATTTTGAGTCGTGTTTTTGGATCTGCAGTGAAAACTGTGCCGTGTGATAATTTACCAATAAACTGTCCGTGAATTTTAATTAAGTTTCCATAATATTCACCTGTCGCGAGACGTTCTAAGAGATTGTGCTGTGCGCAAAAAATCAGACAATAAGGGTGCAGCTGTCGTTAAGCCCTTCGGTTGTTAAAGAATAATAATGCCAAAATGTGCTACAATACTGATACAACAAAAGATTCTTTGCAATATGCTGGTTAGGGTGTACCTACCTCAAAAATTATTTGTTATTGTAAGAAAGACGAAGACATCTCTACTGATCCTCATTAGTTTGTCATGAAAACAGGTTTGTTTAGTACACATGGTGCACCAATATGATCGTAAATAGTATTCATAATTTGATCTATTGCTTCGCCTTTTATTTTTTACTATCTTGAGTCTATGCAAATATTTTAAGATAAGGCAGCTTATTGTTTTAACATCATTATCAGCGTGTACACCTAATTTATTTATGCAATCCATCAAAATTATATTTTTTTTATTATAGACATTGTTTAAAGTTATTATGCCTTTATTACACTTTAAAGCGTTGGTCATACCCGGGGCCCGGGGGTCATGATTTGTAATCAAAATACCACGTGCCTCTTTAGTTCAGATAACATCGATAGATGGCGCTGTAAGATTCAGGCCATTTTCTGAATCGCGGTGTTAAGATTCTCCGCCGCCAAACGACGCTCGCTGTGTACCGTAGTGAACTCATACTTACCTGGCGTAGGGGATACCGTGATCAAGAAGGCGGTTCCCCCAGGGCGAGGTCCATCCATTGCACTGCGGATGGGTTGACCCCTGCGATTATCCCTAATGTGGATAACTCGGACGCGTTATTTTTGGTAGTGAGGGACTGCGTACGCGCTGTCCCTCTAAGATTTACAATAAAAACTGCATTTATCACATTGGTTATGATAGGAAACAACTTTTAATGAGTATCAACCACATTGACTAACGATCAGACCATCTATTGTTGCCTAGCTTAATTACTTATTAAATTTTGCCTATGTCTACCATTCTTCGAGGCAAGGTGGTCACGTGGCGTTAAAAAATCTCCGCCTGCTCGTGAAATTTCTGATTACATGTCACGAGTTCACAAGACGTGCAGCTGTATGACCTGACCTTTTCCAACGCTTACAAGATATGTTGTTAGAGCTAATCTATCATCAATGCTACAACATAGTGAATCATTCTATCGGTATCTTTATCCGTATTTATTTATCCGTAAATTTCCTGTTGGTCCCGTTAAAATGTATATCTGTTGTTCTTATCCTTATCGACGGAAAACGATAGCATATCTCTCATATATATATTACTTGTACGCATATAAAGTCCGTCATATCCAAAAAGTAATTCGAAAGAACCAACATGGGAATTACAAGTGAAATTTTGCTACATTTTCCCGAAGAAGGAAGACATTCAACCGGAAAATATATAAGAGGTGTAGTGCGATTCCAGCTTGACAAAGAAATAGTGTTCAAGAAGATAAGTCTGTCTTTAGTCCAGAGAGGATTCTGTGAGTGGTACGACAGAGTACGCAGAGACAGGAACGAACGACATAAAATAGGAAATATGTTGCAAGGACACGAAAGTGCTGTTCCTATAAAAATCTACTTTTTAAACAAGAAAGTAGACGATAATGTAACTTTAAGTGCGGGATCGTATGAGTATCCATACGAAATGGAAATTCCACAAAATATACCACCATCATTTAGATCAGAAATAGGAAAAATCAAGTATTATTTAGTGCTGAAGTTTAAGAAACCTGGTCTTTTGAAAAGGACTAAGAGTATTCAAACAGAAGTGCAAATATATCCTCAAGTTGATCCTTCAATCACAGATGCACCAACCGCTTTCGCTTTAGACAAAAATTTGACCAAAATGTTTGCTTCAAACAATCAAGAAATCAGAATAATTGGAGATCTCGAAAAACCATATTTATCGTACTATAATGAAAACAAGTTATCATTGGCTGTCACTAACAACACCGATTTGAACTTTACTATTAAAACTGAATTGATAAGCAAAGCGAAGTATACACATGATCATTCAATGGGCATGTATGGCGATGAAGAAGTTGTAAAAGAAGTGATTGGTCCTATATACGAGAGTCCGGTTGTACCTGATAATAGTGTATCAAATATCATTAAAGTCATATTGCCAGTGGACCCACAAGAATATACAGTTAGACACTCAGAAATTATATCGAGGGAGTACAAATTGAAAGTGACATTACAAATGCCAATGCCACATCGTAATGTATCTGTTAATATACCTGTGTTTGTAGGAGATAGAAGATTGACTAAAGCAAATAATGAAAATAAAAATAATGAGGCCGTAGAAGAACCACCGACATATTGGCATGCGATGTCCGAAGATAAATGAGAAGAATTGTTTGAACTCCGTGAGATGGTTCAGTGAAAAGTTTTGTAATACGGTGTCTTTTGAAGCGTGTTTTTTTTAAAGAAGTCTTGGATCTGCAGTGAAAACCTTTACTCTGTGATCATTTACTACTAAACTGTTCTTATAATATTTACTTGTCATCCACAAGTGGTCACTTAAGGGAACGTTCCGTGAGTAAGATATTACAGAGCTTATATAGGTAGCTTATATAATAGGTTGCAGCTGTTATTTAGACCCCTTGGATTGTAAAAGAATAATAATGCCAAATTGCTCAAAAATTATATTTGATTGTTGTAAGAAAGATAAAAACATTCTGTTCTAGTCCTCATTAGTTTGTAATCAAAACAGTATAGTGTTAAGTCCACATAGTGCAATAAATCAGCCAATAAATTACATATGTATTTATAAACTAAGTAACTGTCGATTTTCCTTTTATTTTCTATTAATATTTTTTACCTTTTATTATCTTGAGTCTATCCAAATATTTTGAATACTATTATCAGTGTATGCACCTAATCTCTTCCATTAGTATTATACAATTACTTGTATGTAATTTTACGCTATCCATCAAAATTTTATTTTTTTATAGATACGTGCTATTTATTACACCTTGCCACGTGCGTCATGCTTTTTAATCAAAATACCATGTGCGTCTTTAGTTCAAATAATATCAACAGATGGCGCTGTAAGATTCAGGCCATTTTCTGAATCGCGGTGTTAAGATTCTCCGCCGCCAAACGACGCTCGCTGTGTACCGTAGTGAACTCATACTTACCTGGCGTAGGGGATACCGTGATCAAGAAGGCGGTTCCCCCAGGGCGAGGTCCATCCATTGCACTGCGGATGGGTTGACCCCTGCGATTATCCCTAATGTGGATAACTCGGACGCGTTATTTTTGGTAGTGAGGGACTGCGTACGCGCTGTCCCTCTAAGATTTACAATAAAAACTGCATTTATCACATTGGTTATGATAGGAAACAACTTTTAATGAGTATCAACCACATTGACTAACGATCAGACCATCTATTGTTGCCTAGCTTAATTACTTATTAAATTTTGCCTATGTCTACCATTCTTCGAGGCAAGGTGGTCACGTGGCGTTAAAAAATCTCCGCCTGCTCGTGAAATTTCTGATTACATGTCACGAGTTCACAAGACGTGCAGCTGTATGACCTGACCTTTTCCAACGCTTACAAGATATGTTGTTAGAGCTAATCTATCATCAATGCTACAACATAGTGAATCATTCTATCGGTATCTTTATCCGTATTTATTTATCCGTAAATTTCCTGTTGGTCCCGTTAAAATGTATATCTGTTGTTCTTATCCTTATCGACGGAAAACGATAGCATATCTCTCATATATATATTACTTGTACGCATATAAAGTCCGTCATATCCAAAAAGTAATTCGAAAGAACCAACATGGGAATTACAAGTGAAATTTTGCTACATTTTCCCGAAGAAGGAAGACATTCAACCGGAAAATATATAAGAGGTGTAGTGCGATTCCAGCTTGACAAAGAAATAGTGTTCAAGAAGATAAGTCTGTCTTTAGTCCAGAGAGGATTCTGTGAGTGGTACGACAGAGTACGCAGAGACAGGAACGAACGACATAAAATAGGAAATATGTTGCAAGGACACGAAAGTGCTGTTCCTATAAAAATCTACTTTTTAAACAAGAAAGTAGACGATAATGTAACTTTAAGTGCGGGATCGTATGAGTATCCATACGAAATGGAAATTCCACAAAATATACCACCATCATTTAGATCAGAAATAGGAAAAATCAAGTATTATTTAGTGCTGAAGTTTAAGAAACCTGGTCTTTTGAAAAGGACTAAGAGTATTCAAACAGAAGTGCAAATATATCCTCAAGTTGATCCTTCAATCACAGATGCACCAACCGCTTTCGCTTTAGACAAAAATTTGACCAAAATGTTTGCTTCAAACAATCAAGAAATCAGAATAATTGGAGATCTCGAAAAACCATATTTATCGTACTATAATGAAAACAAGTTATCATTGGCTGTCACTAACAACACCGATTTGAACTTTACTATTAAAACTGAATTGATAAGCAAAGCGAAGTATACACATGATCATTCAATGGGCATGTATGGCGATGAAGAAGTTGTAAAAGAAGTGATTGGTCCTATATACGAGAGTCCGGTTGTACCTGATAATAGTGTATCAAATATCATTAAAGTCATATTGCCAGTGGACCCACAAGAATATACAGTTAGACACTCAGAAATTATATCGAGGGAGTACAAATTGAAAGTGACATTACAAATGCCAATGCCACATCGTAATGTATCTGTTAATATACCTGTGTTTGTAGGAGATAGAAGATTGACTAAAGCAAATAATGAAAATAAAAATAATGAGGCCGTAGAAGAACCACCGACATATTGGCATGCGATGTCCGAAGATAAATGAGAAGAATTGTTTGAACTCCGTGAGATGGTTCAGTGAAAAGTTTTGTAATACGGTGTCTTTTGAAGCGTGTTTTTTTTAAAGAAGTCTTGGATCTGCAGTGAAAACCTTTACTCTGTGATCATTTACTACTAAACTGTTCTTATAATATTTACTTGTCATCCACAAGTGGTCACTTAAGGGAACGTTCCGTGAGTAAGATATTACAGAGCTTATATAGGTAGCTTATATAATAGGTTGCAGCTGTTATTTAGACCCCTTGGATTGTAAAAGAATAATAATGCCAAATTGCTCAAAAATTATATTTGATTGTTGTAAGAAAGATAAAAACATTCTGTTCTAGTCCTCATTAGTTTGTAATCAAAACAGTATAGTGTTAAGTCCACATAGTGCAATAAATCAGCCAATAAATTACATATGTATTTATAAACTAAGTAACTGTCGATTTTCCTTTTATTTTCTATTAATATTTTTTACCTTTTATTATCTTGAGTCTATCCAAATATTTTGAATACTATTATCAGTGTATGCACCTAATCTCTTCCATTAGTATTATACAATTACTTGTATGTAATTTTACGCTATCCATCAAAATTTTATTTTTTTATAGATACGTGCTATTTATTACACCTTGCCACGTGCGTCATGCTTTTTAATCAAAATACCATGTGCGTCTTTAGTTCAAATAATATCAACAGATGGCGCTGTAAGATTCAGGCCATTTTCTGAATCGCGGTGTTAAGATTCTCCGCCGCCAAACGACGCTCGCTGTGTACCGTAGTGAACTCATACTTACCTGGCGTAGGGGATACCGTGATCAAGAAGGCGGTTCCCCCAGGGCGAGGTCCATCCATTGCACTGCGGATGGGTTGACCCCTGCGATTATCCCTAATGTGGATAACTCGGACGCGTTATTTTTGGTAGTGAGGGACTGCGTACGCGCTGTCCCTCTAAGATTTACAATAAAAACTGCATTTATCACATTGGTTATGATAGGAAACAACTTTTAATGAGTATCAACCACATTGACTAACGATCAGACCATCTATTGTTGCCTAGCTTAATTACTTATTAAATTTTGCCTATGTCTACCATTCTTCGAGGCAAGGTGGTCACGTGGCGTTAAAAAATCTCCGCCTGCTCGTGAAATTTCTGATTACATGTCACGAGTTCACAAGACGTGCAGCTGTATGACCTGACCTTTTCCAACGCTTACAAGATATGTTGTTAGAGCTAATCTATCATCAATGCTACAACATAGTGAATCATTCTATCGGTATCTTTATCCGTATTTATTTATCCGTAAATTTCCTGTTGGTCCCGTTAAAATGTATATCTGTTGTTCTTATCCTTATCGACGGAAAACGATAGCATATCTCTCATATATATATTACTTGTACGCATATAAAGTCCGTCATATCCAAAAAGTAATTCGAAAGAACCAACATGGGAATTACAAGTGAAATTTTGCTACATTTTCCCGAAGAAGGAAGACATTCAACCGGAAAATATATAAGAGGTGTAGTGCGATTCCAGCTTGACAAAGAAATAGTGTTCAAGAAGATAAGTCTGTCTTTAGTCCAGAGAGGATTCTGTGAGTGGTACGACAGAGTACGCAGAGACAGGAACGAACGACATAAAATAGGAAATATGTTGCAAGGACACGAAAGTGCTGTTCCTATAAAAATCTACTTTTTAAACAAGAAAGTAGACGATAATGTAACTTTAAGTGCGGGATCGTATGAGTATCCATACGAAATGGAAATTCCACAAAATATACCACCATCATTTAGATCAGAAATAGGAAAAATCAAGTATTATTTAGTGCTGAAGTTTAAGAAACCTGGTCTTTTGAAAAGGGCTAAGAGTATTCAAACAGAAGTGCAAATATATCCTCAAGTTGATCCTTCAATCACAGATGCACCAACCGCTTTCGCTTTAGACAAAAATTTGACCAAAATGTTTGCTTCAAACAATCAAGAAATCAGAATAATTGGAGATCTCGAAAAACCATATTTATCGTACTATAATGAAAACAAGTTATCATTGGCTGTCACTAACAACACCGATTTGAACTTTACTATTAAAACTGAATTGATAAGCAAAGCGAAGTATACACATGATCATTCAATGGGCATGTATGGCGATGAAGAAGTTGTAAAAGAAGTGATTGGACCTATAATATACGAGAGTCCGGTTGTACCCGATAATAGTGTATCAAATATAATTAAAGTGATATTACCAGTGGGCCCACAAGAATACACAGTTAGGCACTCAGAAATTATATCGAGGGAGTACAAATTGAAAGTGACATTACAAATGCCAATGCCACATCGTAATGTATCTGTTAATATACCTGTGTTTGTAGGAGATAGAAGATTGACTAAAGCAAATAATGATAATAAACATACTGAGCCTGTAGAAGAACCACCTACATATTGGCATGCGATGTCCGAAGATAAATGACAAGAATTGTTTGAACTCCATGAGATGGTTCAGTGAAAAGTTTCGTAATACGGTGTCTTTTGAAGCGTGTTTTTTTTAAAAGAAGTCTTGGATCTGCAGTGAAAACCTTTATTCTGTGATCATTTACTACTAAACTGTTCTTATAATATTTACTTGTCATCCACAAGTGGTCTCTTAAGGGAACGTTCCGTGAGTAAGATATTACAGAGCTTAGGTAGCTTATAGAGGTATAATAGGTTGCAGCTGTCATTTAGACCCCATGGATTGTAAAAGAATAATAATGCCAAATGCTCAAAAATTATTTGATTGTTGTAAGAAAAATAAAAACATTATGTTCTAGTCCTCATTAGTTTGTAATCAAAACAGTATAGTGTTAAGTCCACATAGTGCAATAAATCAGCCAATAAATCATATATGTATTTATAAACTAAGTAACTGTCGATTTTCCTTTTATTTTCTATTAATATTTTTTACCTTTTATTATCTTGAGTCTATCCAAATATTTTGAATACTATTATCAGTGTATGCACCTAATCTCTTCCATTAGTATTATACAATAACTTGTAAGTATGTAATTTTACGCCATCCATCTAAATTTTATTTTTTTATAGATACGTGCTATTTATCACACCTTACCACGTGCATCATGCTTTTTAATCAAAATACCATGTGCATCTTTAGTTCAAATAACATCGACAGATGGCGCTGTATGATTCAGGCCGTTTTCTGAATCGCGGTGTTAAGATTCTCCGCCGTCGAACGACCCTCGCTGTGTACCGTAGTGAACTCATACTTACCTGGCGTAGGGGATACCGTGATCAAGAAGGCGGTTCCCCCAGGGCGAGGTCCATCCATTGCACTGCGGATGGGTTGACCCCTGCGATTATCCCTAATGTGGATAACTCGGACGCGTTATTTTTGGTAGTGAGGGACTGCGTACGCGCTGTCCCTCTCAAAAAAACTTGTAAATGCCCAAGGTCTAATAATACATGAATAACATTATTTTAGAGGATTACAATAATTGTCGAATAGAGACCTGTTACTTACCAAAATGAAATCCTTGCGTGATTAGAATCTATATTCATTCATTCATTCACCCTTATAAGAATGTATTGCATCTTTCTCATTTTCAAAGAAAATAAATTGCTTATTGCCGAAAAAAATCCGTATTATCCTTAAATACGAAAGCCATTATCGACGTGATTACTTATAAAATGGACGAGCAAAAGATTTTTATTCAATTTTCTCATGCGAACGACACAATGTATGCTTGAACCCGTATAACCCGATAATTTGGTATGGATTTATTTCTCGAAGATAAAATCTTTTGAAAGTACCTATGTACGTTGATTCATACACAATGTATTTATAAGTACATTAAGTAAGTTAATTTATAGGTATTAATACTTGCCTGACCTGGATCTGGTTTAATTTATAGCAATTTATACGACAAGAACCATTTTGTGTTTGAACCCTACAGGCTCTGAAACTACTGAATCGATTGGAAAAATTATGTCACTGTTAGTTCCCCTAAGATGCAGGTGAAACCACGGGGAAACAACTAGTCACTTATAATTTTCCAATATCCAGAAACATCAAACGTGGCATACGATAATATGCAGTACAAATAAAAAGAAAACACATCTGTACATACCATCATCTTAATTAAACAACCTTAATTACTTAACAAGGTTGATTTGTGGTTCAACCGTGTAAATTTCACGCTGGCTGGACCTCAATTTATGTGGTGCCGGGGGCCTTTTGGACCTCGAATTCAAATGTAATCTAGGCTAACCCTTGTTTTGTGTATTAAGTTTATGTTTGAGGGTTATACGTGAGCGGGTTTGTTTAAAGTATCTATAGGTTCTAAAAGGGGCATTTGTACACCATTTGGTTAGGTCTTAGGCTAAGGTTTTTAACTAAAGAAGAACAATCTTGATAGTTAATAAAAACTCAGTTTTACCATCCCACTGTTGTATTCTATCGTCCCACTGCTGGGCTCAGGCCTCCTCTCACACGGAGAAGGATTGAGCCGTAATCACCACGCTTGCTCAATGCGGGTTGGTGATTACAGACTTTATAGTCTAGGTTTCGTCGAGATGTTTTACTTCACCTTTCTATAAACCATTGGTATCCAAGATATATGTACTAAGGGCATACAAACCATTAATCAAATGGGGTAAAGGTTAGTATTACTTTATCAAAACTTTAATTAATAAAAGTAATGCGAAAACATGATTCATAATTTTCTATCTTTATAACCGACGTCAAAAAAAGTTATCGGGTTGACCTGTATTAGTGATGATATTTGTAGAAAATAGGTATAAAATCGTTGAAATATATTTATAAGGCCCGGTTTCACTGGTGTCAGTTAGTTATCTAGTAGTTAATGCTATCTGCCAGATAAAAATTGCTTATAATTTCTGCCTGATATTGTTAACCGAAACCAGTCACACCAAATGTTATAGTTTACTGTCAGATAAGTTCCTGATATCTATAGATAGCCTATAGATAGACTATCAATAACCTATTAAACTGTCCATAAACGTAAAATAAGTAGTTCCAGAGATAAAAAAAAAACTTGACAGCATTCCAAATATTAAAACTGCAATATTAGGGTCATATAAGTCAATTCTGACTTTGAGACTGTCAAGGTCAGTTGAGCGAAGGTCACGGGAGCGAGTAGGACAATGTACGCGCGATGACGTCAGCCTATGAGCTGCATTAAAAATAGCGGCAGTAGTATAGGTATATAATACTGCCGCGTCATATTTGTTTACTGTGTGTTTTTAGAATTGTTACCATATGGTTTAGTCATAATTTTCTATCTTTAGAGGTATAACCGACTTCAAAATGTAAGTAAGTCTGACACCAGTCTAACCAAGGGAGTATCGGGTTGCCCGGGTAACTGGGTTGAGGAGGTCAGATAGGCAGTCGCTTCTTGTAAAGCACTGGTACTCAGCTGAATCCGGTTAGACTGGAAGCCGACCCCAACATGGTTGGGAAAAAGGCTCGGAGGATGATAACCGACTTCAAAATAGGTTATCAGGTTGACCTGTTTGTAGAGTGATGATATTTGTAGAAAATAGTTTGGTTTAAGATCGCGGGCAACAGCTGGTCGAAATATAATTATAAGACCCTGTTTCACCGGTTACCGTTAAAGTGTCAGTTACCTCCCCACTCAGAGACATTTAATGATTACTCAAGTCACTCATCCTTCACTAAGGAATGGCTTAAGTAACCATTAAATGTCTCTGAGTGGGGAGGTTAGTTATCTAATAGTAAATGCCACCTAGCAGATAAAATTACTTATAATTTCTACCCGATATTGCTATCCGATATCTGTGAAACCAAAAGTTATAGTTTATCTGTCAGATAAGCTATTAGAGATATAGATTTCTGATAGGCTATCAGAGATTTTATCAGTTACTTTTAAAACTGTCTATGAACGTAAAATAAGTAGTTCCAGAGATAGCGCATTCAAAAAACTTAACAACGTTCCGAATATAGATACTGCAATATTAGGCTCTTCTAAGTCAGTTCTGACCTTCAGGCTGTCAAGGTCAGTTGAGCGAAGGTCACGAGAGCGAGTAGGACAATGTACGCGCGATGACATCAGCCTGTCAGCTGCATTAAAAAATATTTATACTGGCGAGTCATCTTTACTTACTATTATATTTTTAGAATTGTTACCATATGGTTTGTGGATCTCGGTGTGCAAGCTATTTTGAGCAACCCGCTTCCGCCAACATTTTCATCATAGTTCCGTAAGGATACTATCTGCGCACCGGGATAAAAAGCCTTGCTCGAAAAAAAAAAACTAATCTTCCTGTACGTCACTCTATAAAATTCAGACAACAACTCGCATTTCACTTCGCTATTCACTCTCACTTCGCATTCGGTTCAAAACGTTCTAAAAGTCATCTCATACTTTATCTGTCAAAATTTCGAGTTTAATTTAGTTCAACTCGCAAACACGCTCGCAAGAGTAGCGCTAGTGTAGTAACTCACGGCGGATTCAGATGCGAAGTTTAGAGTGAAGTCTTATAGAATCACACTGCTGCTACTGAAATAATTTTCAAATCTGTCCAGTAGTTCTTGAGATTAGCGATATTATGAGCTGTTAATGGAGAAAGACGGTAGACTTTTTTATCCGAATACTTGAAGTAGATCCTTAGGGACAAGAATAAGACCGCTGGCAGAAGTAAATGTCTTAAAATCCTTGGGTTGATTGGAATAATGGACAAGATACTATTTTGTAATGCTACCGTCTATGTATTACTATAATACATATGTATATGAAGATAAACTACTTTGATTTATTGTACGTTTAACAGACATGCAATCAATTTACTCTACCGATTGTTACCTATACGTAGGTAAGATATATATCCAACTGACATCTGAAAACAATACCTGATTTAAACAATATAAAAGAAGACAATAAGAGAATAAAACATATAATTTAAATACAAACATTAAGTAGATAACGTGCATTAAGTAACATACAGTTTTCAAAGATCTTCACAGTAACACACATTATTTATTATAAGGTTCATCACAATCGCAGATAAATAATTAACTTTACTTCTAAGTAACTCCCCAACTGTCGTTAGAAATATTATATCTAAGAGCACACTGCAAATTTTTAGTCGGCCGATAGTTTGTTTGGGCTCATAAATCAGTATGAAGATGAATGTTAAAACTAGTACGCACATTACAAAGATTAGGGTCAAGATCAGGTATTTAACTGTGTCAGACCGAATAAAATTTTTATTGAATCCAAGATTTTCTTTAAAAAAAAATATTAACTATCGGATCAACTGTCAGTCGACTATTTAGTTCGCAATGTATTAGTACTCTTAGTAAGTAACTCCCCAACGGTCGTAAGTACATTTAAGTATCGTCATTTATGGCATTCTTTCACCGAAATGGCACTCGCTCCTTTTTCTCCTTCCTCTCTTACTCAGGATCTGGAGCCCTAGGCTTCAGTCTATGTCTTCTCTCTCCAACCACAACCGGCACTTCCACTGAAGCATTGATATGAGGGCACGGCACCACAGCAGTCACCTTCACCTTATATTCTCCTATCATCACAACCGTATTCTGTATCGAATACATCGTTCTCATTGTCGGAATCAATCGAGTGAACTCCGTCATGCTAAATTCTTTCACACTTGGAGAACATTCAACTGTACCTGGAATTCCTTCTTTCACGATTTTCGTCGCCTTACTATTCGATGCCGTGTACGTTAAACACTTGATTAATTCACTTTTGATTATCACTGGTATATTGGAATCGTTATGCACTGTCACTCGCAGACAAATGTTCTCTCCGGGTATCAGTATTGTTTTATCTATCTCCGCTTTTACAGTCACTGTGTTTTGTGGGGAACAAGTGAAGAAGTATTTTTTGAGGCCAAATATTAAGGGCTCTGGTGCCCATGGGCCGACATACCCGTAAACTGGAACTTCAGCTTCGAATGTATCTCCTTTGTTAAAGAAATTGTTTTGTAGAAATTTGGCAATTACTCTATACTGGATCTGGCAGATTATATCCTTAAAGGATGCTGGTATTGTATCAGGGAGTAAGAATTGGAACGGATATTCATAAGTTCCAGCTTCAACTTTTTGATCAGGTTCAGGTGAAAATAGGTTCATAGTAACTGATACGTATACTTCTTTATTTCTATAGTGTCTATTATGTTTTCCTTCCTTTCTTGACCAATGGCATTTCCCTATACCCAGAAATGAGAGATCAATACTTTCGTACCTCGTAGGCTCGTCTATTTCATATTTCAGAGTTCCTGTAACGACTTGACCGGCTCTAAAGAAACCTTCTTCATTTCTATTGATTAATATTTGACACACCACACCCATGTTGTTTGTTTACTACTGATGCTAACCTTGCAAACGAACTGTCTCGACCACTGCACAAAAAATACTACTGGATTCAAATCATAAATGACTCGTGAAACAACAAACGCATACAGATACTGTATACAGAGCATATAAACCTGCAATAGTAAATATGAACCCTAGCAATTTAACAATTAGGTTCATTTTAGCATGACTACTGCTGTGAATATACTGCGTTTTGGCTGGTTGCCATGTTTGTAATACGCGTCTGTGTGGGTGCGACAGCATCTTACAGTCGCGCCAGTTGTCTAATGTGTGCGTACGAGTATCTAACTAAGTGTGTTTTTATAGACATTTTGGTACCTGTTGCCGAAATATTAAGGCAAGAACGGTTACTATCATCATTTGTTTATTTTATTTATTTATTTAAACACACACATATCATGATGATAATGAGACTTTGTTAATATGTATACCTAAAAACCAAGTAGCGTTTTAGACATTTATAATGTGTGCCTCTAATACAGATACCGGCTATGTCAATGTTCAAGGTTACTACGATTGATTAAATGACTGCGGAGCGATGTAGGTAACATGACAACGGACTTACAAAATAAAACACAATTTGAATTGGAATAAACTGAATTTTAATATATTTTTTAAGAAGATTATCAACACATGCAATAGAAATATCTATCGAGTCTTAAGACTGATCAAACCTATTTAAACCTTAATATTTATTAGTAACACAATTTCAGAAGGGAAATAGTTACCTAGGGACCTAGATAGCAAATCGGGACACAATATAATCACTTGTTACATTACACTAAATTACATACATACGACACAAAATTTATACAAGGAGCTTATTTTACAAGGAGCGACTGCCTATCTGACTTTTTTTTTTAGTTATCGCTGGGCTAAAAATGCTATTACGCATCCCCTTCCCGTCGGGGGACGGGAGAGGGGTATGTGGGACTCCCCGGTAAAGACGTTCCCGGTATACCCACTAAAAAGGCCCAGCGGCACTCCGACCTCGCCTGAGTGGAGGGGGTCTGGGAATCTATGGCGTCCAGTCCCCCGCTGGCGAGTGCCTATCTGACCTAAAGCAGTTACGTGCAACCCAATACCCCTTGCTAAGATTGGTCGTCAGACTTTCTGCCTTCGGATTACCCGTAACAACTGCCAAGGATGTTCAAAAAAACTCAGATTACTGATGTTTCTAAAAATCTAAGTAAATACAATTACAAATGGTATAGACAAGTTTTAGAACTTTTATTAACAAACTAGCTTCTGCCAGCGGTTTCACCCGCATCCCGTGGGAACTACTTCCCGCACCGGGATAAAAAGTAGCCTATAGCCTTCCTCGATAGATGGGCTATCTAACACTGAAAGAAATTTTCAAATCGGACCAGTAGTTCCTGAGATTAGCTCGTTCAAACAAACAAACAAACTCTTCAGCTTTATAATATTAGTATAGATATAATGCGTTGACCTGTTTGTAGAGTGATGATATTTGTAGAAAATAATTTTGTATAAAATCGCGGGCAACAGCTGGTTGAAATATAATTAGGATAAGGCCCAGTTTTACTGCTTACATATAAACTGTCTGATAGTTATCTAATAGTTTAGAATGGCAGATATATACCTCTTTGTTACATATAACTAAATGATATACATACATACGACACAAAATTAAACCATCGTAGAGAAGTAGTTCCTATGAGTCAAAACACTCTAGTTCAATGATTTAATGACGCGTTAAAAATAACTCTATGATGATAAATGTGTAGTACCTACTTTAAATGACATACTATAATTACATAGAAACTTTCAAATTGAAATTTTCTTCATTTTTTTTCTAATTATTTCCTCTCATAACTTCTGAATATGAAGGTGGCATATCGTGTTCTTCTTTTCTCCATCCAATCACCACTGGAACTTCAACATCAGCATTAACATGAGGAAAAGGTACCTGAATCGTCACTTTAACCTTAAATTCTCCAACCATTATCTTCGAATTTTGTATCGAGTATAACGTATCAAGTATTGGTATAGTTCTTTCTAGTTCTAACACACTATTTTCCCTTATAGTAGGAGAAGTTTCTTCGGTTCCTGGTATACTCCCTTTTTCAATGTTTAAAGAGGGAGACCTCCCGCTTGAAATATAACTGTTATAATAAACGAACTCACTTTTGATAGAAATGGCGACATTTGAGTCATTCGTCACCGTCATCTTCAGATGAATGCTATCGCCTGGGTTTAAAAATGTTCTATCTATCTCTGCTTTTACTGTGATCTTATTGTTGGGGTTTAAGGAAAGTATTTTTTTCTCGACTCCGAAGATTAATGGCTCTGGACTGCATGGCGTCACATATCCATGAACAGGCACTTCAAGCTCATATTCACCTCCAGAACTAAAAGTTCTCTTTCTTGCAAATTTCAGGAAAATTACGTAGTGTATGTTACAAAAGTCAGTCTTAACAGACGATGGTATATCGTCTGGGAGTAAAAACTCAAATGGGTATTCATAATCTCCAGGCTCAACCATCTGGTCTCCAACTGGTTTAAATAAATTCTTGTGGATGGAGACATACTCTTCCTCGTTGCTAATGTAAATTTTTTCACCATCCCCGTCTGTTTTACACCAATTGCACTTCCCACCGCCCACGAATGAAATATCAATACTGTCGTACCGCTTTGGTTTATCTATAACATATTTTAGTGTTCCTGTCACACATTGTCCGGCTTTAAAATGTCCTTCTCTTGTTCGGTTAATAATTATCTGACACTTTGGACTCATGGTTGTAAACAAGCGCGTAAGAGGAGCGCGAGAACACGACTAATAATCACTTCACTCCACCAACTAGTGGATTGATCCGATGACTCATGAAATAGCATATGTTGATGATTCAAGTGATATGATGATAGAAAATGGAGACACTAAACTTAAATTGATTATATTTTGCCCAAGCACGACATCACTGCGGCCAACTGGCTTCACCGACGTATCTAATATTGGACATACAAAGGTTGAGATGGAGTCTATAGAAGCAACAAAGTCAAAATAAAAAACTATAACCTTCCAAATCATCAAGTCTCAATCAATGCTTGGGTCGGCTTCCTATCTATGTAGCAAGATGCGGCTTCGTATAGTATTTTTGGGAAAGTCCGACCAAATACAGGAATGAATTTTAAGCAGTGCGCAAAAAAAAACTGGTGGTCCATAATCGTTAACAGAACATATCTGCATCATCAGTAAAAAATGTTTTTTCATTCTTTCGTCCGCCCTAAAATCAGCAAAATATGGATACCAACTATTCTTACGCGCGCCGAGCGGAGCTCCGTCAGTAAACCGGTTTCGCGTTGCCGCCGTGCATACTATGACGACTGTGACCAAATCAAATCAAATCAAAATCTTTTTATTTCACATAGGCCTTTGCAGGCACCTATGAAACGTCACATTTAGTTGCACGGTACTATCGGTTACAAAATAGACATCTTTCGATATCAATAACTTTTCTTTTTTGTACTAAAACAGTACAAAATAAAAATATACGTATCTATAAAACTTATTTAACTATAAGTTGACAAAGTTTGCGCACTGGATAAAATTCATTCCTGTATTGTTCTAATTTCTATTGTGTCGTGAGTGTAATTCAAACTATTGATGTGACCTTAATAAAAATGTTTTATATCCAACAAAAATGTTGTTCTTTTTTATCCTGTCTTTATCCAGAAAAAAATGTTTCATATCATCTTACATAAATGTTTTTTTTTTCTTCATTGTAAAGATACTAAATGTTTATCCAGATTCCAAAACTATCAGATCCCAAATGATTGTTATAGTCTTAAATAGTTCAGGTGTGCAATCATAGATTTGTGATAACATATATGTATAATCTAAAACTGCTACAAATAATTCTATCTTTAATATTACAGTTTCACAAGTGATAATTACTGATGAAGTGCATACTCATATAGCTGATAAGTATATATTCAATACACGGATAAGGAAATAGCTTGTGTTAGTCACCACATAATCTAGCGACTTTTCCACTTCTCAAAGTATTTCATAGTTATCAAAATCAATAAATGAAAACCCATAGATAAACTACACCTAACATATATTTCAGATTTTCACAACACGTTACGAATATTTAGTCACAGTCATTAACCTTTCTGAGATTCACCAAAAGGCGTCAAGCACTTAGGCATGCATATAGTTCATGACAACTTCTTTCAACACATGTGTGACTTCAAAGTCCAGTTGTCCATTGGTTCCCCAAAATGTGTGTCAACGTTTTGGTCGTCATATTTATCACATTTACTTAAGACTTCTATCACAGGTTCATCATCCTTACTACTTTCGATTGCAGCTTTATAATCTTCTTTCTTCTCTCCAATCACTACTGGTACCCTTATATACTCATTAAAATGTGGAAATGGAAATCTAGCAGTAACTGTAGCAAAGTATTCTCTTTTAAGTATATTAGAATTTTGTATAGTATAACTCGTCCAAGTTGGTACTACACACGTTAAACTTGACACGCTCTTTTCTTTTAAAGTCGGAGAAACTCCAGCAGTATATTTCACTGATTCTCTTGAAAATTTTCGCATATGTCTCTTCTCTTTACAAGATGTGTATGTAAATGATGCACAAAGTTCGGTCAAGATATTTACTGGCACATCCGAGTCATTGTTTATTGTAAGCTTTAGGGTAATGTTTTCTCCTGGTTGTAAAAAGGTTTTATCTATCATCCCTTTAACAGTAACTTGATTTTTCGATGTGAAAGAAAAAAGATATTTCTTCAATCCAAATACTAGCGGCTCCGGGGAACACGGGCTTACATAGCCTCGCACTGGTACTTCTACATCGAACTTATCTGTAACGTTCAATGAACCTGGTTCTACGAACTTAGCGATAACTTTATACATTATTGTGCAGGTTTTATTCTTAAATGATGATGGCAAATCTTCTGGTAGTAAGAATTTAAATGGATATTCATACTTTCCTGCTTGAACTGTTTCATCACCTAGCTTGGCTTTAAATATATTTTTTGTAAGTGATACGAGGTCTTCTTTATTGTGAAAGAAGTGCACGCTATCGCAGTCCTTTTCTGACCAGCGGCACCATCCTTTGCCGATTAAAGAAATATCTATACAATCGTACTTTGTCGCTGATTCTAAAGAATACTGTAGTGTACCAGATATTGGTAACCCGGCTCTAAACACACTATCTTTTGTATCACTCAGTAATATTTGACACTTTACACTCATATTTGTAACTCCGGCAAAGTGACGCGACTTCTCACTATCAGTACCTGTGCAACACTATTGTACGAAACACAAATGGCCCAAGACCCCAAACTATAAAAAGTAAAAACACGCTCCCCTTACTTTAGAAATATCGATTGTAATGTGCTACAAATACGGTTGACATTAGGTCAACGACGGCTTTTAAACATGTTATGCACCAAGAGCTTCAAGGCCAAGTAGCAATAAAAAAAGATGCTTAAGCTATGAAGATAAAGTTTTAAATCGCCTGACAGTCAGTGTGACTTCGTCGTCATAACATCTGTTGAAATAAAAGGAATATTATGGGCATAACAAACACATTTTTTTAAGTTAGTAAATACTTTGCTTGGCCTGGTACTTATTATTATATTGATTAATGCTCAATCCGTGTCCGTGTGAGAGGAGGCCTGTGCCCAGCAGTAGGACGATACAAAGGCTGTAACAGTAAACAGTAACTGGTGTAAGATCAGATTTTATGAAACTTTTACCTCATTCTAGAGAAAGAAATAAACTTAATTTTGTTTCATGTTTATCAGATAAACTTTACCTGTCACTAAGTATGGGTATCATCGTCATCATTACATAGTATAAAATAAGCTTTCTCTGTCCCTATATCCCTATGTATCCTTAAATCTTTAAAACTATGCAACCGATTTTGATGTGGGTTTTTTAAATAGATAGACTGATTGAAGAGGAAGGTATAATAACATCTATTAAATAGTGGGGAAATACTGTTATCCTGTGCGAAGGCGAGGCGGGGCGGGTCGCTAGTTAGTCAGAAAATAATCTTATCAATAGGAATACTCATGGATTTTAACTATTTCTTTCGTAAAACATCGTGACTCATGGTAAAGATTGTAGGCACATATTTTTTTTCTAAATTGTAAAGGATTACCATCATCATCATTCTCCTGCCCTTACTTCGATTTAATATGATGTTGTTGCAGTATTTTACCGGCACTGTCTATGCGTGCGTATGAATATACAAACTATTAAGTGTGTAGTTATAAACATTTTTAGTACTACCACAAATAACTACCGAAATATTAAGGCAAGAACGGTTACTATCATCATGATGATAATGAGACTGCTAATATACCTAAAAACCAAATAGCATTTTAGGCCTCTAAAACAGATACCGGCTATTTTAATGTTCAAGGTTACATCAATTGATTAAATAACTGCGAAACGATGTAGGTAACAGGAAAACGGACAAAAAATAAAACACGATTTGAATAGAAATGAACTTAATTTTAATATATTTTTTAGAAGATTTTAAACACATGCAATAGAAATACATATTTATCTAGTCTTAAGACTATCCAAATGAATAACGCAATTTTGGAACAGAAATAGGGATCTAGATAGAAAATCGGGTTTGAAGTTTCTAAGGCAGAACACGTATAATTACTTGCCACATTAGACTACATGACATACTTACATACGACACAAAATTAAACTATCGTAGAGAGATACAAGTTCCTATGAGTCAAAACAGTCTCGTTCAATGACTTATGACACTTTAAAAATTGCTTTCATAATAAGTGTACAGTGCCTGCTTTAAATGGTCTATAACTTATACACAGTCTCCATTGAAATCTTCATTTTTCTAATTATTTCCTCTGACAGCTTCTGAATATGAAGGTGGCAGATCACGCTGGTTAAGACTCTCGTGTTCTTCTTTTCTCCATCCAATCACCACTGGAACTCGTGCATACGCCTTACCATGAGGAAAAGGTGCTTTAACCGTCACTTTAACCTTAAATTCTCCGACCATTATCTTCGAATTTTGTATCGAATATAACGTATCAAGTATTGGTATAGTTCTTTCTAGTTCTAACACACTATTTGCCTTTATAGTAGGAGAAGTTTCTTTGGTCTCTGGTATACTCCCTTTTTCAATGTATTTAGAGGGAGATATCCCTTTAGATGTATAAGTGTTGAAATAAACAAGCTGACTTTTGATAGAAATGTCAACATTTGAGTCATTCGTCACCGTCATCGTCAGATGAATGCTATCGCCTGGTTTTAAACATGTTCTGTCTATTTCTCCTTTTACTATGATCTTATTGTTTGGATTGAAGGAAAGTAGTTTTTTTCTCGACTTTAAAGGTTAATGGCTGTCGACTGCATGGCTTCACATATCCATAAACAGGCACTGTAAGCTCATTTTCACTTTCAGAGATAAAAGTTCCCTTTCTTGAGAATTTCACGAAAATATACTGTATGTCATAAGCGTCAGTCTTAACTGACGATGGTATATCGTCTGGGAGTAAAAACTCAAATGGGTATTCATAATCTCCAGGGTCAACCATCTCGTCTCCAAGTGGTGTAAATAAATTCTTGTGCATGGAGACATACTCTTCCTTGTTGGTAAGCTTAACAGCGTCAGATTCTTCAGGACAAATTACAGTAAAATGACACTTTCCACTGCCCACGAATGAAATATCAATACTGTCGTAACGCGTTGGCTTATAGATAGCAAACTTCACTGTTCCTGTCACACGTTGCCCGGCTTTCAAATGTCCTTCTCTTACGGTGCGTACAGACTATGTAACATAACATGTTATACATCATTGCTATATAACATGTTTCAGATAATGTGGACACTGAATGTTATAAAACATGTTATAATAACATGTTGTATAACTATTTATTGACATTACAACAATGTTATATAACTTAGGATTGTGGATAGCACTGAAGAACGATAAACGACAATGGTTATATAACATTGTTATATTGCAATGTTATTCTAATGTGTACAGTATTGTTTTATGTTACTTGTTGTTGTATAACAAGGTTACATAATGTGGACGTGTTATAAAACACATGTTATATAACATGTTACATAGTTTGTACGCACCTTTAGGCCGTTGACAATTATCTGACACTTAGGACTCATGGTTGTAAACAAGCGCGTAAGAGGAGCGCGAGAACACGACTAATAATCACTTCACTCTACCAACTAGCGGATTGATCCGATGACTCACGAAATAGCATATGTTGATGATTCTAAACGCAATACAGCTATCGAAACGGAGAGCGTTAAACTTAAGTTGATTATTTTTTGTCCATGCGCGACGTCACTGCGACCGGCCAGCTGAGGAGGCGCGCGGGTGACAGCGGCGGATCTACGCGGAGAGAGGGGCGATCGGGCGGCGCGGGAGACGGTTCGCGAGCGCCGAGGTCCGCAAGCCTGTAGCTGCGTTTCTTTAGTTGTCAACATTTGTAATTGTATAGTATACATCAGCCTATATGAACGATTGTTTTACTTGCTCCCGTTAAGCTGTCGAACCGTTTGATCCTTCGAGTCAGGTCAAAAGCAGCCCAATTGCCGGGGTAAAGAGTGCAGTCGCCCGCGCGCTCCCCTCTTCCCCGCGTAGACCCAACGCTGGTACAGCACCCTCGGGTGCCTCTTCAGCCACCGCGCGCCTAAAGTCAGCCCTCAGCGAAGCAATACATAATGAAGCTTTCGTTATCAAATTATACAAAAACTATGAGTATATGTTATTTTACCTTTATATTTACACAGCATTTTATCTAGATAACCACTATCGATGTATGTTTTTGCAATATCAACCAAACACTCGTGTATATAAAGATATATTTTCTTTATAGACATCAATGCTGAATTATTATAAACAAAGTTTGTATCATGATTTCACTTCAGTCTTTATTCTGCCACGATACTGAAAGGTCGACTAAATAATTACTTGATAAAAAATGGGTGTGCTGTGTCAAATATTAATCAATAGAACAGATGAAGGCGTGTTCAGATCTGGACAAACTGTAACAGGAACACTGAAGTATTCTATAGAAAAACCAACGAGATACAATAGTATCGATATTTCATTTGTAGGCAAAGGCCGTTGCGATTGGAGCGAAGGGAGTGGAAAAAGCAGAAGATCCTATAGCAACAAAGAAGAATATTTTACTGCACAACAGAATTTATACACTCCCAAAGGTGACGAAATGCTGAAACCTGGAACATTTGAATATCCATTTGAGTTCATGGTGCCATACAATATACCATCGTCCTTTAAGAATTCCACATGTACAATAGAATATAAAGTGATCGTGAAATTTGCTAAAAGAAAACTATTTAGTTCTGGTGACAGCTTTGAAACTGTGATTCCTATTCGTAGTTGTGTTAACTCATCTCTCCAAGAGCCTTTATTATTTGGGTTAAGAAAAACCCTCACGTCTCTTAAATCAAAGAGTAAAGTGAGAGTGAATGCAGAAATATACAAAGTTCTAGTTGCTCCGGGAGAGAACTTTAATCTGAGGCTCACGATATTCAACGACTCAAATGTCTCTCTAATCGTCATAACAGAACTCTTGACATTCTTCACCTATGTATCTGATTTTGGACATACAATGGTTGAGTCGGTGCCTATAGAAGCGACAAAGTCAAATTCAACAAAAATAAAGGCAGGAAGTAAGACGGAACTAGTATGTAATGTACCAACATTAACGAGTTTGTACTCGATACAGCATACAAAGATACTGATAGGACAATATAAGGTGAGAGTTATGGTTAAATTACCATTTCCTCATGTTAATGCTGCAGTTTCGATACCGGTGGAAATTGGAGAGATTGGAAATCCTCCCCAGATTGCTGTTCCTCCAGATCTTGAGAACCCCTCTACTTCCTACAGCCTAACAGAAAAGAATTACAGATTCAATCATGAAGAAAATGATGACGATTTTGAAAATTACAATGAAAAAGTAAAATCAGAATACGAAAGTGATAAAGGTGGCAAAAATGAAGACAGTGATGAAGACGGTAAAACTTACTATGAGCAATTTGATTTAGAATATACAAATGACGAAGAGTTAATAAAATATGTTGACAAATTGAAATTAGAATATACAAGTGAGGAGAACAATAATGAGTTTGAAGACGATGACAGCGAAATTGAATTGAAAGACGATAGGGGAAAAAATTGTGCCGAATCACCGAAATGAAAAACTATAAGAAAATAAGGACAATAATGAAGATTTGACTAGTCGAGGTAAATAGCTAAATCATCGACTACCTACCTTATTCCAATTAATGTTTGGGTCGGTTTACTATCAATGAAGTAAGATGCAGCTGCGTACAGTATTTTATCGAATATCTTGCCAAATAGTTTTGTAATTTCTATAGCGTTGTGAATTTAATTAAAATCATTGATATGATCTTAATAAACATGTTTTATATCTAACAAAAGTGTTTTTTTTTTTGCCTTAATTACTTTCTTTATCTCGATTCCAAAACTACCGGACCCCAAAATGAATGGTAGTCTTAAATAGTTTAGGTGCGCGATCATAGATTTGTGATAAAACATAATCTAAAACTGCTACAAATAATCTTAACTAATAAGACTTTCTTAACTGATAATTACTGATGAAGTACATACTAACTAATAAGTATAAATTCAATACACGGATAAGGAAAAATTTTGTGTGAATCACCACATAATCAAGCGACTTTCCCAATTCTCAAAGTATAATATTTCATAGTTATCAAAACTTATCTAGATACGGACTGATATTGTATTTGAATCAAAACTAACAATGTTTTCCATTTGAATTAAACCCACATAAAAACTGCACCCTTTGACTGCACCTAATATATATTTCAGATTTTCCTGGAATTGTCGATATGACGTCACTGTGACACAATTTTCTAGTTAACTTTATTAAACAAATCTCAAAAAATGAAACTTGTATGTACGAAGAGTCATAGTGACGTCATATCGACATTTTCAGGATGGTGGACACTCCAATCGCAGCACGATCTTTATCGGACAAGTTGACCACCATTTTCTAGTTAACTTTATTAAACGAATCTCAAAAAATGAAACAGGTATGTACGAAGAGTCATAGTGACGTCATATCGACAATTCCAGGAGTCAAGCATTAAAAAACGCAGCGGCACCAAAATATGCGCATTCGAAAACTTTGTCGGACGCATCGTAAGGAAGGCACTCACAAAGTCTTAAATGTATATGTATCAACAAAAAATTTGTTCGCCGGCCTGGGGACTATTAATCACAAGGATAAAACATTAAATTCTCTATAAATGAGTGCCATAATGGTCCCATGAAATAGAGGAAAATTAGTATTCTACATACTTCGGGACACCAATCTACATGCCAGACTAGACTTTAATTCATTACAGGTTCGATTCATAAATTGTATATTAACAGATAAAACAATATCCGTGATAACTCGATAAGATATAACGTCAATATAGCCAAAACATCAACAATAACATGCATATTTTCCCTAAAAGGATTAGTACATTCATTTTACGCGCAGCGAGTGGATGTTCTTATAGACTTTTGTGTCAAAATGGGAGTGAAATGTGAAATTTTGATGAGCAACGCCAAAGGTGTATACAGACCCGGTCAATCTGTTGATGGTGTAGTGAAATATTCTGTGACGGAACCAATGGAAGTCACAAGTGTTACTCTTTCTATGATTGGCAGAGGATTATGCTACTGGGCACCTCTTATATCTTATGTGGGAACTTTGTACACTAGTACTGAAGATTTTAATGCAAGCAAGATTAAACGAAACTATGCTAATTCAACCAGGAATTTATGAGCAGCCGTTCAGTTTCATGTTACCGAATGGAATACCATCTTCTTACAAAGACATCAGATGCTTCATATCATACTTCATACAACTAAAATTTGGTAAACCTAACACAAATCTTTTGAGTTTTTCCAAGAAGTTTATCACAGAATTTCGAGTTCAAGGTGATCGGAAACCATTGCTACAAAATAATGTTACATGCCAATTGGCAAAACACTTTTTGATGCAAAAGAAAGCTGTTAATTTTGTTGCACATATTGCGAAGCCTGTAGTGAACGCCGGGGAAGATATAGTAATCGCTTTAAACATAAATAATGAAGCTGAAGTAGACATAGCTGCAATCAAAACAGAGATTATTAAGTACGTAACTTATAAATCAGACTGCGACCATGAAAAGAAAAGATCTAAAGTTATCAATGAAACTGAAATTAAATATGGTACTAAGAAAGACGAAACTCAACTTATTGTGCCAACCACACCAAAATTGCAGTCAATATATTCAAATATTTTTATTAAAGAATATAAAGTGAGAGTAACTCTTAAATTCCCTTTTCCCCACATGGAAGCTTCTCTTGAGTTACCAGTGGTTATTGTAGCAAAGAATAATGATGTTGATGTTGACTTAGATGACCAACCACCTCCATATTGGCAAGTTATGAATGAAAAAAAAGAAGAAGGATCAAACTGAACACCAACTTAAACAGTTTGGCTAGCAGTGACTCAAATCCATGATATGTCGTAACGGCAAGAAGGAAAAAATGTGGTTTGTGATTTTGATTCAAAATCGTCTTAATTTTGTTTTGTTTTTCTGATATTACAATTTAATATAACTGTATCAACTTAGTTTTTTTTTCCTAGTATTTTATCCCTATAACGTATAGGAGATAGAGATTATATTGGAGACGGGGAGCACTTAAATTATGACACAACCGTAAAAAGTTTAAAGAATTAAAATTAAAAATAACACAAAGAGAATGATCGAACTCATAGATGAATTTTAAACTTGACTGAATTCGACTGCGGGGAAACATATATTTTCGAGTTTACAGGCAGAAGAAGAAGACAAGGTAGTATAGAAAAGTAAAGAATAGAAAAGAAAATAATACGATAACATAAGATAAAAAGCTCGTAATTGTATAAATAAAACAAGAAGACAAACATTCAAGTAATATAATGTAAATCACACATAATTTACACTTTCTCTAAAATACACATAGCTTTGAGTCTTAAGACATTAACGGTAAGATATAATTTTGATCGGTGGAAGTATTTAATACTTGATTTCACAATATAGAACACTTTATAAGTACATACGCAATAGTCGCATACTAAACATACATGATATCGTAAAAGTACATGTATATGTTATGGACCATGTGATTAATTCGGGCATTATTTATAATGCCCGAGCATTATGAATAATGTCTAGCTTTATCGGGCCAAGTGATTAATAACCATTTTAACTTCATTATTTATCACATTGCACGGGCATTATTATATTGCTACATGACAGTTGGGCAATTTGATAATAAAGCTATATTTTATGCGGTGCGAGGGTGGCAGTTGTTCTAATAAATACATTCTGTTACTTGCTACATATTTTATGATTATTGTTTCGAAAATTATATGTTCTTTTTTAATGGGAAATTTTAAGTCTAACCACAAAATTATTTATTGGACAATTGTCATCTAATTTACTTACTCGGCATCGTTTTTCTTGATCTCATTTTTCTTGGCTCGTTTTTTTTTTATGGTAGAATTTAATTTGGATTCAAAACATTGTATTAAAAATTGAAGTCAGTGACGAAAACGAATCGCTGCAAACCCGACTCCACGTAGTCTTGTCTGCCCTACCCCTAGAGTGCAATTCAAAACCGCGTAGGCGCGGAGGGTCAAGGCGGCCTGCGAGCTGAGGCGCAGGTAGTTTCAACGCTCGCCGCCGCGGCTGAGGCTGGCCGGCGGAGCCGGCCAGCAAGCCGAAGCTGCGGTGGTGAGCGTGAAAACCATCTGCGACGATAAGCTCGCATGGTACCGCCGGAGCCACGGAGCACCGGAGCCGTGACAGAAGCCATGCTTGCTGCATGTTGCATGATGCTATTAATATTTAGTTTAAGTTAAATGTCAATAACAATAAAAAAAATGAAATTAAATATGTTTATATTACTTTGCCCAAAAGGTCACGAGCAATATGTATAGTGCCCGGTCAATTTGATTATTTGAATAATTATTATCAAATTGCACTCTCATATTGGGCATTTTTCATAATGACCGGGCATTATGTATAATGCCCAATTTATCACTTGGTCCATAACATATACACCAGAAATTTCGAAGTAAACCCTAATAAAAATAGTTAAAATATATTGGCCACCATTCATATTAGATTATATTATAATATTTTTTATAGAATAAAATATTTAATAAATATCTAGGTATAACACTCAAAATTCTAAACATTTAGATTCAAAAAGATTAACAATATCAATATTTCAGGAACACCCTATCCCATTCAATTCAATTCAATGGGTAAACCTGTTTCATTCCTCTCAAAGATTTAGTGCCTTCAAACTTAAGGTTTTGCTCCCTTCTTATCACGTTTCTTTGCATCACCTGCAGCTTCCCCATCACTTTCATCATCATCTTTGTCAACCTCACCCATCGCCTCCCAGTAGGATGGAGGTAGATCAACAACCTCCTGGCGTTGGACGTTATCTCCTATTTGCACTGGTATATCCAACACGACATTTCTATGAGGCAATGGGAGGACAGATGTTATTCTGACTATGTAATCTCTTGACACAATCTTAGAGTTATCTAAAGACACCCTATCTGAAGGTACGACGATATCTACCGGCAAATTTTGAGTAGCTCCAGCCCTTATTGGTGCAGTTTTACATTCGCAGCTAGGAACATCTTCGTACACTTTTACGTCAGTATGTCCAGTCGCTTTAAAAGTGTACATTTCCATCATTTTAATCTCAACAGTTTTGATACTTATATTTGTGTCATTCTGGATCTCAGACTCGATTGTGACTTTCCCTCCATTTGGTATGACAGAATTGAGAACATTGGCTTTCATAATTACAGTGCTAGGTTTGCTTTTGAATAGTTGGATTAGTGTGCTTCTCTGTCCATACATGACTGGTTCCATAGACAGTCTGGGCTTTATGGTGGACGCAACAGTGATCTCCTTACGGAAATGTTTGGCAAAAGTGAACCAGCCAGGTCTATCAAATTTTATTCGAACGTAATACTTTATCTTGCAGCTGACTGCATATCGTGGTATGTGTTTGTTGTATTCAATCGATGGGGGCACGTTTTGGGGTAGTCTAAAATTGAAGAGCAGTTCGTAAGATCCCGCGGGAACTTTGATTTTGCCTTCTTGCATGACTTCGTCAGTGTCTACATATACTTCACTGGCGCCAAAGGTATGTCGCCTGTTTCTTTTATTTGTCCTCTCCGTCATCTTCAAATCGCCCACTCCTTTCAAAGACACGGTGATCCTGTCGATTTCCATTGGTTCATCGAGCCCATACTTTATCATACCACTAACGGCTTCTCCACTATAGAATGCACCGTCAGGTGGCTTAAACAAGTTTATTTGGCAAAATATTCCCATTTTTGTGCGGTAGTTTGTGCTGGTCAAAATTTATTCACATTTAATTTATTGAAATATTTTATTTTACACCCACTATTTTCTAAGATGTGTCTCCTTTGCAACTGAATAGGCTGTCAGATAATATCAAACTAAAAAGATAAACCTCGGAGGTATACGGATGATCTTTTCCGTTAAACAAACACTGAGAGAAATGTCACAACAAAAACCATAATAAAAATATTCTCAAATTATTGCAGCAAATATTCTTGCTGCAAAATATAGAACACTATATCCACTTTGTGTAAAACAAAGAAGTCGTTTTAACGCCGTATTTAAGTTATTTTGATAGGTATATAATAATTTTATAAATACTAGAAGAGCGTCAGACGTTCGATGATTCGCTGACATAAATATTATTATGTCGATACCTGTGCGTTCGGATACACGCTTCGTATCGCCTGTTGAATCTAAGGCGAGAAGATTCTTTGGTTATAAATCATAGAAACACAGTTCATATCATAATATTTATCATAAAACTACTACTTATATAAATAAATTAATGTCTAAGCGAACAAATAGCTCTAAAACTGCCTTTATCCATTGAAAAATTTTTCTATCGTAAACGATGACGATCGAGCAATGTATCCGAATGTCACTGCTAGACAGAGAGGTAGACAATGCTTCAGCGCGACTGAAAGAGACGCTCATATTTCGGTATGTACGTCGACGTTCATTGATTAATCTGTGTGACGTCACGCCATTCTGAAGTGAGACCACGGAAGAAGGAAAGATAGCGGAGATGCCATAAGAGTTTACAAAGCTTTCCGATCCTTTTCAAATCAAATTTTATTTTGAAAATAAGGGGCGGGTTCCACAGAAGGCATGTAAGGGCAGAGCTAATTACGTTCTTCGATCTCCGAACACCCATATTTTGGCGCGCTACTTTCTTATATAGTAGACTAGCTTCTGCCAGCGGTTTCACCCGCATCCCGTGGGAACTACTTCCCGTACCGGAATAAAAAGTAGCCTATAGCCTTCCTCGATAAATGGGCTATCTAACACTGAAAGAAATTTTTAAATCGGACCAGTAGTTCCTGAGATTAGCGCGTTCAAACAAACAAACAAACAAACTCTTTAGCTTTATAATATTAGTATAGATTTTGCGTTATGACATCTCCGCTAGTCATTTTGTTCTCCGTGGGCAATACGTTCAACAGGCTGATAGGACTGATATTACGTAGTTCTTTATCGCGATAAAAAAACTAACTTTAGATATAACTAGCTTTTGCCCGCGACTTCGTTCGCGTGGAATAGTGGCATCTGGCAGATTTTTGGTTTGAACGAAAGATGGCGCTGTAGGTCCGGAATAAATTGTATTTTTTATTTCATTTTTTTTGTAATAAAAACTATCCTATATCCTTCTCCTGACTCTAAACTACCTCCCTGCCAATTTTCAGCTAAATCGGTTCAGCCGTTCTTGAGTTATAAGTGGAGTAACTAACACGACTTTCTTTTATATATATAGATATGTATATGTATGACCTACAGGTACGAATACTTTACAACTGAAGAGTTTGCTCGAACGAGGCTAATGCAGGAAACACTGGGCCGATTTGAAAAAATCTTTCTGTGTCAAGACTATTTATCGTGAAAAGCTTACTTAAGCTTTTTTTTAGTCTGAAATAGTTCCCATGAGACACGAGTGCAGGTGCTAGCTGGCTCTATATTATAAACACTAGTTTTTAATGAAGGACTTAATGGGTGACTGGCAAAAAGATTTAATTCAAGGATATGATAATTCCTGATGCTATCCTTTGCCATTCTGAAACCAACTTTGCATGACTGAAAGTCCCAATTTTGTTACTGCGTCATCACTGCTTTACATACTTATTACTTTTAATTCGAAATCCTGTCTGTACAATTGATGAGACCAATCTCTTAAATCTCAAGATATTTCTAACCTTTTTCTAGATATTACGAATTCAGAATATCTGAACACTCGGAGCATTTAAAATAACTGGAGACGCCTTTGCCACAGCTACATCTTTTCATACAGAAAACGAATTAACGTTAAATACTACGCTTGCTCAAGGCGGATTAGCGATTTCAGACGTTATTCCTGTTTTATTTAATATGTTTTCTTTCATCTTTATTCTGGTGTCTGTGTACGAAAGTTTCATTGGAACTTGCTTGACCTGCAATCGAACACATGTGCACTCGTATTTGAGGCAGGCCTTAGCTACTAGGCCACCACGACTTCTTTATTTATGTGTGCGTGAAGTTTATGCTTATGTTAGTCAATTTTGTCATGTATGTGGGTAAATATGTGAAATCACGCAGAGATTATTGTTTATGGCGACTCCGGCTGTTTGAATGCTCTAAACCTGAACCAAAAGGTGTAGCGACCTCAATCTTTCTTTACGATGCCTACCTTTCCGAAAATAGAAGTTAATATACTGAAATTTTCTGATTATCCTTTTGTAATCTTTTCAGTGAAAGCAATTTACGTAAAGTACGGGACTATCTACTTGTACCTATATTTGGGGCTTATTTTATAACGTGGTAAGGTAGTTAAGTTGACTTGTAAAAGGGAATGAACCTATGCATATTATACTTCGGGAATTTATAGTAGGTAAGCAATCTTGCTGATCTAAAACTTGTCTGAACGATTGTTATAAAAAAGGTGTTTTGTAAATCGGGATATGAACAGGGTAATATTTAAGTCTTTTGTCAAGAAGAGGGAAGCCTATATTCCTGTCAATTCAATACGGAACTCTGTACGCTACCTAGGAAAAGAAACGTGATAACTCTGCCCAATAGGCAAAGTCTAACTCGAGAGGATCCCAGAGGCAGGTGGAGTCCCCTATTTCAATTTCCCAGCAGTCATATCTTTGTTAATAGCTCTCCTTTCTAAATAATAATTGAAAGCAGTCACCATAGCCGAAATCGGCAGGGAAGTATATAACAACTAGCTACTAAAACCTTATAGCCTATTTGCTACTGGAAGCTAATATCCTAACCATTAAAATTTTTGTTTATTACTCAACAGTGTCCATAGTATATACCTCTACATAAATAAGAGCAATAGTAATGTATCCTTGGCAGTCGTTACGAAGTCGAATAGATCATAATTATAAGTAGATAAGTAGATATTAAGCCAAATATTTTGTACACCAATTCGGTAGAATGTGTGAGATTCCATTCAATATAAAACACCTATATTTGTAATACATTCTTACAAATAAATTTTTCTTTCTTTCTATCTTACTTTTCTTACAGGGTTTTCCTTTGCATTTATCAGTCATTAAAATTGTATTTTTTTATCATTATTCATCTTACGGCCAGTTTCTTCATCAAAAGTTAAAGTTAAAGTAATGTCTAAAGTAAAAGTAACGGTCAAATTCGTTTTTTCAAGGCTAAACTGACAGCAAAATTCATAGAAAATTTGAATTTAACCGTTACTTTTACTTTAGACATTACTTTAGCCATAACTTAAACTTTAACTTTTGATGAAGAAACTGGCCGTTAGTCTTATTTTATCTTAGTCTTGACCTGACTCATCATTTGCCTAGTCTTTTTTCAACTATGTTAGGATCGGCTTCCAGTCTAACGGGTTGCAGCTGAATACCAGTATTTTACAAGGAGCGACTGCCCATCTGACCTTCTCAACCCAGTTGCTCTGGCAACCAAATACTTAAGGTAAAACTGGTTGTAAGGCTAACTGGCTTATTTTCTTTAAACTGACTGAGAATTCGTAAATAAAATTCACAAACGTAATTGACGAATACGTAAATACGAGCAACATACTCGTATTAAACCAAATGTTTTTTTTTATTATTAAGATTTTAAAAACTTAAACACTTTTCTAAAAAAAGTGTGGCTGCAAAATGGACCAATGGATTTCAACGTCATAATCTGACATTTTTTTAGACAAGTCTTAAACTGACGTTTAAAAGTTTTAGTGGTAAGACGGTAGATATTTTATTCGACATTCCTAAATAAGGAAAATTGCTTTCATAAATACTAAAACGGAATAGGCCGTCGATTACCTCTTGCGAGTAAAATTCTAGAGCGAACTTAACCTTTGTATTCGACCTTTATTTTATGATATTAGATTCAATATTTTAGCTTTAGATAAAGAAATTTTTGGTAGCCTATTTTTAGCTTTTTAGAAAAAAAATCATGATTATACTAATTGAAAGCAACCAGTGACATCTGTGTCATTAACGTTTGTTAAAAAAAAGTTAAACAACTTATTTTTTGTGTCAATTGTTGGTTTTTCCATATGAGTGGTTTGTTTACACAATTAATCCGAACATCTCACTAACCCATGCTTAGCCGATTTAGATGCGATATAAAAAAAATAAAGGCCTTAATTCAACAGAGTCTATCACAATCAGCTTAAGAACAGTGGTAGGTACCTACATACCAGATAGCAGTCAAACTTATATTCCTGACTACGTATTTTACGTTGGGAGTTCTCGATACTGATTTACTAGACCGATCAAACTATCGGCCGACTAAAAGTTTGCAGTGTGCCCTAACCCCTTTCCTTTCAGTATCAATAATGCGAATTATAGGGGATCTTCACACTGCCCCGCATCATGCTGCATCTTGCGTGTCGACGCACCTACGCGCGTTCCTGCGGGAGTGCAGATCTGCATCATCGTGCGGGTTTTTCGCGCACTCACGCGCGTAGTTGCGTTTTGTTAATTCACGCACGGCGGCTCTCATCGAGTTCCATTTTCAAACATACACGTCACGCCCATTCAAAATCACGCGCGTCACTGCGGGATTCAGTGTGCCATACCTTGCGTCTCGCCCCGCACCTACGCGCGGGGGTGCGTGTTTCTCCGCATGTATGTGCGTGATCCGCATGAACGCGCGTGGATGCATTTTCAGTGTGTTGGACTATGCGTGTTTTCCATACAAACGGAGATATTTCCATACAACGGAAAAAAACGCATCCACGCACTACGCTGCATCATGCGGGGCAGTGTGATAATCGCCATAGAGTCTGGCCCATAGCCAAGTTTAATATGATTAAAAATATGGTGTTGGGCGGATGAGACTGGAACCGACAAAAAATACTTACATAAAAATGAATGATCGTTGTGTACGCTTTGTGTTTGCGTTAGTGTGAGAGCGTAAGGCTAGAAACACACGCGCCGAATTTAAAAACACTGGGTTACACTGACGGATTTCCGTAAATAAATAAAAATAATTACGTACCAATTTTATTGTTGATTTGGGTCGTGAATCGTTCGTTCTTGAAGTTGGCATGGGTGCAAATCAACAGCTTGTACAATTTATCAGCTAAAAGAATGTATTTCATCAGCCATTATCAGTTAAGAAAGTCTTATATTAAAGATAAGATTATTTGTAAGAGTTCAGATTATGTTATCACAAATCTATGATTGCACATCTGAACTATTTAAGACTATACCAATCATTTGGGATGATGCAACTGACAAACGGGGACCAATTATATCTGGTTTTTGAATCCGGTTAAAGGATGAAGAAAAAACATCTAAGTTCTTTATAAAGCATTTTTATTCAAGCATTTAAATTTACGACGCAATAGAAATTAAAACAATATTTGGTAGGACTTTCTCAAAAATACTATACGAAGCCTCATCTTGCTTCATAGATAGAACGCCTACCCAAGCATTGATTGGAATAAGGTGAAGTTGATGATTCGGTAGGTATTTACCTCGACAAGTCAAATCTTCGGTATTTATCTTGGAGTTTTTCATTTCGGTTATTTGACATAATGTTTTTCACTATCGTCTTTCAATTCAATTTCGCTGTCATCGTCTTCAAACTCATTATTGTACTCTTCATTTGTATATTCTAATTTCAATTTGTCAACATATTTTATTAACTCTTCATCATTTGTATATTCTAAATCAAATTGCTCATAGTAAGTTTTACCATCTTCATCACTTTCTTCGTTTTCGCCACTTTTATCACTTACGTATTCTGATTTTACTTTCTCATCACAATTTTCAAAATCGTCATCATTCTCTTCATGTTTGAATCTGTAATTCTTTTCTGTTAGACTGAAGGAAGTAGAGGGGTTCTCAAGATCTGGAGGAACAGCAATCTGTGGAGGATTTCCAATCTCTCCGATTTCCACCGGTATCGAAACTGCAGCATTAACATGAGGAAATGGTAATTTCACCATAACTCTCACCTTATATTGTCCTATCAGTATCTTTGTATGCTGTATCGAGTACAAACTCGTTAATGTTGGTACATTACATACTAATTCCGTCTTACTTCCTGCCTTTATTTTTGTTGAATTTGACTTTGTCGCTTCTATAGGCTGCATCACAACCTTTGTATGTCCAATACTAGATACATAGGTGAAGAATGTTAGAAGTTCTGTTTTGACGATTAGAGAGACATTTGAGTCGTTGAATATCGTGAGCCTCAGATTAAAGTTCTCTCCCGGAGCGACTAGAACTTTGTCTATTTCTGCATTCACTCTCACTTTACTCTTTGATTTAAGAGACGTGACAGTTTTTCTTAACCCAAATAATAAAGGCTCTTGAAGTGATGAGCTAACACAACCACAAATAGGAATTTCAGTTTCAATGATATCACCAGAACTAAATAGTTTTCTTTTAGCAAATTTCACGATCACTTTATATTCTATTGTACATGTGTAATTCTTAAAGGACGATGGTATATTGTATGGCACTATGAACTCAAAAGGATATTCAAATGCTCCAGGTTTCAGCATCTCATCACATTTGGCAGTGTATAAAATCTGTTGTGCAGAGAAATATTCTTCTTCGTTGCTATAGGATTTTCTGTTTTTTCGACTCCCTTCGCTCCAATGGCAACGACCTTTGCCTACAAACGAAATATCGATACTATTGTATCTCGTTGGTTTTTCTATAAAATACTTCAGTGTTCCTGTTACAGTTTGTCCAGATCTGAATACGCCTTCATCTGTTCTATTAATTAATATTTGACACAGCACACCCATTTTTTGTCAAGCAATTATTTTGTCGACCTTTCAGTATTGTGGCAGAATAAAGACTGAAATGAAATCATGATACAAACTTTGTTTATAATAATCGAGAATTTTATATCTATAAAGAAAATGTAACTTAAGATACACGAGTGTATGGTTGATATTGGAAAAACATAAATCGATAGTGGTTATCTAGATAAAATGCTGTGTAAAGATAAAAGTAATGTCGTACAGAAATAAAAGGTTTTTGGTACGCTTTGTATAATTTGCGTACGTATACTTTTATAATTCGACTAGCTTCTGCCAGCGGTTTCACCCACATCCCGTGGGAACTACTTCTCGTACCGGGATAAAAAGACACTGAAAGAATTTTTCAAATCGGACCAGTACTTCCTGAGATTAGCGCGTTCAAACAAACAAACAAACTCTTCAGCTTTATAATATTAAGTACTAGCTTCTGCCAGCGGTTTCACCCGCATCCCGTGGGAATTACTTCCCGTACTGGGATAAAAAGTAGCCTATAGCCTTCCTCGATAAATGGGCTATCTAACACTGAAAGAAATTTTCAAATCGGACCAGTAGTTCCTGAGATTAGAGCGTTCAAACAAACAAACAAACAAAACAAAAAGCTTTATAATATTAGTATAGATAGATATCTGTGCGCGTTATCACTGAAGCCCACTTTAGGCGCGCGGCGGTTGAGGAGGTGCGTGCGGGCGGCAGCTTCAGGAACGTCGCGCACGGACAAAATATAATCAACATAAGTAAACTGTCTCCATTTTGATAGCGGTATTGCGTTTAGAATTATCAACATATGATATTTCATGAGTCATCGGATCAATCCGCTAGTTGGTAGAGCGAAGTGATTATTAGTCGTGTTCTCGCGCTCCTTGTACGCGCTTGTTTACAACCATGACTCCCAAGTGTATAAGATAATTATTAACAGAACTAGAGAAGGACATTTTAAAGCCGGACAATGTGTGACAGGAACAGTGAAGTTTGCTATATAATAAGCCAAAGCGGTATGACAGTATTGACATTTTATTCGAGGGCCGTGGAAAATGCAATTGGACTATAACAAACCTATAATTGGCTTTCTGTTTCTTTATATATGTCTACAACATTGTTTTGTATAGCCGTTGGTTTTCCAATAAGTAAATAAATCATTTCTTACAAATTGGTGTTGATTCATTTAGTTCTTAGACGACCTCGATGGCGCAATGGTCACCATGCCGGACTGCCGAACCTGAGGTCCTGGGTTCGATTCCCGGTTCGGTCGACATGTATGTGATGAGCATGCTTGTTGGCCGTGGTCTGGGTGTTACAATATGTATTTATCAATATGTATATATGTAGCTATATGTAGTTTATCAGTTGTGTTAGCATCCATAACACAAGTTAATTAATAACTTACCATGGGGCTAACCGACCGTGTGTGAAAATGTGTCCAGACATTATTTAATACTGGTAGTGTTCTAAAGATCCTTCATTGACCTCCAACATTTTTTGGATTTTTAATTCCAAGAGACGCATTTACTTAAATATCTCTTGGAATTCCAAGACATTGTAAAAAAAACTAATTAACTTCAAGAATTCTCCGAAAAGTCCTAATGGTGTTAGTATTTTATTTCGATTCGCTGTTTGAAACTACAATGTGACTTTTTCAAAGTGGGACTCCACTTAGAGTTGTAATTTTTTTTTACTTTACCCTCCGAAAAATTTATATTAATCGTATAATCGTACGTATTTATTGCTAACTAGCTTCTGCCAGCGGTTTCACCCGCATCCCGTGGGAACTACTTCCCGTACCGGGATAAAAAGTAGCCTATAGTCTTCCTCGATAAATGGGCAATCCAACACTGAAAGAAATTTTCAAATCGGACCAGTAGTTCCTGAGATTAGCGCGTTCAAACAAACAAACTCTTCAGCTTTATAATATTAGTATAGATAGCTTCCTCCACGCTATAATAGCGACCTTCCTTGATAAATAGGTTATGGAACAGAGACGAAAATCTGTTCACTAGTTTCTAAGATTAGCGTGTTTAAACCAACAAACTTTATAATATTAGTACATATCTAAGTAGATATTATTTTTATGTATACATAGCTTATAGAAGAAATCCAAAATACACTCAGCCTCCGAAATTACTTAAATGCTCTCGAATCCCCGAAGTAAAGTTAGTTTATTTTCATGGTTGCAATAAAAGACATTTTCTTCTCATTACGCTCCCTAAACACCACTTTTGGGACTCAATAGGAACGAGACAGTATTTTTAAATACCTTCAATTGTACTAAATGTGTAATCTTTTGTAATTATGTTTAACAATTTCATATGATACGGATTAGTCCGCCCTGATGTGGATAAGTCTGTATTATGGAGGTTGTATCAAAACATAATTACAATAATTCCACATTACAACGAAAGAGCAGAATAAACTTCAGAGTATATGGGTTTTTTTAAATTTTCACTGAAATGCAAAAAGCATTGACAGTTCTTAAATGAGTTGAAAAATAGGAGGAACCTCATATACCTTTCCCCTTCATCCTCCTCCCTCCTCATGTACCTTAAACAAAAATAAAGGAACGAGAATTTAAAAGATGACTGTAGACTGGGAAGCAAATTATCTGTTACTGTTACTGTTACAGCCTTTTTATCGTCCCACTGCTGGGCACAGGCCTCCTCTCACAAGGAGAAGGATTGAGCATTAATCACCACGCTTGCTCAATGCGGGTTGGTGATTTCAGACAAATTATCTAACAGCCCAAAACATTTTTCTAAATATTTACATAAATATTCTGTACTGATGTTCTATTTTCTTTCTCACTAAAAAGCCCCGAGATGTTTCTGTTTCTGAGCTGTTAACACAGTTTCTCACAAAAATATACAACAAAATACATAGCAAAGAAATGTGGGAAAATGTGTCCAAATTTTACTTAGCGAGTTCCTTTTGTTGTTTGGTGGTAAAAGCACAATAAAAACCTTTCTAAGTCAGCATTACATTATTATTCGTCACATAAGGTCACGGGTGGGAGAAATAAAAAAACTAAGTAACATTTCGCTTTTAATCCCCAAACGGAGGGTAAAAATGGGAGAACTTATATTCTTGTGTTATGAACTAGTCGTTTTGCCACGGTTTCATCCGTGTCTAATGGGAACTTCTGCCTGTAAAGGGTTAAAGTATAGCCTATGTCACTCGGGAAGAGTGTAGTTTTCCAACAGTGAAAGATCAGTTCTGGAGTTTCGGAGTTTTTACGGTAGAACAAACTAACAAAAAGAAAACCTCTTTCGGGATTTCAAGATATCAATTAATACAATACAATGCAAGAATAAGCAGGAACGTGGCTAGGTATTAAAAAGAAACTATTTTCTTTTGTCAAAAAATATGAAAGTGAAAAGTGTGACATATTTTTGCTTACGTGAGTAAAATATCATCCATCTATACTAATATTATAAAGCTGTAGAGTTTGTTTGTTTGTTTGTTTGTTTGAACGCGCTAATCTCAGGAACTACTGGTCCGATTTGAAAATTTCTTTCAGTGTTAGATAGCCCATTTATCGAGGAAGGCTATAGGCTACTTTTTATCCCGGTACGGGAAGTAGTTCCCACGGCATGCGGGTGAAACCGCTGGCAGAAGCTAGTATGTGATATGACAGAACGATCTGACCCATCATTTATTTCAAAGCTGCATTCCGTTACAATGAAATCAAGCCGGATGCAGCTTAATATTTCACACAGAGGTACTGATGTTAACAATACAGCATGAATGTTTCTGATTTCACTATAACATTTACATACAGGGACATTGGTGGTCATCAGACTACGACTTTAATCCTTACTAAATCAAATTATAAGGTAAATTCGAAAGCAATTCCGTCTATCTCTCTGTCCTCTAACAAAAAACCAATTCAAGTATGGTATGCATAAAGCCTGAGTAAGGCTATAGACCACTTTTTATTCGGGTGCGGAAAGTAATTCCCTTGGGACACGGGTGGAACCACGGGAAACATCTTTTTTTTAACGACAAAAACGAAAATCATCAAATGACCCCTCCCGCTGTGGGTTAGCAGCGGTGAGGGAGTGTCAGACTCTTACTGACTAAAAACTGTCGTGTTCCGTCGTAGGCCTTTTATGTACCAGGGCCGCGATAACTCTTTCAAACAATCCCGCAGCCCCGGCAGACCTTGGCCCTACTGGGCCCCGCTAGACCACGGGAAACATGTGGTATGTAAAAAATGCACAAAAGGACTTAACTCGATTATATTTGATCGATAAAACTATCTACGAAAAACAAGTCAAACGCAAAATTAACGCTACATATTTTTTCTAACATTATTGCTTTGTTACTCCTGATTCCATAAATAGTTAATTTAATATAGGTTTTCCCAAAGAACCAGTGGTCTTTCCTAAAAGAACGTACATAAAGAAAAACTAGATAACATTTAAAAAATACCAACGTCTCGTCTTAAAGATGACATGTACGGTAGACTGCACATCAATGGTAACTGTTATGCACCTTAACTCAATAGTAATAAGTACGATTTTCCTATAAAACTGTTACCACTGACCTGAAATTGACTGTACGTAGCTTTACCTCTACACCATTTTACGAGACAGTTCTGTCGTCTCCTTGCGTCGTTCTAGTCGTAAACATAATGCGTTCCTGAATTTTTCGTGAGACTCATCCACGGAGTAAGGAAAGATAAACGGAGATGCCATAATGCAGGTAGGTCAGGCGCCTTCTTCTAGGCCAAATACGTGACGTTACCAGTGAACTAACGAAGGTTTGGGTTCTTTGAGACCTATGTCAACGATTTTTGGTATAACAAAAACTGATCGCGTCCAAAGAAAGCGTGTAAAGGTGAAGACAGTAATGTTCCCCGTCCCCCGCACACCCGCATTTTGGCGCGCTACTTTCTTAGGAGATTTTCCGTTATGGCACCTCCGCTAGTCATTTTGTTCTCCGTAAAATCATCCTTGTGTCGCACAAATGTTCGTCTGAGATGAAACAATGTGTTCTCATGATTGGTGATCATATTTTTCTTATATGTTTCCGTTGTATTTGGTAGCGTCGTTTTTGTTTTTATTTTCGTGTGATGGGAAATCGATTGTCTGTGAGAGAATGTTAGACGTTGTTCATCTTCTTATCTGTACGTACTAACATTATAAAAATGAAGAGATTTTTTTGTCTCTATCACCCTATTCACAGAGAAAATCGGACCGATTTTCTGAGTGTTAGATAACAATTATCCAGGTGCGCGAAGTAGTTGCGCGGTCTTAATATTTTTTATGATAATTTCTGCTTCCTGATTTATTTCCAACATGTAAATCCACACCTACACAATTCTACTAGCTAGAATAAAATTGAAGTTCTTCACGAGACCTAACCCTTCGTGAGCCCTTATGATGTTTAACGACCCAGTTCTTGTCACAAAGAGGCTTGAGTCGAACAAGTCAGACTGACATGAGAAAATCTACATTTTACATGACCAGATAAAATACTTTTATATATATCGGACGTGTAAAATGTATTGGTAACATCAATACATAGTATAAAACAAAGTCGCTTTTTCTGTCCCTATGTCCCTTTGTACGCTTAAATCTTCAAAACTACGCAACCGATTTTCATGCGGTTTTTTTATCAGATAGAGTGTTTCAAGAGGAAGGTTTATATGTATAATAACATCCATTAAATAGTGGGGAAATACTGTTATCCCGTGCGAAGCCGGGGCGGGTCGCTAGTAAACTATAATTTTAATGGTAGCTTGAGGAAAAATAATAAACTTTTTATCATATCGCTAGATTTCACAATATTTCTAGTTATTTCTATAATTATGATGGTTATTATAGTATACCCCGAACAGTTTTGTTTGTGTAAATTAAGTTTTATCTACCGGAAACGGATGAGCCATACGTTTGTGTGTGTAAACATACTGCTCTGAGTCATACTATATCTTGGACACCAATGACTTTATTTCGGACGACACGTTAAACTGTAGGTCCCGGCTGTCATTGAACATCCTTGGCAGTCGTTGAGGGTAGTTAGAAGCCAGTAAGTCTCACACCAGTCTCACCAAAAGGTATAACGTAGCCCGAGTAACTAAGTTGAGGAGGTCAGATAGGCATCCGATTAGACTAGAAGCCGACCCTAAAGTTGGGAAAAGGCTCGGGAGATGATATTATTTATTTTATCATATAGAAGAAAAACCAAAAACCTTCTCCAGTTCTCCACCATTAAATTAAATGACCAACCAAATCGTGGAAACCAAAACGATTTAATTCCAACTCCAATTAAACAGAGGCGTCCAACATTTTTCACTTCTTTACCTACAGTCTTGGTTAACAAACTGCCGTATTACACAAAACCGAACTCTATGTTATTGATGTAAGGTTGAAAATCGATTGGGGGGTCTATCGTCTAATAAAATAGGCCACGGCTCAAGACCTCTTGGGTAGTGTAGAGGGAGCTAACATCAAGTAAGGTTGAGGGTACTTCATAAATGTGAGTCATGGTTTTCTACTATATCGAGCTTGTCAAGCACTATTCAACCTTTATTGATAGGTGTCACTTTTTTATCTCGATTTTTTAAAAGAAATTGTTCAAAGGTAAAGTTTATGACAAAAGATTTTAAGGAAATCTTGATATTTTTAACCGTTTTCACAAAAAGGAAAGGGTTTTCAAAATATTTTACGTTTCTATGCTTTAATTTTGAGATTCGGGATATGTATCAAGTAGGTTTGAATATGTATATTTGCGAAAAAATAAATTCATATGTTTAATTTTACTTACATATACCAATTAATTCATGGTTTTTGTGCTTTAACACTATTATAGTTGTAATTGAGTTAGCAATTTGCACATTTATAACGTAACGCCAACTAAAGTAGTAATTATTTTTAAAAGTTAATACGTAGACCCTAATTTTGAGCTCTTATCAAGCAATACCAGTAGGTATGTATAATTATATGTAGTCGAACTAGGCTTTAAGTTCATCTAAAAATTAGAAAAACAAATGGTTACGTTTTACAGCATCTAATCTTTGGGGATTTTTTGCGCAAACAAAATATCCAAAAAATTTAATTAGATCGTCAGGCTAAAGTTCATCTAAAACTGATAAAAACCATGTAGTTTCCATGAATGATACAAATTAATATTATCTTAGGACATTTTATTTTGCGCAAACAAATGACTTAACGGGCGAGTATGACATCAGAACAAAAAAAAGGTTGCGTTCACATCAAAATTAAAATCTGACATTTTTAGAATTTGATTTTACCTTTTGAAAATAGAATTTAAAATTATTGAGCACCAAAAAGGTTTCATAGGTAGGTATGTCTGATTGTCCAACTATTTTTTTAAAAAGATTTCAATTATTAAGTAATTGTGATTAACATTTTTGGACACAACTTTTTATTATTTTGCGCAGACAAAATAATATATAATATGGCATCAAAACAAAAAAACCGGCCAAGTGCGAGTCGGACTCGCGCACGAAGGTTTCCGTACCACAGCAAAAAAATCACGTCAATCAGAATATTTTGGGGGGCTCCCATACAACAATATGGGAGGCCCCCAAAATATTTATTTTATTCTAGTTTTCAGTATCTGTTGTTATAGCAACAGAAATACATCATTTGTGAAAATTTCAACTCTCTAACTATCACGGTTCATGAGATACAGCCTGGTGACAGTCGGACGGACGAACGGACGGACAGAGGAGCGAAAACAATAGGGTCCCGTTTCACCCTTTGGGCACGGAACCCTAAAAAAGATGCATTCCCTTCGAAATTCAAATTCGACCTTTTGAATAATAGAATTAAAGTATAGAGCACCAAAAAGGCTTCATATGTATGTCTGATTGTCCAACTGTTTTGATAAAAGATTTCGATGCGTTGATTGGCCTTTTTCAGTTTAAATGCAATTGAAAAGTTTGTGAAGTGAATTAATATTTTTATTTTTACGTTCGTTACGTGTCCAATAGCTCAAAGCTTTTTTGTAAATTAATTTCGCTTTTATATTTGTTTGAACAGTAATTGACGCTCTTATTTTTTGTGAGAGAGGGTTTCTGTGGAAAAGTTTTTTGAAAACCATTTTTTGACAAAAGGATCGCTTCGCATCGGATTAGCTTTCTGATCATTTTCTATCAAAAAGTACATCAAGTCAAGAAGACAGTTCATATTATGAACTGTCTTCTGACTTGATGTACTTTTAATATGGGCATTATAATATATACCCATGTATTTATTGTCTTGACATGGTAGTGACTTGCTTACAGCACCAGCTTCTCGACTTCTCGAGTACAAGGGCGCGGGTTCGATTTCATGCCAGGCAAACACCAAGTAACTTGTGTTCTTCCTACATACACCTATCTTGAACATTTATGACTGAGTTAATGTGAAGGAAAACATCTTAGAAAAACCTTGAGTATACGTGGTGATGACGCTCGTTCTTATAAGAATATACATTATTATTATTATTTTTACCCTATAATGTGTCACTGCTGGGCAAAGGCCTCCCCATCTTGCTTCCACACTTCTCGATCTTTCGACCGAGTCCACCAGTCTCGAAGATAGGCGTCTAGATCGTCACGCCATCTCTTCCAGGAATATAGATATCTATACTTAGTATTATAAAGCTGAAGAGTTTGTTTGTTTGTTTGAACGCGCTAATCTCAGGAACTACTAGTCCGATTTGAAAAATTCTTTCAGTGTTAGATAGCCCATTTATCGAGGAAGGCTATAGGCTACTTTTTATCTGGGTCCGTGCCGAGGTTCCCACGGGATGAGGGTGAAACCGCTGGCAGAAGCTAGTATACATCTATACTAATATTATAAAGCTGAAGAGTTTGTTTGTTTGTTTGTTTGAACGCGCTAATCTCAGGAACTACTGGTCCGATTTGAAAAATTCTTTCAGTGTTAGATAGCCCATTTATCGAGGAAGGCTATAGGCTACTATTTATCCGGGTCCGTGCCGAGGTTCCCACGGGATGCGGGTGAAACCGCTGGCAGAAGCTAGTATACATATAAGAATATACATATTTTCTCAAAAACCTACGACAAAAGAACAAACATAAGTTACATTCCAGCTGCCGTGAAAACAATTTATTCTACAAAGCATCTTGTTCGGCACGCTGAAAAATGTAGATAAAAAATATTTTGAAAAAAAGGTCTTAACTCTAAAAAATACACAGCGTCTAACTGACAGACGAGTGATGACGCAATTGTGACGGGGATAGGGTTGCCAGACTTAAAACAGTTCCATTTTTACCGGTAATAGAAAATATCCTTTACTACGTAGGTAAGTTTAGTTACATAAGTGTAGTAACAAATATGTCCAGATGAGAATTATCATATGATAACTATCCACTCCACCTTGAGCAAGCATAGTTATTAGCTTGTTTCTTTTCTGTATGACAAAAGGCCTGTTCCCTTCAATGGGATATAAAAAAGGCTGTTAATGATAACCTGACCTTTTAAGAAGGTATTATCTATACTAATCTATACTAATATTATAAAGCTGAAGAGTTTGTTTGTTTGTTTGTTTGTTTGAACGCGCTAATCTCAGGAACTACTGGTCCGATTTGAAAATTTCTTTCAGTGTTAGATAGCCCATTTATCGAGGAAGGCTATAGGCTACTTTTTATCCCGGTACGGGAAGTAGTTCCCACGGGATGCGGGTGAAACCGCTGGCAGAAGCTAGTTAAAAATACTGCTTCTGCTAAAGATCTTAACGAACTATCTAAGACTAGCTTCTGCCAGCGGTTTCACCCGCATCCCGTGAGAACTACTTCTCGTACCGGGATAAAAAGTAGCCTATAGCCTTCCTCTATAAATGGGCTATCTAACACTGAAAGAAATTTTCAAATCTGACCAGTAGTTCCTGAGATTAGCGCGTTCAAACAAACAAACAAACAAACAAACTTTTCAGCTTTATAATATTAGTATAGATAATTATTCAAAAACATATAGGTACTTAGTTAAATTAACCAACCAAACCTAACATGTAAACTTCTAAAGATCAAGACAGACACATTCAAAACTTAGACTAACGTCAAAACTTTTGTCAGGGGTCAGAAACATATCAAACGTTGAGTGTGCATCTGACAACCCTGTTCGTGAGATATAATACCGATGGAAGCTGACATTTAAAAAAAAATGGCGTCCACGGCCGATTTCGGCCACGGCGGCTGTTCTCATTTAAGGAGATCAGCCAGCTGCGCAGGACATATTATAGTGCACGAGCATTTGCGCAGACACAGGTGCACTCCCTATTCCTTCACTCTCATTACCCGATGGGACGGCAATCCGACACGATCGGAAAGAGATCAGGCGCAGGACCGACATTTACGTGCTCTTCGATGCATGGGTGAATCAATCACCAACTTCCAGACTACGGGCTGCTTTGTGAAAGTTCAAGAAAACCCACAAAGCTGACATTAAACAGCATTTGATATCATGGACAACAAAATGACTAGCAGAGATGTCATAACGCAAAATCTCCTAAGAAAGTAGCGCGCCAAAATGCGGGTGTGCTGGGGACGAGGAACGTAACTAGCTCCACCTTTATATGCCTGAAACCACCCATTATTTTAAAAATAACATCACCAATCAACCTTCGACAGATTGGTTTTGATTTGACAAGGAATCCGAACACCTCGATAATTCTAGTAACTGATCACGCCTACCGTGCGTTACCATGACCTACAAGAAGACGCCTGACCTACCTTCCTCATGGCATCTCCGCCAAAAATATATTTATCGAATACTTAGTTTGTATCCGACAACCCTGTTCATGAGATACTGAATACCGATCGTAGCTGACATTAAACAGCATTTGGTATACAATATTGGAATATATTTTTGGAAGACAAAAGGTTCTATTAACATTGCTATACATTACTCTCACAATAGATTCTCTGTTAATACGTGTCTTTCAGTCATTATTATTAGAGATTTTCATAAACAAGTAGGTATTAATTTTACCTAGACGATTTCTCAAGCCCATTTCCAAGGACAAAATTAACGTCAGTTTTACGTAAAACAACTGTTTTAGTTGAAAAATTTACGTGAGCTGTTTTTAGAAAACTGTCGTTATGTTGCCGGTGAACTTGGGCCTTTTTTTGGGAGGGGGAAATCCTCATGGACTTCCTCCGCCTGGGGAGAAGCGGAGGGGTGTGCCGGACTCTTACCGGCTAAAAGCCCCCTGTGTCCTCCTTGCAGGTGGGCGCGGGGCTGCGGGAATCCAAATTCTTCCGCAGCCCCACACTAGTGCTGACCCTCGCTCGGGCCTCATCTCTTGCACGGGGTAGTGAGGTGTTCACCTACCCCAATATTTGCACTTTTCTTAGCAATTCTTAAATTCTTTCTGATTAAACATTAACAGTACTTATTCATGTCTGACTAGCTTTATAGTTAAGTGACTAAAACACACATCAAGTCCTCGAAACCAAGATTCTCACAAGTGCGGGTTTTCTTGCAAAAAAAAAATAGGTATATACAATCCAACATAACTTAAAATAACTTTCAACAGAAGACCCATCTTTTACAAACTACGGTCAAGTTGGAAGCAAGCAAGCGGTCTTATTATGAACAAGAAAGTAAAGTACAATCAACCACTTCAAGCCCTACTACAAACTTATTAACGATGCCTTCACTTCAAGATCTTAAAAAAACCTGCCAAGTGCGAGTCGGACTTGGGTTCCGTGAAATAACATGTAACGGCCAAAACATCAGGTTTTTTTTTAATGAGAGCGACCTAAAGTATTTATTCTGTTCTAGTTTTTAACCGACTTCCCAAAAAGTAGGTCACCAAAATAATTAGGGATACCGAATATTTTGTGCAATGGACAGCTGGCAACATTTAGGGGAAAATATCTCAAACTCAAACTCAAACTCAAATTTTTTTATTTCAAATAGGCCTATGAAAGCTCTTTCGAAACGTCAAAGTTAGGTGCACGGTTCCAAAGAGTTGGTCTCATGGAGAAGAACCGGCAAGAAACTCCATGGACACTCTTTTTAAAAGAAAATAAAAATAATTACAAACATACAGTTTTCTATCTAGTCCTGAGAATGTTATACAATCCAAATTGAGCTAAAAATGTATTAATAAATTATACAAAATAATTTTAGTGCAATCGTTACTGGAAAAATAATTTATACAATTCAAAAAAAAAGACATTTATTGGGTAACCAAGTTCTTATATAATGCAATTTGGGGTCTTGCTGGCTTGGGCTTGGCTGGTCTGGGCGGAGGCACTCTCGTGCCCGTGGTCGCCGGGGAAGCCACATGTGCAGAGAAAAAGAAAAAACAATATTAATTTAACGCCAGGCATCACTGTCATTAATGTAATCCTGGATTTTATAATACGCCTTTTTAATCAAAATGTTTTTAACTACATTCTTAAACTTTTTATCAGTGAGATCAAGGATACATTTAGGTAGCTTGTTATAAAAACGTACACAATTCCCTAAGAACGACTTATTTGTTTTTGTTAGCCTAAACTTGGGAACCACTAATTTATGTTTGTTACGTGTATTTATCTGGTGAATGTCACTTTTAACTGTGAATTTATGGATGTTTTTGCGAACAAACATAATATTTTCAAAAATATACAAGGAAGGTAATGTAAGTATATTAATTTCCTTAAAGAATTCTCTTAGAGATTCGCGAGAGCCCATGCCATAGATCGCTCGGATCGCCCTTTTTTGCAAAACAAAAATTGATTGGACATCAGCCGCTGCCCCCCACAGCAAAATGCCATATGACATCACGCAATGGAAATAGGCGAAGTATACAAGCCTGGCCGTAGCTATATCGGTCAGTTGTCTGATTTTTCTGACTGCAAAAGCAGCAGAACCAAGTCGCCCTGATAGGGAGGATATATGGGGACCCCATTGCAATTTACTGTCAATGGTAATGCCCAGAAATACTGTACTGTTAATTAACTCTAATTTGCTCTTATCGAGCATTATATTTGTTTCAACCGCAGTGACGTTAGGCAAACAGAACTTAAGACATTTAGTCTTGGAAGCGTTTAATAATAAATTGTTGGCTGCGAACCATTTGGAGAGAATTTCTAGGCTTTCATTAATGTGACTAACATTGGGGTTCTTACGCTTAACTTTAAAAACAAGGGAAGTGTCATCCGCAAACAAAATAACATCCGAAATATCAGACAACACAAATGGAAGGTCATTTATATAAGCTAGGAACAGAAATGGACCCAGTATAGAGCCTTGAGGCACGCCCATTTTTACAACTGTCCCCGAAGATGTTGAGCCGCAGACATCCACTTTTTGCTGTCTGTTGGATAAATAAGACCGGACAAGTTCAAGAGATTTTCCACGAATGCCGTAGTGTCTCAGCTTAGAAATGAGTGTATTGTGGTCCACACAATCAAACGCCTTGGAGAGATCACAGAATATACCGACGGCATCCTGCGAACTCTCCCACGCTTCCAAAATTTGAGTGACTAACCGCGCACTTGCGTCCTTAGTGGACCTACCCTTTGTAAAGCCGAATTGACGGTCGTGCAGTATATCGTTTAAGTTGAAATGGTTTAACATCTGATCAAGCATGATCCTTTCGAATATTTTACTTAGAGCCGGGAGAATAGAAATGGGTCTGTAGTTTGACGGGTTTTTCTTACAACCTGACTTAAATATTGGAATGACCTTACTGTGTTTCATCAAATCAGGAAAGGTGCCTTCATCTATACATGAGTTAAAGATTTGACTGAGTGTTGGTGCAATATTGTCAATCACGGAGCTCAGGGCTTTAACAGAGATGCCCCATAAGTCTTCCGTTTTTTTTAAATTTAGGTTTTTGAAAGCTTTTTTTACTGTATTAAAAGTTATGTAATGGAATCCGAAATCCGGTACTTCTTTAGTAAAATTTTGTTTTAGTAATGACTCTGCAAGTGTAGAGGACGAGTTAAGTGATTTAGTAACCTCTACTGGTACATTAGAGAAAAAATTGTCAAACGCGTTAGCAACCTGCACATTATCCGACACAGTTGCATCATTAATCGTTAACGATACTTCAGTATCCCGGACTTTAATTTGACCCGTTTCCGCATTTATTATTTTCCAAACGGTTTTTATTTTATTATCCGATTTAGTTATTCTGTCACTAATTGATTTAGACTTTGCAAGAATACATACACTTTTGAATATCTTAGAGTAGTTCCGTACATGATCATGAAAAGATTTATCAGATGTCATTGATTTTTCTCGATACAGATTATACAATACGTCTCTGCTTATCCTAATCCCTTTTGTACACCATTCGTTGAATTTTAATTTATTGTCGATTTTTAGTTTCTTAATAGGACATGATTTATTAAATTCTAGACAAAGTGTGTTAAATAACTTATTAAATTTAGTATTCGGGTCCTCAGATTTAAAACTACTGCATAATTTATTGACAATATTATTTTTAAAGGTTTCTAAGGTTCTGTCTGTTAATTGTCTGTATTTAATTACTATGCTTGACGGAGCGTTTTTATTACCAGGAAAGCTAACAAGCTGCCCCAAGTGATCCGATCTCACACCAGCAATAATGGAAGAATGCTGAACCACACAATTTGTAAAAATATTGTCTAAACATGAACTTGAGGATTGTGTAATTCTAGTGGGTTCATTAAACAAATGTTTTAAATTAAAAGATTGGAATAGAGATAACAGTTGATATTTATCAGAAGATTCAGAAGATATATCTATGTTAAAGTCACCGCAAATGAAAACTTGTTTATTTGACTTAAAAATCTTCCTAAGTATTTCCTCCATATTTGTAATAAATAATGAAAAGTTACTTGCTGGTGGTCTATATACACATAAGAATAAATGACTTCCTATTTCTGCACATGCTACCTCGCACAGGCGATTAACAGAGCTCGAAGTGATGTCGCTTCTATCCTTAAATTTTAAGCTATTTTTACACAATATCAATGTACCCCCACCCTCTGCAGTTACCCTATTAAATACACTAGCAACCTTGAAATTATTAATATTAAATAACATTTTCTCAGGCTTGAGCCATGTCTCACAAAGACATAATATATCTATAGAAAACTTATCAGTTAAAAGTTCAATGTCTAATATTTTGCCAGAAAAACGGTTTACATTCTGATGAAATAGGATGAGGTTATCGCTACGCTTTTCTATTGTCTTAGAACCTAGTTTAAACAATCAATCACAGTATTGTTAGAATAACTAGTCAATACTGGCTCGTCGCTTATCCTACATTTTGTCATATTGTTGGCTATGACAATGTTAATATTATATGCTATCAATGTAGCTATATTATCTTTATATTTATTAGGGAAAAACATGCTTTCCCTACTCAAATGAAATTCACTAACAAACTTGTTAGTGTCAAAGAATAATAGTTTGTCCCTATGACAACATGTCAATGTGTATATAAAATTGTTCAGAGTATGAACATAACTATTTTGAATGTCAGAAAAACAGTCAGAATATGGAAGTGCACAAATCATAATGTTTTTTAAATTTAGTTTTAATAAGGTGTTGATACCATAAGCAATGTCACTTTTAATTACATCAAGACTGTTGCCTATCAAAAGAACTAGTGTAGTGTTAGCATCAAACTGTGTATTAACTATCTTGTTTATTATGTTGTTGAAGTGTAGGTTTGGGTAGCAATAACTAGTTACATTATGTTCTTGTGGGAGTGAGTGTTGAATAAATGAGCCTAAACCTTTACCAAATTTATCTGTAAATAAGACTGACTTGTGTTGCTTAGTGTTGTGAATGATTGGAACAGTATGAGGGGGGTCTAGTAATGTAGTAACAGGCCGGGGTTCAAGGATTGGGATTGGGTGAGCACGGGTACAGGAAAGATTATTAGTTAATGACTCATATCTCTCTGCACTGTATTTCACCAGATCCACTAGCTTACCAGCCTGCAACAAGCGCATACTCAGTTCGTGTTGAGATTCCTCATATTTCCTGAAAATATCAGATAGTAAATTTTCTTTCACAAGTAATTGTTCATGCAACTGTTTTATGTCTAAGTCATGAGAAACTTGGCAATGTTCTAGCTCAAGGGAACAGGTTTTTAATTGTTGGACTAGCTTTACCCTATCTCTTCTAAGATTAACACAGTTTTTTACCCTACTCTGTTTTTTTAATGCTAAACGGCACTTCCTAATAATCATATCATTTTTTATACCGACTATCAAAATTGTCAACTGCACCAAAATACGGTCAGACCGTACCTGATGAGATACGAACAGCGAGCGAAGTCTTAGTAACAGGGTCCCGTTTGTCCTTTTAAATACAGAACCCTAAAAACTTCTCACAAAAAAGACATAAGAAGTCCTTTGATGTTCTACTTAGAGTTCTAATTTCTTTGTCCGCGTTTTCTGTACAATTTGGTGGCTAACAAGGGCGCGGATCAAAGGTAGTGAAGTGTTGCTCCTTTGGTACAGAGTTCAAATCGTACGAGGTATTTTTGGTTCAGGGATCTTATTTATATACTTGAACTTTGAGGTATCTGTAGTAGTTGTACCTTATTAAAAGCTGGCTTGTTTGGGTGGTAATAGACGACTAATAATTGTTCCCACCACGGGCCCTCTCGGGTCCTGTGGGTCCTAGGTACTTCATGCATCCGAATAACAAGTACCCAAGTTATTTTTTTGGCCCTAGTATATCTACATTATGTACGTGATGTCATTGAAATTACGTGTGTACTTTTAACGTGAAGGCGCGACATTATTTTATTACTAAACTAAGCCAAAAAATATGTTGGGTGTGTCGTACCTAATCACATTAAATCCTATCACATATACTGTATGACATTTTATGGCGAATTGTAAAAAAATTAACCTTATCCATTCAGTGGTTTAGCCACAGAAGTCATTTTTCATTTTCATAATTTACAACATCATGTGTAAAGCAGAGATAAAGTTAGGAGTATCGAATGTTTTGACCAGTTGACAGCTATCAGTTTTCAAGGGAGAATTTCCGTTGTTTGTAATGACTGACTCTTATACATATGGTGTTCTAATTTCCGCACCTATTTAATTTGTTTATAATTTTTTTATTATTTATAAAGATAAGCAGTTTAAGTTTGTATATATGTAAAGTGTGTACATTGTATAAAATAAATAAAACATGTAAAATTTTAAAAAAAATGTTTAAAAAATCACCAAATTAAAAGTCTAAATATAACAGTATCAAGTTATCATATTTAAAATTGAACTTCCTTTCAATATCCAACGTCTAAGAACCGTTTGTTACAGCTGCTGGCATTTTAACGAACCATTAATAATTGTAACAACATTATATTAAAATCATAATTAACACATCAGTCTATTTCTGTTACTTATTTGAAGTTGACGAGACAGAAATGAAGGAAAACTCAGTCTCTAGACGATCCCGCTGTTTCACCTGTGTTTCGTAGAAACTAGTTTACTCATCCGGCAAAAAAGTAGCGTTCTTAAGTTCTTAAGTTCTAAGCTCTTGCCTACCTATGTACAGATTCCAGCAGATTAACTTACCCGAATCTGTTAAACTTTCATTTTTTCTTCCACTATTGTAATATGGTTTAAATCTATTGTTTTTTTTTTACAGATTCGGGCAGGTTGATGTGCTGTCACACCTTTCATTTATAACGGTTCAGCAGTTTTAGCATTAAAGCATGATATACAGTTAGAGTTACTTTCGCATTTATTATTTAGTGAGGATTACTTAGGTACATAGAAAGTTTTATTTCAGAATACATTCCTAAATGAATAGTCTTGTTTTCCTAATAAGTTATGTTAATGTCACCGTTAGATTACAATCTATCTCGAGAGATTGTAAACTGTCGAATTATTGTGAACCGTAACATCTGATTGCAATTTAACGCATAATTTTTCGCTATATTATAATCTATCGATGAGAAATTGTCAAATTGTCAACTGTCCGAAAGCTCTCCCTGATTGGTCAGTCTTTTTGTAAGATCGACCAATCACGACCAGCCGTTCTGTTCCCATGGAGTTCCCGTAGAGTTAGGAATGAAATAGAGGTGTCAGTTAAATAAACTAAATGCTCTTCAAAAATTCTTCAAGTATTTATTATTTAGTACGAGAATGTAATTAATATTCCTGACATATGGAGGGAACAAATTGTAACGAAATATTTATTCTTCAAACACAAATTGAAATTGGAAAATTATAAGAAACTTTTATAAAAAAAAAAAACAAAACAATTAGGTAGTTTGTCTTCAAACACAAACAAATATTAAAAAAAAATAAAAGCCTCTTATATAAAAAAGGGTACTTATTTAAATAAAACTACTTTTACGGATTTTATCGCGGTTATATTAATATTATTTAATCCCGACGTTTCGGATCCTTTACAGCAGTAGTTCCCAAACTTATTTTTCTCGTGGACCACTTTCAAAATTTTACTGGTTTTGGTGGACCCCCTGCTGCTACATTTCTACCACATTCTTAAAGTCGCCAAAAAATAAAAATTGTGTCACTTCTGAGTTCTGTCCCTATATTCCGATATGTAAAATAAAAACACATTGGTACATTTTATATCACTTTATTTATTAAAAGAATAGAATTACAAGAAAAAAATATTAAGGTAATGTAGGTTCAGGTTATAATTTTAATTAATGGCAAGGATGTTTCTGATGGAGTGTCAGCAAACGATCAATGTTTGGCTTTATTTTTGTGAGCAATAACTGCAAATCCCCCCGCTCTGTGATGTTTAATTTGCTCCTTTTTTTTGTTAAGAGGTTTGTAACGGCACTAAAACTCCTTTCGACAAGGTATGACGAGGGAAAAATTTCCTTGCGATTTCCCACAGTCCAGGATATTTTTCGGGTATTTCTGCTTACAGCCAAAATGTTGGGTAGCCTTTTCTAAATTTCACCTTCAGCTCCTCATTAGTGCTTAGCTCGAACAGCTCCTCTTGTAATACAACATTGGCCACTTCCGTTTCATCAAATGGAAAACAAATGAATGCGTTTGCCTTTGGCATCAAGTATTTATAGTGGTGATCAAGTTCATGTCTGAACAAGCATTAAGCATTGTCGGGCGGATAGCGCTTTGCAAGTCTGTACACGAAATTGTACGTAATATCGAATACGCAAGTTTGGACAAGTAACAGTCGCTTGCCTTATTAAAATATTATCTGCTTAGATAGGTACTTAAAACAATGTAGATAGGCCCTTATAAAAACTATGCTTACATTTTTGTTCTTTACTATCAAAAGCAGAAAAATTTTCGTGGACCCCCATTAACATCTTATGGACCCCCATTTTTTGTTCACGCCTACGTAGAACCCCAGCAAGTCTCCCATGGACCCCTGGGGGTCCACCTGGACCACTTTGGGAATCACTGCTTTACAGCATCCATGGTCACGGGCAGACTAAGGTGTTGGTCGTCTTGATATATTAGTTACAAACAGCTACTGGATTATAGGATTGTCAATAATAATCAACAAAATGTAGGGTAGCTGTTTGTAACTAATATATCAAGACGACCAACACCTTAGTCTGCCCGTGACCATGGATGCTGTAAAGGATCCGAAACGTCGGGATTAAATAATATTAATATAACCGCGATAAAATCCGTAAAAGTAGTTTTATTTAAATGTCTAATATTCGCGTAAGTGTCAGAAATCAAAGGGTACTTAATTTTGTCCTCAAACAATTTAAATTGGACAATAATAAAACAAACTTTAAATAATAAACAATCATTTTATCCTGCAATTCAAATGAAAATGAAAAATATAATTTTACTATTTTACTATTTTCATTATGCCCACTGTAATATTTTTGTAGCTCTATGGTAAATTCGTTCGGATTAACAATATAATTTTTTTCTGAGTTAATTTGTTGACCAGGCTCAATATCCGACATGGCTAATATTATTTAATGAGAACACGTAAGTTTCCACGCATATACAAATATTAAAACACGAGAAATTAATGTAATTTAGGTTATGTTCGGAAACTCACACTAATTTGTTGGTTTATCGTTCAAACTGCTTTTCTTTGGTTAATCACAGATAAATTTTACATCCTCAACACTTTTATATAACTAATTCTAAAGATATAAGTTATTTTCAACAGGAAATCAATTTATAATCACGAAAACACAGTTGTTTACACAATCGACAACAAACGAAATAAACAAACAAAATGGCGAATGCCGCAGCGGCGGGGGCACATTACGTTCTACCAATCAGCGCGCAAGATGCATTCCGTTCTACGCCAGTTGACAATTTGACCGCTTTACATTGATAGATTATAATATAGCGAAAAATAATACGTTAAATTGCAATCAGATGTTACGGTTCACAATAATTCGACAGTTTACAATCTCTCGAGATAGATTGTAATCTAACGATGTTTGTAATCTTACGGTGACATTAACACACCTAACTTTTGATAATGCTTGATCAATCATTGTTATGATTCCATGTCAGAAGCTGACATGAGGATTTGAGTAAACTCTGACACGAGGTTAGTCGCTCCGGCCCACACACAGAATAAGGATGTCTTTACAATAGGGGGCCGTAAAGACATTTCAACACCTTCACGGCCGAATATTGAAACAACACTCAATTTTAAAGGCTGCTCAAACGTCATTCTTTTTCTGTCACAAGTACGTTACCACAAAATTTGTTTTAAGTAGAATATAAAGTCAAGTAACATTTGAGTATTTCGGGGTATGTCTGCTAAACACCCATAATAAACTGGGGTCTGAATATTTTCATTACTGACCACTTTACTCGAAGGTTCTATATAACACTGCAGTTTTGAACCTATTTCAAAAGTATCTACTTAATTCTAAAATTCCTTTCTGCAAGTCAAGCATTTTTCCAGCGGTTGCCCTTTTACCAACCTTGCTGACTTGCCAATATTTCAAAAACTGAGTAATATTTTTAAAACCTTTTTGAACGCTTATTCGATGAAAGACGAAGTGCGGATAAGAGTAACTTATGGAGCAATTTTTATATAGATTGATAATAATCGATCTGTTGAAAGGCTGCTTAGTGCTATGCCCTATATGTTGACGGCAAGCTGGTACAGTTCCTACTGAAGTTAGGAATTTTTGGCGTCATGCATGGGCAGTAGTGTTTTGTTAATATTTTTTGACTAGTGTGAAATGAACCACCTTCGCATAAGCCAATCTTGTCGACAATATCTATATGAACAAATGCGCAAGGAGTCACGTGAATGTCTACGAGGAATAGCCAGTATGAAATATTACAAAGAATATAATATTTCAACAATACCTTTCCACTTAATCGATCACAAACTTTGGTAAACAATTTAACCACTAGATACCTTATATTCCTGTAGTTTTCCAATAACTTTGTGCAAGCAAACCCACGGGCTTGTCTTAAAATAAAAACTTCGCATATAAATCAAGCGTCAAGGGAATGCATCCCTAACAATGCTTGGAACCAACCGATTGTAAAACTAAAACTATTCAACTTTACAGTGAGAAATAAGTAGTGTTCATAAAAACTGGAAAATACATAACAATGTTGCAACCTGCTAATAATATCGAAAAAGATACAATATTAGCGGTTTTCCTGTGGTTTCACCCGCGTCCCGTGGGTGCTACTACCGTACCGAGACAAAATATTGCCTATACAAGCTGTTGATTTGCATCCGTGCCATATTCAAGGACGTAGTTACGCTAATGATTCTCGACCCAAATCAACAAAAAAATTGGTACGTAATTTTTTTTTAATTTTTTTTTTCGGAATTCCGTCTATGTCATCTAGCCGTGTTTAAACTTGGCGCACCCTCACATAAACGCAAACACAAAGCATACGCAACGATCATTCATAATTTTCATTCATAAAATTGGATTACTTCTGAAATACTACGACATTACAATGACAAAAAAAAGCAGTCGTATTAGCTATTTCCCGTCTACTGTAATTCCAATCGATTATTTACGTATTTTATGTCCTCCTCCTGAAATATGGCACAAATGCAAATCTACACCTTGTATAATAATATGTTACTCGTGAAGACTAGTTAGCTTTCCAACAGTGAAAGAATTTTTAAAATCGAATCAATAGTTTCGGAGCTTTTTAGGGTACAAACAAACAAAAAATGTTTCCTCTTTATTGTTACTGTTACTGTTACAGCCTTTTTATCGACCCACTGCTGGGCACAGGCCTCCTCTCACACGTAGAAGGATTGAGCATTAATCACCACGCTTGCTCAATGCGGGTTGGTGATTTCAGACTTTATAGTCCAGGTTTCCTCAAGATGTTTTCCTTCACCTTTATTGTATTAGTAAAGATTTATCATTATTTAAATAATGCCCAGAACATATCTAAATATCTAACCAAAATAATCGTCACACACTTAAACACAGTTTACTTAAAAGAAATTATCTTGATATTATAATAAAAGTTCCCGGGATTAGAGAGAGGACGTCCCGTATCCCGGGATCTTATCCCGGTAACAACAGTGACGTTTAAAGTGAATAATTTAAATATAAATTAGAAAGCCAGACGTCAAAAGTGGATCTTTTTTATCCCGTTTTGTTGTTATTTGCTTGAGTATAATATTGTTAGATGGAAAATACTGAACAATTTGTTCTCGCTGAATTTTTTTTGCTCTCTTTTTTAAGGGAGTATTGAAGCTTCTAAAAAGGCAATTTTAATAATTAATATGTTTTACCTTCAATTTTGGGAGATCTTTCAACCAATCTTACCAGGTTGCCCACTTTTGAGATTGATGTCTAATAAAAAGATGATTTTTTTTTTGTTCATTTTGAATTTGTTCAATTATAATTATAGGTTAGGTGAGAAATATTTTTAAAAATTGTGTGAAAATACTTATTATAGGTATTTACATCTAAGGAAGACAGAAAAAAAAACACCAATAAATCTTACTCGAGTTGTGAATCAAAACCATGACCAAGACATTCATACTAAGTAGCAAAGACGCTTCATCAAACGAACAGCCCACACTATCCTTTCTATAATTACCTGTCTACCAATGACTGACGTTTAGCCGACTTTACAGAAAAAGTGTTTCGCTATCACCAACGCCAAGTTGGGAGGACCGCGGTGAAGGCCCAGAGAGCTGTCACAATGATCTATGACAAGCCTTTAAACCTAAGTTATGACTGTACTGTAGAAAGTACACAAGCACACGAATATTTGAGCCTATAAAAAATAAAATCTGTACGGCTATTTTTTGGTTGCTGCGTCATTGTTTTAGGTTTTATTGAAATAATACTATTATTTCTTTACCTTTCATTTCTAAAAATGTGTCTAGGGAAAAGTCCATGAAACATAACTAAATTGTTAATGTCAAACATGTTACATAGATAAAGAGGTTTCATGAAAAACTATGGCCTCAACTTAGTGTTACACTGTTCTGTTCTGTAACAGCCTTTTTATCGTCCCACTGCTGGGCACAGGCCTCCTCTCACACGGAGAAGGATTAAGCATAAGGTGTTACACAGAAACTGCCTATTTTGCGCACCCGGATAAAAGGTAGCCTATTGTCTTCACCAATAAATAGGCAATCTAACATAGATTTTTCTTTCAATCGGTTTATTATTTAGTGAGATTCGTACATTCAGCAACAAGGTGGACAGACGACCTTATAAAGGTCGCCGGAAGACGCTGGATGCAGGTCGCCTCCAACAGGTATCATCAGTTTTAATAACATCTTGTTACGCCGAAGCGTTAACCGTTTAGCCACCGCGGCGCTTGTCTAAACCAACGAAAATAAAGCTCACATTCCAATCAATGACCATAACAATCTTACCCAACAAAATTGGTCTATCTACTTTCCTAGTCAGAGACTGTCAACAACTCTCAAGCACTTGACTATGATTGGACGAAACCAACTTGGTTGACAATTCGACCAACGATACCGTACAGATGTTTGGAAAAAGGGAGGATTTTCTAACTCAAAAAAGAATGTGAAGAAAACCGGGTAAGTGGACTGGCGAAGGAAGAGTTCCGTACCCTTAATTCATCATCTCCCGAGCCTTTTGCCAACTATGTTGGGATCGGCTTCCAGTCTTGTACCAGCTGAATACCAGTGTTTTACATCCTCAACCCAGTTACCCGTTAATCGATACCATTATCTATTAGACGGCAAAAAATCACGTTTGCTGTAAGGGAGCCCCTAAATTATAGCGGCAACAATAATTCTTGATGTGTGAAAATTATCACGGCTTATAAGACACAGCCTGGTGACAGACATACATATATGTAGCGAAGTATTAGTAATAGGGTCTCGTCTTATCCTTCGGGTACGGAACTCTAAAAGGGAAGATTTTCCAACGCAAGATGAGGTCGAAAAACGCAAGATCATGTTAACAGCTCTTGAGTTCCACTCAACCTTGTCGGCTAAGGTTGAGGGGTGAAAATATTTTGCTCAGCGGTACTAAAGTAAAGGTTATTTGAAAAATAAATTCTCTAGTAAACTAGGTTTATAGTTGGGTCGTAAGTTCGCACTAAGGTCACATTATAATCAAAACTATGGCGTCATTCTTACTGTGGTGAGTATAATCACCTTTTAACCAACTTAAAAAAGAGAAGGTTCTCAGTTTGACCTGGCTGAACCGCTTTTGATGCGGTTTTCAGCATAGTATTTATCATACTTAGGAAAATGTTTTCTATTAGACTATATAGAATATAGCACAGTGTTCAATTAAGATAGCAAAAATTAACCCGTCCCTAATATTGTACTAGCATTTATTTGTTTGTATTATAATATCGTATATTCAATGGGTTCATTCTAAATTTCAAAAACCATATACATAATAGCAAACATGCATATTTAATTTTCAAACAATTGTAGTTAAAGCCAGCCTGTTTACTCCACATACATATTTATGTAAATGCACTCTCCATACAATACGAAAGCTTGTTAATCTCCTTTATTACTCTCAACATGGACCACAATGATAGTGAGGTTGAACCCTGGTCTGTGTTACGAACCACGGTATAATTATCCTAACGTTACACCCCTCGTTTAAACCGCAGTCTTAAAGTACTGATGTGAAACCTCTTATGAGAGATAATTTTGAATGTCTGTGTGATTGTGATAATACAAGGTGTTGATTTGCATTTGTGCCATATTACAGGAGGAGGACATAAAATACGTAAATAATCGACAGGAATTACGGTAGACGGGAAATAGCTAATATGCACTGCTTTTTTTGTCATTGTAATGTCGTAGCATTTCAGAAGTAATCCAATTTTATGAATGATGAATGATCGTTGCGTATGCTTTGTGTTTGCGTTTGTGTGAGGGCGTAGTACGGTTTTAAGGCCAGTTACACACGCGCCAATAAATACGGCTAGATGACATTGACGGAATTCGGAAAAAAAAAATAAAAATATTACGTACCAATTTTTTTGTTGATTTGGGTCGAGAATCATTAGCATAATTACGTCCTTGAATATGGCACGGATGCAAATCAACAGCTTGTATTGTATGGTAAGTATTTATTGCAGTTTTCTTAGTATTGCTGTGGAATCTTTCTTATCATCAACATCAGGCCTTTTACTGACCCACATCTGGGCTCAGGCCTGTTTTCTTGTCAGACAGAGAAAAAATGAGCGTTAATTACCTCGTTATTGCTGTCAAGGATTTGAGATCTAATATTTATAAGGTTCAGATTTCTTGAAGATCGCCTTTACTAAATCATTGGCGTCCAAGATAAATGTAGAAAAGTTACATCGTTACTTGACTGATATTGTAACTGTTTAAAATGTAGTAAACCATAATGGTTACTGTTACAGCCTTTTTATCGTCCCACTGCTGGGCACAGGCCTCCTCTCACACGGAGAAGGATTGAGCATTAATCACCACGCTTGCTCAATGCGGGTTGGTGATTTCAGACTGTATAGTCCAGGTTTCTTCAAGATGTTTTCCTTCACCTTTTTTTATCAGCCATTGGTGTCCAAGATATACTTAGAAAGTACATACAAACTTAGAAAAGTTGCATTGGTACTTGCCTAACCTGGAATCGAACCCGCGCCCTGATACTCGAGAGGATGGTTCTTTACCCACTAGGCCACCACGACTATTAAACCATAATATTTTAGATAAAAATTAAAAATTTTGAAAAAACCCCCGACGGTAAAAATCTTATTGAAAAATAATAAAATAACTCAAAACCCCCGACTTAACCCAATTATATAGGAATATCCGTCGGGAGCTGCCATTAAACCAGCTAAAGGATTCTAGTGTCGTGAATACAATTATTGAAGAATTGTAGATGTTTAACGATGACATAAAATACACTCAATTAATTGTTGAAATTTCATATAGAAAAGGCAGCCCCCGACGGTTATTCCTATATAATTGGGTTAAGTCGGGGGTTTTGAGTTATTTTATTATTTTTCAATAAGATTTTTACCGTCGGGGGTTTTTTCAAAATTTTTAATTTTGCTTAATTTTATTTCAGACTTTTTAGAGAACATATACGAATTATAGTCTATATAATATGTTATTGCAATATTATTTTGCACCGATATTGTAGCGACCTCTAGTGAGTTACAGGCGTAATTTTTATTATTTGGGAACATGCATTAAGCACGTACACATTGCTGATGAAAACAGAATTGTAATCGGACGTTTTGATTATAGTGTAACATTGTTTGGCACTAATATTGTGGCGCCCCCTAGTGATTAATAGCCATGACACCTATCTAAGAACATGAACACGTTGAACGCAAATCTGTTATTGAAAACCACATCAAAATCGGATCATTAGTTTAGAAGGTAGGTGGGAACATTACTTTGCTGTTTTGCACTAATATTGTGGCGCCCCCTAGTGAGTTACAGCCATGACACCTATCTAAGAACATGAACACGTTGAACGCAAATCTGTTATTGAAAACCACATCAAAATAGGATCATTAGTTTAGAAGGTAGGTGGGAACATTACTTTGCTGTTTGCACTAATATTGTGGCGCCCCCTAGTGAGTTACAGCCATGACACCTATCTAAGAACATGAACACGCTGAACGCAAATCTGTTATTGAAAACCACATCAAAATCGGATCATTAGTTTAGAAGGTAGGTGGGAACATTACTTTGCTGTTTGCACTAATATTGTGGCGCCCCCTAGTGAGTTACAGCCATGACACCTATCTAAGAACATGAACACGTTGAACGCAAATCTGTTATTGAAAACCGCATCAAAATCAGATCATTAGTTTAGAAGGTAGGTGGGAACATTACTTTGCTGTTTGCACTAATATTGTGGCGCCCCCTAGTGAGTTACAGCCATGACACCTATCTAAGAACATGAACACGTTGAACGCAAATCTGTTATTGAAAACCACATCAAAATCGGATCATTAGTTTAGAAGGTAGGTGGGAACATTACTTTGCTGCTTGCACTAATATTGTGGCGCCCCCTAGTGAGTTACAGCCATGACACCTATCTAAGAACATGAACACGTTGAACGCAAATCTGTTATTGAAAACCGCATCAAAATCAGATCATTAGTTTAGAAGATAGGTGGGAACATTACTTTGCACAAACGCACACACAAACACACAAACACACAAACACACAAACGCACATCTCTCACCCCAAACGCATATACCTGCTCCGTTCCGTCGTGGGTAAAAATACATGCAGTTGTTTTGCATCAAAACTTAAACACAGACATCATCTAAACAAAAAAAAAATGTTTAAAGTAAAAACGTGTTCCATTCAAATAACATCATACCCATGATATGTTCATAGAAATGCTACGTGAATACAGCTTGTTTTAGCTGAAGCTTAGCTCTGAACTTGTTCGTGTAATATATGGTGTTAATACAGGGACGGATTTAGGTAGTTTATACTTTATTGCTACAGAAAAATGGGTACACCTATTTTTCAGTTATTCAAGTATTTTAGGTATCGCTAGCTAGATATGTTAAAATTTACATTGAAATGAGAAGAATTATCACCTCGCAAAATAATATTAATGACATTTAAATAAACTAAACTAGATATTATGTTCTAAAAATAAACTTACTGACCTTGATTTAAATCTAAAATATTGGATCAAAAATTCCTCCCAATACACGAAGTTCTTTTGCATAAAAAATAAAATTGTTTTTTTTTTTTTAATTTACGTTTCTAACACTCTCACTCACTAAATAAAAAAGGTTAACATTATTACCTATTCAATAAAAAAAGAATTATATAAATCGGTAAAGAACCAAAGATATACATGAAATACGGTAATAAGCCATCGCGCGTGAATACTGAATCATGCTATAAGGATCATTTTTGTGTAACGGTCGCCGCGTTCGACGCGGCTCGCGACGCGGTGGCTGCGCGAGCTTCATACAATATTTGGCTGTTGATGTGATTGGTGCGAATAGACGTTCAGAGTGTTCAACCTTATTGACCGACAAAATTGATATTAACAAACCTTGCAGCGCCTCTTTATATAATATAATTTATTTTAAGCTTTCTTTTTTGTTGTTATTAAACGGTTTTATTTAGCTCACCCCGTTTGTTTTATTATTTATTCATTCTTGGGTCAAATTTAGTAATTCAAATTTCACCCTCTTCCTGTCAACCGATTAATCTGAAATTTTGTATACACCTTTAATTCCGATGACAATACAATATAGTAATATCAATAACATTGTAAATCCAATATGGCCGCCGGCACAAAATGGCGAATAACGTAGATTTTATCAATCCCATCAATATGGGTATCAAATGAAAGGGCTCAACAAGCAAAATACAATATACTATAAAAAATTTAAATCCAAGATGGCGGCCGCTACAAAATGGCGGATAACGTAGGTTTTATCAATCCCATCAATATGGGTATCAAATGAAAGTTCTCAACCAGTAGAATACAATGTACTATATAAAATTAAAATCCAAGATGGCGGCCTCTACAAAATGGCGGATAACTTAGGTTTTATAAATCCCATCAACATGGGTATCAAATGAAAGGTCTCAACAAGTAGAATAGAGGTACAATTTACTATGCAAAATTGAAATTTAAGATGGCCGCCGCTACCAAAAGGCTAATAACAATTTTTTATCAATCCCACCAATATGGGTATCAAATGAAAGGACTTCACAAGTAGAAAACTGTCAGTAACTCCAGCGGGGCCCAACAGGGCCAAGGCCTGCCTGGGCTGCGAGATTGTTCGAAAGAGTTACCGCGCCCTGGTACTATAAAGGGCCTATGACGGAACAAAACGGTTTTTAGTCAAGAGTCTGGCACTCCCTCACCTGGTGGTTCCGGTCATATTAGACTAAAATAAAAACGTGGGGCCCCTGTGAAATCCTACCTATGGCAAAGCATATCTTTATACTTTGGTAGATCATGAGCTCGGCGTTCGCTGGTGAAGCCGCTACGGCTGATTATTGATTGTCAAAATCTCTAGTTACGATTATAGTAAGTCGATGCAATCCACACCTATTATACCTCTAGAAGAAAGTACTACAGCAATAGTTAATGGGCCCCACGTTTTTATTTTAGTCTAATATGACCGGGACCACCTACGTAGGTTGACAGGTAAGTAACTATTTTTTTATTTTCTAGTTTTCAGTGCACATAAGATAAAACCGTTTAACTTAAAAGTTTTTTTACCGATTTTTTTTTTTATAAAATAGGTGAGAATTCGTTATTTTGGTAGTGTTTAAATATTCGTTCAATTACTAATTATTAATAGTTTGCATTTTATTTCTTTTTAGGTGAAGAAGTAGTTTGTACGCCTAGATTTAGAATTGGATAGGCTGGTCTTTAGTATTTCTTCCTCTCTTTACACAAAGTCCGAATTTAACGCGGACGAAGTCGCTGGCAGAAGCTAGTAATTGACTAACAGCCAGTTTCTTCATCAAAAGTTAAAGCCAAAGTAAAAGTCAAAGTAATGTCTAAAGTAAAAGTAACGGTTAAATTCAAATTTTCTATGAATTTTGCTGTCACTTTAGCCTTGAAAAAACGAATTTGACCGTTACTTTAACTTTAGACATTACTTTAACTTTAACTTTTGATGAAGAAACTGGCCGTAAATCAGATTTCTGAATGAGCGTAAGCTAGGACTGAAAGCCTTTTTATATGGAAAAACAATTGGACGGGGTCATCGTTTCATGTTCTATTTCTTTATTTTTAAATAAAGAATCTAAAAAGAAGAAAACATCATAATATGATCTACAGTAACAAAAAAGATTTCAGTTTTTCGAAGTGATCGCAAACTTTTTTTGATGTGTATGTAACCTTACTTCCCTAACTCCGTCCCTGCACCGTCGCGTGTTATCCCCACATTCGTACAATTCTGAGGATGTATTCTGCAGCAGTCTGACCTTGTACAATATAGTCTAAGTACCAGTTAGCTCACTACTTAATGGATAGGAAATGCCTATACTTTTGTTAGTATTCATGTGTTAATGTTAAGTAAATGTTTATTGTTTAGGGAAGAGGGAGTAGTGTTTTCGGGGTGCGTGTGTTTTCGGTGGGTCGGTTGCATTGTGAACTAAAATGTGTAGTATCTTTTTTTTGGGTAGTCGGTTAAGAATTGGTTTGCTATGGAATGGGACGTGTTAAGTGCTTAAACACTACTCTAATAAAATGTGACTGTCTTCCCGGTGATCTTTGTACCAAATATCTTAATCTATACTTATAATAAATCTGTAGAGAGGTCAATTCTGTACATTGAATATATTTCCAAAATAACTATTAGGGGGTGATTAGTGATCGATACTGATGCCAAAAATGCAATCAGTAAAATTTTTGTCTGTCTGTCTGTCTGTCTGTCTGTCTGTCTGTCTGTCTGTCTGTCTGTCTGTATGTTCGTTATGGAAACGAAAACTACTTGACGGATTTCAATGAAACTTGGTACAATGATTCTTCGTACTCCTGGGCAGGTTATAGGATACTTTCCATTACTCTACGGTCAATAGGAGCAGAGCAGTGAAGGTAAATGTTGGGAAAACGGGAGAAGTTACTCCATTTTTTATGCTTCCGTCGCGTGTGCAGCCTTAATGGTTAAAGCTACACAGAAACAATGTATGACGGAAATTTTCTCCTTAAAATTATGTAAAAAATATACCTTGACAGTATATGTCTATCTTTTATGGTTGGCTCACAATAACACGTTTAACTCTCTTTGCGCAAAGTCCAAATCTAACGCGGACGAAGTCGCTGGCAGAAGCTAGTTAGATATAAGAATAATCTCTCAGCCGTTTAAGCGTGACTGCTGTACGTCGATTCTATAAAATTCGAACGACAACTCACATTTCACTTCACATTTCACTTCGCTATTCACACTCACTTCACATTCGGTTCAAAACGTTCTAAAAGTCATCTCATACTTTATCTGTCAAAATCTCGAGTTTAATTTAGTTCAACTCGAAAACACGCTCGCAAGAGTAGCGCTAGTGTAGTAACTCACGGCGGATTCAGATGCGAAGTTTAGAGTGAAGTCTTATAGAATAGTACTACTGAACACATAGATAGTTTTGAATTTGTAATATCAATCACGAATTGAGGATATGGATCACTTTTCATAAATCCTTTATTCACTCTCAGCATTAAATTCATACGGATCCAAATATTCATACAACATAACAGCACCAGGAAATCTTTGAAAGATAACTCATTACTTTTCAATTGGAAATGAGTAATAAAAAAACGTGTTTTTCTTCATTTGTAGGTGTCTCCGTCGGCCGGAGATTGGAAATCTTTCCTTTTTAACCGACTCGAAATGCAGGAATGCTCATCTTTAATCACTTGGTTTGAAATTGTAATATTTTGCGGAGACTGATTACAATATCTGAATGAAGAATTTGACGTAGTAGTGAATAAAGTATCAGAAACTATCTTGAGAACTTAATATTGAAAATAAGAAGTGGTATGGATTTCCTAGTCTTAAAACTATTTTTATTTTCTTTATAATAATGTTTGAAACATACAGAACCGGTTCTTCAAACCATGCAGACAATATTTGTGTTGCTGGGTAGTTTGTTCCACCACTTCTTCTTCATAGCAAAAACACATAGGAAGTGATGCAGGGCGGGCTTTTCTGGGGCTGATTTTCCGCCTTTTTTGAATAAATGACTTTAATCTTTTAATAAAATGTGAAAAGATAATTATACTTTCCCGCATTTCTTGCATTTTCTGCAATGCGTGTATATTCAGAAGTTTAATTTAATCGGTGATGTTTTTTTATAGTTACAGTTTATTTAAATCATGTAGTTACAAAACCCAAAGTAATTATACTTATTGTTCAGTAATATCTAATACTGCACATAAAATATAACGATCTCGAGAATTTCCATAATAATGGCTATTGAAGAAAACTTCGAGAACTAATGCAAATGTTAACAGTTACCAATTATAAACCGAAGGTTATTCCAATATTGATTATTCGTAATTGCTAATCGACCATTCTGACTCTGAAATTGGAATAAATTAATTTCATTTTAATTATGAGATCTCAGTTTAGGCTCAGCATTATTTTTTAAATTAAATCTAATGTTTTCTACGAGACTATGATGACTCCATCGTTGTCTGTGTCTTGTAAAAGTCTTGAAACTCAAAAACTTTAAACTCCGTAGAGTGCCATATTACGGCCTGTATTCAACTATCGATATCTTGGAATCGACTCACCTAGCGATTTTCTTTTTTTTTCGAAGATAGTAAAATTATATACAAATATTTTTTTTAAATATTTAGAACAAAAATAGTCACGTTGGAATAATACTTTTATACAAAACTAGCCGTTTTCCCGTAGTTTCACCCGCGTCCCGTGGGAACTACTGCCCGCACCGGGATTAAATATAGCCTATGTTACTCGCAGATAATATAGCTTTCTAATAATTAAAGAATATTTAAAATCGGTCCAGTAGTTTTTGAGTTTATCCATTACAACCAAACAAAGTTTTCCTCTTTATAATATTAGTATAGATAAGTGGTACTTATCAATCATTATATTCGACCTATAAAGACATCCTTACCCACACAAAACATAATTTGCGTATTCCCAAACAATTTTATGGAAAAAAATTCTATTAGCACCAAAATAGATTGCTTTAAGCCTTTTTGCGCGATTCTCCTTTTAGCCAAAATTCGTTTTTCGCAAGAAATAGCCAATTTATTTTCCGCTTGGTCCTGTCCTATCATTTGGCGTTTCGAAGTGTTTTTTTAAATTGAAATAAATAATATCCTTTTAATATTTGTTCGGTATCAATGTTTTTGATGCTTTTGTTGCGAAAATGTATTTAGAATAAGGAGTTGGATGTTATTTTCTTGTTTTGAATTGAGAAGTAATTTTTCGATTACTTTCTTGTTGTGAATTTTCCAATTGATGCCATTGCAGCATTACTTTCTTTGCCATTCGAAAGATCACCAGACCAGGCAGAGAGTTTTTCAGATAATCTTAAGAAGCTGTAGGTGTAAACCATATATAAAAAAAAAATATTGAGATTACTGGGATTTTTTCTAAATTATTAGACTATGAAATTACTTAATACTTACTTCCCTACGGCCAAGACATATACATCATACAATGATTGATAGTCTTGACAATATTGTCCTGAATTAATGAAAATATACATAAATCTGTAACATGCAACTGTTTTTTGTCCCCAATAAATAAACATACTCCGTCTTACCACAAAAACTTTTAAACGTCAGTTTAAGACTTGTCTAAAAATATGTCAGATTATGACGTTGACATATGGTTCATTTTGCAGCCACAATTTTTTTAGACAAGTGTAAACAGGTGGTTAAGTTTTTGTAGTAAGGCCAACTCCGTCTTACCACAAAAACTTTTAAACGTCAGTTTAAGACTTGTCTAAACAAATGTCAATTATGACGTTGAAATAAGGTCCATTTTGCAGCCACACTTTTTTTAGACAAGTGTTTGGCACATGTTTAAAAGTTTTTGTAAGACCGACTAAGTTTTAAAGAGAAAATGTTACATCTAAAATTATCTCCACAATTTTACATCAAACCTCTACTTCTATCAGGCCTAATAGCCCAAGTTAAACAGTTAAGCAACCAGCTAGTTGCTATCTAGCTCATCTTAATACTTTTTAGCAAAATACTCTAAAACTTATGATACCCGTTTGTAAGTTATTTTGAAACTCGAAACCATTTTGTGGCTAACTTCGAGCTCATATAAGTTAGTAAGGTAAGCTAGTGCTTAAAAGGCAGAGAGGTTAAAATAAACGTTAGATATTTACACTAGTAGGTACATATTTTCTAAGTCTATCTTAGACACCATTGGCTGATAAAAAGGTGAAGGAAAACATCTTGAGGAAACCTAGACTGTAAAGTCTGAAATCACCAACCCGTATTGAGCAAGCGTGGTGATTAATGCTCAATCCTTCTCCGTGTGAGAGGAGGCCTGTGCCCAGCAGTGGGATAGTAAAAAGGCTGTAACTACTATTTATACTATTTATGGAATAAGGGCAGGAGGAACTATTACATATTTACACTAGAGTACAAACACACTGCATACTAAAAAGTCGGCCGACAATTTGTTCGGGCTCTAACTCGGTATGGACAAGAAAGGTAGTGCGCACATAACAACGATCAGGTATTCGGACGTTATTAGTTCGACTAACAACTTTGATTAAATTCACGATTTTCTTAAAAAAAAAAAAAATTCCAACCATCGGGCCAGCAGTCGGCCGCCTGTTTAATTTGTAGTGTACTTCATATTTACTACTTTTTCCGTCATAATATCACAACTTAAGATATAAATAGCACTAATTTAACACTGTTATCATTGAGCATTTAACACAAAAATATTAATTACAAAAAACATTTACAAAGAAATTACACGGTAAGAAATAATCGCTACGACAAGCGTAGGCGGCTACGTGCGTAGTATCTTGTGCTATTAAATCGCGCGTAGCCGCCGTAGCCGCCTACGCGCGTAGCATTTAGCCGCACGGCTACGCTTTATTGTGGTTGCTACGAATATTTACCAACAGAATAAATTGGTTTGTTTTTGACTGTCGAACTAAAATATGTTTATATAAGCTTTATATACTATGTACATGGGATATTTTTAACTCAAGCCCAAAATAAACAAAATCTTCCGCCTTATAATATCACTATAGATTGGTGCGTCACGGTAGTACCATCCCACATCTCCCCCCGTAACATCCAGACACTCTTCCGACAATTTCCCGCGAGACACAAACTATCAAGCATAACCGCTAGGCTTTAGTTCTGCAGAGATTGAATATTGAACACAGTTTTGTAGGCATTAGGCTTTATAATAAATATTGTGTTTTTATTTTAAACTTAATAATACACTCCATGCACTTCACTTACGCAGTAATAACTGTGTACACAGGAATATTGAAAAAATATCTTCTGCCAGTGGGTATACGCGTGTCTTCTGAAAACTACTAATTGATTTTTATATACTTTGTGTATACAATTTGGCATTGTGATATTTTTAATATCTATACTAATATTATAAAGCTTAAAAGTTTGTTTGTTTGAACGCGCTAATCTCAGGAACTACTGGTCCGATTTGAAAAATTCTTTGAGTGTTAGATAGCCCATTTATCGAGGAAGGCTATAGGCTACTTTTGATCCGGGTCCGTGCCGAGGTTTCCACGGGATGCGGGTGAAACCGCTGGCAGAAGCTAGTTTTGTATACGGTTCTTCAAACCATACAGACAGACATGAGTTGCTGGGGAATTTGTTGCGCCACTTCTTCTTCCCAGCAAAAACACATAGGAAGTGGTGAAGGGCGGGCGTTTTGGGGGCTGTCTTTTGTAAATTTGACCTTCAAAAAGTGCTGATTTTCAACCTTGTTGTTACAGCCTTTTTTTATCGTCCCACTGCTGGGCTCAGGCCTCCTCTCACACGGAGAAGGATTGAGCATTAATCACCACGCTTGCTCAATGCGGGTTGGTGATTTCAGAATATATAGTCCAGGTTTCCTCAAGATGTTTTCCTTCACCTTTTTATCAGCCATTGGTGTCCAAGATATACTTAGAAAGTACATACAAACTTAGAAAAGTTGCATTGGTACTTGCCTGACCTGGGATCGAACCCGCGCCCTCATACTTGAGAGGATTTTCAACCTACTTTGAATAAATTAATTTTTATCTTTATCTTATATCTTTACTGCGCTTACCCAGTAGCCTTCCTCGATGAACGAGCTATCAAACACTGAAATAATTTTTACATCAGATGAGTTTGTAGTATAAAATAATTACTACCCTCAAAAAGTTCCCGTTAAATCCCCTGCAGGTGAAACCGCGAAAAACAGCCAATATTCTCTTTATGAGTAGGTATAGCAAGATAAACACAGAAACAATAAAACAATTCACGTTTATTCAAAATGTATTGTTTTCACATTTGCTTGAATAAATTCTGAAAATATAATGTTAAATGCTGAAACCATTTGTTCGTGACCACAAAAGCTGCAGTGAAATAATTGTCGAATAAAATGTACACTAATCTATACTAATATTATAAAGCTGAAGAGTTTGTTTGTTTGTTTGTTTGTTTGAACGCGCTAATCTCAGGAACTACTGGTCCGATTTTAATTTTTTTTTCAGTGTTAGATAGCCCATTTATCGAGGAAGGCTATAGGCTACTTTTTATCCCGGTACGGGAAGTAGTTCCCACGGGGTGCGGGTGAAACCGCTGGCAGAAGCTAGTAAATAATAAAGAGAGAACATTTTTTGTTTGTTTGTACGCTGAAAGCTCCGAAACTATCGAATCGATTTCAATAATCTTTCACTATTGGAAAGCTACACTGTCGCCACGTAACAAGGTTTTCATCCCGATAAGGGAAGAAATTTCTCCGGGACGCGGGTGGAACTGCGGGAAAACAGCTAATCTATAGTAATATAACATAGAGACATAATTTTTTGGGTACAATGGGTAAAACGGGACCCTATTGTTTTCGCTCCTCTGTCCGTCCGTCCGTCCGTCCGTCCGTCACCAGGCTGTATCTCATGAACCGTAATCGTTAGAGAGTTGAAATTTTCACAGATTATGTATTTCTGTTGCAACTATAACAACAAATACTGAAAACTAGAATAACATAAATATTTCGGGTGGCTCCCATACAACAAACGTGATTTTTGCTCACTTTTGCTCAATATCGATAACGGCAACAGGTAGAGATGCGGTTTTAAAAATAATGGTACGGAACCCTTCGTGCGCGAGTCCGACTCGCACTTGGCCGGTTTTTGTTTGCTTATATGTTTGTTAGTACCCAGGCTCCGAACTGACTTTATCTCGGAATGGGCAATAGTCCCCTAGGAACGCGAGTGAAACCACGGAAAAACGGCTAGTTCTGAATATTCACACAGAAACATGTAGACGGTGCAATCCTCGTCGAATAAAATTGTAGATAAAATTGGAAACTAAAGTGAAATCCGGAAGAATTTCCGCAACTTACTAGTAAAATGTATAAATAATAAGTTGCTTTGTGTCGATGTTGAAAACGATTTTAAATTCGATCTGTTATTCTCACAGATTAATAATATCATAGAGCGATATAAGTATTGGGTCATCTTCTAACACTGCTATATTAATTTCTTGTTAAGTTTGATTTCAAGAAATTACAATATGTAATAAATAAAGAAGGCGTTACTTTAAAATAAGAATTATTTGTAGGATTCCTTAGAAATGTCTATTTAAAAAAAAAATATCATCTATACTTTTTTATTTAATCATACATAGAACTGTCTTCAATTCATTAGTATCAAAACATTAAAAAACAAACGTAACTGCTTAAGATAACTCTATTAAATCTATGTAGTTCATACCAGTCCCTGGGAATAGGAATAGAATTCATTTCACTAAACTAAGCATAATCGTATAATCCACATGTTCCGATTCACCACATGAAAAGTAGCGTCAAAATAAATCACTATGAGAATAAAATCGATACATCTATTGAGCTGTAAAATCGCTGTACCGCGTCCGTCCATCGCTCGTTTGTCAAACTAATCAATTTGAACTTAATCCCTTTGTAATAGAATTCAATTTCCTTCGAATAGAGTCTGTGGCTTTATATTTTGCATTCGGCTTGAATCCGGTGTTGAGGTACGGGTTAGTGAAGATTTTTAGTAGTAAGAAACTGAGAGGAATTTTATTATAAAGAAGATAATTTTAAGTTGTTCTTGGAAATAGTTTAACTTTTAAAGTGATAGAATTGGTCATAATTATAATACTGAGAAATCTATACTAATATTATAAAATTTAAAATTTTGACGACCTCGATGGCACAATGGTCACTACGCCGGATTGCCGAACCTGAGGTCCCGGGTTCGATCCCCGGTTCGGTCGACATTTGTGTGATGAGCATGCTTGTTGGCCGTGGTCTGGGTGTTACAATATGTATTTATAAATATGTATTATGTATATATGTAGCTATATGTAGTTTATCAGTTGTGTTAGCACCCATAACACAAGTTAATTAATAACTTACCATGGGGCTAACCGACCGTGTGTGTAAAGGTGTCCTGACATTATTATTATCATTATTTATTATTATCATTATCATAAAGCTGAAGAGTTTGTTTGTTTGTTTGTTTGAACGCGCTAATCTCAGGAACTACTGGTCCGATTTGAAAATTTCTTTCAGTGTTAGATAGCCCATTTATCGAGGAAGGCTATAGGCTACTTTTTAACCGGTACGGGCAGTAGTTCCCACGGGATGCGGGTGAAACCGCTGGCAGAAGCTAGTGTTGACATATAGTGACAACTTTGGTAGTTATTAACTTTTTTGGTGCTTTTCCACCATTTGCAATTTTCGTACTAATTTTCTTACTCTGGGGGTGTATATTGTATAGCTGTAATACATAGTCGTTCCCATCAAACATATGTATTGTTGCGTAGAAGAAGATGAGCTGTTAAAATGGTCATTAATTCAAAAGCTTATCTTCCGAACGTGGATAAAACTGTGAGTAACTAAGTAAATAAAAATATCAATTTTCATAACCCGGTCTCAACAAACCGTTTAAAGTTAATACAAGCAAATATTCAAACTGCAGTTACCACAGTTTAACCGCAACGACAGCAATATAAATGCAGTGAGAACATGTTTAACATCGAATCAGGCGATAATGAGCGCTCCTAATGGTTTGAGGCGGCAAAAACTACGTCTGAGGTAACGGTGAGCGACGGTGAAAAATCTTTGAAAGATTCTATCGTGCACTTAAATATATAATGATTTTGTGCAAGAAGTTATTGTCGCCTGCAGTATTTGTTGATTTCAGGGCACCATTATTTGGTTGCTTTATTCAAAATCACACTCATAATGAGTGTGATTTTCAATTTCTTTATTAACTCATTATATTAACTAACACTCATTATTACCACACGAAAATTAGAAACGAAAATGTTTTGAAGTGTGGATGCAGTAGCAAGGTCATGTTCAATGAACATGTTCTACCGGAACCGATTGCGATACACGGCGCCGTTCTCGAAGTTGTTCGAAAATATGTATACCTCGGGCAGACATTGCAGTTAGGTAGAAACAACTTTGAGGACGAGGTGAATAGGAGAATTCAGTTGGGTTGGGCTGCATTTGGGAAGCTACGTCGAGTCCTAACAGCGTCGATCCCACAGTGCCTAAAGACAAAAGTCTTCAATCAGTGCGTCCTACCTGTCATGACTTACGGAGCCGAAACGTGGACACTGACGGTACGGCTGGTCCACAAGCTTAAAGTCGCTCAGCGGGCTATGGAAAGGGCTATGCTCGGCATTTCTCTGAGGGATCGCATCAGAAATGAGGTAATCCGTCAGAGAACCAAGGTCATCGACATAGCCCACCAAATCAGCAGGCTGAAGTGGCAGTGGGCTGGCCATATTAGCCGAAGAACCGATAACCGTTGGGGTAAACGAGTTCTAGAGTGGAGACCACGCCTCGGCAAACGTAGTGTAGGACGTCCTCAGGCACGGTGGAGTGATGACTTGCGCAAGACGGCTGGCAGGAGCTGGATGCGAGAAGCCGAAAATCGATCTCAATGGCGTGCACTTGGAGAGGCCTATGTCCAGCAGTGGACTGCGATAGGCTGATGATGATGCAGTAGCATAATAATCTGTATAAGATCTGTAGTCCCGAGGTCTGGTAGAGACACAACATACAGACATTCGTTTAGTTCGTTGTTAACCAGGTAATTAAAAAAAAACTTAATTTGTAGTTTACTATAGAAGCCTTTCTTAACAATGTTCTATTAACTACCAAATTAAGTACACTTTTGTTCTATTAGTTATTTAATTAACTGGCTTTTACGTGCCAACACAAACTCTACCCTACTTCACCGTCACGTAAACAGTTTACCCTTTCATGACCTTCACACTACGACCCTTTCCCATTTCTTTTTATCTGCCATCAAAACACCTTTAAAGATAGTTCCGAAACGTAACGTATCTCCAACCGATCTTAATTACTTCCTCTTCTTAGATTATTTAACAAACTGGAACTGCCATGACCAGTCTCTATGTGAAAAACTGTCAATTTACACGTGGGGAACGAGGCAATGCTTCAAATAGTGATAGCTTATTTACGCATTTTTGACCACACCGTTACTAAACCATTTGTGGTTTCTCTGGTAATTACTGAACTGCATTTACCTCTAAGCGAACGAGTTTCTTTTTTATAGTACCTAAATAATGTAATTCTTGATCTCTTGTGTACATTTTACTATTATGTTTTTAGAGTTGCAGTTTATCTCATATAACTTTATCAGCTTACTATCGTTATATAACCGAGTCATGGAGTTGCTTGCTGGGTTTTCTCCACGAGACCAACTTTTTGGAACGGTGCAAATAGTGTGACGTTTCACAATAGTAGCCTATTTAAAATAAAAATATTTCACTTTGAAACAACGGTTCCGTATCTTCAGCAAAGGCACAGCAATGGCGTGTCAAATTAGTTACATGCTCTAAGTTCCTCTTACAAGAAATTGAGACGGTAAGATCGAATGTTACCCCGATTCGGGTCATTATTGAGACCCAATCGTAATCAACATCAAGATTGAAGACATTAATAAGAATGATCTTAGTCGGTAAATTCTTCTAAGCTATTTGTTAAACATTAGCAATTTGATAAGACATAGCTGTCCCAATTGTATTTATAAGAGTTTTAATTTGACTTTTTTGTTTATGGAGTCTTTAATTGCTTTCTTTCTTGTATGCTATGTATCTCTTAGGGATTAAATTTCCTGATTTATCTGCTGGCACTGTGTCGTCATGTTTTAACTTACATTTTAGGGCATAAATTTTCCCACTTACCACCTCTAACGTGTCGTCTAAAGTAAAGTGTGTGTTTAAAGTGAAGTGGTGTCTACTTTTTGGTCAGACCTTAGTGAGATGTAACTTTTATGAGATCTAGCTTGAATTCTGACAGCATAAGGTAAAGTCTAAGGTAATTTCCGAGACCCGCAAAAAAAAATAAAACTATACATCCATACCAAAACGACACAGCAAAGATAACAAATAAATTTGTAAACATGAAAAGGAAAAATACCTTCAAAAGAATTGGTAAGTCAAATGCCTTCCATATTAAGGCCCCAGTACACGATGACCCAAGTGCGGCCAATACACGCCATCACCAATGTGTACACGGGTTATTGGTGCAGGTTGGCGGACATTTGTCAAGGTTGGCGCGCATTCGGCGAGTTGTCGGTTTTTTGGGCACACATCAAACGAATCGTGGCCCAGCTTGGCGTGTGGTGTTTACACATTCGGCCAATGTTTAGTTCGTCACCGGCCGCTGAAGATAGTACACTTTTGTGTTGTGTATAACAATAAATAAAGTAGTAAATATAGTAGTGTAGTATAATATAAATATAGTATTGTAGTATACAAATAAACAGCCGCAGCCGTAACTACCTCGACGTCCATCGCAAGTGGTTTGCCAGGCAGCAATGAGCCATGCGCCAATGTGTAAACACCATTTGATCGTGCGTGGCCTACATTTGTGCATTGCAAAGCTTGGCCCAACACAGGCCAACGTGTACTGGGGGCTTTATATAGAAGGGAAGTAAAAAAATGCTACTTTAGTAGGCATAAATATGTAAATTACACCTGACCCTACTCAATGTGACTACGTTTCATACAACAAATATTTTATTTGAGGGTTCCGTGTAGGATAATTATTTAAAAAGGGGATCATCTGCCTAGCTTTAAAAAGGATATTCTTTGAACATTTGTGGCCTTACTACAAAAACTTAACCACCTGTTTTACACTTGTCTAAGAAAATTGTGGCTGCAAAATGAACCATATGTCAACGTCATAATTTGTAAATTTTTTAGGCAAGTCTTAAACTGACATTTAAAAGTTTTTGTGGTAAGACGGTTTATGTTGAATCTACGTGTTATGATGTTTGTGTGTTATAATGTTGATACGCTGTGTACTTGTAGTGTTATGAGGACCTCAAGATCCTTATCGAGAACTCGCTGTTTCTCGATTTTGCACTCCTCCCGAGAAACTTCTTTCCATACCCGGATTAAAATATAGCCTATGTCACCCGGGATAGTGTAGCTTTCAAACAGTGAAAGATTTGTTTAATCGGTCAAGTAGTTTCGGAGCCTTTGGAGTAGGTAACCAACAAACAACAAAAAAATATATAAGTATAGATTACATGTTTTTATGTGCAGAAATATAACTTAACCTTACTCCTCTATATAAATGCACTATAAACAGCTTACAACCTCTAACTTGTCCCAACTATTGGACCTTTCTAAAACTAGATTTGGCAATTACCAATTTATCGCTCCCACTGGACTCCGACTTTGTTCGGCGAAAGTCCCAATGTCCCACTCACGTTTGACTTCCAAATAAAACTTCGAAAGTCGTTTGATCGTCGCAAATGTAACCTAATCCTGTTTAGATTGAATGTCGCTTCGAGGTATTTTGGTAATCATGTATCATGTATGTATTTAGTATGATATGTTATTATGGGATTTAATCTGTTCCGTTGCTTCAAGAATAGTAACCCTAAGAGCTACGGTACTCTTTTACGTATAACTGCTGTTGCAAGCTGTTACCCGCGGTTTCACCAGCAACTGGTGGAAACTACTTCCCGTACTTGGATAAAATATAGCCTATCTCACTCGGGGTTAGCGTAGCGTTTGAAACGCTTAAACAGCGAAATAATTTTTCAGAAAGATTTGATAGTTTCGAAGTCGTTTGGAAAGAAACAAAAATCATATGAAAGCTCGTTGCTGTTCATCGAAGCCTATTGAAATAAGATACAAAAAGATTTCTATACCTCGAAGACATATCTAACACATCACCAAATTTTACATTCACACAAAAAAATCTTGCACCCTAAAAATCAAGAATTACGTAATTCTTTCCACATCCTCGGGTCGTATGGACCCAGTGGTCTGGAAACTGCTAACAGTCGTAACGTCAGGGTTCATTGGTTCCTCAAAACTAGCCACAGTCTAAAATGATTAGGTCAGTCATGCGAGATACATTCGTGTTCATGACTGTCTTGGTCCGCTGGTAATGTGTGCTTCGATGTTTGATAGTCTGTGACAGAAAATTGAATAAGGTTGGAACACGAATTTGAATCACGGTTCAGTAGGTTATGATTCCAGTGTAGACATTCTTAGTATAATGTGAAAAAAAACGGTCTGTATAAAGTAGATTCTAAGATGTATGTTGTACCTACGTACTAAATAAATGGACTTTGTCTGAATTAAAAACATATTATAAGGTACTAGCTTCTGCCAGCGGTTTCACCCGCATCCCGTGGGAACTACTTCCCGTACCGGGATAAAAAGTAGCCTATAGCCTTCCTCGATAAATAGGCTATCTAATACTGAAAGAATTTTTCAAATCGGACCAGTAGTTCCTGAGATTAGCGCGTTCAAACAAACAAACAAACTCTTCAGCTTTATAATATTAGTATAGATTACAACATATACTAAATACAAGGTGTTGATTTGCATTTGTGCCATACTTCAGGAGGAGGACATAAAATACGTAAATAATCGATTGGAATTACAGTTGAGGGGAAATAGCTAATATGCACTGCTTTTTTTGTCATTGTAATGTCATAGTATTTCAGAAGTAATCCAATTTTATGAATGAAATTTATGAATAATCGTTGCGTATGCTTTGTGTTTGCGTTTGTGTGAGGGCGCAGCACGGTTTTAAGGCCAGTAACACACGCGCCAAGTTTAAATACGGCTAGATGACATCGACGGATTTCCGAAAAAAAATTAAAATCAAAAAATTTTGTACCAATTTTTTTGTTGATTTGGGTTGAGAATCATTAGTATAATTACGTCCTTGACTATGGCACGGATGCAAATCAACAGCTTGTATATGAAAACATTTTATGAATAATAGAATAAAACTTTTTTTATTCAAATTAATATTTGAATGATACTGACATTTATTAACATCGGAATAACTTACCTTCTGCGGCTAAAATATAAAGAACTTATAACATCTTTAGTTTAGTACATAAACCATTTTCCTCATATTACAGGTGAACTTTAACTTGATGGAGTAAAACCTGAAGACTTTGTTCCTTACTACCATGTTGCTCGACGTTAGTATGTTATGGGACTTTTATGTTCTAGTATAAGCGATTAAAAGTGTCGATTAAGGAATTTATAGGTCCATACTGATGTTATAACTAAAGTCTTGAACAGATTTTATATTTTACCAGTTTATAACGCACCTGTTAAAGTTTGTTATTAATAACTAGCCGTTTTCCCGCGGTTTCACCCGCGTCCCGTGGGAGCTACTGCCCGCACCGGGATAAAATATAGCCTATGTTACTCGCAGATAATATAGCTTTCTAATGGTGAAAGATTATTTAAAATTGGTCCAGTAGTTTTTGAGTTTATCCATTACAACCAAACAAACAAAGTTTTCCTCTTTATAATATTAGTATAGAAAAATAAAGCTTTTTTTATAAATTCAGTATTCTTAGTTTTTTTACATGCAGCTTTTGACTACATTAATTCGATTTATCCGAATACCGAAAGAATTCCTCGACGCGGTTGAAACCACAAGAAACGGCTAGAACTGAAATTACAAATCCTAACAATAGGAATACACATCACTACATAGTATAAAACAAAGTCGCTTTTTCTGTCCCTATGTCCCTTTGTACGCTTATACCTTCAAAACTACGCAACCGATTTTCATGCAGTTTTCTTTAATAGATAGAGTGATTAAAGAGGAAGGTTTATATGTATAACAACATACAATTATTAGTGGGAAAATACTATTATCCCGTGCGAAGCCGGAGCGGGTCGCTAGTAATTTCTATACCAACGTTAACTATATCTTTCCTTTATATATCAACTACAAAGATAACTTTACCATAAAGATATGATGGTCCGCAAAGAAAAAGCGATATGGTGGTCCTATACAAAAGGTTTAGCAGGTCTGTCCTAAAGATGACTGTTATCAGTATACGTTTAGGGTTAGCCTGATAAGATATAACAATATTATTCCCGTAAACGCTCCCCTAGGACTTTCAAAAATACCTTATTAAGTTTTGAAATATATTCTTTGTATTGTTATTTTTTATTGTATTACATATTGCATTATTGTACATGTTACAAACTAGCCGTTTTCCCGCGGTTTCACCCGCATCCCATGGGAACTACTGCCCGTACCGGGATAAAATATAGCCTATGTTACTCGCAGATAATATAGCTTTCTAATGGTGAAAGAATAATTAAAATCGGTCCAGTAGTTTTTGAGTTTATCCATTACAACCAAACAAACGAACAAAGTTTTCCTCTTTATAATATAAGTATAGACAACATCATACGTTAAAGTACTCAGAAGACTGGTTGAATTAACACTCTGAAGAATAAGGCAACGCAAAGGTTGTTTAACCCGCATTCTGTTCTCATTATTTCACCGTTATTTCAGCGTGATTGAGAACAATCACTCAACAACCACCACATCATATAATTCGAGTAAGGCTTATAATTTACTAGCTTCTGCCAGCGGTTTCACCCGCATCTCGTGGGAACTACTTCCCGTACCGGGTTAAAAAGTAGCCTATAGCCTTCCTCGATAAATGGGCTATCTAACACTGAAAGAAATTTTCAAATCGGACCAGTAGTTCCTGAGATTAGCGCGTTCAAACAAACAAACAAACTCTTTAGCTTAATAATATTAGTATAGATTCGAACTTCAACCATTTTACCTAACTTCATAATTCAGTCTAACCAGCCAATGGGAAATAGAACGGTGTGTTTACCACAGCGTCCCCTCCCCTCTGTCATAATTTCCCACGGGCCTCATAAGACGACGAAGGGATTATTTCAAAAGGCTATCCTTATTTACGGTGTTATTTTTCAATTGTGTACAAAAAACACTGTCATGTTATACGAATTTTTGTATCTTCATCTAACCAGCCTTTTTATAGCAATTTCGTGGTTGGTGGGTTTTCCTCGAGACATTTTTTAACCTCTCTGCTTAACAGCCATATTAGATTGTAATTTAAAGTTATAATTTAGAATTTTGTATGTATTCTTTCATGAGGATCGAACGTCCTTTTTTAGTTATCCTAGGCTGTCCCACTACTGGGTAAATGCATCTTATTTCCACGCTTTCCGATCTTTTGAACGATCTCACCTGTCTCGATGATAGGTGTCTAGGTCGTCACGCCATCATATACCAAAGCAAAGGAAGCTACCTTATTGGCCGTCGATAGCGTGATCGCCCTAAACGGGAATCGCATCTCTATACATCTATCAAACACAGATAAACAAACTCCATAACCAAAGCAATCAACCCCTAATCTCGATATAAATCTATATATATGTTATGGACCATGTGATTAATTCGGGCATTATTTATAATGCCCGAGCATTATGAATAATGTCTAGCTTTATCGGGCCAAGTGATTAATAACTATCTTAACTTCATTATTTATCACATTGCACGGGCATTATTATATTGCTACATGACAGTTGGGCAATTTGATAATAAAGCTATATTTTATGCGGTGCGAGGGTGGCAGTTGTTCTAATAAATAAATTCTGTTACTTGCTACATATTTTATGATTATTGTTTCGAAAATTATATGTTCTTTTTTAATGGGAAATTTTAAGTCTAACCACAAAATTATTTATTGGACAATTGTCATCTAATTTACTTACTCGGCATCGTTTTTCTTGATCTCATTTTTCTTGGCTCGTTTTTTTTATGGTAGAATTTAATTTGGATTCAAAACATTGTATTAAAAATTGAAGTCAGTGACGAAAACGAATCGCTGCAAACCCGACTCCACGTAGTCTTGTCTGCCCTACCCCTAGAGTGCAATTCAAAACCGCGTAGGCGCGGAGGGTCAAGGCGGCCTGCGAGCTGAGGCGCAGGTAGTTTTAACGCTCGCCGCCGCGGCTGAGGCTGGCCGGCGGAGCCGGCCAGCAAGCCGAAGCTGCGGTGGTGAGCGTGAAAACCATCTGCGACGATAAGCTCGCATGGTACCGCCGGAGCCCCGCAGCGCCGGAGCCGTGACAGAAGCCATGCTTGCTGCATGTTGCATGCTATTAATATTTAGTTTAAGTTAAATGTCAATAACAATAAAAAAAAATGAAATTAAATATGTTTATATTACTTTGCCCAAAAGGTCACGGGCAATATGTATAGTGCCCGGTCAATTTGATTATTTGAATAATTATTATCAAATTGCACTCTCATATTGGGCATTTTTCATAATGACCGGGCATTATGTATAATGCCCAATTTATCACTTGGTCCATAACATATATAAAAGAAAGTCGTGTTAGTTACTCCACTTATAACTCAAGAACGGCTGAACTGATTTAGCTGAAAACTGGCAGGGAGGTAGTTTAGAGCCAGGAGAAGGACATAGGATAGTTTTTATTACAAGAAAATGAAAATAAAAAATACAATTTATTCCGGACATACAGCGCCATCTATTGTTCAAACCAAAAATCTGCCGGGTGCCCTATTCCACGCGAACGAAGTCGCGGGCAAAAGCTAGTAGAATATAACCACGATATCCCCTGACACCATATAGGTACTCAAATACATACATACCTACCTACTTTCTTATACTCGTACATCAATCCTTATTAATAATACGAAAATATGTGTGTTACTATCACCTTTAAATACTGAATATCTTCAAAACCACGAGGGTAGCAACTGGTAGCAACTAATGGTAGCTGGAAGCAACTAGGTAGCAACTCTCTATATGTATTTCGAGAGGATCGGTGAATTGTGACAGCGATACTGACGCAGACGCTAAATTGGCTCAACCGATTGGGATTGTATTTAGAACAGAGACAAGTGATACTCTGGAAACGGATTTAGATTAATTTTTATCTGAGTATCAACTAAGATACATTCATATGGGTCCATTGACAATGGCGCGGTCAGTCCATGGAAAGGAGACTGGAAGCCGGCCCCAACATTTGCAAACGCTAGGCAGATGACAGTAGTTCTCCAAGGACGCGAGTAAAACCGCGAGTATAAGCTATTTGCTGAATATGTGTGCATTACCTTATTACGGCTTTGGCTCCCACGCTCGGGAACCTATGTAATTGCCGGCGAAATTGTTCCAAATCCCTAAAGGGGAGGGATTAAAGTGGATACAACTTGTATCTGTGGGTATCTTTATGCTATCTTGTTGGGGATAAGCTGAGTGAGTGGTGGGGATAACATTTTTATATGTCTTGATGGGGAGTATGCCCTTTGTAAGTTTTGTCATATGATGATGACTGATCCTGCTTTCAACCCAGCTTTATTTGTAATCGGCGCAGTTTACATACTTCTCTGTTTTCATACAAGTGACATTCTTTTCAGTCATATCGTCGCTCAGATATCTTATGTAAATCCGATTTCAGTAAATATAGATTCGACCAGAGATGGGTAACGTATACAGTACTGCTTAAAAAAACCAGGGGCTGCTTAAGCCTGCTTAAGCGAAAATTCAACTGCGTTGTTAATTTTTTAACCGACTTCCCAAAAAGGAGGAGGTTCTCAATTCGGCCGGTATGTTTTTTTTTTTTTTTTTTTCTATGTATGTACATCGATTACTCCGAGGTTTATAGACCGATTTACGTGATTCTTTTTTTGTTCGACGCGGAATAGCTGCCAGTTGGTCCCATAGTCATCAGGTCAGGATCTGATGATGGAAACCCTGAGAAATCGAGGGCAACCTTCGAAAGTTGTAGGCATACATAGAGTAAAAACTTGACACTCAAGTGTATGCCTGAAAGTACTATTCAACAGTGAAGGTTTGGAGCTGACCTGATGATGGAGACCAGAGAGGATCGAGGGAACTCGACAACTGAATATGTAAACTACCTCGTGTTTGGGCTAATATAATTCGTATTGACGAGACCTTTGTAACAGCGAAGGTTTGGAGCTGACCTGATGATGGAGACCAGAGATGGTCGAGGGAACTCGACAACTGAATATGTAAACTACCTCGTATTTGGGCTTATATAATTCGTATTGACGAGACCTTTGCAACAGCGAAGGTTTGGAGCTGACCTGATGATGGAGACCAGAGAAGGTCGAGGGGACTCGACAACTGAATATGTAAAATACTTCGTATTTGGGCTTATATTCTTTGTATTGATGAGAACTTTCCACTTATATGGATAGTGACAACTATTCGTATCACTGAAAAGCAGTAAATAAAAAACTTTTTTACAAAAAAATTAAACCGACTTCCAAAAACACTAAAAAGCAAAAAAAAACTAATTTTAGGTGCATCGGCCTACAAGTCGGTGGCAAAATTAACTTAGTAACATCCATTAGACACCGACTTCTAGGCCGATGCACCTAAAATTAGTTTTTTTTTGCTTTTTAGTGTTTTTGGAAGTCGGTTTAATTTTTTTGTAAAAAAGTTTTCAAGGCACAAAACAGAAAAGTTCTTATTAAATATTACGTAAATTAATCAAGAAAAAAACACAAAAATTGTGTCAAACAATTCCACCCTTCAATTTATCGTAAAGCATAAAAAGAAAACTAAAACGCGACAACGATTTAATAATACTTTAATTTTATTTGTTCGTAATGTTCAATGCAACTCGTAACGCCAGCTTCATTGTGTAATTTGAGCGAGTAACGATCGCGCGGTAATTGTGCGATCATTCTATATTGGTTTCTTGTGAGATGTTGAAATTGAAACGATTTAAAAGGGGTTATAAGAAAGCGATCTTCTTTTGTTTGGGTGTTATTTATTTATACTTACATCGGAACATATGTCCCTTAGAGTTAGCTAGTGGAATCTTGAGGTTATTGAGAATATTCGAAATTCTTTAGAAAAGTATAAGCCCTGATCTTTACATTATTACTTAGCTAGACACATAACATAACCATGATTGGAATGTAAATATATTTATCTATCGATATTTGTTTATAATTTGTCTATTATTTTGTTTCAAATGAAACATACAAATTTATCTCTCAAAAGAGTTGAATATCATCCCATAATTAACCAAAACACCAATTTAACACAAACAACCGCAACCAAATCCTTCAGTAATCTCTTTAATAAGACAATTCACTCAAGTCGACCTCTGAACGTAATGATCTCGTTCAAAAAACCTCTCGGCGTCAAGTCGACCCGAAGCAATCAGTTGCTAATTGTGATTTACATAATGATGACACTTATTAACACTGCGTTTGGGCTTACAAAATGATTTGATCTTGAGATTGAATAAGGGAAGATTTTTTGGGCTTATTTGTAACTTCTGCCCGCGGTTTCACCCCCGTCGCAAGATATTTGCTTCCCGTAGCCGGGTGGTAACAAAAATTATCCTATGTCTCTCTACCAGCTCTAAGCTACCTCCCCTCAAATTTTTTGCTTAAACGGTTCAGCCATTCTTGAGTTATAAATAGTTTAACTAACACGACTTTCTTTTATTTACATAGAGAGAACTAAATAAATTAGTATCTATTTCAAGAGCCGGATCATCTCAAAATTAACCAAAACAACAATTTAACGTAAAGACAATTCACTCAAATCGCCCTCTGAACGTGATCTCGTTCAAAAAACCTCTCGGCGTCAACTCGTCCCGAAGCAATCAGTTGCTAATTGTGATTTACATAATGACGACACTTATTAAAACTCGTTTTGTTTTGAACTGCGTTTGGGCTAAAATGTCTTGATCTTGAGATTGAATAAGGGATTCTTTGGGCTTATTTGTAAGGGGATTAACGGCCGTTCTCAATATTCTATCTATTTGTTAGTAAAGATGGGAATTTTGAAAATAATTTATCTTTTCTTTATATTTTTATAGTTTAAAGCATGCGAAAGGATCTATGCTAGTTTTCATTCGAGTACAGAAATGATTACCCTCAGGATGAACCGTTCAATTACTGTAATAATTTATATTATTATAAGTAACAATTTCCAATTAACTGTAATTTTCCTAACCCGAAATTCAGAGGTCAGAATTACAGTCTCAAAAATGGCGATAATATTTATAAAAGAATTAGTATAGTGTTACGATGTCGCTAATGACTACTTGAAGCATCTTTGAGCGTCAACTTGGCATCGAGCCAGCAAACCACTAGTCTGAACAAGTGTAAATCCCATTTGTGATGAGCTCGGCTTTCAGATTTTATTGTGATTATTTTGTATAAATTTTGTTGCCTGGTGGTGCCCGCTTATGTTATTAGTTTTATCTGGAAATGGTCTATGATTACAACTTTAGTTGTAGTTTCAAACATTTAACTATAACAATTAGCTAGGTAAAAACCATTGCTATCAACATATTTTTTACATCTATACTAATATTATAAAGCTAAAGAGTTTGTTTGTTTGTTTGTTTGATTGTTTGTTTGTTTGAACGCGCTAATCTCAGGAACTACTGGTCCGATTTGAAAATTTCTTTCAGTGTTAGATAGCCCATTTATCGAGGAAGGCTATAGGTTACTTTTTATCCCGGTACGGGAAGTAGTTCCCACGGGATGCGGGTGAAACCGCTGGCAGAAGCTAGTTATTTGAATAAATAAAAAAGGGCTTTACATAACGGCAGACTTCAATAACTTATCAATAAGTTGATTTGACGTAAGTTCAATCTCCAGAATGCAAACCAAACGATAGATAGGATATTGAAATTCACAGTAAGTCTGCGATAGCACAAATGTATCACCACACTTGATAGATATATTATTTATTATGTACACCAATTTAATTTTTTTTTAAACTAAAATATTTAAAAAGTTTAGGTCACTGGGTGGTCTTATCGCTAAAAGCGATCTCTTAGGGACAACCAACGTGATGGAGGAAAATTAGGTAAATAAGGGAGTGGTCTAGTAATTTACCTACTCTTATAAAAATCACAGTCCTTTCCCATGTAAATAAATTAAGAAGTAAAAGATAAATCTACAACTCAAAACCCAGTGTTGCAATACGCCACAAAATTCCATATTTAAAATTTAAATAAATTCGCGAACGTGTGTCCACCTTTCATATGTAAATGCCAGTATTACCATACTTTTTTCGGAATTGGCAACATTTTTACACGAATCTTAATTACTGCGGAGTTTTTAGTGCTGATTTTGAGCATTTGCCTTTTGGATTTTATATACTGATTTTTGAGCGCAAGCAAACTATCAGCCGACTAAAAGTTTGCAGTGTGCGTGTACTTTAAGAGCCCTGCCTCACTAGGACGCCGATGGCGACGTCGCCGGCTACGTATCCAAGCAGTTAGTATTGAAATGTATGGAACCTAACTCACTTGGCGACGGTTTGGCAACGTCGCCAAATTGGAAGCGTGCCCACGATCTACATTGCGCTACGTGGTTTCTGGCTACTCTGGCAGCTTGGCGACGATGGCGCGGTTGCCACTATAATGTACGCGGTAAAGTGCACCTCCCTCACTCAGTCGCCATTGTGGTCGCCAATTTCTTCAGCGACGACGTAAACATTGACTGCCGAGACGCCATTGGCCACGCCACTCGAATTGGCGACCTTTGGATGCCAAAAGTAGCCAGACCTGCGCCGCTGGCGACGTCGCCATGGCATCTTAGTGAGGCAGGGCTCTAATTGTTATTCTTTCTATGATCATGCCAGCTTCACCTACACAGAAGCTAGTATGAAAATAAAAGATACCTTTTAAGGGAACATCAACTTACATGGAGGTATGAATGTGGGCCATTTTCCTTATAGTGGGGAGATAAAAGTAAAGATGTGTAAGCAAAAATGCTATTCTTATCTTCATCTGAGGATAAGATAATGGTCTGTAATAACGTGTTCATATTGTTTTGTAGATGTGTGTCTGTGTGTGTGTGTTTGTTTACTGTGTATGGTGACGTTATAGTAAGTGGTATCTATTTAGACTGAGGTATTTAGTTCTATTTATACTAATATTATAAAGCTGAAAAGTTCGTTTGTTTGTTTGTTTGAACGCGCTAATCTCAGAAACTACTGGTCCGATTTGAAAAATTCTTTCAGTGTTAGATAGCCCATTTATCGAGGAAGGCTATAGGCTACTTTTTATCCCGGTACGGGAAGTAGTTCCCACGGGATGCGGGTGAAACCGCTGGCAGAAGCTAGTTATTAGATAACATAGGTAGGTAAAGTGTTATTGATTCGACTAAAACGAAAAAAATACTGAAATAAAAAACACTTTTGCCCCCTGTTACTGCATCGTAATTTTTTGAACCGACTTCTAGAAGCCTTGTGACTTCTAGAAGTAATATTTTTTTGCTTCTTATTGTTTCTGAAATACTGTTATATATTTTTATGTAATAATGCTAGCATTTCAATCCTTGTTGATATTCATATGATGGACCTTAGGAAATTCTTAGCACAAATAAAACAAGGAACACTTCCTATTTGTTTTTCTCCTGAGTATATACGAGAATAACACTAAAGACATTTGTCATCATAAGACTAGAACAGGAAAAACGTAGTAAAAATTCCTGCCAGTTTACATTTTTACACGTTGGTTTAAAATGCCCTTCGTTTTAACGTTGCAATAAGATTTAAGATTCTCTCTCACGTAGGTACCTGAACACGGTATTCTAGAATGTTCGCTCCAGAAGCGGAAATTAGTTGGCTCTTCATCTCCTTTCGTTTAGCGGTAATACAACATACATTCACTTCGTTTTAGAACATCCGCAGACTGCAAACTTTTAGTCGGCTGATAGTTTGTTTGGGCTCATAAATTAATATAAAAAATTAATTATGCACATTAAAAAGATCAGGTATGGCCACGGGGTATGGCACGTTAAACTGTAGGTCCCGGCTGTCATTGAACATCCTCGGCAGTCGTTACGGGTAGTCAGAAGCCAGTAAGTCTGACACCAGTCTAACCAAGGGGTATCGGGTTGCCCGGGTAACTGGGTTGAGGAGGTCAGATAGGCAGTCGCTTCTTGTAAAGCACTGGTACTCAGCTGAATCCGGTTAGACTGGAAGCCGACCCCAACATGGTTGGGAAAAAGGCTCGGAGGAAAAAGATCAGGTATTTAGCTGATATCAGACCGACTAAATATCTGGAATCAAGATTTTCTTCAGGAAAAAAAAATGACAATCGTCGGGTCAATTGTCGGTCCACTGTTTAGTCTACAGTGTGCTCTTATCCTGAAGGCGTTAAAATATAAGAAGAAAGTCGTGGAAATCCTTTAGATAAAATTTCATGAATATGTGAAATTACGCATGTTTTAGGATGTTATGGAACATTTTTTCGCGAGATTTTTCTGATGAGAGATTGTTGTTACTGCTAGGAATTTGGGCTGGAAATATTTTTTGCTTGGTTGAATGAAACTGTGTTTGCATGTTTTATGCAAATGACATAAGACTTGATTTCTTTTACATCTCTTAGATGTAATTGGGTGACTTTTCTACTCCAGATTTTGTATTCATTAAACCCGGCTTATGGAAATATGCTAAAAATTCTCTTATAGTAAATATACATCAGATGAAGTCAAGGAAGTCTTGCACATTTCTATATGAGAAATAATGTACCTAAAGAATTTCTTCTCAAAAAAAAACAATTTTTTCGTATGTTAGATAATTATGTAGATGTGTGTTCCCCATTAGTTAACATTATATTATTATGTAAAACAAACATGTACGGCTTTTTATCTATTCAGATAATCAAAAGGGCTTTAAAGATGAATGGCAGTACACGCATTACAAGAGTCAGGTATTAGGCGGTATCAGACCGACTGAGATTAGTTAGTCGTGGTGGCCTAGTGGGCAAAGAACCAACCTCTCGAGTATGAGGGCGCGGGTTCGATTCCAGGTCAGGCAAGTACCAATGCAACTTTTCTAAGTTTGTATGTACTTTCTAAGTATATCTTAGACACCAATGACTGTGTTTCGGATGGCACGTTAAACTGTAGGTCCCGGCTGTCATTGAACATCCTTGGCAGTCGTTACGGGTAGTCAGAAGCCAGTAAGTCTGACACCAGTCTAACCAAGGGGTATCGGGTTGCCCGGGTGACTGGGTTGAGGAGGTCAGATAGGCAGTCGCTTCTTGTAAAGCACTGGTACTCAGCTGAATCCGGTTAGACTGGAAGCCGACCCCAACATAGTTGGGAAAAGGCTCGGAGGATGATGAGACCGACTGAGATTGGAATCAAGATTTCATTAAAACAATTTTGTCAACAACGTATAGGTAATTACTAAGATAAATAAATCAACAACATTTACTCCCTAACTTCTATACTTACCTCGTACCATCAAACATTTTTTACAAACACTTTTCTGTTGATCATTAGGTACCGGCGTCTCGAACCTTTGCCCCAATCTCATTTAGTGACGTTTTAAGAACTGAGTGCTCGCTCCTTACTCCTTATAAATTCATGAGATCCTAGTACCTATCTTAGCAACGTAATCTTTAGGAATGTTTTTTTTTTGAGATTTTGCCGCTGTGGTTGTTATTTTTGAAGTAGCGTGTTTGCTTTGTGAATAATTAATGTAGAGTTATAAAATGTATAAACTTGTATTATTCTTACTAAAATTAGTCTGTTACACTTTGACACCAAATCAACTGAACCGATTAAGATGTTTTTTTTACACAAAAGTCTCGTTAAAGCATACGTAAGCTACTTTTATCGAGATGCGGGAAGAATTTGCGTAGGTAGAACGAGAGGGAAAAGCTAATACAAATAAATAATATCTTGTTCACCTATCGATATTTACATATTTCATGTAGGTATAACCACAAGACATTTGTACCTTGAGCTAATTGTCCCCAATATTTCACAATACCTGTGCCTATAGAATGTACTAGAAACCGGTCGAACCTTAATAAATCACCATCTATTTTCGGCAATATCGAGTTACATGTGTTCTCGAAAGTTTTGTGGGTCGTCCTACATTAATATTCGTGTCCGAAGACTAGTTGTCGTTTGTTTTGACGCTAAAGAATGGAAGTCTTGGTAAGTTATTAAAGGCCCACGTATAGTTATCGGCACGGATATTGAGCTCTCGGCGGAAGAGTGGGGATCGCTTTGCGCACTGTACACATAAGGCAATAAACCAATAAATCGCTTCTGCGCAGGTGAAGGTCAGGGCTCAATATCCGTGCCGATGATTATACTAGGGTTTGATATTGCGTGGTTACTCTTGTTATCCAAACGTTTGAACGGTAAGTTCATTTTGAAACAAAAACTGATAATTTTCCTATTTAATTATTGATTAAGATATCTAGATGGAAAATTCTTGAAATATATCAAATTGTAACTACATTATCACTACATAGTATAAAACAAAGTCGCTTTTTCTGTCCCTATGTCCCTTTGTACGCTTAAATCTTCAAAACTACGCAACCGATTTTCATGCAGTTTTTTTTTTATCAGATAGAGTGTTTCAAGAGGAAGGTTTATATGTACAATAACATACATCAAATAGTGGGGAAATACTGTTACGCCGTGCGAAGCCGGAGCGGGTCGCTAGTTAAGCTATATATGTAATCTTATCTAGCCAATACAATACAATGTATTCATAACAATCAAATACTCATGTAAACTCGCAGCTATGTATTTTGTACTTTTGGAAGAATAAGAATATTCAACATATTATTTACTAGCTGTTTTCCCGCGGTTTCACCCGCGCCCGTGGGAGCTACTGCCCACACCGGGATAAAATATAGCCTATGTTACTCGAAGATAATATAGCTTTCTAATGGTGAAAGAATATTTAAAATCGGTCCAGTAGTTTTTGAATTTATCCGTTACAACCAAACAAACAAACAAACAAAGTTTTCCTCTTTATAATATAAGTATAGATGACCAGTTTCTGATTACTTTTGTCTGTTGTTTATTTATCGCTTTTTCATTGATAATGAAAAGTTAAATCACTCAGAAACCGGCCATTAAAATGGCAACTGCAAACCAAAAACAACCAATTTTTAACTTCAAAAAAGGTTGATCAATTTTCTAATCTCATACATTATTGGAACGTGTCTTATATTGTAAACCTTAGAATAAAATTACTTTCTCCCCCCTACACCACACATTTTTGTTAGTATTCCACACATTATGCGGGTGTGACAAGCGCGTTATTATAATATAACACTGATGGGAAGAGGCAACAGATGTTTTCTGAAAATAACATTTTTTGACTTAGGTATCAGAGGTTTTTATATTAAGGTACTTATTTTTGGGGAATATGTTATATTTGAAGGGACAAGTTTGTGTTATATTTAATGCTACAGAAATCATTTTATTTGTTCCTAAAACGATTCATTTCGGACAGAATGTGTTTTAGCTTTGGGATGAATCGTATTTTTTTCAGCCAAACAATCGCAGCTATTAATATGGATGCTGACATTACCATTATTTTATTAAATGACTAGTTGGTCCCTGCAGTTTCACCCACGTCGAAAAGGATACTACAACTTCCCGAGACCGGCTGAAAAGTAGTCTGAGTCCTTTCTCAAGTCTCAAGCTCGGATCTAGCCTATTATGTACCCATCTAAATCTTTTCAGCAATTTTGGCATAAAAGTAAGTAACCTCGTCGACATAAATTATCTTAAAAACGTTATAGATAGACAAACAGAGTATCTTTGTTATCATAATATTAGCAAGGATTTTCCATCAATTTCAGCCAACAATCACTTAAAACAAAAGAAGAATTAAAAATAACCACAAAAAAACAATTCAAGTGTTACATAAAAATTTTACACGTCCCAAATCTCCGGCAATCGAATCATTTATAACAAAGCTAAAGCATGAATTTTCCAGCTTATTGCATGAGCAAACATTTACGTAAAGAACGCCTTTCTCTTTTAAGCGGTACACACATCGGATGAGAGCAAGCGAACCGTGGAAGTATGTTGTGCACTCCCCTTTATATTGTTATATGTTCAGTTGATTTTGAGAGGTAGGAGAGACTTAAAGGTGATATCAGACGCTTCATTTTCACCTTTCACTCGAAATGAAATGTCTGAATGTAAAATGAAACACGAATGCGGTATCTATACTTATTATTTAGTTTGTTTGCTTGAACGCGCTAATCTCAGGAAGACTCTTCCGATTTGAAAAATTCTTTCAGTGTTAGATAGCCCAATTATCGAGAAAGCCACCGTAGGCGTGGGTCTGTGGGCGCTGAGTTTCGGGTAGCTCATCGTCCTTCCGTCTCTTAGGAGACCACAGGCCTGTGTCGGCGGCACGCGTTGTTTCAGGCTCTCCACAAGGAGAGTCAGCAGAAAGGCTTAAGAAGGAATATGTTGAATTTAAGTCAGTAAGACTCTGACACTCCCTTAGTGGGAGGGGTCATTTGATGATTTCGCACAAAAAAAGTCTAGTCGTGTGAACATGGAGTGAGAGAAAAGTGAAGTATTCGCTCGAGTGTCTGATATCAGCTTTAGTGATGTAAATTGTGACATTGACAAATTCACCTACTAAGGGCTTCTTAGAATTTAGGCTTTTGAGAATACTCCATTTGTCTGTGTAAGCTGTTCTGCGTAGATTTTGTATGAGTAATGGCGTGATTATCAACTTGTTGAATTCTCTCAATTTTAAGGATTTGGAACGAGTTTTAGTCGACATTTAGGTAAGTAATAAAGTGCGCGGAATATGATTACAATTCGAATTTAAAATAACTAAGAAGGAAATTCCGTTTAAGTAGTTTTGGTAATTAAAAGATATTTACTTCAATAAAGACGGCTAACTTCCTTATAACCTCACTTAACTCATTTTACTTAGACCGGGATTTAGACTCGGAAATCGAACCCAAGACTCAGCAGTGGCACTCGCGACCACTAGTTCAAGGAGACAGTTATTTACTTCGCAAAAACTGAATAAATACAATGTATTTTATTCAGAGCTACATAAGTCGAAATAACGTTCCTATATCCTTTTAACACACTTAAACACACACTACACACTTAAATCACTTAACATCGTAAAACCAACATCGGACTCGGAAATCAATATCATCAGAATTGCAATAAACAAAAATCCGACAGATCGACGTCGGCAAATAACCACAGTCAATCTAATTCTACGACAAATCGAATAATTTACCCTGGCGAATGTAACACCCGAATAAGGGTAGGTAACATGGAGAACAAAATAACTAGCAGAGATGTTATAACGCAAAATCTCCTATGAAAGAAGCGCGCCAAAATGCGGGTGTTCGGGGGACAAGGAACGTTACTAACTCCGTCTTTACACGCATTATATGGAACCTGTCTATTATTTCAAAATAGAATCACTCAATAAATCAACACCCAATCATTGACAGATTGGCATTAATCTGACAAGGATCTCGGACACCTCTTTGATTCGGTGATCACGCCAAATCGTAGGCGTACAAGGCCAACAAGGAGGCACCTGACGTACCTTCCTTATGGCATCTCCGCTATTTTTCCTTCCTCTGTGGTAGGTACACATCATAATATGTAATTCCCCCGATCTCCCCCTTCCCTTTTACCCCCGAATAATTAACGAGGTGCGAAACGAAATGATTAAATCCGACGTGTAAATATTTTATTGGGCAACAGTCTACATGTACGTGGGTTTTTTAAAAAGTTTCCGTTGAAGGACGTGAGTAGGGCTGTCTAGTGCGTAAATAAATTTATCGATTAAGTCTACAGCTTATTTTTTGAGTACCTGAATTTTGTGCTAACATTTTTAAATCGAACCCTCATATTTGTTAACCGAATAAATACTTACTCCAAATTCTCGATATATCGTTCAATTTTGAAATGTCAACAAGCTAATTGTAAGCGACCTTAGATAAATTATTTGAATGAAAATGTTTTATTTGGAGCTAATTTTGAATTCTGTTAATTTTAAGTTACAATTACGGTTAAAACAAAGGCAGTTTAAAAGTCGTAGAAGATTTACGTGGTTTGTTCATAATGGGACTGTCAAGTCTGTCCCTCGTAACTTTGCAACTCTGTAATATGTATCTAAGTACTGAAATAAAGGAATCAGTTTTCGTTTTCACATTGTGTAGTAGTTAGTGAATCGGTCTGTGGTACTGAAGGTTGTGGGTTTGATTCCCGCGTAATCAAACATTTGTATGCTTGAACATGTGTGATTTTTTTTATTTTATTCTACGTGTTCTTATGTATATAAATAAGCATTTATAAAATATAACTAAATAAATATTTATCAGCTATCTAATCCCCTGCTTAGTTTGGACTAAGTAATGATGAGTGATTGTGTAAGTTTCTTTCTTTCTAATGCAATATGTCTTAAAGTAATCATATTTATGTATTATATCGATAAATATGAACAGATTTTTTTCCCTTAATATGGGACAACAACTACAACAATCTCTCTCCTAGGTTACTGTCACATAAATTAAGAACCAGCCAAAAATATTCATTTATAACAACATCCCATTTCAATAAAAATAAATAATACCATACAACATTTTACAGGCTAGGCATTTTAATAGCGTATATATTTCTTAGAAAAGCTAATAAATAAGAAATATCATAGGCAACATGGGCATCCCTACATAGGGATGAAATAATATTTTTTCGTGCGAATATTATTAGTTTTGTGTCGCTAGTATATTTTGTTAGGAATTGACATCGTATTTTTTTTATTCGAGTAGGTATTTTAATTTAACTAGATTGAGGAGATCAGATAGGCAGTCCCTCCATACAGCACATGGGAACTGGTGGCACTGAGGTCAACACTAAAGTCAACCCCAACAAAGTACAATAACACCGATGAAGTGCGAGTTGGAGTCACGCATGTAGGTTTGTAACAAGATAATACAGCTGTATTGAAAAATATGATATGTACCTCTACATATCGTCGGGGATAATGCAAATCCGCGTAGCTATCTGCAATAGATCTCGTTTTACAGGAGATGGTTAAAACTTAATAAATTTCTTAATTCAACAGATAATGGGCTCATTTTTAGGGTTCCGTAGCCAAAATGGCAAAAACGGAACCCTTATAGTTTCGTCATGTCCGTCTGTCCGTCTGTCCGTCTGTCACAGCCGATTTACTCGGAAACTATAAGTACTACAGTGATGAAATTTGATGGGAATATGTGTTGTATGAACCGCTACAAAAATATGACACTAAATAGTAAAAAAAAGAATTGGGGGTGGGGCCCCCCATACATGTAACTGAGGGATGAAATTTTTTTTTTCGATGTACATACCCGTGTGGGGTATCAATGGAAAGGTCTTTTAAAATGATATAAAGTTTTCTAAAAAAACATTTTTCTTAAAGTGAACGGTTTTTGAGATATCAGCTCTCAAAGTCGTAAAAAGTATGTCCCCCCCCTCTATTTTTATAACCACGGGGTATAAAATTCTAAAAAAAATAGAGGTGATGCATGCTAATTAACTCTTTCAACGATTTTTGGTTTGATCAAAGTATCTCTTATAGTTTTTGAGATAGGTTGATTTAACTGTAATTTTGGTTAAGTTATTACGGAACCCTTTGTGCGCGAGCCCGACTCGCACTTGGCCGGTTTTTTAATATTAAGTAATTATTTACACACCGTAAATAACCACTTATTATTCAAAAATGTCCAATGAATGACGAATGATGAATGATGATAAGTTTTAACCTTCCCCTGTAAAACGAGATCTATTGCAGACACGCGATATTATCCAATGCTAGTTACGCGGATTTGCACTATCCCCGACGATATGTACGTCATTTATATGTTTAGTCAACATTACAGACATACAGATAAATGGACAGGATAGCCTATTGGGAATAGGATATGGGCGCAAAGAAAAATACAATTTCAGAAATCGTACCTGTAATTAATATTTCTTCAAGGAAGGTATAATGTCTGCCTCCTAACACAGATGAAAAGAAAAAAGGGGCGAAATAATAACCGTTCACGGCTTTTATACTAAAAGTATTTGGTGTTGCCATGTTAAACATTACCAGAGACAATATACAAAATTAATTTTTGTTTTATACCAACACGCCCCCTCAAAAATTAATTACTTACAAACTATTTACAATCATAGTTTTCCGACTAACCAGAACATTAAAACCTTCCAAGTATTGCCTGGGAAAAATTACATCAAATCATGGTCCAACATTCGTTGCAAGGATTAGGAAAACCCAGTAAAACCTAATCAGACCATAAAATAATCAATCATAAATATCAAAATAAAATAACATGAATTCAACATAAAATACAACACAAAAATACAACAATAACTCAAAAACATTATAAGCATAAATTCAACATAAAATACAACACAACAATTCAACAATAACTCAAAAAAAAAACATTATTAACATAAACCCATCTTATCTCTGAACTGTCTAAAAACAACAGCAGGCAGTGGCTTGGTTAATACATCGGCTATCTGTTCACCTGTGGAGAGATACAACAATTTAATAACATTGTTTTGTACTTGTTCTCTAGAAAAATGGTACTTAATGTCAATGTGCTTAGACCTCTTGTGGCTTGTGGGATTGTTTGCTATACTGATACAACCATTATTGTCTTCAAAAATAGGTATAGGACTGACAATATTAATTTTGAAATTAATTATTAGAGACTTCAACCATAATGCCTCTTTTACAGCTTCAAACAATGCCATATACTCGGCCTCAGTTGAAGAAGCCGCCACAGTTAATTGTCTTTTTGTATTCCAGGTTACTGTACAGCTTTCAAACAATTTAAATAAGTAGCCTGAGGTACTTTTTCTATCATTAACATCGTTACCACCCCAGTCTGAATCTACATATCCACACAAAACATGTTCAAAATTATTACACCTTACATACGTTAGTTTTAATTCTAAAGTACCTTTCAAATACCTAAGCACTCTTTTAAGACTTTGCCACAACTCCTTATTATTTTTGTTAGTGTATCTGCTCAATATATTAACACTAATACTCAAATCAGGGCGTGTACACAACATAACATACATTAGACAACCAATCAGGTTACGGCAAGGTGCATTATATTCACTATCTATGTTAAGAGCGTCATAGTTAGGTTTATTCTCCATAGGTGTGCCGATTTCATTACAGTCAGTCATGCCGAATTTCTCTAAAATGGTTTTTATATATGAGCTCTGATCTAAAGTTATAGTGTCATTACTTCGAGTTATTTTAATACCAAGAAATAGTTTAATCTCATTAAAGTCAACCATTTTAAATCTACTCTTTAAATAACTCTTAAAACTGTCTAGTAGTGACCTATCTGCACAAGCTGGGACCAAATCGTCGACATACAAAAGCACATATATATTCCTATTAATATCACCGTTATTTAAAATATAAATACACCTATCTACCGATGAGTTAACGAAACCTTTTTCTTTCAGACATTGGTCAAATAATTCAAACCAACACCTGGCAGCCTGTTTAAGCCCGTATAAAGCTTCATTTAATTTACACACATAACCTTCTTTACTAACAATACCATCTGGTACTTTCATATAAATTTCTTCCTTCAAAATTCCATTTAAAAATGCTGTTTTAACATCCATATGATGTATTAATAAATTAAATTGATTTGCAAAACTAATCATAAATCTAAAACTGGCTATACGAGCAACTGGGGCAAAAGTTTCATTGTAATCACTCAAGTATTCCTGACTAAAGCCCCTGGCAACAAGACGTGCCTTATATTTTAATGGATTACCAAACCCATCCCTTTTAATATTAAAAACCCATTTGCTGTCAACTATGTTTTTATTATCAGGCTTAGGCACTAGCGTCCAAGTATTATTATCAAATAGTGAATCTAATTCATCTTTTATTGCACCTTCCCATTGAAGCCTATCATGCCTATTTTTAATATCATTATATGAAGTAGGTAATTCGCAGCTGACTGACTGTGCACACAACAAAACTTCGTCAATTTCGTTATAAGATACTGGTATACGACCTTTTAGCCTCTCACTCCTTCTCAATTTACAAGAATTTTCGGTATCTACTTCAGTACTACAAGTTTTAGTCGAACTTGCTTGATTGTCAACATTTGCCTCAACCATATCATTTGAATCGTTTAACTTACGATTCTTCCAACCGGGAACAGACTCATCAGATTTCAATGTATCTGATTTTAAACTACCTGATTTTACACTATCAGGTTTCGAACTCTCACAACCTTGAGGCGTTATTGACCCTGACTTTGATGTCAGTTCAGTATTTTGGAAATGTTCCACTTCATTCCCTTCGAGTCTCAACAGAGGCCTAGATTTCAAAAAAATAATTTCATCCACTATAACATCCCTCACTATTTCATATTTTACATGTTCTGCGTTCCATACGCTATAGCCATTCGGTACATATCCTAAAAGAACACCCTTCCATGATTTCTCATCAAACTTAGTTTTTCTGATTTTATTATGCACATAGACGGTAGCACCAAAAACCTTTAAATGTTTAATAGCAGGCTTTTTATCATGCCACATTTCATAGGGAGTTTTATTTTGTTGCAATGCGCGGGTAGGCGTTATATTTATCAAATATACAGCGGTTAATACCGCGTCACCCCAAAAACATTTAGGTAATTTTGCACCACTAACCATTGCGCGGGCTTTTTCTACTATTGTTCGAACCATGCGTTCCGAAACTCCATTTTGTTGCGGAGTTCTCGGCACAGTAAAGTGGTATGAAATTCCTCGAGACGCACAATACTCTTTCATTTCACTAGACAAATACTCCCGACCATTATCACAATACAAGTTAACCAATTTCAAATTGAATTTTGCCTCACTCTTTGCAACAAAATCTTTAAAAGCAGAAAACACATCAGATTTATAGGCTATCGGGTATACAACACAGTAGTGAGTAAATTGATCCACAAATAACACAAAATAATTCTTATTATCAATTGTAGAAGGAGTGATTGGCCCACAAACATCAGTATGCACAATAAATAAGGGTCGTTTAATATGCCTTTTATCCTTGCACGAGTTAAATGGCAACCGACTTTGTTTCCCATTTATGCATGATTCGCATAGTGTTGCGTCAGGTGTCACAGATTCAATTAGGTTACCATCGTCAGTCATACAATTATTTCTTAATTCTAAAAACTTTTGTTTACTAATGTGACCTAATCTTTGATGCCACAAGTCGTAATTATTTTTATCACTCTTACACAACTGGGAAATAGACCGATTGACACAAATTTTAAAATCTATCGATATTAAATTATTAATTGCCTTACCTCGCATCAGTATTTTATCGTCCTTACTGATATACGTTCCACGCTGATCGAAGGTGATGGTCAGCCCAGCACGTTGCATCCTCGACACCGATAGCAGGTTGTGTGGCGCCTCGGGACAGAACAACACGTCCTCCAAAGTGCCCTGGATGCCTGTGTCGCTCATCACTTCCAGTGTTCCACGTTTGGTGGCTGAAATAAATTCACCGTGTTTAGCAATTGAAATCTTAAACGGTGTGGGTAAAGTCGTATAATTACTGAAAAGATCTTCCCTGTTAACGATGTGGTCGGATGCTCCGGAATCCAATAGGAATGTTATTTGTCTCACATCGTCGTTCGTTTCATGATTACCAGACATGAATGCAAAACCGGTGGCTTCACTTGAGTTGGATGCCCCCTCAGTCAGCTCTACCGCTTGAATAGTTCGGGGCCGGTCCGCCGGTTTTCGCTGTAGGTTAGGTTGATTCGTCCGGTCAAATTTATGTTGGTAGTTACGGCGCTTGAAGTAAAAACAGTCCCTCTTGAGGTGGCCCTTTCGCCCACAGTGGTGGCACTTGGAAAGCTTCTTCGTATCCTTAAAACTCTGCTGGTTTGATCTCGTATCGAATCGCCTTCCATTGAATTCGGTGCGGGCGTGAAGTACTTTTGACGAGGTGTCACTACCCTCATTTTTAAGTTTTACTTCATGATCCAGCAATCTTGTTTTCACAAAACTCAACGTTAAATTATCCTCTGATAATGTTTCGATTGCCGTGATGACGCCATCGTATGAAGTTGGGAGGGAAAGAAGTAAATGAGAAACCTTGTCAGTTTCTTCGAGCTTCGCTCCAGCAGACAATAACTCCGTCATTAAGTCGTCGAAAATCGTGAAGTGTTTGACTAGTGGAGTGTCACCTTGCAGCTTCAAGCTCAGCAACTTCTTTCGTATCGCCAACTGCGTTGCTAAACTTTTTCTCTCGTACAAAGCGTCGAGGTTCTGGAAGATTTCTCTGGCGGTCAGTTCTTCTTTAGCAAAACTAAGAAAGGAGTCTGCCAAATACTCGACGATCACACTCTTCGCAGTTCGGTTTTGCTTCTCCCAAGCCTCGAGCCGTATCACAGGTACCTCATCGACGACCCTGATGACGTCTAACTCGGTTAGCAGCGCTCGAATTCGGAACTTCCACACGCTGTATTTTTCCCCGTTGAATGGCTGGATGTTTCTCTTCGTTTTAAGGTGGTCCATGATAAATATTGGAACAACAGCACAATACCTGTTTCAAACAAGCAGTATGGCTGGGCCCATAACCTATTGGGAATAGGATATGGGCGCAAAGAAAAATACAATTTCAGAAATCGTACCTGTAATTAATATTTCTTCAAGGAAGGTATAATGTCTGCCTCCTAACACAGATGAAAAGAAAAAAGGGGCGAAATAATAACCGTTCACGGCTTTTATACTAAAAGTATTTGGTGTTGCCATGTTAAACATTACCAGAGACAATATACAAAATTAATTTTTGTTTTATACCAACATAGCCTGTAGGTAAATGGGTTCTGCGGGCCCTATAAACGTACTTTCTGGTACGTGACCTACAACATGCACCTAAATGACATGCAGTGATTTGGTTCGAAGTTAGCTAACCAATGAGTAGGATCAGAGATCATCATCATCATCTCAGCCATAGGACGTCCACTGCTGAACATAGGCCTCCCCCATAGATCTCCACAGATACCTGTTGGAGGCGACCTGCATCCAGCGTCTTCCGGCGACCTTTATAAGGTCGTCTGTCCACCTTGTTGGTGGACGTCCTACGCTGCGCTTGCTAGTCCATAGTCTCCACTCCAGCACTTTTAGGCCCCATCGGCCATCTGCTCTGCGAGCAATATGGCCTGCCCATTGCCACTTCAACTTGCTAATCCTGTGAGCTATATCGACTGTGGGCTATAGTGACTTTGGTTCGTCTACGGATCTCCTCGTTTCGGATTCGATCACGTAGAGAAACACCAAGCATAGCCCTCTCCATAGCTCGTTGATCAGAGATCGAAAGGTCGTGATTTCAATCCCCACCTATTGCACCATTGACGCAACATCCAGACACAAATGTACTATGATCTAGCTTAGTCGGTTAATAAGAAATTACAACACAATTTCCAGCAGTCGAGCAAATTATCTTCGTCATATTTATCACACTCCGTCAAATACACAGATTAGATCTGATAATTAATGTATTGAACAACAAAGGCATTATTGACAAAATTAATTAATTAATCCTTCGCATTCTTCCATTCAGTTGCAATATGTGAGTGAATGGATGAACGAGTGAATGATTAATTGATTTCGTCAATCGTTTACGCCATTTTTGACATAGTTTAATAACGATTTTTGATTGTAGTGACTTGTTTTTATGGAAAACTACGTAAATGTCACGAAAAACTATACCTATTTACGAACCTTTTTGCGAGCTTTACAAACCCTTTTAATTAATAGATACACACTAGCCGTTTTCCCGCGTCCCGTGAAATCTACTGCCCGTACCGGGATAAAATATAGCCTACGTTACTCAAGAAGAATGCAGCTTTTCAGTAGTGAAAGAATTTTTCAAATCAGTTCAGTAGTTTCGGAGCCTTTAGGGTACAAAGAAACAAAAAAATGTTTCTTCTTTACTGTATTATATTGGTGTATCTCATTATTTTTTTAAGTCATAAATATATAAAGGAGGAATATAGCTACTACATAGATATAGATAGATAGGGAGCCAATTGAACATATACCTAACTTTCAAAATATTGTACAATAAACCTGATATTTCATGAATACATTGATACATGTTTTTTACATAATACCTTTTATCGACAAGTAAAGTTTATTGTCAATCATCATCCTCATCATCCTCCGAGCCTTTTTCCCAACCATGTTGGGGTCGGCTTCCAGTCTAACCGGATTCAGCTGAGTACCAGTGCTTTACAAGAAGCGACTGCCTATCTGACCTCCTCAACCCAGTTACCCGGGCAACCCGATACCCCTTGGTTAGACTGGTGTCAGACTTACTGGCTTCTGACTACCCGTAACGACTGCCAAGGATGTTCAATGACAGCCGGGACCTACAGTTTAACGTGCCATCCGAAACACAGTCAATGGTGTCTAAGATATACTTAGAAAGTACATACAAACTTAGAAAAGTTGCATTGGTACTTGCCTGACCTGGGATCGAACCCGCGTCCTCATACTTGAGATGCTGTTTATTGTCAAATCTTGTTTTAATTGTAACCCTAACTATCCACATCAGTACCCAAGTACTATCAGTCACCCTTTATACTCCTAACTTCGCTCACTAATAATATTTCAGTTGGATCTTCATTGGAGTTTCGCTCAGCTGTTCAAAATCATAAACACGTCGGCTTGATCGATACCGATCAGTTAATTTCCTCGGCTTGGAGTGAAGCTACCAGTTTTCATGTTAGTACCTAGTTAGGGCCTGTTTGTCAACTATTTAGATTGGATATATAAGATTGGAAATAGTAACTAATAGGTTGTACTTATTTAAGTACAATAAACTTGGCCGGACATAAAGAAAATTCTAAAATGTTAAAGGTCACTTTATACCAGATATTGTTATTTGAACATCAACAAAATTCCTCAAAAATACACGAAAAAAAGTACGCACTTCCAACACAAAAGCTTAAATCAAGCGAAGGGGACTTTCTCAACTTTCAATAAAAATTTCTATTCGCACTCTATTAATCAAACATGGACCCTCTGTGTTCACACAAAAGGTTTAATATAGAGTACGCTTGACAATTTGAAAGCCTTGCAAATGATTGTTACTTTTGTCAGCGAATAGAACACAGTACCCTCACACTACCGACTAAACAGTCGGCCGACAGTTGGCCCGATGGTTGGAAAAAATTTTTTTTTCTTGAAGTAAATCGTGAATTGAATCAAATGGCCTTACTACAAAAACTTAACCACCTGTTTTACACTTGTCTAAAAAAATTGTGGCTGCAAAATGAACCATATGTCAACGTCATAATTTGTCATTTTTTATGACAAGTCTTAAACTGACGTTTAAAAGTTTTTGTGGTAAGACGGAAAGTGTTTAGTCGGTCTGATACCATCCAAATACCTGATCGTTGTAATGTGCGTACTACCATTCATCTTCATACTGATTTATGAGCCCGAACAAACAGTCGGCCGACTGAAAAGTTTGCAGTGTGCGACTACTCTTAATTGTGATTCAGATGACAATGGACAAACTTGATTCAAGATTGGAAAAGATGGGTTTTTTAAAGGAAATAATGGAAGAATTGTGAAGGTAGGGAAAGATACTCGATGTAAAGAAAGAGGTATGAAGTCATTCCGCACTTTGTAAGGTTTCCTTTTTGTTGGAAATCGTATGGCATATTGAAAATTATTTTTTGCGAACAGTATTTTTTTTTTACTTTTAGTTTCGGTTCGAGTTTGGTGACGTAGTTAAATTAGGGTCTAATTAGAAAAGTTTATAATCGGGTCCAGATGGCCTAAGCGTTCACATTAATCTAGATAAATTCTCTACATTTTATACTTTGAGTATTCAACCATACAATCTTTTAGTTTTACGTAAAACCACTGTATAATGTATCATTTACCACTTCGTTTCCTGTGTCAAAGGTATTAACCATCCCTTCACAAGAAACCCAATCATAAGAAGCATTATTTACAGTTCCCTTAACCGCAACAACAAAACGAATAGTGTTTCTGAAATAACATAACGTAACAAGCTGTCAACTCGGCTTTTCCTTAATCAGGAGCAACTTCAAAAGCAATAACATACTAGCACGTTTGAACATTTTTCTTTTACCCAAAAACAAAAAGGAAAATAATGCTCAAAGACATTAAAAAGAATGAGACCACAAAACTTATATACAACTCTAAAGTTGTACTCAGTTTAATAAATAAATAGACTTGAAAAAGTTTGGTACTAAAACAATATCACTAAAATAAACTGAAGTTCGTACTACGTATTGTAGCCCGGCTATATCCCTGTCACTGTCTAACAAATGTCAAATTACTCCAGCCAGACGGGGACAGAAACCGACCCTAAAGCACTAAGTCGCTTATTATCTCGGCCTAGTCTCGGCCTAAGAATTTTGAATCTGACCCACATTGTTTGTTCCTAAGTGTGATCTTCAAGGTCAAAACGATAAAAGAATTTTAAAGCTCCAGATAACTATTTTGAATGGTAGAACTACCATCAATCTAAATTTATTTCATCCTAACTTCAAATTAGGCGGAGAAAATAGGCCCAAAAGTTTCAAACTACATTTTTCTAAGCGATGAAGCGAAATTAATGATTCCAGAATATTTTAGGTAAAGTTGGAATTCATAATAGATATTTTTTGTGAAGGTTTGGTTTAAGTAATTTTCTCCACAGGTTCCCTTTCTAAACGAATTTGGCTCATGTCTGTTTTTGCTGATTATTTTATGATTCTACCTAATACTGTTTAGCCTTTCTGTTACGCAAAAAACTTTAATCAATCTCAACTGGTTTCTTACTACCTACTAATATGTATAATTTTGTTCTGTTCCAGGATAGTCGGCGTTGACGCCGGCCTGGCATGACGCGTCTAATACGTCCCGCCTCGCCCCTATACCTCTGCTCACCCCTCTACGATCCAACCTTGAACATACTAACTACCCTCCTCTCCCTATCCTTCTTACTACTACCCATAGCCAACACACAAATGGTCCTTTCAAACAAAAACAAAAATATCACAAACGAAATTAATCTTAATCTTAATTATACTAAAGTAGAAAAATATACAATCACACCAAAAAATGAAGGAAATGAGCTTATTAATACAGTAAGTAGCAAAAACTATCAAACACTTATAGACAGATTTAGAAGAAAAGATTTCATCACAACAGAAAACACAAATGTTATAAATAACACACTTGATATTGAAGAGTATCAAATAGATCTTGAATTAGATGATGATAGCGACAAAGGAGGTTTAGACAACAATTCTATGGAGAAACTTCGTGTAGACGATGAGACTAGAACGAAAATATTTAACGATTTCTCTAAAACTGTTAAAATTAACAAGAACCAATCCAAAACTGATGTTGTTAGTGAAACTAATGTGACACGAGATAGTGTTGAGATGAAAGCAGAAGTACATGCCAAAGATATAAAGGGGCTCTCGAATGAATCATTAGGATTCCCCACACGGTTTCCCACATCCTATCATGTTCCTTCAATTACGGATGTTCAACAAACGGCACGGCCGATCTTTCTAGACGGTAAGTCAATTTAAACCTTATGTCTTCTACTCTAAGACTGATTTTGACATTTTTGAGAATTTAAGGTCTTAAGAGGATTTGTTAAGAGATTGCTACGAAATCGAAGGCCTGGTACGGGGTATGGAAGGGTATTAAGTAAATACATTTCCACGTAATTGTTCTTGTTAACAGCCTCATTGAATATTATACATAGACCCTGTATGTTCACTAATAGGTTTTATGTTTTTTCAACAAAATATGAAATCCGGCACACTTCTAACACAAGTTGATTAGAGAGAGTTGGTTACATAAAAAGGCCGCCGAATTAAAAAATCATCGACGCATTCTTCCAATATGTAGTTCAAAATTAAATTCATGCCATGCAATGAATTTCTTCACATTCGAACAATTTGTAACATTCATCCAAATATTCTAAAAGCTAAAACAAACGGCTTTTATCTATACGAACAAAAATAAAATTGGCTACGGTTAAAATACGATCCCTTTTATCTCGAACCGGTATCTCGTTTACAAAGCTTCTGTCAGTGTTCGTTTGTTATTAGATTTCAATGTCAAAACATACGAATAACATGGAGAATGAAATAAATAGCAGAGATGTCATAACGCAAAATTTCCTAGGAAAGTAGCGCCCAAAATGCGGGTGTTCGGGGAGACGAGGAATGTTAGTAACTCCGCCCTTACACGCCTTTTATGGAACCCGCCCATTATTTTCAAAATAAGATCACCAATCAATCAAGGCCAATCTTCGACAGATTGGTTTGGATTTGACAAGAAATTCTAAAGTTTCGTTAGTTCTAGTAATTGATCACGCCTTGTACATTGCTTGACCTACAAGAAGGTGCTTGGCCTACCTTCCTTATGGCATCTCCGCTGTTTCCTTCCTCTTTGTACGAATATGTATTCAGAACGATTATGATGACGTGATTTTGGTACAATTTGACAGTTATATGGGTGTTTGACAACGATTGTTCGGAATGGCAGAGATAGATTAGATTTGATATTATTTGGGAATAAATGTGGATTCTGTATTGTCTGGTCGTTTTGGGTTTTATTTCTGTCTAAATATTCTATACTAGTTGTTTGATGTGTTTTTTGAGGTAGGTAAGTCATTCACACACTGCTAAAAAGTAGGCTACTTTTATTTTTTTATTCATAAAATATTATTCAGATACGTAGATAGATTTCAGTTAAGCTTATTCAATCGTTTTTAAGTGAAACAGTAACGGAAACCCTCACATCTAATCTCTCACGTTTATTACATAATAAGTGTTATATCTATCTATGCTACAGGTACCAAAAGCAACACCTTTTCTTAAATCTTTTATAAACTTTTCTAAAATATACTTCCTGGAACAAACTTTTTAAAAAGAAAAATGTTTTTAAGGAAACTTAAAACATTACCTACACCAAGTTCTTTAAAACCTTTTAGTTAAGAAACTCTTGTTGAGCTACTGTTGACTTTGGCGCCATTTTGATGGAGAACCGGTAATGTCTTGTTTGATCTGCAATGCATTTACAAAGCGTTTTTGGAGGGAAAATAAATGGGGGGTGTAGACGTGACAGTTATTTTGGCGGAATAGCTGAGTTTTGTTGATGAGAAATTGGTACTTTTGTATAGATAATATGATCTTATTGTAAATTTAAATGAAATTGAAGATAGAAAATTTTCTTTGAAGGGAGCGGTTATTTGCCTTTTAACCAAAACGTACCAAATATGGCTCTACTATATACCCCTCTAAACCATCGTATCCAAGGAAATGGTATAGCCAAATCTAGCAAAACCGCAGGATTATTTTGTACTATGGTGAATTTATAGCTTACTGGGCATAGTTTACCTGGTACAAAATACTCGTACTTATATTTCACAGAGTAAACTATAAACCGCTCACGCAAAACCAAACAAGCTTACAAATAAATAACATAAATATCTCGCGTGTTAGTTTAAGAGCCAAACACACAAACTCACAAACATTCACGTCAAGTAAGTGTTGCCACCGTGGAAAAGAAAATGACTAGCGGAGATGTCATAACGCAAAATCTTCTAAGAAAGTAGCGCGCCAAAATGCGAAGTTGGGGGGCGAATGAAACCTGCCTATTTTTTTCAAAATAAAATCACGAATCAATAAAAAACTAATTTTTACCAGATTGGTTTTGATTTGACAAGGAACACGATCGCCTCGTTGGTTCTAGTAACTGATCGCGCCTACGGTACGTGGCTTGACCTACAAGAAGTTTCCTGAACTACCTTCCTTATGGCATCTCCGCTATCTTTCCTTCCTCCGTGGTCACAACATAACATAACCCAGCCAGTGTTACCACCAAATAATAATAACGCCTCCGTAGTTTTGTACAAAGTTTACAAACATTTTAATTAGGTTGAAAGTTTTAGGTATTATTTCATTGTTATCGTTATACCAAAGTTTGGCTTTAACGAAATACACAATTTATTTTCGACATGTAAGGCTTGATTTTCTGTGCTTGCCACACTGGTGAGATTAAAATTAAATGCAGGCGGAATTTGTTTTTGGAAGTGGTTCTGATGTTGTATAACGTATTATGGCATGTATTTTGGGAAACTGAAGGGGATTTGCAACGTATAGAGGATTTTCTCACTTTGTACCTGGTACTACAGGTAACTATGCAAATTACGATGTCAAATCTGAAACTGGCTCCAACGCCATTAATCGGACACCCTCGATTTTTGTTCGCAAAATCCAATCACAATTCTGTCAGTTTTCGATTTTAAACGCATTGGTAGTCACAACGAGTAATACTAGAGAATAATAGGTACCTTCTGTAACGAGATTTAGAGACGTTAATAAACCACAATATACACCGTGACTTTTTAGTCGTCTTGCAACGGCAGCCCACTTCATGTATCCAATGACTAGTAAACGTTCATATAAAAAAAAATATTTATGAGATTTGAATAATTTAAAAATAAAAATTAATTCATTATTATGATGCATGACGTAGATTATAAGAACACCCTGTTGTGAGCGCTGCCCGAATCTTGTATCAATGGAGCGCGGCGCGTTTGGAAGGTACCTACTTTCTACCGTTTGACACGTAAACTTTTTTTTTTTCAGTATTTTTCTTTGCACCTATTATCTTAATTAAGTAAGGCTATAAAATTAACAATCGTGTCTGTCTAGTGGTATTTTATGTCGGATAGATTGAGTGGACCACCTTCGTAAGACGACTAAAAAGTCACGGTGTATAGTAGAGATCCTAAGAAAAAAAGTCGGCAAAATACTCTATGAACTATACCTACTATTTTTTATTCACACGACTTTAAAATCACAGTAAGACTAACCATAAATCACAATGCCCAATTCTTTTTAAGCAGACTAATATCATCATCCTCCGAGCCTTTTTCCCAACTATGTTGGGGTCGGCTTCCAGTCTAACCGGATGTAGCTGAGTACCAGTGCTTTACAAGAAGCGACTGCCCTGCCTGACCTCCTCAACCCAGTTACCCGGGCAGACTAATATATTATGTACATTAGAAAAAGCAATTCACCAATTTATTTTTAAGCCACGCATCTAAAACATTTCAAATGCATGACTTTACAATGTCAAACCAAAAAAAAAATATATCAAAGTTAAGAACTCCTGCAGACTGCAGACTTAACTGTCGGCCGATAGTTGGCCTTCAAACCTTTAAGTCGGATTATACCGTCCGGATACCTGATCATTGTAATGTGCGCACTAGCAATCATCTTCACGCTGATTTATGAATGAGCCCGATCATCTGTCGACGAAAATTTTGCGGTATGCTAAGGCTCAAAATATTGGTCCTTCACGAAATAATAAGCAAAATTCGAAAGCCCAGCAAAATACGAGTTAAGTTTTGAAAGCCAACTAAGTATTTCTAGTTTTGTAGTTGCCATCAGACCTAGATCTGAGATTAGCTGGTTGAATGGGTGTTCTCTATCAAACGGTCGTATTATAGATCGTGAGCCGTCGATAAGCTTTCCTTTGAAACTAGGAGAGAGTACCTATTATTATTAAATTGAAAATGATACTATTTGTTTTTGCTTTGTAGTACATTTTTTCAAACTAGCTGTTCCTTGAGGTTTCAACAGCGTCCCAAAGAAACGACTGTCTGTACCCGGATACGCCTTTGTCCTTTGTTTTCAACAAATTGTCATAATGTATACCTTTTCATCATCCTCCGAGCCTTGTTCCCAACTATGTTGGGGTCGGCTACCAGTCTAACCGGATTCAGCTGAGTACCAGTGCTTTACAAGAAGCGACTGCCTATCTGACCTCCTCAACCCAGTTACCCGAGCAACCCAATACTTACCCCTTGGTTAGACTGGTGTCAGACTTACTGGCTTCTGACTACCCGTAACGACTGTCAAGAATGTTCAATGACAGCCGGGACCTACAGTTTAACGTGCCATCCGAAACACAGTCATTGGTGTCTAAGATATACTTAGAAAGTACATACAAACTTAGAAAATTTGCATTGGTACTTGCCTGACCTGGAATCGAATAATGTATACCTTTTGTGGGAAAATAATCATAATATTCCAAGAAGCCACAGCCTAAAAGCCAACATTTCTTCCTCAACAAGTCCCAAATAACCAATAAATAAATAATGGTTGAAATCTCATCATAATTCGCGGAATTAAATCAGCTAAGTTTGAAGACCCTTATATATCTGGCCTGTAATGATTTCCGTTGGTTTTGACAACAAAAGAAACCTAATTGAGTGAACGATTGACGTGCTCAATATTTTCAAAAGTTTTCATTCAAGTTTGTGGATTTAGGAATAAACTGGAGCAATTTTAGTCACTTCTCTTCGTCATAGTCACAAGTTTTAATCTAAGTATTTTTCGAGGGCCTTGTGACCAAATTATTGTGAGTGTGACATGGGTGTAAAAGACCACGATTCTCAACTGTTACCCAGTAGGAACCATCGCTAAATTCCACGTCAGAAGACCAAGCAACGTCAAGTTCAACTTGTCAGATATTAAAAGCTAGGCCACTCGACCAAGAACAATCATTTCATAATAACAATAAAGCCATTTGACTACTTTTTATAGTGAACTAGCGACCCGCTCCGGCTTCGCACGAGTTAACAGTATTTCCCCACTATTTAATGTATGTTATTACACATATAAACCTTCCTCTTTAATCACTCTATCTATTTAAAAAACCGCATGAATATCGGTTGCGTAGTTTTGAAGATTTAAGCGTACAAAGGGACATAGGGACAGAAGAAACGACTTTGTTTTATACTGTGTAGTGATGTAGTGAATGACAAACAATTCGTCGTTTGAGAAAAAGAGGTTTTCTAATAGTAGTTTCAATGTTATGTAACTTACATAAAAGCGTGTCAAATTTAGAATAATTTAGATTTAGAATAATCCCTAAACGTTGAACTGTCGCGCTAACATAGTTTAGTCTGAATCAGTTGTACCTGTTCCCAATAGAATTAATTAAAAGTTATTGTATGATTTTCGAAGTAAAATTGCCCATGTCGTAGTAAGAGTTTATGGGACTTATTTATGTATGTAGCCGTATATTCTCTGATCAATTAAAGGACGATCAAATTAAAAAAACATACTCTTGAAAGAAATCTGCGAACTTTTCCCATAACTAAAAAAAATATTTTCTAAGATTAATTCTTATAGAATTAAATGAGAAAAGTTTTCTTTTTCACTACTCACTACTTGTTCACTACTATTATTATTCCAGGTCGTATTTGTTTACCTCAAAATATGCAAAAAATACCTACACACACCAACATACCTCAGTGGCGAGGCGTCCCTATAAGCCGATTCCTGTCGGCTTCCCTTTCGAATTTCTTTGTATTAATTGAATTTATTAGTGAGTGTATTATTTGGAAATTACATAGTTCGTGTATGTATTGTGTAGAGAAAATAGAGAGACCTACGTTGGAATTAGGTATTTTGGTAAGTAGACAGTTCGCATCAGGGTCTCTTTTTAGTGTACTTTTAAACATTAACTAGGATAGCATTGACTGTTTTCTGACAGATTATTTACTTGAAAATTGTTTTTCAAGGTTAAGTTTTGAGAGTAAAAACGTGTTGAGTATAAAACTCGGGCACGCCGCACGCGTTAATTACCTACCAATATTACGTCAATATTGAAATTACCATCGTTGTGACGGATTTATGAAACATTAAAATGTGTGAAACATCAAAAATTTAAATGTATTCCTATACGATAAATATCAGTGGCTAACAGGCAGTTGTAGATTAAATAAAATGTATTGTATCAGATTCTAGTAGTTTATGGAATAAAGTTGGTTCTAATATTCATAATATCTGCCGAATTCCTCGAGAAAACATGTTCAAACTATCAGTCTCTCAGTCAGTGCTTAAAGGTGGACTGAGACATTACCTCCATTACCCCCCCCCGTCCCTAAATACTCCCCCCCCCCCGTTTCTTTTTTGCTGCGGCTTCCCTATTTCATTAAACCACCGTTCGCCACTACACTTCACTTCGACACCTAAACACAGAAAGGTTTTTTTTTTTGCAAAAAACACTTATGAACAACTTTGTTTGCATGATATTTGTTTTAATGGAAATTAGTGACTAAAAGTTAAAGTCCTAAAACTCAAGTTCATCACAAGTGCCCGTTTTAACATCGCCACAATTATCAACAGTACAAAACCAAAGGATAGTCAGGTCTCTTCAATTAGGTATTCTTTGGCCACCCGTCTCGCCGTCAGACCGCGGTTGCGGTCCTGTACACTGGGTGACAGCAACTATCTATTATTAAAAAGATCTAACAGCTTGAGAATATTACGGCTGTTGAGGGTTTGGAAGCTGTATAAACAATTGTTGGTATTTATCACTCTCATTTAAAAACAAAAATAATAGATTTGCGAAGAAAAATCCAGCAAACGGTGTCAACATTCGCATGATTACAATATGTTTTAAGAAATAATAAAATGAGCCTACATTTTATTTCTAAAAACATATTGTAATCTTACTAACTTACTGTTACTGTTACTGTTACAGCCTTTTTTTTTATCGTCCCACTGCTGGGCACAGGCCTCCTCTCACGCGGAGAAGGATTGGGCATTAATCACCACGCTTGCTCAATGCGGGTTGGTGATTTCAGACTTTATAGTCCAGGTTTCCTCAAGATGTTTTCCTTCACCATTTTATCAGCCATTGGTGTCTAAGATATACTCAGAAAGTACATACAAACTTAGAAAAGTTGCATTGGTACTTGCCTGACCTGGAATCGAACCCACGCCCTCATACTCGAGAGGTTGGTTCTTTACCCACTAGGCCACCACGACTCAACTAACTAACTTACTAAAACATATTGTATACTTATAAATAATACATATTTAAACCTGAGCGACATAATTAAATAGAGTTAGCTAAGCAAGTCCTGCAAGCAAAAATCGTGGTGGCCTAGTGGGTAAAGAACCAACCTCTCGAGTATGAGGGTGTGGGTTCGATTCCAGTTCAGGCAAGTACCAATGCAACTTTTCTAAGTTTGTATGTACTTTCTAAGTATATCTTGGACACCAATGGCTGATAAAAAGGTGAAGGAAAGCATCTTGAGGAAACCTGGAATATATACTTAGTCTAAAATCACCAACCCGCATTGAGTAAGCGTGGTGATTAATGCTCAACCCTTCTCCGTGTGAGAGGAAGCCTGTGACGGTTTTACACTTATCTCTTGCCGTCTGCGTCAAATGTGTTGATAATAGAGAAATCTGATGAAATATTGATGACAATGAAATCAAAATATATGCATGCCACACATTGCGGACAATTTCAATTACTAATTCCTAGTTCTATTATTCCTAACTAATGTAATTTTCAGATTATTTATTTATTAAGGCTTACCAACTAAGATATATACATACAATCTTAAAAATATGGAAAACATCATTCACATATAGAAACAAAATCAAATTTCCCTTTTCTCTAAAATTCCCCTTTTTTCTAAAATCCATACAGTATAATAGTAACATACAGCTACCTTTCTCCAAGTATACAAGGTGTTGATTTGCATTTGTGCCATATTTCAGGAGGAGGTCATAAAATCGATTGGAATTACAGTAAACGGGAAATAGCTAATATGCACTGCTTTTTTTGTCATTGTAATGTCGTAGTATTTCAGAATTAATCCAATTTTATGAATGAAATTTATGAATGATCGTTGCGTATGCTTTCTGTTTGCGTTTGTGTGAAGGCGCAGCACAGTTTTAAGGCCAGTAACACACGCGCCAAGTTTAAATAAGGCTAGATGACATCGACGGAATTCCGAAAAAAAAAAAAAAAAAAAAATTACGTACCAATTTTTTTGTAAAGGGTCGAGAATCATTAGCATAATTACGTCCTTGAATACGGCACGGATGCCAATCAACAGCTTGTATAAAAAACTCCTTCCAAGGCACAAGTATTGAAGTTAAACAGCCAAAACAGATGTAATACTACCCCAACAGAAAGGAACTTATAACCTTATAAACCTTTGCCGTGAGATTGCCATCCATTGTGTCGGCATAGGTCTTTAAACTGAACAGGCATCGGCAGTGAACGCTGCGTGTTGTGAAACTCGGTAATTTCATTTTACTGTTACGGTAAAGGTGTGAAAAAGTTCTTTGTTGGAGGAAGTGGAAAAATCAGGTTAGTGTGTACCCATAGGAACCTACTGCTTTATGTATTTATGTATTGTGGTGCTCTGTTGTAGGTTTCCGTGACGTTCCCGGATCAGAATAGGACATCCCCATCTCTCTCCCGTGGGTGTCGTAAGAGGCGATTAAGGGAACCTAAAGGCCAGTGCATAACATCTGCACTTTGGGCCACCCGCACGGTGACGGGTAACACAACAGCATTCCCAAAGAGGGTTGGTGTCAGGCAGGCGGCCGACCATAAAACCTAAGCCGAAACTTCTGCAGCATGAGGATGGAAGGAGAAAACATGCTGCGCCGACCCCAAATAAAATTGGGATAAGGGCAGGAGGATGATGATGATGATGCTCTGTTGTAGGTATAAATCAAAATTTTTGTTGGACTGCGCCTAGCTATTTTGATGTCCGAAGTCTGTGCCTTATTTCCACGTTTATATGTCTGGCGTCATCTCACAAGTAACATTCTTAAATCAGTCAAAAAATACAATGAATGATGGTTAGGAATAAATATGTTCTTCTCCCAAATTCACTTCTTTATACAATTTAGTTCACAGAGCTCGACAATGTATAGAACACCAGATTTTTTTCATGGTGTCACTAGATACCCTTTAAATAGACAAAGTATTCATAACTTAAGCAACGAAGTCGCGTACAAAATATAGTACAACATAAAACATAACTCCAACAGAATAAAACATTCGTGTCTTAAAGTTAGTGTCTATATTCTAAGCCGCGGTTACGCCCGCCGCGGAGGTAGGTACCTACAACTTTACTATTTACTTAGTTAGCTCAGGTGGCAGGCTACGTACTGTTTTTCTTGTTAAACTTGATGTTATTATATATAACCTACGTGTTTTAGTTTCGTTTTTGTACTGGGTGAATGTTTAATGTGTGGATTTGAGATTTTTAGCAAGGGAACTGCTTATATAAAATAAATAATTTCATGGATTGTGTAACGACAATGTGGCTGGAATAGTTACTTATGGACATAGCTTATGTCAAATAGAGTAGCGTATGGATTAGGGGAAGGCCGCGTAAAAGAAATAAAATCTGGAAATGCAGCAGGAGGTTGATTATGATGAAAGAATGAAAGAAATAAACCATTTATTTACACAAAAATGAAACCACTTTTAGAATACCCTTAAAGTCTCCCAATATAATCCACTTATCCACTTGCTTCGCTTATATGTATAACTAGTAAAAAGAAAATAAAAACTGCATATAATTATTTTCTTGAACTGCAGTAACTAATATTATCATATATCACTTTACTTATACAATCAAACATTACCCACATACAATTCCATTGACTTCAAAACCGACGATAGTAAAAACACTACCAACGACATCATAACGTTCCCGTGAACAAACACTGGATCATAAAAATCAACCCAAGGAAATTAGAAACGTCTAGAAGTCGTTAAAGGTACGTTACCGACAGTTAAAATAACCGAGATAGTGAAGTACTTAGGTATTATGCGACTTTAAGGTGATCTCGTTGCTTGTCTGAGTTTTTATTGCCATCACGCGAGAATTAAGAAATATTAGGTAGGTATTCATTTATTTCTTTCTTTCTTTCTCTGATTTACACGACTTCAAAAGTCAGTTACACAAATCAGAGTAAATAAGTATATTTCTTTCAAAGGACACTTAAAAAAAGAATTGAATTAAAAAATATCAAAAACAAAATAAAAACGGTAGGTTATCTAGGTATGTGTATAAGCGACAAAAAAATGACGATCATGATTAGATTAGAATATAGTGTTTAAAAGGATACCTACAAGCAGTGTCACTTAAAAAATCTGTCAGCAGCCTTCCTAAGATTCTTTAAAAGATAGTGAGAAATTCAGAAATCAGCTTACAATTTATGGAATAGTCTGAGAGTTCACTATACAATGTAATGTTTTTTTCTTTCAGTCACTTCCCCTTCTCGCGAGGAAGTTGCTTATTAAGTCAGTTAGCTAGGCGGAGGGCTTACTATTCCTTATTAACCTAAGTCTATGCTTACCGTCGAACAAATTCATGCACGTATTGTAGGTTTAGGTAGGTACTAGTTGATCTTCGCGGGGTTAGTCCTCGTAGGTACTTACATTATTTTGGGAAACAGAGATAAAAGAACACAGTACTTGTTGGTGAAATAATAAACGAGGTAAGTCAAAGTCAGTTTATTACAGATACCGGCACGGATATTGGGCTCTCGGCGGAAGAGTGGGGATCGCTTTGCGAACCCGTACGCATAAGGCAATAAGGCAGTAAATCGGTTCTGCGCAGGTGAAGGTCATGGCTCGATATCCGTGCCGATAACTGTACAAATGTATTGTACCTACATATTAACCATACAGGCTATTTCCAATGGATTCGTAGGTTAACTCTCTCTTCCAACACCTGATTAAAAGTAGCCAATAAAGTTTGAAGTTCTTCTATCCTATAGGGCAAGTTTCGTCAAAACACGTTCAAGTAAATTCGCATGAAAGATCACCTGTGACCTTAGTGCTATTCTTAGCAAAAATAATGTTCAAAACTGTTAACAAACTACCTGAAAAAGCAGAAATAGAAAAACAGTGAGCAGTTTCCTCGCTGACCATCCGAAGTGATAAGTGATGACACTTACAAACACTTCATATAAGTTTTTATGAACTACCCTAATTCGTCGGGGGAGTGGATAAACTTTGTAAGACAGAACCGAACTAGTAAACTTGCTCCGTGACCTTTCACTAGATCTTTTGACGGTGACCATGATAAGGTAATAGACAGAAAGAATAAACAATATATGTGAAAAATATTTTTTTATACAGGAATGAATTTTAAGCAGTGCACAAAAAAAACTGGTGGTCCAGAATCATTAACAGAACATATCTGCATCATCAGTAAAAAAAAATTTTTCATTCTTTTGTCCTCCCTAAAATCAGCAAAATATGGATACCAACTATTCTTACGCTCTTGGAGCAGCGCTCGCGTCAGTAAACCGGTTTCACGTTGCCGCCGTGCCTACTATGATGACTGTGACCGTACAATCGGTTACAAAATAAACATCTTTCAATATCAATAACTTTTCTTTTTTGTACTAAAACACGACAAAATAAAATTACACGTAGCTATAAAACTTATTTAACTATAAGTTGGAACCAACCTCTCGAGTATGAGGGCTTGGGTTCGATTCCAGGTCAGGCAAGTACCAATGCAACTTTTCTAAGTTTGTATGTACTTTCTAGGTAAATCTTAGACACCAATGGCTGATAAAAAGGTGAAGGAAAACATCTTGAGGAAACCTGGACTATAAAGTCTGAAATCACCAACCCGCATTGAGCAAGCGTGGTGATTAACGCTTAATCCTTCTCCGTGTGAGAGGAGGCCTGTGCCCAGCAGTGGGACGATAAAAAGGCTGTAACAACTATAAGTTGACAAAGTTTGCGCACTGGATAAAATTCATTCCTGTATAATGACCTGATCATGTAGGAACCTACACACATCCGTAAAAAGTAGCCTATAAGCTTTCGATTCAATTTCGATTAATTAGCACTGAAAAAATATTCAAATAGCACAGTAGTTCCTGAGATTACGAGTGCGTGAAATAATTCCCATGGGACGCGGGTGAATTAGAAAGACACGAAAAAATTTTACAACACTTAAAAATTACACAACATTTTTGCCAGCCACTTTCTTTTCCAAGATTTATTTTATGAAATCTTGGTTCCAAAACAACTCTTGCAATAAAAATCTGTTTTATCTTGTAACCACTGTCAAAACTGCCAGCCCATATTTCTATTTGAACTGAACTTTTGTTTTGATAAATTCAAAGTTTTAAATTCAAGATATCTACTTCATAGGCGAGGTGTCTGTACTGTATTTTGAACTTTACACTCACTGAAATACAGATTTAAATACAAAATCAGGGTCGTTTTGTATCGGACTAGAAATGAACCAGATCTCATGATAATGAGAAACATTTTATAAATAAATACTTTCCTTGTACCTGTCTTACTTTATTTTCCTTATCATGAACTAATTGGTTCCCGCGGTTTCAGCCACGTCCTGAGAAAATTGGTTGTATAGAAGCTTCCTGGCAAAAAGCCATGCTGCGCTGAGCTCGTACAAAACTGTAATAAAGGGCAGGGATTTGAATATATGAATAACAATTTATATATCTACAGAAGTAACAACAGACATATTTATTCAGTTATACAAATTAAGCATTCTTATTTCAATAAATTAATATAAATTATTTATCTACAGACATAATAACAGATATGTTTATTCAGTTATAAAAAAATAACCATCGTTAGTATATCAGTAATTATCGCTGTTACAAAACAGAAAATCGCTGATCGTTGTTTGCTAATTAACTCATTACGAAGAAAAAGGACGGTTGGGTCTCATTAAAAATTTTTAGCGAAATGTTTACTTTTGTACTCGCTAACTTGACTTTGAATGTAAATTGGTTCTTTATGAAATGATTTTTTCTAACAGTGTTTTTCCAACACTTATTATTTATTTTGGTTTAAGAACCTATGGCGTACCTGTGGTAACCTATGGTAACATTTACACCAAACTAAAATAAATGTACTAAACACACAATAAAACAATATACACCGTGACTTTTTAGTCGTCTTACAACGGCAGCCTACTTAATGTATCCAATGACTAGTAAACGTTCATATATAAAAAAAAATATTTATGAGATTTGAATAATTTAAAAATAAAAATTAATACATTATTATGATGCATGACGTAGATTATAAGAACACCCTGTTGTGAGCGCTGCCCGAATCTTGTATCAATGGAGCGCGGCGCGTTGGGAAAGTACCTACTTTCTACCGTTTGATACGTAAACATTTTGTTTTCAGTATTTTTCTTTGCACCTATTATCTTAATAAAGTAAGGCTATAAAATTAATAATCGTGTCTAGTGGTATTTTATGTCGGATAGATTGAGTGGACCACCTTTGTAAGACGACTAAAAAGTCACGGTGTATATGGCAACACACAAAATCTAAGATAAAACTTTAAAAAGCTGAAATTCAAACCAAAATCGGATGCGTCTTTTAATTTTAATTATTGAAAGGCTATAATATATAATAGACTAACATTTTATTATCCATTCTTAGGTCAGGGTAAAAGCAGCTGTCAAATCGGAATAGACCAATTAACGGCCGGTTATAGTTTGGCCATTCACCTAGAATATTCTAGACTCTTATCGAATACAAAATCCCTATTAATACAAAACTCGTTACTACAAAAAGCCGTACCTGAGACGAAATTGCTACAAGTTGGTGAAGTTCGAGTACCACTTGTTGACACTCCACGGGATATTGGATTTGATCCCACTTTGCTTCTTCAAGATGTCTGCTGTCAAGAGCCGACTGTGTGTTTGTATCTTTATGTTTTTTTAGAGTATTTTGGTTTATAGTAATTGTATTGTTGAAAGGACAATGAGCGTTTTGGTCTACCTCTCCTCTAGCATTAAGTGATATATCAATAGAAAGCTTGTGTTATGTATTTTCTTGTATGGCGGCGATTGTTATTTGTTAGTATTTAGGGAGTTAGAACATGTCTAGTGAAATAATAACTATGTCTTAAATCTGCTGTAGCTTCTAAAGTATTGACAATTTGTTAGAGGTATTTTAGTACGAAATGTTCTATTTAAAAAGGCCTTTCCAATGATATATAATTCATTACTAGAGAAGAAATCTAAGAACTTGAAACTAACTATCGATAAAAAAACCTTAAACATGTTCTAACATCTAAAGTACTAAGAATTGGTAAGTAGTATGCTAGTACAAAATGTAACGCTTGAAAAGACATTTCAAATGGTGTATCACTCATTACTAGAGGGGGAGTAGACCAACATTCAAACATTTCGCCCATTGTCCTTTGTATGATTGCCTTTGGTCATTTATGATGATCAATCATTGTGAAAATTAAAGTACGTTTTACTGATGAATAGAAAAAACTGGCCTATTTTTGTATCAAAGTATTTCTGACAATAGGAATAAATATGATTTGTGATTTCAGTTATGTGATTTATGATATAAATTATAGTGGCTAAACTTTTGGAAGGTTTTTCGGTAAAATGTATCGCGGTTTTTTAACTTTGACTTTAGTGTTTTATCATTATTTAATATCCTTATAAAACTTTTTTTTTGTCAACATTATTTGACATTTACACAAGATACTTACTTATGGAAAGTTCAGCAGTGTATTTATTATAAATTCTAATCATACCAAACGCCTGGTCACCCTACTCTACGTGCAAAGTTGAAATGTCAGTCGTTGCAAGGATATCGAATTGTCCCGCTTTTGTAGGTAATACGTGCTGTTCGCGATATTATTTAACGATGTTAACGTTTAGTTCTAAGCAATGCACGTGTAGGTTATATTTCTGAGGCTTTATTGCATTTAATATAAACATGCATACAGAAATGTTCTGTGTTGCTAAATCTATACTAATATTATAAAGAGGAAAACTTTGTTTGTTTGGTTGGTTGTAATGGATAAACTTTAAACTAATGGACCGATTTTAAATATTCTTTCATCATTAGAAAGCTATATTATCTGCAAGGAACATAGGCTATATTTTATCCCGGTGCGGGCAGTAGCTCCCACGGGACGCGGGTGAAACCGCGGGAAAACGGCTAGTTGTTAATAAACCTACATCTAGATGTCTCCTCATACAACGTGTGCAGCGAAGAAATCCGAGGTATATACAAAATCAATTATCTATTCCAGAATTTACTGTCACAGTACTGATTCAGATTACGGCCGAAGTTCTCCTCATTCAAATAATTATAAACCAATTAACACTTCTGTAATACGAAATTGATTGATTAATGCAGCAAACATACTGTATGAGAAAGTTCTGTTTATTGATATTAGATTCTATTTCAATGAAGACAATGACGATTATAGTTTGGCTGTTGAAAATTCGCTATGCTGGGCTTTCACAAATATTCTCCGAAGTCAAGACTGAGCAAAAATTTCGCTACAATTGTTTCAGTAAAAACAGTCTATCGTAGCAGAAAGCTTTTATTCGTTTACTTACAAGATAAAGTACGCGCAATATCTAAGAATATTAGATTTGTCTCGCTCTAAGATGCACTTTTACTATCAAGAGGTAGTCTCAAACTATAGTCATATTTAATTTAGTTTAAAGGCATTCGAGGGCTTTTTGATCCTTTCAAAACAGACAGACGTTGGAGATCAGGGGTCGATTCCTCTCCACTTAATTTAAAATATCGCATTCTCTAATTATATCTCCATGTACTTTATAGCGCATATTTAAAAACATACTTTTATCAGTTATTTACTACCCTCGAGTTCAGCTTTAATGATGAAAAAATATTGAAATGAAACAAGAGAATCGGATAGCTTTAAATCCTGATATTCTATAAAATACAAAGATCCACCCAACAAAATGAAACAGCCCATTTTGTACCATGCTGACTCCTACAAAATGAATGCATTCTTGCCACCTGACATCCTGCCAGCTAGTGGCACCGCAATGCAACGTAGAATTTCGGCTGCAGCACCTAAATGCACAAACAACTGCATTTTCCCTCGTTGAATTTCGCCATCCAGTACATTGCTCTTTGGGAGAGGCAAAACTGTGAAATGGATGCTTCCTGACCCCACGTATATGGGTTGGGAAATAGTGCTTTTGTTTATGTATTTTCTATTATATGTTTCGTGTCTTGGTTGGTATGGTTCATAAACAGGGCCAGTATAACATTCATGTACTTGATTTGATCGAACAATCCATCTTTTATCTACATCTGGTCGGAATAGCTGCCCTTGTTAAGACTGATTATCGGTCTTTCCGGCTGCTTACTATCTGTAACGACTGTCAAAGTTGTTCAAATAACAGCCAAAACCCATCAATTTAACATCCCACCATCATGTCATGAGAATCTTAAATCACTCATGCTCTGACCGACTTTGAAAAGCGTTGCTTAATCTGACTGTTATTCACACACACTAGTTATGAAACATCAAAACCTTACCGTCACGACGACCATGTAAAAATACCGACAGCAACACATTCCCGTTAATTACAAACGCTCGCGATTTATCCACTGAATAAATAATAGTTCGAAGAACAAGTCAGTAGAAGGTACATACTAGAAGCAAGTCTTGGCTAATGAGTTCCCCTAATTACTGAATTACCGTAATAGGGAAAACTATTGACCCTCCATAACTGTGGCGGTCATTCAGCAAATGATGTATGAATTTGTATAGTTCGGGAAAACATTCTGAGAAGGAAACTGCTTTTCATGTTTATTGGTTCAACAGGTATCGGCAAAAGCCTATAGAAGTTTTAGATTACATACTGCAGACTAAACTGTCCTAAAATAGTTGACCCAATGGTTGGCAAAAATATTGTGCTTAAAGAAATTCTTGATTCCAATCACAATTTCTAGTCGGTCTGATTACGGCATAATGATCTTTGTAATGTGCGTACTACATCTTCACACTGTTTTGTGAGCCCAATAGGCCGACTAACGCTTAGCATACGAAATCAATTACATACATAGGATAAATAAACCGACGAAACGATACGATATGATACTCTAAAATAAAGAGACTGTTTAATAAAATAATTTTCAAAATCGTTCCAGCAGATCCAGAAATTACTTCTACAAAATCAAAAATTATTTTTTTCTTAAAAAGATGCTCCTAATTTGATGCTCATTAATGCCTCTTTATAAGCCTACATAAGTTGCGTTCCTCAGAAACTTCTCTTGCCCTATAAGAACGCAGCAAGGATCGTTCACCAAAGAAAATTAAGCGGATAAAAAACTAATTAAGTAGTTCTTCAATCTTCAAAGCAAAAAGATGGTCTCCTTAACTAGGGTTCCTAGGGCTTATTCCATTCTCTTTTAACTATTTCCTCTATCTTTGCAAAAGGGGCGATTAATCTTTTAAGCCGTATTGCGAACTATTTCTTTAAGTTAATTACCTCCCAGAGGTATTAGGTTGATATCTTTGCTAGTAAGCTTTGAAAAAAGATTTGTCCTCAAATGAGCATGGTTTTAGTGTCTTGAGAAAACTTTAATCTTTGTTAAGTATTTTTTTTTTCTAATTAAAATATTTTGTAGTAGACGGCGCATAAGTTTTGTGGACATTTGGCAAGTTATTCAAGATGATTTTTTTTCAATAACATACACTATCCCATTACGTTACAATATGTGTATTTACATTGTGATTATTTATGTGAACTCTACATATATTTAAGGTAACTTAAATTGAACAAACAAGAAGTTTGCAATAGCACTTCCACTCAATAAACAACAAAATACACAATTAAAATTAATAGCCAAACACCTAATAATTCGGTTAACCCTACAACGGTGATCGAAACAAACAAGTTACATTGAACAAAGTTGGCCATTAATCGGTCGCCTCGAATCAGCGGTTACGGGTTAAATTAGAGAAGCTTGAATTATTGCATTCCTGCGTGAGGTTTAGAGTACCCGCACACTACAAACTTATGTTGTCATTGAACATCTGATCTGTCAACAACTGACAACCAGTCTTATGAAAGAGTATTGGGTTCCCCGGGTAACTGGGTGGAGGTAAGATAGGCATTCGCTCACATGTGGTTAGACTATTAGCCATATGATAGAAAGAAATAAATAAGTTTTATTTCGCAAATAAGACGCATATACACATGGACAATATGAACATAGCAGAAAAAAAATTTAAGGGGAAAATACGCGTCATAAAATGGCGTCCACGGCCGATTTCGGCCACGGCGGCTGAACTGCGCAGGACATATTAGTGCACGAGCTGTACGCAGACACAAATGCACTCACTATCACAGCACGATAGGACGGAAATCCGACAAGACCGGAGAAAAATCAGGTGCAAGACCGACGTTTACGTGCTCTCCGATGCACGAGTGTATCAATCACCAACTTCTAGATCACGGACTGCTTTGTGAAATTAATGAATGGTTAGTTAGTGCGCACATTTCAGATATTTATCCGGTATCAGACCGACTGTTAACTTTGATGGGAATCAATATTTTCTTAAAATTTTTGCCAACCATCGGGTTAACTATCGGCCGATGGTTTAGTCTGCAGTGTGCGGGTTAACTTTAACATTTAAGGGTTAGTTGTCGATGCGGTTAAGAGGAATCTGTAACTGATTTCCCGTTGACAGTCGGTTACACAGCGTTATTAAATTAATCGGTTTCTGGGAGGTGATGTTGGTAAGATGTTGCCACTCGATTTGGTAGACACGTGTTGTTTCCAAGTTTAGGTGTATTATAAGACTAACTTCTGCTATCAGTTTCACTCGCGTCCCGTGGGAACTAAAAGTAGCATATATAATCTCTCTATATAAATTGGTTAATAAATACTATGAGGACACTTAAATTTTTCCAAATCTAAAATTGGATCTAAATCGATCAAACACACATTATCAAAAATACAAAAGAAGTTTTTCGGCTTTTAAATATAGAGGTATACTATGACCATATTGGGGCCATTGACATCTGTGGGACTCCAGAAGTAGCGATTTTTTACGATTCCTGGCCGATTTTCGTGGCTTACATAACGGAAATACTTGAGTTCTATTTCTGCCCAAATAAGTAAGCAATTTCACACAAATAATCATCACATTTCCTCTCATTAATTAAGCGAAAGATCCTCCATTCGTCTTCATTAGTGTACCCTTCACACAACACATTAGATCGAATGCTTCAGTGATTGGCGGTACATGCTCTGATCGAAACTGGGTTCGATTACCGGGTAAAGTGCCGACCAAAATAATAGTAATTTATTTATTGGTTTCATATTTAATAATAGCTTTACAAAAAGAAATGGGAGACTAATACAACCTCATTTATACAAGCTGTTGATTTGCACCCGTGCCATATTCAAGGACGTAAATTATGCTAATGATTCTGGACCCAAATCAACAAAAAAATTTGTACGTATTTTTTTTTTCGGAATTCCATCAATGTCATCTAGCCGTATTTAAACTTGGCGCGTGTGTTACTGGCCTTAAAACCGTGCTGCGCCCTCACACAAACGCAAACACAAAGCATACGGAACGATCATTCATAAATTTCATTCATAAAATTGGATTACTTCTGAAATACTACGACATTACAATGACAAGAAAAGCAGTGCATAGTCTACTGTAATTCCAATCGATTATTTACGTATTTTATGTCCTCCTCCTGAAATATGGCACAAATGCAAATCAACACCTTGTATAAGGTACAATTAATTGTAAGAATTGAAAGTTTGTAGTTTTCTTCCTCTTCTTTGCGAGTCAATGGAAATCAATCTTGTAAGAGGCCCAGTAATTTAACAGTGGCGGCAAATATTCTGATCCGAAATAAGTATTTTTTGAGACAGACAGGTACAGTGGAGGACTTTCTTTTATTTACAATGTGTAGATAGTGATGAAGGATCTCTGAGTAATTTAGGCTATATTTTATCACGGTACGGGCAACAGTTCCTACAGAACGCTGATGACACCACAGGAAAATATCTGGTTTATAATATATAGATAGTGGTGAAGTGTACCTTCATGATATAACGTACTGAGACTAATCCATCTTAGTACAGCATCACCACAACATATGACGTCAGAACCACACATTAACTCCTTCTAATTACTAATACATCTCCTAATTCACCAGTCGAAACATCTTCTACGAACCACAAGCTAAAATCAACCTTATTTCTAAACTCCTAGAGTTCATTTAGCAGTCGAAACATGTTCTATAAAAGTATAAGGTAAACTCAACCTTATAACAATGAGCTAGGGTTCGATTTTCAAGTGTGGTGATGTAAAGGGAATAGTGTAGGTGGCTGGACTTGAGATGCTATGTATTATTGTTGTCTGTGAGATGGTTTGAGTGTTAAATTATAATAAATTTTGATTGATTACGATTGGTCAGAAAATTTGTAATGGCTAGTCATCATCATCCTCCGAGCCTTTTTCCCAACCATGTTGGGGTCGGCTTCCAGTCTAACCGGATTCAGCTCAGTACCAGTGCTTTACAAGAAGCGACTGCCTATCTGACCTCAACCCAGTTACCCGGGCAACCCGATACCCCTTGATTAGACTGGTGTCAGACTTACCGACTTCTGACTACCAGTAACGACTGTCAAGGATGTTCAATGACAGCCGGGACCTACAGTTTAACGTGCCATCCGAAACACAGTCAATGGTGTCTAAGATATACTTAGAAAGTACATACAAACTTAGAAAAGTTGCATTGGTACTCGCCTGACCTGGGATCGAACCTGCGGCCTCATACTTGAGAGGTTGATCCTTTACCCACTAGGCCACCACGACTTGTAATGGCTAGTCAAATGTCAAAAAAAAATCTTACTATTTAGCCTAACGTTAATAAGAGCATCCACATATTGTAGATTTAATTATAGCCGATAGTTAGCCGTAATAGATAGATTTAATTATGGCTTGTTCATCTATACTAATATTATAAAGCTGAAGAGTTTGTTTGTTTGAACGCGCTAATCTCAGGAACTACTGGTCCGATTTCAAAATTTCTTTCAGTGTTAGATAGCCCATTTATCGAGGAAGGCTATAGGCTACTTTTTATCCCGGTACGGGAAGTAGTTCCCACGGGATGCGGGTGAAACCGCTGGCAGAAGCTAGTTCTGAAGAAAATACAATCAAGCTTTTTATTAGTAGCATAGGTATTCAAAAATCAGTAGGGAAATACTGACTTGGGCAAATGTATGGGGAAAAGTGGAATACACGGATTAGCCGACCAAAGCGGTGGGAACAAGGTACACTGTATACAAATACACACTGCATATAAAATTCTACTACGTTCACAATGCACGAATCAAAGTTTGCCAAAAGTAGGAAAACTTACAATTGCCAGAGTTTCATTTGTACAAGAACCAATTTAGCTTAGCCGGCAACTTTGTGAACTTAACATGCATTACTTAGACTTTATTTTCGCGTTTGTGTAAGTTTCGACTGAGTTTGTCAGTGAAACTGAAAGATTGGCTGCATTCTGGACGCTTTTTTATAGAAATACGATTTTAAGTCGAAATTCTTTGCAATATTTATAGCACTCAGTAAAAAGTAAAGATGTAGTTATACAGTAAGTCTGACACCAGTCTAACCAAGGGGTATTGGGTTGCCCGGGTAACTGGGTTGAGGAGGTCAGATAGGCAGTCGCTTCTTGTAAAGCACTGGTACTCAGCTGAATCCGGTTAGACTGGAAGCCGACCCCAACATACATAGTTGGGAAAAGGCTCGGAGGATGATGTAATTATACCTTCAGTAGACACGTGCCTGTGTGCATTTTAAAATGAAGCAAAATTCAGTTATTATTTGTACAGAACATGTACCTACGAACAAAAACTAGTTGAACAATCTCAATCGTGACAGTTCTATGAAACACTTGCTTATTTCTCTAGCCAGTAGTTCCCGTAACTTCGTTTCCTCAAATATCTGTTCAATTTATCGAGTTTTTTCAAACGGATTTTTTTGACGGATTGGGAGTTAATCATAGCAAGGCTTATGCCTATTAGTTGGATGATAAAAAATTAAAGAAAAAAGAACCTTTTTAAAAACAAGCTTTTATTTAAATGCTCTAAAAAGAAAAAAATAAACATTTTACACTAAAACTTTTACTGTTAACTTATAACGTCATTTCAAATTTAACACATTTGACACAAATTATATATTATAAAAGCTTGTCGCGAGATCTATTATTATAGAGAATATATTATTATAAAAGTATTCGTATTACTAAGTATTCGTATTTTCTTAGTTTTATAATTTTAATAGGCAGCAGGTACGAATACTTAGATCTCGCGACAAGCTTTTATAATATATAATTTGTGTCAAATGTGTTAAATTTGAAATGACGTTATAAGTTAACAGTAAAAGTTTTAGTGTAAAATGTTTATTTTTTTCTTTTTAGAGCATTTAAATAAAAGCTTGTTTTGAAAAAGGTTCTTTTTTCTTTAATTTTATTTTTAACTTTTTAGTACCTCTATTTTTAATTCGAGATTTACTACGACGTAGTTCGCAGCGCGTAGCAGCGTTATTCCGTTATGAAGTCCGTAGTTCGTTCACATGATATGTAATATGTACTGATTTGATTTAAATATCAATAATGTTGAAATGATGTAATCCCTTGTTAGTTATTTGTAACGTTTCTCATTCTATCCATTTCTTTTAATGCATCAACATTACAAGGTTTCTTCGACGTCAACTTAGAGCAGTCAAGTTCTTCGATTTGAAAACCTGCTAAAGACCTAACTCATAGGTTTGCGTTGTTGTCTATAAGGACATCTTTGTATAACGGATTATTGGCCACCAACCATGTCAAAGCCTCGAACACATTGTCGCGAGACACTGAAAACTCACGAGTAATATTTAAATTCTCTAGATGCTCTGTAACAATCACAATTCCACAGTTATCTACAGATCTAGGCAACATATGTGGCAGTTTTTCGGTAACCTCGAAAAGATCCTGAGCAAAAAGAATTGCTTGACCACGAAATCCATATTGTCCAAATAAGCCGTCAAACTTTACAATTTTTAAAAATGGTCCTATCCGAGAAAGAATGCGCTTTTCAGTTTGCGACAAACGTTGTATAATGTGAGGTATAGGCCCAGGTTCCAAGCTGTTCCAATATGCCTTAGAAGGAGGTACGGACGTGTTACTTTTACTTATGTGATTGTTACATCGGTAACACAGCATCAATTCTTCTTTATTCTCGCGTAATTCTCGTGGAAGATAAGTAGGTGATGCTGAGCATTCTGTTACTGTCGAGCCTGGCCAAGTGTTCTTCTTGTAATTCATTTTTTCTTCTCTCTTGTGTACGTATTCTGTCGGTATTTTGCCTATGTGTGCGTTGTTCTAACGATTCGTTTTCTCTATGTTTAGCAGTAGCTAAACTCATTTTTTCTAAGCGTTGCCGCTTGTGGACATCGCTTTCATTAGCAATCTTCTCCTGCCTCTTCAATTTCGCCTTCTGTAAACGTCGTTTTCTTTGTGTAGTTGTTTCTGTTTTCTTCATGTTATTCCCACGAGTATAGTACAAATAACGGTCCATCCCCCCAGAGGTCCGTTGTAGAGGGATAAGGGCTACAATACAACAGGGTTCGCCCTGGTACCCTGAGGTGCAACGTTAGCGGCAAGACATGTATATACACCCTCATACCATTCAGCGTATTGCGTCGTTTAATTACGGAGTTCCTATGGCCACCTTCCGGCTCCATCATCAGACCCTGGTTACCATATAGTATCAAAGTACTTGTCAAGACGAATCAAACGAGACCAAACTCGATGGGGTTGCGTCGTTTAATTACGGAGTTCCTATGGCCACCTTCCGGCTCCATCATCAGACCCTGGTTACCATATGGCATATAGTATCAAAGTACTTGTCAAGACTAATCCAATGAGCCCAAACTCGATAGGGTTGCGTCGTTTAATTACGGAGTTCCTATGGCCACCTTCCGGCTCCATCATCAGACCCTGGTTACCATATGGCATATAGTATCAAAGTACTTGTCAAGACGAATCAAACGAGACCAAACTCGATAGGGTTGCGTCGTTTAATTACGGAGTTCCTATGGCCACCTTCCGGCTCCATCATCAGACCCTGGTTACCATATAGTATCAAAGTACTTGTCAAGACTAATCCAATGAGCCCAAACTCGATAGGGTTGCGTCGTTTAATTATGGAGTTCCTATGGCCACCTTCCGGCTCCATCATCAGACCCTGGTTACCATATAATATCAAAGTACTTGTCAAGACTAATCCAATGAGCCCAAACTCGATGGGGTTGCGTCGTTTAATTACGGAGTTCCTATGGCCACCTTCCGGCTCCATCATCAGACCCTGGTTACGATATAGGATCAAAGTACTTGTCAAGACGATCAAACGAGACCAAACTCGATGGGGTTGCGTCGTTGAATTACGGAGTTCCTATGGTCACCTTCCGGCTCCATCATCAGACCCTGGTTACCATATAGTATCAAAGTACTTGTCAAGACGAATGTAATGAGCTCAAACTCGATAGGGTTGCATCATTTAATTACGGAGTTCCTATGGCCACCTTCCAGCTCCATCATCAGATCAGCTCTATGTCACAATGACATTGCATTGTCATCCGATTTATACATGACTTCTAAATTTCAGCTCAATCGGAAACCGGGAAGAGGATCAAATTTACGTTGAAGGATTTGATTACAGACAACGGGACAGGTGAAAGTAAATAAAAGCTTGTAAAAAGGCTGCTGATTAATGAATGATGAAATTTAATCGTGAAACTATTGGCCCAAAAGCCCGCACGTGCTAGAATTAAGTATAATTTCTCAATCACAGTTTCACCAACTTACAGAATTCTGATATAAATGCGTGCGAATATTTTACGAAGCCAGTCTTGCGTTACACACTATTATTTATTCTACCCTCTAACAGCATGGACAAACCCTGACTAATGGTTACACAGGTTTTGTTTTAACAAAAACCATACGTTTTGATTTTCATACAGAGCTTAATAATGCGTTTTTGTTTGGCAAAACTGACTTATGACTACGAGAATAGTGAATTTAAAATAAGAGGTGCTATGCATATATTTCTACTCTATTTCGCCTGCGAGTTTGCTCATGTCCTAACAGCATTCAATAATTATATCTACGATCACAGGGTACCACAGACCTCCATGTTTCGTTTCAATCAATGCTATGATTTTATTACTGGATCGCTTGTATCCGTATTTTATAAATCGAAAATAAAGAATAACCTTTTGCCACCTACAAATTGAATATAATATAAGCAAAAGCGTACATTCGGTTCTTGGGCTGTCACTCAGGAGAGAGTAGTACGATTTACAGCGAAAGATGTCAAAAGAGTTATTGATGGCATGAGGCGAGGTAAATCTCCTGGGCATGACGGCCTGAGTATTGAACACTTGAAATACGCCGGTGTGCACTTGCCGCGCGTTCTCTCTATGTTCTACAATTTGTGTTTGTGTCATGGATATGTTCCTGAAGAACTAACAAGAACGATTGTTGTTTCAATTATAAAAAATAGGGCAGGTGATGTTTCGGATGTGAATAATTATCGGCCGATCTCACTTGCGACTGTTATGGCGAAGGTGTTTGACGGCCTGCTTAACAGCCTATTGCTAAGATACGTAGAACTGCATGATGCGCAATTCGGTTTTAGGAATGGGCTCTCCACTGAAAGTGCAATAGTATGTCTTAAGCAGGCCGTTAGATACTATACTGACAGGAAGACGCCGATATACGCGTGTTTCCTAGATATGTCAAAAGCCTTTGACACGGTACTATATGACAAACTCTGGTACAAATTGAAAATGGCTGGTGTGCCTAGTGAAGTCATAAAATTACTTGGGACTTGGTACCGTAGCCAGAATAACCAGGTGAGATGGGCCGGTGTCATGTCAGATCCGTACAAGATGGAGTGTGGCGTAAGGCAGGGGGGCCTGACCTCTCCTCTGTTGTTTAACCTCTATATAAATGACCTTATTGGTGAGCTCAGCAAAACACATATTGGTTGTTATATAGATAATGTTTGTGTAAACAACATCAGTTATGCCGATGATATGGTGCTGCTGGGACCATCAGTAGGGTCTATTCGGAAGTTGGTAGCAATTTGTGAGGCTTATGTGGTGGAACATGGGCTGAAATATAATGCAAGCAAAAGTAAAGTGCTTATTTTTAGAGGTTCTAATAATACCACCGCAATCTCTAATGTGCCTCAAATTAAAATAAATGATGTGGCTCTGGAGGTGGTGGACAGCTTTAAATACCTAGGTCACATAGTTTCAGCAAACCTGAAAGATGACGCTGACTTGGAGCGAGAGTGCAGGGCGTTGGCGGTTAGGGGGAATATGATTGCTCGCAGGTTCGCGAAGTGCTCGATGGAAGTTAAGATAACTCTTTTTAAATCTTACTGTCAGTCTTTCTATTCAAGCGGCCTGTGGGTATGTCATACCCGTCGAGCCGCCAATACCTTGCGCGTTCAATACAACAACATATTCAGGATGCTATTGCGGCTCCCTCGAGATTGCAGTGCGTCTAGAATGTTCGCAGAAGCGCATACAGATGGCTATCATGCGATAATACGTAAGAAAGTAGCATCGATCTTCAAACGCATAAGAGAGAGTAGCAATGGCATTCTGAAGATGATTGCTTCAAGGTTCGATTGCCCCATTCAGAACAGATGGATGAAGACAATGTTAGGAATAATGTCCTAATATTGTTAAGAATTTTAGATTTAAATTGACTTTTGTACACCTATATATATATCTATTTAATTTTTTCCTTAATTTGTATATGAATTTTATTGATTTATTGATGTTGACTCTGTATTATTAATTTTTGTGTGTATGTTTTTGTGAAATCTCGTGACAATTTTATATTTTAATAAAATTTATTGTAATAAGTATGGACTGTGTCTGAAATAAATGATTTATTATTATTATTATAACCTTAGGATCGAACATACCACTCTGAGTTCAGGTCTTTCCAAGCAATGCACATTCTAGCCATATTTCACCGTAAACCTTAAACTCTCACAAAATAGCCCACTCTGTCTACATTCCCAGCTAACGAGCAAAATAAAAACAAAAAAAAAAGAATGCTTATTCCAAAATTGTATACGGAATACCTGCATTTCGTGTCGTACACCAAATTCATTTGGAGTTCACGAGGTTAGTTAGAGAGCTCGTGACGAAATGAGGATAATTATCTGATAGAAATAAAAAATGATTTCGTAGAAAGAAATTCACAATTTTTTAAGTGAATGTCACTTGCTGTATGTATAATGTACCTACACATGAACTGAATGCATAAACTTCAAAATTAAATAATAAGCATTATTTAATTTGTTAGGCATTATAATGTATTACAAAAATATCAGACAGTTATTTGGACGTTAGGTTAGATAATCTTAATTTAGTACTTCAGGATTTACCTAAAATGTCGAAATAACTCCCAAGATTTTTTTCAATCCTGTCTAATCTTTTGGCAGTTCAAAACCGCTTTTTTTAAAGTATCCCTAAAAAAAACACATCCAATTTATCGCTGCACTTTGCCCTCAAACGGTGCCTTTTAAAAATACCAAGTTTTTCGATCACGGGCTCCTGGCCTATGTTTTACTTTTTTGTTTTCTTTCGTAGGTACATCGTGTTTGGTCGCCAGGGCGCAGTGTGAAAGGGCAATTTCTTTTTACTTTTGGACATGGTTCGCGAAAGTAATTGGGGATGTTGGGTGAAGGTTTTCAGCAATTCTATGGCTTGGTTTATGAAGAAAAGAGAATTTATTATGTGGTCAGAAAATATGTTATGAATATGGATAACAATTAGTTACTGATCAGTAACTGGTTGCATATTTCTGGTACGCGTATTAATGCAACCATGACACGTAATTTCACAATCCGACAACCAATCTTAATTAATTCTGGGATCAGATTGGCAGTGCCACCGTGTAAAACATTGGTACTTTGGAAGCACTGAATATACTGGAAAAAGATTCCAAGTTAGAAGAGGAAAACTTGAAAATGCAAAGCTAAGTCCTTGATGATGATTATATAACTTCTTTTTCGTGCTCCAAATAACAGCATGGTATAGCGTAAGCATGATGTTTTCGAAAAACACGATGAATCAATTTGAAAATGCATTTTATATTCCCTTTATCAACTTAAAAACAAAGAAGAACTCCCGCATTTATTAAATAATATCAGTAAACCTGCCATAAAACAAGCATGTTTCACTGAAATTCCTCTCCGAAACTTCGCATGGAAATAAATAAAAAGTAATTAAGTGGAAACTCACATTAGCGTGCTTTTGTCCGAGATTCGCGGTTGAGTACCACTGTGCAGCGTAATACGTACTTGGTCCTACTTCAGCAGTTATATACTGGGATATAATACATGGTAATATGAACGAAATTCACTGGGTAATGGCACTGGAAATTACTGGTAGGAGTATGTTTGCTCAAATGCGAAAGTAATGGATAATCTTTTTAGATTAACAGTGGTTTTACACAAGCGGATTATTCACGAAGTAACGCGAATGTTTACCGATAGCACAAGCCTTATCAGTTACTAGCTTCTGCCAGCGGTTTCACCCGCATCCCGTGGGAACTACTTCCCGTACCGGGATAAAAAGTAGCCTATAGCCTTCCTCGATAAATGGGCTATCTAACACCGAAAGAAATTTTCAAATCGGACCAGTAGTTCCTGAGATTAGCGCGTTCAAACAAACAAACAAACAAACAAACTCTTCAGCTTTATAATATTAGTATAGATTCCAGACTAGCTGTACCCTGGAGTTCCGCTCGCATCCCGAGGGAACTACTTTGAGCACCCGGAATTAAAATAACCTACGTAATTTCTTAGGCTCTATACTATCTGTGTATGCACCTCACTCAATTAAGTAGGTGCAGTACTTTTACCCAAAGAGCGCGACAAACAGCAATACATTCGCAAAAAACAAAAATACTTTACATAATATTAGTAACTAGCTTTCGCCCGCGGTTTCACCCGCGTCCCGTAGCCGGATGGTGACAAAAACTATCCTAAAACCTTCTCCCGGGTAAGTTACCTCCCCTCTAATTTTCAGCCAAATCGGTCAAGCCGTTTTCATGTTATGTCGTGACAAGGGAAAGCCGGTTTCATTTTTATATATATAGAAGGTGAATATATTTATTAGAATATCTAGTATCCTAATTTTCCCGCCTTGTCAAGCAATATCCAATGCCTCTAGCCTTGTCTATCCTTCTGCGGTGAACCGCGACGCCTTGCCATGTCAAGACACTACACGAAACCAATTATGTTAACTGAAATACTACCTCTATATAAATGAATATACATAATAATAAATAATGGCGTCCACGGCCGATTTCGGCCACGGCGGCTGTTCTCATTTAAGGAGATCAGCCAGCTGCGCAGGACATATTATAGTGCACAAGCATTTGCGCAGACACAGGTGCACTCCCTATTCCTTCACTCTCATAACCCGATGGGACGGCAATCCGACACGACCGGAAAGAGATCAGGCGCAGGACCGACATTTACGTGCGATTCTCCGATGCACGGGTGAATCAATCACCAACTTCCAGACTACGGGCTGCTTTGTGAAAGTAGAAAACCCACAAAGCGATTTCGGCCCGACCCGGGAATCGAACCCGAAACCTCGAGCACAGCATCCGCGCTTGCGACCACTAGACCAACGAGGACTACTAGCTGAAAATAGATAAATCGGAACGTCCTTAGTTATACATATTTTCTTAGTTTTTCCACCTTGGACTTACCTAGACTAGCTTATGAAGTGGTCAAAATCTGTCTGCAAGTCAAATATACACCAATGTATACCAGCTTCCATCACTGGTTTTACCCGCGTTGAGTGGGAATTACTCTGCTCACTTAGATACAAAATACGTGCCTACAGCCTTTCTTGATAAATGGGCTATCTAACCCTACAAATGTTTTCAGTCTAGTTACTGTTACTGTAACAGCCTTTTTATCGTCCCACTGCTGGGCTCAGGCCTCCTCTCACACGGAGAAGGGTTGAGCATTAATCACCACGCTTGCTCAATGCGGGTTGGTGATTTCAGACTATGTAGTCCAGGTTTCCTCAAGATGTTTTCCTTCACCTTTTTATCAGCCATTGGTGTCCAAGATATACTTAGAAAGTACATACAAACTTAGAAAAGTTGCATTGGTACTTGCCTGAACTGGAATCGAACCCACACCCTCCTATTCGAGAGGTTGGTTCTTTACCCACTAGACCACCACGTGCTCTCAGTTTAGTAGTTCCTGAAATTAGAGCGTTCATGTTTACAAAAAAAAAAATCAACTTTATAATTATTAGTAGGTACCTATAACAATATATAGGTACAATTTAAAAAAACCTAAAAGATGTCACTGTGATTGCTACATTTATCTTTACAATAAAACAACAAACAAATAAAAACTGGTTAGTTTTCTTCCCAAAAACAATAGGATTACTCACATGTAGTGGCGAAGCTTTTCATCGTATAAAAAGAGATATAAAACAAGAGAAATTAAACCGGTTTTTCAGATTACTTCGTGGTTCATACAGATTTTTTGTGATCCACCTTTTAATTTAGTTTCTACGTTGACTCGGTTAGAAATCCTTCTGTGTTACTAAGGGTATTAAAGTTTGTAATTTTGTTGTTTTCACACATTCTTTCAGCTTTCTGTGTACCTATTACATAATAATAATGGCGTCCACGGCCGATTTCGGCCACGGCGGCTGTTCTCATTTAAGGAAATCAGCCAGCTGCGCAGGACATATTATAGTGCACAAGCATTTGCGCAGACACAGGTGCACTCCCTATTCCTTCACTCTTATAACCCGATGGGACGGCAATCCGACACAACCGGAAAGAGATCAGGCGCAGGACCGACATTTACGTGCTCTCCGATGCACGGGTGAATCAATCACCAACTTCCAGACTACGGGCTGCTTTGTGAAAGTTTAAGAAAACCCACAAAGCGATTTCGGCCCGACCCGGGAATCGAACCCAAGACCTCGAGCACAGCAGCCGCGCTTGCGACCACTAGACCAACGAGGCAGACAACTACGGTATTACGTACTTGTATATATGTTATGGACCATGTGATTAATTCGGGCATTATTTATAATGCCCGAGCATTATGAATAATGTCTAGCTTTATCGGGCCAAGTTTATTAGTAACTATCTTAACTTCATTATTTATCACATTGCACGGGCATTATTATATTGCTACATGACAGTTGGGCAATTTGATAATAAAGCTATATTTTATGCGGTGCGAGGGTGGCAGTTGTTCTAATAAATAAATTCTGTTACTTGCTACATATTTTATGATTATTGTTTCGAAAATTATATGTTCTTTTTTAATGGGAAATTTTAAGTCTAACCACAAAATTATTTATTGGGCAATCGTCATCTAATTTACTTACGCGGCATCGTTTTTCTTGATCTCATTTTTCTTGGCTCGTTTTTTTTTATGGTAGAATTTAATTTGGATTCAAAACATTGTATTAATTGAAGTCAGTGACGAAAACGAATCGCTGCAAACCCGACTCCACGTAGTCTTGTCTGCCCTACCCCTAGAGTGCAATTCAAAACCGCGTAGGCGCGGAGGGTCAAGGCGGCCTGCGAGCTGAGGCGCAGGAAGTTTCAACGCTCGCCGCCGCGGCTGAGGCTGGCTGGCGGAGCCGGCCAGCAAGCCGAAGCTGCGGTGGTGAACGTGAAAACCATCTGCGACGATAAGCTCGCATGGTACCGCCGGAGCCCCGCAGCGCCGGAGCCGTGACAGAAGCCATGCTTGCTGCATGTTGCATGCTATTAATATTTAGTTTAAGTTAAATGTCAATAACAATAAAAAAAATAAAATTAAATATGTTTATATTACTTTGCCCAAAAGGTCACGGGCAATATGTATAGTGCCCGGTCAATTTGATTATTTGAATAATTATTATCAAATTGCACTCTCATATTGGGCATTTTTCATAATGACCGGGCATTATGTATAATGCCCAATTTATCACTTGGTCCATAACATATACAATGTTACACTAGCCGTTTTCTCGCGGTTTCACCCGCATCCCGTGGGAACTACTGCCCGTACCGGAATAAAATATAGCCTGTTACGCGGAAATAATGTAGCTTTCCAACAGTGAAAGAATTTTCCAAATTGTAAGGACACAATAAAACAATAATGAAACAAAAAAAAAACCTTATACCTATGAAATTTTATCATGAAAACTTTTTACTCTCCCACTGCAGGGCACATCCCTCTTCTTTTCATACAGAGAAGGAACGAGCATTAATCACCACGCTCGTTTAATGCGGATTAGCGTTTTCAGATAATTTGTTAACCTCCTCCATCAAATAAGTTCTCTTACACAAGTACCATATTTCCGATTTTTAGCAAGCTATTCGCTAGCAAGAAATTGCATGATACCATAACAATCCCGTTGGGATAACACAATATACAGTACAGATCAACTTTAATTTGTTACAAAGCCGCGGCGGTGGCTAAATAATTTTAACCTTATTATTTATGTTCGACGGTAAAATTAACTTATTAACGTGATACATGGATCCTGAAGAGATTAAATATAAACTTTTGTGTTTGCAAACAATGGGGTGAATGGATGAAAACTGCTTTTGTTTTTTCTTTTTTAATTTTTGAAAAGAATATAGAAAGTTTTACATCAAAATTGGTCTCGTGGTGGCAATTAAAGGTTTTTAAATTTTTCTTCGGGGATTATATGGCGAAAGAGACATTAAAAACGTTATAAAATAGAGGTATATAACACTACTATTTTGTTTACGTTCACTTTATTAAATAACGACTCCATCCTTCATATCTTTGCAAATTAAATACCCAAACAATAAATTATTCATTACACTTACAAATAGTAACATCCCAGATATATAGAAACCGTGCCTAAAACAACAATTATAACAAAACAGAGTAACTAATCACTACTCTCTTTTGTTTTGTTTTCTCACTAAAGCAGCCATATTTTTTGCCAGTAATTATATCAGCGATACAAATGCTACAGTAAGTTTATGTCGGTTCGTTTGTAGCCAGCCTTTGAATACTTGTTATTGTTGACTCGCGTTTGTTTTTTGTTTGCTTTCTGAAGTTGGAGTTTTTTCTCTGACTTGTTTTTGTCGGGTGCGCGGTTTGGTTCTCAACTGTTGGCTGTTTGCTTTTGGTTAGTCTGCAGATAAGGTTAAAGCTTTCATAGATTATGTGTAAAAACGATTAATGGAGGTTTTTTTATTTAGTTGTTGATAGATATTACGAATTGTACCTCAGACTTATCATTATTTTATTTTTAATTTTGTGACATTCAGTGTTCTTTCCAATTTTAACCTGATTATGATCAAATTCATTCTCAAATTCTGAGTCTGCTTTTTTGATTAGGTATCAAAAAAGTTGCGTTTGTAAAATGTTAGTTTTTTTGTAAAAAACAAAAAAAACGGCCAGGAGCGAGCCAGACTCGCGCACGAAGGGTTCAGTACCATTATTTAAAATGAGCAAAAAAACACATATGGTGTATGGGAGCCCGCCAAAATATTTATTTTGTTTTCGTTTTCACTATTTGTTGTTAAGTATAGCGGCAACAGAAATACAGCATCTGTGAAAATTTCAACTCTCTAACTATCACGGCTCACGAGATACAGCCTGGTGACAGACGGACGGACAGAGTAGCGAAAACAATAGGGTCCCGTTTTACCCTTTGGGTTCCAAACAAGCCCAATAAATAAAGCCGGAACGCACCTCTATCGCATCGCAAAGCATTTACTTGGCATTCGTTTACAAATAGTTTACACCTCACTCTGATCTCCGTTCACAATGAATACTGAAAAACGTTTGTTGTAGTTTTTCATGGAGGTGTGTTGAGAAATGGTACCTACAACTATTTATTTTATGTTTCGACGCTTTGATACGCTATCCTGGTATGGTAGAACTGGAACATACGAAACCTTATTTTATACGACAGGTTTAACAATGTTAGAAAGTTACAAATCTACTGGTATTTTTACCGGCTGTAGCCTGAGGTTTTGCTTGCATTTCAAATCTCTACGCCACTTTAAAATACTATAAGTATAGATGAATGGTCCTTTGATTTCCGATGTTTTCATTCCTATGTTTTAACCCCTGATGCAAAGGAAAAATGTTAAAAATTTTACCTCTATGTATGTCTGAGTAGACAAGTTTCATTGACAATACATTCTTAATTTATTACTGAAAGACAAATAACATTTTTCAGTTTTCTCATTCGGAAAAAATATTACAACGTACCGGCGCTGTTATGAAAACAAATGCTCTAATATTGAAAAGTTATCACACCAACTATTATTAAGTTCGAAGTAATCTGATCCGTTTAATTTCAGTTTCCATCTTCACTTGGCACTTGCCCAAATGCTTCTAGTTTATCGTAACATAACACGCAGACGAAAATCACACAATATTTATCCTTATTTCTTACTAGTCATTTTCATACGGTTTCACCCGCGTCCCGTGGTAACAACTGCCCTTACCGGGATAAAATATAGCCTATGTTACTCGGGAAGAGTGTAGCTTTCCAACAGTGAAAGAATTTCTCAAATCGGTTCCGTAGTTTACAACCAACGTACAAACCAACAAACAAACAAAAAATGATTCCTCTTTATTTTATTAATATAGATAACACTCGGAAGAAATCACGCCATATTTCTCCTTATTTCTTATTACGAAAGTAGTATAGGCGACGGCGTAAATATTTCATAGCACATAAAAATAAAACACGTATATAATTTTATGAGGGAACAAATAATTTCGTGGATATATTTCCTGGGTGTACAACCTAGGATGATACATCCTAGGCTGGGATAGAACTAAATATAATTATTTATATTAATATTGTATGTTAAAGCTTGTTACGTGTGGGCTTTTTATAAAGTTTTTTTTTTCTGTAAAGTGAGATCGTTAATAAACGATTTGCACAAAGATTGAAATAAGTTTTTTTTTTTTCTTTGAATACATTTCATTTCATCACATTTCATAAATAGTGAGGTGACGACTACCTAACGGCATCGATATATAAACCAAAACAACATAATATATTTTTGAAATTTTTTTGATAATATGGATTTAACAATAATTGATACTCGCGCTTTTTTCCAAAATAAGAAATAAAAATTATACTTACAGTAATACATTTTCCCACACAAAATCACCCCGTACAAAATGGCAGCAGAACCCCGCCGACTCGTAAAACGGTATTACGGGATGCACCGGGTCGCGGAGTAAGGACAAATGAGCGGAGATGCCATAATGCAGGTAGATCAGCCGCCTTCTTCTGGGTCAAAACTGTAGGGATGACAAAACCAATCAGTTACGAGTAAACTAAAGAGGCATCTGTCAAGGATTCTTGGTTAATACCATTAATACAAAAAATGGTCGGGTCCAAAGAAGGCGTATAAGGGCGTATCGGGTCCCCCGCTCACCCGCATTTTGGCACGCTACTTTCTTAGGCGATTTTCCGTTATGGCACCTTATTGATGGGAAATCATCAAAATCCCGCTGTGGGTTAGCAGCGTGAGGGAGTGTCAGACTCTTATTGACTAAAATCCACCATGTTCCTGCTTAAGCCTTTTATGTACCAGACCCGCGATAACTCTTTCGAACGATCCCGCAGCACGTTATGGCACCTCCGCTAGTGATTTTGTTCTCGATGCACCGGGTGCATTCAACCGACCTTCCACATTTGAATGCACATGCGTTCAGCCGGGATGCAAGCCTATTGAAATTTTGTGATACGGCTGCCATTAAAACGGATTATTCCGCTTTGTTAGTCCAGGCGTTCGCTTTTAGGGCGGGGAAAATGTTTTGTCGATGTTTTTGGTTATTTGGGATATTGTGGAGGTACCGAAAGATTGTCAGGATGAAAAAAACTAATTTATGATAATACCGTTTGTTGCAATTTTCCACGGATACAAAATTTTACAAGACTAGACTTTAAAAATATTGCCTTATCCGATTGAGGACTACTCCTTATTTGTAATCGGTTAAATAACTACATTTTACATGTTACTATGTCATCGAAATCCGCATCTTTATTTTTAACTATTTTGAATTTATTTTCAAGAAATTCATTTTTTTCAAATAAAATCTCTTTATCAGACGTACTTACGTATAATTCATCAGTCTTCTTAACTACAGCCTGCCTTTGCAGCAGGAAGGAAACTCGTAGTCTTAATCGTCCATGTTCCGTCTTCCTTATGCCTTAAGCTAGTTCATTTGTATACCGTTAAATACTGCTACCATTAATGCTTGATCAACGAAATGACACAAAGTTCCTTAAACAGAAAATATAAATTCAATTCGAAACTAGTGTATACTACAATTTATCCTAATCCTAACTAATATTATAAATGTGAAAGTAACTCTGTCTGTCTGTCTTTCTGTCCGTCCGTCTGTCTGTCTTTTCTTCACGCCTAAACTACTGAACCGATTTGTGTGAAATTTGGTACAGACATAGTATGGAACTTGAGAAAGGATATAGGATAGTTTTTATTACAAAAAATATAAAAATAATAAAATTTAATCCGGACATATAGCGCCATCTATTGGTCAAACCAAAAATCTGCCGGAAGTCACTATTCCACGCGAACGAAGTCGCGGGCAAAAGCTAGTATTACATAAAGCCAAATAGTTCAATTGTTTACTTTAACGCGCTCATCTCAGGAAATAATCGTTTTATTCAAAATATTTTTCCGTGATAGATATCCCCTTTATCGAAGAACATTATGCTATTTTCATCTGAATTATTGAAATAGTTTCCTGGGGATGCGGGTAAAACCGGTGATGGAAACTTTTGTTATAAATACCTAGAAGAGAACAGCTACCTTCGTACGATCCAAAGTAACTAGGATTTATTTCCAATCAAAGATTGTAATTTTGGATCTACACCGACCAATACTCGCCAAGCCGCAGAATCTGACACAGTAATTAAACCAGTCAGTGACACTCAAAGCAATTGTGGACTCACTACGGTCCCAAAGACTTTGAACTTTGAATTAGTTCAAAGACTTTGGTACGGTGCAAGTCTTTAATTGCTTTTTGACGGCACTACTCGACTTTTGAACTGAGCAGCAGTTTGAAAAAGTAAAGTTGTAGACTATCCGATTCACTTGTTTCAATCGACAAAGAATGAATGGAATTGATAGAAGTTTAATGGAATCAAAAATCTAAAGTAAAGAAATAGTTCGGAGAGTTAAGTATAACAAAAAAAAAAACACGGGAAAACTAGCTATGTACGTTTTCCCGGGGTTTTTCCTGCAACCGGGATAAAATATAGCATATGTTATTCGGGAAAAGTATAGCTTTCCAACAGTAAAATAATATAATTTTTCAAATCGGTTCAGTGGTTTAGGAACCTTTAAGGTATAAACAGACAAAAATTGTTTTCTCTTTATTTTATTAGTAGAGATAAAAGATCTCTTTGCTTTAAGGTAAAGATTATGGAGGTTTACTATAGGTAAAAAGTCGTGGTGGCCTAGTGGGCAAAGAACCAACCTCTCGAGTATGAGGGCGCGGGTTCGATTCCAGGTCAGGCAAGTACCAATGCAACTTTTCTAAGTTTGTATGTACTTTCTAGGTAAATCTTAGACACCAATGGCTGATAAAAAGGTGAAGTAAATATCTTGAGGAAACCTGGACTATAAAGTCTGAAATCACCAACCCGCATTGAGCAAGCGTGGTGATTAACGCTTAATCCTTCTCCGTGTGAGAGGAGGCCTGTGCCTAGCAGTGGGACGATAAAAAAGCCTGTAACAGTAACTATAGGTATAAAAATATAAACTTTTTTTACCACAAACCTTGATCATTAATAGCAGGTTCCCAAAATGTGCCAAAGTAACAAACTAACTTTTAAACTTTATTCTTACAACATAGACCCCAAAAGTATCAATTGACATTTCGGCCAAAAAAAATTGATGGCCGAAGTTTTTTTTTGTCATCAAAAGCCGTGTTTTTCGTCATCCCCAAAGCTCCACCTGACACCATAATAACCCCCTTGTTTTTTAAACTTTTGAACTCCAAAAATTTCCGTACCTATCCATAGGACCGGTAACAAAAATTTCCACAGGGTATTTTAATTAAAATTTTATGATAAAAACTCGGAGTTTTTACGAAACAGTTAAGAGCTCAATATAATTATGTTTTTAGGGAAGATACTGGGATAATGTCTTCCTTTGTGCAAGTGAGATTTTGGTCACAAAAGCTATATTAATCTTTCAAGTTGAAAATACACCTACAAAATTTTTTGCTATGATGATTGAGAGTTTACACCATTGCTCTTTGAAAGGAATTAAATAACAAACAGCTATCAAAAAGTTCTGCCAAATAACAGCTTATATTATTTAAAAAAACTTTAAGCCTCATACTTACTATCAGAAACAGAAATAATTTATTTAAAATTCAAAATATCTAAACCATAATGAATTGACCCTAATCCGGCCTCATTTAGCGGAAACATTACCGCTAACAAAGCCTATATTCGGCCATTGTCCAGTATAAGGCACATTGTCCAGTATAAGGCACAATGTCCAGTATAAGGCACAATGTCCAGTATAATGTATATTGTCCGGTATAGGGGCATATTGTGAACGTCCACCGTACGGTACGCTGGCTTTGTTTAGTAAACAGATTTGGATCGTCCTGGATTTAGATTATTTGGACAAGAGCTCAGTATATGAGACTGGTTTTTGTACATACCTACATAGGTACGTTGGTATTATTTTTTTGTATGATCTAACTAGGTTGGCGTGATAGTTATTTTTTATACGTCTTACGACAAATTAGGTAAAAGCACTAATGTTATATAGTACAGCTTTGGTAGCCGTAACTAAGTATATTTTATTACATAGACCTACTACGTATTCACATTCTGTGAAAAAAACTGCCTACAAGTAGGTATGGCGCTGAACCTAATCAACGAGAAATCTTTCGTTCGCTAGCTAGCAAAAAGGAATAATATCTAAAATTCATCTAAAATAAACATAAAACGAAAACCAAATTAAAGCCAAATAAAGCACAACGCTTGATGAGAGATCAGCATTAATTATTCGAATTCACAAACAATTGGGGGTCCCTTTCCAAAGCCCTTCAGAATCTTCGCGGGTCTTCTAAAAATAGACCCGCAAGTCATTTCCATAGTACCCTTAGTGAGGGTGTTAATTGAAGACCCAGGATCCAGTAAGTGCATTTAGACCCGAAGGTCTCGGATGAAAGGTCAACAGGTTAGTTAGGGGCTTTACCTATAGATCGTAAATTAAACTAGAGGTTGGGCTTTGCTTGGCAGAATGGGTTTTAGTTGGGAATACAATTTAGTCGTGTTGGGTTTTGGTAGCATGGTGACTTGTTCGGGTATTAGGTAACGTTGGGCTATCTTGAAGATAGTTCGCGCCTTAAGTTTTGTTAAAAATTGGAAAGGAACAAGGTTCTACGCGATAATTTTAACAAAGCTATGAAGTTGTAATAAAAATATACAGCAACGTTTTACCCGAAAATGAAAGAGAAATAAAAGCACCAAATTATTAGCAAATAACAAGAATTTTATAGAAAAAGTTTTCATAAGTCAAAACAAACTCAGACGCTCGACCATTAACAACAAATTAATTCTTAATCCGTCAATTACATTCAAGACACAACGAGAAGAAAGAAATCCAATCAAAATGCCCACAAAAACTTGATTGAAGTCCTTCCGAGCACTTAGCGCGCGAAATCTCAGCGGCCATTTTGAAAACTTTTAAGGAAATTAACTTTTTAAGCGATCTTACAATGTCTCAAGTGGATGAAGCGCATTTTATTAGATTTATAAGAAAGGCCCAGGATTTACGATTGTCCAATAAAATTGCAATTTAGAATTTATTGCTAGCTTTTTAGTACGAGAGAGCATGGCCGTTAACGCTGTCGTGTCCGGATGGCTTAATATTTCCGAATGCTAATTTTGCCTACGGATTAATTAGAATGCCAGTCAGCAAGGAGATTTATGCGTCGTTTTAAATGGTTTTTATTCACATTTGTTTTTGCTACTGTCGTTTAGTTTTCTATTTGTGGAATTCGTGTGAAATGTCCTGTAGTTTTAAGAAAAAAAATGCTTTAAGTATCTGCGTGGGTCGTTTATGGCAGAATATTGAAGCAATCAAATATTCAAGTCGCCATTCCTACCGTCGTAGAACAAGTCGTAAAAAGGACCAATTCTAAAGCCGTAAGGGAACCTAATTTTACTAAGATTACTTTCGACAGAGACGTCAAAAACTTAACCTATTATCCCGCATTAAGTTCTCAAGACTTTCGGAAAATTTAATTTGGCGAACTAAAAAACTTAACGTTGAATTTGTAAGGGAAGAAAAATACGAGTGCTTCATAATTATCCTTAGCAATCCCAAATTCAATTTAGAGGGTAAATAAAAGTTTTGCTGAAGCTGTTTATTGAGTTAACCTTTCGTTTCAAATCTTGGCTGTTTCTTGAAGTGCTAATTTGATATTCAATTAGTACGTCACAATAGAGTTATGATTTCTGCTTTAAGCTTCAAACTACGCATAAATACGCCTTGCTTTATGTAAACGGAACCCTTCCTGGGTGATGTTATTGTTATCTAATTTCAATTAAGTCGAACCTATCTTACTGGGTATTCGGTACAAAGGAAGGCTCATAGCTCACTGATGGATCTCTCAAGTTAAGCTGCGGCAACCCCAATTTTTCTCAAACGAGATCCCACTCAAGCCTCCTTGGCTTCCAAGGCTTTATCAACTGAAAATAAAGTCTTATGTTATTAGAGAAATTGATTGAAAACCCTCATAAAAATATTCAATTGGAAAAGGCTAACATTTCAATATATCTGTTTTATTAGTATTTTAGGATGGGTCTCAATATAAAAATAGAAGGCTTAGGTCCGGAATAAATTCAGTGAGGAATAAAATCGTAAAATTATCCCATACTAACCCCTTCCCGCGGCTTCACCCACTTTATCTACTTTCCGTGCCTAGATAGATATAGTCTGTCATATTTTCGAATATTTTTAAATTATAATTACAATAAGCTATCATCATCATCTCCCGAGCCTTTTTCCCAAGATTTTACATTAAGATATACAATCTCCTATTTATGCAAATACATACCTACCTATATAACAAATTAAATCTACATATCTACAAAAAGGGACAATTAAAACTATGTATCAAATACATATACATATATGGTCCATGTTACCCGGAGATAGTGTAGCAACCCAACAGTGCAAGAATTTTTTCATACCGATTCAGTAGTTTCGCAACCAGAGAGGGTTAATTTAGCATACAAACAAACAAAATTATCCATCTATATCTTTTATCTATCTATTGATATAGAAAGGCATATGTGTGATGATCTTTTAATATCCTTCGCCATAAATCCGCATTTGGTCCTAATGTTCAGACGTGAATAGTATGTGATCTTCTCTTATGGTTGCTTTTTGATTGATGCCTGGTCTTTGGCGAGCCAGTTGTTCAGAAAAGTAATATGTTTTTGATGAGGCTTATTTTGAAATTATAGGCTTATCTAGTCCCGATATTAAGTTATTTTTTTTATATATGTATAAGTAGTGTCATTTATGTGTATTATGGCAAGAAAACTCGGAGTTTTCTATCTACTTATGGGACAAAACACTGCATGAAAGTCTATGTTTGTTTTTTTTTTTTCTGAAAAAAAAGAACAATTCAGTCCTCCGTCTTTTTTTAACACGCTTATGTTAATTTCACTTGTAACTATGTATGGAAGAAAATCTTGGAATCTTAATTTGACCCACTTCCCGGTCTTCGATTAGGATGAAATTTTGCACACGCTCTGAGTTCTGATGACAATACATGACAAGCGTCGGGTTATGAGAGTGAAGGAATAGGGAGTGCACTTGTGTCTGCGCAAATGCTTGTGCACTACAATATGTCCTGCGCAGCTGGCAGATCTCCTTAAAATGAGAACAGCCGCCGTGGCCGAAATCGACCGTAGACGCCATTATTATTATTATTACTAGTTAATATCAAAATCGCAAAGGTCTATTACCCTTTCACTAAAATAAACATGACACAGCAAAACCCGCAAGAAATTGTCCCACCATTTATCAAAACACACAAATATTAATGCACATAAATTACCAAATAATTTGTATATTATAAACCATGACAAGACAAACCGCGTTGCTTTTTGCCTCACTTAATATAATCTGTAGCTGAATAACATTGCATGATCGGAACTAGGGCAGTCACATCTGACCTTTTGCACCGAGCGGTCGTGTCCTCAGTAAATGTCATAGGATCATGAAATTACCGAGGGTTTCACCTAGTTCGTATTTCCATTGAGGTTTTAGAGTACTCGCACAGTACAAACTTTTAGTCGGCCGATAATTGGAATGAGCTCATAAAACAGTATAGAAATACACACGTAACAATGATCATGTATTTGCCTGGTATCAGACTGATTAAAAACTTTGATTGAAATCTCGATTCTCTAAAAAAACCGGGCAACAGTCGGCCGACTGCTTAGTCTGCAGTGTGCACGTAGGCTTAGAGTCCGTTCAGATAGACCGGGTCGGAGAGCAGAGCAAATTCTTAACACGTTGAAAATTGAGTACTTAGTATGTGAAGTAAGGTTTATTTTTGCATGCGCACTGCTTTTGTCATTGAGAATGCTCGAATGCGCTCGGTGTGAAATAATAAGAGGAGCCGACCGGCTCCGATCGTGTATTTTTTCTTGACGGTTGGCTCCGTTTACATGTTCTTTAATGCTCGCGCAGCCGATCGGCTCCGGTCTGTAAGAAAAGAAAAATGCGCGCCGATGCTCTCCGACCCGGTCTATCTGAACGGACCCTTACTGTTTACATTGTTATAAATAATTTTGGTACGGTTTAAGGAGCTGATTGGTATAGTAGGTTGGATTTTCTCAAGAAATAATATTTTTTGTAGTAATTAAAACCTAATGGTATAGACAGGTCACCAAAAATACCTAATCAGCACAGAAGTTAAGCCAGTTGACGCTAATAAACGACACTTTTTTAACCGAATACCCAAAAAGGAGGAGGATAAGTTAAAAATATATTAAAAATCTTTACTTAAAACTGATTTAAGATCATGTAATTCACCAAAAGTTAAAATCACCAAAATAGTGTTAGAGCTGTAAACATGTAAGTGACTAATATCTAAATGCCGCTTGAGAGCAGCACTTACCCGCGGTTAATAATGTAATAAAGACCACATTATACTAAAATGCGAGAAAATTTAGCAATTTCATTACACATAGGTAATACTAACCATTAACTTAGGCCCGGTTGTTCGAAGCTCAGTTACGTCAAGGTTAGGGTCAAATTCTAGTTACAGTAAAATGAACAGGGTTTATATTCAAAAAGCGTTGCTGAAATACCAGTTAGTTAAACGAACGTTAAAATTTCATCATAAAAACGTCAAATTTACCGTGGTCAAAATTGACATCGGTCTTTTAACTTTAACTTTGCCGTTACGTGCGAACAACCGGGCCTTAGCTACAAACCTAATGGTTGATTGAACCATTTAACCACAAAGATAACCATTTTCAGTTGTCAAATCGCCGACTTACCGTGTTACCCGGGTATCTGGGTTAAGGAGGTCAGATAGGCAGTCGCTCCTTATAAAACACTGGTACTGAGCTGCATCCAGTTACACTGGAAGCCGACCCTAACATAGTTGGAAAAGGCTAAGGAGTTGGCTGATGATCAGCAATGGGCGACCAATTCACGGCTGATTACGTGGTTATCATTATAGTTAAATGGTGCAATCTCACCTAAGTTAATGGGTACTTTAAAGTTAAACTAATATATTTAGCTCGTAATTTATTTAAAGACTGACTGTACAAAAAAAAGAAAACCCTGTTTCGAAACTAACCCTAGATTTTCGTCCCTAAATATATGCCTTTCAGATCTAAAAGCATTATCAATAACAAGATTAGAGATACAAGGACCTAATGTGTATCTTACGACTAGCCATTATAGTTTGATGAGTAACCTTTACATTGTGACTTCTAGCTTAGAGCATTCAAACAACTGCAACCGCTATGAACACAAACCATACTAAAAGTCTCGAAGGGAGAGGGATAGCTCACTGAGTTACAGAATTGTTCGCGCGAGTGAAGCGAAGGAGTGTTCCTTAGAAGATATAAGAATAAATAAGGTGAGAAAAGAAGGAATAGGGTAAGATTAAGTCAGTAAAAGTCTGACTGGTCATTTGCAGATTTTCCACTAAAAACTACAGTTACTAATGCATTTGCCATAACAACGTCACGCACGCACACGAGAAACATATCATAAGCAAGCCTAAACTTGACGTATACATATGTACGAGTATGGGCGATGCCTTTGGCAGAAGAAAAGGCTTTCCAATGGCATCTCTGGTTGGTTGAATGGTCTAAGATCTTATTATGTATATTTTATAATGGCATAGAACTTTGTATTTGTAACAATGTAAGCGGTTAGGGTTTAAGTGATATTTATGAGATTACGATGATTTATGACAAAATAAGTGGTTTTTAAACGATTTGAATATGTTTTGGAGTAAGCTTTTGAACAAAATAACAGACGTTATGAGGGTTTTTTTTTTAAGTTGACATATGCGGTTTAACGCTAAGTACCAAAGTGATTTACCAACTGTTTTAAGAATGTTTGTAATCGAGTTTAGCGTCCAGCCGGGGACGCGTCGATAAGATATCTTGCTAGATACAGGTTATGAGATAAAAATGATTAATTGCTAGGTACTTACTGGATGCCTGGAACAAGGGGATCACCACACCATATCACTTTTCGTCGTAATTCACGGTTTTACTTGGGTTTTTCACCGCGCGCGCAATTATTGATGCCGGCCGGCCATTGCTTAGATTCGAACTGAAGTTGCTCGTTTGAGTCGAGAGGTGGCGCTAGAGATGCACAGTTTTGGTAGCTGTTTGTTTTGTATGATGACGTAGAATAGGGAGAAAAACGTTGGGAGGAAAGAAATATCCCAAGGCTGTTCAGTCGGCAAAGGATAACACCTAAAAGTAATTGATGCGATAAAACGTGCAGGAAAGTATTTGTATTAAAAATATTCAACACAAATACATAAAACAAGTATAAACGAGATTTCTATACAAATATCTTGCCCTAGAAGTTATTATGTTCCCTAACACTTTCAGGAGTCAAATAAATTCAAAAATTCATCTCTCTCAGCTAAATAACCTCATTCATTTTTGCAAAATAATAATAATTTATTCAACTTTCCCGCCAACACAACGTCAGCCAAGTTTAAATCTGGAACATCAGTAGTCCTCGCGAACGAAGCCGCGGGCACATCACAGATAATAAAATTACAAAATTCAAAAGAGGTTTCAAATTTTACTTTCTGACATAAGCAACCTTATTGGTTGTTCTACAAAGTTCGTTACTGCTCATTCAACGAGGTTTGAAACGTGCCCCGTATATAAAATAGTTGGCCTTTGTTTAATTTGTCAATAAACTAAGGGATTAATTAAAGGGAAAATGCTTTGTTCTGTTCTGTTCAATGGTACGAAAAAAGATTTATTATGGTTGAGATGAGAATTGATTTACAGTGAAAGTCGGCTGATGTAAGCATAGTCACATCGTAATTGTTTTTTTTTAATTAGCTTATTGATAGGTACTGTGAGATTCATACAAGCTTAAAAATAAGTAATATCTTTATGTGCGTTCAAACAAACAGTTTTATTCAGGCAGTAACCGCTGGAAGCCTCATAAAAAGTATGACACTTAGCTTATGTACGTGATTTTTCAATATTAAAGTCTTTTAGTCAGTAAATTCATTTCAATTTTTCTTACTATTTGACATAGTCTCGAAACTATTGGACTTTCTTGCCCTCTTTATATTACAGAAGAAGTCGGCATCGCATGCCCCTTTGGACTAGTTTTAAAGTAAACACGACAAGAAAATTTTCTTATTTCGTTTCAATTCCATTTAGCTTGTAATAAGTTTAAAGTTTTTATCAAGTTTTCTTTTTAAGGCATTGGTTGCAAATGCTTCAGTTGTAACAAGATTCCAAAAAAATATGTATTCGGCCACGGGTGTCCACTGAAATATTCTGTTCTGAAGAGGTATAATTTCTTCTACATTATCTATGGTTTGCAAACAAAGCTTGCACTTTTCAGTAGCAGTCACGGGCATTGCAGAAATGTTCACACGTATTTTATTTCACGTATATTTTACTAAACATCTGCTAAGCGCGGTAGCGGTAAGCTACGAAAATGTTGTGCGTCACAGTGTCGCACTCTATACAATCTCCCTTTTACATAAACTAAAGTGAATATTTAGTTAGTGAAACGGAGATATTGTCAGTCCTGTCATGTACAGATGCCACCCGCATGCAGCTTGTCACGTGACAGATTACGGTACACCTATCTTATTGTGTTTAGGACAAAAAGATTTTGATAGCACTGCGAATTGTTGCTCAGTATCTGGTTTATGTAGGATATGCTATTTTAGGCTTCACAGCGTTTAACACGGATGGTGTTTTCGCTAAGTTTTTTCTAGCGAGCGACCCGCTAGGCTTATCTACGCAATTGACAACTCCCGATTCAAAAATGATGTTAAAAACCGCGCGAAATATTTTGGCGCTCACAATGGTCTCGTTTTGCTGCGCGCGGAAAATCCGCCGTTAAGACTCAAACTCAAAATATTTATTTGCATGTTAAGGTTGTACAGTTCTTATATTTAGGTTTAGGTTCAGCTTAACGGCCTTTTGCAGGCGTTGCAAAATGTAAGAAAACTCTGTAATAGTCATAATATCAAAGTAAACCTTTAAATAGTAGATATTTAGGTTCTATAAAGCCTTTTGTTTAAGAAAGTCGGTATAAACTAGTCTCCCACAAATCAATACTTAGGTATCTAAGGAACTTTCAATAGCTCTGAAACAAGTTTTATTCCTACCTAACCTAACTTATTATTATCTTACAAACGATATCTTCCATAATTAGATGAATTATTATTAGTTTACAACTGATGGCCTAGTGGGCAAAGAACCAACCTCTCGAGTATGAGGGCGCGGGTTCGATTCCAGGTCAGGCAAGTACCAATGCAACTTTTCTAAGTTTGTACGTACTTTCTAAGTATATCTTAGACACCATTGACTGTGTTTCGGATGGCACGTTAAACTGTAGGTCCCGGCTGTCATTGAACATCCTTGGCAGTCGTTACGGGTAGTCAGAAGCCAGTTAGTCTGACACCAGTCTAACCAAGGGGTACTGGGTTGCCCGGGTAACTGGGTTGAGGGGGTCAGATAGGGCAGTCGCTCCTTGTAAAGCACCGGTACTCAGCTACATCCGGTTAGACTGGAAGCCGACCCCAACATAGTTGGGAAAAAGGCTCGGAGGATGGAACCTTCTTTGTGAATCTAATATATTTATTTCTATTAGGTATCAGGAATCACTATATGGTACTAACCGTCAATTGCACAAAGCTCCATTAAAGTTAAAGCTTCTTTAAATCTATTGCTGACACTTTCTTTGTCAACAAGATAAAAAGTGATAGCAGTAGATTTAATGAAGCATTCACTTTAATAGAGCTTTGTACAACTGACAGTAACTTGTTTTCCCCGAGGTTCTGCCCACGTCCTTAGGAACAACTTCCCACACGCAGATTAAAGTTGCCTATGTCCATTCTTAGGTTTATTTCAGGCTGTAATTGGCGTGAACGCGCGTTTGATTCTTACAAACAGAATTACTTTCGCAATTTTCATATATTAGTGAGCATTAGAGCTCTGCCTCATTGAGACGCCATGGCGACGTCGCCAGCGGCTCAGGTCTGGCTACTTCTGGCATCCAAAAATCGCCAAGTCGAGTGGCCATGGCGTCTCGACAGTCAATTGTTTACGTCGTCGCTGAAGAAATTGCACGCTGACTGGCGACCATATTGGCTACTGAGTGATTGAGGTGCACTTTACCGTGTAACATTATAGTGGCAACCGTGGCAACGTCGCCAAGCTGCCATAGAATCCAGAAGCCACGTAGAGAACAGTAGCTCGGCCACGCTTCCAATTTGGCGACGTTGCCAAACCGTCGCCAAGTGAGTTAGGTTCCATACATTTCAATACTATACATAACCGGCGACGTCGCCATTGGCGTCCTAGTGAGGCAGGGCTCTTATAGTTACGTCTTCGAATTTACAGTTGCAGCGTGGAATATTCTAGAAAGGTAGCTATAAAATAATTGTACGTTAACGTTGTAGAGGACGAAGGAACGCTAACCACAGACTCACCTGATACGTGCTCAGTACTAAACGCCCACACAATATGTACACTGTAAGAGCACACTGCATACTTTTAGTCGGCCGATAGTTCAGATCAGTAGGAAGTCGAATGGTAAGGTACTTCTTACTTACAGACAGATATGTGTTGCTGGGGAGTTTGTTGCGCCACTTCTTCTTCCCAGCAACAACACATAGGAAGTTGTGAAGGGTGGACGTTTTGGGGCTGTCTTTTGTAAACTGACGTTCAAAAATTGCTGTTTTGCAGCCAAGTTTTTTTTATTTTATTTTTTTTTAACAATTTATGTACACAGTGAAAATATAAAAGAAGTAGACATAGCATAAAATAGTACAAAGACACTGTTTTTTGTTGTTTTTGGTAGTACGCGCATTACAAAGATTTGGTATTTAGCCGGTATCAGACCGACTGAAAATTTTGATTGGAATCAAGATTTTCTTTGAAATACTATCTGTCAACTATCGGGTCTACTGTCGGCCGACTATTCAGTCTGCAGTATGCGGCTACACTTATACTAAAGGAGTATGAATATAACTATGCTATGGAGAATAAAAGTTATATGGAGGTTTTATTTGTTAGTACTCTTGTTTCAAGAACGTGACTTGAAGTTTTAAATAAGTCAGTGTTTTTTATTTATTTTTTTGTGTTTATACAATTTTGTTATTTACAGCCAGTTTCTTCATCAAAAGTAAAAGCCAAAGTAAAAGTCAAAGTAATGTCTAAAGTAAAAGTAACGGTCAAATTCATTTTTTCTATTAGTTTTTCTGTCACTTTAGCCTTGAAAAAACGAATTTGACCGTTACTTTTACTTTAGACATTACTTTGACTTTTGCTTTTGATGAAGAAACTGGCCGTTAATAAGATAACCAAATCATTGGCAATCGTAAATTTTACAACTGAAAACGGTTCGGTTGTCTATCGTCAAATAACGTATATGTGGTAAAACATTCCATACCTACAATACAAATGACCATTTCGATTTCGAAGTACCTACTTCCATAAGTATTAAATCGCCTGTCCGTTTTATGCATGATCTAATTCATACCCAAACTAGTTCATTAGTTGAAACGACCAGATCCAATTAATTACTATTCTCCATTATTGCGATGTTCCATTCATACAATAACACGGTAAAACAGTTCGTATTTAACCAAAACACGAGTTGTATTGTAATAACGTCACAGCATGAAGTTGTTTAGAAGGACCAATGTAATTTTGGAAGAAAATGAGTCATGTGGACCTTTAGTTACAAATGGTCATTAATGACGAGCTTTTTAATCATCATCATCTACCTAGCCTTTCCCAATTTTGTTGGGGCCGGCTCAAAGTCTAGCTGGATGCAGCTGAGTACCGGGGCCCGATTCTCCTAATTTTACTTAAGCGACATACGATTCACGTTCGACTCGGTTCGACTGAGATCCAATCCCGACTCGATTACGATTGAAGCGTATGTGGCATTCCGCTATTTTTTCTTTGAAAAAACGTTTTTATCCTTTTCTGTCATTCAATAATGAATCATTTTGTCTGCAAATGATTTACGATTGCAAAATGAATGTAGATCAAACTACCGTATAGACCAAAATCACCAAAATAGCAGACCAATCGCAAACCAATCGAATGTCGTTGGAATACGATTGGTCTTATGTTAGTAGCAGACTGCCCGATATGGTTAAAACTGATATTGCGATCATAATTGCGACTCGATTTCTATTCGATTTTGACATTATTAACTTCGGGAGAATCGGGCCCCTGGTGTTTTAGATGGAGTGAGTGCAGCCAACATAATTTTCCGGGCCAGCTGATACCGACTGAGCCAAGACTGGTTGTCAGACGTTCTGACTTCACGATTGTCACAACTGCCAAAGATCTTCAAATGACAGCTATGCCTTCTAAAAGACGGAGGAACTCGTCAAGACAAGATGGTCACCCATCCGAAGACCGACCACACCAAGCGTTGCTTAACCTCATATTATGACGGGTTATTACTTAGCCACAAACTCTACACATGATGACTATGATGTGCTTAACAAGTACTGTTATGTACATGAGAACAAATACAATAATCCTCAAATCCAGGTACCTACATTAGGATAATCAACGCAGTAGCAAAATGAGCTTAAGCTTAAACAGTCATAATACTGCACACGCTCATGCAAATATAGCATTTAAGTGTATTAGTATAAGCAATTATATTGTTTGCACTATAATAAGCCTGCGACTGACGTTCCGTGTTGACGATGAAGGGTGATTTTCACCTGAGTGCTTGCTTTTGTATATTATGTTCTATTTATTTATGTAGGTATATGGTTCACATTTTAATGCACGTGAATTGTAAATATTGACATTGACATCAGCATATCAATGTTTGTCGATCCTTCTAATGTTATAAATGCGAAAGTAACTCTGTGTATTAATATATCACGCTTAAATGGCCGTCGGCAAGAGCTATTTTACAATATAATAAGAGTTTTGGCAAAAATGAAAACTTGAATACCTATTAACGAAAACGTCTGACATCACCAACCCGTATTGATCAAGCAGTAGGTATTAGAACCACTTTATGCCTCTAAGAGTTAAGAGACTTACTCCCACACTCAGAGACATTTAATGATTACTTAAGTTACGCCCCCTCCGTGACTTAGTAACCATTAAATGTCTCTGAGTGTGTCCATTATTTAGTTTCGTTAAATCTTTCTAAATCCGAGGACCAACAAAAATATTAGCAGCCGAAATCAAAAGCAACAGGACACGGCCATGATATAAACAAAACATTATTTCCTACCGTGTCGACATACAATTCATCACACAGAATAGCTGCTACATAATATATTAGATACTATTTATGCTGTCCACGAGTAATGAAAGATGAACGGAGATGCCATAATGCAGGTCGGTCAGGCGTCATCTTCTAGGTCAAATTCGTACGGTGGGCATGAACAAAACGATCAGTTACGACTGAACTATTGAGGTTTTCGGGTTCTTTGACACATCTGTCAACGATTTTGGGTATTAAAACCGATGGTGGGCGAAAAAAGTAACGTCGTCCTCCGCATTTTAGCACGCTACTTTCTTAGGAGATTTTCCGTTATGGCACCTCTGCTAGTCATTTTGTCCTCCATGTTGCTATCCCTTCATCTTTCACAGGAATATCGTAAACCCGTGCTAAGCCCAAGCGGGTGTTTGTCTTGTAAAACGTGGAGAACCCTTTTCGGTTCATTTTTGGGTTCTGTGTATAAAGGGTTAATTGATAATGCGATGGATCAGCTAGGTCTGTAGATAATATGGAAAGTTAAGATGCGAAGATTATCGTTTCGGTTTTTATCGGTGCGAATTAATTTTTAAGGACAATATTGAAGTTTATTCTCAGCAATGCATGCCGTATTTTAATATTAATAATAAAGACAAAAGTTTTTAATACAATACGCTTCCATAAGAATAAAAGAGGCTTTAATGAATTGGCAACATTCATTATCATCCTGCTACCGACGACCACTGCTGAACATTGGCCCGCTTTGATTACAGTATTATAATAATTTTATTAAAATTCTTCTTCTCCTTTTCGAGTGAGCTGTAGGTATACCTATCACATAACAAAGTGGTATCGGAGTTTTGTCAAATCCGCCCTATGGCTTCTGACATAGAATTCTACTGCTAAAAGTCTTCAAAGCTTCTCTTTTTGTTCACAGACCTCCCAAAACGCAAATCAAATCGTATCGTGTCCATCTTGGGTCTCTTCGAGCTGTCAGTGGGAGACGCGCCTCGAGCTGATGGAGTGTCAGAACTGGCTGCTGCAAGATTGGCAGTGGAACACGTTAATAAGCGTGGTCTACTGCCAGGATATAGGCTGCATCTCATCACTAATGATACTAAGGTAAATCATGATTATCAGACGTTCCGTATGATGGCATCCTGACTGACTGTCATATCGCCCAATAATTGTGCTAAGTGTGTTTCTCATATTTGTAAACCTTGCCGTGACGTAATTATGCTAATGATTCTCGACCCAAATCAACAAAAATATTGGTACGTCTTTTTTTTTTTTTCGAAATTCCTTCAATGTCATCTAGCCGTATTTAAACTTGGCGCGTGTGTTACTGGCCTTAAAACCTCACACAAATGCAAACACAAAGCATACGTAACGATTATTTATAAATTTCATTCATAAAATTGGATTACTTCTGAAATACTACGACATTACAATGACAAACAAAAAAAGCATTGCATAGTAGCCATTTAAAACCATTTAAACCATTTATTTGCTACACATACACTTTACATTTATAGGACAACAAACAGAAGGAGAAAAATTATATGTAGCAGGAGACTCAGCTCAGTATACGCTGTGCATGTATTGCAGTATTTCCCGTCTACTGTAATTCCAATCGATTATTTACGTATTTTATGTCCTCCTCCTGAAGTATGGCACAAATGCAAATCAACACCTTGTATAATCTGAGGTGTGGAACTTACTTTTTACTTATTTACTAAATAGTGGCCTTGAGTACCAGTGCTTCATATAGAGTGATTACCAATCTAACCTCCTCAATATAGTTACCAAGGCAACCCATTAATACCCCTTTGTAAGACTGGTTATCAAATAACCTTCTTCTGACTAGCCAACTGCCATGTTACTTTATGATGATGATGTTTTTGTTCCAGTGTGACCCAGGAGTAGGAGTGGACCGTTTCTTCCACGCGCTGTACACGGAGCGCGACTCCCGCATGGTGATGCTGCTGGGCACCGCCTGCTCAGAAGTCACGGAGAGCATCGCCAAGATTGTGCCCTATTGGAATATTGTGCAGGTGAGTTGTGTGATCTCTAGCATACCTAATGCGAAATAACTAGCGAACTTAATAGGCCCGATCAAACAAACGGCTGACTAAAAGTTTGCAGTTCGTGCTGCATGCTGTGCTGCAGTGTCCATGTGAAAGTTTTGAACGTATTATAGAAAAGTAAAAAGATCAAGCGATCTCTTGGGTTTGAAGTTCCCAGAATTGGGCTGAAAATTAGACGGACGGACGGTTTGTATAGATTTAGGAACAGAGGAGAAAATGTTTGAAATGATAAAAACTAATTCTGGTTAGACAGGAATTGGTAATTTACACCTACTTCTTTTTCGGTGTATTTTTAAAATTACCTAATTAAAATTGTTTTACGTGAAATTTCAAAAACGAAATAAATTTTTGAACAGATTGTAAAATATTCGTGGCTTTTCGCAATTCCCTGTGCGGTTTCTTTCTTTGAAAAAACCGTCGCCAGGTAGTTGAGAAAGTTAAATTACTGTGCCATCGGAATGGACGCTGAAAGCTATAAAAATCAGTATTGGTTTGAAGAAATATTTCAAAATGTAAAATCGTACTGCCAATAATTTCCGTTCTTGGTAGACGCTTGTGCAAGTCTCAGAACTCAAGTCTATAGAGAAAAAATCTAAAGACAGTGATTTTACTACAAATTGTTTTTTAAGTACAAATTCACACAACATCTTAGGTATTAAAGCATAAAAAAACAGGTATTAAAAAGTGTTTCAATATTCCATATTTTATTAGGTTTGTAATAAGATGTATATATCCTTTAAATAGTTTTATTTTATTAATAAATATAAAAACTGTCATTACTGTACTCCTAATACATATTTTAACTTATCTCTACAATAGAACTTTTAAGATAATAAGTACCGGTAATCTCAATCCACTTCACATATGTTCAACAATTTCCAATATCCCCGAACGTAGATAGAATCAGTTTCCTTTAAGCACGTGAGGCGGACACACCAATTTTCGCTGCCCTTACACGGCGCCGTTAAAAACATGGCGTTTTGCAGTTTCCCCTCAATTTTTAAAATTGCTGGTCGTTGGCAGATCCAATTTTTTGAGAATGTTTTTATTAAACGGTGACGAGGACTGCAGTGTTGTGGCTTCGTTCAAACCCCTTTCAGATACCTTTTTTTTTAATTGATGAGAAATCATCAACTGTCCTCTCCCACTGTGGGTTAGCAGCGTGTGGAAGTGTCAGCGTCTTACAGACTAAAACCCATCATGTTCCTTCTAAACCTCTTTATGTACCACGCCACGGTAATTCTTTCGAGTCCGAAACCTGGACTATATAGTCTGAAATCACCAACCCGCATTGAGCAAGCGTGGTGATTAATGCTCAATCCTTCTCCATGTGAGAGGAGGCCTGTGCCCAGCAGTGGGACGATAAAAAAGGCTGTAACTGTAACTGTAACTGTATTCTAGCTTATCAGAAAAGTATTCTCAAATTGCTCCCTAGAAAAAGAAGCTCTAAAACAAGCAAACAAAACTGTCTGGACATCATAAAGAACTCATCACTACACCAATGTATTCTGCCAAAGACAAAACGTGTATTTACCAGAATTTGTGTCAAATAAAACCTTATTCTTTGTACAAGCTGTGAATCTATTTATATAAAAGAAATGAGACCACGAAACCTATTTATCTAATCCTTGAGACACCTCTCCAAAGAAATAACCAGAAATAAGTTCCAATATATTCTGGAAAATTCTCGTTGTGGTCAGTTTATGACGCGACAAATTGCTAATATTACCTCGACGGCTAAAGTCTTAGAGTATTCAACCAACCGGAGATGCCATATGCCGTGTCTTTCATACTGCTAAAGATGTGAGATCGCCGGTCATATTCATCAAGTTACGTTTATTTTTGACAACTTTGTGATTGAAAATGCATGAATGAGCACTTTGTCACTATTCGTTGCGAAGCGAAGCCCGCTCGTGTAAAGTTGCAGACATTATAATTTTTTTCTTTACTTATATTTTTAATTGAGGTTTGTACCTGGCGGGTCTAGTAGGTTAGAAGATTTAAGTCTTCAGATGAGCAATATTCGGATTTTAATTGAACAATAGCGAAAAGTTTCGTGCTCCAAAACGCTCGCTTCTTCAAATAGTTTTTGTAAAAGGGGTTAAGGGGTTAAGGAACTTTTTTAATTACTTTTTCTTTTGTTTTTAAATAAATAAGGGTCAAAGAAGGTTTGCTAGTCCCTAAATAAAAGTTACGGTTGGATGCCGAATAATGTTAAAGTAGTTTTACAATTTCTTTACCAAATTCTTATAATTTATACTTGGTCTTACTTATTTTGTCAAAAAATCAAGTCCAGGCAAGGATATTATTTCAAATGTATAAGTTGCTTCAACAACAACATAGAGAAAGCATCATAACTTCTAGGCTAACCATCAATAACCGCTCAAATCCAGTCATCAAAATGACTACGTCCAAATTAGTCACGAACTAACTGTAACCACTTTAAACCAGTTTGAACCAGTTCTATCCACTTCAATCCGGTACTTACCTGCTACCGTCGACGTCAACTCCAACAAACGAACCTAGCCTAGATAGACAACTCGATTTTCAGTCTATAGGGAGCATCTGAGACGAAATAGCAGCGTCATTCAATTTTCAACTTTGTGTGTAGGACATAGGGTGTAATTTCGTTTGCGGGCTGAACAAGGATCGGTGTGTGGATGGGAGATCCAATATTTGAATTTTGGGGTAGGTTTGTTTTGCTTGTAATCGTATTAGCTTCGAGAAGAAGTGATTCCTTTCAATCAAACTTTACAATAGACGGGATGTTCACACGAAATTGTCGTTTTGTGATATAACTAGATACATTGCTTCATCATCTTCCAACCAGCTTAGGGAAAGGACATCTCAATTTATGTATGTACAAGTTCTTTTCTATTTCCTTAATTATTTGATATCGAACATCTCTCCCGTTTCATACTTAACCATGATAGTTTTCACATTTTGAAAATGTAGGTAAGTATTAGTTTTTAACCAATTTGTTTTGCTAGCGGTCTTACTCCGTATAAAAGCAGTAAACAGGCTATCTAATAGTATTGTTTCTTTTCAAATCGATCCAGCATTTCCTGACATCGGCGCGTTAAAGCAAACCAAATTTAGCTCAGTAATATGTAGCTATAAGTAAATATAAATCAAAATGTGGATCTGCAAACAGTAATGAAAATGTACTAATCAACGAAATAATCTTGGGTTGCCTAGAAACAGAAATAAATCAATCTCCAATCGTAGCCAGTGGTGATCAAATGTAATATTAATACAATGTATCAATCTAGCTTCAACAATAGCGACCCAGGGTTGCCAGTTTTATAAATCGATTTTATTCTTTACTCACGTAATTTGGTAGAATAAAACATATTATTTGTGGACAAAAAGAGCCTGAATTATTACAGGTTATTATTATTCTTGGGTCTATAAACAATCTCTATGAAAAACTGTAGCCATGTGTTTTCACATTTGTCATTAGTTCACTACAAAAGCAGTGTGCAGGGACACTGCAGACTAAACGTTCAGCCGACATTTGACCCAAAAGTTGACCAAACCTTTTTTTTAATGAAAATGTAACTTCTAAAACCGGCCAAATACCTGATCTTTGTAATTGGCATACTGCCATCCATCTTCATACTGATTTCTGAACCCAAACAAACTATCAGCCGACTAAAAGTTTAGAGTGTGCACTGATGTCTGATCATACACTAAGTCAGTTCTTCAGTTTATTTCAAAATGAACTGAAAAAAGACCTGTCTTTCTGGAGCCGTTTTTGTGTTAGAGTCCAAAAATCCTGTAGCTCCAATTATAAATTACAAAATTAATAATACTTACCTAAAAATAACTACCTGTAATACAACACCTAAACGCACTGAACCAATCTTGCCACCAAGCGGATCACGGCCGTTATCCCTAACAAAAGGATTATCAATCATTGTGATTAATTTCACACACGACTTAATGTTAATTGTACTTACATACAGTAATAGAGCGATTATTAATGATGGCTGCTTAATTACTTTGTTCATTCATACGTGCTGCGTAATGAAGCTTGGCGGTGGATTTTATACAGTTTGTATCTTGATTATATTAGATGGTAACTAATTTATGATTTTTTCTTATGCCTTGTATTTAACAGAACTTAACCCGTTCTATATCGGAGCGCAGATATACGCGAGACACGATTGACTTTTTATTGTTCTATAATTAGCGACAGACACGCAGTTAAATCATGTTCTATACCACTGAGAATATTCATTCATCCAATTTAATTCAACAAAGTTTCCAGCATCGGAACTATCTGTTGATTCTAGGAAAAGTTTAGACATACCTACCTATATTTATTCCGTGTTTGTGTCTGACTAGATTCAGAACTATTTACATGAGAATATTTCTAAACTGTGCCCATAAGATGACGTTCTTAAACCTTCTATATATTTTGTCCAGGTATCGTTCGGGTCCACTTCACCAGCTCTGAGCGACAGGACCGAGTTCCCTCTGTTCTGCAGGACGGTGGCTCCTGACTCCTCACACAATCCTGCTAGAATCGCCTTCATAAGGTAAGGAGAATTGAAGCTGATACTTTGTTAAGATGTGGGTAAAGTACCAACCTCTCAAGTATGAGGGCGCGGGTTCGATCCCAGGTCAGGCAAGTACCAATGCAACTTTTCTAAGTTTGTATGTACTTTCTAAGTATATCTTAGACACCATTGACTGTGTTTCGGATGGCACGTTAAACTGTAGGTCCCGGCTGTCATTGAACATCCTTGACAGTCGTTACGGGTAGTCAGAAGCCAGTAAGTCTGATACCAGTCTAACCAAGGGGTATCGGGTTGCCCGGGGAACTGGGTTGAGGAGGTCAGATAGGCAGTCGCTTCTTGTAAAGCACTGGTACTCAGCTGAATCCGGTTAGACTGGAAGCCGACCCCAACAGGATTGGGAAAAAGGCTTGGAGGATGACTTTGTTAAGATGTGATTGGGAGATGAAGCTTTATAGAGGAAATACCAGCGTTTCATTTTGCTTCTAAATATTACTGATCTTACTCCATCCATATCACAAACAAAAAGCCGGTAAAAAAAATATATTTAGCCTATTTAACGAACCATAAACCAGACGGCAATTCGACCGGCTGATTATAGTTTCTTTACTTTCTTTACCACATGCTGCAACCCATTATTGACTACCCACTACTAACTTTACGCTTTAATATTTTATGTATACTCCAATTTTCTCAATGTTTAATCTTTCCTACATTCACAACGATAAACGACATCTCTTCAACGTTTCAGTCACTGGTGCCAAAACGCGCTTAATATTAATGTTCACATAAAATACCCAAATTAACATAACAAACGAATCTAATAAATATACAGTTCGTGTAAATTCTCAAGAGGATCTCCACCGCTCTTTGACAACAAAGGATATGCTGAAAAGAATGTGTTTATAATTCTGTAGAGGATCTGAGCAGAACGCGTCAAGTACGAGTATCATTCAGATCGCGCCCTACACGGAAAAGTTCAAGGTTCAATTCAAAGCCACATATGATATACCTACCTATGTATATTTATGTACACAGGAGAATACGGTAGTTTTCAACGAGAAAATTCATTACTTTTATCGGTTCGGTTACGTTCTATGCAATTTGTATGAAAATGTGAATTATGACGTCACTATTTGTCACATAAAGCTGTATATTATTAAGCTTATAATATCAATAAAAATAATAATGAAAGTGACATTATTCTTAGACGCTTTACCAAATGAATTTACAACGCGAATTTACAATTTACAGCGCGTCATAGAGTCGCTTCATCATTATTTTCCAACTATATTAGGATCGGTTTCCAGTCCAAATGGAGGATAAGCATAAATCTAATTATCTCTATACTATTATCGATTAGCAAGTTGAAGTGGCAATGGGCAGCCCATATTGCTCGCAGAGCAGATGGGGTCGAAAAGTGCTGGAGTGGAGACCACGGACTAGCAAGCGCAGCGTAGGACGTCCACCAACGAGGTGGACAGACGACCTTATAAAGGTTGCCGGAAGACGCTGGATGCAGGTCGCTTCCAACAGGTATCTGTGGAGATCAAAGGGGGAGGCCTATGTTCAGCAGTGGACGTCCTATGGCTGAGATGATGATGATGATGATTATCGACTTAATAAAAAGCACGAAGCAAAAAAATATTCATGTCAAGATTTGTGCCAAGAAAAAACAGATTTAAAAGCAAATTGATAGGTAATTTGCTTTGGAATTTCCCTACCAGAAAAATTACTAAAAAAGTCAGTTTTTTGTTTAAATCTATGTAGAATCTTGATTCATTTAACACTACGACTTGATTCCCTTAACAGCAATAAGCATAGCTGCACCACTGACCGTAGCTAACTTCCGTCGCCAGGCTTGCACAAATCAAATGAAGTTCGCAACAAATGCAGTTACAGCACAAGTTTCAGCCTTTCAGTTACAGGTAGCAGAAACTTGATTACATTAAAACTGGGTCAGCTAGAAACAAAATGGATAAGTAACTTAAATACTGGATCTTAGTAAATGCACCTGCAATGTTACATTAACTGTATGTTTGTGCCATATAATGTCGGCAAAGGCTAGACTTATTTTGATAGTAGGTACTTTGAATGGCATAGGACAAACCTAGCTGATATTTAAAAATAAACTTATTACATGAAAAAATATGAACCAAATACGCGGCCGGCGCCGTAGCTAAAAGCTAGTTCAAAAATATTATATTCAACCGTAACACATTACACTTCAAGCCGACCGCTCGAAACACGTTGGATGAAAGGAAAAATAAATGCAAGTTTTATAAATATAAACTATTTCCTTTGCTCGCAAGGTATGCGTGTTCCCTTGAGTTTGCAAGGAAGTGTACTTCATACTTGTTTAATTTAATGAGTCCAATTATGTTGGAAGCAGTGAAAGGGGAAGTACCAGACTTATTAATGCGAAAGCGATGCGATACAGACTTCGTTATGTTCAAATAATTAAGAGGGATGCTGTGGTGAACTGTTAAGATTCAATATACAGGCTTTTGATCGGATTTTACTTCTGATTGAGATTGGAATTCTGTGGTGAATAAATGATAACGTTTCTTTAAGTGTTGGCTACTTATTGGATTTTAAGCCTGCGACGTTCTTACAGTGGGTTTTCATAGTGAATTAAATTTTTCATACAAGTAATATTTGAACATATTTAATACGAAAATTTCAGACTTAGACACAGTGCAGACTAAAATGTCGGCCTAAATTGGTTTAACGTCAGCGGGGCCCAGTAGGGCCAAGGCCTGCCGGGGCTGCGGGATTGCTCGAAAGAGTTACCGCGGCCCTGGTATGTACATAAAAGGCTTACGACGGAACACGACGGTTTTTAGTCAGTAAGAGTCTGACACTCTCTCGCCGCTGCTAACCCACAGCTGGAGGGGTCATTTGATGATTTTTGACGTCGTTAAAAAAATGTTTTAACGTGCGCCCTACCATTCATCTCCAAACCGATTTATGAGCCCGCTCAAACTATCGGCCGGCTAAAAGTTTGCAGCGTACGCCCTCGTAGAATAGAGGTAGACGCTACGTCGCGTCGTAGCATTGGCTACGCGAAAATACTACGCACCAATTACAAACTTTTTTAATTCCTTGTAAAACACTGGTACTCTGCTGCATCTGGTTAGACTAGAAGTCGACCCCAACATAGTTGGGAAAAAGTCTAGGCAGATGAACATAACTTTTTGTTCTTTGGTAATAGCATTTTTCAAATTATCTCTTTCCGGTCGTGTCGGATTGCCGTCCCATCGGGTTATGAGAGTGAAGGAATAGGGAGTGCACCTGTGTCTGCACAAATGCTTGTGCACTATAATATGTCCTGCGCAGCTGGCTGATCTCCTTAAATGAGAACAGCCGCCGTGGCCGAAATCGGCCGTGGACGCCATTATTATTATTTTCAAATTATTACTATTAACAGTCAAAATTAAAATTCATGTTTACCTACTAGACACTAAAAAACACCCAACCAAACAAGATACGATTGGGTACGATCGGATGAATTTCTTGATCCATAATTTTAATTTTCTATATTTAAGAGAATTAGAGAATTAAATATAAATATAGAGAATAGGAGAGGAAAAATGATGGGACACCTTATACGTCACGACTTTTTACGACACGACGATTTTATCAAAAACGTCGTGGAAAGGAAGGTCGAAGGAAAGAGAGAAAGAGGTCGACCAAGATATAGCTACCTCAAGCAAATTAAAGAGAAGGTGAATGTTGTGACGTATAAGGAAGTTCAGGAGTTGGCGCTAGATATTCGTAAATGGAAGGAGCTGCACCGACAAGAGCTGGGCTCTTAAATTATTAATGATGATAATTTTAATATTTCCTTTTTTATTTGTAAATAAATAGTTTGAATATGTAATGTAAATATATTGTCTAATGTAAATATCTCTCTAAATAAAAGAACCCGACTAAAACTTACTAACCCTGTTATTTCTCTACAGGCAATTCGGCTGGGACACCGTAACAGCCTTCTCTCAGAATGAGGAGATATACTCCTTGGCTGTGAACGAGCTGGTCACCCAGTTGGAGGCAGCCAACATCACGTGTGCCGCCTCTATAACCTTCGCGGAGTCAGACTTTAAGGAGCAACTGCAGCAACTCAAGGTATGATGATGAAGTTATATGGCACTGCGTAATTAAGGGTAGGTAGCACTATTTAACTATACCTATCGCAATATACCATCGCTTATTTTATCAAGGAAATCTCACGGCCCGTTAAGGATTGGTCATCGTTAATTGTAACTGTGTTAATAGGTGAATAGGTACTACATATTTAATTTTAATTTATTAATGTTGCCTTTTTAGAACTTTTGAATCAAGCTATGAATAATATTTTACCTTTTTACCGTTTTCAGTCAACACTCATATTTCCCAAAGTAATAAATAAAAAATGGCCGAAGTCCAAAATAAACAAAAGAAGGTTTCTCTCGTTTTCAAGAACTCTTAACAATAGAAGAATGTTCAAATGTCTTGTTTGATTTATTGTTGTTAGTACATTTGCATAAGTATTGTCTTTAATTTATATTTCTGAAACACCTTTTCCCCGAGTCTCAAATTTTATGAAATATAAAAAGTTTCAATTGGACTTGATTTTATTATTCTAACAAACTGAAAAGACAATTATTTGTTTCAGTCAATTAAACAAATAATTTTCTTTTATATTTTTTGTAAAGTTGTAAAGAAACTGACTCGTTCATCTTAATTCACAGTCCATCCACAATGTATGAAGCAGATCTTACAAAATAGTTTAAGCTTAAGTACAATCGTGGACCCTGCAGAACACAGCAAAATAAAATTAATCTTACATTTAAAATAATAATTATTAAATATATCGAAAAAATCTATATACAACAACTAGCCCGTCCTGTACTGAAATCAAAATAAGTCTTTCATATTCTGTAATCTATTCCAAAGTCAAAACAGCTACCTAGAGAAGAATACCCATAAAACTATCTCAAAACAAATTGACTTGAACATACTTAAAACTTTAAGTACAACACTTAACACGCTTCGCAACTCCTTACATAGAAATAAGCAATTTAAAACTTAAATAATTTCCAATGTTTAAGTAATATTCTCTTGAAGTCAATATAATTTGTCAAAGTTAGTTCGTTATTCGCTTGAAGACGCGATGTGGAGAGAATCAATCACCTGGAACCTTAGAATATGTAACTACTGGAACCGCCAAGAGTGTAAATCTCTATGCGAAAGTCTGTGAATTTAAGAACGGGGCGAGGCGACGCAAAAAAATTTTGGATTACATCGTTGCACAATTCAAAATTATAAATAAATAAGTAATCTTTATTGATTTAGAGTAAACTGATTGTAGCATATTGTCACAGATTTATAAAGTGAATAGTTCCGAAAATTTTGACAATCAGGTGGATGACGTACTGTTGTCCTTGCTAGGCTATTAGATAGTCTGTGTTAATGAGAAATAGTGCTTCACCCTTTAACTGTATCTCAGTACAATTATTACATTTTTTTAAGATGTCGTAAGCATAGACTTTACGTACGTACGAGCATGACCTTTGGCAAAGGGTAAGGCGTATCCAGTTGATTAAAAAATCTAATTCTGGAGCCTTAATAGAGTCTATTATGTGGTGGTTGCCGTCAATGTATGTATTCTATAATATTGGCTGATGATGAGCGAGCAGGGGCAGATTTTGGTGATCAGTAACCTTCTATACTAATATTATAAAGCTGAAGAGTTTGTTTGTTTGTTTGAACGCGCTAATCTCAGGAACTACTGGTCCGATTTGAAAAATTCTTTCAGTGTTAGATAGCCCATTTATCGAGGAAGGCTATAGGCTACTTTTTATCCGGGTCCATGCCGAGGTTCCCACGGGATGCGGGTGAAACCGCTGGCAGAAGCTAGTCTTCGATAAGGTCTTAAAAAGTTGAGCTTTGGCGAATTGTAATATCTCTCATATCTAATTCTAATCTGCCTACTAATGTTTTTTTTGTATTACATCCAGATTTATCATAATTTTGTTTCGTGTGAAAAGTGTTGTTCTGTTTGTACAATGGGTCACAGCTGACTTACGTTAAAATACGAGTTTCTAACAGCAATACAACAGGATATTCTAAAAAGTTATTCAATTTTCAAGCAGTCCAGTAGTTACAATACTGCCTTCACAATAGCGTTGATTGACAGATCTATTGGTATGATTCGTCGATCAGTGTTGAAAGATTAGGCATATCAAATACTAGCTTTTGCCCGCGACTTCGTTCGCGTGGAATAGTGTCATCCGGCAGATTTTTGGTTTAAACAATAGATGGCGCTGTATGTCCGGAATAAATTGTATTTTTTATTTTTTGTAATAAAAACTATCCTATGTCCTTTTCCTGGCTCTAAACTACCTCCCTGCCAGTTTTCAGCTAAATCGGTTCAGCCGTTCTTGAGTTATAAGTGGAGTAACTAACACGACTTTCTTTTATATATACCTATAGATAATAGATAATGTAGGTACATGAAAACAAAAAAGTGTTATTATTGTGTAACTAAACACTATCCTAAAACAAACAAAGTACCTACTATATAGAAAACAACTACAAAATGAAACTGTGTTTAAAAAGTAATATTACGATGATAATTATATCGCATAAACAAATTAGCGCTGCATTCAACCGTTCAGTAGGGAGCCGACCGCGCGAGTGAGCCGCGCGGCATGGTATCTCGTTGAGCTACACCCCCCTCCCGGCTTGCCCGTAAGCACCGCCTCTCTCCCGCCGCGCCGGCCAGCGCAGAGAGCGAGTTGGTTTTGTTTCGGAGTTATTTATCATTGTAATCTTTAAAGTTATTTGTTGAAATTAAGTTATGTCAAAGACAATTTTATTCACAATTTAGTACTCTTAACCAACAACATATTTATTTGAATAAAGATTAATATTATTATGTTGATACAACTTAAACAAATTATTTCGACCAAATTAGGTACCATAAAAACGGTTTTTGTGAGTTAATCTTAAAAGATAGACATACACTGTCGCGGACTGTTTTTTAGATCATTAAAAGAGCTATTATTCCTTAATACATATTTTTTGTGTATCTTGAACCGTTTTCACGGCGCACGCAACGGAAGGCTTCAAAGATGAAATAATTTCTCCCGTTTTTTACACATTTACCACTATATCTTTGCTCCTATTGGTCGTAGCGTGATGTTATATAGCCTATAGCCTTCCTCGATAACTGGACTATCCAACACAAAAAGAATTATTCAATTCGAACCAGTAGTTTCGGAGATTATCGCGTTCAAACAAACAAACAAACAAACAAACAAACTCTTCCGCTTTATAATATTAGTATAGATTTACTACTTTACACTCTACGCGGGGGTCATGCGGTCCATGGCCCTTTACGGGGCCCCGGTATGGGCACGTTCGGTACGGCCGCGGGCTGTACACTACCTGAACGTGCCCCAAAGGGTGATAGCCATTAGGCTAATCCGGGGGTACCGCACGATCTCCCGCGAAGCAGCTGGCCTACTTGCTGGACTGCCACCGTGGGATCTGGAGGCGAGGGTCTTCTTGCGCCTGTACGACTGGCGCGAGGAGGCTCAGCGCCGGGGGGAAACTCCGCTACCGCGGCAAGTTGTCGCGCAGCGGGCGGAGCTCCGGCGCGATCTCATGGTGGCCTGGAGGGAGCGACTATCGCAACCCAGTGCAGGGCACGCCACCATCGTGGCGGTAAGTCCCCTCTTTGAGGAGTGGCTCGGGAGGAGTCATGGCGCCCTCACGTACCGCATGACGCAGGTTTTTTTTTTTTTTTTTTTTTTTTTTTTTTTTTTTTTTTTTTTCGGGAGGTACCTGCACCGAATCGGTCGTGAGGAGGCGCCCGGGTGTCACCATTGTGCGGACAGCCCCGAGGACACGGCGGACCACACAGTCCAGGTGTGCCCCGCATGGGAGGGGCACCGCCGGGTCCTCGTCGAGGCTTTGGGCGGCGGCGACCTCTCGCGTCCGGCCCTGGTTCAGGCCATGGTCCGGGGCGAGAGGGAATGGGATGCCGTCGCCTCCTTCTGCGAAGCAGTCATGCTCGAGAAGGAGGAGGCGGAACGCCAGAGAGTTCGCACCTCTCATCCCGGCCGCCGCGCTGGACCAGGTAGACACCATGGGCGCTGGGTGTCGCGAGATGACTCCCGGCCACCGTAGGCGTGGGTCTGTGGGCGGTGAGTTCGGGTGGCTCATCGACCCTCTGTCTTTCTAGACGACAGACCCGTGTCGACGGCGCGCGTTGTTCCACGCGCTCCTCAAAGAGATGTCAGCAACCCCAGCGGGGCCCAGCAGGGCCAAGGCCTGCCGGGGCTGCGGGTTGTTCGAAAGAGATACCGCGGCCCTGGTACATAAAAGGCCTGTGACGGAACACGACGGTTTTTAGTCAGTAAGAGTCTGACACTCCCTCTCCGCTGCTAACCCACAGCGGAAGGGGTCATTTGATGATTTTTGACGTCGTTAAAAAAAAAAAAAAAAAAAAGGTGACAGTGACAAAAAGTCACGGTGACGAAAAGTTGCAATCAGCGGCTAGCCTAAAATATTAACCTTTGTTACTCGCAGATAATGTAGCTTTCTAATGGTGAAAGAATTTTTAAAACCTGTCCAGTAGTTTTTGAGATTCCCATTACAGGAAAACAAAGTTTTTGTCTTAATAATATTAGTAAACATAGATTAAAAAATAAAACCTAGATCTGAAAGTACATCGTTCACTGTCAACACTATTCATACGCTCCGGCAGAGTGTATCATTATTTACGATTTATTGTGACAATTCAGCGACCGGCTAAAAAACGTAAACTAGTGGAAACTCCTGTTACTGGTACAGTTTGTGTTTTTTGAAATATGGCTTTGATTGTACACCCTGCACAAATGAATACATAAAATATTGCGTTAGCCAGGGATAAACCAATAACGCACTCACCCTGTTCAAATGAATGTATAAAATATTGTGTTAGCCAGGTACAAATCAATAATGCAATTTTCCTATTTAGTTTCAGAAATAGGCGGCTTTACATTACACAAAACTATTTCCACGGTTAAACCCGCGTCCTAAGAGAATCGTTTCCCGTACCCTGATAAAATATTAGCCGCTGACACTCCCAAACAAAATGACTCTTTACTTTGCCTTTAATCGTCTGTCCGTCTGCCCGTGACCATGGATGCCGTAAAGGATCCGAAACTTCGGGATTAAATAATTTTAGTAATTTTCTTTAAATGATTCTTTTTTGGCAAAATAATTTTCAAAACCGCTTCAGTGTATCCAGAGATTAACTCGTATAATGTTACAATAAAAAAACTAACTCTTTATAATAATGGCGTCCACGGCCGATTTCGGCCACGGCGGCTGTTCTCATTTAAGGAGATCAGCCAGCTGCGCAGGACATATTATAGTGCACGAGCATTTGCGCAGACACAAGTGCACTCCCTATTCCTTCACTCTCATAACCCGATGGGACGGCAATCTGACACGACCGGAAAGAGATCAGGCGCAGGACCGACATTTACGTGCTCTCCGATGCACGGGTAAATCAATCACCAACTTCCAGACCACGGGCTGCTTTGTGAAAGTTTTTTTAAGAAAACCCACAAAGCGATTTCGGCCCGACCCGGGAATCGAACCCGAGACCGAGCACAGCAGCCGCGCTTGCGACCACTAGACCAACGAGGCAGTCAAAAACTCTTTACAATAATATAGATACAATTAAGCCCCGCAGGGCATCTGAGGCGGATGACGGGGAGAAGCGACCCCGCGGGGCTATATATCCGAGTGCTCCAGGGAGAGTATACTGTCCCCCATCTCTGGCCTGCCGGAGTGAAGCATGACGGGGGATAGGTCTCCCGCCTCTTGGCTTGCCTTCATTTGCCAACCAGAGTGGAGTCGCTAGAGTAGGGTTAGCAGCCCTGCTCGGAGGGTAGGTGCCTCGTGGTAAGTGGCGAGTGGGCCGGTGATGCTGGACCCACATGGAGCGCGTGATCTGCGTTTAAAGTCCGCCGAGGTATCCTCACCCTTCAGCCGCTCATGTACCTGTTGCCCTCTTGTTGCGATTTAGCGACTGATTCCCGGAGGCCCAGTAAGTGAGGTGGCGAGTCTCCACCTGCCATTTTTACATGTATTTAATACATTGTCATCGGCAGGTGCCATAGTTCCCAAAGTTTTCCCATTCCTAGTCCATTAGCATCCCATCGTAGTTTTCATCCATAGTTAGCAATAGTTTAGCACAGAACCGGGGATTGTCCTTGGGTACATTTCTATAGTGTATACAGGGATAATCGTCGGTTTTGTGTCACCATTTCATTAAAGTTGTCTCAAAAGGGCTTCAGCGTGTTGGCTTCGGCCCCACGTTCGCCTCCCAAAAATCCGGGACTCTATAGTCCCGAGGTTCTGGTAGAGACATACAAATAAATAGATACAATTTATACATATATAGGTATGTAATATAGTATTTGCATAATGTAACGGAGCGTGAACAGTAAATACTAGTGTCCATATGTTTGTTGACAATGTGCCGAGCGTTTAGGAATTACAATCGTGTTTATGTACAAAGCAAATAGACAATACATGCACTACAATAGAGGTAGGATACGTGTTTCTAGATAGAATACAAGATGCAATATTAAGATAATATATGAGATACCAGCCAATTTCCCGCGGTATCACCCGCGTCCCGTGGGAACTACTGCCAATACCGGGATAAAAAATAGCATATGCTACTTGCAGATAATGTAGCTATCTAATGGTAGTTCTATCATATATTATCAAAGCGAAGAAATTAAAAAAAAAACAATAGGTATTATACCTAAGAAATTTCCGGCACCTAATCAAGCCATATAAACATTTATTCCTAAGCGTTTAATGCAAACATTCAAATATCACTCAGCTTTCATTCGTTACCGTCTCTCGTCTAATAAGTTTAAGCACCGCCGAAAATTTCTCGACGTTCGAATATTAGAACATTATCACCGTTAACCTTTTACCAAATTGAGCGAAAATTATAATTTGAATAAATGAGTTTTAGCACCGAGTAAGCGTTGGTCCTTACATCAAACAAAATAGCGTAACCTACTAAAATTCTTTAAAGATATTAACATAAACAAAATGAAGTAAAGTTAGGTTCAATTAAAGCCACAACATTTAATTAATTAGTTTGATTTATTAATTCCCGGGAATGCTTTTAATGGTAATTTTAAATTAGGTATTGTGTTGTGGTTGGTGTTCACAATGGCTAGGCAAACTTGTTACAACTTTTGCTTTGAGGTCGGTTAAAACAATGTGTTGGTAAACCAGGATAAAGCTTTGTGAGAATAATTTCATGCTATCCGGATTTTTCTGGTTTTTGTAATTAACGGTTTATGGTAATTATATCAAGTTTCGATTTAAAGTCTGCATGGCGCTTATTTTCGTCGAATTGTTGGTTTTATTGTTGCTACTCTTTTCGTTGAATTTGTTGTGTAAGCTCTTTTAATTCTGATAAAATAATAGTTATTGTTTGTTAGTACATTATGGTGCATATATTCTACATTCAGTTTATAAATCTGTCACAAAACTAGCAGGCCACTAAAATTTGATTCAACCAATCAACCATCGCCGCACAAGTCAAGTTCGAACATAGCCCTCCGAAGCTAAATGTTTGATTAAGAGTACCCATACACTAGAAACTTTTAGTCGGCCGATAGTTTGTTTGGGCTCATAAATCAATGTGAAGTTGAATGGTAGTACTCACATTACAAAGATCAGGTATTTAGCGGACATCACATCGAATGTAAGCTTATTATTCTTTATTGCACACTTTTTTTTATTTATTTGGATTTCCAACAGAGAAAATATACCTATCATACATAGATCACTTAGGGTCCGTTCAGATAGACCGGGTCGGAGAGCATCGGCGCGCATTTTTCTTTTCACACAGACCGGAGCCGATCGGCTGCGCGAGCATTAAAGAGCATCCAAACGGAGCCAAACGTCAAGAAAAAATACACGATCGGAGCCGGTCGGCTCCTCTTATTATTTCACACCGAGCGCATTCGAGCATTCTTAATGACAAAAGCAGTGCGCATGCAAAAATAAACCTTACTTCAAATACTAAGTACTCAATTTTCAACGTGTTAAGAATTTGCTCTGCTCTCCGAGCCGGTCTGTCTGAATGGACCCTTACATTAAACACAAATACATAGGAACTGATCACTTAACAATTAATACACACAGAACAATGACAGTTTATGTACTTACAACGGCGAGCTTTACCCAAAATTGGGTTCTCTTACAGCCAACCTTAAAGTGAGCATTGAGTGGAATCAAGATTTTCTTTTAAAAATATATGGAAATCGAATCAACTGTCGGCCGACTATTTAGTCTGCAGTGTGCGGGTGCTCTAAAACTTCACGTCCGAATTCGACCGAAATACAGTCGTCAAACATCGGTTGTTTGGACAGCATTCGAGGCTTTGAATCAATCAGTCTGGGTCGGTAGTGACAAGAACACGGAGTAAGGCAGTATAGTGGAGATGTCATTATGCAGATAGGTCAGGCGCCCTCTTCTAGGTCAAACACGTATGACAGGCATGACCAAAACGACCAGTTACGAGTGAACTAATGAGGTCTTCGGGATCTTTGAGACATCTGTCAATGATTTTTGGTATTTAAAAAAAATATCGGGTCCAAAAAAGGCGTGTAAGGGCGAAGACTGTAACGTTCCTCGTCCCCCGCTCACCCGCATTTTGGCGCGCTACTTTCTTAGGAGATTTTCCGTTATGGCGTCTCCGCTAGTCATTTTGTTCTCCATGGACAACGCATTCGACGGTTATGTTCGAGAACTGGGACAAAACTGACTAATTAAGTGCTGCATATGATTGGAAACTGTTGGTGACTTGTATTTTTGGACGATTTTGGGTATTTCGGGACTTCAAAAGTTTCGTTGTTGAATTTTAAATTCTTTGGCAATATGTAATAGATATCTACTTATATGCTTTCTTCCTAAATAGTGATAAACTATTCACTAAAGTTTTTATCCAATGGGTCCTAAATGGGCTGTGGTACAGCATTTTTGAGCAGACAGGTCTCAAAAACCTCTCACCAATGAACCATCATCATCATCTCCCGAGCCATTTCCCAACTATGTATGTTGGGGTTTGGTTCCAGTCTAACCAGATACAGCTGAGTACCAGTGTTTTGCAAGGAGCGACTGCGTATCTGACCTCCTCAACCCAGTTACCCGGACAACCCAATACCCATTTACACCAATGAACCAATGAACTCCAATTAACTGTTTGCGTCTGTTCTAGGAGCTGGATACCCGCATCATCATCGGTAGCTTCTCACAAGAGATGATACCCAAAATATTCTGTGAGGTGAGTCGGCTTCAAGTCTAAAGTTAAAGAAGTATTCTACGTTGTATTACGGTCTGAAAATGCCTACTTTTTAAATCAGTGGCAATGTTATTCAATAAATGGCCAATAAAAGGAGCATTTAACATCGTCTATCCTAACGTAATCCTAACTAATATTATAAATGTGAAAGTAACTCTGTCTGTCTGTCTTTCTGTCTGTCTGTCTGTCTTTCTGTCTGTCTGTCTGTCTATTCTTCACGCCTAAACTACTGAACCGATTTATGTGAAATTTGGTACAGACATAGTTTGGAACTTGAGAAAGGACATAGGATAGTTTTTATTACAAAAAATATAAAAAGCAAAAAATTATTCCGGACATATAGCGCCATCTATTGGTCAAACCAAAAATCTGCCGAAGTCCCTATTCCACGCGAACGAAGTCGCGGGCAAAAGCTAGTCAAACATAATTTAAAGACAGTTTCATACCGTTTTTGGGTTTCGACTGCTGGCACAAACGGAGCCTATTCAGAGAGTGCATAACGGCAGCGCTCAGTATTTGACACATAAGTCATAATTAAATGCCTCCCAAGGCTATAGTAGTAAGTGCACAATGTTTCTGAGATCGCAGGCCTTCAGACTGGGCATGTTTGGCGCGGAGTACGCGTGGCTGGTCTCCGGAATGCCGCCGAGGATCCGGGGCGCCCCCCCCTGTGCCAGGCCTCAACTTGCGAGGGCTTTGGAGGGGCTGGTCACTGTGACTGCGCATAGAGGCATTGTGGGTGATGGTGCTTCTTTCTCTGGGTTGGTAAGTATTGAGGAGAAAATGTGTTGTTATGGTAAAATGGAATTGAAAATGGGGTCTTTTGTGTGGGTATTTACGTCACAGCGTTCTCAAATAGTGTTGGTCTAGTAGGTAAAGAACCAACCTCTCGGGTATGAGGGTGTGGGTTCGATTCCAGTTCAGGCAAGTACCAATGCAACTTTTCTAAGTTTGTATGTACTTTCCAAGTATTAGTACTACGGTGTTTGTAGATCCATTGTTAGTGGAAAAAGATGGTGTGATGGTGCCTGCAAAAAACACTGTCTGGATTGTGGTAGCGATTAGAAAAAGTCAATGGAAGTTAACTTCATACAGCCTTACTTATAAAAATCAACTAATCATCTTCTAAGCATTGTTTTAACTAATGACTACTTAAAGCCTTAAGTAGTGATTAAATTTTTTATACCTATAAACGTTGCTTAAGCATGTCTTAACTAATGAACGGATAATGACATAAAAACATACTAATTTCTCAGCACTACCTGAATGTTGGTAGCTTAAAAAAATATTTGTCATCAAAACGTTGTGTAATGGCAACAATGGCATCCGTAAAATATAAAATTAAAAAGTTGAGCTGTCAATAAACCGGAAATGAAAAATCAGCTGGTTAAGATCCAGCCATTTTGCTAATTAGCGGGTTAAACAAGGGTGTGAGGCTACTTAATTTGACAGCTCATTTAAGACATTGCTAAGAAAATGATTTAGTTGAGCCACGTTTATAAGTAAGATTTTTTTTTAAACACCCCTTAAGTATAACTTATTAATTAATTCACGATTATAAGTAAGACTGTTAATCTCTTCTTCTTCTTTGTTTTCTCTCATTAAATATTTTGTTTCTGAAAATTATTCCAATTACAATTTTTCCTTTCCATCGTCAATTATGTTCTTGTTGATTTTTTTATGAATAAGAACGAAAAGTCATTGTGTAACCGCAAATTAAACTGGTTGACTGTTTAATATTCATTCATTTGGAAAGCAGAAACTGAATCGAGTAATGTACATGAAATTCGGCATCGCTTGAGGCTATAACAGAGTTTTGGGCTGGGATGACAATTTGAGAGTTCTTTGCATATCTGCGAAATTTTAAATTTCTGATTGAGGATTTTTTAACTTTAAGAGGGATTTCTGTATTACAAAAATATAATATACTAGCCGTTTTCGCCGTTCAGCAGTTTCGGAGCCTTTTGGGGTACAAACAAACATACAGAAAATGTTACCTCTTTATTATATTAGAATACATATATCTATACTAATACTATATAATTCGTTTGTTTGCTTGAACGCGCTTATCTCAGGAACTACTGGTCCGATTTGAAAAATCTTTCAGAGTTAGATAGCCCGTTTATCGAGGAAGGTTAAAGGCTTTATGTCATCACGCTATGACTAATAGGAGCGGAGCAGTAATGAATAATGTTTCAAAATCGGGGATTTTTTCTTCTATTGAGAGATTCTGCTGCGTGCGCTGCGTAAACGGTTAAAGTTTCGTAAAAATGATGTATCACAGAATTTCCCTTTCTAAAAAAAGTCCGTGACAGCATATATCTATCTCGTACACTGACACTGACTAACACTGAAAGAATTTTCAAAATCGGAGCAGTAGTTCCTGAAATTAGCGCGTTCAAACAAACAAACAAACCCTTTAGCTTTATAATATTAGTATGGTATAGTTTAGATTTCCGAAGGTCAAAAATTGCTTTGTCATGTACCTACTCCCACATGTATTACCTATCTGTACCTACTCCCTAATGTAGTTCCCTATATCGGGTGTGTTGTTCACAATCACATTAAATGAAATGCGTTAATATACTGGTATAAAAAAATGTTTTTTTCTAACAAAGTAGGTAAATAGAATAAAAATGTGCGAAAATTAGAACACCATATAAAAGTCAGTCATTACAAACAACTACAATTCTCCCTTAAATCAAATCAAATCATCTTTATTGTCAGGCATCAAAGGCCGCGTATTTACAGTATGTACATGGCTAGTACGCAAGCGTGTGAAACTAGTCGCGAATAGATTGGAATTCACTTTTTATACAAAGTCTTCCGATGTATATAGCAGCAGTACGCAAATACTCGCATATATTTTGTAGTGGCCAAAGTAACTTGCTTTGTTCCATAATATACAGTGCTAGTCCGCATGCAAACTAATCGTGTATACATGGGAATAGGCGCGAAAAACTTCACGATTCCAATCTATTCGCGAGCAGTTGCATGCTCGCCATTTTGATTAAAACACGACCTAGCATTTAATTTAAATAATAATAATTCTCGTTCAATTAAAAAACATTGTATTAAAAATTGAAGTTAGTGACGAAAACGAATCGCTGCAAAACCGACTCCACGTAGTCTTGTCTGCCCTACCCCTAGAGTGCAATTCAAAACCGCGTAGGCGCGGAGGGGCGAGGCGGCCTGCGAGCTGAGGCGCAGGTAGTTTTAACGCCCGCCAACGCGGCTGAGGCTGGCCGGCAGAGCCGGCCAACTAGCCGAAGCTGCGGTGGTGAGCGTGAAAACCATCTGCGACGATAAGCTCGCATGGGACCGCCGGAGCCCCGTAGCACCGGAGCCGTGACAGAAGCGATGCTTGCTGCATGTTGCTTGTTTACATTTTAAACGTACTGAGTTAAAAAATTAGAAGCTAATTAAATATATTTTATGATGTCATTTAATAGTATTTTAGAAGTTTACTGTTAGAATGCCTGCTACTTTACATGCAAAAAAATATTCATCATGCTGAGTGTTTAGAGTGGTTTACTTAGAAGATTACTAGTGGCTAAGATAGTATTATTTAGATGCTCGTTAATTGTTTTTATAAATAAATAAATAAATTGTGGCTGACTTAATAATTTAGAAGGCAACATACATTTTTGGGGGTGAATAATGATATTACAAAGAAGCCTGTTTAATTAGCATTTTTAATAAACAAACTCAGATTCAAAAGCCATTTTTATTTATCGCTTTACCTAATATTAATTTTGTATAGTTAAATTTGACCGTGTATAAATTGGAAAGATGCATGTGCACGTCTAAGCTACGAAATATACGCGAGCAGTACGCAAAATTCGTGTATACTTTGAAATCACAAATTAAAAAACAGCATTACAAAATATCAGCGAGCAGTTTCCTATGGATGCGTTTTGGCTATGTACACTCTGTAAATACGCTCAAAGGCCCATAGATAAATACCTTAAAAACTAGCATACATATGTTATACAAAATTGTTAGTAAATAAAAACTTAAAACTATGTTAGTAGCACTTCACTTTTGCACTAAAAACTGACAGCTGTCAACTGATCAAAACATTCGATACTCCTAACGGGTCTTTCGTCATCTCAACACACTTAACTCATCACGAATGTGTTCAGTTGGTGAAACTTAAATTATTCACTTTTATGTTTTCACCAACTCAACACGTTTTATAATTTAACCCGATTTCAAATAAAAAGTACAGTCAACAAATGAATGTATTCATTTTCTGTGTCACAAACATCATCGGCCACTGAACGTCAGCTTAGCAAACGCGAACATGGACTCCCAAACTACTTAGTACAAGTACTAGGAAATCATAAGTGCATTGAAGACAGATGCATTAGCAACTTTTAATAATTTTCTACAATAAAATAATGGTATTGAAATCGAATCATTGTTTGTCACAAGTACTAGGGTAACAGAACTGAACAGAAGATTTAATTTTTATTGACCTCTGTAGTTATTATTTACCTTAGTCTATGTTAAATGATTGTGATATTATTACGATTGCGATTATGAACCTGACAAGCAAACGGAATGGCAGTAGTAGACCATAGTGAGAAAGAAAACGAACATAGTACGTGAGGAATAATGAAAATCAAACAGTTGGCGATTTTCAGTAAAACTCAAATAAAAACAAAGTATTATGAATTACAGACAGTACTTGAAAAGTCTTCTGTCGATAAATTGTAGAAAAACAGATATGTGCATTACTTAGCAATCCGATTAATATAGAAGATAGAATATCTTCTGTTCAGTTTTGTTACCCTAGTATTTGTGACAAACAATGATTCGATTTCAATACCATTATTTTATTGTAGAAAATTATTAAAAGTTGCTAATGCATCTGTCTTCAATGCACTTATGATTTCCTAGTACTTGTACTAAGTAGTTTGGGAGTCCATGTTCGCGTTTGCTAAGCTGACGTTCAGTGGCCGATGATGTTTGTGACACAGAAAATGAATACATTCATTTGTTGACTGTACTTTTTATTTGAAATCGGGTTAAATTATAAAACGTGTTGAGTTGGTGAAAACATAAAAGTGAATAATTTAAGTTTCACCAACTGAACACATTCGTGATGAGTTAAGTGTGTTGAGATGACGAAAGACCCCTCCTAACTTTATCTCTGCTTTACACATGATGTTGTAAATTATAAAAACGAAAAATGACTCCTGTTGTTAAACCACTGAATGGATTAGGTTATTTTTTTTACAATTCTCCATAGAATATCATAAAGTATATGCGATAGGATTTAAATTTTAATGTGATTGTGAACGACACACCCTCTATACTCATCGATATACTAATACCCTATGTACTAACCTACATCGGAAAATCTACGAAATAAAAAGGAGTCTAAACAAATGAAGACGGTAGAAGGGTTGATTGATCAGGGTGCGTCTGACATACAATTAACTATTTGTACTGAGAGCTATTTCTTATGGGCTACCTTCGTGAAGTAAGGTCTAGAAAATAAACTAATATCCTTAAGATTAAGACCCAAGTTCATGAATATAAACCTTAGTTACTACTAAACTACTAGTCATTTGAAAATTGAACGCGAAAATTCGTAGTCAACAATTGTTTTAAGAAAACTGACGTTGTCGTTGAACCTGGATCTAGGTCTATTAAGGAACGTGTTTTTGAATGCCAACTGCCGATTGCAACTGCCGATGCATGGTTACTACGTAACAGCCTTTTTTTCTGGTCCCACTGCTGGGTTGCGGCCTCCTCTCACATGGAGAAGGATTAAGCATTAATCACCACGCTTGCTCAATGCGCGTTGGTGATTTCAGACTTTATAGTCCAGGTTTCCTCAAGATGTGTGTCTAAGATATACTTAGAAAATACATACAAACTTAAAAAAGTTGCATTGGTACTTGCCTGACCTGGAATCGAACCCACACCCTCATACTCGAGAGGTTGGTTCTTTACCCACTTACCACGATTTTTAAATAAAAACACAGCAAAAGATAATCTTCTTAAATACAGTAGGTATTTATAGATCAACTGTAAGCGTTTCCACACAATATCGTATGGACAGGTTTCTCAAAATAGCGCCCTAACTCCAGATTCCATCTTTTATTTATAGTTTTCGTACATTGCCGTCTGAAGACGTATAAATCTCTGAGCTACGGCAGAAGCATTGCCGGGCTATGCCTTATTCAATGCTATGAATCTGATAGCTCCCAATAAAAATGTATAGACGACATCCATTGTATTGGTGTACAGTTAATTGGATTATAAAGGGGTTAGCAAGCGTACCCAAAGGGTAAAACGGGACCCTATTGTTTTCGCTCCTCTGTCAGTCCGTCCGTCCGTCCGTCCGTCTGTCACCAGGCTGTATCTCATGAACCGTGATAGAGAGTTGAAATTTTCACAGATGATGTATTTTTGTTGCCGCTATAACAACAAATACTGAAATCTAGAATAACATTAATATTTTGGGGGGCACCTATACAACAAACGTAATTTTTTCTCCGTTTTATAAATATAATATGGTACGAAAGCCTTCGTGCGAGTCCGACTCGCACTTGGCCAGTTTTTACGTTTCATCAGCAAATAAGAACTATGTTCACATTCTCACACTAGTGGATTGTCCACTCGTTTTTCGTGTCGTCGACATACTGAGCGACACAAACCCTGTCGTGGGTTTATGTCGTAGTTTGAATTGATAGTAAGTACTCATAGTTGAACTCATAATTTGAACTGATAGCAGTCAATTGTTTGCTCTGAAAAATTGAGCGGAAAAGCTAGTGTAAAGACGTTGTTATTGTAGCACTTTAAAATTTGGATTGGTCATATTGTTTGGATGAAAAAAAACGTCTATCAAAAAGAAATACCCTAAATTCTCAACGTTTTGATTACAAAAAAAGGTTATACCTATTGTATATTTAGACTTTCAATGCTTGCTAAAAAACTATTTTCTCCGCTATTGAGCTATCAGTCTAGCTATCGTCTATGACATCTCCTACCGAACCCACACAAAATTTATGATGCACAACCGGCGGTACGGTACCGGTACGGAACCGGAGCGGCTGCGGTATACGGTTCCGGTATGCGCATTACGGTTCGATAAACCGCAACCCCCAGTGGTTTAGAAATCAATGATAAATGTATATAATTAACGACCACTATAATAATGCAGATGAATCGTAATTAACAAAATAATGATGCAATTATTGTATAATTATTTTGTGGTTTAGGATGTAATGTATCTGACAAATAGTTCTCCTTTAATTGGACTGTTATAATTTTGTGAGATCTAATAATTAATTATATGTTTACGAATTTGTACTAACATTATAAATCTGTAGAGTTTGTAACTGATTTGAAAAATTCGCGCAGTTGTGTAGATAGTAATTTATCGACGAAGGATACTTTTTGTTACGGGAAATAAGTAGTTCCCACGAACGCAGGTGAAACCGCTGGGGAAGCTCACTTAATTATCGAAACATTTACCTAATTATTTAACTAAAGTGTTCATGAAAAACGAATCGTTTCTTATTTAAAGAAACATTAACGGCTTTTCCCAATCTCTATCAATCTGTTGTTTAGCTTATTAGAGGTAGCAATTTGACGTAACTTGTATGGAGCTAAACTCAAATACCTATCTCTAGTAAGCTAATCAATAGATAGATAGGATTATTGAAACGGCAGTTATCTAATACCTATCTATCTTTTGTTTTAGACGAACGAAATGTTCTACCGTGAGATGGAAGCTGCAGGAGTTGCAGTGTCTCCATACGCCCCTCAAACATATGATGCAGTTTGGGCCATAGCCCTTGCTTTAAGCAAAGCTGAACAACTCTGGAGGTCCTTAGGCAATCGAAGGAGTGATGGAACGAATTCCACCAGACTTGGATTGAGCCATTTTGATTATGATAGACAGGATATGGCGAAGGAGTTCCTTGATCAGCTCGCGAATCTTAGCTTTGTTGGAGTTTCGGTGAGTTTTCATTTTTATTTGTTAGTAGAATACACTTGTAATACTTATGCAGACGACAGCATATTAGGTTACTACAATTTTACCTTTAAACGACAATGTTTAAAGTTGACTAGGAAAATCTTACAAATTGAAGAAGATTGATGTGCCTGTACACTAGCATGTATTTAAGTGTAGTCACTGGATATACTAAGTACTTATAAATAGTTGATGTCATCACTCAATAAATTAGATAGTTACTTAGGTAGGCAGTAAAGGTTCAGTCACTGTTCAGTTTTTAGATCGTTTTTGTACCTCTATCACAAAATCATTAATTATTGTGTCCTGCGAATAACAATTGTATCAAACAAATAATTTACGCGTGTGGATGGACTAAAATTATCATAGATTTGAATATTCTGCAACAGATGCTTAATACAGCCTGATAATTTAGTGGCTTTTCATTATTTATCATCTAATCTGTGTTTTAGGATAATATTTCCCATTGTTTAATAATGGAAAGGCTAGGCATTTTGATGTTATTTGTTGCCCCTACCTTTTGTTTGACTTCTAAATCGAAAGTACCTGTATTACTTTCTTTTAGCTAACTCGTAAATATTTTTCAGGGCCCTGTCTCGTTCAATGGTGCGGACAGAATAGGGACATCAGCTTTTTACCAAATCCAAGGTAAGTTTTAAGCCTAAATAACTACGTAATGAGCCTTAAGGTACCTAATTTAATGTGATACCATGTGCTTAGCGTTGGATCTGTAGATGAACGAGAATTTTAATCTGCGGCTTCTGTCAGTTTCACGCTCTTGAATTTAGCTTTCGTACAGCTTATTTTGTTGTCCGAAAATCCTATAATTCCCTATTTGTATCTGTGATCTATATAAAATGATGTAAAATTTACCTAATACCCTCTATGCCCTCTTTCTACCTAGTTTTAAGTTAATTTGTTACGCCCTAAGAGGCTTATGTATACCTAGGATAACGATGCATTTCTGTAACTGTATACATTTTGCAATAAACAAATAAATCTACTAATTCCCTTCAAGGTGGCAGACCAAAGACCGTAGCTCTCTACACGCACGGCCGCGAGATGACCTGCCCCGACTGCGCCCGACCCCAGTGGGCGGGCGGAGTACCAGCGGCTCGAAGAGTACTGGTCCTCCGGGTAGACTCCGTGTGGGCGCCAGCCAGGATGGCTGTGGCTGCCCTAGCGGCGTTGGGAGTCGCGTTGGCACTGGCCTTCTTGGTCTTCAACTTGCATTATAGTAAACGGAGGCAGGTGGTTTTGTTTTGATGATTATTTTGTGGAGAATTTTGCTTTATAGAGGTAGAGGTATCGAGAACATGAAATGAGCTTAAACCCAGTTCATGTAAAGAGAGCAATACTTGCATATAGAGAGAGCATAGTAAAGGGTGAGCGAAACTTCAACTAGAAACTGTAATTATGCTAATATGTGATGGCAGGCAGCTATGTAAAACAACATGGCAGGTCGAATTACGCATTTACACAAAATAATATCTGCTAGGAGTTAGTACTAAATGATCGATAGTCTTTCTGCGTTTTCATGCAGTTAGGATCAGCCCCAAGTGTATGTAATTTTGTGCCCCTACACCGCTACTCCAGCTCTCCAATCATTAAGTAGTGATTTACATGGCATGAACTTACTCCCGAAACGATATGAACTACACAAAACATTCTACAATATTCTGATCTTTCTACCTCTCCAGGTCAATAAAGCTATCGTCTCCGCGGCTGAACAACATGACGCTGATTGGCTGTGTGCTGGTGTATACGGCGGTCGCACTGTTGGGCGTCGACAACGCGACCCTGCCGTCCTATGTGCCGTTCTCTGCTATGTGCACTGTGAGTACGGGTCACTAGCCCTTCTTACCATTAAAATTAAAGCTTCATTAAATATATTGCTAACACTTTTTATCTTGTTGACAAAGAAAGTCAGCAATAGACTTAAAGAAGCTTTAACTTTAATGGACCTTTGTGCGACTGACGGTAAACATAGTAGACTAACTCTCATAGGTACTTAACTGCGCTTTCATGTTAGGGGGCTTTTCCCACACTCAGTTTTAAACTTCATCTCTCGCACCGGTCAATTGTTTGCTATAAATCGCGTATGTTGTAAACAGCCCGTACGAATCGAAAATCTCCTAGTGTGAATGAGTTGCATAATTACGACATTATTCGTGAAAGTCTAGATTCTTGCATTCTCTAAATACTGAGGACTCATTTCATCTGTTTTGTTATTAGTTTTATGATGAGAAAAGAAAATCAGTCCAAGACTTTGGTAACATCTTCTCTACAGTTTTTATGTTATAATCTTTTATTGCTTTTTCAGGGAAGAGTTTACATTTTATCTGCTGGATTCTCGCTAGCTTTTGGCTCAATGTTTGCTAAGACTTATCGAGTGCACAGGATATTTATAAGGTAAGCCTTATAACTATAGCCGGCATCTTCTTGAGCCTAAGCCTCTAGGAATATCGTCTTTATCAGCATTTATTCGTCATCTTTAAATTAGTTTTCCGCAACGGTCATTTCTTTTACTAATCCATTTTCTTCCAGCAATCGCAGTGGAGTCTGCAAAACCAAGCTACTTCAAGACACGCCACTAATATCCCTGGTCTGTGCTCTACTGGTGATAGATGGGATGATAGTCACACTGTGGGCTATGCTAGACCCAATGGAGAGGCATCTCAAGAACTTGACGACCGAGATCAGCACGACGGACAGAAGTGTCATTTATCAGCCTCAGGTTTGGAATATTTGTTTTATTTAAAGATCCCAAATTAAAACTATTGTGAGAAAAACATGATTACTTTCACTTTCCCACAAAATTTTATGATTAACTCTATTGTGAAAAGATTAGTTAATATCCCAATATATCTTTGTTGAGCTTAGTGCTATGATTTATCTATGTTGAGGCAAAGGATGGACAACACAACATAATTAAAATAAAGTCTCCTTTCTACCAAACATTTATCTCTTCACAATAAAGCTAATAAAACATAACATACCCCCTACCTCTTCCAGATAGAAGTCTGCAAATCTCAAAACACGACCGGTTGGCTGTGCGCCCTCTACGCGTACAAGGGTCTACTCCTCATCGTCGGCGTCTACATGGCCTGGGAGACAAGAAACGTCAAGATATCTGCCCTCAACGACTCCAAGTATATCGGAATCAGTGTTTATTCCGTTGTAATCACGAGCGCCAGTGTTGTGGTGATTGGAACTATTATTTCGGAAAGAGCAACCCTAGCGTATATATCGATAACCAGTCTGATTTTGATTACTACGACTTCGACTTTGTGTTTGCTGTTTTTGCCGAAGATTGTTGCTATTAGGAGTAATGGTAAGTTGGATAGACATTAACTGTTTAATAATTAAGCCGAGATACTTCCAAGAATATAAAAGGTCATCAGTAAAGAAACACGATTAATTCAGGACCCTTTGTTCGAATTTATTTTGCATAGAATTCAGCATCTGCAAAAGTAATGAGATAGACTGATTGAGGAAATTTTACTCTTTTATATTCTTGATACATAAAAATGCTAATATACAAGATTATCTTGGAAATTAAATCTTGTATATTATTAAGTAATAAAGTTCTAGAAAGTTACTCTATTATTTTTCAGCGGAAGAAGACCCCGTAATACAAAGCATGGGCCTAAGACTAGAATGTAAGACGAGAAGATTCGTGACAGATGAGACGCAAGAGTTACACTTCAGGATAGAAATACAGAACAGAGTATATAAGAGGGAAGTTGCAGCTTTAGACAAGGAGATAGGCAGACTTGAGAAGCTGTTGGCGGAACCACTGGACTCGGCTAGTGGGTCTAATGCTTCGCTATCTTTGCATAAAAGAGTAAGTATAGAAGTTACTAAAAAAATACCCAACCCTACTTGGCATTCGGGTAAAATATTAATGTAATATGACTGACCGTAATGGAACTAGAACTGACGATAATGATGGACAACGATCATAATCATCATACTCATAGTTACTATAGGATTTCTCCATAACCTCATTAATGGAGTTCTTCTGTTAACGGCCCGTTCTATATTCCACAGACTGAACTAAACACAGTGGAAGAAGAAGGTATGGCTCACGCAGCCAACGAGCGCCGCACCCCGAGCGTCAGCGGCGGCCTGCCCATGCTGCTCCTCTCCGTCCTGCCCCCAGTCATCCCCCGCGCCAGCTGGCCCTCCACCGACGCCTTCCGAGGACGCAACTCCGTCAGCTTTAGCTCACAACCAAAACTCAACTACAGAAAATCACAACCAGCCATAGACCTATACAACCTCTGCCTCAACAAAAGAGAAGAACACACCGGCCTACTCAGCAGAATAAAGAGCTTCTTCGGAAGCAGTAGACCGACCAGCAGGAAAGCGTCAACCATGTCTATAGCAGACCCCACAGGTGCAAGTATAGCGGCTGCACTCAAAATGCATGTTGGCATGATAGCAGGACTTGTTCCAGGGAACAGAAAACACTCCATGGTCTTATCGTGCAACACCCTCCATGTACCCCATCCTGAATTAAAGTTAAGGAGAGAATCTTACGCGAAAAGTGGTCCTATTATACGCGTGACTGATGACGAGCCCTCGTGTTCGTATGACCCTGAACCTTCGAGACCATTGCCTCAGAAGTATATTGCTGAACCGGAGACTAAAGTGAACTTCGTTCTGCCAGCTACGCATCAAAGACCGATGTCTCATCAGAATTCCTGTGAGAAGATTAAAGGTTCTCCAAGGTTTCCGCATAGGATAGCGCCTTCAGCTGCCAATAGCTTGACGACTCTTGATACGAGGAGAAAAACCAGCGCTGATAGTGTATTCAACATAACTGCCAGGGTGTTTGAGGAGCAGAGACGGTACAGCCATCAGAATGTCAACCAAGATGCAAAAGGCAAGTCAGTATTAGAAAGCAGGTGGAAGTCTACTGAGGACGCGAGACCAGGTCCTTCTTCTAGAGATTAGACGAGTGTGAACAGTGCCAATTAATGTGTCAAACATATTCCAAATTAATTGAAGTAATTATAAAAATATAACATTTTTAGATACCAATGTTATCTGGAACGAAAATACTCGTTTTTATTTTTGTCAAATTACTTATTATTTGCTTCTGACCTCGTTAAAACCCTTTGTAGAAAATTCACTTAAAACTGAACTATATTACTCAGTTTTATGATTTAATAAATGTAAATGTAGATAAGAGATTCGTGATAATATCATGATGAGAAAAAGGATTATAACAACAAAAAATTGATTAGCATGTAAATAGAAAATTAACTTAAATACTCTGCCAATATGGCTCAAAATCGTGTGCCAAAGTAGTTGATCCTTTGGTCTTTTAAATATTGGGTATTTTTCCTTATCGGTCTAATGAACTACAACTGTTTTTCATAAAAATAATTAATAGTGCAGATTTCCAAAAATAAAAAAATAGACAACGGTTAAATATCATAGATGCATAAATCAAATATTTAAAAGACCTAAAAGCTGCCTTTTTAATCTGTATTAATGTAAATATTCAATAAATTTTTATATGTGTGGATTATCTGTGTTACTAAACTAATCATAGTATATTTTGTAGAAATTATTAGATAATAATATAACTAAGTATCTACGTATGAACTATAAACTACCTATTTATCATAGTGATTAGTATTGCCATATAAAATTATAAGATATATTTAAGACCACTAAACTTATAGATAGGTACGAAAAGTATCTGGAGATTTTAATCCTAACTATAATATTATAAATGTGAAAGTAACTCTGTCTGTCTGTCTTTCTGTCTGTCTGTCGGTCTGTCTGTCTGTCTTTTCTTCACGCCTAAACTACTGAACCGATTTGTGTGAAATTTTGCACAGACATAGTTTGGAACTTGAGAAAAGACATAGGATAGTCTTTATTACAAAAAAAAAAAAAAAAAAATATTCCGGACATGTAGCGCCATCTATTGGTCAAACCAAAAATTTGCCGGAAGTCACTACTCCACGCGAACGAAGTCGCGGGCAAAAGCTAGTAAAATTATAATTATGAAAATTAAATGCTCATGAAAGAAATTAATTATAGATAATATGGTCTAAATAATATTGGTCTAAATAATAGTGTTGCAAGCAATACACAAAGATAAATAATCAAACCCAAAAGTTTCATCATATTCTGCTCATCATATAATACCTAAAGTATCGAATAAAGAATCTCATAGCATTATGTATAAAAAAAAATCACTCACAGAAATGAAGGTCAACGTTCACCAATGAAACGGCATTCACTGCAAAAAACGCTGGAAAAAGTTCTTGGATGTTTCCAAAATCCCCTGAAAAATCCTGGAAGAAGGAAAAATCACATAGAACTACCCTTTTACCTTTCTTAGTATTTACTTAAAATATTAAATAGGCAGGTAACTTAAAACTTACCAACAATGATCCAATAATGTTCTTATTCGAAAATGTGGTCCCCATGATCTTATATCGACAAAGAATTGTAAGCGCTAAGTACTTGAAATTAAGGTCCAAAATAAATTATCAAAAATCTCAATCATAGTGTTTCATTGGAGAGCGCAATTTTTCACTTAGTCATAAGTTACTTATAACTTATAAGTTAACTATAAAAGAGAGTATTTCTCTCACTAATTACTAATAGTCTTCATAATAAGCAATATTTTAGAACTTTGCTATGAAAGTATTTCGTTATAAGTCAGACATATTATTTTTAGAAAAGCATGTGTTCTAGAACCCTTGTATTTAGGGAACGGTCCCAAAGTGTTCAATTGTGTAAATGGGATCTTTTGTGTGTATACGTAGATTTAGAAACGTGTGAATATTATGAATACAATTTTATTGGATTTTAAAATAAAACTTGCTTTTATTTTACCCCTATGAAATTAAGTACCAGTCTCTCAATAAGACATTGAAATTGGTAAAACAGTGTAATCGTTATTGGTGGCTGGCTATGCCTAGTTAGAATAGAATACAAACATCACCTGTCTGCCTCGCCGTTTCTCTTCCAGTCTAACCTGATGCAGCTAAGTAGGAGCAGTAAGTAGGAGCGACTGCCTATCTGACCTCAACCCTTATTGACCCTTGCCCGGGTCAACCTAATACCCCTTGGTAAGACTGGTCGAATAGAATAGTTATTTATTTTCACAGTATCATAGCAATAACATCTGTAGCATTTTTGTATCTTTTTTCTATACTTATTTATTCTTGGTAGTTCAATTAGTTAAATAACGGTGTTCGATGAGATTTTCCGATGCCGTGAAGATAATGATAAATAACAAGAGAACAGATAACAGCATAAGTATTTAAATGAAATTATATAATTTCAGTATTGTATTTACTTAGGAGCCGGTATTTACCGTAAACGTATTATTATCGCTTCCTAGACATATGTGGTTAGAAGTTACTGGAATTGACTAGGCGTTATATACTATCATGAACAATATACTATATACATATACTATAATATGAGATTATTTTTGACTGCTTTTAACATCTTCCAGTTAAACAAATGTTTAATTGGCCGTTATATGTATGGCTAATTAAAGTTCATACATTGAAAAATGAAAAAAACCTGAATTAATGTTCAAATTTTTATTTTATTTACTTAAACTAAGTATGCATACTTCGTATGAATATTTAACAATAAACGTACATACATATTAACAACTAATTTAGCAATTTTTACAAAAGTGAACGATTTGACCGCCATCTGTTTCAAGTTAATGGAACTATAGTTCGCGCCACGAAAGATGTCTGACATTGCATATCCAAACATGAAAAAATAAATAGTTGCACAACTTTTTACTGGACTAGGCCCAGTGGAAGATAGACGCTGCTTGTCGTCGAGTTCTTAGATGATAGATGCGTTGGTTCTGAATTCTGTCCTCGACACTCCAAGCATTCTTCTCCAACACTACATTTCCAAAGTGTCTATCTTCCATCGTCCAGTGACGAATACTCACTTTCTTCGGACACATTACACGTGGAGAGGGCGTTTCTGTGGAACGACTTGTGATGCAGGGGAAAGTTGAAGGCACAAGAGCGCACGGCAGGTCACCGATGCGTTGGGCTGACCAAATAAAGACGGCACTCAAAGGTCCACTTCACGAATGCGCAAGGAGAGCTACAGTGCGAGAAGAGTGGCGACAGATTGTGAAGCTTGCTACCCCTGATATGACGACCACGACCACTCTGCCAAGAGTATCACGACAAAGAAGAAGAAGAAGGCCCAGTGTCCACCAAAGCGGAGCTGAGAAGGTTTTTAACGAACAATATCTCTGGTGATGGATACTACCAAGTGAGCGAAGACGCGATGATGACAAAATTTTGGCAACACCGTCAAATGACGTCACTACCTGTCATTCCAAATTTAAACACCGCCCGCCATTTTAACAATCCTGTCTTCAATAATCCTCTTAATATTAGCATTAACTCTAGGCAATTGGTTGTGTTCTCTCACAGAGAGCTCTATTCTCTGCACTTGTTGTATTTCTCTCGGCCAGGCTACGAAGTTGGTGATATTACAGTTGTCGGGCGATCCGATCCTACCCGTCCGACCGCATCGGTGGATGTAATCGGCCGTGTAGAGGGGAAAATCGTAGTTTATTATGTGGTGAGTCTGTAAGATAGAAGAAAAGAATTGTAAGTATAATATTGCTCGGCACTTTTTTGGGCCACTTCTTTCCAGCAAAAACATAGAAAGTGGCGTAGGATGGGCGTTTTGGGAGCTGTCTGTTGTATCTTTTGAAGCTCAAAAAGTGCTGTTTTGCAGCAGAGTTTCAATAAACAAACGATTTTGAGTTTGACTTTGGGCGCATATTTTGCTATTAGTCAGTCATTTGAGTAGCATTTCAGTGTTTAATAAAATGCAGACCAATAACAGAGATAGACTATACATAAAGATTGATTGCCTAACAAGCCACAAAGCAATAAGCATTAGATGTTGATGTACCTATATTAGGTTATTTTATATTCAAAGGCACGTCCTCAGGCACGGTGGAGTGATGACTTGCGCAAGACGGCTGGCAGGAGTTGGATGCGAGAAGCCGAAAATCGATCTCAGTGGCGTGCACTTGGAGAGGCCTATGTCCAGCAGTGGACTGCGATAAGCTGATGATGATGATGATATTCAAAGAAATAAAAAATAACGTTGCTCTAGATATGACATCTCTCAACTTATGCATTTTCTTTCAAACAGTGATCCTAGCATTACTTAGTAAATTACTTGGAAAAATAATAAGATTACAGATACGAGGTATAACATACAATGTAGTCTGACGATATGTTAATTGTGGTATAATGATCTTCATCTCTTGGTGAAATGCAAGTGGAAATCTTGGAACGATGACTGGAAGAGGCAGAGAGTTAGTCGAATGTATTTGAGAGAAGACGAATAAATGTGGTATGTTTGAAATAGACGAAATTGAAAGGTACAAAAGCTAGAAGGCAGGAAAGAATCGACCCCAAACAAAATTAGGGACAGGGAAGAAGGAGAGTGATCTTGAATTCTCTCCGGTCGTGTCGGATTTACCTCTCATCGGGCTGAGAGTGAAGGAATACAATAATATGTCCTGCACAGTTGACCTCCTTATATTATGACAGCCACCATGGCTAAAATCGGCCTAGGACACTATTAAATTTGTGTTTTTTTAATAACGCACAAAAAATAATCCTATAAAACTTGCAACAACTTACCCTAGTAGTATCCAATCCTCTCGACGCAATATCAGTACAAGAAATAACATTGACTTTCCCACTCTTATACATTTCAAACTTGCCCATCTTCAGAGCAACCGCCATCCGTCCATTAATGTTAATGCATTCGATATTATTTTCATTTAAAAACATGGAAACGAAGTCACAAGTCGAAGTCTGGTTGGAGAATATCATGACTGCACGGTTTTGGTTCACGTCTGCTTGAACTTCCTTCAATAATGCTAGGGGTTTCTGCGCTTTGCCTAGGCGTAGGAATCTGAAAAAGAAATAAGTTATTACTCGCGTTTGTATGTCATAGTTTGGTTAAAAAGAATTTTAAATTCAAATTGGTTGAGCAAAGACAGAGAGTAGAACACATGCGTTATTGTTTGTGCGTTCAGGCCGATAGAAGACCACGGGCGGCTGTTCTCTCTAAGGAGATCAGCCAGCTGCACAGACACAGGTGCAATCTCTATTTCTTCACTCTCATAGCCCGATGGTACGATAATCCGATCGATCGGGGAGATGTCAAGCGCAGTACCGAAATTTACGTGCTCTCCGATGCTTGCTGCTAAGATTCGGACCCGGAGATCGAACCTTAGACCTAGTGCACAGCTCGCGCTATACAACCACTAGAACAACGAGTCAGATAACATTTGTAACGATGGGACTGGCGTTAACTGCGTTCAAAAGTCCCTTAAAAATAAAGATTAGAAAAAAACCTTCATTTATTCGGCTAAACAATAACCGGTAGGCAAATGTTGTTGTTAACTATGATAATTTGTTGACATTGAATATTTCGTAGATAATAAAAAATATAGAACCGGCCTAAAAGGTCGTTAATTAATTCTATATTAAGGCTATTACATGTTGGAAAAAAAACTGGCCTCCTTTGCCTCTTCTAGATAATAAGTAGTTCCATGTTATTATAATATACAATGTATTTATTTATTTGTTAGTTCTAACGCGACTTTACGCGCTTCTGGACGCATCGTAGACGCATAGATAATAAGTAATAATATTAGGTGTAATTAGTTGCCAATAGGTATAAATCTGCAGTTGATTGAAGCCTAGCGCAAAAAGGTAATGATATCATAAGTCATACAATAAGTAATTACATTCAAGACCTTTGCAAGAACTTGAGTACACTTGTTTTTAACAACAATAACCCAGATTCGTGTAATTACATAAATGAAGTGACAAAAAAAAATATTTTTTTTATTATCACTACAAAAAAAATTACTACCCTTAATTATTTTTTTTATTATCACTTTTACATCAATCCGCGATAAACAAACGCATCTCGTGAGAACCACTTCGCGTATCTGAATAAAAAGTTTCTAAAAGTGAAAAAAAAATGTATATATTATTGTGAAGTGTATAGTTATCGGCACGGATATTGAGTTCTCGGCGGAAGAGCGGGGATCGCTTTGCGCACTGTATACATAAGGCAATAAACCAATAAATCGCTACTGCGCAGGTGAAGGTCAGGGCTCAATATCCGTGCCGATAACTATAAGCTATATCACTGCCAAGTTCACCAAAATCTCTTGCTTGAACAGATGAACATTCTTATAAAATTATCCTATTTAAGTAGCCTGGATTAACAGTGTCTGCTTTTCAACCACATAACTCATTGGTAAAGCTAAATAAACTTGACAATCAATTAGAAGCCATATACCATTGGTTGCCAATTAAATTAACAAAAATATATTTTGGCTCAAGAACTGACAACATTATGATACATCAGTTTTCCCAAAACAACTATCTAACTATGATTTTTTATGTTCAATTATTTAAATAAACAGTTGTCTTAAGAAAACCTGGCATTTATGTTCTTTGTGAACCATGCACCTAGCTTGTGCATCTAGCTATTGACATTTAATAAGAACCTGTAATAATATTCTATATGAGATAAAAAAAACCTTTGATTTTGAACTTGGGCCTGAAAGGTACAATATACAGTCGGCCATAAAAATTTAACCACTTTGCTGTCCACGAAGCAGACACAATAGTTAAGGGTGTGTCTACACAGTGCATGTAGCCGGAGAAAGCTAACATGCACAAGTGACAAGAGCATGCAGGTGGGTATTTTGCATTGGTACATGCACAAGTCGTTTGATCTGCACGTTCATAAAATGCATGTCACCAGCGCATGTGCCTCAACATGCTCAAGCTACTTGCACAGTGTAGATGCACCCTAAACAACAGGTGAGTATCACATATAAGTCATGAGATAGGGAAATTATTAAAAACTCACTTCTGCGGAACATGGGGTAGTACCCTATGTATGTTGCTGGTGGTGATAGACTTCAGAGACTCAGGGTCTACGAAGGCATTAACCGCTGCCGGTAGCTCGTGAGGCATTGTCGCACTGACCAGGGTTACTTGACAGCCTACTGGTGGGGTTTGGATCTGGACTTTGTGTTGGATCTGTTAAAATAATAATTGGAGTTCTTAAATTGAGTTGTTATATTCTGAAAAGTGTTGAAATGAGACCAGAGTATTACTTTGTTTTTGAAGTGTTAAATAATAAAAGACACTAAAGTTTAGACATAACTAAAGATTAACTATTGTGTTCCAACATTCATTTTTAATGATTTTTATCAGAACATTAATAAAAGCTTATGACCCATAATAGTAGACATTAATGATTTTCGTTCTCATATATGAATTTAATTTTAAATTTTATCTCTAATTATGAATAGTTTTGTTAACAGAAACACAACTTCATGATGGAGGATACGTTGAGATGGAATTTAAGTGTCGCTCTGTTGAAACAAGTCAACCCTGGTGCATTTAACACCACTTCAATAAGGTGAGTAATATTCTTCTATATTCAGCATACTCACAAGTAATCTTATTAATTAGACTTAGACTGTACATGCATTTGCTTACTGCAGTTAAGTTGCATTCAAAATTGTGTCAGTAACCCTTTACAGTACAGTAACCTTAACATTTTATCTATACTAATATTATAAAGCTGAAGAGTTTGTTTGTTTGTTTGTTTGTTTGAACGCGCTAATCTCAGGAACTACTGGTCCGATTTGAAAAATTAGATTTCAGTGTTAGATAGCCCATTTATCGAGGAAGGCTATAGGCTACTTTTTATCCGGGTTCGTGCCGAGGTTTCCACGGGATGCGGGTGAAACCGCTGGCAGAAGCTAGTTATAATATATAACTTTTACTACAAGCAACAGGTAAGTAAACAGAATTGTGATACTCTTTCAATGCTATGTATACCAATATTTTAGTGATTGTTATGCATTTTTATATGCGTTAAAACTTGTTGCTAAAACTTATTCTTACCGGGAACTTCTTCAGTAAATGTGCCATCTTATCAATGAAAGTGTCATCCAATAATGTGTCTGCTTCATCCAAAACTATGTGATGGACATTATTGATCTTGAATATTCCAGTTGTAACCAGTTTACTGTATGCTCCTAACGTAGTGACGAGTATATCACAGTATTCTATGGGTGGGTTTAACATCTTCTGTTTGGTTCGACCTCCAACGAGAGTGGTGACGTTGAGGTTCAGACGTTGGGCTATATTTTGAGCTACTTCTCCTACTTGTGATGCTAAAAATTAAATTTCATTACACATAAATGGTTTAATTTTGAAAATCATTTAGGTGTCAGGATGTTTTTAAAAGCTTTTTTATTTTTACTTTTTGAATAGGCTTACCCAGTTCTCTGCTAGGAGTTATAACAACAGCCAAAGGGCTATTGAATTCTTCCTTTATGGACGGTTTCCACTCTAAAATATGTTGGAAAATTGGCAACAAGTAGGCTAACGTCTTCCCGCAGCCAGTCTCTGCAGTCATTACAACGTTAGTGCCACTCAGAATAGAGGGAATTGCTTTAGTTTGGATAGCAGTAGGCAATGAAAATCCTTGCTCGGACATAACCTCAATCAAACTTGGAGCCACGCCGATCTCTTCAAAACTCTTTCGATAAACCTGCTTTTCCTCTTTTTTGTTAGCATTCCCGTATATAACAAAGTAATCCCCCTTAGCTTTATTGCTTAACCAGCCTTTGGAAGCCAGCGGTATGCCTTCAAACTTGCTGTAACTCTGACCCTCAAAATGATTGAATTCAGGCCTTTTACACGATATTATAGGAAGTTTTTTGGTCGCCTGTTTAACACTATAATACCGGCAATACGATAAATTTAATATAGGCCGTAGTTTCGACATTTCTGTGGGTTTAACTAACAAAAGCAAATTAACCCGTCTCACTCACAAAACAACACTTCTTCTTCTTTTTGTTTATGGCTCCTTCGTTGGTATCGAAGATTTTGCCAACGTCAAGGTAGGAAATGACACTGATCGGTTTTTTTAATTTTTTTAAAACAATAATTATCTAGTGACTACAGTGATTGTAGAGCTGAAAAAGGGGGACAAAACATTTTGTTAGTATTAACGACAAACACGAGACGGCACAGTTGTTAGAACATAAATGATAAATTAAAATGACAATGACATACATATTTGAAGTATTATAAGAGCGAAAAAGTAGGTAACATCAGAACAGTAATTATGTGTAAAGGCGGAGAATTATGTTATATATGGATCTGATTTATACTAATAAATTTATATAAGGTTTTAATAGTGGGAGAATGAACTAAGGTTAGTAAAAAAGGTATGTTAATAGGACGGGGGATGTCATTAGGGAGGAGGTCATAAAGGGGAATGATAAGGCGGGGGCAGGAAAAGAATAAGTGTTCCAAAGTACCCTCCTCAAGACCACATTCACAGATAGAATGATCTCTGACCCTGATCTTAGCCAGAAAAACTGGGGTACAAACAAAACCAAGCCGTAAACGGATTATGACCGATGTAACCACTTTATTAAAATTTTTGTGTTTACTAAACCAAGCTTTGTGAGGAATAGACGGTTGGATGGACCCGAAGAATTTGCCTTTAGCTTTACGGGTTTTTTGCCAAAGGGAATCCCAGCTCTTCATCATAGAAGGTTTGGCAGTGCTGCACAGATCTCGAGGGAAACAAGTCCTGAGGTACGAATCATCCCCATTTTGAATTGCTGCCTTGGCGAGTGTGTCTGCATTAACGTTACCCACGATGCCCGAGTGACTGGGAATCCAGGCCAGAGTAACTTGTATACCTGAAGAGTGACATTTGAGCAGGAGTTGTTTGATCTGGAGAGTAATAGGGAAGTTATGACGAGCACGAAAAGGGAATTTAATCAAATCTTGAAGGCAGCTTAGACAGTCAGAAAGAATTAAAGTTTTGTTTAGGCTATGGGATTCAACATATTTAACAGCTTCTAATAGGGCTATTGATTCCCCTGTATAGATAGAGGAGTGAGGAGAAACTTTATTGTTCAAAATAATTTTATATTTAGGAATCCAAACCGCCGTACCCACAATGCCATCTTCTGATATTTTAGAAGCATCCGTATACATAGTGAGCCAGTCTTGCCAGTCCTCAGCTAAAATTTTATTTAATTTATTATTAGCAGCAGGGTCATTCTTAGAAATGCCGAGGCTGAGAATGACTTTTGGTTGAAAGATTAACGCTTCGAAACTGACTTCAAAAAGAGGGTTAGTATTTGACTGGAATAGTGATATGTGGAGATCATTGACTTTACTGTAGCTGTTAATAAGGGGAGGAGGAAGTTTGTGTGACCAGTAACGGGAAGAGGCAATAAGCTCATGCAGTGTTTTTAAAAGAGGAAGAAGGGGGTGGGATTTAATTTGGAGAGCTTTGAAAAAGAATCTATCCGAGAGGTATTGTCTGCGTAAGTTAAGAGGAGGATCCAAACATTCCACCTGCAGAGCGTTTATAGGGGAACATTTCATAGCTCCTGTAATAATTCGCAAACATTTGGCTTGGATCTTATCCAATTTGGCTAAGGCAATTTTGTTACATGGCTCCAACAGAAAGCTGCCATAGTCAAAGTGACTCCGAATTATGGCATTATAGAGGATTTTTTGGGTTGATGGGTGAGCACCCCACCGAACCCCAGAAAGGGCACGTAAGGCGTTCACACCTTTTTCACATTTTTTACTAATGTAATCTAGATGGTGGAGGCCAGATAATTTAGAGTCAAGAATTATACCGAGAAATTTAATTTTGTCAAGAATAGAAATGGGAACATTATCAATAGACAGGTTAATAGGGGGGATATTACGTTTTCGAGAAAAAACAACAGCGTTGCATTTAGGCACTGATAGACTAAGGCCATGGTCGCATAACCATTGATTGAGGTAGTACAGAGCAGAGTTTAGGCGAGAAGAAGCATCTTGAGGGGAAGAGAAACAATAATAGAGGGCAATATCATCAGCATACTGTAGAATTTTGCAGAAGGAGTTAACAGAGGATTCCAGATCGTGAGTATATAAATTGTACAGGATAGGGCTTAAGACCGAACCCTGGGGCAGGCCTTTCCAGACTAAACGGGATGGGGAAACGGAATGTTGATGACGGATAGTAATCGATCGAGACATTAGCAAGCTGCAGATTATGTTGACCAACCTCACAGGAACACTCAGCTGATGCAGCTTCTGCCTGAGTAGTGGAAGTTGGACGTTATCGTAAGCTGATGCAACATCAAGAAAGACACCAACTACGCTTTCATTTTTTGAAAAAGCGATTCGAACATCTGAAACGAAGATGCTAAGGCTGTCCAGAGTACCCATTCCTCTTCGGAAGCCAAACTGTGTAGGAGATAAGATGCCTTTACTTTCCAACACCCATTCAAGCCGGTTCTTGATAAGATTCTCCATGATTTTGGCCAGAACAGAGGACAGAGCTATGGGTCTGTATGAGGAGGAATCTTTTGGATTTTTACCAGGCTTTAATATTGGAATGATAATTTGGCATTTCCAAGACTCGGGGACTACGCCAGAGAGGAAGAAAGAGTTGAAAAGGTTGAGGAGTATTTGTTTACAAAGAGAAGAGGATTTACAAATGAAAGAATATGGGATACCATCTACACCCGGGGCGGAATCCCGCAGATGGTCCAAAGCACAAGATAATTCAGAAAGAGAAAAAGGTTCATCGAATTTATCAGAAGAGGGGGGAGGAGAGTTTGGCAAGGAAAGGCATTCGAAACTAGGGACAGAGGGAGGGGCTAGTTTACTTATGAAGTCTTCTAGCCAGCAGCTGGGGTCATTGCAAGAAATGTCTGATGAATGGTCGTCTAAAACTCTGCGATATGCTTTTATTCTTTTCCAAACTATGGATACTGGAGAACGGGGAGACAGAGATTCGCAGAACTTATGCCAACCAGATTTTTTCTTTTTCGCCAACAATCTGCAGGTGCGAGCCGAAGTTTTCTTAAGACTGAGATAATTGGTCATATTAATAGAGGAAGCATATCGGTTTTCTGCTTCTCTACGTTTTCGAACGCTATCGGTACACTCAGCGTCCCACCATGGAGGGGAAGAGATAAATTTCCGGGCAGCGTTTTTAAGGGGGATAGACGCGTCAGCCGCACGTTTTAAACAGGAGACAAAATTTTCATACACGTCACGGGAATTAGAGGAGTTTACCTGGGGAAGGGAATGAAGTTCTGAATCTACCAAGGAAGAAAATTTACCCCAGTCAGCTTGAAGGAGGCGATATTTCTGGAGAGGTTGAGTGGGAGGGTTAGGGGAGAAGGAGTTATGAAAAGTAATTAAGATGGGAAAATGGTCACTGCCATATGAATTAGGCAGGACAGACCAGGAGAGAATTGAGACTAGAGAGGGAGAGGCAAAAGAAAGGTCAGGGACACTAGCATTCTGTGTAGGGGAGACCCTACGTGTGGCAGATCCATCATTCAGGACACAGAGGTTCAGATCATCCAGTAGGTCTAGTAGAAAGCTAGATGAGGGATCGTTAGTATGAGAACCCCAGAGCGTGTGACGGCAATTAAAATCGCCTAGCACCACCAAAGGGCTGGGAATGGTGGAGAGAATATGATTAAATTCGGACAGGATGTTGGCATTGGGGTGAGGAATGTAGGCGGACACAAAGGAGACGTCCATGGCTCTAATGGCAACAACATGGAGACCAGGATTATGTAGAGGGATGGGAATCTGGGAAAAGGAGACTGATCTGCTAACCAGCAGGGCGCATCCCGCTCGACCATCGTCTCTGTCATCCCGGAGACACGAGAAGCCAGGAACCCTAAAAGGGGACCCCGGCCTCAGCCACGTCTCCGACAAGGCAAAAATAACGGGATTGTGGCGATTCAATAGGAACAGTAAATCGTGCTTTTTTTGAGTGATACTTCTGCTATTCCATTGAAGGATCTTTGGCATTTCTGCGGATCCAAGATTGAAGCAGCTGCTCAACAAGTATGAGGACGTTGTTCGGTATGGCATCACTAAATTTGGAGAGGATGTTGATAAGGGAGCAAGTGAGAAGTTCAATAAGGTTATCATTGGGAGTACAAAGGGGAGTGGATTCTGTGTTAGGGGGCTGCTGTAAAGCACAACCATTTGGCTGAGCGGAGTTGGGGGACGATACAATCGACCTATGGGCCTGAACATCGTATGACTTGCCCAGCTCGGGTCTAGGTCTGGGGGAACGGAAAACTGTTTTGGTGTACGATGTTTTGGAGGGGGAGGCAGATGTAGAAGAAGGAGACAAGAGAGGGGTAGCAAAAAGCTGAGAGAAGTCGGGAGCGGTAGCCTGTGTGGAATGGTATTGAGGAGAGTTCGCTGTGACGTTGGAGTAGAAATGTTTAACTCGGGGGAATCTTGCAGAAGCCTCACTATAGCTGAGGTTCTCCTGAGACATAACCATTTTTATATTTTTTTGGCGTGAATGTTCAGGGCATTGATCGTCTGTAGCCTTGTGATTACCACCATCGCATAAAATGCAAGTTGTCTGTGAGTCGGGGACGTCGCAGCTGTCACCAGGATGTGGCTGGGCACATTTAAAGCATCGAGCTTTCGACCTACACTGGGAGCGGATGTGGCCAAAACGGAGGCAGTTGCGGCATTGAATTGTTGGGAGATGATAGACAGAGACAGGGAGGGAGGCATTGTAACAGAAAACTCGCTCTGGAAGAGTTTGACCAGCGAAAGTCAGTACCACAGTAGATGAAGGGGACCACGTTACTGTATCCCCTTTCTTATTCTTAAAGTTGAGGCGTCTAGCCCGAATGACCTCCCCACAATTGCGAGGAGTTTCCACCCCTGAGACTAAGTCCTCCAAGGTCCAGTCGGTAGGGATATCCCTGACAATGCCCATACGAGTAACATGGAAGCGGGGGATTTTAGCACTATAATTATTTGAGGTAAGAAAGTCACTCTCCACAAAACGATTGGCCTCAGAAGCAGTCTTGAAGTCAATGGCGAGTTTATTGCGTCCTAGGGATTTAATCCCACCTTCAGAAATGCCTTTGACATTATTTTTGTGCAAGAACTGAGCGAACTTCAGGACTTTTAAAGTTGTACCAGTGGCAGGATCAGGCTCAATTTTGGATACAAAAACAGTGAAGGGTGCTCTGTCACACTCATTGTAGGAAAGTTTGGAGTTGGTTTCGAATCCAGGCTTCGAAATCATCATCAGCCTATCGCAGTCCACTGCTGGACATAGGCCTCTCCAAGTGCACGCCACTGAGATCGATTTTCGGCTTCTCGCATCCAGCTCCTGCCAGCCGTCTTGCGCAAGTCATCACTCCACCGTGCCTGAGGACGTCCTACACTACGTTTACCGAGGCGTGGTCTCCACTCTAGAACTCGTTTACCCCAACGGTTATCGGTTCTTCGGCTAATATGGCCAGCCCACTGCCACTTCAGCTTGCTGATTCGGTGGGCTATGTCGATGACCTTGGTTCTCTGACGGATTACCTCATTTCTGATGCGATCCCTCAGAGAAATGCCGAGCATAGCCCTTTCCATAGCCCGCTGAGCGACTTTAAACTTGTGAACCAGCCGTACCGACAGTGTCCACGTTTCGGCTCCGTAAGTCATGACAGGTAGGACGCACTGATTGAAGACTTTTGTCTTTAGGCACTGTGGGATCGACGATGTTAGGACTCGACGTAGCTTCCCAAATGCAGCCCAACCCAACTGAATTCTCCTATTCACCTCGTCCTCAAAGTTGTTTCTACCTAACTGCAATGTCTGCCCGAGGTATACATATTTCCGAACAACTTCGAGAACGGCGCCGTGTATCGCAATCGGTTCCGGTAGAACATGTTCATTAAACATGACCTTGGTTTTGTCCAAGTTCATCCGTAGGCCGATGCGTAGAGAAGATTCAGCCAGGTCGTTCAGCATCTGTTGTAGGTCCTGCAGCGTTTCCGCCATGATGACGATATCGTCAGCAAATCGCAAGTGAGAGATGTGTTCGCCATTGATGTTGATGCCGCGTCCTTTCCAGTTCAGCGTCTTGAACATATCCTCCATTGCATTAGTGAATAGTTTCGGGGAAATAACATCCCCTTGTCTCACTCCTCGATGCAACGGTATGGGCCTTGTTTGCTGATTCTGTACTTGGATGTATCGCCAATCTACTTGACAACGCTGCAGGGACTCCAGAACAGACCAGATTTCAACCGAGTCAAAGGCCTTCTCATAGTCCACAAATGCTAGACACAGGGGCTGATTATACTCTTCGGTCTTCTGTATAATCTGCCGCACTGTGTGGATGTGGTCTATGGTGCCGTATCCGCTCCGAAACCCAGCCTGCTCCGGTGGTTGGAATTCGTCGAGTCTTCGCGCAAGTCGGTTCGTGATCACTCTTGAGAACAGCTTATAGACGTGGCTTAGGAGGGAAATGGGTCGATAGTTCTTCAGCTGGGTTTTGTCTCCCTTTTTGAAGAACAGGACGACAACACTCCTACTCCACGCCTCTGGAGTTCTCCCTTCAAACAGGACGGCATTAAAAAGCTTCTGGAGCTCCCCCAGTAAGGGGTTTCCTCCTGCTTTTAATAGCTCTGTTGTAATGCCATCCTCGCCAGGGGCTTTTCCATTTTTGAGCTGTCTCAGAGCGATCTCGATTTCGCCACTGCTGACTTCTGGCAGGTCTTCGGTGAAATGGCGTGTTAATGTGGCTCTAGAATCCTCATTTCCGGGATCAGGTCGAGATGCATGCGATGCGTATAACCGGCCATAGAAATTTTCCACTTCCGAAAGGACTGCCGGCACCGAAGAAACGACTTCTCCACTTGTTGTGGTCAGCTTCGTCAAGTGGCTTCTTCCAAGAGATTGTACGAACACCTTTGACCCCCGATTCAGCTCAATTGCTCTTTCAATGGCAAGAGTATTGGAGCACCGGAGGTCGCGTCGTACGTGCTTGTTGATCTCTTGGTTTAGAGCCCGCTTAGCTGACGAAGTGACAGGCGGGTTTTCACGTCGTTTCTTCATAAGCCCTAATGTCTCTTCCGAAAGCTTTGATTTCTTGCCCTTACGCTGCATGTTACAGAATCTCGAACCTTCCTCCCTGAGGATCCGAACCACATATTCATGGTTCTGGTTAACGTCTGTTGTGGTTTCCACGGCGGCAAATCGGTTCTCCAGATTTGACTGGAACGTTTCAGATCCTGTCATGGTTCGGAGCAGTGTTGGTCGGAGCCTGGCCTTCATCAGACGGAAACGTTCGGCCTTGAAGTTGATATTCAGAGAGCCTCGGACAAGTCGGTGATCGCTCCCGGTATTAAACCTATTGATCACGGAGACGTCTCTGAATATGTGCTTCTTGTTCGTCATGATGAAGTCAATCTCATTTTTAGTCATAGTGTCGGGGCTTTGCCACGTCCACTTCCTTTGGGGCTGCTTTTTGAAAAAGGAGTTCATCAAAAAGAGCCCCTCGCGTTCGAGGAAGTTGACGAGCATTTGCCCCCTATGATTCCTGCTTCCAAATCCATGGGATCCTACTGCCGATTCGCCGCAAATCTGTACTCCCACTTTAGCGTTAAAGTCCCCCATGACAACGGTGTAATGGGTCTTTGTAGTGAAGTGGAGGGCCCTTGATATATCATCAAACATATCCTCCACTTCATCGTCTGAATGTGTCGAGGTCGGTGCGTACACTTGCACTACCTTGAGGCTATACCTGTCGGTGAGCTTTATGATAAGGTACGCTACCCTGTTCGACACACTAGACACCTCCACAACGTTATCAGCTAGGGACTTATTAACCAGAAACCCAACGCCACCTTGGGATTGTTGGTCTCCCTCTCGGAAGTACATTAGGTGACCTGATTCGAGGGTAATGGTGTCCTCCCCCTCTCTTCGAACTTCACATAACCCTAATATGTGCCACCTAATCTTCCCAAGTTCCACCTCGAGTTGCGCCAGATGCGAGTCAAGCCGTAGCGTGCGGCCGTTGTACGTCGCAAGAGTCAGTTGTGTTTGGTGGCCTCCCGTAACCCGGAGATTCTTCGCACCCCCTGGCCCGCCGTAACCACGGTCGCCACCGTGACCGGGAATAGCGGGACTGCCGGGAACTAGGGGCCGTGGCTTTTTTGTGCTGCTCATAGAGGTATTTAGCCTACTGCTATCACGCTGGCCAGACGGGTTGATAGAGGGTTTTTTTCGAGTTTTCCTTCTCTCGCACTGGTGTTCGGTGCATTTTTGACTCCATTAGTCGACTTCTACGACACCCACTGGAAGAAGGGGTAGCGACATATGTATTCTTAAGCCGTCGCTACACGGCAGGCTTCGAAAATACCGACTGAATTGAATCAGACGGAGGTCTGTTTTTCTTGGATTCAATGGAGGAATCTGAATCCGCAGGTCGTTTTAGGGCAGATCTCTGCTGAAGACTTACATTTATGTCTTGGGAACAATCTAAAATTTCTATATCTGGAGGTGCCCCTCCACCCCCATCAGGGGGTTCTTTGTCACTCATTTCCCAAGGAAATTTATTTATTTATTTATTTATTTATACTTTATGTACAAAAAAGGTACATTGGCGGACTTAATGCCTCAAGGCATTCTCTACCAGTCAACCATCGGGTTAAAGGGAGAAAATAAATAGGTAGTACAAAAAAAAAAAAAAAAAATAGAGAAAGTCATGAATAGATATGAATAAAAACATATTACAATACATAAATACACAATACATAATAATATATATATATATATATTATACATACAACATAAAATAAAATATCAAAACAATAAGACTGACGACAACTCAATTAGGTAATGAGTTTAAATAATGATGGCGAACTTTACGCTTAAAGGAATACTTACTGGGTGCCTTTTTTATGTCAAGGGGGAGAGCGTTCCAGAGTTTAATTGCTGATACAGCAAAAGAATTAGCCATAAATCCGGTGCGGTGACATGGAATTTCGAGCAACAAATTCTCAGAGGAACGCAGGTTACGGCTATGAGAACTGCCCAATAACTTAAAATAATTTTGAAGATAATCAGGAGCACAGGGATCGTTGAGAATAGAGAAGAGCATACAGAGAGATCTAAGGGATCTTCTATAACGAATAGGCAGCCATTTAAGCTGAGAACGAAAAGAGGAAACGTGATCATATTTACGAAGGCCGAAAATAAAGCGTATGCAGTTATTGAGAAGACGATCCATTTTGTTGAGAAGTTCTTGAGATAGATCCGAGTAACAAACATCAGCATAGTCAATGATGGGAAGCACAAGAGACTGTACCAAAGTAGTACATGAAATGAGTGTTAAATACTTAGACTATATAAATATAGACTTACAAAAATCCTTCACCAAACAAAAAACAAAAACACAACACAGAAACAGCACTAAAACCTCTTTCCGAAAGCAAAATTTAAGGTTAAGTAAGCACACCGTGTCAAGACCAAACCTCGAATCACAAAACAACACGACCTGTGTAACTGTCAGTGTCACAGTTGAGGTTGACATTAAGTACACGTGACACTTGACTGCCACAAAGAACAACTACGTTTAGTTTCGCATAATTGCCAGTGTGCAACACATCTTGCGCCTTGTATAATTTTTATTTTCGACCTTTTAGCTGATTGCTTTTTGCAAGGGAGTTCCATTCGATTTTAATTTAATATTTTTAAACTATCAATCGGAGTGAAATGAAAAACGACAAAATATTATCTGCTTTTTGTACCTGAGAACCCTAACGTTGTTAATAAAAATACAAATGTCGTTAAAAGGGCTACTCCGATTTAAATGATACTTCCCTCAGAACCACCACTGAAAAACCAACTTTACAAAGGTAACAAAAAAACTACATCCAAATCGGCTCATCCTTTAAACTTAGTTCTTAGCACTTCTTACATCGCAGCTTAAAAACAGTAGGTACCTACAACATGATATTAATTTCGATGTTCAATATCTAGATACAAGTATTGATTGATATGACTGGATGTAACATCTAACGGTATTTAGTGGATTCACCACATAATCCATGGCTTTTCCTTATTGCTAACATTATTTTTGATGTTACTGAGGGAATTAATTTGTAGAATCGTACTTGTTATTTAGGTATATGCACTACCAACATACAATAGAAATCCTATCCTGAAATACTGAGTGAGGAAATTATTCTTATGCAATGCATATTAATTGCGTTATAGACGCAATTATCTAAGTGGGTATTAATAAATTATTTGAAAGCTGTAATGGGCGGTTAAAGCATATTTCTATTTTTTTCCTTATGGCCTCCACCCATTAAATAGTTATATTGTTGAGTTTTAGAACCGACGGCTGTACTTACCTAGACGGGACAAAACTTCAGAACAAAGCGGGGCGGAAATCTTTGCTTTGCAATGTTTTTTTATTTATGTTTATCCAACTAGCCGTTTTCCCATGGTTTCACCCGCATCCCGTGAGAACCACTGCCCGTATAGGGATAAAATATAGCCCATATCACTCGGGAAGAGTTAGCTTTCCAACAGTGAAATATTGTTTATAATCGGTTGAGTAGTTTTTGAGTTTATCCGTTACAAACAAACAAAAAAAATCCTTCTTATTGTATAGATTTCATTAGCGGAAAGGATAAATAAATAAATAGGTAACATAAATGTATGAATTTAGGTAAATACTGAAATGATTTTTATTTCATGCAATAATGTTTTTTTTTTGGTATTCTTAAGTAAGAAAAAAAAGAAGTGGTCCGTATTTAGAACCCCTTAAAATCTGCCGAAAGTACCTCGCCTGCTTTGCCTATTTTACATAATATGAAAAAGGATATAAAAATATGAATATATAAATAAATATTTATAAAATATGTATAACCTAAGTCATTGTTTGCCAGAATTTACTTGAATACTCACTAAGGACATAAGCAGTTTTATCTGAGTTCCGAGTCAGAGCAACTCGCATAATTACAATCAGGCTGAAAGAGTGCAGACGGGTGCTATTTTACGAATATTGAGTAAAAAATAAAGATGGGGTTCTTCCCGCGCAAAAAATGGAATGTGTTGTGTGTTGTTTGTGTAGTATCGGCTGTTTTTATTGGACACCAAATCAAGTAAGTCTGATAGATAAATATGTATTTCAAATTAACTAAAATGAGGACTCCATTTTTTACCCCGGTTGTCACGCTTATTGCGCTTGAGTTCTCAGCGTTTTGTTTGAGGAACAGAATCCGCTTACGTAGTCGCGAAAATGAAAATCTTTATTCGCAGAGACATGGTAAATACAAGGGTAGTAGATAAATATTACAAATTAATGAAGGGCTCTAATTAAAGTCCTTGGCAAGATACCTACAAGTCCTTTTAGGACCATACAGAATTATCTTTCTTTTCTACATTTGATTTTAAATAAGTACCTACTGATAAATTGCAAAAAAATATTTTAGACAAGTTAAAAAGATATTGCATTTTTTTTTATTTCGTTCGTAAGATTTTAAAATAGAGCCACATGAAACCACGAATAATTTAGTTTTAGTTAAGCTGTGTCGAGCGCGGTCGGTTCGTGGATGAGTGACCATTAAAGTATACCTACATAGTGTCATCATGACCATCTAGGGTCATTATAGGCACATTACATTGGGGACCAAGGCCATGGTGGAATCAATTCCAATAAGGAATAAAAATCACTTCTCGCTACAGACAGACTGCAGACATGTAAAAAGTTGTCTTTCCAAAAATGTACCTACGTCCTTGATCCTCTATCAATGACTTTAGTAAGTGATCCCCTTTTAGCGTTCGAGATACAAAAAAAAATATTTTGGTTTAGTCACCTGGTTATATAAAGTTACTTTAGTAATTTAGGAAAGGTTAAACGAGGCAGTAAAGCAATATTAAATAACCGATCAAGTTTCGACTAATTATACAGCCACCTAATAGACAGAACGATTAGACGGACGTCGAATAGGTACCCACTGCCTATAAAATTATATCGGGTGTGTCGTTTACAATCACATTAAATGAAATGTGTTAATATATGTCGATTAACACAAAGAAAAAAGAAAAAAAAAGTAAAAATTAAAAAAATGAATTTTTCAAACAAAGTAAATCACATTAATCCCTTAAAAAAGTCAGTCATTACAAATAACTGAAATTCTCCCTTGAAAACTGACAGCTGTCAACTGATCAAAACATTTATAACTTTATCTCTGCTTTACACATGATGTTGTAAATTATGAAAACGAAAAATGACTCCTGCCAAACCACTGAATGGATTAGGTTAATTTTTTTACAATTCGCCATACAATAGCATAAAGTATATGTGATAGGATTTAATGTGATTGTGAACGACACACCCTGTATAGCACAGTAAGCACCCTTAAGGCTCAATTGTGGTTGAATAATATAATGTGCCAAAACCACCGTAACCGTCCTACTAAACATACCTAGGTAGGTCCTACCTAACAGCCAAAAACAAATCTTGCGTAGGTTTTGTTTTGGTATCCCATTTTTATTCGGGATCCGCACAGCAGGTCCCCGTTGTGCATACCTCTTCTGTCTGCAATTAATCATCTCACAAGAGAAAATAAACATTGGAAGGTTATTCAGTAAATCCGTTCCCAACTACGGAAACTATTATGACGGAACGATTATTTTGAGTGGCGGTCGGCCTTAAGTAGGTGCAGCATAATAAGCAGACTTAAGCAGCAAATGCACGGGTCACTTGCTGCAAATCATGTAATTGCATATATGCATCGTCGTTCCATTGCAGTTTTGCTTTTCAAGGGCCTGCCTTTTTTATGGAAAATCATCAAATGACCCCTCCAGCTGTGGGTCCAACGTGAGGGAGTGTCAGTCTCTTACCGACTAAACCCACCATGTTCTTTGCCGCTGTGACTCTTTCGAACAATCCCGCAGCCCGGGCAGGTTCAAGAAACTAAATGCAGCACATATTCATTGCATAGTTTTTTTAGTCAAGTATTTACTCCTGGCTTTTCGGATTGAAAATCATTAACTGAGACCTCTCAACCCAGGCTGCTTGTGTGAGGGTCCAGCTTACAAACTAAAACCATTTATGAGGAACATAAATCAGTAACATCAGGAAACAAAAGGGGACCGGGCTTCTATCCTTGCTGAAGCCCGCTTCTGTTTTAAACGGCGAACGTTATGGTGGTATCAGCCAGTAACACAGTTTAGAAACTGAAGCCATTTACTGCTTTTCTAATTATAGTACTTATGTCTAAGAAGCGATAATAACTTAAATGTCTGTTGGTAGGTATGTTTTTAAATTATGATAAATATCTGTAAGTACTTAATTGTTTTTACCTTCAATAAATCCGGACGACTCGGTGATACCCGCTTAGGTACCTTATGTACGAACATAAAGAAAAAGTAAGACGCGATTTAAGCGAAAATCCAACTGAGAGCTGAGTTTACTTTAGAAACTATTCCAATCTTAATATTGAAATACCTGTTAATAAAACAACATTATTCTGTATACCTAGGTACTTTCCCTAAGAGCCTACTTATGAAGATAAATAGAAGTTCAACTCTTCATTCTAGCTAAATACCCAGGGACGTGATTTAACACCGCCCAGTAGCTACCTACTTACTGAAAGACTGCTAGGTATTAACTATTGCCAAAACCTGCAAAGACATTTTCTAAGTTCATGTTCGCCGCATTGCAGACATTTTGGACGTAGAGCTGCTTACGAAGATACTTTATAAAATGAGGCATTGCCGTTGTAGGTAGTTGCACGTTCCAACATTTGATTACACAATTGAAATCCTGATGGTGTTATTATGTTATAAAAAAAATATACTTATAATTAAACTTAAATTAACCTGTACTTGCATGATATTAATAAATAAGTATATAATTAGGACCGTAATAATTAGGTATTTGCATCTTTTAAGCTAACAAAATAAAAAACGAAGGCGCAAAATATAGACAGTAACTATGAATAATTTAGTCGCGATGGTAGATGCCTGCCTACATAATAGGTACGGCGTCGAGTCCGGTGTCCCACAGGGCTCTGTTCTGGGGCCACTCCTGTGGAACATCGGATTCGACTGGCTCTTGCGGGAAAACCTCCCCCGTGGCACGTCTGTCATCTGCTATGCAGACGACACCCTTCTGACTGCCCGGGGGAGAAGTTTTGTAGAGGCGGCCAGCTTGGCCTCGGCGGGCGGTTCACTAGTGGTGGACAGAATCTCCCGCCTAGGGCTGACGGTGGCGCTGCAAAAGACCGAAGCCGTGTTCTTCCACGGGCCTCGTGGCCAGCACCAACCGCCCGACGCTCATATCCATGTGGAGGGTGTCCGCATTGGGGTGCAGCCCCAGATGAAATATCTGGGCATAGTCCTCGACAGCAAGTGGCACTTCAGCGCCCACTTCAGCGGGCTGTCGACGCGCTTAATGAAGACCGCGGGCGCCCTCTCATGGCTCCTCCCGAACATCGGGAGGCCCGGCGACCAATGCCGTCGTCTATACGCCGGCATACTCAAGAGTATGGCCCTGTACGGGGCCCCAATCTGGGCAGACTCACTGTGCAGACGGAGAAACGCCGCTGCCATCCGAAGGCCACAGAGGGTCATTGCGCAGCGGGTGGCGAGGGCGTACCGTACAGTGAGCTTTGCGGCGGCGTGCGTTCTGGCGGGAACCCCTCCTTGGGAGCTCGAGGCTTGGGTGCTCGCCAGAGTGTACGACTGGAAGGCGGCGCAGACGGCACTAGACCGGCACCCGGACCCAATAGAACGGGAAGAAGTTCGGGAGGAAGCGAGGGAGGCAATAACTGGCCACTGGGCCGAGGATCTTGCCTCCGCAACGTTCGGTCGCCGGACGTTGGATGTCATCGGGCCTGTCCTGTACGGCTGGCTCGATCGGCGGCATGGGTGCCTCTCGATGCGTCTGGTGCAGGTGCTGTCCGGGCATGGCTGCTTCGGATCGTACCTGCACCGGATTGGGAGGGAGGAGACTCCACAGTGCCATCACTGCGAAGCCGAGGTGGATACGGCAGAGCACACACTCGAGGTGTGCCCATCGTGGACGGAACCCCGCCGCAACCTGGTGGCAGTAGTCGGGGACGACCTCTCGCTCCCCAGCGTGATTTCTGCCATGCTGCGAAGTGAGGAGGCATGGGAAGCGGTGGCCTCCTTCTGTGAGGACGTCATGTCACAGAAGGAGTCAGCGGAGCGAGTGCGGGAGAGCGACCCTCTCGCGGCGCCGCACCGCAGACGAAGAAGGGGTGGAAGACGGCGAACACAACGCCCGTCCCCATCCGCCCTGGGGGGTGATCAGCGGGCGACAGGCGCGGGGGTGCCACCGCCTGCATTACAAGGATCGCCCCTTGTGCTCCGGCCATCATAGGGACCCCTCCTCACTGGGGGGAGGCATGAGGGGCCTGCCGTGAGGCGGGCAATCGCCGGAGGGGGACTGGACGCCATAGATTCCCAGACCCCTTCCACTCAGGCGAGGTCGGAGTGCCGCTGGGCCTTTTTAGTGGGTATACCGGGAACGTCTTTACCGGGGAGTCCCACATACCCCTCTCTCGTCCCCCGACGGGAAGGGGATGCGTAATAGCATTTTTAGCCCAGCGACAAAAAAAAAAAAAAAAAAAAAAGGTATATATCATTATAGGATATGATCATTAAGGATTATTGACTGACTAGAATTTTCAAATTCTCACTTATTTATTTACTAAACTTTATGCAACAAAACATTACAAAGACGGACTTAATGCCATAGGCATTCTTTCCAGTCAACCTTAGGGTGATGCAGAAAAAAATATGGTAGGTGCATTAGCCAATAAGACATAAATAAAGCAACTGAATAAAGAACTTTCCAGAATTCCTTATTTGTACTTTCCATAATTTGAAACTACTAAAATATTTTTTAAATAATTTCATTTGTAAAATGTTTTTTCAGGAACATCTTGCACGCGGCATCGGTAGCAGAAGTAAAGGTGCTATTCCCGCTTATCCAACTGATGCAAATGGCCGTTGTCAGTCTCTACACGACAGATGCATCGATGTACCCTCCGCATGCTACTGTATATGGTGAGCATATAATAAGTACCTAAGTATACCAGACCGATTCTGTTTTATAACGTTACCTATACGGGAAATAAATAATAATGGCAACCAGGCAGCTACATACATAGGTCATATTGATATTATAGCCCACAAAAATAAATTAAAAACACTGCAGTTCGCCTTGGATTTTTTTTTAGCAAGCTAAGTAAAGTTTCATCAAACCTAATTAGAATGATGATATAACCATGTATAACCAAAAATAAAAGAAAAAAGAATATGCTAGCATTTAAAAATATTAGCCATTAAAATAATAATCTATATTCTTCCATCTGCACAAATTACCTAATTATGTAAGAAAATTCAATAAGGTTTTTACTTGTTTGTCTAAAAATAAGCAGCTTTGAGCCACCTTTAACCTTTATTATTATTGTAAAGATGACGAGTTTGAATAAAATAAACCAAGTGCACGGCTACCTAGGGGCTAGGGTTCCGTAGTAATTTTTTGCTTGTTGTCGGCCCGTGGGTCAGTAGACACCATGCTGGACACAAATCTCTCGTCGGTTTTTCCAATTCCAATACTGGCCCCTTGCCCACTTACCTACAGGAATATAATCACCTCACATAGCTTTTTCTAGTCGATTGCTTTTAAACTTGGGTGCAGCTTACAGATCTCTTTATTTTACAATAAAGTTAAGTCTTCAACAAATAACAGGTTATAGCGCAGAACCCTAAATTATAAAAAACCGGCCAAGTGCGTGTCGGAATCGCGCACGTAGGGTTCCGTACCATTATTTAGAAAATGAGCAAAAATATCAAGTTTGTTGTATGGGAGCCCCCCATTTTTTTTTAATTTATTCTAGTTTTCAGTATTTGTTGTTATAGCGGCTACAGAAATACATCATCTGTGAAAATTTCAACTCTCTTACTATCACGGTTCGTGAGATACAGCCTGGTGACAGACGGACAGACGGACGGACGGACAGAGGAGCGAAAACAATAGGGTCCCGTTTTACCCTTTGGGTACGGAACCCTAAAAAGTACACGCGGTTCTTAAATTAACATATCAATAGTAATAATATAAAGAAGTGCAGTGCAAGTTAGTCATCTTACAATATCACATCTACTTGGTCGAAATATAATAATGAGCTCGTAAATTCTTCAATTTGAACAGACTACTCTAAATTCGGGGTTTTTCTTGGTGGTTTAATAAAGTGATTGCTCCTTGGCTTGGAGTTAACTAATATCCTTTAGATCTGAATCAGATCTGCGAATCTAAAGAACAAATAAAATTATCATTGTATACCAACTAGGTACAGTCAAAGTGACCAGCTAAACACACCTATTAAAACCTGCATTGCACCTTAGCAGGTACCTGAGAAAACGCCCGTTACTTCGTTTTTGGAAGTAGAAGAAAGAGCATATGCAATCATTTCTTTGCCAAAAATACACCTATACCACCTTACCTTGCGAGCAGGTATAAAAATTCGTTGCCTCATGTTTCAGATGGTCAATCGTTTGACTTCATAATCATTGGAGCGGGATCTGCAGGGTGCGTGATGGCGAACAGACTCACAGAGATAGCCAACTGGAATGTGCTGCTCATTGAGGCTGGAGACGACCCGCCGGGAGCTTCTATCGTAAGATACTGCTTTTACCTACTTGAATATGAATACAGAAATTTAAATGCCTTAAAACTTTTCTAATTAACTCATTAAAGCCTATTCTTAACTCCTTAAGGCTCATAAACATAAGACATGAGCATTGATTGACTTATAGCTTCAATTAACAATTAGACAAAAAATATCTGATAAGTATGAGGTAAGGGAATTTTTATTTCTTGAAAGTTTTCTAACAAATTCGTCCATTATTCCAGATACCAGGATTATCAGTGTTAGTATCACCAGCTCTACCCGACTGGAATTACTTTACGGTCGACGACGGCTTCTCCAGCCAAGCGCTTAAGACCAAGAGCATCCAAAACCGCAGAGGGAAGATGCTTGGAGGGTCTAGCGGGGTCAACTTCATGTTCTACGTCAGAGGAAACAAGAAGGACTATGAAAACTGGGTCCAAGATGGCAACATAGGCTGGGATTGGGAAAATGTCACAACATACTTCAAGAAAAGCGAGAAACTAAAAGACCAGCACATAATGCATAGTAAATCCGCTGACTTACACAACACCAAGGGATATTTAAGCGTCACACAACCGAATTGGGATCAGGAAACGGGGGTATACTTTAAGGCTTTCAGCGAAAATGGTCATTCACTTCATTTGGACAGCAATGGATATGAACAATTAGGATACTCTCCCTCTAGTTTCACAGCTGACGACATTCGCCAAAACACTGCTAACGCCTTTCTAAGTCCCATAAAAAACCGAAAAAATCTTCACGTCCTCAAAAACACATCGGTCAGAAAAATTCTATTCGACAAGACTAAAAGAGCAATAGGTGTTGAAGTTAAACTACCTGAGGGAGAAGTAATAGAGCTATATACAAAAAACGAAATAATCTTATCTGCAGGAGCAATAAACAGCCCTCAGTTACTGATGCTATCCGGAATCGGACCTAGACACCATTTAAACGAAATGAACATAGATTTAGTGTTAGACTCACCAAACGTTGGCAAAAATATGCAAGACCATCCTCTAGTTCCCGTAGCCCTGACTGTAAAAAGAAAGATTTCTTCAATTTTGGATAATATCGAGCCTTTAAAAAATCTGGATCGTTTTCCAATACCATCAATTTTGGGCTTTGTTGCGTTGAACAAGTCTCAAGGCTACCCTGATTATCAGGTGACTGCTGTACCGACTCCCACTGCTGCGTTGCTTCCTCCATTACTATGTTCTACAACATTCACGTTAAAGGATAGTTCGTGTATTGCTTTAGCGGATGCAACACAAAAAAGAGGAGCATTATTCGCCCTAGTAACACATTTACACCCAAAATCCAGAGGTCAAATCCGGCTAAATAGCTCAGACCCTGAAGACAGTCCTCTTATCTATTCTGGATATTTTAGCCATAAGGATGACTTGGAAAACTTTGCAAGATACATAGAAGATTATGTGAGCGTGGTAAATACTTCATATTTCAGGAAAGTGAAATCTGAAATCATTGATTTCAAAGTCAGTCAGTGTGCTGACTTTGTTTTCGCTAGTCATGAATATTGGAAGTGCTATGTTTTGAACTTGTCGAGTACCCAGTACCATGCTATAGGTACTTGTGCAATGGGGGTAGAAGGTAAAGGGGTGGTAGACGAAAGGTTAAAAGTAAGGGGTGTGCAAGGTCTTAGGGTTGTAGATGCTAGTGTAATGCCATCCATCACTAGTGGTAATATAAACGCACCGGTGATAATGATAGCTGAAAAAGCTGCAGATATGATCAAGATTGATCATGGAATATATTTATAACCGTATAAGGTGAGTGTTATATTAGCGAATGTCTCAAAATCTTTTATAAAGATTTACGAAGACGGAATACATGTGATAATTAGGTGTCAGTGTGAGACAAAATAATTTAAGTGAAGAATAATATATTTTTGACAACTGATTTGAGTGGTTTTTATCTAAATAATACCTAAGTAAGTTATTGAATATGTTTCCATGAAACAATAAGTACCTACTATCAAGAATCTAATGAACGGACAGGTAATTAAATAAAATCATAACTATTTTACTTCCATCATCCGCTTCCACATTTATTTGTTTATTTGAATGCCTTACAACAATTATAGCTTTAACTAACATTTAACGTAAAAATATTTAACATCGTTTTATACAAGATATTTACAAAAGTTATACAAATAAACTTATAGAAAATAATCACGAAGGCTTTTATAACGTTATTTATATTAAAACTGTAAATAATTATTGATCAGAATCCTCACGAGGGAACATTTCGGAAATATTTCAAAATTGCAGCGGCCATTTTGGATATTCCTTCACTTACACACAAAATAGCTTGCAGTATTGAATTTGAGCGGCAAACAATGAAATTATATCCAAGTAAATCACGTTCACGCACAGCAAACTATTGGTATTATCTGAAATAAGACTTTTGCGGTAGATAGGTTTAGACAATTGAAATAAAAAAATTGATTAACATGGAAAGGAGAGTCCTTCCCGTAAGAAAAAAAGCCCTATTTCAGATGATTCCCCTTTTATTAAGTTAATTTTCAAATAGCGGTCAAAGGTATCAATTGTGTCTTGGCTTTTATATAATTTGTATGTTTACAAGTTATCCAAATTATTTTAAAATAGGTAGGTACATCCTTCATGTAACTGTTACTCTTATTAGCATGGCCCATATACATCTAAACATTACTACGATAGATCTATTTATTTACTCTAAATTGATACACGAGTAATTCGATAAAAATAAATTTTAAATACCCGACATCAAAATCCGAAACTTATTATCTAAAAACGTTAAACTAAATCTGATAATAAATCAATAAGTTAATAGTTTAAAAATTAAGTAAACTAAAATAAAAAGTAAGTAACTGATTTAGATGGACGTTAGTAATAAAAAATGGAAGAGTTTAGGTTTCATGAGCAATCGGTTCGTACAGGTCGCGCCAAATTACTTGGTAACCCTGAAGTTAGCCATTGACTTTGAGCATTTGTTCCTACAACTATTGTCGAGAAGATTTGCTTGTCCGAAGTTGGCTAATATTGACTCTGCACTTGTAAAAAAAATAAAACACTACTGCTATAAGACGTCAAATGCCTAAGTTCAGAAATGCAAAGTTTTTTGGTGTGAACTGTAACGATTTTTTCGAGATTCGAATTAATTACTATACAACTTTAATGGATGCAAATCATAGAACATGTTTATGTGGAAGGCACATTGAACAGACAAAATGTCGTAACAACATTATGATATCATATGACAGGTCACGTTAAATAATCACTAGAGACGGCTAACCAACGATTTTTTTACGACCTACGTTTATCTGAAACGTTAATACCTTATTCTTAACCTACATAATTAATTGGCTAAAACCTTAACAATAAAAATAAATAAACTTGTTTTCAATTATTTCTAGATTATACTGGTCATGTAACTTTGATATAATAATGTTAAGAATGACATTTTGAGTAAATTGCATTCTCAAAATTCATGCGTGAGATACCTCCAGAAATTTTGAAAAAAAATCTGTTACACGTACGTACCACTATTTTGATACTGGCCACAAAAATGTAGTAATTGTAAGAGTAAGGGTTGGACCACATCTGGCAGCACGGAATCGCATTTGTTCCGCCTGTGCTACCACGTGCTGCAGTATGCGTTGGCAGCGGCAGCATACTGCGAACTGGTGAAACTGATACTGTGAACTGGTGAAAGGATGCGTTAGCATGCTATCGCGCGCTTCAGCGTTTCGGAGTCTCCCTGCCGACCATTGCATTTTGTCCGTGACGCCGATCGCCTCGAGGATTCCGCCGCGTGCTATCGCATTATGCTTTCTGTCTCGGTCTAGCAAATGGCAGTTCTAAGCGACACAAAGAGAAAGGGCGACGGAAAAAGGCGATTCCGTGCTGCCAGATGTGGTCCAACCCTAACAGGAAATAAATTTGAATTACACAATAACAAAACGTATCAGGAAAGAAGCGTTAAAAACTCGGGTTATTTACCAAACCATGATTCCTGAAAATTATCAGTATTTGCGCTTACAAAATGGACATGTTGTGTATACTTTGCCATTTCTAACATTGCGCAACAGTATATGCTTTGCGCAATTTTGCGCAAATATTGCGCAATTGTCCAAATTAACAATTAAAGAATTAACATACTGAATATTATATTTCACTACAAGGAATTAATGCTAGATATAACAATATATTTTATTGAAAATCAGCACAAACTTAACATTAGTTCATCAGTAGTACTTGCGTTGAAATATTTTGCATAAACCCAGCATCACTTCTGTCTGTAAACAGACTAAAGTCTAAATAATGCAAATAATTAACATCTGTTAAAAATCAGGTACTGATAAAAATAACAGCATGAATAAACAGTGAATTACTGTAATACAGTAATATTTGACAGTAAACACAGTTTACCCTAAATCGTGTTTAGGTAATCCAGCACGTCAGAAGTTACGAAGACTGCCTGTTATATCTACTACTCTTCACTAGGTACTTATACTCGGGTCCTAAGCTACTCCAATGAAATTGCACTCTCTTTTACCCGACTGCCGAGAAGGGTTATGATTTTTTGAGAGCATAAAGTATATAATTTAAGTCATCTTCATAGCATGCACAACATTTCATATGCTAGAAAATATTTCTTATTTTACATCATCAAGTTTAATTATCAATATTGCTAAGACAAAAAAAAAATACTGTCCATCCAGAAGAAATATATAGTGGGTAGACTACGTAAGGAAATTGGACTTTTCTTTTTTGTGATACTGTTTCTTTCGTCACTTTTTTATATTTAATCTGAAATAATTCAGTAAGTTTCCTTCCACAAGAAGTGACAAAGGGCCCCCTTTTTGTTAAGTAAATAGACACCTAAATTGGTGCTACCGGAATCCGCTCAACTTACCCACTCTATAGATAGATAGATAGATATATTCTTTATTATGCACACCAATTAAAAAAAAAACAAGAACAAACAAAAATTTTGAAGTCGGTGACACAATGGGCGGTCTTATCGCTAAAAGCGATCTCTTACAGACAACCTTTGGATGGATTGTAAAAAAGGAAATAACCATATCGCAGGTAGTTTTGGTGCACTATGTATATATAATATTAATACATAAAACAATAACAAATAAAATATAATAAATATATATATATTTATATATATAATAGATAAACTTAACAGAAATATGTATACATATATGATATATTTTAAAGTCGCCAATTAAACTTGACAATAAGTCTGCAACAGTATGGTATTATACCCAACTACAAATTAGAAAGGTAGTGTTTTTTTACCAGGTTCTTGAAAACTGCTAAAGATTGAGCCTGCCTTATTGTTACGGGCAACGCATTCCACAACCGCACAGCTTGAACGGTAAAGGATTTATCAAAGAAGTTAGTGGAATGCATTGCCATCTCTAGTCTCAAATTCTCAGATGACCTTAGATATTTTGTATGTGTGTCATTAAGGAACTTAAAACGTTCTTTGAGATAGGACGGGTTTTTTGGATTGAACAAAATGTTGTACAGTAAAGACAGGATATGAGTATTCCGACGAAGACGTATAGGAAGCCACTTGAGTTTTGAACGGAATTCAGAAATATGATCATATTTGCGCAAGCCAAATATAAATCTAATACAAACATTTTGAAGTCGCTCAAGTTTATCAAGCTGTGCCTCAGTGAGATCAAGATAACTGACATCAGCATAATCAAGGATTGGAAGCAGGAGGGATTGTGCAAGCGCAGTTTTGGTGGCAGTCGGGAGAAAGTTTCGCAATCTCCTCAACGACCTGACAGATGCAAACACTTTCCGGCTAATTTCTTGTAGTTGGGGACCCCACGATAAATTTTTGTCAATGAGAATCCCTAGATTTTTAACCTTGTCCCTAATTGAAATGGCAGTGCCACCAAAAGAAATATGAGGAAGTTGCGGCCAGTCAATCCTTTGAACGAATCTAGGGCTACCAACTACAATGGCCTGAGTTTTTGCTGGATTGACCTTGAGGCCGTAAGTTTCACTCCACTCGCAAATTGTAGCCAAGTCGGTGTTAATATTAGCGATTGCATCTGCCAAGTCCGAAAATGCAGCTTGGTAATAAATTTGCAAATCATCAGCATAAAGGTGGTAGGAAGAAATGAGATTTTTGGAAATAGAATTAATAAATATCGCGAAGAGTAAAGGAGATAAAACGCCACCCTGTGGCACGCCAACAGAAGTATAGCACCATGAAGAGTATGCGTCTTCTATGCATATACGTTGACGGCGGCCAAAACAGGTAACTACGAAACCAGTCAATCGCCGTTGGAGATACGTTCAGAGAGCTAAGTATGCCAAGCAGGACGTCGAAGTCGACGGTATTAAACGCATTACTAAAATCTAGCAAGCAAAGGACCGTCAGATTCCCGTTGTCCATGCCACGGCGTATATCCTCAGTAATATTCACCAACGCTGTAGTGGTGCTGTGACCAGGTCGGAAACCGGACTGGAAAGGATTCAGCAGGTTATTCCTACATAGAAAAGCATTCAGCTGATCATGGACAAGCCGTTCTAGGACTTTGGAAAGGAATGGCAGGATGGAGATGGGACGATATTCTGAAAACGAAGCAGGATTAGATGTTTTGGGTAAGGGGATGATTTTGGCTTCTTTCCAAATGGATGGAAAGATACCACAGGATATGGAATAGTTAAGGATATGGCACAGGACTGGTAAAATTTCATCAAGGATTGGAAGTATCATTTTCCGACTGACACAATCATCACCTACAGCATTAGAGGTAATGGATACTATACTCTTCTTAACATCACAATCAGAGAATTGACTAAAGACAAATGCAGGATAATCCGGAGTTGGTTGTTTTGAAAGATAATCTAAGGTGCGAGCCTTAGCTGTCCCACTGTATGAAGACGACGATGAAAAGTGTTGATTTAAAAGATCAATATTTAACTGTGTCGAAACTGGATCTTGGCGTGATTTCCCAACTCCCATGGATTTTAGAAATTTCCAGACTTTTGCTGGGTCTCCATTCTCAACTGAATGATGGAAATGTTGGCGTTGTGCATCTCTACACACCTTGTTGCATCGATTGCGAACCTCTATATACTTATCACGAGTAGACGTACTAGGACGACATTTGTACTTGGTTTTTGCCACAGCCTTCTTATGCATGACAGCCTTGATGGTATCCGATAGCCACGGAGCCGGAAGATGCTTCAGCTTAATTGCACGAATCGGAGCGTGGACGTCATAAAGCCGTACCAGTGTGTCAGTAAGCAAAGAAACTTTGTCATCGACCGACTCCGTAGCAGCCAGCGGTGCCCAATCAATACTGCCAGCATCTCTGCAAAGTTCATCTGTATTCATGCCACCAAAATTACGCTGCAGAAGGATCCTGGGTTTAGGTTTAGGAGGGCGAATTTTGTATGAAAGGAATATTAAGTCGTGGTAGGAAAACATATCAGCTGCACATTGACCATGCTTGCTGACATGTTCCTTAGACGACACAATAGCAAGGTCCAGTAATGAAGGGTTACAGTTGGGGAAGTGGTGAGTGGCACTTAATGGCAGGATTGACAGATTGGATGATTCAATCGTTGAACATAAGGAAGACGAACGGGAGTCGTTTTTCAACAAACACGTATTAAAATCTCCCATAATAATGGTATGACTGTAAGAAGGCGTTAGGTTTTCGAGGAGATGTTCAAGGCTGGAAAAGTAATTTACACGTAAGGAAGGACAATAGAAGACACCAAGCAGAATTTTGGCATGATTCAGGTTGACTTCTAAAAAGAGATGCTCACCGGCACCCAGCGGTGGTGGTTGTGCTGACATACTAATAATAGAAAAAGGAATATGCGGACGAAGGTAAATGGCAACACCACCCCCACCGCCAACCGAGCGATCATTTCTTATTAGCTGAAAACCTGGTAAAGAATAGAAAGTAGAAGGAAGACACGGTTTTAACCAGGATTCTGAAACAAGGATAGCATGAACATTCTTACAGTCTAAGTTAGCTAGCATGTCAGAGTAATGTGCCGGAATACTTTGGGCATTTATATGGACTACATTAAAATTCTTCGGAACATCAGAAAACTGAGCTTCAAGAGTATCAGCAAGTGTGGGAATACTGTTGAAACTATCACTGCTACGAGCAGATAAAAAAGTTTCGGCGTCGCTGTCATCGTTAGAGTCTAGCATTGACGATACTAAATATATATGTAAATATAAAACTACAATATAATGCAATATATAAATACAAACAAACAAAAAAATAAATAAATAAAATGTAACATTAGTCCACCCGCCGGTTGTGTGTTTACAACATTGCAACTTGTTAAAACCAATAACATTCAAAAACACACAAAAAAAAAAAAAACAAAATAAAAGAGCACTAAAATAATATTACAATAATAAAATAATATCCAAGTAGCCAGAGAGAAAAAAAAAAATTCATTATGAAATTAATAGTAAGCAAATGTAAAAGAATGATATGAAGTCAACCGTTTCCGAACGAACGAACAATGACAGGACATAACATAAAATGACAGGACAGCAGTTTGACATAAGTACAAAAATAGTGAGTTTAGAAAATAAATGAAAGAAGTTAGATGAAAAATTAATTTAGGACAGTAATTTGAGGGTACATACAACTTAGTTAATCTAGAGCTACTTGGATGCCGTTTCCTAGAAGATAAATCACTTTTTCTTGGCGACGAGGCGTTTACCTTTCTTCGGTACTGGCGTTGACAGCGACGGTGAAGATGAAGGAATCGTCGCAATGGAACACGACTTCTCCTTGACCTGCTCGAGCCGAACGATGTCATCTAGTGTCCCAACTCGATGCCTGGAGCCGTCCGAACCAACAACATAGATGTGTCCTTGCTTGGTCCAGCAGTTGTTGACACCAAACTTGTCACGCGCCGACATAAATAGTTGATGACGAGATCTTGTAAGGAACTCCGAAACCGTAATGCCCGTGCCCTTAAGCTTTATCTTAGCAAACCAAATGCTGTCTCTCACACTCACATCTCGTAGTTTGCAAAGAATGGGCCTGGGTTTACTTGCACCGGTCGGTCTACCCATCCTGTGGCATCTGCGCACGTCACTGACGGTGAAGTCTGCCAGCTCCAGATGAGAACGCACAACCTCCGCTACGACCTGTGCTGTGTCCTCCTTGGCCTGCTCAGCAACACCATGCAAGAGGACCATCTTTCGACGACCACGCATCTCCACATTGTCCAGCTCCTGTGCCAACGCCTTCATCTGCTGTTGTAAACAGCTCAATGCATCGAGAACAAACTTCTTGAATGCATTGTAGTCAGCAGCAAGCGAGTCTGTTCCGCCTGAAGTACCTGGGTTCCTCTGCAACTGTGCCTCAAAGTTTGACATTCTGTCTTGAAATAGTGTCATCATTTCCGAAAGTGATCCCTTCAGTGCTTCCATGATGATTGTGCAATTTTAAATTATGGTTTTAGTGTGTGATTTTTATTGGAAAATACACAATACCGGTGGGTGATATTTTAGACTATAAAGTAAATCATTTAAACTTAATTATATCAATTGATTAAATTATTTATAAATATTTAAAACAGAGCAATAATTTTGTGACCTCTTGTCAAAACTACCCACACCCAAAAAAAAAAAAAAAAAAAATATATCTATATGAATACATATAAAACGTGCCAATGAAAGAGGACAGTTGAAAGGGCACGCCAGAATAGTGGCGGTAAGGTCCCCTCTTTGAGGAGTGGCTAGGGAGGAGTCATGGCACCTTCACCTTCTGCGTGACGCAGGTCCTCAGCGGACACGGTTGTTTCGGGCGTCACCACTATGCTGACAGTTCTGGGGACACGGTGGACCACACAGTCCAGGTGTGCCCTACTTGGGAAGTGCACCGCCGGGTCCTCGTCGAGGCAATCGGCAGCGGTGACCTCTCACGCCCGGCATTGGCCTGAAGCCATAGTCTGGTCGCCTCCTTCTACGAAGCAGTTATGATAAGAAGGAGGCGGAGGAGCAACTGAGGATTCGCACTACTCGTCCCAACCGCTGAGCTGGACGTGGAAGACACCACGGGCCTCGGGTGTCGGAAGACAACTCCTGGCCACCGTAGGCGTGGGTCTGTGGGCGCCGAGTTTCAAAAGGTTCATTGTCCTTCCGTCTCCTACGAGACAACGAGCCCACGTTGTTCAACGCGCTCCTCAAAGAGATGTCAGCAAACCCCAGCGGGGCCCAGCAGGGCCAAAGCCTGCGGTTATTTGATGAGAAAAGGATACGTTTGATAATTTCAAATAAGTTCACAGATTGTATTTACAATTGTAATTACACAGATACCCGTAACACTGAAAGTAATTATATTTTGTAAACATATCAAAGTAAATGTAAGAAAAAATGCTATGTGGCTTATTTATGGAGTGATAAATGTACATGTATTAAAAACATTAACTAACTGTTGTCTTTCAAAAATTAACATTATTAGACTTGTAAGAAAACTCCTACGAGACCCAATAATTATTAATTTTTATCAAGTTTACCCAATGTTGAATAGATTAATTTGATTTAGGGCCGATTTTTCAATCATCAGATAAAATGCCTAATAACTATTCTAAGGAATAACGTTATTGGACTGTTTATACAGACGAATAGATGCTCGTCGATTTTTCATTAGTAATTTATTGCATGAATAACGTTTTGATCCAATATTTCAACTCTAGCATTTTAAGCTTTTGAGAAGTGAAACAAATATATCGCTAAGCAATGCATTAGACAGAGACAGACTTTTTTCTATCCTGTCAAATTATCCGTCTATAATTTTTAGGTTAAAAATAGCCAGTTCAGTTTGAGTTGTTTTTGATTTTGTGAAAAACATAAAGTAAAATAATGGAAAACAAAAAACGAGAGCGCTCAGCCAATTTTGATTCTGCTGAAATTCAGCTCCTAATTAATTTAGTGGCAAAATTTAAAAATATTGTTGAAAATAAAAAAACTGATGCCGTTACTAATAAGGATAAGGAGGCAGCCTGGAGGCAAATAGAAGAGAATTTTAACTCCTGTGGAGTGTCCACAAATGCCCGATCGTGGAAGACCCTCAAATTGAAATACGAGGGTATAAAAAAAAACACAAAAAAGAAATCTTCTCTGCAAAGGCAAGAGATGTACAAAACTGGAGGAGGGCCTTCAAAAGCTCCAGAATTCAGTGAAATCGATGAAAAGGTGCTTAGCATCTGCTCGAACATAACAGGACTTGAGCCACGTCACGACAGTGACACTATTTCAAGTAAGTATTGGCATGTTTTTGGTTACCAGTTACTATTTAAAGTGCAAAAGCTCACATGTAATAATATTTTTCAGAATCTACTCCTCTGGAAGAAGTTGAAGATAGTAATATTATTTTTGAAATAGAAGAAATACCAGAAAATTCATTCCAACCCCATCCAGTAGTTGATTTGGCCATCGGGGAAATTGTTGAGGACAATCAAAAAGGTATATGTCTATAAAAGTCAGATGTTCTTAAATTCAGTTATTTTATTTTAAGGAGCATTCTATGAGGCCATAATTTATAATTTATGCTTGCAGGCAGGTTGTAAGATTATAGTAGGGTACTACAGATTGTGTTTTGATATCTAATAATAAACCAAACAAATGAAACATGTTATGTTTAATTAGCCCATAAGCCCATACTAAATGTAGGTATACTTTCATGTAATGTATTGTATGTAATTGTTGTTGTATTACTTTCAGAAAATAATTGGGACAAATGGCACCCAAAGGCTTTAAAATCAAGGGTGTCCAATGTATTAAAACCAAATGTCTCCAAAGCTAGTGTCACCGCCAAACTAGACAAATTAAGCGAAGCTCGACTGGAGCTAGTACAGCTCCAAATGAAGACTGCCAAACTTGAGCACCAGTTTATGGAGGAGGAGCATAAACTGAAAATGTTGCATTTAGCTAATGATGAGAGAAGAAAAGAAGAATTACACTCATTACAATTAAAACAAAATGGGTGTAATTGTGGAGCAGTTCCAAATACCATGACTTAGATTTTTGTTCATTATTTTGAAAAATAAAAACTTGACTTTAATAAAATACCAATGTTTTTATTATGTAACATTAATTGAAAAAGAAATTGCACATATGATAAACATAAATTTCTATTGAATGAATATAAAGATTATATGTAGTAAAACTGTTGAAAAATTGAGCTTGGCTGCCCTAGATTATTCAGTAGGTAAGGCATGAAAATAATTTATTAAGATTAAGTTCCTAGTATGGCACCTTTCATCACCAGTAAAATCGGCTATAGCGGGTGGAAATATAGGCTGTGGTGGAATATGCAATTCTGGGTCCACTGGAGGTTCCTCCTCATTTTTTGATCTTGCCAAGTTGTGTAGTACAGCACAGGCTACAATCACATCTTGTGCAAGCGGCAGCCTACACCTTAATCCTATACTTAGGACTGGAAACCGTCTTTTCCAAACTCCAAAGCACCTTTCAATAACATTCCGTGTTCGAATTTGTGATTCATTATATAAAGTCTTAGTTGGTGTGTCTGGATTTTGAAAAGGAGTGAGTAGGTAATTAGTTAGTTCATAACCACTATCTCCAAGTATAATTCCATTGCCAAATTCACCATTCTCAAAGTGGTATTTCACATGTGAATTGGCAAATATCATGCAATCATGGGTAGAGCCAGGCCAACGTGCAACTATATCTTGAAACATCAAGTCTGCTGAACACATTGCTTGAACATTAAACGAAAAGAATCCTTTTCTATTCCTGAATTCTTCTGCAGTGTTACCACCAGGCGACTGAATCCTAATATGGGTGCCATCTATAGCCGATACTACTCTAGGGAATCTGGCTATTTTATAAAATTCTAGTTGAGTGCTTCTGATGTCTTCGTCACTTCTTGGCAAGTTTATGAATATTGTTCTTAAAGATGCTATAGCTTCAGTAACTTTTTTAATAATACGGCACATAGTGGAACTATGAATACCACCAAAATCACCAACAGTTATGTAAAAACTTCCAGTGGCATAAAATCGCAGTGCAATTAATAACTGCAACATGGGTGAAATACACTGATTTCTGAAACAAATAAAAGCCCTTATTTTAACTGATATTGTAAGTACATACATAGGTAAGCACTATCTTACATCACGGAAAGTGCGATATAACAGCTTACCGCTTACGTACCTTTCTGTTTGGTGCTTGATTTTATTTTCAATTAGGGAAAGTAAATATTGCACCGACTCTTTCCGAAGTCTGAATCTGCGATGAAATTCTTTTGAATCCCAAATCCTAAAGTGATCAGGCCTTGGGCGGATTATTCTTTCTTTTCTTTCGGGTGGATTTATATATTCATTTATTATAGTCTCTTCTTCGATAGCCAAGTCATCAATATTATCGAAAATATCCATAATAAATTGTTAATAGCGCAAGAAATAACTTTCAGGCCTTGGGCGGATTATTCTTTCTTTTCTTTCGGGTGGATTTATATATTCATTTATTAAAGTCTCTTCTTCGATAGCCAAGTCATCAATATTATCGAAAATATCCATAATAAATTGATAAATTGTTAATAGCGCAAGAAATAACTTCAAACTAAAACGTCATCTGCGTCAAATTATCAATCGAATAGTACTTACCTGGCGGTCAAGGCGGCAAATAAATTAATTCCTCAGATAAGGATTTATTCGTCCAATAGGTCTTACTCGACCATTGAAAAATTCATCAACTTCGCTATCTCTCGAATATACCCTATCTGTTTGTTTATCTGACAATTGAAAAATCGGCCCTTATTTGAATTTAGAATATGTATATTTTGAATGTAGAAGCAATAGGCTTAAATAATAACGATATCTTTCTACGCAGAAAAAACATTGATCAGATATGTTAATTTTTATATCATTAACGATTTACAATTATTCGAAATCCATTTGTTATTCTGTCGTGAAGGATTTATCCTACTGAAATTAGAGGTAAATAGCACACGTCCATATGACAACAGACTTTATAATTTATAACGACAAACAATGTTAATTGTGCAGGAAGAAATGGAGGTAAAAAGAAAAAAAAAACTTTAGAAAAACAATAAAAAAATATAACAATTAATCAGTCTTGGAAGACAGTAAAGTCCGTTTTTGTGTACGAAAATAATATTGCAACCAATAAATGACTATTGACTATAGCTTTTAATTGTAAAGTTAAGTTACGTTTTGAATGCCAACTGCCGACCGCACATGCCGCGACTGTATTAAATAGGCCGCAGTTGCACTATAAGTAACTGGTTTGTACGTATTAACATGAGACCGTTTTAGGATCGAAGCGGCAGCAGCACGTACAGTCGACAGCTAGCATTCAAAACGTGCCTTTATTGGAAATACACATTTATATTATCACTTAAATAATGTTGGAAGATATTTCATAAAGTTTGGAGAACATTCACTTATGTATTTTAAATGAAATATGAACTTCATTGCAGAGACTTTAAAAAATAAACGATTGAGTAACTTGTATTGATCAGCAAAAATGAATATTATTTCTTAAGGCGGGTCTACGCTAGACGAACCGAGCACGAGCGAAGCACAAGCGGAGCCGTTCTCGGCTTGTCGTTCGCGGCGTCAAGTGTGGACGTACAACGAACCTACAACGATCACTGTTAGCAAATCCCTTTGTGTTCGTCAAAAACCGACAACAGGCGGAACGCAGCCGAGCACGAACGAAATGCTCGCAGCGCGCTCGTTAGAGGCTTGTAAGTTGGTCCACACTAGACGAATGTGTTCGGCTCGTGCTCCGCTTGTGCTCGCCTCTCCTAGCGTAGACGCAGCTTTAAATACCAGTAACTGTTCTCCAAACGCACTGTATATACAATTTGTTAAAGTTGTTCTTTCGCGATAGAAACCCGTGGTTTCAATATAATATGAGGTCATGAATAGAAGCTCCGTTTGTGTTAGTATCCAAGTAATATCGACAATATTGAATACACTTATATACCATGATGACTGGGTAAAAAAATTGTGATTCTAGTATTTCCGTCTTTTAGGTTACCAAAAACATAATCATTATTGATTATCATTATTGATTATTGAACATATTTTTTTTATTGTGATAAAACATAAAAAAAACAGTGGAGGTCGTGATGACGTCACTTTTATGTAAAATTTATACTTAAAAGTGACGTAACACTAAATTCAACCCTGTTGTATCTTCCTTATTATTTGCTTGTGAGAGAAAATAAAAAATACGTATCCTTTATTTTAGAGTTACCTAAAAGACGGACTCATTACTTTTTTTTATTCACCACGCCTATGTTATAAGAATGAATTATGTTTCTTAACTCATAATGGAAGAAAGGGTATTCGGTAATATGAAATGACCTTAGTTACCGGAAGAATTTGGCAAAGTTAATTGCCGTTCATGTCTATACTTTTTGTATATCTGTCTGCCAGTTTACTTAGCTCAACTCTGGCATAAACTTTATAAGAAAATTACTTTTTGAATTGTACAATTCAAGAATGTAGAATTGAAGGCGTAATTATAAAACTGTAAATATGTTATATGCCTTATTTTGAACTGCATGGCTTTATCGTAGTTTTAAGAATACATGGGTATAGACATATTTTACACCATAATACAAAAATCTTATCAATAAAGATTTTAATCACATTTAGAGTCAAATCAAGGAAACATTTAGCAAAAGGAACTTCTTCATAAAATTCAAAGACATTTTTTATCTAATTGGTACACCTTTGTACAGTACGGACTAGACAGTACAGTCGTGGTCAAAAGAGTTTCTATTCATATATTTTTTAAACATTAACGTTAGTATTATTTTAAGTTTTTTTACGCGATATAAATACATTTTAGTCTTAAAAGATTGTGTGCCTATATTGAAGTACAAAATCACGAATATTTACTAAATAATAATAATTCTAGGTACATATTGGGTTATACTTGATCTACTGTACACATTGGACTATTAACAGGTCACTGTTGTGACCGCGGCTGTACATTGTAATTGTAAATAGTAAATAATATACTTATTGATTCTCGAGGGTGTTTTTACATATTTCAATTAACTCCATTAATTGTGAGAATTTTGTGTACGCCTCCTGAAGCATGTTTCTGGAAATAATTGTGACCTCGTTTGAAAATCTTGAAAAATACCTCTTGGTATAGACTTGAGCTTGAGTAACACCAAAAAAGTTTGGATTGAAAAAAAGCCGATATTGGGCACTTCTCTTGAATTACGTGCAAAATATTTTAACTTCAATAAAAGATTGAGATCGATGAAAGATTGATTGATTGATAAAAAAAAACCGAAATTTACGTTTTTAGTAGACTACAAAAAAAACACATACCTGCATTTAGTACAGAAGACGGCTAATCTACTCTTGCTGATGTATTCGTTGTCCATACAAATGAGGGACAAACTATCCTTGAAAGCCCGCTCTAGATCCTCTACAGACGACTCGGGGTTCTCCGAACTTAATACACTGTGAAAAAACATGTTTGTTTTTATTATAAAGTTTTAAAATGAGCCTGTAGGTTGGTCTTTGTGCAAGCAATTTTATTTAGACGAAGAAGTTATTTGTAGGCGCCTGAATAACGGCGCGACAAGGCATCGCATGACGCTTTATATATACATATCTACACTGTCCTTAAAATAATAAACTTGCTGAAGACTTTGTTGCGGAACTTCTTCTCAACAAAAGCATATACGAAGTAGTTAAGGGTGGGCGTTTCGGGGGGTCGTGTTTTGTAAATTTTGACGTTCAAAAGCTGTTCAAAGTGTTTAGCAGCCAAGAATGAATAAATTATTTTAGGATTTTGGGTGTGAGTGTTTGAGTACCAGTATTTTCCGGATAGACTGGAAGCCGACCCCACTAGTTGGGAGAAGGCTCGGGAGATGATGATGAGAGTTTTGGTTACCCTTTGATGGCTGTTGTGAAGGCGGAGATCTGGCTGGTGAAGAGCGCCAGCTTGGTGCTGAGCGCGGGCAGCGGCTCGTCGGCCGCCGGCCACTTGTCCTCGATGCTGTGGGGAACTCCCATGCGGGATGACAACTTCGCGCTACGGGGAAAATTAAACATAGTTTAAGATATCTTTAATGTCGTCAACATTATGCATAATTTTGTAAAATGGCGGACATAACGCCTGAGGCGTTTTCTCCCAGTCTATCTTTTTGGTGATGGAGAAATAGCAATGGCACCTTTACTTTCAGACAGTTTACTGCGGATTACAAAAACTGGTCTATTATTATTTATTTTAATCCGCAATGAGAGATTTAATGTAAATCAACATTTTGTGTGGTTTGTGTAAATTAATTTACTTTCTTTCTTTTCTTCTTTATTGATAATCTACGATTGAATACTGAATTGTGCAAGATATCTGTTAACATCTTCTAAATTTTTATATTTCACACAGTTATTTTGGGAATAGAATGGTGAGCACGAAACCTTCTTAGTTCAGATAATTTCTAAATTTTATAAATTAAATCCTTGTTTTAACGATTGTAATAATTTTTCTTATCAAACATAGAGGTACATAAAATATAGCACAAAAGAAAAAAAAACAAAAAATACTCACCAATAACTAGACATAACAGTCCACACGTTTTCAAAGGCGTCTATAACCATTAATTCCCCATGCTTCTCGTCTTCCGCATCACACGCTCTATCGTTCAACAACCGGTCTACAGTTATCTTAGCTAACTCCATGTATTCAGGTATTATCTGGCATTTCTTCGCCACTTCTAAGCAGAGATCCTTGAAGTTCGATACTTCGGAATCTAGTAGGGATTTTGAATCTGGAAACGAGAGAGTTTTGAATAGTTAGTAGTTTTCGAAAAATGGCGGTCTGTTACTAAATTGCGCGTATGTTGCCTACACCCTCAACCACCGCTGATATCTATAAAATGACAAAAAGTTTGGCGAGAACAACATCACTGGTCGTAATAGTCGGTACGAGAAGTTTTTTCTGAACATCGAAATTGGGATTTGAGTGGTGAGATGTTACTATAGTTTTGGTATGTAATATATTTACAGTATTTGAAATCATTAGGTAAATATGTGATGGGACGTTTATCGATACTTTCTAAATGAAATGGTTGAGCTCATTTAGATAATTAATTCAAATAAATTGATTCGGAGATAGCCAAGCCTGGATTGTGGTGTAAAACAATGAGTGTAGAATATAAAATTGAACTCATTGCGCGTAACCACACTTTACGTGGATGAAACTGACGAAAACGAGCACCATTTTATGTAAAAAAACTGTCACAATATTTTTAACATTTACCTTTCTGATCAACAATAGTGAGAGCATTCTTCAGATCAGTGATAAGATGTTCTATCCTCGGGAAGACCTCGTTGAACACGGCGATCCAATGTTTGAGCAAACATTGGAGGACGTCGGCCAACGTCCAAGGCGGTGCCTTGAACAGCACGTGCTGCCATAGATTGTTGTATTTCGCGCGCATTTCATTCTGGGAAAAGGTTAATTGTTTTTACATTATCATGAGTTTGTGGCTAAGTAACACCCGCCAAGGTCATCTCAAGGTTAAGCAACGATTGGTGCGGCCGGTACAAGGGTGACCACCTTATCATGATGACTTTTGAAGGTAACCAAGGGGGTCCCAGCTGTTATTTTAACGTCTATGGCAGTCGGTACGGTAGTCAAAAAGTCTGACACCCAGTCTTACCACTTGGTATCGAATAACCTAGGCAGAGGCATTGTCCAAGGCATTAGAATCTCCTGAGTCCTGATAAGCTGAAACCCTCTTTATTTGTGGTACTTATCCACAAGTTATATTGAAAGCACAAACCTCTAGAATATTCGCCAATAGCTGGTAGATGGTCGCCTGGTAATGCTTCAAGTTGTCGAAGGCGTCAGGGTCTGTCTCCTGAGGAGTAGTCTCCAGGAGTTCCTTCAGCTCTGACAAGCTGAGACTCTTGATGTTGTTGATGATCGCTTTACTGCATAGCATCTTGTCGTTTGATAGGAGAATCTGTGGATGAGACATGAGCAAGGTTATAAAAAAGTGGAAGAATTCAGAATGAAGCTGCGACTGCATTAAATATTTCTATAAACACGCAAACACAGAAACCAGTAGTCGAATCGTAATAAATATTTTTTTTCATAATCGCAGTTGAAGGACCATTTTGATGAAACTGATTTTCATTGTATTCACAGAGCCTAGGAAACTACATATCTTTATTATGTAAAAATTAATGCCACTTTTCGTTGTTATTTAGCTTACCTATCCAAACCTAATGTTTAGGCTTGGTTCGGACTATTTAGTTGATGGTTTATGTGAAGTTCATTATTACATTTGTTGTGAAAAAAATGTGAACTTTATACGTAGCGAAGCACGTACCGGGCCACTTGTATTACATGTTCTGATGGCCCTATGTTGGAAGACATGTACATTAATTAGTATCTTACCACATCCTTGCCTCTCTCGGCCTGCTGAAGAGCACAGTTGAGGATCTCATCGTCCGGAGACTCGCACGGGTATATGTGAGAGTTCGCGTCACGGAGCGGTTGTCCTGGACAAGACATATAATTGGCCATGTTAAAAAGAGCCAGATGTCCTGTACAGCCTTGGCCAAAAGTATTGAGCACCTTACAAATTTCGCTAGATCACGGTAATTATGGGAGAAACCCAAATCTATCGTTGAAGTATTCTTTTATCGGTTATCTACAAAGATTTTAAAACAATGACTTATGCCGCAGCTGACAATAAAACACCTAGAATGGAACGCGATTACTGCTGAAGACTGTAAAAATCTTGTTAGCTGTTTACCAAAAAAAAATTCTGCGGTAATTAAGGCAAAGGGTGGACCCACAAAATATTAATTTTCAATTAATAAATAGTAAATTACAAATAAAAAAAAGTTTTGTTTTATTTCTATTTGATACTCCGCATAAAACTGAAAGATATCATGGGTGCTCAATACTTTTGGCCAAGGCTGTATAGTTTAGCAAAAATGTTGCATAATAATCTTTGTTGTAAAAAATAGGTATTATCTTAAAGCCTTACTACGTATTTCGGGGGCGGCATGGCAAAAACTTTTTTCAAGCTGGCCAACATCAAAAATGTCCAGCATAATATTATTATGTACCTACTCGTAAGATCGAAGAGCATCTTTAGGATATAAGCAAGCATAACGCTGCTTGTCATCATTGCAAAATATTGAGTTTCAGGAATGTTTTTTTCTATACCTGCATTACAAAACTACTGAACCTTTTGTAAGAAAGAAGGTGTAAGAAGAATGTTTACAGGCTACCATTTATCCTTTTATTTGAAGTAGTTGCGCCAAGATGTAGGAGAATTTACGTTGTTTTTTAGTGATATGTGTAAGGATCTCACCTCGTATCCTACTATTCTCAGGTATGGACTTGTATAGGTAATCCATAGCGGACTTGGCTCTCTTCCATATGGCGCCATTGCAGTTGTTATTATCCTTCAACCGGTCCAGCTCGTTGACTACCCGCCAGGGTACTAGGAGCGTCGGCTGTTCTACGTATCCTATAGAGAAAGGAATGTTTATTTAGTTCATATATAGCTCCGAAGCTAGTGGTGGCCTAGTGGGCAAAAAACCAACCTCTCGAGTATGAGGGCGCGGGTTCGATTCCAGGTCAGGCAAGTACCAATGCAACTTTTCTAAGTTTGTATGTACTTTCTAAGTATATCTTAGATACCAATAACTGTGTTTCGGATGGCACGTTAAACTGTAGGTCCCGGCTGTCATTGAACATCCTTGGCAGTGGTTATGGGTAGTCAGAAGCCAGTAAGTCTGACACCAGTCTAACCAAGGGGTACCGGGTTGCCCGGGTAACTGGTTTGAGGGGGTCAGATAGGGCAGTCGCTCCTTGTAAAGCACTGGTACTCAGCTACATCCGTTTAGACTGGAAGCCGACCCCAACATAGTTGGAAAAAAGGCTTGGAGGATGATATAGCTCCGAAGCTAAAACTATCCTACACTGTGTTCATCAACACGCATGCCCAGCGCGATGAGTATGGACAAACCCCCAGCTTGGGGGAAATCTTTGAACAGCAGTAGAAGTTTATGGCTGTGGTGACAAGTCATATTATAATGGCATTATCTGTCCTAGAATTTTCTGCAGCGTTGTTTTTTGGATGGACAGTTTCTACATGTAGGTACTAATCAATGTACAAGGGACATATACACATCATTTTCGCTAATTGTGGAGGCCTATGTGAAGCAGATAGGCCAATATTGGTTTCGGGATTAGCCAGTAGACCACAGCTGTTTTAGTAGAACAGCCATTACAAAAAGTTGATTGTGCAAACTGATGCACATGGAGGTCTTAAGAAGAGGATAGTCAGGATTTTGGTCAACATTGCTTTTTTTTAATGTCAAATTAAAAAAAAGCAATGTTGACCTTGAAGGTATCACTAGAAGTTTGTTATTGCAAGACAAGAATAATATTTAAAAATAATAATTACCTTTAATATTAGAATTGAGAACAATCTTGATCATGTCCAATTCATGTATAAAAATATTTGTATCAACAACTAAAACAACGTTGGTATTTATGTTATCTTTTGTACAATTCACTAGAGGTGCTGCTTGCTTTATCTGAAACAACATGTTTATACACAATATAATATTTATTAGGCTTTCAAATAAACTTCACACATGATTCTGCCAATAAACCTTTGCCTAGGAAAACATTCCCAGTTAAGCTCAGCTCCTCATATCAGATACCTTCCTTCCAGAATTATAAGTAGCTATGTATATCCACTTTCACGCCAAAAGTACTGGATCGGTTTAAATAAAATTTGATACACAGATAGTATATAAACTGAGAAAGGAAATAGGCTTTTTTTATATGTATGGGTGCTGTATGTAGTCAATAGAAAAATATTTAAAAGGGTAAACTACAGAGGTAATACAGATAAATATTATAGTAATCACCATCACAAATATACAGGAAACTACTATGCCTCCTGATAAAATCAACAGTTCTTTTAACAAAAAGGTTTTTAATATTCTATGCACATACTCTACAGATGTATGTTTAGTCTCTGGTCATAGGTCAGGAATTTTAGAAGAGTCTTTCTTTGTAGCTTTTGCACAAACCTTATAAATAACTCATTTGCATATGAAAATGTTAATGTGTTTGCTTAATAAATATATATCTAATATTTCACCCGCATCCCGTGGGAACTACTTCCCGTACCGGGATAAAAAGTAGCCTATAGCCTTCCTCGATAAATGAGCTATCTAACACTGAAAGAAATGTTCAAATCGGACCAGTACTTCCTGAGATTAGCACGTTCAAACAAACAAACAAACAAACTCTACAGCTTTATAATATTAGTATAGATGAAACTTACAGATACTATTAAAGAAAAAAGATGACTAACCTCCTTACAATCCACTTCCATGGCTTCGGACACACACTTTGTTTCTCTGCTTACAATATTACTTAATACTAAAGATTCACTCTCAGTGTCCATCAAATCAGTTCCCAAACTCTTCCGTAACGCTTCCATCCGGTCACTAGCGGACGTAAACGTCTTAATATTCCCATCCTTACCCGCTACTTTAGTGAGCTTAGATTTAATAGCAGACACTAACTTACTAGCTTCAGAGAACTGAGGCGGAGTGGCAGGATGCTTCATATACGGATATTCAGAAGTCTGATTGCATATACCATGCTCGATATCAGCAAATGTGTCTTTTGGCTTTGTTTTATCACAGTATTCTTCAGGCAACTGGGCCTTCATGGAGGAGATTATTTTGGTAGCGGCAAAGAACTGGGACGGTGATGGCATGGACTGTAAACTGTCACTACTCGGCGATTGAGTTGTGTTACACTTATTTTCGGTAACCGTTGGACTTTTTGTTTCAGTTCTGGATGTTTTTGTCTCAGTAGCAGCAGGTTTGGGGCTAATTTTCTGCTTAGGTTTAACAGGGGATTTGTCATTACTATTACTGCTCTCTTCTTGAGCCTCGGCCGATAACCGGGATCTGAGCTGTGAAAGTCTTTGATTTGCTGCGTTTTTAATTGGTGTTTGCTTTTCGGGAGTTTCTTTTGTAGGGGTAGGTTTCTGAGGTGATTCATTCTTAGATTTCTGTTTAGTTGGTGTGCCAGCTTCTGGATGGATAATTTTGTTAGTTATCTATGAATACTATAAAATGTCTTGGCTGTATTTCATGTAAGTGTAATATGTAATTTTGAGGAAGAAAATTATATTTATTAATTAAACATTTCAATAAGAACGTTGACTACAAACATATCCTTGGCATCAGACCTATAATCTGTATGTGACCACATTTGTATACATTTTGTATACATTACCCCTAAATAATCTGTTGTCTGCTGCATTAGAATTTATTTGCAATTTAACTTTACAAAACATCACATGAATTAATAAAGTAAATGTTGTATAATAACAACATATCACAACTTTGGAATAAAAAATACATTGATTAAGTACTAACTGCATTTTCCAGTAGGCAGCTAAGATATGTATATGATACTTGTTTTATTCATCAAATTACTGTTCATTCTCAACATCATAAATATAAGAATAGTATTAAATTAAATGGCATATTAAATACAGAGTTTTGGCCTGTAAATATTTTATTGATCATATTGGAATAACCACCTTATTTTATATTCATATGAGAACTATAGATTTCTGGTAAATGTTTAAGTTATTTATGTACTTTAAATAACAGAGTTGATACATTTTTAACAATGAATTTGTGATAAAATAGAACATAAATACGACTTTTCTAACTTTACGGTATTCTGGAATTACGATGTTATTGATAATAACAAGTTTAATGTTTCGTAATCTACAAGAAATATGTAAATAACATGACATACCCTTTTTCTGCTTCTTCTTTGCTGAGTCCCGTTCCTCATTGCTCTGATCGCTTTTCCTCTTCAAATTATTCTTCTGCGCCTCTTCCTTTTTGCTCTTTTCTCTGTTTACTTTCTCTTTCCTGTTTTTGTGTTTCCTATCAGACTTTTCTGTAGCCTTGAAATTTAAAGACGAAAAAGACAACATTACGATCGATTTTACATCCAAATGATAAAAGTAGACAGTCTCCATCTACCCTAAATAGATTTTAAAACCAGTTTTGCGTTAATAATGACTGTATACAACAAAAAAATATGATATTCACCTGTGGTTGGGTCCATGACGACTTTCCTGTTCTCTTATTGAAATAATACTTTCTACCAGGATTCGATTTAGATGTGCAAAGCACCCAGCCGTCGTTTAATTTGACGACTGTCTTTTTATCAGAACTCATGACGAATTACTGAAGAAAATTAAAATAAATATCATTAACACATCACAAAACGAAAATATAGATATTTATTTGACAAATCAATTTGAGTTTTGTCTATGATAAAGGCTGATTTACATTGAGTCAGTAACTGACGTTAGCGTAGGCGCCGAAAACTGACGCGTGCTATTTACACGAAGTCAGTGTTTCGTCAGTAGTCGAGGATATTTCTTTTGGTGTACACACGTTCGTAAAGTCAGTAATTTCATCTAAAGAGAAACGAATTTGGATTAGAAAATGGATAGAGGACAGAGACATAACTGGGGGTTCTCTGTTGTTAACCCAGTTGAGAACTGAAGACCCTAAAGAATACCAACTGGCTTTAAGAATGACGCCAAAAAACTTTGACGATTTGCTTATGTTATTATCAGGCTCTGTTCAGCGTCAAAACACATTTATGAGAGACGCCTTGCCAGCCAAAGTGAAACTCGAAATTACGCTGACATTTTTAGCTTCTGGAATGTCCTTTCGAAATCTCAGTGCGTGGTCCTTATTCAATAGAGCGGCAGCGACTGACTTCACTGACTTGGGCGTATTTACACGCGGTCAGTAGCACTGGCGCGGGTGGAGGGGGAGCGAACTCGTATATTGAAGTCAGTACTGACGTGTCAGTACTGTACTGACTTCAAATCAATTTACACGATGGCAGTGCCGGGTCAGCGCTGACTTGTCAGTGGACTGACGTCAGTTACTGACTCAATGTAAATCAGCCATTAGACTTGAAAACCAAACCTGCAGATTAATTTATCCAATATACTCGGTATTGCAGGCGCTTAAGGTTTAATTTCATTTGGATTTTTTGCTGAGAATCTTTTTTAACTGCTTTGCGCCAGAGACAATGAATTTTTAACTTTTAAATGCGGCTTTGTTGAACGCTCTTTTTAACCCCCGACGCAAAAACGACGGGGTGTTATAAGTTAGACGTGTGTGTGTGTGTGTGTGTATGTGGCATCGTAGCTCCCAAACGGATGATTCGATTGTAATGCGGTTTTTTTTGTTTAAAAGGAATGTCATTCGGGAGTGTTCTTAGCTATGTTTGGTGGAAATTGGTTCAGGTCTTCAAGGTCATCAGCTCGTTTGTAAGGTGTGATAGGAATGTTACACGTTTAGTTTACTTACAAGCATATGTGGGATCTGAAATTTGAAACACTAATGTCTTCTGGAACCACTGAGCTGGTATGCTGTTAGGGCACGAAGATAGGAGACGTAACCCTGAACTGCCTTTTAGTAAACCCATCGAGTTTGGGCTCGTTGAATTTGTCTTGACGAGTTCTCTTCATGTTTCTAATTGACGAGAACCTGATGCTGGAAATGGGATGTTGCGGATGAAACCCTGGAATTCCGGAACGAAACCCTGGAATGCCGGAATGAAACGGATAAACCGATTTATATTTTCGCTGAAAATCTAGAATGACCAAAGGTTAATCTTTATTGTTTCTCAATCTGTGCAATTCTCCCAGATCCAGTTTGTCATGAGGATTGTTAAACAGCTTCCTTTGGCCGAGATCGCCTATAGCGACCCCATCTTAAAATAAAATAAATTAAATGAAGGAAAAATTAAGGAGCTCCTTCAAAAAGCATGAAATAAAATAAAATTATAAATTTAAAAAAACCCCCGACCCAAAAAAAGTACGCAATTATTATGACAAAAGGTTAAAAACGCTAAACCCTACAAAAAGCAAAAAATAACTTTTAACACTACGTAAGTACCAACTAAAGCATGTCAGACTAAACTCAATTTTAACGTGTCGGGGGACCGCTTTTTACCTTCAAAAATACTTACATAAATCAAATGATAGGTACCTACCTAATTACAACATTCGTATATAAAAAAAACACGAATCTTAATTAGATAATTAGAGCGGTCCCCCGACACGACAAAATTTAGTTTAGTCTGACATGCTTTAGTTGGTACTTACGGCGTAGTGTTAAAAGTTATTTTTTGCTTTTTGTAGGGTTTAGCGTTTTTAACCTTTTGTCATAATAATTGCGTACTTTTTTTGGGTCGGGGGTTTTTTTAAATTTATAATTTTATTTCTTGTTCATCATAATTATGGTTTCTATGTAACAAGACAACAGATTTTATCTCTCATCATGTACAAGTTGGGCTACATAATATTGGCGGCCCTACGGATGGTAGGCCTCAGCGGCTGCTGTCATTTTAGGAGATCAGCCAGCTGTGCAGGAGATGCTACAGTACAAAAGCATTGCGGACACAAACGCATTCCCTATTCCCTCACTCCGAAGCAAAAATATGACACGACGAACGGAGAGAGATTATGCGTACTCGCGTAGGATGGACTTTTATATACGGGAGTATCAATAATCAACTTTTGAGACCTTTGTGTTACTTTGTGACCCACAAAGAGATTTAAATGTAAGTGTAGACCAACGAGGCAGTTCTATCTACGTTTACTATTAATAACATGGTACGACCGGTTTTTACGGGACAGCATTCTTACATTAAAGCCCACTGTGTATGAAAATTACGGAGATTGCGTTATTTAATTATTAAAGCATGAAAAATATTTAAAGTCTTTCTAGGGTGAGGCGGAGACGAATTTAATCAATCATACATTTCTATTTGACTTTCCGAACGTTTTTTGTTGAAACTTCAAGAAGCTGAGCTCAAAATCGCCAAAATGACAGTCAGATAGATAAAGTCAGATTAAAAATCAGCTGCAACAGCTGATTATAACCTCAATTATTTTTATTAAATTTCGTAAAATTTACTAAAATTATGGAGAGACTTACAAATTTAAAAATAGTCATTAGAACAAATTGGAAAAAGTCTGTTGTGGGAGCCATTGCCTTCTGTTATGGCGCTATGAAAGCAAAAGAGAAATATGAGTAAGCGAAGTATTTTTAATGTAAATTAAATGTTTCTCAGCAAACTAGTAAATTCCAAATGGCTTAGACAAACTAATATTGATTAATGTTGACCCCAATATTATTTGCCAGTTATAATTTCTGATGAACTTGTAAGTTAATGTATTTACCTAAACAGTATGATCAGAACCTCTTCTATCCCACAGTATCAACTTACTAATGCGCGCAGCATGCAGGGAGGCCTCAAAATATGGCGACGGCCCTATCCCGATGGAACAGAACCCAACCCATGTAACTGTCATATTAAATCCTGTTGCAAACAAAAGGAACGCTAAGCAAGACTTTGAGAAGTACTGTGAACCACTCCTGCATTTAGCCGGGTTGCAAGTGGATGTTATACAGACGTCCAGTGAAGGGAATGCTAAGGAGGTGGTGGAGACCCTGCGAGGAACTCAGGCGATTGTTGTGGCTGGAGGAGACGGCACAGTTTCCGAGACTGTTACAGGTATTCCACATGCACTGTTGTACATATCAAGTAGATGAGCTTTGACCATTAAAGAGATAGTGAATTAGTCAAAACTGTCATCACTACATAGTATAAAACAAAGTCACTTTTTCTGTCCCGTTGTCTCTTTGGACACTTAAATCTTGAAAACTACGCAACCGATTTTCATGCAGGTTTTTTTAATAGAAAGAGTGATTAAAGAGGAAGGTTTGTGTGTATAATAACATACATTAAATAGTGGGGAAATACTGTAATCCCGTGCGAAGCCAGAGCGGGTTGCTAGTTCAATAATAAATTATACAAAGCAGATATACATATTATGTAATTCTTGTTTGGTTTTTTAATAAAATTACTAACTACTATTTACAGGCCTACTACGAAGGAATGATGAAGCAAATCGTTTTCCACTTGGCATATTACCACTGGGACGTACAAATACCATAGGGAACCTCCTATTTGAACCAGGAGTTGGTGTGCTTAGAGTTAAGCAACTGATTGAAGCCTCCATGGCTATCATAAAAGGTACTACAGTGTGGAAGGATGCCATGAAAATAGAACCCATTGAGGAAGACGATGAAGAGTCATTAAAAAAGCCAATATATGCATTGTGTTCAGTAGAATGGGGAGCATTCAGGGATGTTTCAGCAAAGAAACACAAATACTGGTTGTACGGATCACTTAGAGAATACGCGTCGTACATCTTTAACGGTTACAGACAATCTCTTAACTGGCACTGTAAAGGTACAATCAAGTACAGTCCACCCTGTGATGGATGCAGCAATTGCGTGCAGAAGCGGCCACAAATAAAGAGAAAATGGGCTTTCTTTATGCCCACCACGTCTTACGCACAAACCAATGATCCTTCAAATATAGTGAACAGCCAGTGTGACTCTGCCAAAGAGATTTGCTTTCAAACCTGTGATTTCAAGATTGTGACACCCAATTTACAGAATACTCAAAGCACGCCTGCTTTGAGCATAGGTATTGGGAAATATAATTATAAATACACTGAATTTGTGTCTGAAGGTTGGGCTAGAGTGCGGGACAATAGAATCAAAGATGCGATTTTGGCCAGGAGTGTGGTGTTGTACCCCAAGGAGCACTTCGGAGCAACGGTCATTGATATTGACAGGGAAGAGTATGAAGCCAAGCCAATCAAAGTTACCCTAATGCCGAAAGTTGTGAAATTGTTCTGTAAAGACTATGATAAATGAAATACACGCTATTTGATATAGTGGCTACCTCATATGCTTTTATGTTGTAAATTGGATAGAGACGAGATGAGAATATAGGCAGGGCTGCTGGATTATGTACATTTTATATGTATCACTATTTTACCACCACTACATGTCAAAATTCCAAAATTATAGTTTAACTGTTGCTTCTGAATGTTTTGCTTAAAAGCAGGCCAATTATTTCAGTTAATATAATATAATGTCTTTCGTAATCAGGCGATTATTTGAATAAGGTTTTAGTATCAAACACCAGAATTAATAGATTTTAGAATTATCTCGTAAATATATTGAAATAAATTATGATAAGTACAAAAACTAATCTGTTAAATTATGAATTGACTTTAATAAAAATTAACTATGAGAAAAATTATATTTAAATCTATTTTTAATAATTAACAACATTAGCACCTTGTGTAGTTTACGCCAGAATATTAATTAACATATAAACTACAAGTATTAAATTAAGCTACCTAGCTCTTTATTGGAAGATAAATTATAATTTTGCATAGAAAAAAAAAAAATAATTTTCAAGTATTTTTTCTGCCTTTTCTGGCTTCAACTTTAACAAAGAATATTTGACCAGCTCTTAAGCCCGGTTTCCACTGCGAAAGGGTAATGTGCGGAAAATGGTAAGGCGGAACGGACTCCTTTTTAATGAAAGAGGTTTGCGTTTCCATCAACGAAGAGTTGGTCATTTGATTTCCACTGCATAATGAAACTGAGATAGAGAAATGAGCGGACTGAGCTAAACGGAAAATTAGAAGTGAAAAACGAATAGATAATTTCCACAGACAACGAGTTCAGTTGAAGTTTTGAGCTGGTTGCGTGTGGTCTTCTTCTTCTTCTTCTTTTTGTTTATGGCTCCTTCGTTGGTATCGAAGATTTTGCCAACGTCAAGGTAGGAAATGACACTGATCGGTTTTTTAATTTTTTTTAAACAATAATTATCTAGTGATAGGGTTAATAGCCGGCGCGTAGCTGCGGCGAGAAGCGCGGGGGGCAGACAGCGAGCGAGTCCGTTCTGAACTAGTCGGTGCAGGCCTTGCGCAGCGGACTCTTTTCAAAGTAGTCTTTTCAAAGTAGTTTCTCCTTTTTTACTCACTCAATCCGCCCCGCTCACCACTTTCTGTGTGGAAACGCTACTATGTAAATTGTAATTGCGAGTTGAGCGGAGTCCGCAATTACTCCTCTCTGCTCCCTAGAACTGAGCGAGCTCATTTCTATTCTTTCTACACGCTCGGCTCTTTCCGTCCGACTATTTGTTGGTGGAAATACAAGTATGCAGTTTGCGTTTGCGAGTTTAACGAAGTCATCAATGGGTCCGTTCCGCTCGCGGTGGAAACCGGGCTTTAGAGCACATTTTGGCGGGCATATTCCCAAACAAAAATGGCGGCAGTGACATGTACATTCAGTGATCGAACGTAGCCTTGCTGAGGAATTTCCACGCAGTGGTCCATCAAGGGTAGTAAGTCGCAAGGAACGCCTTCTTTCTCGTGCCTGAAATTAAAGGAAACAATATAATCATGATTCACAATGTCATTTTAATAATCACAGTTGCAAAAGATTGTTCCAAAATGTAGTTCAATTGAAGAAATGTGGTGTTTTACACCTGAGTCGTAGGTAATTTCTGATCTTTACACACAGTTATATAGCCAAGAAAGCTAGCAAGAAGAAACAAATCATAATCTTTGCTAAGGCGGCTAACGTGTTACGACTTGGCAGAAAAAGCCCAAAAAAGGCAGAAAACGCGATGTAATGAAGGATCAATGAAAAGTCCTCTATTGGAATTTTGAACCATCCCGGAATCCTTTGGATATCAATCTTACCCAAGCAACAACAGGGTCTTCTTGGGAAACTTGAAGGCTTGTAACTTGGAGCTGGTGGAGGTCTGTTCTGCTGCCACCACGGCATAGCCTTCCTCTTTCTTCTTTATCAGGTACTCCTTGAGGGGCCGGCCGGGACGGACTTCCTCTACGTTTATCCAACGTTCTGCTGACACGCTGAATTGAAAAAAAGAATAACATTCAGGAATGCCGCCAAAATTTGTTGAGGACGCAACTTGGAAGAAGTTTATATATGAAGAGTCAAGGGATTGCTAGTTCTTATATTCTCTTAATCGAAGTAATGGACAAATGTTTACGTTAACTGCCTCTTATATACCTTCCCAACTGACCATTATGTCTGCAGCCGCTCTCAGACCGACTAGATGCAATCGCTGGATTCAAGACGCGTTAAGTATTGTTTTAAAATAAATTATGGCGTTTTTAATCACCTGAGCCCTTGGAACTGCTTGTCCTGCAAATGCCTCAAGCTGTCCACGACGTAGGTCTGTACCCCGAACACCTCGCTAGTTCGCGCCATGCCGCCCAAGTTCGGGAGCTTGTCGATCAGGGAAGCTACTACGATCAAATTGCTTGGGTTTTCATTCTGGAAGAGTTTAGAATGATTACGATTTTCTTAGTCTTCAATGTAAGCCATTCCACTCTGTTGTAAAGAATCAAATATATATTGGGAAAACACGCGGAAAAAAGAGTCAAGTCACTCTCGTAATTTATATTCCAGTAGGGAACACACACAGTTAAGTCGCATTTAGCAAAAATGATTAGGAGACTAATTTAAAACTCAACCCGAAAATAGAGTTTTCGCAAAGGCTAGTTTATAAGTTAAACTCTATATTTTTTTTGGGAAACTATACCTACTTTCACTGCTTACCTTCTTCCCGACATCATATACATTGACATCACTCATATTCCGCCAAGGAATATATTTCTTCTGAATGGTCCCCAAGCACTCTGAATCATCAGCATTCTTGTTATCAATACCTCTCTTTATTTCTAATTCAGTAAACTGATCATCTTCCTTTCTACAGCCTTTCCATTCATTCACAAAACAATCAGTAGCATTTCTGCATATACTCTCATTTATATCCTTCATGATACTTTTAATAAAGTTTATATCAACTTTCTCATTGTTATCAATATCGCAGTATTTAGGCAACACATAATAAACAAAATAAGGTGTCAGATTGGCAACTGCGTCGAAATGCTTGGTGAAGTAATCGCTCTGTAGCTTCAGGAAATTCTTGTCTCTGTTACTTTCAGCGAAGGTTTTCTCAATAACGCCAATCGTGTAGTGGAATCTTGATACTTTATTCGCCATTTTATAAAGAATTGTGGCCAAATATTGCGCATTGAGTCTCACATTGAACAATTGGCCCATTGTATGAGAAAGTAAGAAGTCTAATACAAAGTCATATTCATGGTCACCGTAGGACCTGTTGCATATTTTATGTTTCAAAAGCCAGTATAGGATAAAGAACTGTGACGTCAATGGTATATTCTTGGATTTTAAAATGTCTACCATCCCTTTATTAAGTTGCATATGCTGCAAAAAAAATAATTCATGAACACATGCCCTGTATACAGGAATTAATTTTATCCAGTGCGCAAACTTTGTCAACTTGTAGTTAAATAAGTTTTATAGATACGTATATTTTTATTTTGTCGCGTTTTAGTACAAAAACAAAAGTTATTGATAGCGAAAGATGTTTATTTTGTAACCGATTGTACGGTCACAGTCGTCATAGTAGGCACGGCGGCAACGCGAAACCGGTTTACTGACGCGAGCGCTGCTCCAAGCGCGTAAGAATAGTTGGTAGGTATCCATATTTTGCTGATTTTAGGGCGGACAAAAGAATGAAAAAATTTTTTTTACTGATGATGCAGATATGTTCTGTTAATGATTCTGGACCTCCAGTTTTTTTTTGTGCACTGCTTAAAATTCATTCCTGTATAGCGCGATACGTCATATAGTGCGAAAATAAGCACTTTGTTATTGGACCCAAGACCAAAGTAATTACAGGACCATGAAAAAATCAGTTCAAAGAGAAATGAAATATTACAAAGCTAACCTGAATATAAAAACAGAGTGAGATAAACCACTCCAAACAGATCCTAACACTTGGCTGATGAGGCAACTTCACCAGCATATCCAAACCCCAAATCATTCCATTTTTCAAATCACCATTCTTTATCACCAGTATCAAGATGTGTTGTAAAGAGGTTTGCAATATTCTATGGAGGTGCGAATTCCCGTGGTACCGCTGTTTGTTTTTGAATGTATTGTCTATGCGAATGGTGATGAAATTGGTGATCATTCGAAGTGTTTCGGAGTCTTCGATGCTGCATAATGTAGATATGGCTAGGTACTGGATTTCATAGTTAAAGTGGATGTCGATACTGAAACGAAATTAAGGGTCATCACTTTCTGACAATGTTATTTTTGAAAATGTATGGTTCACTGGCTGATAGATTAATGGTACAGTCAGCAAAGTCTCAAACACTAAATAAAATATCATACTTGGTTTCACCCATAATTAATTACTGTCTTCACTATAAAACAAAATGGGTTTGAATTTTGAATATAAGAGAATTACAACAGTCGCTGCAGACAACTTTTACTTTTTAGATAATAATATAGTTCATGGAATTTTGTTGCTGACTGTACCTGCTTTTCATAAAAAAGCTGTTCTTACCTATCTCTATTTATTCCATATTTTGGATTCTGCAAAACATCCAGAGTTAAATTGTCCGCAATCCTGAAATAATGAGAATAAGAAATTATTTTAATCCACAACAAAAAAAATACTACGATTTTTTTTCCCTGTAGGCAGTACCTACCTTTGATCTTTCCTTGGTACTGGGCAGTAAAGCATGATCTCACATAAGACATAAACTAGATGTCCATACTCCTTAAAATCCTTTTTATTCAGCTCCCTGATCAGATAGAATAGAGGATTCGTTTTAACAGGCCCATACTCTATGATCTTGTTGCAGTACGAGATTACTAAATTGTTATACATTGACGACTTCAGCAGTACATCGTGAGTTATTAAATATTCCATATCCCCCACATTCTAACACATTTTCAATGAAATTTATAACATCTGCAAGACATGAATGTATACCATTCTCTTTCTCTTTCTGAATAAAGTAGTAGATTAATTCAGTAGACTTTTCATAAAATACGTTTTTAGATCTGCCCACACTCTCATTTTGGGCATCTTTAAATTTTACTGAGGTGAATATTTCCAAAAATGTTTTAAGATTCAACATTTCTTGTTCATAAAAATTCTTCATAATGCGATTTTTGAGTGTCATTTTTAAAGTAAAAATACTGAGGACTGCTTTATCTAAATCTGTACCTTCCTTCAGGAATAATACAGATGTTTTGTATAAGTTCAGTAATATCTCTTTCAGATCTTTGCCCTCAAACTCATAATCATATTTTTCACAAAGTTTCACAGCATCTTCTATAGACAAATCATCACTTGAAAATAGACTTAAAAGATACTGCAATAAAGTCTTACTTTGATTAGCAATCAGCACATGTATGCTATGTAGAAAAGAGTCATTATCTCTTGTTTTGTTCAACAAACCCAACAAAAATACAACATCAGTGATATATTCGTTTTTATCAGAATACTGCCTGTTGACATCTTCTTGTATTTTATTCAGTTTTTCATTAATAATATCCATAACAATATTTATATCTTCTTCATGACTTTGTAAATAAAGAATGATTAAATCTATATTATTATAATCTTCTGACAAAGCTTTTAGATAGTTTATTTTATCATCAGTTAGGGAAACTTGCTTTACTATTGTAGTAAATGGATTATATTGCAAGTCGGTTTCTAATGCTACGCTCCTGTAAATTGTAGCTAAATCTTTCCAATTTAGGTTTGTACCACAATTCTTGACAAAATTTACTATGTTGATATGTATTGCTTTTCTTAACACAATATTATTGCAAGGTACTTTTAGAATATCAATAACAATTTTAGCTATATCATTAATTGATGATAAATCCATTTTTAAATTAGCTACAACATCAGTTATATGATACAATGGCACAGGGGACCATTTAATCAAAGATATTGTTTGAAATATTTCCATAAAACACTGTCTATCTTCAAGCAATTTCGCAATTTCCATTTTAAGAACTTCAAAAGTAGAATTTTGATCATAAATATTTATATCATTTACTGCTTCTAGTAACGTTTGAGCTTCCAGTTGGTTTCTTATCTTAGTTGAGAGTTTATATTCAATACATTTTAACCGGACTTGAGTGTTCTCATGTTTTAGGCCGATGTTGAAGGCAGCATTGATCCAGCAGTCTCCGATATCAATTGCTTCAAATAGTCTTAGAGATGGCATCACAATATTACTCTGTTTTTCTTCTAAACTGTCTATGAGTACAAAGAAATTATCCCACATATTTTTCAAAACATGACTGTTGTTATGTTTCCATTGGAATATGATTGAATTATTAGACTTCACATTTATGTCTTTTTTGGTAGCCATAATACAGTCAATAGCCTTTTTAGTGAGATAAACAGATATTTTTCTTATGGCAGTGTTGTCAGACATTATACCAAATAAAAGTAAGTCCCAAAAGTTATATTGGAATATGATGTCTGATACAAACTTACTATCCCCTATATCTGGTGTGGGTAAATAGTAATCTGAAAGGCAGCTGAGAACTTTCAGGGAATTTTCTTTTTGGTTGTCTTTCACAGACTGGATATGAACCCATATTTTATCTAGGATATTGTAACCAATCACTGCATCTACTATTTTTGGGACAGTGTTTGTTATAAAATACATTTTAAGTGTCTCGTCTGGTGTATCAAGTATCCTCTCTAGTGGTGTCTCAAAAAATAATAGTGACAACTTTTCTCCTAACTTTGTGGCAGCATTGAGGATGCTATCAGCGGCTTTTAACATTAATAGTGTGTTCATATTAGAATCTTTGTCCAATATGCTTGATGATTCTGACTGGAATTCAATATTAGACAGTATTTGTTGCAGCAAATGTTCTGCTTTACTTACTACGCTGGTAGGGTTGAGGCAAAGCACAATATTGATGCACTTACACACGTAATCCACATTATTACTCGTCAATTCTTTCAGTAATTTTACGACGAACTCAAATTCTTCGTCGTTTTCACACTCAGTACCTTCTTTAATGTTTATAAGCAGTTTATATTTCAATAAAAGTATCGCACTCTTAAGTTGTTTATTTGAATGTTTACTTCCTGTCATGAGGTCTTTTAATGTCACATCTACGATTTCCTCGTCTAAATCCAGAAGATCGAGATACGATAGCAACTCTTCTTGAGTATCCATTGTGGTTTTTAATTTGAAAACTACAAACAAAACTAAAGTTCAGGTTATTAAGTTATTTTTAAAAGTGGCATGACATGCTCGTGGCTTTGCATGGCTTTGGCATGATAATTGTTGACAAATTTGACAGCCGACAAAAATACAGCTGATGTTTTTTAACCGTGGTTGCCAGAATGTAAATAATATCACATATTGACTATACAGTGAAACTAAGATTCGGTCACATTTATGTACGTTATATTCGTGACCGTGACGCAATATGATAGAAGAAATAAAATAAACATTGAACTGCAATGATCTTCGAATGCTGCCCACAAAGTCTGCCTTAAAAAAAATACTTTAACTATTTAGACAGTGATTTAGACCCTGAAAAGATTGAGGACATTATTTTTTTCACGTTAGCAACATCATTATTTTTGTCCTTGTTCTTGTTGCCAAAATCGCTAAAATTTAGGAAAAATCCTCCATTGAATACCCAGAATCCGTTTCAGTTTATTCTTAAAAATTAACCATTCAAATTAGCTGGAATTCTATTGCGTTGCAAATTCCCCTTTTCGAAGTTACCATAATTTCATTGTAGAATACAATTTCAACGTAAGCAGCGATGGAAGATAATAATTCTTCGAGCGATGACGAAATTCCTTATTCCCCTACAAGTCCTCAATCGGGTGGAAAAAAGCTGAAACTGAATGACGGCAGTTCACAGGATAGTATTAAAGAAACAGGTAAAACTTTCATCTCTGTATTGATTACAAAAAAAATGTGACGTAAAAAACTTCGTGTCCATTTTGATGTTTTTTTTAGTTGGTTCAACGAGTAAAGATGAGAATGTGGACAGTGGAGTGTCTGCTGATAAGTCTGAGAGCACCAGTAGCGATGATCGTGGTCAGGCCGCGACAGAGGGGCCTTCGAACGAGGTAGTGAACGTAGCCCCATCTGGCAGCAACGTGCGAGCGATCCTGCTGAATCTCAGACGTCCTAAATGGGGCAGAAACTACAGGAAACGAAAGACTCCAGACAGAGATTCGGACAGTAATGCCTCCTCAAGGGATTCAGACGACTTATCCACAGACGAGCCCATTGCACCTCCCAGAGTATTTGATGCTCTTTTGGATTCAGAAACAGAGAGTGATGATCTACGAAGATCGGTGGGAGAAAGTTTTAGTGGGTGAGTATGCTAGTTATATTACAATCGTACTGATATGATAAGAAATATTTAATTTGTAACAAGGTTTTTTTAGTGTAGTGTCGTTGTTTATTAATTTGTAGTTTAAAATACCCCTCATGACTTCTTGATAACCTTCTGATTGATAAATATGTCCAGTTATAGTAATTATGTTGAATAAGACAATCCTACACAGGAATTTATTTCCCACCTGTTAATTGGTTAAAATCAAACAATTTATTTCAAACATATTGTCCCTTTTATTTAAAAAGGCCAATATGAGTGCCAGTCATTTCAGGAACTCATCTATTGTAATATTTTACTAGAGGAAAGTATAAGGATGGCTCACCCTCTAATAAGTAGTTAGTTTATTTCAATTAATTGAAGCTATCTTATAAATGTAGTTGTGTTCATTAACTGCTTGATAAAACTATAGAAAATCAATTGTGTCTCATATATGGCATGCAATAATAAATAAGTAGTTCTTTATAGGGCATCCAAATAATTCCCCTGAATGAATTTTCATAGCAATTCTTTTCTATGAACAAATACCTTTAGAGTTGTACTAATTATGTACAATCACTTTGAGATATTATGGTTTTCAATCTTTCAGTGTTCCCTATAATTTTTTGTTACTACAAACTTATCAATTGCTCTTATTATTGCATAATAGATCCCTGGCTTATGTAATAATATATCAATTTCTTGTAACAACAAAATCATACTAAATGAATAAATCTAAATTGCATTATTATTCTAAAATAAAAACAGCTTGTTTTGTCATGGCATTTTAATTTGCCAAATGATAAAAGATTTTATCAACATTTATGGTATTTTTTATGCATATATTATGAAAAATTTTAACACACTAAAAGAGGTCAGATAATATTATTTACCAGTTGTATTGTAAAATTATTGTTTGCTGATATTATTTGGTAGATATTTTCCAGTTCAATCATGCAATGATTGTGATATTGAAAGACTAGTTACTTTTCAATCGCTCTTCCAAAGATATTTGTTAAAAAAAAAAAAAAACTGCTGTTACCCTATGCATGTTTCGATTAACATAAAACTTAAAAGCAGTTTAAGCGAATTAATTTTATAAATAAATGGGGCATCTTCTTAAATATATCCTTATTACTACCTAAAATAAACATGTCATCTTTATTTTAAATAATTGTTACATCTTTTTTTCTAATATCATCATCCTCAGAGCCTTTTTCCCAACTATGTTGGGGTCGGCTTCCAGTCTAACCGGATTCAGCTGAGTACCAGTGCTTTACAAGAAGCGACTGCCTATCTGACCTCCTCAACCCAGTTACCCGGGCAACCCGATACCCCTTGGTTAGACCGGTGTCAGACGTACTGGCTTCTGACAACCCGTAACGACTGCCAAGGATGTTTAATGACAGCCGGGACCTACTGTTTAACGTGCCATCCGAAACACAGTCAATGGTGTCTAAGATATACTTAGAAAGTACATACAAACTTAGAAAAGTTGCATTGGTACTTGCCTGACCTGGGATCGAACCCGCGCCCTCATACTTGAGAGGTTGGTCCTTTACCCACTAGGCCACCACAACTTCTAATAATCATTATTTTTTTTTTTTGAAATATTCATTGATGCCTGCAGTATAAAAATGTCTGATTAAAATAATTTAATAATAAATGTCTTCTCCCTGTGCCCGATATCGGTGCCCACCTATTTTTATACATTTTTTTTTATTAAATGTTTATAAATACGTTATTAAACAAATAAATGGGAGTATAAAAATGTCCTTTTTTCAGCTCAACAAGTACTTCAGACAGCAATGACAGTTACGAGTCAGACAACATGATAGACCTAAACTCTGGTGACACAGACACGGACGATGAGCTACAAGTGCACAGGACTGCGGACGATAATGAGACTGAGGAGAATAAGGGCAAACTCCCCCCTGTGCTGCTCAAGACAAGGCCAAAGCACAGCTATTTATTACTTAGAGGTAAATACAAATATGTTTTTACTACTGACCCGCCCCGGCTTCGCGCGGGTGCAATGCTGATCCTAAATTCTTCATTCACTCTATCTATCTATTAAAAAAACCGCATCAAAATCCGTTGCGTAGTTTTAAAGATTTTAGCATACATAGGGATATAGGGACAGAGAAAGCGACTTTGTTTTATACTATTTAATGATTCTTAAATCTAAATGATTTCAAAAATTCTCTGCTCACAACAAATAAATTATATTTTATCAACAGAAATAATAAACCGCGAGATGGGGCTGACATTTCCCTGCGGCAAGATCGCGCAAGAGGACCTCATGTTCGAACAAAGATTCTACGGGTCCTTACACTCGATCTACAGACTGAAGAAGCTACACCATCTCAACAAACACAGAGGCTGCGTTAATTCCATAAATTTTCATCCGGAAGGTATGTTCGCGTGTTCGTGGTCTTCGGTGTGTTCGCGCCAAGCTTTTTGGCGGCTAGCACAGCAAGAAAAAATATGTCAGGGTGCATCTACAGGCTGCAAGTAGCTTGCGCATGTCGAGGCACATGCGCAAGTAACATGCATCTTAAATACGTGCGAGACCAGCGATTCGCGCATGTACCAAAGCAAAAGACCAACTGCGTACTCTTGTCTGCGCTTAAATGCTTTTATACTGTAGGTATTTTTTTCTGCACAGCTGGCTGTTTACCTTATATGAGAACAGCAGCCGTGGCTGACAATTGGCTAGGACGCCATTATCATTACATTAGAGTAGCGTATAAGATATCTACATTTTATTAGTGTTTGGAGTGTAATTTTCTCTAATTTAGATCTAGTTTTCAATAAAACCCTTTAACTTGCACATCTATAATATTATATCTCTTGGGTAAACATAATAACGCTATGTTCTTACAATTACATGGACACAGATGGTTTTCGTTTTCTATTGTTTTGATATAATGTTTGATTCATTGATTCTATATTTATAGAACATATTTCATATCGACGCCAGCAGGTGTATTCATTCATATCGCTATCTATGAATACTAATATTATAAAGGTGAAGAGTTTTTTTATGTCTGTTTGCTTGAACTCGCTAACCTCGAGAACTATTGGTGCGATGTGAAGAATTCTTAGAGTGCCAGATACCTATTACATTTATCGAGGGAGCCTATAGTCCATTTAAATGCTAGTATATGAAGTACCCACGGAAGTTTTTTCGGTTTAGCATTGTCAAATGCCTATCTTTAAAAATCAAGCTCGACCCTATCTATACATTCCTTTTTAATTTCAGCCAGTAATTTTCATAATTATTTCTCAGGGCACCTCCTAGCGTCGGGGTCGGACGACACGAACGTGGTGGTATGGGATTGGGCCCGCAACACAGCCATACAGACGATCAAGACGGGCCACAAGTCTAACGTATTCCAAAGCAAGTTCCTCTTCCTCAACGCCAAGAGTCAGCTCAATATCGTCACTTGTGCTCGAGATGGACAGGTGAGAATTTAAAAGTTTTGTTGCTATAGTGAAAGTAGTATGGCTTTCCTTGTTTCCACTTTGATGTGGCCAACCAACCATGGTGATAATATTTTTTCTGAAAAGAATTGGCGAACTACGAGTCTGGTGGAATCTTTTTCTTTACATAAGACAGACAGATGTGTTGCTTCTTTTTTCTGGCAATTATACATAGCATAGGAACTGGTGAAGGCTAAGCTTTAAAATTAAAAAATAATTTGGACATTTAGTTTGATGAAAGAAAGCGTGGAGTGTTTAAGTAATGTTTTTGAGTGTGTCGGTGGCAGGTCCGGCTGCTGCAGTGCCACCCGAGCGGCGGCTCGACGGTGTCGCGGCGGCGGCTGGCGTCGCACTCGCGGGCGGCGCACAAGCTGCACGTCAGCGCCGCCGAGCCGCACCTCGTCATCTCCGCCGGCGAGGACGGGCTCGTCATGCAGTGCGATGTCAGAGATGAGCATGCTTCCAGGTACATACATAGCTACTACACTCAATACTCAATACTTTTATGCGTACCATAATGTTTACAGTTGCTGGTATACAGGTAATTCATGTCACAATTCAGTCACACTCCATTTCAGTAGGCACTTAACTCTGTGGGCCGAAAGTCTCGGGCTCCTTTCGTCTCCTAGGAGACAACCAAGGAACTACTTTCCAGAACTGGATAAAAAGTTGCAATGTCATACTCTAAAGGCGAAATTCTACCAGTGAAGCATGACACAATTTTTCTTCTTTGTTTACTCGCTTTTGCAAACAGAGGCAAATTACGTGCAACATTTCAATATGTCCAAGAAATTGCAACCTTTGTACGCATACTGGTAACGGCGTCCACGGCCGATTTCGGCCACGACCGTGCACAAAAATTTGCTTCAAACAAACAAAATCTTCAGATTTATAATTAGTACAGAATATGGATTATAAAGTTAGGATGTTTATTTATATTATCAATGTTATATACTCATTTCACTAACCTCTCTTCCAGACTATTCCAAGTGAAAGACCGTAGCGTGATCGTCCCGTTATACAGTGTGTGCGGTCACCCTGTAGAACCGAGAGAACTCATAGTGGCGGGCCGCGACAAGTACGTGCGAATGTACGACAGACGCAAGTGTACGCGGCCCCTTGCCTTATACTGCCCTACTGCCTTTAACGAACATGCTGTAAGTATTTACTGTCAAATTCTAGAGTATTTATTTATCAGTTTATGTACACATAAAAACACAGAGAAGAGTAAATAATAGAAAAAAATTGTACAAGGGCACAGCTTATCTCAAAAGAAATTTCTTCCAACAGGCCCGTTATGGGAGTATTTTTTAAGGGTAGGAATGTAAGTCGATAGTGGCGGGCCGCGACAAGTACAAGACAATTGGTCCAGAGCCCTTATGGCCTTTACAAATAAACAAATGAACAAATGTTTCCTCTTTATTCTAAAATATTAGTATGGATTACACAGCAAATTTTCTACAATTCCAGGGTACAGTAAAAAGGAAAGTGCGGCTATCGATGATGCACTTAACCTGCGCCGTGTACAACCACGACGGCTCGGAGATACTCGGCTCGTATAATGATGAAGATATATATCTGTTTGATGTCAAGAATGATGTTTTTGACAAGTTAGTATAGTTGGTTATTTATATTCTTAACTGATTTTTTGTGAATTCCTGGGTTTTGAAATGGCTAGTTCTGAGATCTTTAGTGATTTATTCCAGACAATTTTTTTTTTTTAATTTTCTCATCTTCCAGAGACAACGCCCACGATGACACTCGCGACGGATTCACGCACCGCTACAGCGGGCACCGCAACAGCGCCACCTTCAAAGGCGTCGCCTTCTTCGGGCCCAAGAGCCAGTTCATCGTCTCCGGCTCCGACTGCTCGTACATATACGTGTGGGACAAGAACACCGAGTCCATTGTGCAGTGGCTGCAAGGAGATCTTAATGGCGTGGTGAGTTTTCAGCTTCCAGTCTACCTGGATGCAGCTGAGTAGCAGTTTGCTACATTGAGCGGCTGCCTATCTGACCTCCACCACGCAGGTTCCCAGTTAACCCAGCACCTGTTGGTTTTCGGATTTTCTAATGCTCAAATTACTGTTTGGTAACTAGGAACAGTCATAACCATCGTCTACTAGCTTCCACCAGCGGTTTCTCCCACATTCTGAGGGAAATATTTGTTGTACTCGAATAAAAAGTTGCCTACCCAGATAAAAAGTAATAGTAAGACGAATAGTAAAGCATTGTGATGTACAAGCTGTATTACTGCCAAGTTTTGCTGCTTGCGCATGAAGAAGTAACAAACATACACTCACAAACTTTCGCCTTTATTATTGTTAAATATTATATTACTATTTCAGTGCATAAAAATATAATCCTCAGGTTATGATCTTCTTTGGGCTAGAATTACGTCAGTATAGATATGAGTTAAAAATAATAATTTTCTAGCCTTGCCTTTAACCAACTATTTTAGTGTCAGCGTCCAGTCTAACTGGATGCAAATGTACTTACAGTACTTCTGACCCTATTTATGATCTATCTACATACGCGCCTGTTACTTAGCCACGAATAAAACCGCTATATGCTTATTAAGAATTTTTCAATTAATTGTTACCGTTATATTTCCAGGTGAATTGTATAGAAGCCCACCCGCGGTGTCCGGTGCTGGCCACCAGTGGACTCGACAAAGACGTCAAGATCTGGATACCTAGGAGTCAAAATGATCCCACATACGAGGGGTTAGAAAAGGTAAAAACATTATTTAATTCCATTTATTGCTGTTCCTGATAGGCGTATACGCTCATTTAGTAAACGCGTATATGAAAACATTTTTAAAAGATCCTTCTAACATACATACACCACTTCCTAAGTGTTTTTGCTGGGAAGAAGCAATGGCGGAACAAACTCCCCAGCAACACAGGGAAATCACCCAACAAAAAAAATTGCATCAGAACACCTTTTATTTATATTCTGCCGCCAAATTCTAGACTACAATAACATTTTCTCGGTCAACAACCGATAAGGCAAAGCCTTAACAAAATATGTTTTAGACTGGATTTAATGGTCATTTACTCATTCAAGTAGGTTGGTATACGATATGGCAGACCTAAATGTTTATTTTTGTCCCTGCAAGCGCTTAAAACTTATAAACTTTTATCTATTTCTAACCTTACACTAAAATATGGGCGTGCCTGATAACCTATACAGTTTATCTAAACAAAAAAAACTACCGACTCCTAACAGTAGTAGTGCGTAAATAAAGCGGAATTACTGTTATGTTTCGCAATCGGTAAATTCTAGTACTAAAGGTAGATTACACAAGACTTCGCAATTTATCATATAACAACAATCGCAAGAGTTAACTGCCAGATAAGATACAATAGTAGTCCTGATAAACTTAATCTAGTTAGTTTGAAGTCACATCATGTTACAATGTTACTCGTCTATCCTACTAATATTATAAACTAGCTGATCCCGCGAACTTCGTATCGTTTAAACCTTCCCTGGACCTCTACAAACATTTTAAAACCAAAATCAGCTCAATCGGCCCAGCCGTTCTCGAGTTTTAATCAGACTAACGAACAACAATTCATTTTTATTTATATAGATTAGCGACCCGCTCCGGCTTCGCACGGGGTAACAGTATTTCCCCACTATTTAATGTATGTTATTATACATATAAACCTTCTTCTTTAATCACTCTAATCTATTGAAAAAAACCGCATCAAAATCCGTTGCGTAGTTTTGAAGATTTAAGTGTACAAAGGGACATACTTAGGGACAGAAAAAGCGACTTTGTTTTATACTATATAGTGATGCGAAAGTCCGTTTGTTTGCTACGCTTTCACGCAAAAACTACTTCGATAATCATGAAACTTTGTACAGATGTTCTTGGTGGTAGAAGAATGAACATAGGTTACTTTTTATCAACACACCACGCGGGCGAAGCCGCGGGCGGAAGCTTGTACTAATATAATATAGAGGAAACATTGTCTATTTGTGTCGTAAGGGTCCGTTCAAACAGACCGGCTCGGAGAGCATCGGCGCGCATTTTTCTTTTCACACAGACCGGAGCCGATCGCCTGCGCGAGCATTAAAGAACATGCAAACGGAGCCAAACGTCAAGAAAAAATACACGATCGGAGCCATCGGAGCGCATTCGAGCATTCTCAATGACAAAAGCAGTGCGCATGCAAAAATAAACCTTACTTCAAATACTAAGTACTAAATTTTCAACATGTTAAGAATTTGCTCTGCTCTCCGAGCCGGTCTGTCTGAACGGACCCAAAAGGCTCTGAAAGTTATCATCAGATTTAAGAAATTCTTTGACTGTTGGAAAGCTATAGGTACTCTTCTGAGTAACATAGGCTATATTTTATCCCGGTATGGGCAGTGGTTCCCACGGGACGCGAGTAAAACTGCGAGAATCAGCTAGTTTTAAATAAACATGCTAGTTTTTCAAACCGCATGATGTATGATAAGAACGCGAAGTGGCTAAATTAACGTAGTGGCTATATTAGGTTTTTGCAACGATAACACAATCTATTTTGCGGTCATGTTTTTAATAATTGTTTATTTATAAATGACTGTACAAATTAGAGATAAATGAGAGCTATTGTGACGAATTTGTAACATTTTGTATAAAGACACATTAGCGCAGCTAATCATGGGAATCAATATATTTGATATTTTCAGTCCTCTAAAATCTTCACAAGGCCCCCAACCGGTTCCCTGTCCGTGTCCCATGAATCATATGTATGATCAAAGTTGTCCTATTGCAGGGAGGTACCCTTGCGATCAAGTAATGACCCAAAATTAACACTTAAAATTAAACATTCCAGGTGGTGCGAGAAAACGGAGTGTCCCAGTTGCGAAGTCCGTTGTTCAACGATTTTTTACCTACACTATATAGCGCCTGGCGCGGCGAGAACAGACTGTTCAGCGACGACGACTCCGCGCCGCCGCTCGGCGGGAACATCGAGTTCGACGGCAACGTCTGCACCACCTTCTAACTGCTCACCACTCGACCAGAACTGCCTCAGCAGCCGAGGTGCCAGCACGGACAATCTCCTGAGAAAGTACCGCGCTAACATGCAGGTGTACGGGGGACGAGGAACGTTACTGTCTCCGCCCTTCTAAGCCTTCTCTGTACCCGATTTTGTTCTGTAATACCAAGAATCGTTTACAGATGTCTTAAGGAACACGATCGCCTCGGTAGTTCGTTTTGGTCATGCCCACCGTACGAGTTTAACCTAGAAGAAGGCGCCTGATCTTCCTGCATTATGGCATCTCCGCTTATCTTTCCTTACTCCGCGAACAGACCTTATTTACGGCGGGCACAGATTTAAACGCAGCGATAAAAAACTTTTTTGTTGTTATTTCCTTGTTGTTTTGTTTATGATTGGTTGGTTAGTGATGTAAGAATTTAGAGGTAGTAATAGTGCATTCATTGTATGTGGCCATTTTGTTTTTTAAATGTCCATTATTAATAAACGATCTATTTGTAAATTTTCTGCTGTAATAGAATATAATCTACAGATAGATGGCTTTTTAATAATGGGACTTGTGTACAGAATTTTATTCTGATCACGTGTTGTTTTTGTCTACAGTACCATAAATTAAAAAGCAGACTTGTACTTAGTGGTACAATGTGTAGAATATAAAGAATTACATTTCATAGTAGTGTATATTCTAACTGTGTATTTTAAAAAGCATTTTTGAATATATTACATCCTTTAATAAGGTCTCTTTGACAATGTAAACTTCGATTATGTAAAATATGGTACACGCTGCATTTAAATCTTGGCCTAAAAAACTTATAACTAGGCTATAAAGTTTTGTCTTCTAACTTTTCACTCACTATTTAGTTCAAATATTGTAAATGTAATGCCAAACATACACATGTTAATATTAGTTGTTTTTTTTATATATAGTTGTTGGACGCTTGTGGTTTTTGAAATATAAATGGGAAAGATTAAAGTTATTTATAAATATTCTGTTATCTTCAATATTTGAATGTCGTTGACCTAGTAACATGCCAATCATTTTTTGATAAATCTAAATATTAGCTGACTCATATCTAACACTTTTTTATAATAGCGCATAACCATAGTTATCTAATTATTTAATTTTCCGTAAACGTCTAAGCATGGGGTTACACAAAAACGTTAGCCGATTTAAATTTCGAATGCATGGTTGCCAGCTCAAATATTTCGAATCTGGCAATAAGGTTGCAATGAATGATTGAATAAAGGTCATGTGTAATCTCCGCACGTATTACGGCACTGCGCTGACGCAACTATGACTGGCCAGTTAGTCATGATGTATTTAAAATATATCTATTTACAAATGACCTGTACTATGTGCTAGATCTAGTGTACTCGTGTTTGTTTTCCGTTACAGACACGAGTAGTTTTTTTGCCTATTCTATCTCAAGGCTAAGCGATAATAGACGGTTTTAGAATATTTTCTATGTAAGTCTATGTGTAATTAACAAGAAAAGATGCTTAAAAGTTTACTTTTGTGTCTTGATGTCGTGCAGTATATTATCTATATAAACATAATTATTACATACATTTATCCTACATGTATATAAATAGAACGTAATATGAATAAAAGTACTTTTGTGTCTTTTGTATAATCATGTCTACATAGAGTTACTAATACATAAGAAAATTCAAATTTTTAATCGACGTGTTAAAAGTCAGATAGGAATGGTAATCCTGTAAGCAACTCCGTGAATTCAAGTTAGCAATTAGTTTAAGGAAAAACAGCACTCATTTCCTTTCCATACCATACATAAACGAAGCATAATTGAAAAGGAAATTTATGTGTCGCTACAGATAATATACATTTTAATAATGTAGCGTTACGATAGATGCAATTTCAACAAAGCATAGCTGTATGGAGTCCCAAAAATATATAAACACCACAAGCGTCCCATAGTTCGGTAGTTTTGAAGGTAAAACAATTTTATATTCTATAAATAATATGTATATGCCTGTGATATATTGATTTGATGGATATATTTGATTCATAAATTAGAAAATACTTTGTTTATTATTAGTTTTGAAGAAGAAATCATAAGCTAGTGGACGTAACGGATAGATGTGAATACAAAAATATGAATAATATCCTAAAAAAGTTACCTAATGAGAGTGTACGCAAAAATATCTTAGATGTATGGAATTTTCTAGAAAGAATGATCCAAAGTTTATAAATCCAGTTTAATAAGAATTTGCATACGCAAAAGGATTCCCGCTTGTTTAACCATTTCTCCTGTATGTAACTAAAATCTTTGTGTTAACTTGTAACATCCATAATGTAGATAAACGAATGGTTAGTAGTTTTATAACAGGGTAAATCCCGGACGGTATAATGATGTTGTGCCTACTATCGTGTTTTGTGCTATTTTGGTGTCAAGTAGCGAGAATAAGTTTCTATTGTACCAATAAATGCGCCGTTCAGGTAGTCTGACCACTGAGGTTCGTGTGTATAAAGCAGCTACAGGAAAAACACCATGTAGACTTTCAAAACTAGCACGGAACATGACACCGTCTCTCCTAATAACACTTTTTCACGTTACTTTCTTTTATTATTGTATTTTAATAAACTATAGTTTATATTTTAGACGTGACTTTTCAAGTATGCGAACGCCACTCATGTAAAAGGGCTAAACAATGTGTTCAAGACAAATCAATTCGTGTAAGTAAGAATTTATTTACAAATCGAATTGGGTTACAGATTAAATGTAAATAACGAATTTACCGTTACGTCTAAAATGTTTAGCGGATTTTTATATAAAGAATAATCTTTTTCTTTGCTACGTTTGCCACCGCTCATCTAGGTCATACGATTATATTTTAGTTCGAGTGTATTTTATTTATCGTTTACCGCCTCCCAATGTGTGTGGAGTAAAACATGTAAGGTTAGTCCCAATGTGTAAATAAATGATGATTTGAAATACTTTTCCTCTTTATTTTTTATTAATTGGCATAAGATTATCACAGTCCGAAATTAAATACTTACCTATTAATATAGTGACGTAAAAAGTCGACGTCCTGTTCAATAGGTAATCAATTTTCAAAATGGCGCCAAATACGATTTCGTAAAAATATCAAACCTTTTTATTATTGTCAGTTGATTAGAGATACAAACTATATGAAATTGGTATGATAATAAAATTTATGTTTATTCAGTAGTTCCGGGTGAGAAAGACTATCTAATTAGGACATCCTCAGGTAGGAAATAATAAAATCAATAAAGTCATTACACGGCGCGATAGCCAAAAGTAAGTATCCCTGTTTTTCTTTCCGATAAGTCAAATTGGTTGTTGTAAAAGCTCAATAAGATTATTTTTTGTATAACCTAACTGTTTTTTGCAAACATAACAATTTTAATTCTGCATTTCTGCAATTCTCAACTATTTTATCAAAATGAACTTTTTATTTTCCCGCTTTTCTATGCTGGATAACAGCGCTCGATGCGTCAAAATTTGGAACTAACTGAAGCCGACGCGATCTTATTATTTATCATTTCTCTGAATTAAAACCTTGTGGAGTAAAAATAATTTCAAAAACAAGATAACCATTAGTTTTAACATCATTTTAATAACTCGCTTTATAGCGCAATAGTAAAATAACCAAAATATAATTCAACATTTTTGCCCACATGCTAGTCATAGCTTGTTAATGGCGGACGATTTGGACCAATCAGAGTCGCGGCGTGCAGAAGCCCGCGCCATCTTCGTTTTCAAACTCATCTGACCGCTCGCTCACTCGCTCAGTCAGTCGCGCGTCGGACCCGGGCAGCCGTACAACTTAACTTACTAATTCTAGTAATTAACACCAAAATCAGAACAATCATGAGCACCAATGAAAATAACAGTGAAGTGGCCGTCGACAAGGTCGGCGATGAGAAGAAGGCGGACGCCAAAAGTGACCTAAAAGGAGCCAAAAGGGCAGCAGAGGTGAGTGCACATGTCAAACAAATGTATTCGTTATAATCGCTCGCCATTTTATTGAACGCTATTATAAAGGCTGCATTACACTAATTCTCCCTATATAAATGACCCTCGTAAATCATTCCACGTGTTAAACAGAGATCTATGTGTGTAGGCACGGGGACGATGCTGACTCTTACCGGCGTATTTTTGGATGTCATTTCTGTCGAGATATGCATTTTAGCGTGTGTGGGGAAATCGATGAGCCAATATCACGATACTTGCTGAAGTATCAAACGTATAAATTGTACCATAGGTAGTATATTTTCGCGGGGCACCACTTTTTTAGCTTTTGTTTACTCGTTTTCGATACGGAGGCATGACCTTGGAGAAAAAAAAACATGGCGCGGGAACGTACGCTGTCCTCATTGATGTGGTTATTATAGAAAACATGTCTATAAAGGTGTCGTAAGACCTACAAATAGTTTGGTATCGATTAATTTGCGTGGAAATAGTTATTTTAGACTTTCTCAGGGCTTGCGTTCATCGTAGCGTGACGCTAGATAGATGGGTAACATGGCCGGCGCGAATGTCAGTGTTTGAGTCGGATGGACTGTCACAACCGCCGCGCAAATGTTCTCGCCTTATCTACCAAGTATATTCTTATTATTATCCAATGCAATATACCAGACTGTCATGAGTTAGTCACGCTTAGGCCATTTGCACAATTGTTATTTTATTTCGGCGCTTAGGTACACTGAAAAGTAGTCAATGACCCGGCATTATTTGCATGTAGGTGTACAAGTAGTATACGTATCCTTTGTTCTAGTAGCACTTGTTAATAGCAAGCAGTCATGTGAACATTCATCGACTCCATGAATTAAGCGGGAATCTTGAATATTCTATATTTTGGCTAAAAATGGGAATAGTTTATATCTTCTGTCCTTTTCCCTCTAAATATCTCGTGTGCACGAGGACGCATGGCGTTTACGACTATTAAAGACGGCGTTGTATTATAGGTTAGCCTTGTCGTAATTCAGCCATCTAAAACGTGTATGTTAATGAACGACGCTACGAGGCAGTGTTTCACTACTATTTTGACGGTTTTCAGTTGTTTCGTTTGTATACGGCATCGCTTCTCGATCGGTTGGGTAGGTATGCGCGGTGACCGCGTTCCGTTCAACTTTGCCACGGGAAAAAGGGCCGTATGACGCCGGCCCCGTTCGACGGCGCTCTTTCCCCCACACAACAACTAATGACCCACGCTTCTTTATCGTTACGAATCTTTGTCACCTGCGTCTCATTATTATGCAGGTAACTTGCATCGTTTTTCCACAAAATGATCCATAAACAGCTCTCTCGGTGCATTCGAAATTGAAATAATATTGGCTAATGGCCAGTTATTACTTGTTTGATCTTGAGTACGTCAAGGCGTACCGCTTATTGTCATATAAGGTGTACGTAAACAATAAAAATACGGATTCCCGCCATTAATTTGTTACGTTTTTAGGAGAAAACGACGGAAGCGAAAAAGGCGCGAAAGGAAGAAAATGGCGGAGGCGGTGATGACGAGCCACACAGTGAAGAGGAAGACTTAGAGGGAGAGGGCGAGGGAGAGGAAGATGATGATGAAGAAGTAGAAGGTGAAGATGATGACGAAATTATTGGAGAGGGAGAGGACGACGATCTCGACGGCGAGGGTAAGTAGTCTTACACGATTGTTTAACTTACTCGCTTTGAGATTTATCACAGCGACTACGCTTATAGGCTCACACTATGTTTTAACATGTAATCATAAGCCAAACACGACATGTGCATAAACATACATGAGTCGGTAAGGTTATCATTTTCCTACGCGATCATCTTTAGCGAAAATTAAATGCAATTAATGACGATAACAGATTCTAAGTTGATATCATCAAAGAGGATTAAAAAAACATTTCAATGTTTTGTAAACAAGTAATTCGTGTACTCTCGTTTTAAAGATGTAAGTTAGTTAGATGTTTAGTTGGTATGATTGTCGCTTGTTTGTGACGCTAATCTGACGTGTTGGTTGTTACAGACGAGGAGGTGGAAGAGGAGCTACTCGGAGAGGAGGAGGAGGAGGATGCGTAATACGCCTCGTGCCTCTTTATGGACAATGTCACAGTGATGTGTTAGTGCTCGTGACGGCCCGGACTGGCGCGGCCTCGCCTCGCCTCAACTGTCCACACTCAGCGACAGCCCCAACTACAGGACACTAACAACAGTTGGGAACACGCGGGGCCGACAACGCTCCCACCTAAAACGGGTGCAGTTTTATTTAAATGACAAATGTAATTAATTAAGTCAAATTCAATGCAGATTTTCATTTTTTTACATTATTTAAGTTCGGTACTGAAAGCTGTATCTTTACTTTTTCGGCTCGTTAGCGAGCGTGTAATTAAGACTTAGTAGAATGCTGTTGAATTTTGTCATGAAATGTACAAATGTGTTTTTCGGAAGTAAACTTTATTCTAAGTGAAATCCGCTCTGTATTCTAAGGTCTACCTGTGAGCCCGTTGAATGGTGAAGTTGTGATATTTTTCTATGCAGTACGAACTTATCAGTTACTAAAATATAGAAGTAAGCCAGGTTTGGCATGTTATAGTAAATAAGCTATAAGTCACAAAGCTCAATTCTTCATTTTCTTGTTGTCGATGAGAGTTTGTGTGTACATATTTAGCATAAGTAAAGCCTGTGATTTTTATAATCAGTAATGTAACATAGTGTGAACGTTGCATTCAGGTTAATAGTTTTCTTTTATACAGAATATCCACAGCCGCGTTTCGATTACACAATCGTTTCCTCGTTCGACTCGATCGCGTGTTGGATCGAGTGATAAACTGATAACGAAATAAACCTTAGAAAATTAGTCATTTAGCGATAGAACCGGTACAGATGGGTACCGTCCAGGGCTACCGAGTCAGGACGAGGAAGCGTCACCTTTGGCCGGCGTCCGCAGCCGCACGAGACGCGGTTCTATTCCACACGTCCGTTTACTAGAAAAACATCACAATTTTGCCATTATCTCGCGCCCATCGCGCGCCGGCCGCCCGCTCTCTGTGCGACCGATAAAGAGAGCGCGACGGTCGCCGCCGCGCGATAGCGAATAATAAAAATATATCAAACCGGCCTGTAATTTTTGTCCATAACTGTTAATTAGGATAGACTCCAGCTCGGTACTCCAGTGTCTCACGGTGTGGAATAAGAGATTCCTAGGTTAAAGTGATTTAGTATGTAGGATGTACGTCATTTTTTATGAAAGGACGCCACGGGCGGGGCGGGGCGGCGGCGCGTGGCCTCGTTCGATTTGCCGGCGGCTCCGCGCCCGCTCGCCGCTCGCCCCGCACCACGACGCGGCGACGCGCTCTGTCGCGTGGAAAATCACCCGTTGTGCGCTGTACATCGCTGCTCCGGCTCGCTACTGGCCAGCCAGCGATGTACTCGCACCACCCGCCTAGACGCCGATCGTCACATGAGCGTTTTTAACCGACTTCCCAAAAAGGAGGAGGTTCTCAATTCGGCCGGTATGTTTTTTTTTTTTTTCTATGTATGTACATCGATTACGCCGAGGTTTATAGACCGATTTACGTGATTCTTTTTTTGTTCGACGCGGAATAGCTGCCAAATGGTCCCATAGTCATCAGGTCAGGGATCTGATGGTGGAAACCCTGAGAAATTGAGGGCAACTTTCGAAAGTTGTAAGCATACATAGGGTTAAACCTTGACACCCATATGTATGTCTGATAGCACTATTCAACAGTAAAGGTTTGGAGCTGACCTGATGATGGAGACCAAAGAAGGTCGAGGGAACTCGACAACTGAGTCTGTAAACTACCTCGTGTTTGGGCTTATATTATTCGTATTGATGAGACCTTTGCAACAGTGAAGGTTTGGAGCTGACCTGATGATGGAGACCAGAGAAGGTCGAGGGAGCTCGACAACTGAAAATGAAAACTACCTCGTGTTTGGGCTTATATTCTTCGTATCAATGAGAACTTTCTAGTTATGTGGATAGTGACCCATTCGTTTCACTGAAAAGCTGAAAATAAAAAACTTTTTTACAAAAAAATATAACCGACTTCCCAAAGCAAAAAAAAACTAATTTTAGGTGCATCGGCCTAGAAGTCGGTGGCAAAATTAACTCAGGGACATCCATTAGACACCGACTTCTAGGCCGATGCACCTAAAATTAGTTTTTTTTTGCTTTGGGAAGTCGGTTATATTTTTTTGTAAAAAAGTTTTTTTTTGATACTTCTTGTTGAATCCGTTTTCACTCCGTTCAGTCTTTCGCGGGGCGTCGGTGTGCCGACACCTATTTCAGATGACTTATGATTAAGCATCCGGCCCCGGCGGAAATGACGAGATGTTTTAAAAAGCATTTAGCTAATAAATTGTTCCATTCGCGATCGAATACCAAAGGGAGCAAAGATAAAGATGTTTTCATTAGAGAAAATTGACATGGAAATCAATAAAATTATCTTATGAGTAAATCTTATTGTCCCGCCTTTTCATTTTTTTTGTGGTAAGAATGAGCTGTCGCATATTTGTACTATGTACGACTTATGTGAATACCTTAGTACGATTTTATTTATTTGTGATGTTGAACACTATTGATTTTCTACAATGGACGAAATGTAAATACAACCGATTTAAGTAAAAAGTTATTTTGTTTTTAAGCTTATTTATTTGTCCCACAGTATCGGATTGAATATTCCCGAATGTGAAATTCTCAATTTCAAGAGCCGATTATGATGACGTTATAGATAGCGTTATAAAAATAAATATGGCGCATGTCTTGAGAAGCGCAATTCATTGGGTAGTGTTCATACAATACATTTAGTTCAAGATATCAATTTTGTTCTTCCGAGATGCATTTAACGAGGGGTGGCCAAAAACTCGCTTCCCCTTCTAAAAAGAAACCCTACCTACCCTTATTTTGAGAGTCACCACAACTTCCGGCTGATTATATAACACAAGTTAGGTACCTAATATACAATATATTCAGGTAACTGCTAACTAAACTGTTATCGAAATGCTAACCAGCCAGGCAAGCAGATACCTAGGTATAGCCTAAATCAAAATTCCGAATTTCAAAACTTGCTTAGTCGGTATCAAAAAGTGGAAATAGGTAAGTTTATAAGCGTGGCTCGTAGGCACTCGTAGGTATCCAGCATAGAGATAACGGTAAGCTATCGTGTGAATACAGCCTTGGATCTGTGGGAACCTCCTACTAGCGCCATCTATCGCGAAACATTTGTAAACAAAGTTAATGCACTTTATGACAGATGGCGCCACTCGTTATACAACGAAGGTTGATAAGGTACATTGATTCAAAACTTCCGGTTAATTACATAGATGGCTCTAGTAGGCAAATTTCAGCGCTTTATTGAATTTAACACCGAGTACCGAGAAACTTAAGTTAGGTATTTATAATAATATACTTTTTTACGTGGTTGTTTATTCGGATCTTGTCCATACCTATGTACCTTCAAACGAGAAACAAAGTTTCACGTAGGTAATGCACTATTCATAAATTTTTCAAAAGGTACCTAAGTACGTATCTAAAAAAAATGTTTCCGATTGCTTAGACTTATGAAATGATAAAATATAATTAGCCAGAGCGCATAGCTACCAAAACATTCTGAATTAAACATTTTTCTACTAAAACTACAAATTATTTACCTTAGGTACATGTCGTAACAAGATTTTGCAAAAAATCAAATCGACTTCAAAACAAATCACAGCACTGATAAAAGATCGTGATAGGATAGTTTTAACACAAGGACAAGTTTAGTAGAAAAACAACTACAAATCAATGTTATTAATATTTGAATAGAGAAGAAAATTCAACTGTTTTGAATTTGACATTACTTTAGAAGTGCCGAAAAGCCACAGACCACAGATTATAGAGATCACAGAGAAGAACATATTAGGGTGGTATTACATCTGTTAACAATCTTGAAACCAGTTTTTCTTTTTATAACTTTTATAAGATTTTATAAAAGAATGTCATTGATATTTTCCACGATTTATTGCTTGCAAATTGATAATATCAATTTGCAAGCAATAAATGTATATTATACATTTCATTAATATTTGGGATCATCGGTGTTTCTAGTCAGTATATTTAGGTAATGAAGATTTCAAAATGATATTGGATTGGAACAGATATCGGAAAAGTGGTAAACACTCACACGCTATTGTTTTCACCACACCATACCTTATATCTTGTTTAAGCAACTAGGTACTTCTTCTCTGAATGTGTGTAAGTATAAGGTACCGACTATTTTTATAATAATATTGTAAGACAGAAAATACATTGGATGCAGAATAAAATGTTTGTATTTAAATGTACTTTTTCATTTTACCGTAACAACACAGAACTAATAATGAACGGCATGAGCATTTAAACTGACTCTAGGTATTTATTTAGATGCTATAAACTTGTCACTACTTATGTTATCTTAGGGATTCTTTTACAAACGTACTTTTTAAATCCGACGCGCTTTTCGAGGAACAACATTTATTGGCCAGACTACATAACTGTAAGCCATACTAAACAATAGTGCCGTCTCCAAATACGGGTCGCATCACAATGACGACAGGCCACAACAAAGGATAATATTATAACTCGGTTAAATTGAGAAACACTTTTACCATTCCAGACTTCTACTAAAAAGATGGCGTTTGCAATAAGCCGATTAATTGGCTCAAATGTTTGTGACAAATATGTGCATAGGGATTTGGCTTTGATTCAGCGCAGTACCAACAGAACAGGCAGCAATAATTTTAGTTCATTTTATGCCGCGAGCGAGAACTTACGTCTGTTCGTTTCGTCCTTGTGAAGTGCATTCACTTTTCGTGTGTATATTTGTAAATTAAACTGACCTTTGTGCTCCAAGTTTTACTGTCAAATTGACATAAAAATTATGTTTAGTGTGTCCGAAGTTCCCATCGTGATATTATTAGGTCTATGAACAATTTTTGCCAAGCAAAATGTGATGAACGGATGATTGTGTAGCTAAACAAGTTTTCAGTTATCGATAAAAAGGTAAAATATATTTTGTTATTAAGGTAAATATTTTGTAACTTTATTACTACTGTTTATAAAAAAATAAATTACTACCTAACTAAAAAAAAACATATTTATAAATATAGGTTCTTGATAGCCATACAACATAGTTAGGTAAACACTTAAAAATATAGGAAATTAACGTTTAGGATCTTTTTTTTAGTACAAAATTTTACGAAATACCGGGAAATTCAAAATGTGTCAGGATTTTGCAAAGCGCCCTTGAGCGGGCGTTGTAAACACGAAGTCCTACGTTCTGTCAATATATTATCGATCACATAATAAGGACTCAATTATTTACTGCATTGTCAGGTACCATACAAATTAAAGGGAAAGATTATATCAGTAGGAAATCTAAATGTATAGGAAAAAACTATACCTACTTCTATGAACTTCTTCGTTGAACTAGTAAATTCAACAATAATAAGATCGCCGTATTGATCAAGTCTCCAGGAAAACGTCAAAGACAATAGATTACTTATACCTAGACGGAATTGCAATAGAGCGCAAATAACAAGACTAATCAATTCATTACTGCTTATGGAAGGACGCATGAGTCAATCTGCGCAGCTTCGTTACAGTTTTTGCGAAAAAAAGTAGCGTTATTACCTACATATTGTGTTATCATTTGATGTGGGCTTTGATAACATGGTTAATTAGTTCTTTGTGACTCATCACAACAACATTTCACCAGGTTATTGCAATCATTGATTACTTTTTTGGTGCATTTGTCATTTATATCAGCCAGTACAAAAATGCTGTTTTCCCTTGAAAATTGACAGCTGTCAACTTCACATGAAATTCAATCATATACCTAGTTATCGGCACGGATATTGAGCCCTGACCTTCACCTGCGCAGAAGCGATTTATTGGTTTATTGCCTTATGTGTACACTGTGTACAGTGCGCAAAGCGATCCCCACTCTTCCGCTGAGAGCTCAATATCCGTGCCGATAACTATACTTCCGTTTCATGTGAAACTACCTTTATGATAGGCTGATAGTCAAGACAGCAATCTCTTGAGAAAATCCATGTTGCTGAATTTAGGAATATCCTTTCAGTAAATGTTAGTTAGACCCTCTCGTAATAACAATAGCATATCTATTGTTATTCTATGACTTTTGTTATTGTTTGACTCAGCTTTTGTTGCTACTAGCTTATCGGATTAATGCCAGTATTGGATATCGACCGATATCTGATACCGTGACAAAGAAAGTTAAGTAGGTACTTACATTATTTTATCGAAGCACCTATTTTATAAGGTTTACACAATGGCTTGTGTTGTTTATGTATTTTGTTTGTTTCAATTTCGATATGTTTTGGACACCATAGGTACCTGCTACGGGAAGGAAGGTACCTACAGTGCTACAGTCTATAGACTTAGGATCCTACTACCTTTTGATAGATTGGCAATGCGTGGCAGAACTATATTTGGGATGACCAAGATATCAGTCTAAAACACGGCCACATTAGAGGCTTCTAGTCGAAAGTCTAAAAGTCCCTCGTTCTTTTTAACAGAAAAAAGGACTTAACAAATATCAATCTTCTTATTAAGTACTAGCTTCTGCCAGCGGTTTCACCCGCATCCCGTGGGAACTACTTCCCGTACCGGAATAAAAAGTAGCCTATAGCCTTCCTCGATAAATGGGCTATCTAACACTGAAAGAAATTTTCAAATCGGACCAGTAGTTCCTGAGATTAGCGCGTTCAAACAAACAAACAAACAAACTCTTCAGCTTTATAATATTAGTATAGATATGTAATAGGAATATTTTTGCATCCATTAACACAATTGACACATTTTACAGCTCACGATCATTTACACTCTAAAAAACCTTGGTTAGAAGTTATCGCTGTTGCTTAACTAATCACTAATGATAATATCACGGATTCATGGTTCTTATTTAACGTTTGGCAGAACAAAATGTCAAGAACTAGCCTTGACGCCACAGTGATTTGAAGATTTCAATTGTGTAACTTCTGAAATTACTTTGATTGACTTTTATTGAAATAGATTGCTTTTCAGATGTTTTTTGATGCCGCTCTGACTTCGTTTTGTCAATCGTATCGTATGGCTTGCCTGCCCACTGTGGAAACCCTGGTACCTTGTAATCTATAATCTGTGTCCTGATATCGATGGTATCATTTGCCTAACATACTCATGTCTAACTTAAGCATTGGGTACCCTATGTTAGGCAAATGAAAAACATTAATTAGAATATCATTGAATTTCGATACTTTTTTGAAAATGACCCAAACTATTACGGTACGACCATCAAAAATCTTGTTAAATATGACGTGATCAAGTAATATCGCGTATTTATCAACAAGAGATGCCATAAATTGTGAAATAGTCAAACTACTTGGTTAAATCAGCAGTGCAAAAGTTGCCTTGACAAAAACTGGAATAATAAAGCAGTTTTCGTTGCCTAGGCCTTAAGCTAAATTTGTATGCTCAAAGCATAGCAATAAATAAAAAATTCATATGTTTATTAGTAAGTCAGGTAATATTTGTAACTGGGTCAAAGCTATCTTGCACAATTTTGGTTCGTTATTCGTGTTTGTTGTTGTTCTTCATCTGTCAAGATTTTTGCACGGAGTTTATACTTTGGCTTATTTGAATGACCTTTGCCTAATAAAAACTGCAGTCATTAAACTCTGTTATCTATGTTTGTTACACTTTCATACCTAGTTAAATTCAACCAATATGAACGAAAATATAAAACTTGGTGAGCTGCAGGACCTCGACGCGTCACCGTTTTGACAGCCAGCGCACCTTTTAATAGCACTTTTGACTCAAAGAATCAAATCATCATCAGATCAAAGAATTTGATATCAATCAAAAATATTTACTTTTTTTTCTCTAAGCGTTTCATTTTATGAAACTATATTTTCTTTTCATCTCTCTACCTACGATTTAAATGAAGTAAGGGTCAAATATACTTAGACACCTACTGTGAAGAAAACTGTCTTGAAAAGGTCATAATACCTACTATTAGTTAGAACATATGTTTGCACAGTATATGTTAATTTATAAAGCGCAAACAACGTAGGTACCTACCTGTAATTTACTATGCAAAATCGCTCGATTTCCGTGTCACCAATGTCGGAACAAATTCCCGTAGCATGTTAGGTTGACGGCTAAAGAATTACCAAGAAGGCTCTATTTTCACGAACACTTTTTAACTAAACCACGGACTAGTAAAAAAAGTAAGGACTCCGCGTCACCTACATAAAAGTGAAGCACCCAAAACAAGCCGGCTCCGTGTAAATACGAACCTACACGCACACACTTACATAAACATAAGCCGATAGACCGCCATTACGCTCGCGACCATCATCGGTGACAGTTCATATTTTACGCGTATAAAAAATTGACATAATGCCGTCATGTGTCGTGAAATGGTGCAAAAATAATACCACTTTACACAAAAAGTGCCAAGGGATTACTTTTCACAGGTAAGCCAGTACTAATAACATTATTTTCTGTCCTTTTTTAAATAAAAATGATAACAATATTTGGAACACAAAAATAGCCAGTGTGGCCACGAAAAAAATAAGGACTTTACCCGAAAAAGTGGGTAATCCATAATGTTCTTGGTAGATACATTTTCTTTATTTCTTTGTAGGTTTCCTACCGGAAATGAACCTTGGAAAAATGATTGGGTGAGAATAATAAGGAACTCTAGAGGTCAAGAAGATTGGACCTCAACCAAGAGTAGTGTGGTATGCAGCATACATTTTGATCAAAATGATTTATATACCACGTCAAAAGGACGCCATAGTTCGCAGCTTTCTGATTATATTTGTCTACTATTACGTTTATAACACTCTCACTCACATTAATTAAAAAAAGTTAACATTATTACCTATTCAATAAAAAAAGACCAAAGTTATACATGAAATACGGTAGTAAGCCATCGCGCTTGAATACTGAATCATGCTACAAGGATCATTTTTGTGCAACGATCGCCGCGATCGCGGATCGCGACGCGGCGCGTGGGCTGCGCGAGCTTCATACAATATTGAGCTGTTGATGCGATTGATGCGAATAGTAGAACATTGTTACGATTAGGATTACCGAATGTACTTATTTTATTATGTTTTTTTTGTGTTGGTAGATGGCCTTACTTACGTGTCAATTTTCAATTTCATTTTCACTTGCATTTTTATTTTATTTTATAAGTACTTTGAAAATAAATCACTCAAACGCACATTGTATTATTATTATTAATTGTATTTTTTTGTATTTTTTTTCTAAAATCTACCTCCATATTTATTGCACACCGATGGCAAAGAAGCAAATTAATTATATTATTACTTCCTTTTACTTTTCTTTACATTCAGATGAAACCAAAAAAACTGAAACTCAACCAAGATAATTATAGGTAAGTAATTTATATCGCCATTCCGATATCAGATTGGAGGCTCACCAATTTCTTTTTATTTAAACTGTGTGTGTCAGAAACCCGTCACTTTGATACACACAATGATGGGAGAATTATTTGTTAGCTGGCATCCCCGTAACGCATACATTGACAGAACAAAAGTTGCTTCACTTTCTAGTATCGCGGCGCGGAGTCCTTACTTTTTTTACTAGTCCGTGAACTAAACATAGTTAAGGATAATCGGATTAGTAGGATTAGAGGCCCAATCGGTGTTAGCTGGGTAAAGATTCGTAATCGAAGACGAACGATAGAAAATATCCTGTAATTCAATTTAAGAACTAAAAATTTAATCCTAAAAAAGAATTGCCTGTCCTAATCAAAATGCTCAAAGACATTTTTTCCAGTCAAAGAATGTTCAAAATATTCAATTTTACTACCTACATAAACTTATTCGTAGCTGTATCTTGAAATTAAATGAGGACCTACCTAGCGTTTCACGGAAGAGATGACTGATGTTTAACTCAGCAGACTCAGCTAATATTATATTACAAGCTGCAGCTTTCTCGCGTTGCAAACATCTGTTCCGATTTTCCAAGTAGCACTGTAATAACTGTAAATGCTAGTGATGTTCCACCCTACAAGAGTATCGATAGCACAATGTCATATTGTTGCTTCTTGCTTGCTTGATCAGATAATCTTTGTTGGTCAAAAAAATATATGTGTCGGAGATGGTCAATAGTACGGACACTAAACGAGACGCAAGCGCGCCATCTGGTGGCATTTCCGGTGAAACAACATTTTGGCGCGCTTGGCAGAGTCGTGGTGGTCAGCGTGGCGTCGGCGGAGCTCAGTCTTGACAGTCTTCGTTGAGTCGCCGTGTGGCACACATCTCGGAACTGCCTTACGTCACGTTTAGTGTACCTAGTGTTATAACTTAGTGTTGTAGTACCGTTGTAGATCCGTATTGTAAAGTGTTAAGATTATTGTAATGTCTATCGTATGGTAAGGTTCTTCTAACCTAACAGACAGACATGTGTTGCTGGGGAGTTTGTTCCGCCACTTCTTCTCCCCAGCCAAAACACATAGGAAGTGGCGAAGGGCGGGCGTTTTGGGGGCTGTCTTTTGTTCCGAATAATTTGAATAAACGTTTTTGAGTTGAGAGTTCTTTTGAGTTATCTCTTTGTGCGATTACCCTAGCTGGTGTCGGACAATAGCGCCATCCTGATGTTCGCCCATCCGACATATGTATATTTACCTGTTTACTTATAAGAATATTAGCTAATAATTAGAACGTAATGTCAATATGTAAGAATACTAAATTAATTTTATGCGCGACTCAGCTTATTATAAGGCTTACATTACGTATTTATGATTGTACTAAAGTTCATTAAATTTCAATAAATCTTTTTGCTATTAAAATTTAAGTTACATCGTCAGAACCGGTATAGGCAGGAATTGACCTTGCGTGCGTAACACCAGTTAACTAAGTTCTGATAATGGCTTATAAAAATAATTAATCGCTGTCATCAATTGTCGATATGGTGAAAGGAGGGCGTTTTGTAAATTTGACGTAAAAATGTGCTAAAAACTAGCTTAGTTTCAACAAACGTTTTTGACTTTGATAAAAACTTTCTCTCAGTCAAAGTTCGATGTTTCAGGACAACACTAGTTGCGGTGCAGTTGCAATGGCCGATATTATGAAAGTGCATTAAAGTGCATCCACTCTCGCTGTCTATTGCTAATGATTTGTTTGTTTGTAGGTATATCCAGTTTTAATCTATATTTTTTTATCTAGTTTTATCTAATGGGATATCTCAGTAGCGTTCGTGTTCAATCTTAGGCAATTTTCACGGGACTTAAATAATGAGAAAATAAACTGGGAAAATGTCGATGTATTTGTAGCTTACAGACTGATTGTCTATGTCTTTGGTGCAAAACGGTGTTAAGCCTTTTTGGTACGCTAGTTTAATCTTATCTTTATCATCTTAGTTGATGTAATTCTATTCAAGATTATCAAAAAAATGAAACTTTTGAACAGGTTTGAGATCTCAGATTATTGCAAAAATCTTGTTTGGTCTGCCTTGAAAAGTTTGAGATTGCATGGCATGCAACTTGAAAGTGTGCATTCGAGTGACTTACCTCTGGCGACCTTGAAGTTGACATGTATAAACAAGAATATTCAACCATGCATTTGTTAGTCAGATGTAAGATACAAGCAAAATTACATTAATTATGTATCATATAATCATGTGTGCATCCATCTTAATTAATGTTTTGTAATATCAGTTATACCTAACTTTCAATTTTCTGAATTGGCATCTCGGAGTTTAGGCCAAGAACGAGTGGTTTTAAATGTCCATTTAGTTGAGTAAGCTAGGAGGCGTATTTACAGTATGTACATGGCTAGTACGCAAGCGTGTGAAACTAGTCGCGAATAGATTGGAATTCACTTTTTATACAAAGTCTTCCGATGTATACAGCAGCAGTACGCAAATACTCGCATATATTTTGTAGTGGCCAAAGTAACTTGCTTTGTTCCATAATATACAGTGCTAGTCCGCATGCAAACTAATCGTGTATACCTACATGGGAATAGGCGCGAAAAACTTTACGATTCCAATCTATTCGCGAGCAGTTGCATGCTCGCCATTTTGATTAAAACACGACCTAGCATTTAATTTAAATAATAATAATTCTCGTTCAATTAAAAAACATTGTATTAAAAATTGAAGTTAGTGACGAAAACGAATCGCTGCAAAACCGACTCCACGTAGTCTTGTCTGCCCTACCCCTAGAGTGCAATTCAAAACCGAGTAGGAGCGGAGGGGCGAGGCGGCCTGCGAGCTGAGGCGCAGGTAGTTTTAACGCCCGCCGACGCGGCTGAGGCTGGCCGGCAGAGCCGGCCAACTAGCCGAAGCTGCTGTGGTGAGCGTGAAAACCATCTGCGACGATAAGCTCGCATGGGACCGCCGGAGCCCCGTAGCACCGGAGCCGTGACAGAAGCGATGCTTGCTGCATGTTGCTTGTTTACATTTTAAACGTACTGAGTTAAAAAATTAGAAGCTAATTAAATATATTTTATGACTAGCTTCTGCCAGCGACTTCGTCCGCGTTAGATTCGGACTTTATGCAAAGAGAGGAAAAAATCCTACGCACCTAACCTACTACCACTTTACCTAAAAATAAATAAAATGTAAACTATTAATCATTTGTAATTTGAACGAATATTTAAACACTAACAAAATAACTACCTACCTATTTTTATAAAATAACAACAAAAGAAAGTACAAAAAAATATTATTATAGATTATTATTATAAAATAACAAAAAAAATAATTACTTAAAGTCGCGCTGCAAGGTTTGTTTATATCAATTATTGTCAGTCAATAAGGTCGAAAACTCTGAACGTCTATTCGCATCAACGGCCAAATATTGTATAGCTCGCGCAGCCACCGCGCCGCGAGCCGCGTCGAGCTCGGCATCCGTTTCACAAAAATGACCCTTGTAGCATGATTCGTTATCCACGCGCGATGGCTTATTACCGTATTTCATGTATAACTTTGGTGTTACTTTACCGATTTACATGATTCTTTTTTTATTGAATAGGTAATAATGTAAACTTTTTTAAACTTTTTTAAATTAGTATGAGTGGGAGTGTTGATAAATGTAATAGCAGCCAAATATAATCAGAAAGCTCCGGACTGCTAAGCTATCGAAAGTTACACGTATTATTGTGAGTCAACCATAAGAGATAGACATATGCTGTCATGGGATATTTTTTACATAATTTTAAGGAAAACATTTCCGTCATACATGTTTTCTGTGTAGCTTTAACCATTAAGGCTGCACACGCGACGGAAACTTAAAAAATGGAGTAACTTCTCCCGTTTTCCCAACATTTCCTTTCACTGCTCTGCTCCTATTGATCGTAGCGTGATGAAAAGTATCCTATAACCTGCCCAGGAGTATGAAGAATCATTGTACCAAGTTTCGTTGAAATCCGTCAAGTAGTTTTTGTTTCCATAACGAACATACAGACAGACAGACAGACAGACAAAAATTTTACTGATTGCATTTTTGGCATCAGTATCGATCACTAATCACCCCCTAATAGTTATTTTGGAAATATATTCAATGTACAGAATTGACCTCTCTACAGATTTATTATAAGTATAGATGTCATTTAATAGTATTTTAGAAGTTTACTGTTAGAATGCCTGCTATAGTTACCGGCACGTAACTTGGCAAGAATCGTGAGATGAAAACAGGTCCTATTTTTTTCAAGCATACATAATCGCCAATAAATTATGTCAATAACCATAGAATAATGCACAAGCAATAACAGGGACCACTTTTTTGTATAATTTAGTGCACTATGAGCGAGCTCACACTTATTAAAGGTCCCAAATCCTTGCCAAGTTATATGCCGGCTACTATACTTTAGATGCAAAAAATATTCATCATGCTGAGTGTTTAGAGTGGTTTACTTAGAAGATTACTAGTGGCTAAGATAGTATTATTTAGATGCTCGTTAATTGTTTTTATGAATAAATAAATAAATTGTGGCTGACTTAATAATTTAGAAGGCAACATACATTTTTGGGGGTGAATAATGATATTAAAAAGAAGCCTGTTTAATTAGCATTTTTAATAAACAAACTCAGATTCAAAAGCCATTTTTATTTATCGCTTTACCTAATATTAATTTTGTATAGTTAAATTTGACCGTGTATAAATTGGAAAGATGCATGTGCACGTCTAAGCTACAAAATATACGCGAGCAGTACGCAAAATTCGTGTATACTTTGAAATCACAAATTAAAAAACAGCATTACAAAATATCAGCGAGCAGTTTCCTATGGATGCGTTTTGGCTATGTACACTCTGTAAATACGCAGCTAGGAGACCTTTTTGCGGATATTTAAGCAAGCTAGTTCCACAAAGACAAGCCATTAAAAACATATGCTAATAACAATGTTAAATAGTAGGTAACTTACGGTAAAAGAAACAAAGTTGCACCATCTTGTGAGAGTCTTGGCTCATCTCTAAGAAGCAATGACATCTTTCAACATGCAGAACATGGATAAATGGATAAGATAGACATTAGCTTTTTTTTTGTAATAATGCGATACTAATTTTGCAATTAAACTGGGCAAAGGGATAAAAGGGACGCTCCCTTTGTGTTTTTAATTAGTAGTGGAATAGAAGTTCAAAGTAAAAGCTCCACCATTTTTGAAATATTGTTTTGTTATTTGCCAGTAATAATTAAGGGACAGGTAAGTTTTCAAAAAGATTATATTTAAATTATTTTTGTGTTCTAGCAGTCAGCACAAACCTGGTGTGACTTTCAAGCTAGGATTTGTAGCGACATCGAAAGCAAGGCTTTTCCTTAAAGTTCATTTCCTTTACATAGGTCTTTAAAAATGAATTTAACAGGATACTTGTTTATTTTTTATTTTTTTAATATTCAGTTGCTTATTTTTAATTAGTATCATGCTATGAGTATGAGTCAAAACCTATGGAACTTAGGTAAAGTCGAAAGATGCTCAAAAAATAACAATATAACACCTGAAACAATTAACCGTTACCAACACATAAACTTGGGCATAGTCGTTAAACAACCGTTAAATAATTTTTGATCGCCTTTAAGTTCAAGTTCAAGGGTACCAGCATTGTTGCGTGAATAGGAATACCTACTCGTCGCTTTTGTTAGATTTGATTGTTCTTTTGTGAGGTTTAATTACACTAAACTTCTCTAAAGCAATACAGTGCGCGTACCTATACAAAAAAAAAAAGACTAAGTATGACAACGATTAAATTCTTTACTAGCTCGACTAATTTGTTATCTCCTTCCTTCGAGGTCTAGAGTCTAAAACTATTTCCGGATAACGCGGATACTTACAAGAATTTTCTTTCACCCAATCAATCAATTTTTTTTTCCGATTTTACTTTCATTCCAATTGTATGTTTCCATCAAATATAAATTTTATTATAATTTTTATTTAATTTTATTTCATCTTACTTATAACGAATCGATATTCGGACTGGATCTTCCCATAAATGATATTATCAGCTCTTTACTATTCCACATGAGTAAAACCTTGTTGGTATATCATATAGAGTAGATCGCGTCTCTTAAGTCTATGTTCTTCTTTGGAATAAGCCGGAAAACTAGCTCCTTCCAAATTAGAACAGTTCCATATACAGGGGCGTAGCTACCGCCGTATCTGCCGTATCAATTATACGGGGCCCCCGGGCCACGGGGGCCCCAAAAGTGTGTAAAGAAAAAAATAAAAACTTTTTAATTTATATTATTTTACAAATGTCGAAATTCTATAAAGCGATTCCAACAAATGATTTAATAAATCAGCTTTCCGAAAACAAGGCAAGGAGAGTGAATATTTAAAGTTTTTTATTTGTAAAATGGTTTTAAATTATGTTATGATAAATAAATATTTCTTTTCACATTTTTTTTTCTGAAAAATCTTTACCCCCATATAAGGGCCTCCAAACAATTTTTTTATACGGGGCCTCGACAAGCCACGCTACGCCACTGTCCATATAAATTGATTTAGCTACCGCTTCCGTCTGTCTAGTTTGGGTTTCATGATTACATTGGTTGTGACTACTAAATTATGTAATAAAGACTCATCACAGATTAAATATTGGTCCTTTGCAGATTTTCACAAGCTGAAATATTCTAATAGAATCGCGCAGAGTTTCTGTGAAGATCTTGAACATTTTTGACAAAAATGTAATCTTTATATTTTGGCTCTTGGTCCCTCCTCTGAAAAAAGTATATCTACTATGTATACCTAGGTATTTGGAAAAAATATAGATAACGAATTCAATCGATAAGATATCGATTAAATCGAATAAGGTTGTCCTTTTCCTAACTGAGCGGTTCATGACCCTTATTGTTTCTATTTTGAGACACCGAGATAGCAATCAGCCAATTCAATAGTATTGTTTCATAAAAATTGTGAGAATTCTTGCAAAAATATTGTGGACTTTGGATATTGTATAATAATTACTTAATTCATAATTGATGTGGTAAGGTTACCTTTTATGCTTTAGCTATATTTTGAATAATGAGGTGAAAACCTTGAAAATATTTTTTAAATTATAATTAATGGAAGCCAAATGACAAAATATTTTTAAATTATTTAGGTACTCTTCCTCATGCAAAAGGCCTTGCCAAGGCAGGTGTACCTACAAGTCAAATTATTTCAGGAATCTCATGACTTCTTGGAATCAAACTCGAATTACAAGCATTTGGTACATTTAGCTAATTTGCACCAGGTCAATGGGATTTGACGGCAAAATTCAGAATTCATTATTCAAATGAAATAGCTCTTTAACGACATCAACTCAAGCTTTCGTTTTAAATTAAGCTATAGATAGTTCAACTCAGATTTGCGCGCGGCCCTATGTGTGCGTCGGCTTGTAAATATACAACTTTCATTCGTGTGACAGTGACGTCATCCGAACATGACGTGTTCTTATCGCTTTTTGTTATGGGTACAGTCAGAGGCGGATTTAGGCGTGGGCGACGTGGGCCACCGCCTACGGCCTCGCGGTACAAGGGGCCTCGCGCCTTAAAAATTTTTAAAGCGAGAATAAAATAAAATAAATCAATTTTGTTGTGAAACATGTTTTTTTAGTCTGGCAACATTTGCCGCCGACCAGAGTGCGGGGTAGCCCTGGTTTTATTTGTTTGCTTTCTTTATTAACAATCTTTAAAATCACCAACCAAGTCAATTCCTAGCCTGTAAAAATAATAAACATGGGGTTGCTTGCGTTATATGGAAGTTTAACCTTGTAAAATGTCAAATAGATAGTTAAGAGAACTTTTAAAACTAAATTCTCACGGACACAAAGTTCTTTACTACAAAAATTTAAATATAAAATACTAACTTCTTATTTAAATTTTACACAAATGTACACACTATATATATATACAAACTTAAACTACTTATCTTTATACAGAACTAAAAATAAAATACTATATACAAAATATATATAAACATAAAACATAATATAAAAGGGCACCGATCAGGCGTCGAAGTATTCCTCCACATCACTGTCCTCCGGAAACGTGCCCAGAAGACTGGCTGCATTGCCACGTTGAATGGCAATGCTAATTCTTTGTCCAAAGAATAAGCCAGCCCTCTGGTCACGCGAAGCGTCGACAAGCCTTTTCGCGATGTCCTTGTAAAGTAACCGCGAACTCGGGCCCCACGGTCCGAGCGTTTCGACCCCAAACGGCTCAAAACTATAATTTCCAATAAGGGTATTATATTTGCGCCGCTTGGTGGTCTCTGCAGAAGCTGCAGCCGCCCCAGCACAGCATGCCGTGCTAGGAAGATGTGATGGCGCCAGGGTGTCGACGCATGTTGCGTCCCACACCAAGGGCCTACCCATCTTCCATGGCAACAACGTCATACCATCTGGCCTCTTTCCATCGTCACGCACCAGTCCATTAGGCTCTAACACGGCTGGTACGCCGGCGGTGGAAAGAGCACGACGGATAATGTCGTTAATGCTGGCATGCCGTGCAATACGACCAGCACTTCTGCAGCACGACAGACCATGGTGCCCGAGGCTGTCGACAGCTTCACCGCAATGGCAGCGATGCGGAGCAACACAGGGAGCGCCTAATCGAAGGCATGTAGCGATCCGGAAGGTGTTGTCATCCAGCATAGTGCCTATGCTGGTTGACGGAATAACCTGCAACCATAGTCCAGATTCCCATACTCCCACAGCCAGCAGGCGAGCACGCTCGGCAGCACCATTACACGTATTAAGAAGATCATTCCGTGTGATGCTGCAGAGCGGCCCATCCCACTGTCTCTGAGAGGAGGGGTCACTGGGCAAAACCGTATTTGGGCAAGTCATTTTCCAAGCATTCAACGCATCGGCCAAACACGGCACCCCAGAGTCCACCAGTGAGGAAGATAGAATTTTCCTAGTGAGACTTGCGGTGCTGTGGACCGAGGAGAGGAATGCCGGTAAACTAAGACTGGAAATTTTGCGGACGCCGAGGCCTCCCAAGCGAATAGGCAGTGAGGCCTGTTGCCAGGCTCGGTCGTCCAGGGCCACATTTAATATTAGAGAAAGGGTGTTCCTGATAATTTTGTCAACTTTATCTAATAGGTTCGGATGTTTCCACAAATGAGAAGAGCGAAGGATATAAGTAAATTTTGGTCCGAAACAACAATATCGAATAAGTGTATATGCCGAATGTACATTAATTTTAAGTAGCCTGTCCGAAATGTCATTGAAGTTTTGAATTTTTTCCTCTATAAAGGAGGAAAAAGAGTCGTCATAGATCGGAGACCCTAGTAGGCGAAGAGAGTCTTTTTCAATGATTTTTAATTGCGGAGCTATGGTATGAAATTTTGAAATAATCGTTTGCCTATGAATGTTGGTGTCAGGAATGAAAATTTCGCATTTCGAAAAGTTGAGTGTGAGACCGATTGATTTGAATTTTTCTTTTAATAGTGTAAAATCATTGAAAACAGTATCTACATCGCCTCCTAGGGTGCCATCATCTAAATACCAGACGTTAAATTTTGAATTTAGTTGACGAATAATTGGATTTAAAGCTAAACTAAAAATGACTGGCCCAAGAGGGTCACCCTGTTGACATCCAGCAGCAGATTCGAGAAGATGGTCTTTATATAATAATTTGGAAGGGTATCTATAACATTGCCAAAGGAATTTAAAAACTTTAGGAATTTCTTTTTTTGCTTCTGTCAACAGAATGTCCCTGTTTACGGAGTTGAAGGCATTCATGACGTCAACCTTTAAAATGACCTCCCCTTCATTACTATTGAGGAAAGTTGTTAAAGCATGTACCGCAGCCTCACAGCCCCCTTTAGAACCAAAACCTAACTGTAGGGGCTGGAACTTGCTGGCCAAAGATTCGCTATAATAGGCACAGCTTATTTTGGCTACGATACGTCGGTAGGTGCTACCTACGGCAATGGGACGAATGCCGCCATCCCTCTTGCGTAGGGCGCATAAGTTAGCCCCGTACAAGACATCGATGACGGCATCGTGCACATTGCCGGCGAGCATTAAATTTATAAGAGCTGTCAGCTCCCTCAAAAGCGACTCACCAGCTTCCCCGGCGCTTGCACTCGTTAAGTCTTTTAAATGTTGCGGCGTCAAGCCATCGAGGCCCCCGGCGGAGCCGCTCCTGAAGGAGTTGACAGCCGAGCGCAATTGGATAGCTGTAATGTACAACGGATCTGTATCATTGGGGTCGGGGAAGGAGAGGTCATTTGCTGCGGCCGGGTGTTTACTCTCCAGGGCTGTAAAAGTCTCTGGAGAGTATGGCGCGACCACATCGCTGCTAAAAAGTACCCTAGCAGCCCCACTTATGTCACCTTCCCCTAATTTGGATTCCACATGATGTAGAAGCCCTTTGTGGGGTAGACGTGCCGGTAATTTAGGGTCAAAAGAAGAAATAGAAACTTCTTATAAAATATTTAATTGTTATCTAGAACTTTTCCAAAAAAAAATATCATTTTGATAAGTAATTATTTTGTTTATCGAGTTCAGGTTTTTCGTTTTAATAATTTGGAATAATTTGGTTTTGAGAAGTTCAATGCAAAAGTGGAAAACATAGAAAAGCTTCTGACATTATAAACTACACAAAAAACTGTAAGAATTTTCACTGTACATGAAATATTTTTATTGAGCCTAAGTTACTATGGACGTCTGACATTGTTCTTTGCTGCAGACGTCAAAGAAAAAAAAAGCGCTCACTTCGCTCGCGGTTTCTTCTTTATTTCTAATTTATTCTACGTTTACTTTTAGAGTTCTCAATTTAACAAAAAGTTGGAGCACCGAAGAAACATAGCTGACTGTCGATCCAGTCACGGTTTCTTTTAATTTGTGTTTAATTCCGCGTTAAATTTGAGAAATTCTCGAACAAACACTACTTTTATGTCCCAAAACTCAAAAATTTTCGCGCTCGCTTCGCTCGCGGTTTCTTTACTTTACACTTGATTTTTTTTCACATATAGCTACTTTTAATGTCCCAATTAGGGCATGCAATTTCGGTAAAATAAAAATTACCGGTAAAAATTCGGTAATTAAAATATTTTTACCGGTAAACCGGTAATTTTTGTATTTTTTTTTAATGTGATATTATATCAATAAGATTGGGTAGTCTAAAAGCAAAAAATAATTAAAAATACAAGATATAAGGTGTTAAACATTTTTTGTGACGTGGGCCGTAACAAAAAGACATGTCAGTACCATCCGTACGCAATGTCGTCGACAAAATGCAAGAGAAACGGCTGCGATGGTTCGGCCATGTGAAAAGGAGACCACCTGAATACATCGCCAATGTTGTGTACTCAATCTCAATACCGGTCAAAGGCGCAGAGGCAGACCGAAACGGTGGTGGTGGAGTGTCGTAATGAATGACTTGAAAATCTACGAACTCGAAGAGGAAGATGTCCTGGATAGATTGAAGTGGAAGAAGAAGATACGGAAAGCGGACTCCGTCACAAGATGGGATAAACGCTTAGAATTACCGTAAAGTAAAAGCCTTTTGTTATGGTAAATCGTAGGCATTTTATGGACCAGGGTCGCGGTAACTCTTTCGAAAAATCCCGCAGCCCCGGCAGGCCTTGGCCCTGCGCGTGGAACAACTCGGGCCGCCGTCACAGGTCTGTTCAGTCTATGCAGACGGAGGAATGACAAGCCACCCGAACTCACCGTCCACAGACCGACGCCTGCGGTGGCCGGGAGTCGTCTCTCGACACTCGGCGCCCGTGGTGTCTTCCTGGTCCACTACAGCGGCTGGGATGAGAGGTGCGAACTCGCAGGCGCTCCACCGTCTCCTTCTCGATTATGACTGTTTCGCAGAAGGAGGCGACGGCTTCCCATTCCCTCTCGCTCCGGACCATGGCTTGAACCAGGGCCGGACGCGAGAGGTCGTCGCTGCCTATTGGCTCGACGACGACACGGCGGTACCCTTCCCAGGCAGTGCACACCTAGACTGTGTGTGACAGTGCACACCTAGACCGTGTCCTCAGTGCTGTCCGCATGGTAGTGAAGTAAAAGCCCTTGCTCAATAAGGTTACATTTTTACCTAATAGGAACTGACAGCTTTGAGGAAATTTAGAATAACCGAATGAATAAAATTTGTTTAGATATTATAAGTAAAGATGAGAATGAATTTGTATCTAACCTATAGTTAAGGAACCACATAAGTTTACTTTCCTAAAAAACAGCAACTTTAACACTCTTACAATATGTAATGTATTCAATATTACATTATGTTCAGGCTACATAATGAAGATTTAACGTTAAATGAACAATTGCTATACATTATCACAAAAACGTAAAAACCGGTAATTTACCGGTTACATATTATTTTTACCGGTAAATTAAAGATCGCGAAAATGGGCGGTTTTACCGGTAAAACCGAAACCGGTAAACCGGTATTGCATGCCCTAGTCCCAATACTCACAAAAATTCGCGCTCCCTTCGCTCGCGGCTTCTTCACTTCACAGTTGCCTTTTATTATATGCTTCTGCCAGCGACTTATGAAATATATTCAATGTAGGAACAGAATTGACCTCTCTACAGATTTATTATAAGTATAGATGTTTAGGACTTTTAGTGATCCAAAACACAAAAATTTTCGGGCTTGCTTCACTTTACAGTTGTTTTCATTGTCAGTGTCAACGTTTTTTAGTCTACCCTAGCAAAAAGGTAGCGTCGTTTTTAAATCCTTTTTTTAATAAGAAAGTAACTAATAGTTTCCATATGAACTTTCTTATTTACGGTACTACTTTAAGTCCCAAAATTTTAATACATAGGCGTCAACAAAGAGTTACACGTACGTTTGGGTTACATTTTAAGTAATTTTTGTTTTGAGTTCTAAAATATTACAAAAAATTTCGCTCTCGCTTCGCTCGCGTATTCAGAAGCTATGTTCCCGTATTTTTGCCTTCACCAACCAGCAATAACTTATGTACGATTGGGCTACATTTTACGTATTTTTTGCTTTGACTTGTTAACTATAAAAAACATCCGCGCTCGCTTCGCTCGCGCAATCGGTAACTGCATATGTCTCTGTTTTCCTATGGGTTTGAATTGCAGTTGGAGGGCGCCGTAGAAATCTCGCCCAGGGCACTGGTCGAGTTAAAACCGGCACTCAATAGAAACGTATAATTGTGTTATTCAATACTAGCTTCTGCAAGCGACTTTAATCTAATTTGTATTTTTATGAATAAAACCTTGGCAGTGTTAATTGTTTTGTTTGTTTTTATTATTTTAAAGAATCCGTCTTCAGGTCGCCATCGAACAGGGCCTCGCGAAATCTGTCTTGCCCACATCAAATTTAGGTCTTGCCCCGCCACTGGGTACAGTCGTTTACGAAAATGTCTAGTTCTTCAAGAAGAAAATGTTTAAGGAGTCAGGTAGCGTTTCAAAAAATGAAACAACATTCAAAGCTTTTTATTATTACATTTTACAGTTTTTCATTATTTTCTCATACGTCTTTTCAAATTGACATTGACAGTATCTAAGAAATAAATGAGGTGAAATATCTAAGATGAATTAAATACACCTTACATATTTTCTAGCTCGGGGTACGCGGACAATAAATAAAAGTGTGGACTAAGAATGTAAAAAGACGCATAATCTAGTATAATAATGTAAACAAAATGTGTGGGGAATTTTAAAAAATTAAATTGCTTCGCATAATGTCGACCAAAATAAGACGGAAATAATGAAACACATAAATGAACGTTTAAGTAAAATTGATGAAGGGATGTGGGGTAATACTTGTCGACATGTACAAAATAAAAAAGAAGAATACTATAGACATTTTGACATGTAGTCAGAATATATAATTAACATTGGTGAGAGTAGCGAATCCGAAAATTCATCATTTGATTTTTCAAGTAGCGATTCAGAATCATTATAAATAAATAAAAATTAAATTACGTAATAACTGTTTTTCTTCAAACAGCCGTATACAGGAATGAATTTTAAGCAGTGCACAAAAAAAAACTGGTGGTCCAGAATCATTAACAGAACATATCTGCATCATCAGTAAAAAAATTTTTTTCATTCTTTTGTCCGCCCCAAAATCAGCAAAATATGGATACTAACTATTCTTACGCGCGCCGAGCAACGCTCGCGTCAGTAAACCGGTTTCGCGTTGCCGCCGTGCCTACTATGACGACGGTGACCGTACAATCGGTTACAAAATAAACATCTTTCGATATCAATAACTTTTCTTTTTTGTACTAAAACACGACAAAATAAAAATATATGTATCTACAAAACTTATTTAACTATAAGTTGACGAAGTTTGCGCACTGGATAAAATTAATTCCTGTATAACCCCTAAATAACTGTATTTGTACCCGACTGTACCTCTTGTCACGCACACAAAGTCACTGTATATGTACAAGGGTTACCCACACATAAGGCCGCGCGCAAGACTGAGTTGAACTTACTATAAGTAGATAGAATAGATCTTTTTTCTTTCTTTGGCTGGTGAGAATGTCAAAATCAAAGTCACCCTCAAAAGCGCCCAGCATTCACTTGTCGCTAGAAAAACAAAAGAACCAGTCAAATACTCATTACTGCACTTCGCAAACTTTTCCTGTCAGAACTAGATCGTTCCAGATCATTCTAAATGCTCCAGACCTAAGGCTGTCTAACAATATCAATGTTTTACCTCATGGTGTACTGTTCCGTGTACAAAAGGTCAATGATTCCTATGGGTATTGCGTTCTATATTGACGGGATATTTTTCCTCATTGCTTTGTGTTTAGTAACTTCATAAATTATGCTGATAATGAGCAGTTTGTTGTTAGCAGTATTTCATGATTATTGCACAGCCAACAGCTCAAGAAAATAAGTGTTAATGTGTAAACCCACGTATTGGCACTCGTTAAATATAGTCTCTGTCCCTGGGTTGATTTTCAGGGACAGCTGCTTAGTTTGCATCACTAAAAATAATCACTATCTGCCTCTCTCCCATACTATTTGGGGTCGGTTTTCAGTCTTAACCGGATGTAGCTGAGGAAAACTGTTCTGCATGGCGATTGCCTTTCCAATCTCCTCAACTCGGGTAACCGGGAAAATTAGACTGGTTGTCGAAATTGTCTCTAAAAACTGAATGTGTAGCTCAACACTCTTCCTTAGTAGGTCTATATAATAGATACTGTAGTTATTGTTGACATGCCATATTGAGAACATTTTCACTTTTACGTCTTACAAGCGTTTGTTTACAAGGAGGTGCGTTACACGTTTTTGCGATGTCAACAAACTACGTATCAGCGATCATTCAGTTATCGTTCGAGATAATGGCTGGTTGTAGTGTTGTTTTGCTCAGTGGGACGGAAACATTTGAATTTCGAATAGCGTGTGTTAGAACTGCTGTTTTGAGTGCATAATATTTTTCTGTGAGTGTTTTTTTTTCGAATGACATCGGGATGAAAATGTGTGCCAATGTGTATATTGATTTAATTTAAATATAATAAAGTGCTTCTAAATTAATTTGCATCTAAATTAATTGGTTCAAATGAGCAATGGCCTTATGTCTTTCTATTTGTAGAGAAATAGATATTCCAATACATTTAAGTTTTAATATAAAATGTACTCGTCCGTGTAGTATGTGCAATTTGGAGCGTGGACCACTTTTCCTGAAGGTGGTATTAGAAGATACAGGTGTATACTGTTTATTTGTTTTTCTTTATTTGGTATTTAGTTCATCTTGTTTTTTCAAGTGTGGTAAAATCCTCCGCCCATTATTATGCATATAGAAAGAATACTTTTGCAATAAACAATTTCTTTACGATGTCAGGTGAATTTTCCAAAAAAATAATTTTTAAATGAAATGAATCTGCTGTACCTACAGGATTTTTTATGCAACGGCACTTTCTAAATAGTTACTAGGTACGCGAGCTAGCTATTTTATTAATCAAGTTAAGAATAGATTATCTCCTGAAACAACTAAGTAAAAAACAAGAGTTAGAGAGACATTTTTAAGAGCTGATTTCAACCACAAAAGTATACTTAGGTACAAACCTCTTTACATCGGTTCAGTCAGTCACAGCCTTTTTTTTATCGTCCTACTCCTGGGCACAGGCATCCTCTCACTCGAAGAAGGTTTGAGCGTTAATCTATACATCGGTTAAAGGTAAAATAAACTCAATAGATGACCAAAGAGGTCAGAGCAGATATTATCCTATGTCAATTTGTTGACACAAAGCACGTTGCACGGAAGATCCGATTGACAATGACATTGATCTGAGCGGCCATGCGCGTGAGTGGAATCCTCATTGATTTTGATCAGGAGTTCTCAACCTTTGATGATTGAGTCATGTAATTAGGAAGGCATTGTAGCGGAGTGAATGAGAAAAACAAAAATTGAATCTACAAACAACATGCAACATGAAAAATCAGGCAACGTAAAATCAAACAGCCAAATAGTTAAGCACGACAAGAAATTCAAATTCTTTGAACTTTAAAGATTATATATCTGCTATAATTTATTAGTTAAAATTGTAAATTATACTCGTACGTAAATAATTATCATTACTTTCCACTTCTACTGTAGTAACAGAGGTTTCCCATCATTCATTATTTCAATAACTGCCAAAGTTCAGAATCACTGATTAATGCGACCCGCGTCTACATCATTATCATCATGACCAACTTTATTTGCGGTCAGAATTAGACAGTCTATTCCTTCTTCTGGTTCTATTATTACTTCGGTGACTGTAAAAGATAAGTTTGTAATTTTTTTATAAGTACTTTTTTTGTCGGTTTTTCTTTGACTAGTAGTTAATTGATTATTTAGTAATTGAATCATGATCAAGATTACAGTGTTTGAATACTAATAGACTGATTAATTGGCTGTCTTTCTTGACTTGTAGAATTAATTTGTTTGTAGATAATACTTTACCTAGGCGGGAAGATACATTAAAACCTTGGACTTTGAGTAAAATATTCATTTAGCATCCGTTTCTAAAAGGTATTATACTGTGGTATGTAAAATCAAAGAACTGATATAGGTATCGCAAAAGACAAACAGTCAGACCTTGTCGAATTATTGAATAACAAATTAAGTTTTTCGACACCGTAAGACCCCAAAAGGGGGTGTTGATTTACTTCTAAATTAGTATACATTTCCTTATTAAAACTTCCTTTAATATTAATGGAGACAGGTTTGCGGCAGTGCTCATGACGTTGTGTGATGGAAATGGCAGCAATAAATCAATAAATCCTTCTGTCATTGACCGATTCGTGTTTGCAAATAGCCAGTTTGACGTAGTCACTATTTAGTAATGTGTGGTTTGACGTTCAGGTGTACACGCACGTTTCTGATTCAAATATTGGTCTGTTCAATGTCCAAGATATAAGATATTTTAGATTTCTATGGTCTGTCTGGTCAATCCAAACTCTGGAATTATGCTGGAATTCAGTCATCTATGGTTCTTATAATTTGATTCGGTCAACTTTTAAAATGATCACCATCATCGACTTTATGAAATAATCTGTTGTTTTGTGTAGTTCTTCCCAACACGATACATTAACATGTACATATAGGTAGGTATAGGTTTTGCAATTTTCACAGATCTTACTTCTAGGTATTAACTAAGTGCTGCGGGTTGTTCGAAAGAGATACCGCGGCCCTGGTACATAAAAGGCCTACGACGCAACACGACGGTTTTTAGTCAGTAAGAGTCTGACACTCCCTCACCGCTGCTAACCCACAGCGGGAGGGGTCATTTGATGATTTTTGACGTCGTTAAAAAAAAGGTATTAACTAAGTACCTATTTACATGAGAAAACGTTCTTGAAGTATCAAAGAACCAAAGAAAAACCTTCAAAGAGTTTTTTTTGTAAAACCAATTTACGCATTTTTACTGCCGTAAACAACAAACTTTCATGTGTCAATGTCATTCACTTTCAGCTCAACATGTTGCTGTGGTTGGTGGTCGCGTGCGCGGCCACTGCGCACGCGCTGCGCGTCGGCGTTGGCATCGCTGACGTCACTGGCCCGCCAGCTGAGATCGCCTTTGTAAGTAGAATTGGTGCAGTTTCTTGTATTGTATGTAGGTATGCTTCCGTTTCCTCGAGTAGAAATAAAAAGCAAAAAAAAACTAATTTTAGGTGCATCGGCCTAGAAGTCGGTGTCTAATGGATGTCCCTGAGTTAATTTTGCCACCGACTTCTAGGCCGATGCACCTAAAATTAGTTTTTTTTTTTGCTTTTTAGTGTTTTGGGAAGTCAGTTATATTTTTTTGTAAAAAAGTTTTTTATTTTCAGCTTTTCAGTGAAACGAATAGGTCACTATCCATATAACTGGAAAGTTCTCATTGATACGAAGAATATAAGCCCAAACACGAGGTAGTTTACAGACTCAGTTGTCGAGTTCCCTCGACCTTCTTTGGTCTCCATCATCAGGTCAGCTCCAAACCTTCACTGTTGAATAGTGCTATCAGACATACATATGAGTGTCAAGGTTTAACCCTATGTATGCTTACAACTTTCGAAAGTTGCCCTCGATTTCTCAGGGTTTCCATCATCAGATCCCTGACCTGATGACTATGGGACCAACTGGCAGCTATTCCGCGTCGAACAAAAAAAAAATCACGTAAATCGGTCTATAAACCTCGGCGTAATCGATGTACATACATAGAAAAAAAAAAAAACATACCGGCCGAATTGAGAACCTCCTCCTTTTTGGGAAGTCGGTTAAAAAACTGGCTTAAGGATCAAGAACATCTTAAAATAACATGTGAAATGGTAGGAAGAGGAAGTATTTCAATATTTGAACCAGATAAGGTTTATTGACCACATCTTCAGACCAGACTTCAGAATAATGAAAGGCTAAACTCTATTGCTAAATGGTTTCTTGCCGAAACGTTGATGAAGTCCAAATCCCAAATATAGATTTAGTTTTGATCAACACACATAGATTATCCTATTCCTATGACGGTTCCTAAGTAAAGATATAGGTACGGTTTTATAGCTAGGGATAAAATCTGAAGAGTGTAATCAGAAATGTATTTTCCTTAATTTGATTGGAATTCTTCCATTTGCTTCTAAAACTACACGTATTGGGTCGTAAGTAGATTAATTAGTGGTTTTAAAATCGTTGTACGAAATCGTGAATCAGACTGCAATCTGCAATTATATATGGCGTGAACTAAACACAGTATTGGCGAAGAGAGCCTTGAAGTCGATCGATTTATTGAAATGAAATACTGACAATACTGGGGCACGATTCTGCTAATTTTACTTAAGCAACATACGATTCACATCCGACTGAGATCCAATCACGACTCAATTACTTACGATTGAAGCGTAAGTATGTGGCATTCCGCTATTTTTCTTTGAAATAAACGTTTTTATCTTTTTCTGTCATTCAATAATGAATCATTTTGTCTGCAAATGATTTACAATTGCAATATAATTGTAGAGCAAACTACCGTATAGACCAAAATGGCAGACCAATCGCAAACCAATCGAATGTCGTTGGAATACGATTGGTCTTATATTAGTAGGTAGCAGAATGCCCGATATGGTTTAAAACTGCTATTGCGATTCAATTTCTATTCAATTTTGACATTATTAACTTAAGAGAATCGGGCCCCTGTTTTGTTACTAATGTCTTGTATTTCATCTTAGATGTTTGTGTTTTGTTTTAATTTGCCTTAAACAGATTTAGGGCTATTCTTAAGAGAAATAATAGTAGAACAGATGAATAAACAAAAGAACATACTAGAGTTCGAAGATGGGCTATTTTTAGGATAATTGTAGAAGCATAGATAGTAGAAACAGTGAACTTAGTAGACTTTGTAACAATGCGGAAGAGTGAATAGACCCTTTACTAAGAACGAGGTAGTAATTTAACACTCCGCATGCATAATTTCATGGCCCATAGCTGAACCAGTTTCAACAAAATTACCACCAAGCTTAAACGAGACTGAAAGATGTTTTTACCTTTAATGGAGTGTTTCCTCAAAATGGTAACACTGACGAACACAGTACAGCAAGTAATAAATATAAAGAGAGCAGTTCTTGTCCAGTAACCTTATTTACCCGAAGTTAGCTGCTCGTCAACAGCAGTGAAAGTGACTTCACGGTAGTCAACTGCGTAAACACAACACTACTGCAAATTGCTCGTGTTATATGGCTAACTTCAGATTAGCAAAGTTAAGAGACGAGAACCGCCCCGGAAAAGATAGTGAGACGACCTGGACGCCTACAACCATCAGGGTTGTGTGAACAATCGAAGGATCGAGAGGTGATAGGTGTGCCATTGTCCAGCAGTGGGACAGTTCGGCGCATAAAAAAAGAGACGAGAACTATAATCAAGTAGTGCAGACTCAGGCACAGCACGTACCGTTAGGTCGTTAACCAGCGTTGCAAGCGTTGCGCCATGTAGAGCGAAGGTCGGGAGTCGCTTGCAATGGCACTGCAGTTATTATATGTGGCTTATAAGTGTGGAAGTAGGTATCATTATAATACATTGTGAATGTCCAAATTACAGAGTAGGATGAAGAATTACAGAAAGGATGCAGCTAAAGAAATTATATTTTTTCGCACAGAAACTTGAACTAGTGGGAAATAATTCCATTATGTTTGCAGGCAGACCAGTGTCTTCAAAATTTTTCTGTTGTTTTTAGGATTTCAATTGAATTGGTCTCTCCTGTCTGAGGTTCCACATAATATTTTATATCAGCATGGTAGTTTTTTTCAACAAGAAGTAGCTTTACTTGTAGCTTAGACGAGCCTCCTAAATCCGTAGTTTTTGAATTTACCTAAGTATTATTTAATTGAATTAACCCCCTTTTCCAAACAAAGTTGATTATAATCTAACAATCAGCCTAAAGCAATCGCCGTCACTCATTTAATTTATTCCTCTGGCTGGTAACTTCCTTTAGTTCACTATGTTCGTAATGAAATGATGAATCATCGTCTTGCGTGACCTTGAGTTTGATAGAGATCAGTGCCCCAGATAACTGGACCACATTGGCGAATTTTACTGCTTTATCTTCACATGCAGGATGTTATTTATTATTTTTATTAAACACGTTATTTGTGCAGTTATTCTGAATTGGGATGCAGATAAATATTGTCGGGTTTTTATAAACTTTGCCAAGTGGAAACAAAGGTTCGGATATTCCCATCGGAGTATGAATGCATTTCCGTGAGTCAAAATGAATTTAAATATACAAGTACTAAATATTTTACAAGTACTTTTCAGCATGTATTTAGAACTAAAAAATAGCAACATACAGGCAGAATATAAAACTTCATTCACCAAAATTCGCAAGGCGTGCCATCCAAAAAGTTTACAATGCAAACTGAACATAAAGGGTTCCATTGACGACGCATCAATGAAATGCAAATTATATACACTATTCAATGACAGACCATACGAAAATAAAATGCCAATAATACCACATCCTCCCCTCGGAGCTACAAAAGATGCAACGGTGCGAAGAAATTTCTGGAACCATTAAAAAAATTCGTTCCAACGGCTTGCTTCGGAATGTTCGAGAATTCTAATGTCAAGGCGAACGTGTTGTTCGGTTACGTTTAGTGACCCGACCCGTCATAGGTATAATGCGGTCATTGTTGTGTGTTAGTGTTACACTTTTATGATGTTTTGCGTTAATAAGTATGATTGTGGTGGTGTAGTTCAATCATACTATTTGTTTTTGTCAATGAGTCATTCTTTGGCGTCCCGTCGGCCGCCGATCTTTGTTGACGCTGCAGAAAAATACTTATGAGCTAGAGAAAAATCAATCAGACTAACACATAGGCTCTTTTTATCTAGGCGTGGGGAGCTCATGAAACCGCGGGCTGTAGCTTATACAAAGTACTGGTTGATAATAGCATATTCCTTAATACATAGTAGAGTCCTGTTTTGTGTGTGGTCCAATACCCTGAATTTGAACCTTTTTTATGAGCACATTGCCCTGCTTCTTAAATGAGCATCCAGCTTATTGTTCACTAAGCCTACCTTCGATTTATGCCTCGACCATGACTTTAGTGATCAAAACAATTAGCATATTACTAAGTGTTATTTAAAATCGTAATAAAATAAATACTAAGTATAAATGTTTGTGAATATACAGTTAATACCGTACGAGGTTATTGGTGAAACAATAAATTCAAATGACCTAGCAAATATGAATAATAACAATAATTGAGTCTCTTGTTTTGTAAGAAATGTGGCTAATTTGTAACCGCTTAGAATAAAAAGGGTGTTGTTACGAGATAGCTTCATATTATTTAACAAATAAGAACTGTTTACGAGGCTGCTTACCTAGCGTGATCACTCATCATTGAAGGGTGGGCGTTTTGGGGGCTGTCTTTTGTATTTTTTTGACGTTCGAAAAGTGCTGTTTTGCAGCCAAGTTTGAATAAATGACTTTTGATTTTGATTTGATTTTGATTGCTCGACCGAGCGGAGTGTGAATTGTCTAATCCAGAAAGATAATAATAAGATGCCAGAATCCAGAAAGGTTGAAATACTCTTGATAAGTTCTAGAACAGTTCTAATAGAGCTAGAATAAAAAAAAAACATGGCGTTCAGAAGGTCGACATCCACAATGATAACAGAAGGCAATGAAAATTTATCGCGGAAATGGTCCGTAACTCTCCATTGCATGCTTAGGTATTGTGTGGCTCGAATGTTCCTGATTGTGGTCTCTGAATGGACAGTGCCATGGCCCATTCTGCTTGATGAGTAGATGCTTTTGATGGTCGTCAGTATTGCTAGATTTTTTGGAAGTATGGGTATAGTCTTTTATGTTCAGCCAGGATCTATTAGTAAGTATAGGTACTATTATTTCGATAGGTTTTAACCTAAATTAAATGGTCGAGGTTGAGGAAAATTTTGATAAATCTACTGTTCGAAAAGTCTTAAAAGTTACTCAGAAATTGCGAAGGTATGCAAGTATGAAAAGACCGTGAATATAGCAAAAGTGGTTCGTGAAGGTCTTGGCACAAGGCGTGCTGTTGTTGTTTTCTTATCCCCAGAGGTAAGACTCGTGGCTGTTCATTACAAAGTGGACTGTCAAGGAATTGGATCAATGTTAATAAGGTACTCATCGTCAGAAATATGTGACGCATTTGCGCATCTAAAGCTAAGAAGGTATCATTAAAATAAGAGTACTTTAACAATATAACAAGGAAATTGTATTACTAAGATCACGAACGTATTTGAGTCCATCCATAAGTCTACTATATCAATTGTTATAATGCTTGTTGATATTATCCTGTACTTAGCCACATGCACGGAGCACGATGCTTGTTTAGTCACATCCTACTCGTGTTGACACCTTTGTTCTGCAAATATGGTCTTGTCAGTACCTTGTGACTTGTTAGGTCCGTCTTAGGTCATTCGTGCTTGTCTGTTAATTGCTTCGATGAATTCACCTTTGATATGAATAATTCTTTTAAAATGATGACCAGCTTCAGTTTCATTGCTTTCGTTGAAAATTGGTTTAATTTGTTGCAGAGATTATAATGCACCTAGCTATAAAACAGTTCCACCATTGGAAACTGTCGTAGGTACTCCTGGCAGACAAAGAAAATACATATACGAGAATCAGGACGTGTCAAATGTATTACGTCACTTACGTGTGTGTAAAGTGCGTGTGCACTTAAAATGACCTGTATTTTTTGACTCTTTTGCTCACTGTGTCTCAAAGGGAGAGGCAAACAGTCGTTGATACTTATCGTATCCTAAAGGATCGTGGGAAGATCTTGGAAAATGCAATCATCGTTCCATGGAATGTTTTCCAACTTCCTCATCTTGTGAAGATGAGGTTCGATCAGGATGAGAATCATCATGTTTGAAGAGTTCTCGTTTCATAAGTACAATAATTGGGAACTCGTAATGCTGCTACAAAATATTTTTATGACCACGTTCTTTAAATGACTCAGCTCTTTGTATCAATTCGCGTATTGCGTTTAGTACGCCTTGTGTTTTAAACTAACTTAATAGTCATGATTGCGCTTTTCCTCTAACTATCAAATAGTAGAATTGTAAAATTAGGTACCTTAAGGAGGTAAACATGCTTTGCGGAAATGTAGCCTATTGCCTGACGCTATTATTTAAAATTAGTTCTTCCGCAACCTTTCTTGTTTAAATAACGAGAAAGAAATAATCTATTAGGTACTTGTTCCTTAATTTCTGTCTCAACCATACACATATTAAAAGGAATGCCTTTGAGATTTCTATGGTCTCGTCCTCAGATCAAAGGTCTCGTCGATAAACTTTTTTCTAATTACACATATTTATCTTTGAAAAACACTTTTTTTGTGATAATTTGGCATAAGAATCTTCTAATCGTCCCGTTTGTATATTCCAGATGGGGTACGCTCAACTGGAGCAGACAGGCCATGGTATTCACCTGCGTCAGTTCTCCAGGGCGTTTGCGTTGGAAGATGGCGAAGGTGACGAGAGACAGAGGCTGGTCTTCGTGTCTGTTGACGCTGCAATGATGGGGCATGGAGTGAGGAAGGAGGTGAGGATTTGATCCTTGGATTTCTAATGAGTTATCTTAAGTTAGCAAAAGATTAAATCGAAATATAGTCAATAGTACAAAAAAAGAAAACAAAGGTGAAGACCAACACACGCTGCGACGCTAAATAAAATTGCGATAAAGGCAATACCTTGTGATCTAAATAAAACTCATTGAATCTGAAAATGTTTCGCATCGTAACCAAGTGTAACCAGAAGAACGTAAAAGAAATCATTAATCAGGACGACTCAGAGGATTAGAACATCATCTTTTGGAAATATATATGAGTTGATAGCGAAAATCTGCCATATCGAGAGCCGTAGGAATCACCTCAGATTTCATAAAGTACAATATTCTAATACCTACAAGAAAATTACAGACCATATACTTACCTAATATTTCTAATTTCCCCGTTCCAGGTCATCAAACGTCTGCAAAAACGCTACGGTGACCTGTATGGGGAACACAACGTGATCATCAGCGGTACCCACACGCACTCCACGCCGGGAGGGTTCCTCATGGACTTCCTCTTCGACCTTCCGATCCTTGGCTTCGTTAGGGAGACCTATGCCGCGTATATTGTGGGGATTTATAAGGTGGGTAGGTTTTGTGGGTAATAACCTGACTTATTTTAGAAAATGGGGTAATGCGAGGTCAACAAAGTCGCAGAAGAAACCTAGGTTTGATGTATTACAATTACATTTTTTGGAGAAAAGGGACCATCCCGTGTTCTCTTTTGCAATAAAACGCTACCTTCTCTATTATTGAGACCAGTAGCGCCATCTCGTATCAAAAACTTGATTTAAAAAATGTAGCATGAACAAATAGGTAAATTTTTTATCGACTTTCTTTAATTTGTATGAAATTAAAGAAAGTCCTTAAAGATTACGATAATCAGGAATTTACTTTGAATGTTTTTCTGATTCCAGAGTATAGTAATAGCCCACAATAAGCTGACGCCAGCGCGGGTGCTGTACGGAGAGGCAGAACTTTTGGACGCAAACATCAACCGATCACCCACTTCGTACTTGAGGAATCCCCCCGAAGAAAGAGCCAGGTGAGGTTCAAAATACTGCCATGCAGCAAATATGAACATACATTTGATCATGGTTCGACGTAAACTGTCCTACAAAATGTTCGTTGTATCCCGGCAATAATTTCCCATTTCTGCGATAGATGGCGCTGTACGATTCAGGCCGTTTTCTGAATCGCGGTGTTAAGATTCTCCGCCGTCGAACGACCCTCGCTGTGTACCGTAGTGAACTCATACTTACCTGGCGTAGGGGATACCGTGATCAAGAAGGCGGTTCCCCCAGGGCGAGGTCCATCCATTGCACTGCGGATGGGTTGACCCCTGCGATTATCCCTAATGTGGATAACTCGGACGCGTTATTTTTGGTAGTGAGGGACTGCGTACGCGCTGTCCCTCTCAGGATTTCATTAAAAATGTAATAGTAGTTACGTGAATTAAAGAAAACTATTTAAATTGAGAGAAAGATTATGAAAGGTCATAACATCACCTTTCAAAATCCTTTTCTTGTAGTCACCACTTTACCGTTCTAACTTTTCGGTTTACGCAGTCTCAGTAAGATTATCGTTTGACGACTGTTTGCGTTTTTAAATATTAACGTGTCCATATTCCATATAAATAACTGTCTATTATAAGTAGTTTATAATACAGTAGGTACCCAAGAGCCTGCATGTGCCTAATTGTAATAAATAGGAAAATACCCTTATGGTGCATTATATGTAGGTACGATTGTATCACATAAGTAGGTACGGAAAAACATCTTATGTACTTCGCAGTGGTATTGCGTGAATGGTGGTACCGACTTTGTTTTTTATAGGATAACTAGCTTCTGCCAGCGGTTTCACCCGCATCCCGTGGGAACCTCGGCACGGACCCGGATAAAAAGTAGCCTATAGCCTTCCTCGATAAATGGGCTATCTAACACTGAAAGAAATTTTCAAATCGGACCAGTAGTTCCTGAGATTAGCGCGTTCAAACAAACAAACAAACAAACAAACTCTTCAGCTTTATAATATTAGTATAGATACGTTGTTGCTTTATAACGCAAGAACGGTCTCACCGATCCAAACCAAATGTTAAGACTCTGTTCGACTTTTAGTAAGTAGGTACCTAGATTGTTTATGTGAAGTTTGCACAAAATCGGTCGAGCGGTTCATCATTTATCACAATTTTTTGTGACAAAATGGTGGACTTGATACCGCGGGCCACTAGTATGGTCTAAAATATAAGAGGACTCAGGATTATTAGGGGATACTAACTTGAGTTGCTATTTCTGCATTTTTTTCAGGTACAAATACGACACGGACAAAACACTATCGCAGATTCGTTTTGTGTCTCCCGAGAACAAGATCCTGGGCGTGATCAACTGGTTCGCTGTACATCCGACCAGCATGAACAACACTAACCGTCTGATTTCGTCTGACAATGTCGGTTACGCTTCTATTCTGATGGAGAAGGCGCTTAACGGGAATACTACGTTGCCGGGGAAGGTGAGAACATAATTTTTGAGTTAAAAAAATAATGATTTCATTAATTATTGGTTTGATTGGTGAAAAAAGAGAGAACGCCTTGGTTCATTAACTGTTTTTTTTTGTAATTATAATGATTTTATCTGAAAGTCTGATATTTTTATAGAAAGCCGGGAATGTAAAACGCCATATTATAATTAGGCTCAAGTTCACCAGCAATATTTACAAACGTTTGTTTTTTCTTAATACAACTGTTTACTTTGAAAATTGACCGCGAAAATTCTGAGTAAACACTGGTTTAAATAAAACTGACATTTAAGTTGTCGTTGAACTGAGGTGGTTACTTGGCAGTCATGTAGGTAAATATGAGAACGCCTTTTTTCATACTTCAACAATCAATTTAAAGGGTTCCTTCTATCTGGCAGAATTTTATTTGGCCGAATTTTATTTGGCATAACACACTTGGCATAATTTTATTTCAACGAATGTTTTTAAGGCATAAAAAATATTTAGCATAATTATTGTTTCACCGAATATTTATATGCCCGAATTTACAGTTGCATACTTTTAAGATGGCAGAATTTTATTTCGCATAATTGCTTTTGGCATAATTAGAGTTTCGCATTATTTCGTTTAGTTAGCATAATGTATATTTTGAGAAACTATTATTTGGTATAATCTCATTTGGCGTACTATGAAGATGGTAGAATTTTATTAACCGACTTCCCAAAAAGGAGGAGGTTCTCAATTCGGCCGGTATGTTTTTTTTTTTTTTCTATGTATGTACATCGATTACTCCGAGGTTTATAGACCGATTTGCGTGATTCTTTTTTTGTTCGACGCGAAATAGCTGCCAGTTGGTCCCATAGTCATCAGGTCAGGATCTGATGATGGAAACCCTGAGAAATCGAGGGCAACCTTCGAAAGTTGTAGGCATACATAGGGTAAAAACTTGACACTCAGGTGTATGCCTGAAAGTACTATTCAACAGTGAAGGTTTGGAGCTGACCTGATGATGGAGACCAGAGAGGGTCGAGGGAACTCGACAACTGAATATGTAAACTACCTCGTGTTTGGGCTTATGTTATTTGTATTGACGAGACCTTTGCAACAGGGAAGGTTTGGAGCTGACCTGATGATGGAGACCAGAGAAGGTCGAGGGGACTCGACAACTGAATATGTAAAATACCTCGTATTTGGGCTTATATTCTTTGTATTGATGAGAACTTTCCACTTATATGGATAGTGACAACTATTCGTATCACTGAAAAGCAGTAAATAAAAAACTTTTTTACAAAAAAATTAAACCGACTTCCAAAAACACTGAAAAGCAAAAAAATAATAATTTTAGGTGCATCGGCCTACAAGTCGGTGGCAAAATTAACTTAGTAACATCCATTAGACACCGACTTCTAGGCCGATGCACCTAAAATTATTATTTTTTTGCTTTTCAGTGTTTTTGGAAGTCGGTTTAATTTTTTTGTAAAAAAGTTTTTTTTTACATTCAATTTATTAAGCATATTGCTATTTATAACCTTCAATTAAAAAACATTGTATTAAAAATTGAAGCTAGTAACGAAAACGAATTGCTGCAAAACCGACTCCACGTAGACTTGTTTGCCCTACCCCTAGATTGCAATTCAAAACCGCGTAGGCGCGGAGGGGCGAGGCGGCCTGCGAGCTGAGGCGCAGGTAGTTTTAACGCTCGCCGCCGCGGCTGAGGCTGGCCGGCTCTGCCGGCCCGTAAGCCGAAGCTGCGGTGGTAAGCGTGAAAACCATCTGCGACGATAAGCTCGCATGGGACCGCCGGAGCCACGCAGCGCCGGAGCCGTGACAGAAGCCATGCTTGCTGCATACCTGCTTGCATGCTTCCATGCTTCAGGCTTGTTTGCATGCTTCTTACAGGAAAATAAAAATTCCAAAACTATGCCAAAAGATGATTCTGACTATAAATATGATAGTTCTGCCTTTTAATGACTACTTATATGAAATGTATGCCAAAAGGAAATACTGACTGGTAACTTTCTGCGAAATAATGTTTCTACTATTTAAATATTATGAATATGAAGTTTATGCCTAAAGATGATTCTGCTTGCCAAAATTATGCGTTTTTAATGTATGCTAAATGAGAGTATGCCACATGATTTTCTGCGAAATGAAGATTATGCCAACTGTTGGTATGCAAAATAAGATTATGCCATAAAAAGTTCTGCCATAAAGGGGGGACCCCAATTTAAATTCATGAAAATTCCGTTAAAACTTTTTTGCTTATTTAGATCTTTTCGATACCTTTATCTGTAACCACCTTTAAATACACCAGGGCAACATAGTCTGCGCCTTCGCGTCCACGAACCTAGGCGACGTGTCCCCCAACACTCGCGGGCCGCGCTGCGAGTTCTCCGGCGCCGTGTGCGACCAGGAGAAGCTGCTCTGCAAGCTGCCCAAAGAGAGGTGCTTCGCCTCGGGGCCCGGGCGAGACATGTTCGATAGTACTAGGATTATTGCGACAAAGTTGTTTCAGACTGCTATGGTGAGTGGGGAGGATGATTGTAATTTTTTGAGGAACCTTGAAATTTGCTATAAGCAAAATTATGTGGCCTCAAAAGTGTAACTTACAGCTTTGAAGGGCCGATTTCACCAAATCTACTACCATAATCATTCGTTAAAGCAATCTAATGTTAGTTGAGGTACTTGATTGAAAGCAGTTCAACGTTGGAATTTTGTTTTTTTTTTTATTATCATTACCTAAGTATCTGCATAAATTTCATAAGAAAATGTTCGTACACTATTCCAGAATGTCCTGAACCAACCAGGCGAGGATCTGACAGGTCCACTTGGCATCAGACACCAGTACGTCAAGATGCCTGAGGAGGAGGTCTACCCGTTTGATCCCGTCACAGAGACTTTTAATACGGTAAGAGATATTGTGTTCTTAATGTGCTAGAAATATATGCAATCAATTAAATAGTTTTGTTTGACGCAACAGTATACTGTATGCGATGAGATACTGATTATATTTTTTATCTATGTTATGCATGAAATAATAATGAGGTAGAGGTAGGTATGTTTATTTTTTTATTTTCATGTTTAACTATTCTTATTTAGAGGTGTAAAAACATATACCATCCTCCAACAATGAATGTGAATACAACTTAGAGGTGTTATCTTCTGTTTACTGACTTGCATATTGATTAATTCTCATATTATCATCAATCAGAAATTAATTTTCTTCCTTTCAGAGTACCAAAGTCTACGGTTGTCTCCCAGCAATGGGCTACAGCTTCGCAGCCGGTACGACGGACGGGCCCGGCGCCTTCGACTTCAAGCAGGGCACCACGACTTCCAATCCGCTGTGGAATGCAGTCAGAGACTTCATCGCTGAACCCACTAAGGAAGACATCAAGTGTCAAGCTCCTAAGCCGATATTATTGGCTACGGGACGAGTAGGTTTACTTTTTGAGTAACAATACTTTCTTTAATTCTGGAGATTCGGCATTTATCATACTTATGACCAGTTTCACCGGTTGCCGATAAACTTTCTGATAGCCTATCAGGAGCATGACAGACATTGCTTTCACAGGTCTCGGATAGCAATATATGGCAGAAATTATAAGTAGCTTGTACCTGGCAGATAGCTTTAACTATCTGATAATATAATTAACTAACACTTAATCAGTAACCAGTGAAACCTTGGTAGGATTGCCACGAGCAGTTTAGTTTTATATAAAAGCAACTACCTGAAGACATAAATGACCATTTGGGATTTTTTTTTCATATTCACACCGTTCACCTATCATCCACATTTATCAAACCTACAAGCTCCAAAACCCTTCAACATGACTATACACCTAGCAATCCTTCTTCCAGGCCAAGTTCCCCTACGAATGGCAACCGAAGACTGTCTCCTGTTCAGTAGCCCGCATCGGAGGTCTATTCCTGGCAGCAGTACCCGGAGAGTTCACCACCATGTCGGGCAGAAGACTCAGGAATGTCATAGCGAAGACTGCGCCCGAAGCTAAAAAAGTGGTCATCGCTGGACTGTCGAATATTTACTCTGATTATATTGCGACTCCTGAGGAATATCAGGTAAGGGTACAATTTTGTTGAGCCTTTCAGTCTTTGATGCTTTAATACTAGTTATTAAGGAGGGATTTGTTTGAATACCTAACTTAACTCTTTATAATAACCTTATAGGCGCAGAGATATGAGGCTGCATCTACGATCTTTGGACCACACACTTTGGACATCTATTTGAACAAATATGTGGAGCTCACAAACGCTTTGATCTCGGTAAATATCAAAAACGTTACCTTATTCTCTATTTCCTAACACATACTACATATTTTACTTTTTCAACTTTACTGAGTAGTTTACTACTAAACTACTAAAGACTAGTACCGTCTTTTCCAATCCTACTGCGGTATCAATGAGTCACCCAAATACCAACACCTAATATGTCTTTTCAGTTATATCTTCTGGGATTAGTCTGGTGATAACTGTCTCTTCCTCATATCTTCCAGGAGAAATCCCTCCCCCTAGGTCCTGAACCACCAGACCTGAGCAGTCAGCTGATCTCCCTGGTGCCGCCGGTGCTGTGGGACTCGGCGCCGTGGGGACACGAGTTCGGAGACTGTCTCAAGCAGCCCTTCAAGCAGTACAGCTATGGAGATGTTGTTATGGCACAGTTTGTGAGTGGAAACTATTGAATTCGATGATTGCTTCATCATCGTATTATTATATGTTGTATGTCGATGAATGTCGATGATTTTATCTGATGACTCGATTATATCGTCTTTTACTATCAAGCCTTTCGTTGTATACGAATATATCTACCTACAAATCGTGTACGTAACCATTACCTTTAACAAGAGTTGTAACTTCTTTACTAAATTCGGACTCAATTTTGAGCTATAGTGGTGTAAATTTTTGATTGTCAACCTTAGATATAAAAGCTTTATCTTCTTGAAAGTAAGACCAAACTTGTCTCAGTGCCTATAAAGATACCTGCCTATAAAGATATTCTTCCTCGTATCATCAGGTATCAGGGCATCCCCGTAACAGCATCCGTCACGGTCGCTGGTACGCCACGGTGGAACGTCTGGAGTCGGAAGAAGATGACGCCTGGACTACTGTCTTCACTGACGCTGATTGGGAGACTAAGTAAGTGTGACAATACGTAGTCCAATCTAGGGGCCATCTTGTTGATTATTTTATTTAAATATCAAATAAATGAGACCCTCTTGCCAGTAGTATAAAAGCAATGATCATCAATCACCAAATCTGCTCCATTCTCTAGTCCAAATAAAATGATGATAGTCCATATTGGAATTATTGATCCCTATAATAGGTTACCTGTTTTTTAGGTTACACGAAAAGGTTTACAAAAACTTTCACACATCAATATTTTAAACTAGAAGAGGCCGTTTGGTCTTATATACACTTCTCTATATTTTCGCAGATTCACCTGGATACGAGACTCCAAAGTCATGGGTACCAGTCGCGCGGAGATCGAGTGGGAGATCCCTGTTGGGACACCTAAGGGGGTCTACAGGATTCATCATTTTGGAAACTATAAATATGTCTTGGGAGGCATTTATCCCTACCATGGCTTCACTGACAGCTTTGAAGTGTCTTAGACACTTGAAAGACCAGAAAGGACTGTATTTGGGCTATATTATTTTGGAATACTAGGAGATTATTGGACTGTGGACTGCTGTTGAGTGATCTCTATCCTTAAGGACCAATATGAGTCCTTAGCAAAGGTTTAATTGTTGTGCCAGTTATGTGTTAATAGAAGGGACCAATAAAGACAATTCTGTTACACGATGAAGTGATAAGATAGTGAAGTGAAATTACGTAACTTTTCGTACCTAGCTATAAGTGTGGACAAAGAGGTCTAATTTTAATGAATTTTCGCCGCATTATGCCTGTAATTTTTATAAATATCTTCTATAAGATATTGCCAATTCTTAAGTATAATGTTGTCATATTCATGTCTGCATGTATATTCTTCTGTGCCTTTTAGTTGTAGGTAGGCTTAAGAATTTAATGTTAGGCCGGCTCCACACGTTGGCCCCAACGCTCGTTACAACGTTGGACCGTAAACTCGGTGAGGCGTCCACACGCTGGCCAATAGCTTAGTTCTGTCCCGTCAGGGCCAATGTAAAGATGTCCGATACGGAAATCGAAACTGCTCTCAGCGCGTTTGTAGTGATGAATGCAAATTTATATTTGTTACTGAGAAAAAAAAAAAACCAATATGTTAATAGTTACTGTATCCGATTTATCATACTTCGGAGACAGAAAGCTATCCATTAACTCATAAGCGAACCAATTAGGCTTAAAAATATCATCTGTTGACGATCCAGATCGAGTAGTTACCTACTTATTTTTTTTTCTGTAAAGGCGATATGTGCTCATTAATGACTCTCGCTTTTTTTTTAAATCTTCAATTGTGAAATTATTTCCCATATTATGTTGAATGGTTCGCCATGCATCAGCAACAAAATTTTTATTTTTGTGGTCTTTACGACTTGCGTCCCATATTATAGGGTGTGCTTGATATAATTCTAGAAATTGTATCACTTTCTCATTCGTCCATGCCGGTGGCGATTTGCTAGACGAGGAAGCCATTTTTACTCGACATACGCACTCGCTGCGTGTTGTGGCAGAACTGAGCAAAGCGCCAACGTGTGGACGGATCGCCAACGTTGGCGCGCAGATTCCTTTAGAAATGTCAAAAGTCAAAACATAGGCTCTGCGCTACTAGTGCCATCTATGTTGTGCTAGTGAACTACGGACTGGTTTCACTTATATTAAAATAAATCAGAAAACTGATTTCGAGGGTAGCTTTTTAGGCTGAAATAAAAGTAAATAGAGGTATGTAATGGAGACAGGCAGTGTCAAACGCTTAAACTGAGATTAGCAGATCAAGATAGGCTTATCTGTGTAGTCGACCCTTAAATTATGTTCCGTAGATATTTAAAAGAACTTTATTAAATGCTATTAAATATTGTAAACCAAAGTTCTATTCTAGGTTTATTTTTAAAATTACAGCTTCATTAGTCTAGTCGCTTAATCTAATCTGCTTCTTTTTCCGAGCCTTTTCCCAACTATGTTGGGGTCGGCTTCCATTCTAACTGGATGCAGCTGAGTACCAGTGTTTTACTAGGAGTGACTGTCCTATCGGACCTCCTCAACCCAGTTACCCGGGCAACCCACTACCTCTTGGTAAGCCTGGTTGTCAGACTTACTGGCTTCTGACAGTTTAACGTGCCATCCGAAACACAGTCATTGGTGTCCAAGATATAGGTACAGTCAACTTCAGGTCAGTGGTAACAGTTTTATAGGAAAATCGTACTTATTACTATTGAGTTAAGGTGCATGACAGTTACCACTGATGTGCAGTCTACCGTACCTATACTTAGAAAGTACATACAAACTTAGAAAAGTTGTAGGTATGAGGGTTTTTGAAATTTTTTCTGCCACCGGGTGGCGCCACGTATGCGTCTGGTCCAAACAGCTGTCAAATAGTATGGAATTGTAGGTGCCGAACTTATTGTTTATTGAAATTCTGTTATATTGGAAGTGTTATTGATTTTATTATGGACTACGGTCAGAATAAGGTTTCCGAACTAAAAATTGAGCTAAGAGAGAGGGTGCAAAAGTCACTGGTACTAAGGAAAAGCTTGTTGAAAAATTTGTTAACACAATATGATTTAGTTTTTTTTATTTACTCAACCGCAATAGTAAAACAATAATGCAGTGCTTTAATTATAAAATAAAAAAAAACACTAAAATCGTTCACTATTCATAGTAAAGATAAGCACTTTGACAGTTATCTGGACCTGACGCTCGGTGCTGCCACCTCGTGGATTGCCATTTTAGAAAACCCTCAATGAGGGTTTGCCTGCGAACCCGCGCCCTTATACTAGAGAGGTTGGTTCTTTACCCAGTGGGCCACTACGACTTTTTTTCTTTATTATTTTTTATCTATTAACTCTATTATTGATAGCTTTATGGCTTATAAAAATATGGATATTAAGAAAATCTATTTATTTAGGTAAATGGTTTGGTTTATTACCTTTACAGATTTAATATTTTTATGTTTCTATTACTAGGCAATATAATATTTATCATAAAGTTTATCACTGACATTGTTTTCTATTTAACTCCATAGATAAAAACGCCTTGGTGGGTACAAGATAATTATAAGAATTATAATATGTAGGTAGATAACGGATAACTTCATTAAAATATTAGGTAAAATGGATTTTTTCTATATCTAGCACAAAAGGGGCTTATTAAATTGATAACGCTATCACTAATGTACTATTTGTTGTATGATAATTAAATTTTTTTTTGTACACCGAGTTGTTGCGCAGACGCAATTGTATGAAAGTCTGTGTGAAGTTGGTATCGTGTGGAAATTAAAAAAAATATTTTTTTTTGTTACTTTTTTATGAGTCCAGTCACTCCTCATGCCATAGCGCCTTCTATTGTACCTATTTGGTGATGAATTAAAATATAGGCATTGTAAATGTGTATGCAAGCGGAATTGTTGTATTTCATGTAAGAAGACTATGTAAAGTGCCAATTGTAATAAATAAACACATTTCATAAAATTCTTTTGTTGCTTTTTTACTCGTTCTTCTAAATATCCGTTCGAGAAATGAGATATGCGACCAACCAAGGGTTTTTAAAGTACCCATATGTTTCGACTTAGTATCTACAACTCTGCAAGAAGGTAGGTACCTAATACAAGCTTACACTGTGGTAGATCATTATTATGCATTTTTTATTCGTCTATGGATGAATTGACAATAGCGTCATAAATGATTGAAAAATATTCAATTTTTATCGTAATCCGATAAGCATAATCAGATACAGCGCTAATGTTGTGTTTAAACTAATATGTAATTAACATGCAGATAAAACGATTATACCTTAAATTATACTAGCTTCCACCCGCGGGACCACGTGTGCCTTGGTTGGAGAAAGGCTCGGCCGGCTTTTAGCAATATAGACTATACTAAGCTATATCTCATGACCCGCGATAGCTGGACAGTTGAGTTGTTCACAGATGGTGTATTACTGTTGCCGCGTGAACAGCAAATAAGTACTGAAAACTAGAATAAAATAAACACTTTAAGTGCACCCTTCGTGCGCGAGTCCCACTAGTATTTCACTGGATTTTAAACAGCAGCAGCAGCACTTTTTTACATTTAATCTCTATATTCAATTAATTCAGGTGAAGAAATCTCTTATTATCACAAATAATGGAAATATTTGAGATAATTTTGTTTCTGATAACCATTTACCTATCGGCTTATTTTGATCGATTAATTACATATTATTAGTATATGTATCTTCTTTCAGTGCTTATGCCTCGTTGATACGGGGATAGTGCTTGCTATGGTAAGGTCTTTAAAATAAAAACAATTAGAAAAAAAAGTGCTGTGAAAAACATATTTTGTGAGAGAGGATTTCATTAAAAACGTGAGTATTTTGTGCTGATTATTTTTTTATTTTTTAAGTACAGAGCTTGTAGCTGAGTGACAGTTTTAAGGGTCGATGGCTCGTAAAGGTAAGCGTTCACAGGCCCGCGTCGCACGTATCGGACGTATCGCATTATAGCATAGCTATGTATCTGAGTCGTCCATACGATGCGGATCAGTGGACGCCGTTGTATGAATTCTTATACATGGCAAGGTAAAATCTGTTACGTGCGATGCGTCCGATACTTGCGATGCGTGCCTTGGACGCTTACCTTAAGGTTAAGCAAAGCTTGGCTCGGTCATTTGTCATTTGATGGATGAAAATTACCATGATGATCATTCCTCCTTATCGTTCGAACTTTTGAATAAGGCCGGATGCACACACTTGGATTTCGGATCGGAAAACCGAATCCGGGAACCGAATGTGTGCGTCCAGGCTTAGCCTCTGGTAGTCGTTACTGACAGTCAGAAGTCAGACTGAGAGTTTGAACACTAGTTTTATTGTTTTACCCGGGTAACTTAGTTGGGATAATTGGAAGATGCTACCATGCATCGAAGAGCACGCAGGTGAATGTCGGTCCTGCATCCTCCTCAAACGACCTCTCCAATCGTGTGGGATTGCCGTCCCATCGGGTTAGAGAGTGAGAGAATAGAGATTCCATCTGTGTCTGCGCAAATGCCTGTGGACAGTGCCTGTGAATATGTCCTGCGCAGCTGGCTGATTTCTTTATATGAGAACAGCTGCCGTGGCCGATACTCGGCTCGGACTCCATTATACAATTTCGTTTGTATTGTTTTCTTTCGTTTTAAATAGACAAGTTTATAAAAACATACAGGTATTCCAACGTGTAAGTTATATTTTATACCTATAGTTCTCTTAAAATGGAGGCATCCGGCAAATTAATTTATAGGCAGGTAAGCTTAGCATTATCGAAGTAATTAGTCGAATGATTAACGATATCAATGTAAATTCATGTTATGTACTTAGCGTCTTTAAGTTATATCAAGATTCAGATCTCCAATATCGTAATTGTAGTTGATGTTTGGGACAAGTGGCTAAGAAGTGATCGAGAAGAATCCCGATTTTCATATAAAAGGTGAGATTACAACTCATCCGCACGTGTGATAATAACTCACCCACATGCGTGATTTCAAATCTACTTACCTTTGAAAATATACATGAACACAGGTTGTATTTCAATGCCATTGAAGTAAGACTGGTCTTTTCCCCGCCGGGGCTGGGCGATTGTTTGAAAGAGTCACCGCGGCCCCGGTACATAAAAGGCCTACGAGGAACACGATGGATTTTTAGTCAGTAGGTAAAAGTCTGACACTCCCTCACCGCTGTTAACCCACAGCCGGAGGGGTCATTTGATGATTTTTGCCATCGATAAAAAAATAAAGACTGGTCTATTCCGACTCATAAGCAAACCCAAACTCCCTTACAGAAACCATGGCGCTCTCAATAACCGCCAAGCTGATTATAACGGTCGTAGTCCTGGGCGTGATCGGCGGCATGACAGCGACCATAGTCCTGCTAGTGACGGAAGAAGACCAGGCGTATGACATCACTACCAGCACCACTTCTACTCCGACGACGCTGGTGTCGACTACTGATGTGGGGGGAGAGGATCTGCCGTATCGAGTCGGAGTTGGTATCGCGGATATGACGGGGCCTTGCGTGGATATTACTTTTGTAAGTATTTACGAAGCTTTAAGAATAACTTGGAGCTTTGTTTTGACATATTCCAGTGGCTTTGGAGATTTCAGTTTATTTGGAAATGCCTATTTACTTGCCGCTTGATATAGTAAGCACCTACCTGTAATTATCATTGCGAGATGAGCTACAATTTGAAATTGGACGTAAGTCCAATTGTCGGCTCGTCCATTACGGCGAAAGGCGTTTTGAAGAATGGTCTTTAATTTGAGGAGAATCTCGCAAATTTTGATTTGAGCAACGATGTCCTACTAAGGTATTAATATAATGTAATTACAAATGTTTCCAGATGGGTTACGCAGAAGTGGGTCAAAGCGGTCGAGGTCTCCATCTGCGTCAGTTCGCCAGGTCCTTCATCTTCGTGAAGGGAGACACTAGGATAGTCCTGGTCACCGCTGAGGTGCAAGCTGTCGGTATTGCTGTCAGAAGACAGGTACGAGTTTTACATTTTTTTGGTCGAAGTTACTTAATTTTCACGAAGTTGCAAGAAGAATTACCTAAGTACCTTCCTCCACTATGTATGTCCTCCACTGTGTATGTTTTCTTCTAGAGCAAACCAGAACACAGTTTTCTTCGACAAAAAATTATTCTTTCTTTGATTAGATTAGATATTTGTGGTTTATCAAAAGAAATCTGATTTAAAATCTTCAATCACATCTCCAGGTGGTGAAGAATCTCCAAGAGTTGTACGGCGACATGTACTCCCTGAGGAACGTGATCCTGACGGGCACTCACACGCACAGCGGTCCTGGAGGTCACATGGTGGACTTTATCCTGGACATCAGTATCCTCGGCTTCTCTCAGGAGACCTACAATGCTTATGTTGATGGCATAACTAGGGTAAATTCTGGAGATATTGTCACAGTAGATGCGAAAGTATTTGGGATATTCCTTACACCGCTTATTTTTAGGCATAAGCAAAACTAAAAGTTGTAAGAATTAGTGTCTTGAAATAAATCGCGTATCTATACTAATATTATAAAGAGGAAAACTTCGTTTGTTTGTTTGTTTGGTTGTAAAGGATAAACTCAAAAACTACTGGACCGATTTTAAATATTCTTTCACCATTAGAAAGCTATATTATCTGCGAGTAACATAGGTTATATTTTATCCCGGTGCGGGCAGTAGCTCCCACGGGACGCGGGTGAGACCGCGGGTAAACGTCTAGTCTTACATATATCTCTGGAAAAGGCCAGTATTGTATGATATCTGTGTTAATTTTGCGTATTTCTGCCATTTGCATATACTTATTGACCAGGTTTTTTGTTACGTTACAGAGTATAGTCCGTGCACACAACAACATAGTACCAGCTCGCCTGTTCTTTGGACAGACGAAGGTGACAGGCGCTCACAAGAACAGGTCTCCCTACTCCTATGACTACAACCCTGAAGAGGAGAGAGCTCGGTAAGTGGTATCACTTGGAATAGGTTACCCTGGGTGAAAAATGGTGGAAAATTTGCGTCTTGGCTGAGTATGGCACGGCGATATGATGTGGTCATCGAAATTGGACAGCAGGACAACTAGTTATCATTGACATTATCATTGTGTCAGACACTTGGTATCAATCAGTTCTTCAACCATCACTCACAACATCTGCATGACCGCATCTAGTTCCTTACCAACCTTGAACGACCGTCAATATTTCAATTATGATTTTGATTCTCTTCAGCTACGACTCCAACACAGACGATGTCCTCACTCAAGTGAAGATCGTGAAGGCAGACAACAGCCTCCATGGCGTGATGACCTGGTACTCCGTGCACACCACCAGCATGAACATGACGAACCAGCTTGTATCTTCTGACAATCTTGGGTATGCAGCGCTCAAGATGGAGAAGGAACTCAACCCTCAAAATAAGCCGGGAAAGGTAACGTTTCGATTATTTAACTAGAATATTAGTTATGTGCAAATATTGAAAGCAGTATGTTCTTACAAAATGAAACAAGAACACGGGGACAGTGTGAATTGAAATCCATTTCATCCATAATAACCATCACCCTGCTTCTCGTGGTAGAATTATTTCTTCTATTCCACACGTAGAACTACACCATTGTTCTTCTCGTGTAGAAAAAAAATTAAAGCTGTCTATTTATTACTTCCAGCCCGACATCGTAGCAGGATTTTTCTCCTCCAGCTTGGGCGACGTGTCCCCCAACACCCGTGAAGCCCGCTGCGAGTTCTCCGGCAAGGAGTGTGACAATCAGTTCATCATCTGTGACCACCTGGAGAGGTGTTTCTCTGAAGGACCCGGCAGAGACATGTTTGAAAGCACTAAGATTATTGGCAATGCAGTGTTTGAAGGAGCTTGGGTTAGTAATTTCTTCCTGAAATCTAGTTTCACTATACTTACCTACTGGGGCCCGATTCTCCTAAGTTAATAATGTCAAAATCGAATAGAAATCGAATCGCAATATGATTGCAATAGCAGTTTTAACCATATCGGGCATTCTGCTACTAATAGAAGACCAATCGTATTCGATTGACATTTGATTGGTGTGCGATTGGTCTGCTATTTTGGTGATTTTGGTCTATACGGTAGTTTGCTGTATAATCATATTGCAATCGTAAATCGCTTAAGTAAAATTAGGAGAATCGGGCCCCTGGACTAAAGTTCACGTAATTCAAGTTTTTGAGTGAGAACAGCCTTTCAGTTATTTGTTTAGCTATCAATCTCCATTTATACTTATAATTGCATAATTTCTAGGAAGTGCTGAAGTCCGAAGGTGAGGAGTTGACAGGAGAACTGAAAGTTATTCACCAGTTTATTGAGATGGGAGAAGAAACAGTCGCCAAGTATGACCCAATCACTCAGACCTTCGACGTTGTGAGTACCCATAACACTAATATCGTAAATAACATAAAAAAATCGGAGCTTATATACTTTGCATCGTCAATAATATCACAATGCAACACGTATTCATAATCATCTGCTACAAATTTGTTATATTCAATTACTTTCACCAGAATAATCCAGTAAAAGGCTGTGTTCCGGCCATGGGCTACAGTTTTGCTTCAGGAACGATCGATGGTGCCAACACACTTAATATTACTCAGGTAATTTAGTTTTCAATATTCATAAAACATTTTAGAGGTCTGGTTTTGATTTATTGGACTTTACTATTGGGTTTCAGGGTACGATCGAAGGTAATCCGCTTCTGGACTTCGTGGGTGGTATAGTTGCTGAAGCAACTCCTGAAGATGTGGAGTGTCAGGCGCCCAAGCCCATCCTACTGGCTACTGGAAGAGTAAGTAAAACTTATAAAATAATTGTAAAATCACGTACAAAACTCCGAATCTATTAACTCCATGACATCAATCCTATGTTATTGTTATAATGTTCCTTAATCCAATCAGTAGTTATCCTGGTGCTTAAAATTCTGAACAGTCTAAAGTATTTATATTCATATTTAATCAGTTAATCTTTTAAAACTAGTTTTGGTAAAGTGACCCTAATCGTTAAAGTGATCCTTCAGAAATTAATCGTGGTTAACCTTTTAGGCCAACTTCCCCATCCCATGGCATCCCCACATCGTATCAGCTACCCTCATTTGGCTCGGAGACCTGGTGATCCTGGGCGTGCCAGGAGAGCCCACCACCATGTCCGGCAGGCGCATGAAGGCCGTGGTTGGCGACGTGATGGAGAGGCACGGGTTTGAGCCACGAGTCGTGGTGTCGGGATTGAGCAACGAGTACATACATTATGTTGCTACCTTTGAGGAGTATCAGGTATTTATAATATCGTCACCTAATATGCTTACGTGTACGTGTGCGTGTGGATTTGGCTGAAATTTTGGTAGACTAAAATGATTAGATATAAAATGTTCCTGACGTTTCCTAAATAAGTGACGATTTATTCTGACCTGTCTTTATGTTACCAGGTTCAAAGATACGAGGCAGCGTCTACGATCTACGGCCCCAACACATTGGATATATTCCTGAACAAGTTCAGTGAATTCACCACTGTTGCTATTGAGGTGAGTGACATACCACATGAATGATTTAAGGTAAATACCTCATTAATTTTATTGTGTGGCTTTAATTGTTAGAATCTACAACATATAACTGCTCTCCCTCAAGGAGTCTTTTCACGACCTTTTTATTGACATCCAATATACTAGCCTAATTCCTAACTTTCCGATAATTTCTACCTCCAGGGTGGTGACGTACCAGAGGGGCCAGAGCCGGCAGACAACCGCGACAGGACCCTCTCCCTCATCACGCCAGTAGTTTTCGACGGCACTCCTCTCGGCAGGCGCTTCGGAGACTGCATCCGACAGCCGCCCAGCGTTGCTCGCAGCGGAGATGTCGTGTCTGCTACTTTTGTAAGTTCACTTTATAATGCATGTGGTTTAAAAAGCATGTATCACGTGCAAGGCGACAATCACATGATTTTCAAATGTTGATATTGTTTGCATGACATAGTCTTCGTGGACAATGGGTGTCCTTTTGTATACGTATACAAGCTATACAGCTTATTATTCAATGGATAATGATTTCCTTCACTTATTTGACATGGGGTACTAAATTTTCCCCAGGTAGAAGTAAGTACCTTAATTCTAATTCTGTACTTTACGTGTGTGGTTTCCAGGTGGCAGCCAATCCTCGTAATGATCTGAAGCAGGAAGGCAGTCACGCGGTCATTGAGAGGCTGGAGCTGTCACAGTGGGTGGAGTACACCAACGACGCTGACTGGGATACTAAGTAAGGAAAACTTGCCTTGCTATTTTACCATACGTATTACGGAGACCTTGGGATTCTGAGCAATTTTACAGATTTATGCGACTAACATTCGTTTTCGCAGACGGGTGTTTTGGAGATCATCATTTTTTTTAGTCACACTTTTGTTGACCACTTTATTTATTTTTATTTAAAATACTTCTTGCGCAAATAGTACAATGGCGGACTTAACGCCTTAGGCGTTCTCTACCAGTCTACCTTTGGGTGGCGGAGAGAAAGCGTTGATAGGTGCAAACAAATTTCTGATACTTCGGGGTACAAAACTAAAAAAAGTATATTTCGACAAACGCAGTAACTATTTATGGTTTCGTTTTCTATTCGCAGGTTCACATGGGAACGTGTCTCCACCCTCACTGGTACCAGCCAAGTGACGTTTGAATGGAAAGTACCAGAATCGGCCATCTTGGCCTCTTACCGTATTGTGTACCACGGAGCGTCCAAAGGCCTGCTTGGGAACATCTCGCCTTTCCGAGGAGTCAGCAATGCTTTCCAAGTTATTGGTTAATTTCAATTTATTTGAAGAATAATTTAGATTAATAGAAGTTTTCTTTCTATTTCTACGTTTTTATATACTATTCGTCATGAGGAAAATGAGCCTAATTATGTTCAAGTACAAAATAATGTTTTCTTTTAAGTCTAATTTTAAACGTTTTTGTGTAAATATGTACATTATTGTTATTTAATTTTATTAAAAGCCTAATATATAATTGTTGAGACAAATTTATATTTTTTTTTCTCGTGTTTTACCTACTGTTATGCCTATTAGTACCTATTAATTTTTTTGTGAGATTTGTACGATATGTTCATACAACCGCTAAATCGAATAGGATGACAAGATAAACATACATAGTAATGTATGTGTGCATGCTAATTAGTTATGTCATTACTACGGACTAGGTTTCCAAAACAATCCATATGAGACTAAAGAAAAACAACAGATTTTCTTCTTTATTCCAATAGTCAGAAGATATATTTTCACTTATTTCCAACAAGATAGCATTTGTGGTTGGCTGCTAAATATAACAAAGTCCTTTTATTTGCTTCACAATGACCAGTTTCCTTTTAGAATAAGCCAGTTATCCTCTTAGAGTGTAAGCTATATTTTGTACTACCTACGCCGTAATAAACGCATTGCCCTATCGACTTTGACAGGTGCTTGACTTTATAGCCGCGAGATTTCAACATCTGTATGTACCTATTTTAATTTTACGAAAGCGGGTGAGCCACACTTATGTACGGACGCTAGCAGTTCAACGTACCCGAATCTGACAGATTCCAATTTTACCAATCGCACGTTAACCTTCCAGGGGCCCGATTCTCCTAATTTTACTTATGCGACATACGATTCACGTTCGACTCGATTCGACTGAGATCCAATCCCGACTCGATTACGATTGAAGCGTATGTGGCAATCCGTTATTTTTTCTTTGAAATAAACGTTTTTATCCTTTTCTATCATTCAATAATGAATCATTTTGTCTGCAAATGATTTACGATTGCAAAATGAATGTAGATCAAACTACCGTATAGACCAAAATCACCAAAATAGCAGACCAATCGCAAACCAATCGAATGTCGTTGGAATACGATTGCATTGGTCTTATGTTAGTAGCAGACTGCCCGATATGGTTAAAACTGCTATTGCGATCATATTGCGACTCAATTTCTATTCGATTTTGACATTATTAACTTAGGAGAATCGGGCCCCTGGTTGCTCGCCAACCACAATTCACTATTCACGTGACCAGAATGCAGGCTTGTTCTTTGGACAAAGAATTAGCATTGCCATACAACGTGGCAATGCTAATTCTAATTAATTAATGCTAATATTTAATGGCCAGTCTTCTGGGCACGTTTCCGGAGTACAGCGATGCGGAGGAGTAGGTACTTCAATGACGGAGGAATAATCAGGTATTTATTTTTTATTCGTTTTATTCTACTTTGTAGATTTTCTGTTAACAAAAGCAATTTTAAGTTTGTAAATATAGGTTGTATTATTTATTTAAATGAAATCTTCCTCCTCTGTGATTATGCTCAAAATCAATTGAAGAAATTGGCAGATTGAGGTCTGTACAGCGTCTAATTCGTTCGAGAGCGTTCAATACTTGGTAGTAGTCTGATCGCCTAAAGGGTCAGGATATAGGCAACAATAAAACATAGAAACTGCAAAAAAAAATGTGACAATGGAGTGAATAAACACACATTTCTTATCCATTGTAGGCACAATTAATAAGTTGTTAGCGATAACTTTTACGACTAGCGGCAGATAAACATTGTGTTTTTGTTTGCATTTTGTTACATCTTAAAATTAACAAGCGGGAATTTGTAACGAGGCATGCTTAAGGGTGCTTGACGATAATTTCTTCCATTTGGGAAAAAAGGAAATGCCTGAATCCCTGAAACTCACCTATAATTTAACCTGCGTCCTGAAGAAACTAAGTATTACTTATTGCACTTAGATACAATTTACCTTTCCTGTGTGTCATGTGTGGTGTTAGAAAATAGGCAATTATTCGAAAGCTGGTAGGTACCTATAGTTCTATAATAGGAACAGTACCTAAATAAACTTTTACTTGCTTCACATTAGCGTAGCATTTCAATACCAAACAAGACTAATGGTTAACTGAGAGACGAACCAATTCAACCAATCGGATAATTGCAAAACACAACTGAAGTTAGTTAGTACAAGAATGGCCAGCAGATTGCCGGTCTCGGCTTGAAATAAATCGCATCCAATACACCGTTTCTGTAGACATAATTTTGAAATTCTCTAAGATATTAAGCAATGGATTCGGAATTAAGGAAAGTGGAGAGATACACTGTTTAGATATTGTTTGTTTTTTTTTTTATATATCTGTTGATAAGTCAGGGGTCATAAACTTTAGTGCGATAATGATATCTTATATAATTGTTTGACAGTATAATGTTGTTGTAATCAGTTGTGGGATAAAGTTTTTAAGGTAAGTTGTGTCGTTTGTTAATATTTATAATTAAATCGTAACCATAATTAGCTGTGCTGTTCACTCGTAAAAAAGCTGTACCTAAGACATTATTTCCTAAAATTTAATTTGTGGCAGCTAAAATAAGTGTTAACGGTGGAACCAGGATTTCAGCTAACGAAAATTCACTACAGCTAGTAAAATTTCTCACAGAAGTCTGTTTCTGCCTACATATTCCTTCGGTAAATACATAAGTTTTATATTATCTTCACACAAATTTTCAGATGTCCTCAAACAAGCCAGTAACGAAGAAGATAATAAATTCACCACAGACGTGCGTGGATGACAATCTGCGAGGAGTAGTCGCGACCTACCCGTCGCTGCAGCTGCATCCCAAACATAGGGTCATCACTGTGAGGCAGAAGGTATGCATAGTACACAAGTCATCTGAGAAGTAGAAATGTAAACCTTATTGGTTTTTCATTATGATATATTTTCGTACGGCAAGGATAGCAGTTTTCAATTCCTGGCCTCTTTCATTCAAGAGGATGATTGTGTTTGATAGAGGACTTTTCAGTTTTGTGCGACTACTTTTCTGTCCGAGTGTTTTGTTGTCTCAGTTTATTACAAGATCACTCATATTATTTTCCAGAGCGACACTGGAAGGGTGGCCATTCTTGGTGGCGGGGGTTCAGGACATGAGCCTTTCGCAGCAGGTAAATATTGCATTCATTTTCATAAGTTCTTCGTACCTTACCTATGTAGGATAACATAAGTAGTTCTTTTATGCTCTTAACACATTTTTTACAAATTGACGAGAGATTTTCAATCACAATACCTAAGTAGCTATTCAAAAGTAAAAGTAATTCTTCATCCGCATTTGACCAGTTCATTGCGAAGGTATAGCACCTTACCTGCTACTTTGTTTTCGTTCCAGGCTTCGTGGGTTCCGGGTTGCTGGATGGCGCTGTAGCTGGGGGTGTGTTCGCCTCACCTCCAACAGGTCACGTCCTCTACGCCATTGCCCATTTGTACAAATATAATACAGGTAACATTGCCTATTATTTTCGCCTATACTTTCTTGATCGAAGGCTCATTTTAAACAAGCACAATTACCTAAGCTGGGTGTTTACTGTACCTGTTATTTTTTACAGGTGGAGTTCTAGTAATCATCGGAAATTACACAGGAGACAGATTAAACTTCGGCAAGGCTATAGAGAAGGCAAAGATCTCTGGCATCAAGGTTGAAGGTCTGATCGTTGGTGAAGATGTGGCTTCCTGTAAGAACAAGACAGGTGGGCGCAGCATGGTCGGCGAAGTTCTATTTTATAAGGTAAACTTTACTCAAGGGATTAAAATTTAGGATCCCCTAACCTTTTACCTACAAATTAAAGTAATCCTAATCTAAGGAGATTATTATTTACCTGAATATGATGGTGTTTCTCCACTTTGCAGTTGGCTGGGGCCTTGGCAGCGAAAGGTTACGACCTAGCAACCATTCGCAAAGAGGCGGCAGAGTTCAACAAGTATATGGCTACTTTGGGCGTCTGCTTGAGTGCTTGCTCATTACCTGGTGAGCTTTTTAAGATCTTTCCGATAGTTACGGTCTAGATAGATTTTGTAAAAGCTACTTGGAAGACTATGTCAACTATTTACGGGATTTGTTCCGTTTCCTAAAAAAATCATACATAAGGTTTTTTAACCAGTTGGTAATTTTTGTTCTGCAGGCAAGGATAAACTGAATCTTTTGGTTGCCATGAGCAAAGTTAGCAAAAATGCATAAATCCCAAAGTGAAAAAAAATTGTAGGTAGGTATTTGTTTTTGAGCGGTTATTTCCATATAATTAAAACCTCGTGTCTTACAGGCCAACCACCTCTGTTCGAGATCGCTCACGACGAGATGGAACTTGGAGCCGGAGTGCACGGGGAAGCTGGCATTACTAAGATGAAGATGGGCACCGCTAAGGAAGTCGTCGCTATGATCTTGGAACAGGTTCGTTCCTTTCGCTTACACAAACATCTGATATGCAATTACCAGTTAAAGGGTTCTAATAGTTTTGTTCGCCGTTTTGCAGATAATAACCCACTTGAAGCTTGTCGCTGGCAACAGGGTTGTCGTGACAATCGACAATTTAGGAGGCACCTCCATCTTTGAAATGAACATCATCAGCGCTGAAGTCAAAGATCATTTAGGTAAGAGATTTTTATGTACATAAAACCCTGGGTACATTGGTGTTTTCCACGGCTATATGAAAAGTCTTTTGTCAGCAAGGGTCATTAAATAGGCCGATGATATACATTTTCTCCCACTCCCTGAATAAAGATACCCCCTGATTTCACAGAAAGCAAGAAAATCAAAGTGGAGCGCATATTCTCCGGACATTTCAAGACTTCTCTGGAGATGCAGGGCTTCCAAATCTGCGTGCTGCACCTAAATGAGGAGAAGGGAGATCTATGGCTGGAGACCCTGGACGCTCCTACTGGTGGCAGCGCGTGGACTGGCGGAGTGCTGTCAGTCAGGAGTGAGGGGGGACATGTGGATGATGAGACGCTGCTACAAAGTCATGGAGCGAAGGTATGTTTTTTTTGATCAATTCAACTGTTGAGAAGTCTGGAAGCTACTTAGACCGAATCACGTAATTTTCTACATAAAATCTAAGGCTCCGTCAGAGTATATAGATACCTGAATTAAAAGTTTAAATAACAAAGCAAGATTGAGGGCATTTTTTACAGGAGCAGGGCATTTTTTGAGGATTAGGTACACAAATCAAAACTACATTTGAAGCAATTGACAGTGTTATAGATAGATGTTTGTTTTACAGGCCAAATCAGGACCAGCTCTTAAGCCAGAGGAACAGGAGTTACTTCGTGGTAGCCTGCTATCTGCAGCTGAACAGCTGGTCAAGAGTGAAGCGCTGCTGAACAAATTGGACTCTGGTTGCGGGGACGGAGACTGTGGGATCACGCTTAAGAATTTCGGAATAGGTGAGTGATAGACTACAAACAGTGCTGAAGATTATACAGATACGCAGAGGTGAAGTCAAGTTGTCACCCTCAATAATCAGGAACGCAGTTAAGAACAGTTCTTAGTTGAAAACTTCCACTTAAAATTTTTATTCCTCGACGTCAGTTTGAGTCCGTCCATTTGTAATAAGATCGTCGAAAACTTATGTTAGTCACAAATATTTATTTTCCAGCAATCCAATCCTATTTGAAGACAGCGTCAGTGGAGTACCCGTCCAACGTTTTGTGGGACCTGTCTGAAATCGCCGAGACTGACATGGGAGGCACTTCGGGAGGCATCTACAGTCTGGGCCTATCTGCTGCTTCACAGGCCATGGCTAGGTAAATATTACGTCGCCTACCTATAACCCCCTTAACTTCTTGCTAACGAATAGCGAAACAACGAAAAAGAAATGTTATTTCAGTACCTAGCATAATTTTGAACTGGGTGCTCTTGTAGGCGTGAAACTCGTAACAATCGCTGCTGACGCTTGGTTAATCCTGTAACTATCGTTATAGTGACAACAAGTAAAAGCGATCTTTGTCATCACACAAAATTACTCAAAACACAAAGTTACATAAATATGTAGGAATAGCATAACTGAAAGTTAATATAGTAAACTTCATAGGTAAATAATTTGCTTAATAAATAATGTAGGTACGTTTTATTGCAATTACAGTGCAAAATCTAATGACGTTTCTTCATGGCTGGCAGCATGGGAAAGCGGTATCCAAGCAATTAGCAAATATGGTGGAGCAGAGCCAGGGGATAGGACCATGGTAAGTCAATTTAGCCCAAGTTAGCATTTTCAATGACAAAATAATTGAAGACTTAAAAAATTGCAGACATTCATACTAAGTACCTACGTAAGCACTACTTTTGGAATGGGCAACTAGAATCAAACCTATTTATAAAGTCCTATGCTCTATCCACGGAAGCAAGAGCTAAAAGGTAAACAAAGAATGACACTTTTCCAAGATGGCGGTATAAACCGACCTATGACAAAACGACACATTTTTGTGCAAAATGTTCGCAGTATGTGATTTTGTCATCGGTCGGGTTAAACCGCCATCTTGAAAAAGTGTCATTCTTTGTTTACCTTTTAGCTCTTGCTTCCGTGGATAGAGTATAAATAATTGTACTTTAAATCTATACTAATATTATAAAGCTGAAGAGTTTGTTTGTTTGAACGCGCTAATCTCGGGAACTACTGGTCCGATTTGAAAATTTCTTTCTGTGTTAGATAGCCCATTTATCGAGGAAGGCTATAGGCTACTTTTTATCTCGGTACGGGAAGTAGTTCCCACGGGATGCGGGTGAAACCGCTGGCAGAAGCTAGTTACTTAATAAAATGCTTTCATTTGTCCACAGCTAGACACATTACATCATGCTGCAGAGGCGTTCAAACAGAACATAGGTGCTGATCTGAAAGTGTTGCTGAAGAAGACTGTCGAAGCTTCTGAACAAGGGGCTAAGGCTACTGCTAACATGGTTGCAAGGTAAGATAACTACGTAGTCAGTGATTATGGTAGGATGCGATTGTGATCAACAGTTGAATCAAATCAAGCTTTGAATTTATTTATTAATTTATTTAGTTAGGCTCTTCAACAATGAGTACACGGTTACATCTATAACTATACATTTAAACTTATATCTAAGTGCCTCATCACTTAAAGAAAAGCACTGCATGCAATCGAATTCCATATGAGGATTAATTTGGATACGATACGTGTAGTAAATAATGTTCTCTCTCTATAGGAGAAACAGAAGTAGTTCATACTGCATACCTACACTAAGAAGCTGGAGTTTGTTTATTTACTTGTAACTCATGCGTTAATCGCGCTTTTCGACATAGGCAGATAGCCCATTGAAAAAGTACTGACATAAGCCAGTAATGGATAAGTTTATAAACTATTTGTAATTGTTGAACAGGGCTGGGAGAGCATCATATGTAGCGAGCGGGTACATGAACGACGAGGACGCCGGCGCCCGCGCAGCCGCCGTCTGGCTGCAAGCTATACTCAACTATGTTACTAATAATATATAAGTGTTTATACTATTACTTTAGTTAGTTTAATTTATATCCCTACTAATATTATAAATGCGAAAGTAACTCTGTCCGTCTGTTTGTTACGCTTTCACATCTAAACCACTGAACTGATTTTAATAAAATTTGGTACAGAGATAGAGTTGACCTTGAGAAAGAACATAGGATAGTTTTTATCCCGGACTTTTGAAGAGTTCTCTTGGAAACGCGTTATAACCGAACCCTACGCGGGCGAAGCCGCGGGCAGAAGCTAGTACTACATATGTAATAAGTCTGCGTAATAACTAGCAAGCACAAAATGCGAAAAAAATTCTGTTTATTTAAATGTAAATTGGGACAGTTGTGTCAGCTACTACGGCCCCGCACACCCCCGCTGCCTTCGGTCCCGCTCCACGTGTGGCCCATGTAGGCAGCGGGGGTGTGCGAGGCCGTAGTAGCTGACACAACTGTAATTACGTAATTTGACATCGTTTTTCTAGGTACTTTGAAGGGAAAATAATGAAAACACATATTTTATAACAATAAATTGTTCTTTAATAATCACAGTGGCAACATCTGGTCTAACTGAACTAATAATTATATTTAATTAACGTTACAAATTCATGTTTAAATAACCTTCTACGCCTCCTACCATCTAACAAATAAACATTATACTATATTTAATTACTTTTCTATTTATTCTTTCAGTTTACGATGTAAATTTTTCATAAGCGAGGAATCGATAATTCACAGATATAATAAAACACATAATTTAATTGTTATCACAAACACAGCGCCATCTATGTGCAACTAATTTCACAGCTGGCAACACCAGCTAGTATTGCCATCTACAATTATTTAGTTTGTCTATTATTAGTCGAATTATGGATAAAATCTTCGTGCTACGTGGGCGACTCGTATGTAGAAAAATGCGTTATATTTTTGCTTTATCTTAAATGCATAATTCGTCCAATGTAAGTTTCTGTAGCGTCCAAAGATTATGTCTTAAAATCTATTCTGCTGTCATTTTTTGGAGTTCGAAGTATCTATAGTCAATGGCAACGGTGCATATATATATTTAGAATGAATGTATGTAGTTATATAATTGAAAGTCATAGATATAATTCCTGATATATTTAAGTGTTCGAATAAGAACTTCCTAGCGTCATTGACTACAACATATTTTAACGGTCAGTTGTAAAAATATAAAGTCATCTTTAAACATTATTGCAATTACGATGGCAGTATGATATTATTTGTAAATATAATACGATATATCATATAAATATTAATTTTAGCTAAATTTAATATATTTTGTTTTATTTTAAGTATGCTGTTTTCGGGAAGACTCGTTTCGAAATCCGAATGGTTCAAATGGAATCCATATTGATGCACTACGAACTTTAGTTTTGCATCTGAACACAGAATAAAGAAACCTTACATTTTGTCAGTGCTTACAAGAAAATCGACAAGAGTAATAACATTATAATTATATAAGAATTTCATTAATAGCTAATTAGGAAATTATTTTATATTAAGAACACGAAACATCGACAAAATGTGATAAAAAGACAAAGGTAAGTGGATTCAAATTTTTAAATTATTTAATTTGCATTTATAGAACTTAGTATACAACGAGAAACATTTAAAACATTACCGTGCGTTTAGGCCTGGTGAATGTATGGCCCATACTTCTGAGATCAAACGTGAAGCAAGTTTTTGTCAAATATATTTGTCAATCCGAAGTTACCTACAAGTGAGATCAAAACAATCCGCTATTGCACACACGCGAGGCGTTAAATGGCTGACTTCAGAGCAAGCAGAAGCGACTAAGCCATTTACCAAGTCTAAACGCAACACTTATAAAAATAATAACCAGAATTTTATAAATAAATAAGAACTAATGTATTAAGATTCAGATGAAACCAACTCCGCACAATAGGACCACGTGTGACACTCGCATGAGGCTGGTGACGTGTCGGTGACGCTAGAAGTCCCACTCGGTTTGTTTCTCTATCTCCATCTCCGATAACTTCTCTTGTAGGAGGAGAGCTGACATGTCATCTAAGAAAAAATATAGTTATCACTGATCATGATAAACATTGTATTACAATATTGCATATAAAAACTCTTTTAAGTAACAGCAACAATTACCATTGTTATTACCATTGCCATTTACCATTGCCAATTACCATTGCCAATTACCATTGCTTAAATAACTTTCTTTTATGCTAACGACATTAATATATATTTTTTAATTAAGGAAAATTAAAAGCACAGTAGATAACAAGAGTTGTGTTACAAAATAAATATTTAGTTATTTATTTCGCCAATATCTACCATAAATTATGACGATGGAATTATGAACCTATGATCAAAAATAATGGACTACTGCCACCTCTCAAAAAAAACAAATTAAAATTAAAGAAATAATAATTATAATACTTACTAAGATCAGGTTTAATAGGTTTGACTCGTCCGATGAGGCCCGGCAGATAGTCTGTCTTTCTGATCTGTTTGAAGAACGGGTGGTTCAACAACTGCGTAGCCGAAGGCCTCTTATCTGGGTCCCTAGAAAATACCCAAAATAATTTAATGATATTAGTATGATCAAAGTCTGCCTCTTGGCTGATAGAGGAAATCTCCACTCCGTTGATGGAGCTAAAGTGCAAAATTCTGATTAACATCCATCCGAGTTATTTCAGTAAGTGTTTAAAGGCGATTACACCGGTGTAGCACACAAATGTACACAGCATCCCCTATATATTGCTTGGTCACCTCTGCAGCGCCATCTCGCTGAGATGGTGGAAGGTGTCGGAGAGCTTGCGGGCCGCGTACACCTGCCGCAGCCGCGACACCGCGTCCGCGCTGTCGCCCACGCCGCTGTCGCCGTTGTACATGCCTGACGACAGTAAAATCATTAAACCATGCTGAGCAAAATTGTTAGTAAAGGCAGACAAATTATTTAATTAAGACCATCAAAACAGTTCCCCGCGGCTTAAACTCGACTTGGGCGTCTAATCTAGTCTAAATAACATCTAAAAATTAACTCATCATCTTAAAGTCAAAGTTCTTTATATCAAAGTTGACATTCTTAGCATCTCCTACGCATAAACCGCCTTACAACATAATATAAACTCACTCTTCATCTCAGTATCATCAAGGCAGGGCTCCGGGAAGGTGCTGCAGTCCAGCAGCTGTGGTCTGCTGCCGCGTACCTTCTCCGTGAACATCAGCGTGGTGGGCACCTCCGCGAAGGGCACCGCGCCGTTGCCCAGCTCGCAGCACAGGACTCCTAGAGAGTAGATATCCGACTTCTCGTCGTAGCCTTTTAGATTCTGGAATGTTAGTCAGTTTTTAACACGCTTTTATTAGGTTCTCCTGTAGTTGGTACATGAGGGTAGTATATAAGAGTACATAAGGGTAGTACATGGTCAGTTGGGAAAGACAATATCTATAAATCTCAAAACAAAGCCAAAATGCTAACTGTGTGTATCCTATTTCTCATCCTAACACCAACGGGTGTGCGGCTGCACCTATAAGTTTGGTTAGCCGCACATGGCTGGTTACATCTAGCTGCAGCCGGTAAAACCTAGGTGTAGCCACATTTCAGGCATTAACAGTGGATATAAATGTAAAAGTAATTCTATGTCTCCAGTATTAACAACCTGTTCCAACAGCTCAGGACTGAGCCACATAAGGTTCGTATTGTCGGAGTCGGGCGGCGGCAGCTGGTGCAGGTGCCTCTGCCGGCGCCCGCGCACCATCAGTGACGCGGCACTGCGCAGACCAGACAGCCGAACACCGCCATTGGCTCCGATCAGAACGTGGCTGGCGCGAACACTCCTGATAATGGAAGATAAAGAAGGCAACTGAGTATAGTAAAGTACCTATATAATATGCTGCTTTAAAATCAAAAATCATTTATTAAAACTTGGCCGCAAAACAGCACTAATCGAACGTCAAAAAAAATGACAAAAGACAGTCCCCAAAACGCCCACCCTTCACCAATTGGGAAGAAGTGGCGCAACAAACTCCCTAGCAACACATGTCTGTCTGTAAGTTAAAAGAATGTTCCCGTGGTTTATCTGCATTCTGAGGGAACTACTTCCAGTCGCTGGATATAGTTTTTTTTCTTAGCCTGAATGTCTCACTGCTGAGCAAAGGCCTCCCTATTTTGTGTCCATACCTCTCGATCTTTTGAGTGTGCCCACCAATATAAAAACAAATATGTACAAAGAATCTGGAATGACAATCCCCTTGCTTAGAAGAAGTAAGAGACTATTTAATCAAGTCATCTTTGTCTAAATATAGGCACTGTCAAGTCTATTGTATGTTGTACTGAATATGACCTAACAAAGCTAGAGGTTGAATTAATTTCAATTGTTTATAACATGACTCACACTAGGAAACTCACATTACATTGTGAGTACATAATATGACAATAAAAAAATTAAATTGCTGATAGTAAAATATTGATCGCCCATTTCATAATTCATTACAATTTAGACAATACAATATAATTTTTGATTTAAAAAAAGGAAGGTATTTTAAGAGGTTTGTACACATCATTTTTCATCATATTACATCTTTTACCTACTATAAAACTACTAATTTGATTGAATGAATAATAATACCGTAAAAATATTTTGTTCCAAAGTAATTTTTGTTTGATAACTTACCTATGAATATACAACTGTTTGTGCAAATACTGTAAAGCTTGGAGCGTGTCCCTCAGCACGATGGCACAGGCCAGCTCCGGCAGACCCTCCTGGAAGTACCGGTCCAGGATATCCCGGCAGGAGCCGAACGTCATGAGGGGAGACACCACGTACAGCTCCCGTCCGTGGACAAAGGAGGTCAGGTATGGTAGTATGTTCACATGGTTGAGTTCCTTTCTTGTTAGAATGTCTTGCTGGAGAATAGAAATATTTTGTATGTTCATTAAATTGAAATTTTGCAATGTCACTTGTGAGATTGCATCTGACAAAGAAGAAGGAAGTTGTTTCAATCTATCTGAAGTAAGAAAGACTTGCTATATCATACACAAAAAGTATTCATGATGATGATGACATGATATTGTTACCAAAATATAGGGGATTTCTATTTATTTCATTTATGCCTTTTAAGTCTATTGAAAACTTACATGTCTTGGAACAAGAATTTATATAATTTAATTGGCAGAGTCTGGAACCATGGTAACAATAGAAGTGAGTAGTTTCTGTATTTTTTATGAAGACAAGTCTCAATTTATGACTGGTTCTATCTGACTAATGAGAGAGTGCCCTTTAGAAGCCCTTGAATGACCTAGAAATTGATAATCTCGAGTTTAATAGTAAAAAAGAGGGTGTCAAATATTTTGGTGTCAACCTTGAAATTCACAAGTGTTTATTGTAACTTGGATTAAGTTTGAAGAGCTTGTAATCTAAGTGGAAAACTTTAAAGTACTTACCTGTATCAAACTAGCGTTTTCCTTCGTTTTGTCAACAAAATATCTTTTGATAGCGACATTTTGATTGTTGGGCTTGTAAAGCGCTGAGTAAACAACCGCTACACCTCCGCAGCACTCTGTTATTATGGAAGTAAGCTGATAGTCATTGATATCAGGGTTATACATTTTTATTCGATGCAAAATACTTATCGCAATTTGTAAATATGCTAATCTAATGCTCCCTTCGTCAACAACACATAATGGTAACAGATTTTCTAGTCTAAAAAAAGTATTTATTAAAACGACAGTGTTGTTATAAAGTAAATAAGTAACAAAATAAAATTGGTCAATGTTTATATTGTTTGACAATATGCGCGCTCCAGATACCGACAATAGCAATTGCTGTGAAATGCAGCATTCATTAACACAGTCGCCTTGTTACACAAAACGTTATTATTTTAGTGCATCATTTACTAATCAAGAATCAATTATACTCATGTATATACTTTTCATTTAGGAAAATAGGGAGCCAGTAGGAGTGGCATTTGTTAAATTGAAGAAAGTTTAAAAAAATATCACAACGATTGAAACTTTATGCGTCAAAAATACACATTTCGATAGTGGTTGGAACGCGCCTAAGGTATTCAGATTTCCTATTTATCATTGACATATCTAAGCTCGATGCTATTTATGGATTTCCTACAGTTCAGGCAAGAAATGTGGTTTGTGCAGATATTCACGATAAATGTATGATAAACTGTAATAATAATTATTTCAGTAATTAAACTACTTTTAAAATCTCCGCCTTTCGGCACTTCTTGTTGTTTATCTGTTGTCTGTGCTATTTCCTATATGTCAATCTGTTGTCAACTCAAATTGTCAAATGTCAATCTATAAAAAAAAGCCCGCCACTTTTGTGCACTTTTCTGAAATCTATACTAGAGGTAATATTATAAAGCTGAAGAGTTTGTTTGTTTGATTGTTTGTTTGTTTGTTTGTTTGAACGCGCTAATCTCAGGAACTACTGGTCCGATTTGAAAATTTCTTTCAGTGTTAGATAGCCCATTTATCGAGGAAGGCTATAGGCTACTTTTTATCCCGGTACGGGAAGTAGTTCTCACGGGATGCGGGTGAAACCGCTGGCAGAAGCTAGTCAAAAAATATTATTTTAACTAGTACACACAAATATTTGTGCCGGATCCAAAATCAAAACTTATTATAAGCAACCTATTTCTGAGTAAGCAACCATGTTCGGCCATCATTCGAATTTGGAACTTCGAAAAACATGAGAAAGTCCTAGTAAGTAATATTAAAAAAGTCAGTATGTCTTTATTACGTAAAGTAGTCGAACACTCATTTGGAACTTTTGGAAGGATCAAGTATCACCTATCGTAAGATCACAAGCTTACACTGCATAAACAAATCAAAATGCAAATCATGTTAATTTTTTACTTTTTACAAGCTTTTTTCTTTGTTAAAACAAATTCAATATCTTGTGATCTTAAAGACTAGTCATATACTTCATCGTCATCGTGGTAGCTGAAAAATGACACTGCTGGACAAAAGCCTCCCCCAAGGTTCGCCACTTTGCTGCAACTGCATGTAGGTACTTACGTTCTTATGAAAAATACTACCTTCGGACTCCGAGTGCCACCGCCGTGGATGTTGGTTCTCGGATTTCGTGCTTACAGGATACCTTCCAACGAATGCCTTCCGACGGCCGTGTCAGTAAGTGTACCAGGTAGGTTTAAGACTTTTAATGGGAAATCATCAAATGACCTCTCCAGCTGTGGGTTAGCATCGTGAGGTGTGTGTCAGACTCTTACGGACTTAAACCCATCCTGTTCCTTCTTAAGCCCTTTATGTACCAGGGCCGCGGAAACTCTTTTTAACAATCCCTCAGTCCCGGCAGGGCTTAGCCCTAGTGGGCCCCGCTATAGTTTGCTGACTCTCATTGAGGAGCGCGTGGAACAACGCGCGCCGCCGACACGGGCCTGTTGTCTTCCACGAGACGGAAGGACAATGAGTCATCAGAAACCCACCGCCCACAGGCAGGTTTAAGACTGATTGAATTCTTAAGTAGGTACATAACTAAATGGCCTTGGTAGATCATGCTAACTAAAACTGACGGCTCGGGACACCGCGCCGTCAGTTCATTCCATTTTTATAACGCGGGTCGCGGGCCGCTAGGGTGCGTGAGAGGTAGGCATGACGGGAAAATTCTGAGTAACTGTTCTAAAGTTAGTAGTAAGTAGCCACTATTCATAATTTGGTATATTCCGTTAAGTAATCGCTTAAGTAGCTCTTGTTTATATACTCGTAAGTTCTTATGGGCTGAAGCTGAAGCCGACAGAGAACTTCAACATCCATCGGCCTAGCTTTTTACATACCATCTATTGGAGTTGGCTTCCAGTCTATCTGGAGGCAGCTGAGTACCTACTAGCGTTTGGTCAGACTAACTCTCTGACCTCCTCAACTTGCTATAGTTCTCGCCTAAGTTTTTGTTTTGCGTAAACATTGCGTGAGTTTGCGTGGAAACTAATTTTGAGTATGTGTGCCTACTTGAGCTCGGAATTTAGTTGATTAGATACCACCATCGAATTATGAAAAACGATACCTGGGCAAAGTAATACGTCTTGCATGGTTGTCAGACTTTCTGTCTTCTGACTATCCACAAAAACCTGCTTACTGAAACGCTAAGGCACTCGTTACGACATAGTTGTCACCCATCTAAGTACCGACTGCGCTAAGTTTCTTAAACTTTTTGATCGAGCGACCTATGCGGCTGTTTTTTAAACAGAGGCAACTTACTTCCGTTTTTGTTTTTTTAATCTTCAAAATTACCTGCATAAACCTATTTCGTTTTGGGTGCAGCGACAGTGTTTCAGACTTTTACATTATGGCCCAAGTTCACAGACAACATAAACGTCGAATCAGAGTTCTAGAAACAATTGTTTATTATGATTTTTACGTTCAATTTTCAAAGTAAACAGTTGTTTTGAGAAAAACAGCCTAAGTGTTGCATCATCCTATTAACCTACCGAAAAGCGCAATGTCCCGCAGGATATTCGAAGAAATTCTTGCAGTGGAAAATTAGAGGCACGCAGTGGAACTGCATTGCGGGGGCACAAATCTGTCGCTGTATCCTTATACTACAGGATAAACATGCTATGCGACAAATAGTGGAAACTAACAGTTTATAATAAACAAAACATTTCTGAAAAATTACGTAGATATGTTAAATTGAGAATTGAAAATCGGTTGGTCCTTTTATTACCGATACCGATCCTCAGAAAGAATAAGTTTTTCGCATTTCAAAAGTAGGTACATATATTGTATTGCAACGGCAATAAATCAATAGAGCAACAGTTACTGAATAATTCTGAAAATGATTCTGTTACCATAAATAAAACAGCATGCAAGTAGCCTTTGTTTCGGTAATTTAACTACAAAAAAAAACTTTTTTTGATCCATTGCGGGTGTCCTATTTGGATTAGAAAAAATACCACAATTAACACAGTGATGCCGCGACATCTCAACACCACAAGGTTATCATTGCTTATTTTTACCGCGAACCAGGAAATTACGGATATCAATATTGATGGAACAACGTTTGCTGAAGAAATTGTAGTTTTTAACCGACTTCTTTGATGTCCGATTTTTGCGATGATAAGCGAGACTTACATTAGATAGCAGGTTCGAAAGTTTTCATACTTGCTTTTTTCTAAATACTTTATTTTTATAGATACGTCATCCTTATGTACCTACTGGCGAGAGGATGAGAGATAGGAATTGCGTTACATAGCTTTCGCTACCGGTTTCACTCGCGTATCGTATGCACTACTTCGCCCTCCCGGATATAATATGCCAATATGATATAAATAAGTAACCCTTTTTTGTTTCTGTGGCAAATCATCAAATGACTCCTCCCGCTATGGGTTAGGTTAGGTCATAAAAAAGAAGAGAAGAAAAGTAATATCGCGTTCAAATAAACATACAAATAAACTCTTTAGCTTTAAAATGTTAGCGGTAGTGGCTTGGTAATTAAAACTTGTTAACGAATTTTAGGACGACAGTTCGATCTGCAGCGTAGAGAATGGTTATTCCATTCATTTAAAATTTTGGGCACCGTGCGGGTAATTATATAAAATTAACTAAATAAACATAAAAACTCGTGTTTCAGTAGGTATATTCCTAAGCAACGAAGACACCATAATTTACCTTTCGTCGCATTGGATATACCTCTAAGTTTATATATTTCGTCTTCACTGAATGCTTCAATCCAAATGGCAGAAGGACGTAGGTCCTAAGAATCATTGCAAGGCAAAGTTATACCTTTACAAAATACCAGTGTACAGGAGTTAATTAAGATGTATTAGCATTGATTAGTCAGTGTAATCAGCTTAGAGGTAAAGTGGACTACCGAAGTGTAAGTCTGCAGGTATTGTTAGCACATTACGGCTTCATAATTGCAACGTGTATTGTACACACATTATTCCGACTATATAGCAGTTACGTCAGAAAATTTATAAAACCTATTTTAGTAAAGAATCAGAAGAATTCGTTATATGCAGCGTGTGGGTGAACATTTAGTTAACATTGCCAAAAAATAGTCCCGCCCAGAAATATCGGCCATCCCGCACCAACGGACGGTATGCAAAAATTTACAATCCACTCAATAAAAAGTCGTAATTCCTATATATACATATACTGGCTATAACCACATATACGTATACATCTCGGATACGCTTTATACGCGATGTACTCACTGCTATATAAAACCGGGGAGAGAGCCAAATTCTAAATATAAATGTGGCCGAATAGAGCCGAACGCGTCCGAATCCGCCCGCCCGCCTCAGTCCAACGCTAACTGCCGCTCCGACATTCCCAAACCATCGCAACCGAACGCGCGGTAACGAAACGTTCACTTGGTAAGGTCACACCGTATACGGCATTCGACGGTACACGCGAAAAATTTTCAAATTCCTAATTTGGAACGCGTCCGTGAAAAATAAAAAAAAATCCAGTGAATTTGAATTCTCGATATCGGTGTTTGAAGTGACAGTGTTGTGGACCTTCGAACGTTTCTCCCTGTTACCGGTAACGTAGTGATTTTACGATAGTTTTACTATTTTTTATCTGTTTGAGATGAACGCTTTACTAACAGCGGATTAGCTGGCGGTTCGCTTATCGCTCTGGAGCGAGAGTATTGAGTTTCAATATGTCCGCCTGCCTGTTCCAAAATTATTTTCTCCGTCATTCCCTGTGTGCTGCTTATCGATGTGAATTTTGCTTCATTTTTTGTTAATATCGCACCGGCCGCTTTTCTAACCTCTAAATGTGTCATGTTGTTATTAAGTTTGGTGTTGTTTAATTGCATGTGTAGAGGTTTGATGCATTTCCTGCAATATGGGTGGGTTCTTTCCCCGCATTGCGCCCAAGTTCCTTGTAGGTTACTCGGGACGCCGGCCTGTGTCTGTAGTCTAGACACAGCGGAGGCTGACCGTATTGATTTTTCTCTTCCAGCATCTTATTGGTCTGTTATGTACCTTTTTCTGTAGTATGCAAGAAAAAAAATAATTTAGGATACATCTTATATTTGTAATGATAGAAAGGAGATATGACTTTCATCTGTAAAGAAGATTATACCTGGTTTGTTACCGAACCATATGTTTGGAATTCATATTGATAAATAGGTCAGTGAGGGTGCCATTTTCATAGACTTCCTATTTGCTAATTCAGACTGTGATTTAATGTTCATCATGTTTATTTTGAAACATCGTGTACGTGACTCGAGATCAGTCTAAACATCAAGGAAAAAACATGAAGAAATGTTGCAAATTAGAACTAATTTTGAATAGCATTGAAGAAACTAAAAATTTATAATTTTCGTAAAGAACTATACCTTCAAACGTTTACGTCATCTGAAACCTATCATAACATTGTGCAATTATTACTAAAGTAAAACTCGTTTATCCAATCCTTATTTTTCAATAAAAAATCTTTGTACATCGATGATCCGTCGGATGATCGTATGCAGTTTCTAAAAAAAGATACCTTTGTAGAACTTTTTATTTATATTTTGGATTGAAAAACAAACAACGCTTGTTACAGGGTACATCCTATTGAAGTTTGTAGATCCATTAGAATGTCGTAAAGTGGCGTTTGATCACTTTGTTATGTGGAGTTTATTTTTGTTTCCCTTAAACCTGTAATGATTCCATGGTGATAGGTTTAAAGGGAACAAGTGACCATTGAATTATTTTAAACTTATTCCCAGTACGTTTATCTAAACAGAAAAATTTCTTGAAATTGTAGGGTTACATTTCAGCCACGTGCCTTTTCATTCTGATTTGCGTCGCCGTGACAGTAGTCACGCGAATTTGCTATTACCGTCGCTTTTTTCAGCCTGTTTCTTTCATGTTTCTGTCTTAGTATTTTGTATTTGAAACAGTCCAGAAAGTTCTTGAATATCATGATTTATGATGTTGAAAATCACCTTACGGCCTTCTTTTTCATTCAACTGAAACCGGAGGTCTGTATTTCGATTTTGAAGCACGTGTGTCTATTTTTGTATCTAATAGTTTGAAATGGCTAAACTTGAAATTGTTCGGTGATTCTTGAAGTTTACCTAAGTGTAGGGTGAAGGTGAGGGATGTTGTTGGAACTTTTATGCGGATTCTGAACTTCGAAATTCAAAGTGTTTTCTAAAGGAATCTTTTCCGTGTAATTGTGTGCGTTTTTGCGTACACAAGCCTTGTATACCATAAAACCTTTGGTGGCATTCACGAAGTTTGCAAAATAATATCGTTGCTTCATCGTTAGAAGTTTTATTTCTCACAATATGAATTTTCTTTTCCTCGGTTGTGTAATGTATTCAACTCATTAGTACAAATAATTCTTTTGCGAATAACTTTATTGAAGTTGCGTGACTTAACAAAAGTATTGATTTATAGTGTGCTATTAACAATACTTATTATTTGTATTCAATCAGAAAAAATACATGGTCAAAAGCCATCACCATAAACCACATGTTTTAAAATCGATTACTTCAATCATAAAATAAAATCATATTCATAATCATTCTAGCTGTCTGGCTCAAATATCGATATATTTGTCGGATACCCGACTTTACAAAGCACATGACACCCTTTGATGTACTCTATCACAAAGTACTAGTAATTGGTTTCATATGCGCAGTGTGCGTCTGCCACGCCTGTTGCAACCTCGTTATACTCATATTACTCATACCTCATCAGTACAGTAATCGATATTGATATCCCCCCACTTGTAATCCTCCCCACCCCTTTTCCCCGGTAGCGGGTTAATAACTACATGCTGTCCGGTACCACGTGGAATTCTGAGGTCAATATGCAAAATTTGTAGCGACATTGATATGTAATTTTCATGTTGACGAGGACTTGGTTTTGATTAAAAAAGTAGAATTTTCACCTTTAGTTTTTAAAGAAAAGTAATTTTTGAGACGAAAAATTTACGGTAATTAGGCCTACTAAAGTGTTGTGTCTTTGTAGAAGGTGACCCGTGTGGGGTTAATTTGATAGATGATGCACTCCTGATTCATAGATTTAATTGTTGCTGAGGCATTATCCTCAAAAATTCATTTGTTTACCAGTTGCCACGATATAAGATAGACATTATGTCATACAATCGCTACAGAACACCTAAAAATAGTCCAAAGTGCAATCATCGCATAATATTGGCGCCTCATTTATTTCTGTTCATCGTCATAAGCACACTCATTACACCCGAATTGCAAATGATCTAATGAGTGATAACCTTGACACACGCGATAATAAACGTTAATTACTTGCACGGAGAAATATCTGCAATATGGACGAATTGTGATAATTTTCATGGTGATCTCAGATCTCGGCTGAGGCTTGCAATGAGGAAGCAGAAATCATTTGGCAGTTTTTCCTGGTGTTTGTTTAGGCGTGTTACGGTAGATGTCTGTCATAACAAGCTTTCTTTCCGAATTGTAGTTCAAGTTGTACATAAGGATCAATTATTGAAAATAGTTATATCGAAAACACCCTACTTACAAGAGGAATAGCGATACTTGTAGGTGTTATAAAATCACTTCACACTCTGTATTTTTTCTACACCAAAACTGCAAGACAAGGTAGGTATAGGTTCTCATATGAAGTTCAGTGATCTGGGTGAAGGAGTTCCTAATAAGCCTTTTATCAAAATTAGGGTATACGTTCAAAATCTATTTATTGAATTAACGCACGAACACTTCTTCGCCATCGGCCTACAATACATTATCAGGTCATACAGAGCTATGGGGATAAGGGGTGATAATGCTTATAATAAACTTTACACACTTAAATAGAGTTTGAGAATTGACCACAACCTGGTAATTTTGCATATTTCTTGAAGTGAAAACCTACCTTCTCGTAGGGAAATTGCGCAATGAAAAAGCATGCCTCTACTAGACTGTTTGGTCATATTTGTAAATGATACCACAAATAGTATGGGCAACCCATCGTCCCATTTACTGGGTTATGTAATACAAACAGTTGCGTTCTTGAAATGAGCATTTTATGTTTACCATACTTTTAAACCAGTGCGTGCTGACTGAAAATAACGTCTCCCTTTTGTTTGTTTACTAACAAAAGTTTAATAGATTGGGCAATTTTTTTAATGAGCATTTAATATGCAACTCTTTGTTGTATGCTTATGATAACGTATTGAGCTACTCATGGATTATGGGTAGTTAAACTGAAAAGTATACTTGTGGGGCGATGAACTTTATGATTGTTACTCGAAAATGATGTAGTATTTGTTTCCATAGAAGGTATTGTCATTTATAAAAGAGAGTTATTGGCAGCGCATTCATAAATAAAACAAAATGTACCAATATCTTAACGAATTTCGCTGCAGACCAAACGCCCTTTAAAACGCACAATTTAACACGATATGCGTAATGAATAAATGATTTGTAAATATTCCGCTGCCCTATTGATCATCGATTAGTACTAATAGGTTGGTCTTCCTCATACCGCTGGCATCATCCACACTTGATACTGAGAATTATATTACTGATCTGCTTTCCATACATCAAACGCTAAACTGAATTTGATCCAATGATATATCGGTCTAGTCCAAACAAAACCTCACGGAATTAGGACGTTGATTCATAGGTGTTATCGACGTTCCAGATTTTTTAGAAGAAAATGGCTGTTGAGAAGCGAATGGAAAGAATTGTCTGAATAGAAAATTTTGACTATGAAGGGGTTTTTCAGTCAGGTCCCATACTCAGTACATAGTATCATTACAGTTTTGGTGTAGAAGCCGTTTGATATATTTTTACTATACATAAAATCTTCAACTAACATTCGTTTGTAGTCTGTGAGAACACAGGGTGGTCAAAGTAAGCTACATGTGTCTTTGGCTGTATATGTAACTTTTGGCAATCTATAGAAAATCTTTATTAGAAAAAAAATCTAAACAGCTAGGTACCTACTGAAAGTTAGATGGCACATTTCTTGGAATTTTGGTAGATACAAAGCATCATGTTCTTATATATTCGACACTAGCTTCTGCCAGCGGTTTCACCCGCATCCCGTGGGAACTACTTCCCGTACCGATAAAAAGTAGCCTATAGCCTTCCTCGATAAATGGGCTATCTAACACTGAAAGAATTTTTCAAATCGGACCAGTAGTTCCTGAGATTAGCGCGTTCAAACAAACAAACAAACAAACTCTTCAGCTTTATAATATTAGTACAGATTTCAGCGTCTGCAGAGAAACTACGTCAACTAATCGGATATGTGGTTTTCCTATAATATACTTAATGTAGGTGCTGTTGACAAGTTCATTGGCTTGTAACAGCTTGTCTCTGACAGCTTAATATAAACTATGTCGTCAGGTTTGCCATAGTGATCGTTTGTGGCAATAGCAGCACATTGTGTTGTTTACGTATTCGTTCTATGCAACTTTGTAATTCTCAATTCAGTACTGAACGTATTTATATGAATGAGTTGATAATGTTTTCAATTGCTTTACATATTCTTAGTTATTTGGGTTTATTTAGAAGTGCTATTCATACGGAGACTCTCGTCATTAGTATGTTGTCATTGGTGTCTAATGGAGTCTTCAAGAGAAACAGTTTCAGGAGTGATTCTCCTCTCATGATAAATTCAAAACTTAATTGTGTCTAAATTACTTTTGAATTAAGGATTATTTTTCTTCTATCCAAAGTTTTCGATTAGTTTTTGCTTAAAAACATTCAGTATGTCTGAGAAAGAGTATAAAAGTCCAAATCATTGTTTCGAGTCTCACGTTGCCTGTGGCGTTACTATTTGAACAGGCTCTGATATACATGAGACGTTCTTAGTTTTTTTTGCAAATGAAATATCAACATCAAATCACTTCTGCTAAAATCATCGCCGCTCAATCCCAAGGCTAAAGCTTTTATAAAAACTTCTTCAAGTCATTGTAACAACTGGGTCAGTCTGACAAAAATAACTTTGAAAATAATCACGATTTAGGTTAGTTTTTAATTATTTGTGTTTTGAAGGTTTAGTACATTTTAAAATGAAGTTCAGCAGTTTTGTCCGTTTCCTGGCGGTCAGCCAAACTACTAACAAGCGTATTGGGTAGCACACTGTCAGATGAAAAATGTTCCAAACTATTCGCATTGGATTATGATGTTCTGCTGTTTGAGAAATAAAATAGTTTTGCATTTTTTAAACGCTTGGCCACTTTGCAAGCAATATTTACAGCTGATTGCACCAAAAATTATGTTGTAGTCAATTTGTAGCACAAAATGCTGCTTTTGTTTATTGCATTACGTTTTACAATGAATATTTTGTGCATAGTATGAAGTTCTGCCAACAATGTGAATAAGAACAAGTTGAGTTTTTCAAATAATGCAAACGCATACATATAGTGCTGAAAAGCGACAATTTTTGTAGCTTAACGACATTAATTTCGTAGCAAGCGTAGTAGCGTAGCAGTGCTACGGCGGTATGTACAGATAAAGTCAACGTCAACCTTATTAGTAGTTATGTTGGTAGGATTAACACTAACTAACTTTTAACACTAACTAACTAACTAACATTATCATAGAATGATAGAATCATCTGACCTTACCCGAATTTAAAATCGAACAAAGATGACTCATAGATGATGGTCAGAAGCAAAGCTTACAAACAATCATAAAAACAAAACGAATGCATTGACTGCAGGTGTTCAGCGTAATAAAAACGAAATAAAAATTTCCAAACTGAAATTTTCCGCGAACACTGAAAAGAAGCGATATGTGTATCAAATTATTTTTGTAACTTGGACAGTTGGCGAATCTGCTTCGAGGAGTTGATGCAATAATTGTGTGAGATATAACAGTCTCGTGAATCAGGCTGACAAGTCACTGACCTACAAACCGTGTGATTTATAGCAATCTCACTTCAGTCGTTGCCCTTTACGTCCTTCTTAAAATTGGGTTTGGAAAAACTGATTAATTCGGCGATTATTTAACTTGGACTGGGTATCTTTTTGAATTGTGGACGTAGGTGATGTGAACTTGAAAACGTTCGGTAAGTTCTTAGTGTCTGATTTTGGTTTAAGTCGGTAGGTAAAAGTTAACTGTTGCCATTTCTCACCCCAAATTAGAAAGAATAAAATGCTGAAAAGGAGACGATAACTGTTCCAACTCCAACTTAACCTGATCTCCAAGCTTCGACAATAGCTGCAAATAAAAGCTTGTAAAATACAGCACGTCAAAATCGTAATGAAGTTAAAAGAAGAGATTCAGAATTAGCCATAAATTATGCTGTATAGGATTTAGGATCTAATTCCGTCGATTATATCACTGGCTGCAAAGCGATGCCAATATTAGACCAGTATATTGACTCCAGCTGAGATTGACATACTGAGCTAGAAAAACTGGTTTTAGACCTGTCAGAGCTTGAAATTGCTAGAACTAATTTGATTTGAGGGCTTTTCTTGATGGTGATGGGTTTTCTTGGAAATGTTAGCATGATTCTCTTTTATGAATTTCGTGGATGTCATTTTCTGGATCAGTCTATACAGTTTTTACAGTTTTTTACATTTTTTTTAATATATGGAAAAAGGCTAAAGTCAAAGTCAAAGTCAAATCATTTATTTCATTTAGGCCTTTACAAGCACTTATGAACGTCAAAATTATAACTAAGTTTGATTCTAGTTGCCCATTCCAAAAGTAGCTTCCTATGGAGAAGAACGGGCAAGAAACTCCATGGTTACTCTTTTAAAAAATAATATGGTATTACAGTTTGTATGTATTGATACATACAGTAACAGCATGCGAAGATCATGTAGAATCGCAAAGACAAATGAGGATAAAATGACAATTAAAATGCTACATGGTGTTCACATTTACAAATTGGTTTATATTTTGGTACAAAGTTACAAACAAATAATCAAAAGATGAATACAATTTTACTTGCTGGTGTAATTTTAATTTGTTAATTAATTCGATATTGCCAGTATGTCCTATGGAGCAGGACCAGCATGTTTCCAAGCATTTTTATCTTGAATGTAATCTTCTAATTTATAATATGCCTGCTTACAAAGTGTGGCTTTTATATGAGTTTTAAACCGCATGTCATTCAGTTCCAGAATGTTGTCTGGTATTTTATTATAACATTTGACACAATATCCCATGAAAGATGTATGTACTTTAGATAATCTAAACTGCGGGATAGCTATTTTATTTTTATTTCTAGTGTTATAATTATGTCTGTCACATATTTTATCAAAGAAATGTAGGTTTTTCCTAACATACATGATATTTTCATAAATAAATTGGCAAGGTACGGTCATGATATAAATTTTTTTAAACAGTTCCCTAAGAGATTCACGACCACGTAAGTTGTACATAGCTCTGACAGCTCGCTTTTGTAAGATAAATGGTGTCTTTTTGACAAAATATAGGGTCAAACTATTTCAGTACAAAAACTGTAAAGTTGTATTTAGTAAGAAACCGTTTCTATGCTTTCAGGTAGACTACCGATTTATCATGAAAATTATTTTTGCCCGTGTGTTACAAATTACAAATGTTCACCATTTTGCCTGTGATATATTTCATAAACACTATTGATTATATTTTATTTGTAACTTTGATGGCTACCCACGCGCACGCCTACTACACTTTTATAAATGTTAACGTTTGTGATTTACCGATCTCCAGTTACATGGTCGAAATATTTTCAAGGTCTATTTTTACGAATTCGTCAAATTCATCTGTTATAAAATAAAAACTTTTTTACCCTGAAAAATAGTTAGCAAATTGGTGCCATCAATTTTTAGGCTTCAGAATCATTTGCAATTTCAGAAACAACGAATAAGTTCATGATTTTTTTCGGTGAAATCAGCTGTAATATTTTAAACATCTAAATCCCTAAAAGTAGCATATTTCATATAAAAAACCATAAAATATAATAGTTATTTATTTTAACAGCTAATGGCCCATCAAGACAATGTTTATGCCACATGCCTATTAATTTGAAGTCACCTGTCGACATTGGTCATTCACAGTATTTCGAATAACCCATAACACCGGTTGGCGTGTTTCTCCAGGTTGTTACATAAGGGGTCTTCACGCTGGCACGGTTGGAGGCCGGCCAGACCTCGTGCCATTGCCCAGAGAGTGATTTTTTTGACATATGCTCGTCTGGCCGGCGGCCATTTTGATACGCCATTTTTCTTGAAGTTCGTTGACTATTTCATTTATTCAATTCTTGGTTATTTCCTTGTCTGATATTGATTTCACCATGAATTTCAATAATATTTAATCATTAGTAAGCCGTTTCTACTATCCAATGAAGTTCTTTAGCCGATTTGATTTTTTTGTCATTATAAATTTGTGGTCATCATCAGCTTCTAGAACTCTCCCTTGATCTCTCGAACTCGCTCTCGATATAAGCTTTTATGTATTATTAAGTACGAGTAGACAAGAGTTTTGGTAACTTCATTTAATCTATAACTATGAAAACTTTGTTGTCTATATGTATTCCCTGGGTTGAACTTGCTTGTCATTCAACAGTTAACATTAGGAAAAATAACTTTATTGAGAATTTCTAAAAGTGGCGACGGCTCGCCTCTTTTATCGTGTTTTGAGAAAGGCCTGAACAGTGAACACGTTAACATTTGCCAAACACACAGCTGTTAGGGACCTGTTAATTGCTTTTGCCTCTGACTAGTGAGCCAACGCCCACTTTTTTAGGGTTCCGTAGCCAAAATGGCAAAAACGGAACCCTTATAGTTTCGTCATGTCCGTCTGTCCGTCTGTCCGTCTGTCCGTCTGTCACAGCCGATTTACTCGGAAACTATAAGTACTACAGTGATGAAATTTGATGGGAATATGTGTTGTATGAACCGCTACAAAAATATGACACTAAATAGTAAAAAAAAGAATTGGGGGTGGGGCCCCCCATACATGTAACTGAGGGATGAAATTTTTTTTTTCGATGTACATACCCGTGTGGGGTATCAATGGAAAGGTCTTTTAAAATGATATAAAGTTTTCTAAAAAACATTTTTCTTAAAGTGAACGGTTTTTGAGATATCAGCTCTCAAAGTCGTAAAAAGTATGTCCCCCCCCCTCTATTTTTATAACTACGGGGTATAAAATTCTAAAAAAAATAGAGGTGATGCATGCTAATTAACTCTTTCAACGATTTTTGGTTTGATCAAAGTATCTCTTATAGTTTTTGAGATAGGTTGATTTAACTGTAATTTTGGTTAAGTTATTACGGAACCCTTTGTGCGCGAGCCCGACTCGCACTTGGCCGGTTTTTTTTCAACTGAAATCGGCTTGGAAACACGTTGTATATGTAAAACCATTTCACGTCTAGACTCCCTATTAAAGATTTCTTACATGAACTGTTCTAGTTTCTTTCCTGTCACTGAGAGAGTTGTTTCTAAACAGTTTTTTCATTCCCCTGCTTGGCTTATGGCCAATATAGTTTATTCAACGGTTATGTCTTTCAAAATATCACTATTGCACTGTGCAGCCAAGGTCCCCATGGCTTGACTATTTATATAAATTAGCAAAAATATTTGATACGTTAATCTCCCTAGATTAATGGGACCTTTCGCTAGTTTTCGTCGGCTTTTCATTAAACTGCTTGACATGTTAACGATTATGTAATTAGGGCAGATATTATATCTGCGGTTTTAGCTTTTATGATTTGGATGAGACATAAAAATATTGTTATTGCCTATCTGGTTTAACTCTTACGTTAAATATTTATGTTTCTTCATTTCCTCTTGCTAATTTTACAATCAGGGGTATGCATATTATGCGTAGAGAGTTTAGTAGGCTTTTTAAATCCTCCTTATTCTATAAAATTTGTAGTAGAGAATGTGAAACCATCTGGAGAGGACTAACGCGATTTTAACTTATGTACCCAAAATAGAAAAGCAAAAGCACATCCAATATGATACTGTTTCCTTTAGTAGCCACTTAATCAGTAAGTCACATAGTTATCTCTGTATTTAAACACACCTAAATTATAGCTGGTGACAGATTTACAGCCAAAATGAGAAGGGGCCGAAAGAAATAAAATTTTGGGGCTACGTTTTCCGTAGAGTATTTCTTATTAGCTATTTTCTAACACAAAGTCTCGTTTTAGCTACATAAAAAACTGCATGATGGACACTTACATATGTTTTTGTTTTTATTTTGTTTCCAACAAGCTGATAGTCTTGTATAATATTTGGCAAGAGTTGAGCGATGCTCCCAAAATTCTTCAAGCGGCCTCGAACCTCCAATACATTCCAACATTATCACGATTCAATAAATACACTTAAGAAACCATTTGTACCTAATAAAAGTATTAGGGCATCTGTTTCGTGAGCATTGTGTATAGCTGTGTAAATGTGGGTCGTAACCCCTTCTCAAGACCCTAAAATAGAATGAAGAATTCGAATAGGAATAGATGTCTTCAGCCCTTTGCATGTTGTTATTTGGTGTGTAAACGAGTTTCGTTTTAAGAACGGATTTGTAATTTATGGATCCTCTGCATGAGCTTTGTAGTTGTTTGTACATTCTTAACAGTTGCTTTCTATTGTTGCAGCGATGCACATGGTGGCGTGACACCGGGTTGACGTGAATCAATCCGCGAGATGTCCCAGCCGCCAGGGCGCGGTCGCGCGCGGCCCCCAGGCCCCGCCTCCCCCCTCAACTACCGTCCCCCATCACCATGGGCTCCCAGCCCGCCTCCGCTCATATCAGGACCCAGGCACTCCACAGCCATTGTGACACCCCCTCCAGTGCATCCATCCCCAAGACCATTTCGACCTCTACAGTCTCCGCACAATTTACGACAGCATTCTCAATCACCTAGTTCTCATTTCTCCATCTCACCTTATCCCATATCTCCGATATTGGGGCAAAGTCCCGAGTACTATTACTCGTCGCCTTACGAACCAGTTCGGGAGTACGATTACGCGGGAGTGCCCCTGGAGCCGCCTCCGCCGCCGCGACCCATGATATACGAGGAGGATGAAGAGGAGCGAGGACCCTCCACGGCGGAGATCATTGCCCAGCAGTCGCAGGAGGGCTACGTGGACGAGAAGTTAGCAGAGTATCAGGCGACCATTCAGTTATTGCAAGGTATGTGAAAGCATTGACAAATATACATTTTTTCTTGCACCTCTTAAATAAACGAAAGGTTGTTGATGACTAAACATATTTTATACCGGTTCATTTTTAGCACGGTAATATTTAAGACGGTGAAAGTATATAATCTTGTAGTTTTTCCTACGGTTGAGCTTAAGTCTCCGCTAATCGATGAAACGATTTCAGATAGTCAAAGTATTTTCAAAAATACCAAAAATAAGAAACGTCGCTTGCCGCATATTATCGGTCATAATTTATTTTTGGTTATGCCTGAAATAAATTATGTATGATTCACGACGAAGACTGTATTGTACCTACTGTTCTATGAAGCAATAAATTTATGCATCTCAGAAGTACGCTTTGGGACTGATGACGAATTGGTCATCATAAAATATCATGAGGTAGGCATCGTAGGCTACCTATATAAAAATATTAAACCCTTGGCCTTTCGGCCAACTTTATAGATATATGCAATAGCCTAAGTGTATACCTACTCAACACCAAGTACCGAACAAAATCGATGACTATGTCGTTAATTATAAGGTACCTACTAAAACTTTAACGATGCTATTAAAATCCAATACATTATCACAGTATGTGACTTCAAAGTACCGTTGGAAAACAATAATAAAGTTCTTCAGACCGAATCTTGGTCATGGTGGATAATCTTGACGAAAACTAGCCAAGTACACATAAGATATACATTCAGATACAAACACATGCGATGTGTGTTTCATTTATCGATGGAAGAATAACCCCTAAAATTATCAAGACTGGTGAGGGCAGGCATAGAAAATTAACTCTCGTTTCTGCTCTCTATCTCTATGAGAAGAGTCCTGTGCCCTGCAGAGGCAATAAAAAGGCCAAAGATGATGATTCTCCAGAGGCGGAAATTCTGAAACTGGTCACTTTTCCTTTAGGTAAACAGTATGTGTATCCACGCATAAAACTTACAATAGGAAAATAGCTTACAACTGTAGGTATGCTAAACGGCCCACGCCTCAACTCTTGTTTTGTTACCAATCGATTTTCAAAGACGTCAGTCAATTTTATCGTTCCGTTTGGAACAGGTGGGTCATGCAGTTGTTATGTATGAGCGAACGATTTTAGAACTCGATCCTAATTTTGGAACATTATCGATATTCGAGAGCGGGTGATTCAAAGTTTCGTAACGTCTGGTCTAGACTGCAAACGGTATGTGGAACGTGATCCTGAAACGTTCCCTGTCGTGCGTTGTTTCTACGGTTTAAATTAGTTAAGACTGTTGCTAGTCATCATATTGATCTGTCGTACTTTTATTCTACTTCTTAGGAAAGGTATCCCTTTCATATAAATATCAATATCGCTCATTTATAAAACTTGCAGATTGAGCGATTTCAGACTTTACATCTGTCGGTTCCTTTTCCATACCGAATGCCTGACCTTCCACAGCGGTACTTAGCGTATTGACTAATTACGTGACCAAACAAATAGGTATATAAACTTAGTATTATTAGTTAACTGAATATATTAAAGCATTTGAAACTTGGCAAGCAGTTTATCACGTCATCTTATTAAAGATTATTAGTAATTTATTTGCGACCAATATATGTATCTGCACCGTTTAAATCCACTCCAACTTTGTTTCACTTCTGGTCTTGCCCTGTCATTAATACAGATTTCATTACACCACAAAAATTTCGCCAGCTGCTGCCAAATTGCAGGTTTGCAACAAACTGCAAGCTGTTGATACATAAACAAACAGATTGGCTAAATTTACTGTTTCACCAAGTTCACTGACGCTCGCTGCTGGATCGTAATCATTTGAATCATCGTCCGTTGAAATGGCGACAGGAACTTATTTATAGTGAAATTATTTTGTGAGATATTGAAGCCATTTTATCTTTATTTAGGTTTGTGCTGTGCCGTTATGAATATAAGTTATTACTCAAATTTTAATTAAGTCATACTGAGGCTAAATTTATTTAAGGAAAACTCAAAATACATTTTCGCTCTTCTCTAAATAAATATAAAGTCAATGGGTTACAGAACATTAACCAAGAAAAGAGTATCACGCAAAATTATTTCACAGCATTTTTTCTCATATCTTAAATCCGTTCCTCCACGTAGTGCCATTAATGTTTCGCCAACATGTCTCGTTAAGCGATCATGTGGAAAATTGAACAGCCGCGAGCCTTTCATGTGCGTCACTGCGACCACGGTATGCAGTGATAGGGGACTCTTGATGGCTTCTCATGGGCCAACCTAATGTGTTATGACGTGGAAATATGAAGGTCTATGTTGTAGAATATTGTCTATCTCGTTGAAGGTACTTTGGTTTACCTTGCTCCACTTATTTGTGAGTGCAGTCAACTTTAAAGTGGAGTTTATTCTGATGGAATAAATGGGGCTTGATTAAAACTACTTCTCTATGAATGTTGATAGATGGTACGTTCTCGAAGCCACTTAGCTGAATGGCCAATATTTTGAACTAAGATTGCGAACATCTCTGACCCATCCATGGTCTAACGCTCATTACGCAAAGTAGGTAAGAGTATAGGTTTACGACATGGAACCTTTAGTCAGGTTCGTATTATCTGGAAGGTAGCTTTTTCATGAATGTCGGCCAATTCACTTTACCTAGTTACTGCTTCTCGTATCGTCGTTTTATCGAATTTCCCGGAGCTTCTATCGGTAGATGTCACGCTATGTCGAGGATATGTGCCTTTCCCCTTTATTTAAATGTTGATTGATGTTCGTTTGATGTTATGTTAACCATTTGTGTGCATTGTTTACGATCATCATTTCATAAGGAATGGGGAAGGCAAAGAAAGTCTTTGGAAAGTCGATTTGGCAAGTAAATGGGTATGAAATGAAAGGGGGAAGAAATGATGGCTTAAATTAATGTGGTTTATGTATAAGCGGTAAACGCAATGAAATATTGTGTTTCTCTTAATACTTAATTATCGTTCAGTTTCAATAAAAAACTGCAGGAACACGATATAGTATTATGTATTTTCGATTCTATTAGCAGAATTTGGACTGACTAGACAGACATCATCGAGCATCGTACACAACTGTGTGTCAACGGAGAGTTATACTCTACCGTATAACTAGCAGTTAGCAAGTGAAGTTACAGAGCTTGGTGATATGCCAAAAGCGATAATTTGCGAGGCGGTGTAGTGCATGAACAGCCGTCAATCACTATCGGGGACATGTGTGTTACTGTCAATCATGATGCAGCTTCACTAAATGTGAAATATTTTATAATACTTCATGAGTTGTACGGTGAATACGTCAAGTCTTACAATACAGGTTTCATGTTGTGTTTCTATGAGTAGGCAAAGATGTCTTGAAGAGGACGACTTGTTGGTTCCAACGTATACTTGGTGTGCATTCGATTCTTCATATCGATCTTATAGTTCACTGATAGGTTAGTCTGCTTTTCCAAATGTGAAACAAAGTAATCATGTAACGATCTGAGGTTATGGCCTGGGGTATAGTTAGTATGATCATATTTTAGAATAGAGTCAACATCACTGTAAATTGTAACCTATTCTGATGTAAAACCAAACGATAAATTATAGTAATTTTACTTGACGATTTCTACAAAATTTTAATATGGTTGTTATTCATTAGTTACTACATTGGCAAGATGACAAGCAGTTAAATCAACAGTTATCATAAAACTCGCTGTAAAATTTAACCGAATACCCTTCAAAAATCACAGTGGAATTTCGTTCTGCCTCAATTACATCTTCATGTTCGCTTTTATCAATTGGAGTTACATCACTTAATGTTGCACGAGTGTTTAAAGAATCAGTTTGGTTGCCAAAACAAATTTTACTAATGTAACGTGCAAATGCATGTAACAGTGAACCTGTGAGATCATCCACCTTGCCGGATCCATGGGCGAATGACGAACGCTTCCCGTGTTACGACATTTCTATTCTAATTCGCGCATCGTTTGGAGATGGACTACATTTGGTTAGTGTGCAAGGTCGCGATTGAATGTTATGTTTTTAGTTAGTTGAGGATAGTTCCTGACTGGAGTTTTATATTGTCATCCTAACAGTATTGTTATCTGTTGAAGAATAAAAGGACGTTTTAGCTTTGTTGGCTATTGTCGTCGTTAATTTACGGTGTGATAATTTCTAATTTTATTTGACACTTTCATTCTTCTCGATGTCATCGCCAAAGGTGGTCTTGGATGGGTTACCCTTTCACACTTGGCTACGATTTCCCAGAAACAAATGGCAAAATTCAATTTTGATGTCATCTTCTAAACGAGCATTGTCTAGTACAACAATGACATTGGCGGGCTCTGTCATTGTGTTCATGCGTTATTTTTAACTGAAGTGCAGTTGGATGGGTGCACATTAATCATCGGTGATACAGAGAACTGATTCATAAACACAAGCATGTGCTTAATTAACGGATGTGTGCCAGAATGTTGATGAGCTTCAAATTATTGGGATTGTTTTAAGAACTTGAGTTGCTTATATCATTTTATTCATTTAGTTAGACCCTATTGAGATTCAGTTGGCCTTTAGTGACAAAATATTGCAGATCCAAAAAATATTGCACATGTGACAGCAATTTTATGACATTGTTTTAGAAAATTGGGATGGTGATGGGATGATGAACAAATTGGGATGGTTCATCATCATGATGTTCAAATCCACATTTGAACTTTTAAATTCTTAAATGTTGTCAAACAAAGCTAAGAAAACAGACACAGATTCAGTATTGGCTAGCCAGACAAATGTCACGAGATTAGATGTAATCAGGTAAGATAAAAAGATCTCAATGCCAACGGAGCGAATTTAGGTCCAAACTTGCATCATCGGTCGAAATAAATGTAGAACATGTGAGCGGCTCATTAGTGAAAAAAGTCTTGAGCAGATCATGCTTGCTAATTATTTAATTACAATAGTAAAAACTTGTGCAGAAAAGTTCTTGAGACTGTAGTATATGAAAGGAAAAGAGACAATAAATGATCGTGCTGAGTCATTATTTTATTAATGCGTAACATTTTATTATATTTATACGGCACTCCCTTTTCTTTCAACAGCTATTTATGTCAATCCAAATATGACAAATGTTAAAATTTTATTGCCTGAATTTGAGTGGTACGGCGATTCATTTGAGTTACTTCCCCGTCTAGCCGGAGCGTCGGCGCCGGCGCCCCCCAATTTTAAACACTGCGCTACCCTCTGTCGCCTGGCCGACAGCCAGATTCTCCTACTAGATTACTTCATTAAATACTTACAAAGTTTCATATATTACTAAACAAATAAAGTACAATAGAAACCCATTAAGCAGTTATAGATACAAATTATTTTGCAGAACCTACTGGTGTTTAGAAAAAACTATGTTTATTGTATTTTTCTCTGGCGATTTCAGTTATACTTTTTGTTCTCCATCTACAATAAATAACGCTACGTTAGAGGTAGTATTATTTATTGTTTTGTAAATTGACGGCACTAACTCATCTGTTGCTTATTTCTTTCCGCTGAGAGCTTTTCATTTATCTTAAAGCTGGATTCCAATACCTCCTGTGTCATTTCTTATAAATACGCGGAAATCATCATAAATTATACACTTGCGCAATTTGCCTTCAAATATATCGGTTTGGCCATCTCTTACAGCTGATACGAGTCTAGTCTGATCGTCATCCGCCCCCGCTCTTATCCCAATGACGTCATCACTTAATCGTTTATAAGACACGAGGAAAGTGTAAGAAAATTCGACCTCGAGGTCGATGCACGAGTTGTTATTTTCCTTGATGTCATTCCTATTACTGCAAGCTTTACCTATCACACGATATTTCTGAACACTGTCTGCATGATTATCATGTTTGTCTTCGTCGTCTTGTATAAATTGGTTTTTGTCTGCAGATTGACTCGCATAATCAGTATTATCTTTTCAGATATAATATTACTATTATATATATATGTTACAGCCAAAGTAATAAATCTGCATATTATACATATTATCTAGCTATTATTTATAATATCTACTCAATTTGGATAAAGTAATATATATAATGACCAGTGATTATGTATAATATATATTTAATCACTATGGCTGTAACATATATATTAGATATATGATTTTTATTATTTATTTATTTAGATATATTATTATTATATTAAATACCTAGTATAAATGCATCTGAATTTTGTAGTCATTTTGTTAGCTGACACACCCTAATGGTTGTAAAATAATTTCTGTGAACTGATTCTTGTGGTTGAAAGAGATAATGGGTTTAGTTAAATACTAATGCTTTTAAGACCATTAGTAGTCTTATTGTAGTCACAATGAGGACGAGTAAATTAGTGCCAAAATCCAGCACAAGTTGTGGCACATTGTGGTTGGTTAGTTCTATTTCAGTAATCGCGCCACATCTTATGAATGTGGGCTGTAGAGTTTAGTTTACACGGAAACGTTACCGTAGGTGGTTTATTAAAATTAGAATGTTTCTACTTTTGGCACATACATAGCATGATTGATTAGTAGACAACGTGTTTTAGGAATACCTATATATGCTAGAGCGGATTTGTGCGTGCCAAAGAATGGATCAAATTCAAGCCTGTCTACCTTATTCACTTTGAAAAAATGAATACCATTTCCGTTGCAAAAACGATCCGTTCTAATGTGGCAAAGTTTATTCATCAAAGGAACTTTAGGTTTAAGCTGATCCAGGATCCTTTTCATGCAATATTTGGCATACTTGTTCAGAATTCCGTAACTGCTAAAAAGCTATTGGCATTCCAAGATTTCTACAATATTTGAAGAACAATTGTCACGTCTACCAACTTGCTATTTACAACTGACCTAAATGTATTCTCAGCCTATGAATGAGCGACTTCCAAGAACCTCTCACGCAGTTTATCATGAGCGTTATAATTGGAATTTGCCAAAGGTCTGTTAGATCATATTCATCTGGCAATATACGACGGACGTATTACATTTGAATGTTCTATTATTTATATTTTGGCGTCAAGCTAGGGCGGCAGAAAATAAATGTAGGTACATACGGTGGCGCTTCATCAAATTCTTGAACAACTCGTATTTTGTTTAATGTATGTGATGCAACGGGAATTTCCCGCCTACAGTTTTCTACCCACATTATTCTAGAAACTACACTTTTTTCAAGTCTTAGCTAACAACACATCTCAATGTTTCTAAATATTTTGGGTTTCCTCAAGGGAAAATATATTTTTTTTTATGTTACTTGACTGTTGCAGTTCATGACTTTCATTACACATACGTATGGTGTAAGTTTTCAGTGATTTCGCCAAGCTAGAATTCTTCTTAGAACCAATAGTACTTATCTACCGAAGAGTCTACACACTAAGCCGTTAATTCTAGTAAATTATAATAAATCAAATGGCTTTCATCTTCTGTAAGACACAACAAGGTATAAATCTTAGTACCCTGTAGGCGTTTATTGCTGAAGCACACCAATAAAGACTCCCATGAAGATATGCTGTAGCTCTCGTAAAATATACATTTTTGCCGTTAACTTTGAATCGGGTTAGATTTCGGTTTTAGTGCGGTAGCAATTAACTGGTTATGATATTTTAAATACTGTGGAATAACAAGACTGGAATTAATCTATACTAATATTATAAAGCTGAAGAGTTTGTTTGTTTGTTTGAACGCGCTAATCTCAGGAACTACTGGTCCGATTTGAAAATTTCTTTCAGTGTTAGATAGCCCATTTATCGAGGAAGGCTATAGGCTACTTTTTATCCCGGTACGGGAAGTAGTTCCCATGGGATGCGGGTGAAACCGCTGGCAGAAGCTAGTTAATACTAAAAATGTTAGTTTTGCATTTTAATAAAGGCTCAGTAAGTGGTAACCTGTGTATCGTATTTGTGTAGGTTCATTTACAGCGAGATCTGCTATGAATGTAAAGACTATCTAATTACCCTTTAAAACTGTTCCCTTATATCCAATTACTAATGAACATAGCGTACTAGAATTAAGTGTTATTACAGCTATCAAAACGAAATTATTGCTAATTATATTTGATCACCCCATTAGGAAATCCACACATCCCACCGCAGTGCTAACATTCTTTCAAACGATTAACACTTCTAAATCAAACGTGGCAGAGCATAAATTCGTTTGTATGCGACATTATAATCCCGCTGCACACGACCAGTCGAATTTGTATCTACTTAAAGACGTGGTTGTTTTATAAATAAAGTTATTTATATAGAAAAGTACCGTCAGCAACACCGCCTACGTTCCGTATCTATTTATAAGAATTACTATAATGTTAGTGTCGGGATCACCGTGAAGTTTTGTGATGGTTTTTAACTTGTAACGTCTGTCATTCCTGTAAGGTTAAGTAGAAGTGCATTTGCTACTTATGACGTACATTTGTTATTTTTGACGTAGTAAAGTACACCAACGTCAAAAAATTTCTGAGTGCTTATTATTTTTTGGACTCCAAAACAGTGGTTAAAATCTGATAGTTGTGCAATAGCGCTCTTGATCACAAAGTTAGTCAGACGAGGTCATTTTTCATTTTATTGCAGTGATAGATATCTCATAGTTGGTGAATATGGATAAAGGAAGACTTCATTATTGGCACATGGCACTTTGTTTTAAGAACTTTGTCTTATCTGAATGGATTCATATTATTCTTGTGTTAGTACTTATTTTTAACACTCCTGTTGTCTAATTTGCTACCCTTGCGACATATCTAGCCCATGAGATCATCCAAAGCATTATTCCAATGACTTCTAAGAATGGTATCGATTATTAGTAAATCTATAGACTAGATCTATAATAATACACTTTATTTTATGTAGTTTGATGTGTTTATAGATGTAAATGTATGGAAAGAATATCGTAATATTTAGTCCTAGAATATCTAAAGCATTGTTTCATTTTAGATTGCAATTCATTCTTCCTGGACGAAATAGTTTTTGTTAAGTTAACAGGTATCTGTGGAGATCTAAGGGGGAGGCCTATGTTCAGCAGTGGACGTCTTATGGCTGAGATGATGATGATGATGAAGTTAACCATCACTTTTTTAGGCATCTTTCTACTAGATACATTGTTACTTCTCAAAACCTATAACATCATCTTTATGCAACCTAATCTTGTACCGACCAGTAAAAGCAGCGTAACCTTTAAGCTCGTTTATATTTTTGTTTAACCTCTAAGCTAGGCTAACGTAAAACAAAGAACAATAAACTTGAGTAAAAACCGAACATTTTGCCAGTATTTATAGTCAGACAGCCGCCTACGTCTACCTACGAATAACATACTAACCCATTTTTCACGGCCTAATCTTACAAGTTGTGTATGCTACTGATAGTTTTTTTCTTCTTTTATTTCAGTGTACTAATACTGGGAACTGGGCTTTTATCCTTGGCTTACTTGTAGCATGCTTGTGACGTCAGTAAACGTTACTGCATGTTACTTTTGCTAGAATGTCAATATGTAAAGGTGGTACAAAACCACGCTCAGATTATGAAAGCACTTAATTAAGCAGCGATTGGCCGAGGTTTGCAAAATTGTAACTTCTGTTTAAAATTTTTCCTTGCTATCCTTGTCCCTAGTTATAGCGGTTGCGCTTTAAAAATAGGGATAATTAATGTTCTAATAAAGAGGTAGTGGTTTTAGATTCATCTATCTTTACCAACTCAGTAACAGCTTATTTTGTTTTCGAGAGTTAGCTCCTTTTCTTCCATTTTGCTATCAGTCCAATGGTCGTAGATAGTCTTCTGAGGAAGAGTGTGTTTTATTTATTTACTTAAGAACGAGCTTGACTGAAGAAACATCTCTACCCATCGCAAAAAACAGGCGTGATGTCAATCTCAAAACACGTGGATCAGTCGACACATCACTAAAATCAAATGTTTAGACTATAGACAAGAAGCGATTCTGTTTTAGTATTTGTTCGTGAAACAGCCGGCCTCAACCTTAGTTCGGGGACGAAAATAACCCATCACACGTCCGCGACTAATCTATCGCTAATTCTTTGGTTTAGACTTGCCAAATGTATTATTAGAACGATAACCTGTCTCCTGTACCACCTGATCAGTTCACTTTCATTCTTTGGGATTACTAGAAGATTTTGAGTTTTCCAAAATAAACTTAGAGTACAAAATTAATATAAGAAAAGCATATTTCTTTCTATCTATAGAGTTTTGGCGGTTCGTTTCAATACCACCAAAATAGTTTTCGTGATTGCATGAGTCTGATTTTTTTCTGACGTTTCTAAGGCATCCTGATTTTAATATAATATATCTACACCTGGCCAGTGTGAAACTATTCCATCTTATTTTGGTGTTCATCTTTTTCCTGTTCTGACAATATGACAGGGATTCGGATAAGCCATGTGCGAGCTTTGTAAAATATTTTACCGTGAATCCCTATGTCTTGCCAGCCAGCTACATACCTCCCTGACTTTCTGTAGAAATTGCTTTTCCTACTCAAGTAGATGGGAGGGAAAATGTTAAAATAGTTCCAGACGAACAAATGTCAATAACCACAATTCTGTCGTGATGAGGTCAATGTCCCTGTTCCCAGTTATTCTTAAACAGCACTTTCATAGGAAACTTCGGCAGAATGCGGTCACCGCGATGACTGACAACCGCCACGGTCAGAACTCTTCTAACGTTTGATTATATTTTGTTAACATTGAAAGTCAGAAATATGGGCGTTCACCCTAATTGAGATTGTTCGGCTTTTGATGTTTTTGGCATATTTGTTTTTGCTTTTAAGGTATGTTAACAACTTCCATATTTTTATTGACTCTTCCATGAACTCCGTTCATCATCCTCTGAGCCTTTTTCCCAACTATGTTGGAGTCGGCTTTGTCTAGCCATACAGTTTTGGACCTGTTACTATGAAATGAGAACACTTAAATGTGCTTTTATACCGAATATATCCTTCCAAACTTCGCTTCCACGTGTGACATCCATCTATGTCTTACCTGGCTTGGGTAGATGCAGTTTCACCAAAATTGTGCACGCGCACAAAGGTTCCAAGTTCTCGGATATTTTAGAAATGTTCGCTCTCAATTGGTTACTGTTTGCTAGAGAGAGTAGACCAGAAGAAACATTTGCACTGCTGCAGGCCGGTAGAATCTTGCCTTAACAATCCACGAGGCAGGAGTCGTAAACCATACTACACGTATTTTATAAGGTCTAGGTCATTTCATTTACATGTACTGCAAGTAGATAACCCTTTTACGAGCTGGTTAACCCTGATGCTCTTACGTTGATGTCATCGCATGGGATACTGCAGTTTCAATTGCGATAATACTTGTTTGTAGTGTTCAACATTGTAGTAAATTTTATAGAGATGTGGGCATGGAGAACAAAATGACTAGCGGAGATGTCATAACGCAAAATCGAAAATGAAAGTAGCGCACCAAAATAAGGGTGTTAGAGGACTAGTAACATTACTAGCTCCTCACTTACACGCCTTTTATGGAACCCGCACATAATTTTCAAAATAAAATCACCAATAAATCAAGACCACCAACCATTGACAGGTTGGTTTTGATTTGACAAGGAACTGTTTCGTTAGTTCTAGTAACTGATCACGCCTACTGTACGTTGCGTGACCTACAAGAAGGCGCCTTACCTACCTGCTTTATGGCGTCTCCGCTATATTTCCTTACTCCGTGGTATTGTTTAACATTGTAGTAAATAGAGCTGTGGGTTACTGCACTTTACTGGCTCTGAATTAGATTGGATGTCGTAAATGTGTTCCCATATTGTAGTTGTTCAAAGGAAATATTGTTATGTTTATCACTGTTTTGTGTGAAGTCAATGGCATTTACACTAGAGTGCATTGAAATTGGGTCGGTTAAAAAGCTATGATAATTTTGAAATCTATTTTCGTTTTAAGTTCCTAGGATAAGGTAGTTTTCTAAAACTGAAGCCCCACTTTAGACAACAAGCTTAAATAAAAGCTGAATACAATGCAACGTTTTGCCTATAGATGTAGATGTGTTAATTGCTCTTGTTATTTTTGTAGGAGTTTAAGAGTTTTATATAATTCACTGAAATAGCGTAGGTATACCATAATATAGGGTATTATTTCCTAGCAAACAACCATGTTATGAAATAGATATGGCGTGTGTATTATGTATGATAGTTTATAGCATGCAATTAGTATGAAAATTGGTGCTTACACGGAGTTAATTGGTGCTCGCCGGCAGGCCAACTTAATTTACCAGCTGTGCATAATGTTAGCCTACATCATTGTCAGGGTAGTTCAAAGTTTAAATGCTTCGTTTTCGAAATCGGACCACTATAATCCTGTTGTATAGTACATAGTAAAAATATAAAAAAAGAGACTTACGGTCGAACATTGAAACGTCACTTAATTTAAAGGACAGTTTTAACTTCAAAATCAAAAAGCATTCATTAAAAGTACACTTTTTGAACGTTAAAATTTTATGAGACTGACCCCAAAGACGCCCACCCTTCACTTCCTATGTGTTATTGCTGAGAAGAAGAAGTGGCGCAATAAACTCCCCAGTGTCACACCTACGATAATTTCTGCGATGTTAATACTTTCAAGTGTCTCAAACTGAAAGTGATGTGTGAGTATATTTGGGAACAAACTCTGAAAAGTTAATAAACTGAAAATGAGACTACAATCGTATTCGATCCACTGTTGAATGAAGGATATCAACAAATCTTTTAATTCGACATAAACACGAATGAATTCGCAAACACACCTAGCTCACAATATTTTGACCTGCATTTCGGCCTAACAAATTACTTAGATACAGGCTGAAATCCATCAATGCGTCGTTAGTTTCAGCCAGACTAAACGTCTAGCCTTTACACAAAACATAACACTCGAAAGTTCAGTGTGTTCGGTTAAAAATAACTTTTGTTCGTCGTATACTATCTGGGTAACTATATGGCGTAGTAAAACATTGTATATAGTCGTTAAGTTTATCAAACAATCTCTTCGTACTAATATTAAAAGTATTATATGATTTTCTTCCATATGGAGGTGACGATACTTTCAGATTTGTTTCTTTTTCTGATTATAAAGACAGTCTCGGATTGGGAGCCAAAGTAGTTGTAGCCCTCTGTAAAACGATTGTCAACAAGCCCGCTGTCGTTTATTTTGTCAATTTCTTTACGTCATTAGAGTGATACATTTACTTCGCGAGGATTATGGCATTTTTAGTTTGGGCACCATCAAAGGGGAAGGGTCTCAGGGGTTGTGCAGATTTTTTAGCTTCAGATAAAAAATTTGCTAAGAAAGGCAGATGTTCCAGTCATCAAATTGTGTGCAATAGTAACAAAATTGCCATTGTCAAATGGTTTGACAACAAGGTAGTTACTTTAGCTAGCTCATTTGTGGATTCACATCCCATGGTAAAAATAAAACGTTGGTCGAAGGAAACTAATGGTCTCTGCACACAGCGGGCGCGGCGCGGCGGGACGGGACGGCGACGCGACGCAATGTACTAGATCGTCGCGTCGCGTCGCGCCGAGCGGGACGGCTCTGTGTGATGTCGTCCGTAATATCTAGTACATTACAACTGCTCAGCGTCGCGTCGCCGTCCCGTCCCGTCGCGCCGCGCCCGCTGTGTGCAGCGACCATAAAACTAAAGCAGATGTTGATTGTCCACAAATTGTGAAACAATATAATGCCCATATGGGTGGAGTGGACCTCGCTGATATGTTGATAGCTTTTTATCGATCTACCTTCAAAACCAAACGTTGGTATAGTAAGTTCAACTCAGTCTTGCGCGCGGCCTTATGTGTGGGTAACCCTTGTACATATACAGTGACTTTGTGTGCGTGACATGAGGTACAGTCGGGTACAAATACAGTTACTTAGGGGTTGTATACGGCTGTTTAAAGAAAAACAGTTATTACGTAATTTAATGTTTATTTATTTTTTCTAATGATTCTGAATCGCTACTTGAAAAATCAAATGATGAATTTTCGGATTCGCTACTCTCAACAATGTTAATTATAAATTCTGACTCCATGTCAAAATGTCTATAGTATTTTTCTTTTTTATTTTGTACATGTCGACAAGTATTACCCAACATCCCTTCATCAATTTGACTTAAACGTTCATGTATGAGTTTCATTATTTCCGTCTTATTTTGGTCGACATTATGCGAAGCAAAATAATTTTTTAAAATTCCCCACACATTTTGTTTACATTATTATACTAGATTTTTTTACATTCTTAGTCCACACTTTTATTTATTGTCCGCGTACCCCAAGTTAGAAAATATATAAGGAGTATTTAATTCATCTTAGATATTTCACCTCATTTATTTCTTAGATACTGTCAATGTCAATTTGAAAAGACGTATGAGAAAATAATGAAAAACTGTAAAATGTAATAATAAAAAGCTTTGAATGTTGTTTCATTTTTTGAAACGCTACCTGACTCCTTAAACATTTTCTCCGTGAAGAACTAGACATTTTCGTAAATGACTGTACCCATAACATAAAGCGGTAAGAACACGTCATGCTCGGACGACGTCACTGTCACGCGAATGATGGTCTCTGCACACAGCGGGCGCGGCGCGGCGGGACGGGACGGCGACGCGACGCAATGTACTAGATCGTCGCGTCGCGTCGCGCCGAGCGGGACGGCTCTGTGTGATGTCGTCCGTAATATCTAGTACATTACAACTGCTCAGCGTCGCGTCGCCGTCCCGTCCCGTCGCGCCGCGCCCGCTGTGTGCAGCGACCATCAAAGTTGTATATTTACAAGCCGACGCACACATAGGGCCGCGCGCAAATCTGAGTTGAACTATCTATATAAGAATCAGATGCATCAAAATTAAAATAGTTCATTTGAACAACTTTACATGACCTGATTCGTAGTGTTCAGGCAAAGTTATCATATAAGTAGGTACTGGAAACTTGTAATAGTTGTAATGCATCTAGCATAAGTTATTTTCATATTTGTTTTGACGCGAACCGATAACCTTTTATTTACTAAAAGTTATTTTACATAAGTTGCAGTAAGATTGTAGCCAGCGAAGTATCAAAAAAAAGCAAGAACATTAAAAAGTTTTTTAAGTTCCATGCAACACCTCTCTCGTAATGAAAATGTAACAATTCACGAATTCATACTGACACCTGATTCCTCAACAAACACTTGATTCATATAACAGTTTCCAGTAAATCCCAGTTATTATTTCCCAGCAGCCCTCGCTTCTAGACGAACGTGACTGCCAGTAGGTCTGCGATCACGCATCGCGTCGCTCTGAAAGGAAATACCATCCCGTTACTAATGTACGATCATCAGCAGAAGTGCCTGCTCACTTAAAAACTTTTTCGCTTAAATCTTGCGACGGCGCAAAACCACGCCCCCTAAGAGGGTTGCGCCTATTAGGAGAGAGTTAATGTAATTAGTTGCAAACTGCCCTGCGCAGCTTAGTGACGTGTTACTTGTTTTATGATTTTTGTGGATATTACGGACGAACTCTTTGAACTTGGCGTGCTTACTGGACCTTTTGAATTTCGACTTTCGCTCTGTTTTCTGGACCCTTGATTGCCTAAACGTTGACCTGTGCGTGAATACTGGATTCTGACTAGTGCTGGAACATTTTTGTGTTAAAATGTCTTCCAGAAATCTCCTACATGAAGAGCGTAACCAGATAATAGTGTTACATGAACAAGGATTTAATATTAGTCAAATTGCTGACAAACTGCACATGAGCGTAAGTACTACATAAATAATTTTGATAATAATTATTGTGATAAATTTTTCTTGTTTCAAAATACGAAACCTTTTATTCATCGTTATAACGAAAGTTGACTTATATTCATATTCATTTATTTGTATTGCATAATGTGTGTAACAGGTGGTATACAAGGCTTAAAACTACAGTACAATTATGGACCCTGTTAGGGCACAGCAACATATATAGTTTTAAATAACATAGTAATTAAAAAAAAAATAAGTACAACAAATTCCATTAACGTGAATCCATCGATATATATAAAGAATAGGCATTAATATTCATACTTAGGCTTCATAACTTTGTGAGTTTAATATTTCAAATTTTGAATTTATCAATAAAATAATTTTCGCAAGCCACTTTAAATTGCTATTGATGTTATTGCAGAGTTATAATAATACTAAGATAATGACTACTAAAATGTATTCGAAATATGTGATATGAAGTGATTTGCTAGCTACATATTTGAATTACTTCCTATAAAACTAATATTTTTTAAACAATTGGAACGAAGTAAACTGATCATAAAATGTAACATTTTCAAATTTTTAAGTAGTCTTCGTCATTGGGGACATGATTTTAGACCTTACGGCGGCGGTTTAACGATTAATTCACAATGCATTTGAACTCACATTTGCAAAGCACGGCTTAGAAACAGGTTCAAAATATACATAATTATATCTATGTTTGTATCTACTTGCTTTGTTGTGATGCACCAACTCTGTAGGCCTACTTTCTCGCTCACACACGCACTATCTGTTTCATGGTCTCCATTGTTGCGAACGCTAATTTAGACCATATGGCAGCGGTTTAATGATTGATTCGCAATGACTCATTATGCAAAGAACGGCTTAGTCACAAGTTTATTGCTTTATTGTGATGCGCCGACTCGGTTAACTCGGTATGGCTACTTTCTGACTGATATATGCGCTGTCTATTTCAATTTAAAGAAGAAAAATATTGTTTAATTTTTTTATGTTGTCAGAAAAATTTGTTTACCTGACTATCAGATAAGGGTTATGTTTTTCGCGCGTCTTGTTTCGTAAATTTCTTGTATTACTTACCTGTATTTCGTAAAGCTATATTTAATCGGGAACGAGGAGTAGGTAGGCAGTTCCCCGGGATGCGGGTGGAACCACGTGAAACAGCCTACTTTGGTATAAAATGAACGGCTTTGAGGAAACGATTTTTACGATGGAAATACTTAACTGAGATTATTACGTTCGAGGCACTTAGAGCAAAGCGCAGCGCAGAGCATTTTTTGTTTGGTTGTATTGTAATAAGACTAGACCGCCCGGCGCCGGCGGCGGACCAAGCGCACGCGCCGCCCGCCCGCGTTCTCATGTTTTTGGAAATACTTACCTACCTACTTACCTACATATGTAGTTTATTTTAAAGCATATAGGTATACCTATATGATAATGTTAACATCAGGATAGGATCACACGACATCATTCGCACGAATAATATACACCTCAAAGTAATTTTGATTTCTTTGTTTAACTTCGCAAAAACACTGTTTTGAAGATTTAGGTATCAGGTTTATAAACTAAATAAACAAACAGCAACAAAAAATTACAACGATATATTTATTCATCATAAAATATCGTATCGGAATAGAAAATTCTTTTAGATATGATAAAAACACAAATAAAGAACTAAGCAATCATTAAAAACACAACTTCTGAGGAATGCGCAAGCGTTGCCCGCTAAATTCAAATTTTCACTGTACCACTTTTGTTCTGGTTACGTAAGAGGTGTGTTCCGAAAATGTGACAATCATGCTGGCCAGTGCCCGTGACGTCATGAGTCTGATGCCATATTGTAGTAGTGTGCCACTTAGTGAGAAGTGTCAATTTGACGTGTTAGCAGTATTTCAAACACCAAACCTGATTTAATTAGTAGTATTTTTTTAAACAAGGCCGCTAATAATGTGATTATTTTCTGCTTTTAGAGAAATACCGTCCGGCTGTGGATCAGACGCTATGAAGCAGAGGGTTCCTTGGAACATAGACCACGAGTAGGACGAACTCGTGTCCTTACAGAGGATAACGTCCAACGTATGGTAGACATCTACCAAGAAGAAAACGCCTTCACGCCGACGAGAGTGTTCGCTGAAGAATATGACGTGTCAACGGACACCATTCGCCGTGCATTACACAGGTCGGGAGTGCACCACCGTAAACCGGCACGAAAAATCGTGCTCACCGAAGAGCAAAAACTTGCGCGAGTCCGATTTGCACGAGAGCACAGGGATGCGAATTTCGCAAATGCTGTATTTGCTGACGAAAAGTGTTTTCGGTCAAGTCAGCATGGCCGTAAACACTTGTGGCGCATTGTGAATACGCGCTATGAACCGCGAAATGTCGTGGCAAACAATGAATCGGGCAGAATTTGCCTAAACATGTGGGGCTGGATGAGTGCAGATGGTCCCGGAGAACTGGTGCACTTTCCAGGGCGAGCAAATGGCCTAAATTATAGAGACTTGCTCGAGGATACGTTGGTGCCAACGGTGCGCACGGTGTATCCGAGAGCAGAGCTACCGGAATTCCTCTTCATTCAGGATAATTGCCCCATACACCAGGCACGCATTGTGCAGGACTGGTTGGCGAACCAACCAGAAATAAAAACCCTGCGGTGGCCATCTCGATCCCCTGACCTCAACCCCATTGAAAATTTGTGGGGTATAATGGTCCAAAGGTGGGATAATAGAAGGGAGAGAACCCAACAAGAACTACTAAACCACTGTCAAGAAGCTTGGGAGTCAATTCGGGGAACGGACTTGTGTGATAATTTAGTAAAATCAATAAGGTCGAGGTGCGACGCAGTCATTGACGCAGGAGGCGCAATGACGAAATATTAATGATTATTTTTTTGTTCGTAATACACTTAAATCTAGACACACGGCAGTGTCTCCGCCAAGTTCGAGCAAAAAAAGCGACACACCGGCCGTGGGTTATATTACACGAACCATTTCGGGCCAAATTCGACCCCCCTATAACTCAAAATCTATTTTATTTACACATTTCAAATTTCTAGTATCTGTTGAGACCCCCTCACTTATCTAAAATACAAAATTTCATTAATATATTTATTGTAGGTCTTGAGATATTGACGTCAGAAAATCGCTATTTTTACTATACACTCACTGACTGACTGACTGATTCACTGACTTACTCATCAAAAACCTAGACCACTTCCAATGGTCGTATTGACTTGAAATTTGGCATGGAGGTAGGTCTTTAAGTCAAGGTAAAGGGGAAAATCTGAAAATGACCAAGTGTGAGTCAGTTTCAAAATAATGAAGGTGTTTTATACCCGGTGTAAATTTATACCCCTAAGGAACTAAAACGAACTAAATTTATCTATATTTATATAATATATCTTCGAATGGTCGTAGCGATCTGAAATTCGTTACAAAGGTTTGTATTTAGTCAAAGTAAAGTAAAAATCTGAAAACGGCCAAGTGTGAGTCACTTTCGAAAATAACGAATGTGTAACTTTGATCCACGAACATAATATATGATAACATGTCATGTCAGTCAGTTGGTAAGTCTAGTCCATTTAGGTAATCTAGTTCATTTCTTTGTAAGAAGCATAGTGCATATTCAAAAATCTGAAAGATAGTATAAATGAGACATTTCCTTAACTAACTTAATCATAAGAAAAAAATAAAATAAACAACCTTACAAAAATAAATGAAATCCCACCCAAAACAAAAATGTGAAAGGCTGCCAAGTTCGATAATATGGAAATCCTTCGCCTATAAAAGAAGTGAGATCTGAATAAGTACCAAGTTCCATACACATACCTCAGTTAAAAATAGTCACTTTTTAATAATGATACTTGGCAAGTTTTAATAGAAAATTAAATACTTGATTCATTGCGTTTAGTAGGTTTATAACAAGGTGTGTGAAAACTTGCCAAGTAACATCATTAAAAAGTAACTATTTTTAACTGAGGTATGTGTATGGAACTTGGTACTTATTCAGATCTCACTTCTTTTATAGGCGAAGGATTTCCATATTATCAAACTTGGCAGCCTTTCACATTTTTGTTTTGGGTGGGATTTCATTTATTTTTGTAAGGTTGTTTATTTTATTTTACGCCGTAACTACGCGCGTGACTACGCTTACGTCTACGCATACGCATCCGGTCTGCTGGAGCCTTTATACTATCTTTCAGATTTTTGAATATGCACTATGGTGCTTACAAAGAAATGAACTAGATTACCTAAATGGACTAGACTTACCAACTGACTGACATGACATGTTATCATATATTATGTTCGTGGATCAAAGTTACACATTCGTTATTTTCGAAAGTGACTCACACTTGGCCGTTTTCAGATTTTTACTTTACTTTGACTAAATACAAACCTTTGTAACGAATTTCAGATCGGTACGACCATTCGAAGATATATTATATAAATATAGATAAATTTAGTTCGTTTTAGTTCCTTAGGGGTATAAATTTACACCGGGTATAAAACACCTTCATTATTTTGAAACTGACTCACACTTGGCCATTTTCAGATTTTCCCCTTTACCTTGACATAAAGACCTACCTCCATGCCAAATTTCAAGTCAATACGACCATTGGAAGTGGTCTAGGTTTTTGATGAGTGAGTCAGTGAATCAGTCAGTCAGTCAGTGAGTGTATAGTAAAAATAGCGATTTTCTGACGTCAATATCTCAAGACCTACAAAAGATATATTAATGAAATTTTGTATTTTAGATAAGTGAGGGGGTCTCAACAGATACTAGAAATTTGATATGCGTAAATAAAATAGATTTTGAGTTATAGGGGGGTAGAATCTGGCCCGAAATGGTTCGTGTAATATAACCCACGGCCGGTGTGTCGCTTTTTTTTGCTCGAACTTGGCGGACACACTGCCGTGTGTCTAGATAAGACAATATTATTTACTATACGTTAATTAAATTTTAGAGAAGATGTTGATTATTTGTGCCTTTTATTTTAGCTTTGTTTATTTTTCTTACATATTTTTGTTGTAAAATACATCACTATTCAGGTCATTTTAAAAATGATTTATTTTTATAAATAAAGCCATTTCTTATATAATGTTAAGATGGATCATGATTTATTTTGTTTATTACTACAAACTACCAATTGTTAGTATAATTTAATCTAAATTTTTTTTATTGTTATTTTTTTTTTCTTCAAATATTGTATTATTGCATACATTAGTTTTTATTTGTGCCATTTCAAAACATGTATGTGTTTTCTTTCACTGCCTTTATATCGTTATAATTATGTTGTAAATTTTTTTTGTTGATGTTTGGTCATGTAGTTAATGGTAATTAAAAAAATATTATTTTATATTCGTTAATTTCATTTTAGAGAAGATTTTGATTGTTTTTGCCTTTATTTTAGTTTAGATTTTTTTTTGTTTTTAAAGACAGTATAAATCTTGTATATCATTTAAATTATAATTATTGTTAAAAAATATGAATGTTCTTTTACAATCGTTTTATAAATAAAACTATTTCATAAGCGGTAAGCCATGACGAATCAAGATTTATTTGTTAATTAGAACTAAACTAATAATTGTCTGTAAGCATAATAAAAGCCACCAAATATTTTATACTAATATTTATTTGTGCTATGTTAAGAAGCTATTGCATTAAGGTAAACCCTGTAATGATAGTTTAAGGTGTTTTAAATAAATAAAAAAAAAAATTATCACCTCAGACCGTAATTGGTAAAGAATTGCTTAGACTAAGAACTTACGGTTTTTAAGACAGGACGAGAGGGAATTCTTTTAATTGATTTAAACTGGTCAACCAAAAATGCCAATATTACCCGTCAAAATTAGATATTCTATATTATCAAAAAAATTGTCTTGTCGTAACTAGAATAAAAGTGGCATTGTAAAAATTTGAATTTCGCGGGCAACGCTTCCGCATTCCTCAGAAGTTGTGTTTTTACTGATTGCTTGGTTCTTCATTTGTGTTTTTCTCATTTCTACGTATTTTTTTATTCCTACATGTTATGATGATATTGTTGTTATTTTCTATTGTTTTTGTTTGTTTATTAAGTTAATAAACATGATAAATCTTTAAAACAGTGTTTTATTTTTTGTTTTGTATGAGGGAATGTGTAAACGTGAATGCTATCGAGTGATGTTAAACCTTCCCATTTTATCGTAAGCGACATGCGAGTTTGAATCTTAACTAGTAACACTTAAGATTCAAAACGCATTTTTGCTCGCACATCGCTTATGATAAATTGGTGGAATGGGGTTGATATAGACTGCCGGCGGTCGGTAAAAAATAATACATATTTATAAAAATTACTTCCAAAGACAACGGGTGTGTTCCGTAAATGATACCAGTAAGTATGCTGGCCAGTGCTCGTGATACTGGTACCACCTGGTGAGAAGTGTCAAGTTTGACGTACTAGTAGTATTTCAAACACCAAAGTAGCCTAGATCTAGATAGAACACTGACCAGTATATTAAAAACCCGGCCAAGTGCGAGTCGGACTCGCGCACGAAGGATTCCGTACCATTATTTATAAAACGGACAAAAAAATCACGTTTGTTGTATGGGAGCCCCCACAATATTTATTTAATTCTAGTTTTCAGTTTATTTGTATTTGTAGTTTATACATATCTGTTTATTTATTTAATTTGTTGTTATAGCGGCAACAAAAATACATCTTCTTTGAAAATTTCAGCTCTCTAACTATCACGGTTCATGAGATACAGCCCGGCGACAGACGGACGGACGGACGGACGGACGGAGGAGCGAATACAATAGAACCATAAAAAGGATTTGCCACTTAGGCGTCGATTTATGACGCTATGAGAACTGATCAGAATACTGGTATCAATTACGGAACACGCAAGATATGGAACGGCGCATGCACAGTTGAAATATAAGTAGACATCTACGAAATTCCCTACAAGCGTTCGAAACCGCACGCACACATAAACATGCTCCGACACGAGCCGCCCTAAGCGAAAATCACAGTGATGTCAATAACTCGAGTCAGTATTAAAAACATTAAAAACTGTGGCACGTGCGCTCGGTTGGTCGCCGGGCGCCGCCGGGCTATCTTGTTTTTCATTGGTCTATTCAAGGTCAGGAGGCGGGGCTTGAGAGCTTCTAATTTTTAAGTGCAAGTTAAAATTTACCTTATGGTGGTCAGGCATTTCTGCCTTCGATTGTACCTGTTTTGTTTTGCTATTTTGTAGGAAACGGTACTAAATGCTGGAGAAAATGCTAATGCTGAAAGGGTGGATTATGAAGGCAGATAAAATGATAATGGTTTTCAGGAGTAAAGGCAATGCAGATTGATGTCTTCTTTTACTTCCATTCAGCAATAAATTCTCCCTCTATACAATGGAACCTAAACACTTTAAACCTTAATTTAATGCAGAGAACGTATTGCTAGATCTTTATAACGGAGTAACAATACCTCATTACTGCATCTTTCAAACAGAACATCGTCGATCAATTAAGAGACACCCACAGAACTTTCAAACGAAATCACCAACAAATACATACAAGTATTACTTCTACTTAATACTAATACATATACTTAGACGCGACTTGACCTAGGTGTAACAATACTAGCTCGGATTTCTAGCGCAGCCCGTCGGACCGGTCCGGCTATCTGCTTTGTCTGGGCCTGTGTACGCTTGTACGTAGGCGTTAAGATATGTAGCCTCCTTTATTGTGAACTCCCTTTTCGAGACTACGTTCTTGTGGTCCCGACTATCAATTTTCCTTTTTTAAAGTTTCCCTATGTCCTTTTTGGCCTATGGAACCTTGGTGGCTGTAATCTGCATTTTTGCAGAGGTCCTCCGCCCTAAATCAGAGTTCTTTGCGTTTCAATTACCAGTACATAAACAAGATTTTCAGCCATCGTGTCCTCTTTAATTGACAGTCGATAACAGCTTAATTTAATCATATAAGAACTTAATTGACAAACTATAAATAAACGATATTAAATAAGCAAACAACAATTAACCTTTACACAAGTATTGAAAAATAACTTCATATATAATCCGCACCTAAGGCTTAAAGCTTGTTTAGATTCAATGCTGAGATAACCTAGAGGTACGTAAATGACATTGAAATAATAACAAGCTTATAAATCTTAGAATACAGTGGTAGAGCTTTACGCAGTTTCATGGAATCACATTTAATAGAAGTAATTATACTGTCTTGAGCGCAGGCTTGATTAAGAAGTTACGTTCATCATCTAAAGAGAGGCTGGTACTTTTTGACCTATAAAAGGATCAAGTTTTCTTATTCGACAGTTTTTTTAAGATGTACTCGATGTGGTCCAAGAAGTACTTTTGGAAAACAATGAAGGACTATAGTTTTGCATGTCCTATGGCTAAAACATAAAGATAACATGCACATGATTTATCAAGAATTGAAATTTTGCTTGCCCGATACAAGTCGTAGTCAGCATAGGCGCTTATTCACTCAGGACCATTTTATTCATTTAAGTGCCACATACTAATACGACCTCGTTGGTAGTGTTAACCATGATGATTGAATCAGTGAAAGGCTGCCTCATCAGGTAGAATGACAAAACGATTCTATCAGTAGAATAATTCATGGGGTACTTAATGTAATCACCTCCACAGTCCTTAGTGAAGCGATGATCTCAGAATCACCTACTTTATGGAGTCCACCTGCTATTCTGCGAAAAGTGATATACCTTCGTAGTTAGGTTTTAGATTCTAACAAAATCTTCAATTTATTCAGTCGTGATCAAACTTATACTATTTATTGGATTGGCGCCAGTTGCATAACAATTAAAACGAGTTTTATTATTTCCAGTTTGATACTAACTTGATATATTATTGTGTTTATTCGTGTTATTTAGGTAATAAAAAAATACTACAGATGCCATAAAACTGCACCGATTTTGCGTCTTTCAAATGCAGCGTAAATACATTTTTTTCGTAACGTATTTTATTTTTATGCGACAGGAAAGCACAAATATTTACCTAACGATAATTGAAGACATCTAATAATGGTTGACAATTGATAAATGTGCACAATATATCTTAGACCGCCCACTGCACGATACTGTGACCCCCCCTGACTTCGGCTACACCACAGGCTCGGGACACTAGTGAATAAATACATTACGCGTCTTAATATAATCTGGTTTCAAGTTCTTGCGCGTGCGTTGATCTCGATGCACCGCGAAACTTTCGTCTCGTATTGTCGTCCAATAAGCTTTCGGTATTGTTGTTGGATTTGTACAGCATAGGAGTTTATAAGGATTTACCCATTGTTATTGTAAAAATTAAAGGTAGATTGTGTTTTTTGCTTTGGTATGACAAGTGCCACATATAGTATCTGTTTATTTAGTTTGCAAATACAAGAAAACTTTCTTCAGCTCTTTTCTTTAGCTTAAGAAGCCTCATGGCTGTGCAAAGGCTTTCCTCAAAGTTTTAAATTTTTCTGTAAAGAATGTGTCTAAATCTTTGCCTGCGCTTCCGTGGTCAACTTCCATCCAATGTTTAGCTTCACCAGTAATGCGTGTTCCTAATCTGATCAACCACATATAAATACGGTCTTCTGGTAACAAGCAAATAGATATAATATGTTTAATTTCACAAACGAACTGCACTGAATGTAAAAGAGAAACTTCAGTTGAAAAAATAAATAGTCTAGCTCCTATTTAGTACAACAGACAGACAATACGACGCGACGTCTCCTTACGCTGCGAACCGGCCTAACCGGATTGACACACATTTGTCTGCATGCACTTTGGCTTAGAACCTTTTGCAAACTGCTTCTAGCACGGATTGTAAATCTTTTAAAAGTTTTGTTTTGAAATCGTGACTTAGGTCTTGAAGTTAAGCTACAGTTTTTAAGATAAGTGATCGCCAAAATATGTGAACAAAACATTTCAACTTTCTCACTACTATTTTGCCGCTTTGAAGTCAGCCTTTTTCATGACTCGTATGCGTTAGCCGTCTTCACAGGACCAAAGTAATTTGATAACAACTGCACCTATATGGTCTGATGTTGACATGAATGTTGAATGCGCAATAAAAATAACAAAGCTATTCAATTTGCAAAATTCACTTGACTCTTTGGCTGGGTGGTCAAGGATGGATCATGTCAGTTCCTCCCGGTGTCATATGTTACCACCCATGGATTTTATCAGCAACTAGCTTCTGCCAGCGGTTTCACCCGCATCCCGTGGGAACTACTTCCCGTACCGGGATAAAAAGTAGCCTATAGCCTTCCTCGATAAATGTGCTATTTAACACTGAAAGAAATTTTCAAATCGGACCAGTAGTTCCTGAGATTAGCGCGTTCAAACAAACAAACAAACAAACAAACAAACAAACAAACAAACAAACAAACAAACAAACAAACTCTTCAGCTTTATAATATTAGTATAGATCAGCAAGGTATTATTTATCAGCAATCAGCAAGGTATTACCTATCCTTTTTTTTTTTTTTTTTTGTTGTCGCTGGGCTAAAAATGCTATTACGCATCCCCTTCCCATCGGGGGACGGGAGAGGGGTATGTGGGACTCCCCGGTAAAGACGTTCCCGGTATACCCACTAAAAAGGCCCAGCGGCACTCCGACCTCGCCTGAGTGGAGGGGGTCTGGGAATCCATGGCATCCAGTCCCCCACCGGCGATTGCCCGCCTTACGGCAGGCCCCTCATACCTCCCCCTAGTGGGGAAAGGTATTACCTATCCTATAAACTAAGGTTCATTGGTGGTCCTAAGTTCATTAGTTAGATGGTGAGCGTGTGTTCGCATAATTATATACACACATATTTGGACTTATGCAAAAGGTTCTTAGTTCTTGAAGGGAGTGTTTTCTTGATCATGTTGTGCATGTTCGGTCTTCGGAAAAGTCATACCTAGTAGACCATGAGGTCCCAATCGTTGTGACGTGTCTTTATAATTTCTCGGTAGCAGCCAGGAGTTTTCATAATTTTAGCTTATGCCATAAACGTGAGTGAGAATAATAAGTATTTAGACCTAGCTGTTATTCAAGATGGGAGCCTTATAAAGCGTCAGTAATATCATCTTAAGTGATGAGCCCCTTATGAGGCGCAAGCCCTGAATTCAATGAAATCAACTAAGGCATACAATTACCATTTATCCTTTTGAGATGTAGGGCGTGAATGCGCTGACATTACATAATATGCCATAACGTTAGAGAAGCATTAAGTTATATTTAATAGGGACTTAAATATTGATGTGGTATGGGTGGGTACTAGTATTAACATAGGTCTCTACAGTTATGTCCTTTAAACCAAATATCTGTTTAGCCTTAGCGACATGCTCGTTTTAACCACACCTACCTATTGTACGATAAGGTTTTATTGTTAAAAGCTTATAAATAACGACAATAGTTCCTAGGGTTAACAGCATAAGAGTCAAATTACTTTGAAAACTTCAGAAGAAAACTTGGTCAAAATTAAGTTAAGGTAAATTGGATCTTATAGTATGAGGAGGAGAGTTTTAAATGTATTGTTAGAAAGTAGTAGAAAAGTTGGCACAGGAAAAGTTCAAAGACCTTGAGTATGCTAAGCTCGCATGCGGTCTGCCTGCGACGAACTTTTTGCAATATCTGCGTGCAGCTATGTCCTCTGCATTAAAATTAAGCTATTCATCATAAAATCGGCAAAATAGTTATTGCCCAAATTCGTGGAAAGCTAGACTTCGTTACACTTGGCCCGTTTAACTCCGTCTGTGTATTTTTTTTACCTGAACATATTCAATTTAAGCTGAACAATTCAGCTTTATAGTGAGTTTTCGGTGAGATAGCCTGGGCCTGATATGTCTTTTACAAAATTGAGAAGTCTGCTCCTTGCAAATAATGGTCATAAGATCCACCAATTTCCAATTTTCGACATAACGAAACGGCACTTATGTATAAAATCTCAATAGCAAATGCTTGGCTTGTACATACTATGCATATGTAGTATTTTATTTACATCATTTAACTTAGCATCATTGAAGTCTAATAATAGCCATCGGCTATGAATATGCTCAACGGGATATGCTAGATTATATTGTAATCTGTTTCCAATAATGAACTCATGAATAAAGTATGATACTAATGTCATTACAATGACACTATAATTTATTGTCCGGGTGACAGCACAAAATTGTTAGAACGTTTGATGAATATGCAATGAAAGTTGGTGATGTAAGCATTTGTTTTGAAAATAGTTATTTTGAGTGCTGAACTAACTGGTGTGCCAAAAACATGTCAAAACTTTTTGAGGTTGATAAAAGGCACCTTTAAACTGAAGAAGTATTCCACTAGAACTTCTCAAGTGACTATTTAAAACCTGGCCATCTACAATTTCTTCCGAAAATATATTTAGGCCCAATCTATATCAGATTGGTACATACCTGTTATTTTTTTAAATCGCCAATAGTCTTCTGCATAAAGGATCGCATAGCATTTTCTTGGCTAAAGATTAGACAAAAAAAGTATCACTTACTTATTGCTTGCATTAGTCTGTTCATATTTCTCCGACAATCGTTATACTTTCTACCATTTCTAGTCCTCACTAAAATAATGAACTTCTAATTATCATGAAAATTAATGATCGCAAAAAGAGAAAGTAGCCTCTTTAACAAGAACAAAAGCTCTGTGCTAGTAACAGAGAAGTGTTGTCTAGAAATAAACGCATCTGTATTAAGTTATAGGCTGATGTGATGAAAGGCTAAGCCATCTTTAACCTTCATTGTTTAAATTGATGAGCTAAATGAGCTTCGTGGTGTGGTGAACGTGGAAATCCGTAGAGACTAAAGGCCTTTTGAATTTTCATTTAATAGGTAGGTTGAGTATAGTACCTAAGCCAAAAGAACAAAATAATATATACTATCTGTACTACTGTAATGGAGAAGAAACTTTTTTTTTACGACTGACCCGATTTGAAAAATTATTTCACTGTAGGGTTATATATTATCCCGATACAAACAGTAGTTCCCATGGGAGGCGGGTGAATAATATTTGTAATTTTCAATAAGGGAGACAAGAAATAGGCACTTTTCCAAATGAATGAATGTGCAACACCGGTGTAAGCACGTTGAAGAGTGCAATTAGCATTGCTTACCTCTAACTGCTAATGCTATTCTGTTTTGAATTACCATTCGATTTCCGTTACTTCATTACTTGTAATGGTAGAACACGAGACATAACTTTTCATGAGTAACTGTCTATACAAGTATGTGTAACCAGCGACTTCGTTTAACCGCTTGTATGCCGTTCATGGGCGTAGCCAGCTTTGGGCTCAGGGTGGGGCAGCAGTCAACCTATCCTCCGGGGGAGGGCGGGGGCCCTCCGATTTTTTGTATCTTGAGCCGTTAATTTCAAAATTGTTAATCTCTTAATTTGAGAGGTTTATATTTTCAGGTACAGAAAATAAACAATCACACACAGGACAAAAGCCAAAAGTAAGGGCATATAGTTTCTGAATACGCGAGCGTAGCGAGCGCGAAATTTTTATCGGACTTACACAAAATATTACGTAAAATTTAGCCCAAACGTACTTAACTTTTTGTTTGTTGACAAATGCAAAAATAAGGACATATAGTTTCTGAATACGCGAGCGAAGCGAGCGTAAAATTTTTTACGGACTTAAACTAAATATTACGTAAAATTTAGCCCAAACGTACTTAACCTTTTGTTTCCTGACCAACACAAACATAATATAGTTTCTGAATACGCGAGCGAAGCGAGCGCGAAATTTTAATTATTTTTTAAGACTCAAAACAAAAAAACTACGTTAAATGTCGCCCAAATATACATTTTCATGAATGGGGGGACTAGGTATGACACACCCGATTTACGTCTATACGAAAACCCCCTGGCTCGCATAGATAAGTCGATAAAAATAAAGTTAGATAACGTATAGCAACGTCGCGCAGCTAAGCTTCGCGGACCACTCGGAATGCCTCCAGGGACCACCAGTGGTCCGCGGACCACCGGTTATAACCACTGTGCTAAACGATCGTTCTATTGTACAGGTCGTACATGGCTGGGCAAGCAAAATAGCGAGCGCGGTTTTTACACTAGGATAAAATTGCATTTCCGAAATTTTGATCACATCTACTAGTTCCATCTCCTTCAATGCATTATTTTTTGGATTAGATGGACGGCTCGGCTCGCTACGCCACATAGCAACTATTCTTTTAGGGAATACGGCTCGCTTTCAAATGACGCGCGAACCGCGCACGTTCCGGAACTCGAGCGTGCATTTTGTTTTGATCGCGCTCTTTTCAAAGTCGACAATTTTTTTGTGCAATAACTTACGGATATTACATATGTTGTTGATGTTGTTAGTTAGGGTTAGTAAAAAAAAACATTGTTTAATCAGACACCTTATAGGTCAGAGCCAGGGCCCAGGGTGGGGCAAATGCCCCAGCTTGCCCCAGTGTGGCTACGCCCATGAGTGAGCCGCACACGAGTTTCGAGTTTAAACGAGCTACTGAGCTACTGATATAAAGATATGAAAGAGTGATTCATATCCCAGTGATTGAAAGATGCATATCTATCTTTTCTTTTCAATGACACATTTTGCCCATGTCTAATGCCTCGCCTCTCGCGGCTCTCGCTGGCTCGACCCGCATCCCGCTCAGGGGGGGGCAGCTGCCCCTCCCTGCCCGTACCTCGCTACGCCCATGATGCCGTTCATTTAAGAACGATAGAAAATCAATTGTGTCTCGCGTATATCTGCGCACCGGTACATCTTTATATTAATTCACACCTCTTATACCAGAAAATTAATGCTGTTTTGATTATCTATATATATAAAAGAAAGTCGTGTTAGTTACTCCACTTATAACTCAAGAACGGCTGAACCGATTTAGCTGAAAACTGGCAGGGAGGTAGTTTAGAGCCAGGAGAAGGACATAGGATAGTTTTTATTACAAAAAATAAAAATAACCATTATATATGCCACTATTCCACGCGAACGAAGTCGCGGGCAAAAGCTAGTTATTTATAAATTAATTATTATTGTCAATACACAAACTAACTTCCGCCACCGGTTTCACCCATGTCCCGTAGGAACTACTCTACGCAACCGGACTAAAACTAGCTTCTAGCCTTCCTCGATAAATGGGCTTTCTCAATACCGAAATAAGGTTTAAATTAGATCCCCGAGTTGTCGGGATTATTTATTTCTTTTATTTATTGCATAATGTCCATCGTTATCCTAGGTATAATACATTACCTTGTTAGGGTCGGTTCATATCTGACGGAAAATGCGTCGAGCGTATCGTAAATGTATGATCGACGCACTAACGCATCATCGGTTAGGTGTGAATGATTGAATGTTTTACCGTATATTTATCAGTCCTGGCGTTACGCGACCGATGATACGCGACGGATATTCCGTTAGATATGAACCGACCCTTAGGGATTAGCGCGTTCATATAAGCAAACTCTTCTGTTTTTATATTACTAGGAGAAACACTGATACGTACAGACCTTGAATCCTTGCAGTTTCTTCATCCTCGCAAAGCTTTTAGTTACACCTCATCTGATAGCGGGTCAAGGCAGAGCAGCTTTCTATAAGCCTCACAGTTATTAGATAAACTTGTATAGTAACTATAACTACATACATGTTACGTGGTAGGAGTATGTTTATGCCTGCTATACTGTAACGACTTTAGTGTGGGCAGTAATGAGGCTCTTTTTACCAAGTATGTGGTTTTAAAGTTTTTGCATTTGTTTTTGTCTCAAGGAAATGCAATTTCGATGTTCTTTAGATTTTATTAGTGTCTGAAATATCTTTTATTTTACTTTTGAAGACAACGTGTGTGTGTGTGTGTGTGTGTGTAGTTAGAAGTCCACATGGTTTAAGAAAAGGAGAAATAATAACTGCCCATCATCTCATGACTATCAACAATATCTTAAACTCACTCTAGTCACATGTAAATAAGAATTTTATTAGCGTGACCAGGAAATTACTATATTACTCATCTAACGCTCAAGTGTAACCAACACTAACTATTCACAATGAACCAATTTAACAATTACGAAGCCCACAAATGGGTCACAGTCTGTTGGTTAAAGAACGCGAATCAAGGGCAGTAGGGCTTTGGCCCTTTGGCACCCGACAGGGACGCGTGATTGACACGACACAAGTGCGAGTAGGATAGAGGATGATACTATCAGCTGATTTTAGACATACGCAACGGAATTTTGTTATGGTTGGTGCTTTTATGGTCACCCCTTGGAAATTTGGCAGCATTGTGACGTCTCTTTGTTTAGGGAATTACTTACGTCTCAGATACGAATTAAAATATGCTTCTATAACCAACATATGTATGTACCTATATCTAAAGCTAAGATCATAAGCCTGGAAATAAGTCACCACGTTGTGAGATGACGTCATCGAATTATGGACAAGAAGACATGCTGTACTGACTCCAAATAAATTTGTGGTATGGACAGGAAGATAATGATGACAATACTACTACGACCAACTTGTATACATATTTATCAGTGTCGGCTACAGCACGATACGCAGATTATACAAGCTGTTGATTTGCAACCGTGCCATAATAGTCAAGGACGTAATTATGCTAATGATTCTTAACCCAAATCAATAAGAAAATTGGTACAAAAATTTTTGATTTTAATTTTTTTTTCGGAAATCCGTCAATGTCATCTAGCCGTATTTAAACTTGGCGCGTGTGTTACTGGCCTTAAAACCGTGCTGCGCCCTCACACAAACGCAAACACAAAGCATACGCAACGATTATTCATAAATTTCATTCATAAAATTGGATTACTTCTGAAATACTATGACATTACAATGACAAAAAAAGCAGTGCATATTAACTATTTCCCGTCTACTGTAATTCCAATCGATTATTTACGTATTTTATGTCCTCCTCCTGAAGTATGGCACAAATGCAAATCAACACCTTGTATAACTTAAAGCATCAATATCCTCTAAGATATCTAAAATACCATAATGACGATTGAATTTTTCTACCTGAACCGAACAAGTAAACCCATTATTTCCATTTATCATGTCCACTAAACCATTAAACTTACTTTCTTTCAAACACTACAGTAGCTATAATAAATCTCAAAAAGAAAATAGAAATCTGCTCTCTAAATAATGGTACAATATCTAATGAAAGTCAAGATCTGTTCCACAAACCTTATAGCATTAAGCTATGGAGAATTCTGAACTGTCTCGATGACTTAGTGAGGCTGGTACAGCGTGAGGCATAATAAATTGTATACCAATAACTAGGCCATATACTTTGGTACGTAGCTTGTTGCAGGTTTATGATCCTGTAAAGTTTATTATTGTTTGTGCTGTAATAAGTTATTTTTGTTTATTGCTTTACTTATGTACTGCAGTATTGAGTAAGATTCGTTTGTTTTCAATAACGAAAACCTTGTGAGATTATGAAAAATTTCAGAGTAGTTGGATGACACAAATATGACTTTACTATTAATCCAAATCAATTTGAAGAGAACCATATATTCTACTTCTACTTCTTCTGCAAAAATTTTAAATATCAACAAAGAACATTTCTTTACTTTGGAGATCCTACACAGAACATAATCACTTCTTATTTCCTAACACAAATACCTTAAACCTTCTACTAGGACTAGGTCATAGAAGTTACATCCTAGCCCTACAGATACTATCAGAACACGAAGTGTCCCGTTCTCTTCGTACATGAGCCTCCGTGACTGCGCCACATAAACCGGGTTCAATGTACCGCCGAAAGAACATGGCTCCCGCTGCAACTGAAATATTATACGTAGCGTGTAAAGGGATTAACTTGAACTTACTTTGGGACTTGCTGCTAAGTATGGATCACATAGAACTTTTGGCGTATCATTAAGCGGTGTACGTTTTGGGGAAAACCACATTCCTGTTTCAATTTAAATGATTACTTCAAGAACCAAAAAATGCAGCACTGATCAATACACATCCGATAAATCGAGGTATTCAGATAACAAATAAGCAATTATGTGTGCAAAATAATTCATATCTTGTGCAAGCAACCAAAGTTCGTTCAAATAAACGAATGTTATCAATGTTGTACTGAAAACTTGATAAACGATAACATAGGTATAAAAGTCTTACATAATTAGTGAGTTAATTGCATTATGTCAACCTTGTTATTGGTCGCCTGATAATATGATAGTAGCTACACAGTACACAATGCTACTAAAATTATTTGCATTTACTATTTATAGTAAAACCACATCGGTGTATCATCTTTGTTTTCCTGTTTGTTGTCAACCGGTGCGAATATTATGTTAAAAATATTGTTCAAGTTTTGACGTTGCATTTCCATAAACAAGTTACTTTGGATTTTCCCAAATTCATGAGACATTTTCCGGACCCATAAGGCCCTCACGAGCTCACTTAAAGCGCCTCGAAGCTCGCCGGCATCGTCTAGGCGATGTCTACAACCACACGTGGGAATGCATAGCGCATGCGCAAAGTCAAACCTCTAACTTAACGGCTAGTATCGAGCGAGCCTCCGTGCGGAGAGGTCATGTCGCAATGTCGGACGGTCGCGACTCCCCGTCGCAAAGCGGTCTTCGGGACCGTGTCCATTTCTTTGAGAAAGTATGGAGTGGACAATCTAGTAATGACACAGTAGATGCTACCACTGACGTTGATGAAATAGAGCGACGTATAGAGCAGCGCAAACGGCGCCCAGAGTCGCCGAAAATCGAAGTTAAACTTAAACATACTCGTGATGGAGAATCCCCTACAAAGACTTTTGAATCTAGTTTCCCTAACTTGAAACTAAGACATGTGGAACCCGCTGAGGAAGTGGAGAGGATCGAGCGCCAGGTCGAGGAGGGCGACCTGGCTGCCGGCGTCCGCTTCGTCAAGTTTGAGCGGGTTGTGAAGAGGACTGTGACTGAAACCCGGAGTGAGGACCGGGCGGAGTCACCCCAGCATGAGTGGTACTCGGAGTACCAACAGCAGACATGGCAAACTGCTCCCAGGATGGAATTCATGAGGAGCAAATCGGAATATGACTCACACATTGCAGAAAAGCGCGGTAAGTTTTCAACTCCAAGAAGATATGTACCTATATGAAACTTCAGTGGACAATTAACTTATTGCCATCCAACAAAGAGCCCATTTTATTGAATATTTATGGCCATGCACTTCAGTCATAATAACAAATCCGAAGGCTATATTGTGTCAGTTAATGTCAAAAGTACGCTGCGGCCTTGGCAATCGACAGTAGTAAACAACTTGATTTGGTATTCTAATTTTAGTGGTTTGACGGATCTGCGAACAAAACGAATAGATTTTTTAGAGAGTTATGCCCCAAAATGACATCATTCTTAAATATTTTTAAGGTCAAAACTGAATAGTGTTAAAAAACAGACTTGTTACGCCTTGTTTGGCGTCTTAATGGCTTGCTTTTGATTAGATTAGAATTTAGATAACGTTAAATGTTTTCAAGTAGCTATTGTTTAAGTTGTTAAACAAATTTCGCCTCTTTGGTATTCTTTAGATGAAATCTTTACCCTGCTCACCTTCCTAATGTTTACATAGTCCAATAGTCGAATATTTTCTATACCTATATTTTTTCCTAATAATACCGGATATGTCTCCATTTTATACTTGATTGGATAGAATTGCTTCTGTATTCATCAAATAATAGTTGTCATGTTGACGATAATCACAACATTAAACACCAATAAATCCTTTAAGTGAAGCTTCTTATTTGATCTCCGTGACAAGTAGGTATAAATATTGTAATATTTATTTTGTCGAGTTCATGGAATTCCTTATTAGTCGGCGGCCTCTAAATTGACAATTAATTTATAGCTGGGCAGTTAGTGACTACATTTTAATATGTATAACTTAGGGTCTTCATTACTTTTACTGATCGGTGTATTTGGCAGTTTCACCTTTATTTTTATACCATAGTTTATTCATAAGCAAACATTTGTTTTAATCCTTAAGATTCAGTTAGATATAAGTGGCCTGGGAGAAAAAACAAAAACAACGCTCTCACTATGTAAGCCAGTGAATCACTATAACGAAGACGTCTGAGAATTGTGTTTCAGTAAACGTTAGACTGTAACAAATTAGCTTTTGTCTTCAATTGAAGTTCAAGGTCATAATGTTTGCGAAGATGATCGAATCCTTTAACGTTTAGAATTTTGCGTTTGTAAGATTTTTTCGACAATCGATGGATCATTTGTAATTTATGATGAAGCTGATGAAGTCATAATATTAAAAAATAGTATATATTGTAAGGTTAAATAGGTACCTACAGTATAATACTTTTCTAAAAATACAGTGTGTCGCCGTACACTCGTACCTAAGTCTGGCTGCATACCTGTTATCATTCCTTTATTCGCGAGATGGCGATATTCAGGTTCTACAAGATGCTCTGGGTGTCTACCTACGCAAACTTTAGAATTAGAAACCAGATTTTTGCTGTCTTACGTTACATGTATCAGTTTCATGTTTTGCTGCACTTATTTCGCATTTTGTGTCTGTGAAGTCTGGTGTCGCTTTTGATGATATAAGACTGAGATATGCTTTGAAGTAAACTTCGTTATAGCCTTTCTTATAATTATACTTTCACCTATAAGTTGTAGCTTTCTGCTTCTGCTGTTTCAGCTCGTCTTTTATCAAATTCGTCTCGGCTTATAATGCAATTAGGCTGGACACATCAATCTTCATTATTCGCGGTTTTTACTTGACATCTAACCATGCTTATTTCTGGTGAGATTTCACGGAATGTTGGTGTAATAATGGATGACAGCGGCTGTTCTCATTTAAGGAGATCAGCCAGCTGCGCAGGACATATTATAGTGCACGAGCATTTGAATCTTGGTGATAATTATGGCAATACAGTTATTTTTACTTTTTTTTCTTTTTTTACATCAATGTTTACTTATTGTAGAACAATATGTTTGTTAAAATCACAACCTGTTGCTTATTCGTTTCTTCAATAGGTGTTTACGATGTGACTTTTACCTGTTGCTATTGCATTTTCTTCATTCAAAGTCCCGTCATTGCTGTGAGATGGCAAATCTTTCTTTGGACGTTAAAAACTTCGCTTTCAATTCAATTAATCAATTTACTACGCAATACCAGGGGTGCAGAGATTAGATTCTTTTGCGATGACTGGTTTGAAAATGTGCTATTTTATCTTATCCTGCCACTTCTTCAAGTATTAACGCAGCGATAAATGTTGCACTTTGCTGCTAATTGATTTGCGCTTGGATGCCAAAAATTACATGTCTGAAATGTGATCGTAAAGAATTTTATTCATTGATATGCGCAAGGTCGTTACTTGCATTCTTGCAACTTCTAATATTTTATTCATATTAATAAAAGATAAATGGTCTCTCCGAACATTTATTTCGATGCTTTACATTGATAACATTATAATACGGAAATGTAGCCGAACGAAAGGCTGCAAAGGTTAGATGACAATCTTTCCTCATAATAGCAGGAACAAAGGGAATTTGCTAATGAAGTCACGACCAATTCCATAAAACAAGACTACAAATATTGCAATAGGAACAACTATGAGAAATGCTACCGTTGCTATTTCAATTTTAATCAGTTTATATTTATTTCTGATGTCATTCCTAGCAAGGATAGGTATTAAATTGACATTAATACTCTTTGTATAATTAATTAAATGTTTCCGAGAAAATCACCAATAAAATAATAGTCGCGACTGGTTGAATGGCGCTGTGACGTCACACGACATGTGTAATCGCGTATTATAATTGGTGTGATGTCACTCGCTCAGTAAATTAGCACTGAGTAGAATAACAACTACGGTTCGTACACATTTTGTGTTAATACATCCGCTCATTTTGTTGGCCTGTTAACATGTATGTAGGTACAATGTTAGGCCGAGTGTAAACTTTTTTAAATTGACTGAAATAAAGATAGACAGTCAGACTGAGCAAGTGTTAGAGGTTATGAGTTCAATCGATTCGTTTCAATGCATTTCGAGTTAGGAGTTTTACGAATGCGTCATTTGGATGGCATCTTTCAAAATGATTCATCCGAATTGGGAACATAATCAAGATAAAAACCGACAAACAGAACTCAACCTGGAAACTGCGACAGCGACGATATTTCATGTCCATTCAGTTTGTAAGATACTGGATTGAGGAGGTCAGATAGGCAGTCGCTCCTTGTAAAACTCTGGTACTCAGCTGAATTCAGTTAGACTGAAAGCCGACCCTAACATAGTTGGACAAAGGCTCGGAAGATGAGGATGATAAAGTTTAGTAAGCTTTCTGCAAAACCTAGACAATCGAGACAGTAAAACACTTGAAGATAAATACAATAACTATCTTCAAAGTACTTTTGCTACTGCGCATTATAAAGTTTATGTTTCACACGCGTCTGAAGGGAACGGCCATCGCAGAACTTGAGTGTATCGAGCACATTGTTGAGACAAGATAAAGTTATAGGTACTAAATATAGGTATCTTCTCGTAATTGCAATACTGATTATGGATCACGTAACTTGTAAATGCAACTTTGTGGATAGCAAGGAATTATATTTTAAGTTATTTTTATTACAAAGCTCTTTATATTTCAAGATATTACGCAAGCCTTTTTACTTCTAAATTATTACCAGAATACTAGGATTACCTTCTCAATCAAAATTGAAGAATCTGAATAATTCTTCAGCCTCTAGTGTCCTATTTTTAGGGTAATAGGTAGAGTTATCGCATCCCTGGTAAGCAAAGAGCCCAAGAAGGAACATGGTCTGTTTAAGTCAGTAAAAGTCTGACATTTGGTCATTTGATGATTTTCCAGCAAAGAGAGTAATCGATAAGAGAGTATTTTTAATACATTCATACCAGTTATCAAACACGTAGGCAATATGGTAACGTGACATAAACAACAGATAATTTGCATAAAACGCTTTAATTATACACCCGAGGATAATAAATGGGAAAATTAAAGTAATAACGATAAAGTTTATTTTTACGATTGATATTTATTCATTAAAGAGGCAAAAGTGGACAAGGCTACAGTTACAGGCAGACAGTGGCAATATATACAACTTATACATAGGTACAATATACTTATCTATACATAGATATACGACGACCTCGATGGCACAATGGTCACTACGCCGGATTGCCGAACCTGAGGTCCCGGGTTCGATCCCCGGTTCGGTCGACATTTGTGTGATGAGCATGCTTGTTGGCCGTGGTCTGGGTGTTACAATATGTATTTATAAATATGTATATATGTAGCTATATGTAGTTTATCAGTTGTGTTAGCACCCATAACACAAGTTAATTAATAACTTACCATGGGGCTAACCGACCGTGTGTGTAAAGGTGTCCGTGTGTGTAAAGGTGTCCTGACATTATTATTATTATTATATACCTTTCCTTGTCTTCATATTATAAAAGCGTAAGTTACTCTGTCTGTCGTGCTTGAAACGCCAAAACTGCTGAACCGATTTGATATGATATACAAGAGAGCATGAGAAAAAGGACGTTAGGCTCCTTTATATCTGCGGCTGCAGCTAGTTTTCTCGAGATGCCAGTGGAACCGCGGAGAACAACTAGGTAGACACCAAATAAATAGTTATCAATCAATAAGTATCTTAAACCCGCCACTAAGTTCAATTAAAAGCTCACACTTTTAGATTAATTAAATTAACTTAATTGAACCGAATGCCAACGGATCTATTAGAGTTATCTCTGTATCTTTAAAAGCTAGCGAGTGTATCGCTTTTAATCCAGACCTAATTCCTTTAACTGCTTATTGGATGGACTAACTTTAGTGGACTATCTATTGTCCTTTATAGAAGATTATTGATAAGACAGACTGAGCTGTTTTCTTCCTTTGTTTTTGTAGACTTGAAAAGAAGAAGAAGACTTAAAAACAAGTGCTAGTGTTGAAAAGGAACTGTATAGTGGACTGGTTGGAAATTAACTGCTGTAATTAAGAGACAGTTCTTTGTTACAACAGAAACACGTAAGATAATGTTTTATCTCATCAGTTACTAGGAGAAATAAGAGCATTTACATTTTGCCTCTAGCTACAGAGTTACTTAATATGACAAAGTTTCATGTCTTAATTGTGTACCATACCCAGATGCATCCAAATCAAAGGAGTCCAAAAATGTTTCTTTCCACACCATCATTTCAGTCATAAATCAAAACGGAAATATCTCGTTTCAAAAGAAAGTAAAAAGTAGGTCGAATGCATTTCAACAAATCATAACTCATAATTTGACCTGTTTTGAAGACTATATGATTCACTGCGAGAAAAGTGTGCCGGCGCCTGCGTGAGCGCATTGCAGGTGTGATATTCGGTTCACGGTTCTAGGATAGGTGCGCAATGAATTTTTTTTTTAATTATTTCGATTTAGTAAATAACAGTATGATTTTAAGATCAGTAGAAATTTGGCAAGGTCGTTTATCTCAATTATTATTTATTGTACAAATTAAAATTTTAGGTAGGTATATGTTTTTGTATGCTGACGATTTTCTCGCAACGTAACAAGGACTTTATCATACTGGTGAAATATGGGTGATATCTACATAAGACCATTTGAAAAACAAGCCTCATTTTAGATGATGATGTACAACCTTAAAAATGTTGTTTTCAGAACATAAACAACGCGATATCCTTGTTCGTCAACCTGTTCTAAGATTATGAAATATTGTCCATTAAATGCCAGAACACCTGTGCATATCCAAATTAAATTACCCACTTAAAATGCACTTTATGTAAGCTACGTTGTAACTTTCTAGAAAAGCCACCTATAAATCTGTCTATGCTTGGTAACCTCTAACCACGTCATAAAAACCTTCAAAGAATTGGCCATTGGCATTCCTGAACACCACAAAATCACCATCAGCTGTAATGTCCCATTTATCGTCAAGATGGGCATCAGCCATTGAAGCGTATCACGTAACGCAAACCGCAGCGATCAGAGCAATGGTCTGCCACTGTGAACTTGAACACGTGATGCGGTGTGACGTCACATGTATTATGTTAATTGTGCAATAGCTTAGCTTAGATAATGTTAGTCAATGGTAGATTAGATTATTTTAACGTCAGTGTTGCAAAAGGACAGCACCCCAAAATGAACCCCTTACACCACTTTGTAGTGTTGTGCCTAGAAAGAAGAATCGGTGAAGAACAAACTTCCCAGGAGCTGGTGGATTTGTATAATCTGGGGCAGTTTCCAGTAGTTATACGCACATTGATTGATACCTCATCATCAGCCTCCTACCCAACCCATGTCGACTTTCACACAATCCAACCATCGTTTTACTTCACAAGGCAGTTACTTTATGTGTATGGATAGAAAATATGCCAAATATCTGGTCATGCAACTGATAGCAATTAATGATATCTTATGGGACCTTTAGTATCACAAAAGGTGAATTAAATGTACAAGTAGGTAGTTTATTTAAACAACACTGACAATTTTGATAAGTAGTCTTTAAAAATTCAAAGTGTAAGTGATATTTAAAGCACGGTAAAGCGTATTCAATAGCATGTTATAAACTGTTACATCAAACATAGTTCAGGCAGAGTAACCAACTAAACATACATCTCTAGCGTTTATGATATGTAACATTGTATAAAATAGCGCCGGCACTATCTAAACGTGATAACATCCTAGAAGACAAACAACAAACAATATAATTCACAACAAATGACTGAATACACCGTCATCAGCTGCCCAACCTTTTCCCAACTATGTTGGGGTTTTTTTCAAGGAGCGACTGCCTATCTGACCTCCTCAACCCAGTTACCCGGGCAACCCAAATACCCCTTGTTAAGACTTGTTGTCAGATGTTCTGGCTTCTGACTACCCGTAACTACAGCCGGGACCGGGATGTGCAATGATAGCCGGGACCTACAGTTCAAACCCGAAGGAACTCATTATGACCGCGCCAAGCGTTGCTTTTAGGATTGATCGATCCGCGTGGCTTTGACTTAGCCACGAGCTTCTTCTTACAACATAGAAGAGACAAACAATGTAATTCACAACAAATGACTAAGCATACTATAACTAGTGGATACACGATTCTGGGTAGTAGGCCAGGAATACACACGAGTTAATGGAGTGATGTCATTCTTTCGTGATTAAGCAACTAGCGGTTATCGCGCGACCTTTATATCGAGTAGCGAAAATAAAGGTGATCTGTCACTACTTTGAAAAAATGTTTATGTAATACGCCTGTTTGTTCGTTCTGTGTATGTAATCTGATAGGAATGGTACCTAGCTGTTGATGTGGTGATCAATCACGTTACTTTTGTCGATACTTTGGCTGTTTTACATATAATTTTGTCCACAGCTGCTTCTCGTAAAAACAAAATTTCACAACAATAATCGATGTCTTGTAGAGGCGGAAACTCAAAAACAAAACTTTTTACACGTGCCCTAAACCTTTATTTTTCTAGTCATGCCCAAATATACGGAACGGCTGTATCTCTTATATTATGTATTCTTGCGTGCTTACAAGCCATTTTACTGAGCAACGAAAAATCTAAACCGAGACATACAATACGTCATGGTTACAGATTAATGTATTAAAATGTATGTATGTATCGCTCACGAACATTCTTGTGTCCCGTATGACTATGAAACAGTAAGTGTTTTTATTTCTAAAATCTAGTGCATTGTAGCGGTATTTGGATTACCTGGAAGCTGAACTCTTAAAGGTTACAGTAATGAACTTAAACCCTAATTAAAACATTACCCTCCTTTTCGTGGTGGAGTTGAGTAACAACACAAACAATCCCTCAGTGGTTAATGGAATTGTGATCAAATTCTGCTGCCACTGACCATATTTGGGACTTCAGATTACATAAAGACGGCTGTATTGCAAACTCGAAGGCTACAACAATGTTATAGCTATTAGATAATCGTATGAAAACGGAAATAACTTGATGGATCTTTGCTTTATGGGGGAAAATGCTTTTTACTACATACGGAGGTATACAAGCGTAAGAAATGGAAAGGCCAATAAATTGTCTGAATGTATGTAACTTTTATGCCTACCTGCTTTGTTCTTCAAATTATTATTTCTAAGTTTAAACTGCAAGTAACACAATAGTTTCGAACAGGGAGACGCAAGATGACTAATTTGATTCCATACCTAATACAGCTTGGGTGGTCTGACAAGCAACCCAAAGTAGGACGGCCTCATTTCTTGCCGATTTCCATCGACAACGTAAGGTTTCTCTGTCAAACCACTGTATTTATTGGCAATCTAGATAGACGTTTACAAGCAAAGTCTAGAAACCGTCTGTCTGTGTGTAAAACGGTTATATTGTGCTCGGAGCTTGATGGAGCTGCCAAGTGTTTTCTTAAGCGATCAAAGAAAGGTGCAATTTTCTGGATCGTTAAACTTATGGCATGATAGTGTAAAATTTCTGAGTTACGGTATTTATCTTGTGGAAAGTTTTTATTTACTATACTAGCTTCTGCCAGCGACTTCGTCCGCGTTAGATTCGGACTTTGTGCAAAGAGAGGAAGTAATAATAATCACCAGCCTATTACTACTTAGCTTTAACCACTAAGGCTGCACACGTGACGAAAGCTTAAAAAATGGAGTAACTTCTCCCGTTTTCACAACATTTCCCATCACTGCTCTGCTCCTATTGATCGTAGCGTGATGAAAAGTATCCTATAACCTGACCAGGAGTATGAAGAATATTTGTGCCAAGTTTCATTAAAATCCGTCGAGTAGTTTTTGTTTCCATAACGAACATACAGACAGACAGACAGACAGACAGACAGACAGACAGAAAGACAGACAGACAGACAAAAATTTTACTGATTGCATTTTTGGCATCAGTATCGATCACTAATCACCCCCTGATAGATATTTTGGAAATATATTTAATGTACAGAATTGACCTCTCTACAGATTTATTATAAGTATAGATATAGATATAGATATAGATATAGACTATGTATACAATATATGTGGTCTTAACGTTCGATATAGACATTAATCATGCGTCTAACTATCAATTAATTTTTTATTGTGATAAGTAATATGATACACTTCCGAGCATCCCAAAGCAACTGCTTTTGCCGGTATCGAAGTTGGAAATTATCTTAAACTAGTCGTTTTCCTGCGGTTCACCTGTGTCCGTGTTAATTAGAGAGATAAAATAAAAGCTATGTTACTCGGGAAGAGTGTTGCTTTCCAACAGTGAAAGAATATTTCAAATCGGTTCAGTAGCTTCAAAGCCTTTAGTGTATAAACAAACATCATCCTCCGAGCCTTTTCCCAACTATGTTTGGGTCGGCTTCCAGTCTAACCGGATTCAGCTGAGTACCGGTGCTTTACAAGGAGCGACTGCCTATCTGACCTCCTCAACCCAGTTTCCCGGGCAACCCGATACCCCTTGGTTAGACTGGTGTCAGAGTTACTGGCTTCTGACTACCCATAACGACAGCCAAGGATGTTCAATGACAGCCGGGACCTACAGTTTAACGTGCCATCCGAAACACAGTCATTGGTGTCTAAGATATACTTAGAAAGTACATACAAACTTAGAAAAGTTGCATTGGTACTTGCCTGACCTGGAATCGAACCCGCGCCCTCATACTCGAGAGGTTGGTTCTTTGCCCACTAGGCCACCACGACTTTTTAGTGTATAAACAAACAAAGATAATAAAATCATCTTTATTTTATTAGATTAGACTAGTAATATATTACAATCAAGAACCACAAATAATACAGTTATCAGAAAAATAAATATTTACTTGTAAACATAATATGTAACGAAGATCCCGCATTATATGTCACAAGGCCATGGCTTCACATGAAATTGTTTCTGTTTTGTAAAACAAATGAGTTTTCATTGTTTACATTTAATAATAGAGAAGTGGAATATTTAAGTAGTGTTTATTTTTGGGAAATGTGTTTAGTTTGGTATCGATTTATGAGTAAATAGTGTCAATCTTGATGTATGAAACATCAAGGTTCAATATTTATGTATGTAAGGATTTAGATTTGTATGTACCTAAGTATTACAACAGAATATATAGAGGGATACAGTGAAAAAACATAAGGCTCAGTGATCTGTATGAAGCTTCAGGGTATCAACTGTCGCTGCAATCTATACTAATATTATAAAGCTGAAGAGTTTGTTTGTTTGTTTGCTTGAACGCGCTAATCTTAGGAACTACTGGTCCGATTTGAAAAATTCTTTCAGTGTTAGATAGCCCATTTATCTAGGAAGGCTATCTTGGAAGACTTTTTATGCGGGTTTGTGCAGAGGTTCCCACGGGATGCGGGTGAAACCGCTGGCAGAAGTTAGTATTTTGATAAAGAAAGAGAAGATAGTCCATATATTTGGAAATTGAAGAGAGCTCATTGTTGAAAACTGACTATAAATACAAAAACGCGGCTCTTCTAATCCAGGAGAACCAAGTAGCTTTAAAATTGATGTCTATGTTTTATGCGAATATCCTGATACCTGACTATAGATAATATACTTATATCTTAAATTAAAGTTCTGTTCAACTCATACCTACCAAGAGTAAGTGTGAAAATCCCCTCTGAACAAATCCATGAGTCATTTGGTCGATAACGAAAGAAATTAAGGGCTGATACGATTGTTTAAATATTGAAGTGTAAGTCTGGGCACGCTATGTAGAGATTTATGAAATATCAAATGAACTTCATATCAAATGGCGGATTAATGTAGAAATAGGAACAATTTTAACTAAGCTGATCTAAGGTAACCCGAGTTTAATTCTTCGTCTATAAGCCAATGTGGCTAACTAAGTAAGAAACAGATAAATACTGCTAGTTTACTTGAATTTTTTTTACATCTATTGCTCAATGAGTAACGGCTGTATAAGGCCTCAGGCCATATAGATAAACTTGGAGCAATTTGGAACTGCTAGCTGGGAAAAAACAGAATCATACGTTTATCGTTAGTATGAATTATTCATGGTAATCCATCAAGCTTTGCCTGTGGTTTTGCACAAAGTGTACATGAGAATGTAGAGAGAAAATATATGGGACTTTGTGGAAAGTATCTAACGGTGAAGGAGACAAGCTGAGGGTGTCATTTTAAAATCTGAAGACTCAATACACGTGGTGAGAGACTTTTACCTGGGCTATCGGATATTAGGCAAACAATAATGATGACTGTAATGAAGAACATGATAGAAAAAGTAATGGCGTATGTAAACCTTTATTTGCGAAAACTTGTGAAGTTTAGATTTGAAAGCTTGACCCATGTAGTAATATGATTCGTTCATTTGACTACCAGATTTTTAATTACAGAGTCAATCATATCAGCCGATGTATTCTTGACACTACTCCTTCCATTAATCGGGACAGGTTGCTAGTTCACGGTCTTTGGACACCATAGTCAATTGATACAAATGATCCATTTGATCCGCTCGGGAGTACCTGTATGTGTGCCATTGTTGTTAAAGACGGGATTTGATTACAGGATTGATAAACTAGTTAATTTTAGCAGTGTTCTTTCTTACTTTGGTCCATTGGTAGAAAGAACCAGGAATTTCGAGTTTGGGTTTAATTTCTTATTCATATCTCAGTTGAAAACAACATAACTTAAAAGTTATTTTTTATGTATTTGTTTGACTGAATATATTTAAACTTCTTTGCTAGACATCTACATATTAATTACTATTTATTTGATGAAAAAGAAGTCCAGTCAAGTTTTGGTTGACCTTTAACGTTTACACATGAATATTTAAACTCAGTCGCTATGGCAACCGTCGGAAACAAACAAGTACAAGTAATATCTCCAATTGCGTTTATAAATAACACTGTTTCTTGCCCCATTTATTATTGAACGTGATAAGCCGTGAACTACGTGAAACATGGCGCAAGAATGCCAATAGTTAATGCATAGTAAAAACCGATAAAATATACTCAGATGATGTCATTCATGGAAAAATATTTTGTCGGCGTTTCTTCTCAAGGTAGTTGGATAGGAAATAACTGCCTTTTCTAAGTTTTATGTAAATAGTAAATGTTATAGTATTTTACAACCTATCATTGTGAGATGACGGCAGATAGAAGAAGAAAACGCGCTGCGCCGACCCCAAATACAATTGGTAAATGGACAAGAGGAAGCTGATGATCTATAAATAGTACTTACAAAATCATAATAAGAAAGAACTATAGTTATTGATTATCTTAATCATAACGAAGTTAGTGTTGTGATTAAGAGTTTTGAAGAGGACATGACGAGATTGTTAAAAATGCTAGTTGTAATGTTCATTTAACCTAGTTCAACAATTTAGGCCTATATGAATGCCAAAATATTTAAATGCATAGTATCCATGACCTTGTGTTCCGCGCCGGTTGTGCTCGTTTTAATAGTTTTTTGTAACCATTATAGCCCAGACGTGCGTGGGAGTTGATCTATACGAGATAAAAGGGATTCGTTCGACATGAATCTACGTAAAAGCCTTGCTATGGCAAATTGAGCGTGACTTATTAGTAGTTAGATTAGGGAACATCATGTGGCCAAATTAAAAAGAGAAGTAATTTTTGCAATTTTAAAAGTCATAATATACAGTCTTTTGTATATTTTTGACAATATAGAACAAATACCATGTTTTTAGAGAGTAGAGATCTTTATTTGCCTTTAATCTTAAAGTAGCGTTAATTTCTTCGAATGCATGCTTGTTGATGTTCCATAAGAAAACTATGAAGATGTTAACATTTCAGAATACAATACCATATTAATCGTATTCTATCGTTCTCCATGATTGAACAGTTTAGAAGTAACGTATACTAAGAAAAATGCATGCGTACGATTAGTCATGTTATTGATGCAATTAGTAACAGTGATAAATTAATGTCGACCTTTTTTCAAGAGCATGGCTGTTCCACTATCGTTATAGACAGTGAGAGTCCAAAGGAAAAATAAAGCTTAAACCTCCATAAATAAAACTGTTATTTATAAGCCAACTTGTTATTGAAAACATTTGTGTTTCAATGTTCAATTTACCAAAAATCTCGGAAACGACATTGCACCTAACATACTACCTTGCGTAACTCCATATCTGAATACAAGAAATTAGTCAGAAAAATAATGCGCTAACTTTACAATTTAGCACTTATAACCTATCATATGACACGCGAATTCTTCATAATTTCACGTTTGATATTTCACTGTTCCATACATTTTTCTCAGTCGTCGGTTAAGGGTGACCTCATCACGTTTGCGCAACGAACCGGTCCAACGCTTTATGGTGATCTAATGACATTTTATACGTGATTTTTTGCGATATATTTTATTAGTTTTGCATATTTTACGGTTGAATTGTATATTTTTTCTTCGATGTTTATTATTAAACTTCCATATTTGGTCAGAATTCAGAGTATTGATATTAGAGCAAAATTTCTGCTTAAAGGTGGTGACCGTCAGATGACTTTAAGACAGGAAACTGAGCATACCGATTCTTAAAATTGTGTTTCTCCTCCCACAAGCGAGACACTAGTTACTAAACTATAGCCAAATGTTTTGACCTTACATGTTAATAGAAGTTTTAACGCAATCTTTATTGGTAGTTAGAATGACTCACAAAAAACCTGTAACTATTTTATGACCCAACTTTGCTTTGGTAGTTGTTTTAGGTATCTGCCTTCCTCTTAAGGATCATTAGTAGTTTTTACTGGCGGCGCTACTCGAAGTACTAAATATTATCTGTAATTGACACTTGGTATCTTAACAGGCGCACTTAAAATAACTTGCGATCATTTGTTTTCATTCTTGACATTGAACTTCGAAATGCCGTGTCGCCGTCCTAAAGATTGTTGCGTAATAAACGTAATGCGTTTTATAAAATCTGAATAATTTATTAAAATTGACAATTTTGGATTTACTGAGACATGACTGTTCAATCTGCATCAAATTATTTTTTTGTTGGATTGTTAAGAAATATCAAAAACCTAACCAACTATACATTAACCCTAACCCAAGTCTATACACTTGCAGAAAATGTGGCATATTATATCTGCCAAAAGTAATCTATCAGCCAACAAAATCCAAACATGTCGTATTGGATTTTTACCAAGTCGCAATCTGGTTTCCCATAAGTTACAAGCTAGACATAGGCCTAAGCTTTATGACTAAGCATTTACTTGTAGAACCAGATTTAGATAAACCCTGGCTAGAAACAGCTTTTAAAAACTGAATAATCACGGTTTGAAATCAATAATATTGCGTGCACCTACGTAAGGCCTTGCTTCAAAAAAAATACACCAAGAATAAGTTCCTCTTCTACAAAAGTGGACTTTATTTTTGATTAAATAAGGATGAATTTCGTGTGATTTTGGAATTTCGACCTTAAATGCCCAGACGCTCTGTGGATGGAATTCAAAATGGAAGATAAAAGCGGAATGTTGCACTATCTGTGCTCTTGCGCATCGTGCATAATGTTGTTTAAGGATAATGTGGCTATTTATACAATCTATTGGAGTAATGAAATGTTAACGAGCCATTGTTTGTGATTATTTAAATGTCTTTATAAGTGTGTGTTTTGGAATTTATTGTTATTTGGCAATTGTATGACAAATGCTCTTTGTAGGAATCTGAATTACACTCACTGCGTGTTGGAGAGATTTTTGTAACTTACAGTTTGTGTGTGTGGGCTTGCCTCTTGTCGCATAAAATTGATGAAGCGTTTTGACTTGCTCATAATGGATTAGTGATTTCAGTTTTTATGTTCAAGTTTTCTGCTTTCTTGTTTGTCAGTAGAGTCTGAAATATTTCAAGAAAGTACTTGGTAAATTAGTTAAGTTGTGAAATATGTTTGTAACATTTGAGGTATATTAATTAATTGCTGCTAGGAGTAGATTATTTACTAATCACATTTTTATGACTACAAAATTTACTACTCATTAACAAAAAGTTAGTCACGAAAATATCTCGTGTTTAACGTCATACGCCACCTATGATTAAGTATGTTTCTATCATCACGTAGACACAGGTCTAGCTAGGTATTCTATATACATTCAAAAACTGGGTGACTGACTATAAATCAACACTCATTGTAATGTTTGAATGTTTTTGTGTCAGGAACTACTGAACTCACTTGGAATATAATTTCTATACTACATCTTAAAAATGTTCTTTCAGGAATTATTTTAGTCAAATATTATTAATTTATCGATTATTAATATGAATGCCAAGGCCATTCAATTAAGATAATATATTCGATATCAATAAATCGTTATGTCTCTTGCAAGCTCTTTAATAATCTTATGCAACTTGTCTTTTAAAACGAGATGCACCGGAAATGCCTGTCTGTTTACTTTTGCTACTGCGATTTTTGCATATTTTAAGGCAGGTAAATTCTCGAGAACTGCGTCTCAAGGCTTTTTCCTCCCTTCTTCTTCCTTCTATGAAGAAAGCATTCCTTCCAATTCATAAAAATATGTTCAATTTTGTGAGTTTATTATCATCTTCATCCTTACGTCAATATTTTATTTATCCCTATAATGTTCTTGTAGGTCCGTGCTGCTAGCGATTTCGGCTAAGTTTTACAGCTGGCCGTTTGCCTTACACTAACAAGATTTGTGCGTTCATATCATCAAGGTTTAATATCAATCGGTCTACAAATATTTATAGTGTCTAAAGTTACATGGACTCCTTTAGAAACTTATTCTGGGAAATAATGAAATTCTGGGAAGCTCTTAGGTAACATGCTTTTTGCTTGTTTTTTTAGTACCAACAAGACATGCAAAGAGTTAACTTGACCCGGTTCCCAGGACTTCACCAATAAGGCTCATAGCTCTTTCATAGTGACCTAGACAAGGAGTCATGTGGCGGTTATTCCATACAATGTAAATTGCATTACGCAAATGTCCACTTACCTTGATGACATCATGGTGTCTGTCATACAGAATAGGTGTCGCAATTTAAATTAGACTCTATTTTTTACACCTTATTGTCTATTTTAGGTTGTGCTGTAAATATATTTGGAAGGAGATCTGAATTCCGAATAGGAATTTGTTATATTGGGACGAATTGATTTTATTAGGCTTATTAACTGATTGAACTATATCTGTTATGTCGTAATTTGATACGTGCTCAAACTGTTTTTTTTTGTTCGGTTGACGTATGCGTGAATTGATTTCTAGTTTGTAAATTTCAGCGCTTGGTACCATTCATTTCAGGTTGATTAATAGGCTCATCGGGCATATTTAGTGGTGCCCTATAATTTAAGTAACTTGTCAGTCTAAAAGCTAAATTCCATCACGCCTGCGAAGGCTCATCTCTTTGGTAGGCGTGACAGAATTTCTGAAAACATAATAGTATTGCCGTTACATGCGTGGGTGTCATTCAGACTTCAAAACCAGGCAATGTCGCTATTTGCAGCTGTCAATTATTGTATCTTCTAACGCCTCTTGATCAAATGTATTTGGTTTTTTCCCTTCAATCAAGTCATCATTAGGTACTTAAGCTGTGATTGGTTTTTATACATAGTAGATTCCAGCGCAGTATTTTTAGCATTATTTAAATCAATTTCAATACTTGAGTTTCATTTCGTATCATTCTGATTTATGCTATCATATCCAATAGTAAGAGAATTAGATCCATTCTGTTAAGTTTTGCTTATTTTTATTGTATTCATTATAATGTTGAAATTAAAATTTGCATCAACGGCAGTAAATGATAAAGTCTTTACTTTACTGTTTCCCTTTACTTTTTTAAAACCTCGGGCGTGTACAGTCCTAGTTACTCGATTTTATCGAACTAATAGATAAACATTATATCTGCTTCATATCATAATAAATTGCAGATATTATTAGCTCCCGATAATATCTAGCGGATACGAAAATAAACTGATAGAGTGGCGACCTTTCTAAACGAAGCGATTTGATTACATTATCCGTCTGCAAATCGTATCTTTATTGTTTATGAATAAAAGATAAAGTTTATTGGTTTATCTTTTTATGTTATCTTGATAATGTATATGTTTTGATTGGGAGGATAATGTTTCTAATAGTTGTGTTTCTTGAATGTTCTGATGCGTCATATTATTAACCTATATGCTTACATACCACCACTGTAGTTCAAAATAACTTTTAATTCTCTTGCTTCAAGAGTGAGAGAGACATTTTCCAAAATTGGTCATTTATCTAGACAATGATAATAGTTGGTGATAGATAGTTCTAACTATGATAATGATGATAATATCAAGATTTGTTTACTGAGTGAAACCCACCATGAATTATTTAGACATTTCCATCTCACAGTAAATACTCTACATACTTGGGTGCAATTACAAACACTAATGGATCGTATTTAACGTACTTGTTTTATTATGATGATTCTTTATGTAAAAACTATAAAATAACAGGTAAATGATGGGGTGACGCAAGTAACTATTTAAATGTTTCTGTTTTTATTATTTTTCCGTTCGTTTCGATGGCAAAACATATTTTTAACCCAAAGGTCTGGAATTTTACGAAGTATTGACTGGATCCTTATTGATAGACCTTTTGAACATACTAACACATTTTGATAGTATTATACTTTTAAGTGAATTTGCCAATGCAATTGTTATAATTTGACTAATTTTGAAATTAAAAATCGAAAATATTTGGCAACCAAACATGTACGAAACATATAGTATGTAATAGTGATAGTATCTTCGCAAACAAGAAGTGTAGCAACGGCTGAACAATAGGGTGATTCATTCACAATGTTTTGTCTGCTCTGAATACTCAACAACTTATGTTTTAGCTGTGAGCGATCTGTTCTTGGTCTATAGATAGATAATAGTTAGGTAGGTATCTAAAATTATGGAGGCGCCAGTATTTTCCTGTTTAAAGAATTTTCTACCTTTAACTTGGAAGAAATAAGATTTATCATAATTTATAGTCACTTAAGACATTGTACACTGATGCATGAAGCATTGTTTAAAAACATACCTAGACAGTTTTAGAAAGATAGAAAATCTATTTATAATTTCTGATAATGGACTTGACATAAATTGTGGATTGTTCTTTACAGTTATTGCTTGAGAAAACTGAAAATAACTGACTGTCTGATAGGCCACAGTAAAATAAATATTCTTCATTCGATTTTCGAAGATAGTAAAGGAAGATAATTTCATATTCAATCCTGAAGGAAAAACAGGCGTCCTTACGTAATTATTAACTGTATTTGTTTATTTATACTTTCATAAGTTTTCTTCGGCTCTATTAAGGCTTTTAAATACTGTGTGTATTTAAATTAGCCCAGCAAAAAATGGAGGCTTGGCAAACCAGTCTCATGTTACAGTAATTTCAACATGTCAACACTAAATAAAATTATCTTTAGAATCAAAATTGACCAGTGCGTAACAAAATTATCATATCAAACCAATCAATTTCGACTAATAAACATTACCAGCAGTAATGATATCAATTATGATCAAGGTAAAACTAATAAGAGAACATACTGTGTAAAAACCACTAAGCCAATTTTTGGGTCAATTACGTACGTAATCCCAGACAAGGTTGAAGGTTTTGATTAAAGAAAACCTAATAACGACGTTAAGCTAGGCCGCAAACATTCCGTAGATGGGTATAGTTATCGGCACGGATATTGAGCCCTGACCTTCACCTGCGCAGAAGCGATTTATTGCCTTATGTGTACTGTACAGTGCGCAAAGCGATCCCCACTCTTCCGCCGAGAGCTCAATATCCGTACGGATAACTATAGCCATTTTTGTCCAACCCTCCGCAACACTATACAAGACGATATTGTATGTGATATGATTGACACAAATTAATAACCACCAATTAAGAGGAAGGATAATTTCGTACTACAAAGGTCGTCGAAGATATAAACAGTTCTAAGAAAGATATTATTGGCAATATAAACAAATCGTTCTAGCTAAGAGGCGATGACAGGTTAGCCATATATTTAGCTTCTTGAAATTTATCTACAGTGATACTTGAACAAACATATTTGTAGATGCCATTTGTCATAAAATTTGCCATGCTGTAGATTTTCTCGAAAAGCTAAGTTTGGTGGAGCCTACTTACTAAATACTGTTTTATGTTCCGCCTGTTTATGTAAACATCAAAATATATTACTCGAACTGAAATCCGCGCCTAAGACCTCACACTGAGTAGTCTAAAGTAGAAACCAAATAGCAAATCATTTTACACAAGGATTTAGTAAAAAAGACATAACTAATCAACACATAATAACAAAAATCAAAGCAACAAAAGTTTATATCCGTTCCGTCGATGATGTAATGAGCGTCAACGACCGTCAAGGGCCACAGAGCCAAGGTTTGACAGACAAAAAATTAATTGTGCCACCGTGCCAACGCATGATAAACAGTCACTTCCAGACATAATTGATAATTATATGACTGTAAAACTAATTGCTGTTAAAAGTACGAGTGATTGAGCTTATAATCTCGATGGGAATAATTTGAATGATTAGGGATAAAACTGATTGATTCGGTTGAATTTGCTGGTGTGGTGTGATTATGTACTGGTAATTTACTGTGTTGGGTGATTAGATGAAGTACATACAGTACAGTAAATAGGGCTATAGGGTAGTATATTCTTTGATACATATATAAATGTTTTCCTATCCATTCGTAGCCAAGGAGTAAATAGAACCTTCTTGTGTTGGATATCTTTTTATTTACAGTTTGATTATTGCAGTCATTCATTCAATTTTATTTTCACCTTTATCTCCTCTACGTGGTTGGTGAAGTAATTCTTTTTTAGTATTTAATGTCAGGTATTTATCAGGCAAGGAAGTCACATAATAGATGAACAATTTATTTTCTGTAGATGTTAAGATGATCTCATAGATTTAAAAGGAAGGAAGACAGACGTTTATACTTTCAACAAGGATATGCGTGAAGTTATAGGTATCCTTAACCCGTTTTATAGTTGCTACATTATGAGATTCTTGGAATATTACTTTCCTTGTTCTCTTAGCATTGCATTCACCAAGATCTCACGTACTTGAAAAGAACCTAAGGTTAAAGTTGTTTTTTTTTTTTGCAAAATCGGTTTAGGTACCTTTCTAGCGTAGTTAATTTTCCTCGACTAGAAAAACAAGTTGTGAAATGATCGTTGAAAACTTGTCTAACTTATATTATCGTTTCTCATAAATATTTCAGAATGTGATTTTGAGTATATAGGAGTATTTTAAATTTTCTACGTGTATCCATCTCCAAAAGTAAATCTAATTGATCACACGAGCAAAGTTGAGTGCAGCATAATATTAATAAATTCTGTCATGCCGTTACGTGCCAAGGCTGCCATTAGATCATCGTCTTGTGGTCGGCTTGTTTACTTGTTTTTTTATTTATTGCGTACATCAGAAGGTCCAGTGAGATATGAAAGGTCTTTTTATTTAATTAACATGTTACAAGAACATTGGCCTCGTTTCTCATCATTAATATCTTGATATATACCAGTTGATACAAACTGCTATTCGCTATCATTGACGACATTGTTTTTTTAGACATTGTTTAAAATCTCTTAAGTCGGACGTAATTGGAGATTCTGTTTACAGTTTTGGTCCAAATTATTATTACGTATCTGCATATTCTGGTCTTAATTAAAATTTGCTACTGTTACTTTAATTTGCTCATTCGACTTAGCTTTCTTAATTCCCAACTTGACCTTGAAAGTCCAGCTTCAGGCAGGCTCACCTCCTATGCTGACCTCAAGCCACCTGTCACCACCTCGACAGAGAAAGACATAGAAATAGAATCTTCTTGTGTCGTGTTTACATCGGGCGACCTTGGCATCGATTCGTTTTTGTCTGTTAGTAAACGTGCGGACACATCGCGCGAGTTTTCATTTTCATTTCGGCCGTTAGTTTTTGCATGGTAGAGAGAGTTGTTAACAGTTAATATATCAATTTTATTTGGTCTGGTCTGTTTTAGACTTTGATTTTTTTTCTGTGATAAAATGTTCCTGATTATGAATATTTGATGATCTGTTAACAAATGGATTTATCATTATGGTTTTTTAAAAGCTATTAATGTCAAATTGTCCGTTATAAAGCTTATTTAATTCAAAGGGGGGTGATTATTTTTTAAAAATAGTTGGGTTGTCAGTTTGGGATTTTACTAGAAATTAAAAACTTTTCCATTAGCTGTTCTGTTCAAATCGTAAATCATTCATAACAATAAAAGTACTCGTTATTTGTCTTACCAATTTGATCTAACTGTGAACGTGCTCTAACATATGTAGCGTTCAATTACCACGTTAACCTTGCTGAAGATATACGTATCTAAATTATAGAACGGTTTAAACTTGTGAATGTGAATTTTTAGATCTCAGCTAAAAAAAATATTTTCATCTATCTAAATTGAGCTACAGCTAATGAGCATAGTACCTAATACAAACCCTTTTTTAGTTTAAGTTTACTATGATAATTCTAAAAAATCAACAGCCGTTATGTTAAAACATGACTTAAAAGGACACTTAGACGAAGCCAAAAAGGTTGAAGAAACACAACCTCATAACGACACGAAATCTAAAGAAATCCTTTTATAAGAAGTGACAGAAAACACTCTAAAACATTATCATCTATGTAGTTAACTCAAACAATCCGTCTATTAAGGTCACAGCGACAGTGTCAGGGCTACCATATCTGCCCATAGATAGTGACAACTATTAATGGCTGCAGTAATGGCAGGTGACGTCAGAAGGCGCCACAATGTCAAATGAAGCTTATGTGTCGTGCATAGTTTAGTTTGACTTTCAGAATGGGTGCGGCTGTTTGCTTTAAAGCTATTTTAGAGCATGATGTCATGGAATATTCTTGAAGGCTGGTTGTTCCTTAGGGTGTAGTAAAAGCATTGTTAGCATTCCAATTACTTTATAACAAACTAGCTTCTGCCAGCGGTTTCACCCGCATCCCGTGGGAACTACTTCCCGTACCGGGATAAAAAGTAGCCTATAGCCTTCCTCGATAAATGGGCTATCTAACACTGAAAGAAATTTTCAAATCGGACCAGTAGTTCCTGAGATTAGCTCGTTCAAACAAACAAACAAACAAACAAACTCTTCAGCTTTATTATATTAGTATAGATGAGACGAGTTGAACTGTACATATAGTAGGTATGTGGTTTTCTGTCAAAGTCAGCAGTTAGTATGATAAACCCTCTAATTATACTTGAACAGCTTTTCGTCTTCCTAGCTACAGTAGATTCTAGCAAGGTCATTCTTTGACTTATCACAAAATAAAAAAGTTATATTTATCAGTCTGAAAATATAAATTAACAGTAGATTATAAATTCAAATTCACGCAGTTAGCTCGTAAAATTAAACCTAATTACACTGAAAGCTCTAACCGTCCATAAAAGTACTTTAGATGAAATGGACACAATTAGTGTCAAATTGTTAGTTGGCAAATAACTGTTTACGGACTTTCTACTTAACGATTCCTAAGGTATAATTGTTTCATCTGGTTCGTTGCGTTGGGCTGTGCTAATTGGGAATTCGGTCAGATTAGATAGGAATGGTATGGCCGCTCCTAACTTCTGCAATTACTCAGTAATCAAGTAAGTGTACTTTTCGCTTAGAAACCCAATGAGGATCAGTTAACCCAGCCTTCGATTTCTGATAACATTATCAAGATACATAATGAAGAATAACAATAGAAGGGTAAATGGTTATGGCAATAAACCATAAGCAAGTATACCTGTTTTGTGGCTATGCTATATTACAAGTGCTTTACCTTAGAGATTCCCCCAAAACTTATCTAAACGGCATCATGAAAAGATTTATAACCAAAACAAAATAGGACTACAAAAGAAAGAATAGCATGCAGCATGCAAATGACGTGTAGAAATAAAATAGGTATAATTCGTATCGATAACATCGTTGACAAAATAAAAAATAAGCTTCCAGATAACAGTTCACCTGTAAAGTTATCGGGCACGCGATCACTGTTATGAAATTGATCGTAAAAATATAGGGCTGCTTCAGCGATAACGGTGAATCAACGAAAACTTCCATTGTATTGAAAAACTTGTTGCAGTACAAAAGCTTGAGATGAAAATCAATCTACATAACATTTATGCAGCAAGCAAATAATAAAATGTTGAGCCATGAAGCGGTGTTGAAAGCTAATTATGGAAAACGGTTAATAAACAATACACCATCACAAAGAAAAATTAAAGTCCTGCACAAATATGCGAGGAACCATGGAAACGAATTTAATATCAGGCTATAAAATGATGAGGGGTTATCAACCCTGCTCCAAGTTGGAAGATAGGCCATTGTCCGTGTCTGGTCGTGCCATGCGTGCGCTCCTCCGTTTGGGAGTAGCAAGTGACAGACCGATGCGTGACTGGTAATTGACGGAGCCTCCAGGAAATCCAAGGAAACAATGCGTTTACGGGAAATTGTTCAGCTCCATTATGGAGTTTTACTGCTTTCTTATGGATTATGTATTTTGTTATATCTTTGCTTGGTTAATTTATTATAAGTCGTTAAAATTTTTAAATCGTGACCAAGTCTTGATCATTCAAAATTTCAATCACGTCTACGAGAATTCAAAATCTTTATGAACAGTTTTGCTTGTTATGGTCAGGTGAAATAAGTAAAGACCAATTACTTTTACAAGCAGTTCATCTGTTTCGGTAACTCTTGGAAAGCTCTTTCAATCGAGCCAATTAAACACTCCGTTTTAACAACAAAGTAAATAATCCGATCGTAATTAGCTACAGTACCTGTTTCAGTTAAAAATACATCTTCTACAGTTTAGCCAACACTGTAAGAATCCATCAACATCCTCGATCGCGCAATCTCCAAATATTTGTTCTGCAGGGCACCAGAGTCTATGAACTCATAAACTGCAAATAGAATTCTGATAATTTCGCTCTGTGTATATTTTAGATTGGCTTTATTTCCGTTATTAATGCTGGATATGACTCATTAGATGAAGCCAATCTTTAGAATGCTTATTATTGAAGAAATCTTTAATTAAGAATTGAGGCAAAATTAAACACTTTGGAGTTTTCTCTTTCATCGATTTCCAGATTCTTATCTTCTTTATTATTATAATAACAGTAAAAACAAAAGTTACAGTATGTTAGAAAAAAAAACATCATCCATGTAGATGATACTATAACTTTACGTAATGTAACGAGTCATAACAACAATTTAACACATTTAATGGTGCTTCTCAGAACATTATCCTGCCTCCTGGTGCACTGAACTTGGCAAGCTAAACCGTCTGCAGGAGAAAGTGACTCACACTATTGTGATTTAGTTAGGTCATACGTTCTGTGCCAAATGTGGCGTTCGACTCTCATTAGACGTCGAGCCAACATCATTTTATAGTCCTCTTAACTATTCTTGTTGTTGTGTATCTCCTTTATGAGCTGGTTAAGTGTTTGTCTATTGGATCTGCTTACGTTTTAGGTCATTTTAGAAAGCGATAAATTTTAGGGAGACTGCCATAATAAGTGATTTATAATAAAGTGCTAGGGTAAACTATTAATGTGTACTTGCGTATAGTAAGTTAGTAAGTAAATATATTTGTATATGCTTGTGAATAAACTTTTGATTTCTCTTGTTACAGATGAACAGGAAAGAGTGCAGAAGAAGACGTTTGTCAATTGGATCAATTCACATTTATCGAAGGTAAGGCATAATATGAATACCTACATTTTTGAGTAACTAGGGCGGGGCGCTGAGACCCTTTCAACGATCACTTATCTAAATTGATCATGAGGAAAGCTAGTAAAGAATTTATGGGTAGTAATAACTACCTATTTATCGGTGTTGTAGGCGATACAGCTAAGCGAAGCAATTACGACAATATCGGTCCTTTGCAATTTCAGCTAAACCTATGTTCAGTATTACCAGCCCTAATGATGGGCTGTTTAGTTGATAATGCTTGTAGTATTATAAATCTCTCAGTTAATGGTTTGTTGAACAATTCACGAATACAACTGGGGCATAAAGTTATAACTGAAAAGGTTAGGTCAAAGTTCATGTTCCGCTACCGTTTGGACTCTCCGTAACTTCATATTGATATTTCGACATATGTACGTTCATTTCAAATGTCTCATTTTTTTGGAATTGGACGTAATTTAACGCGATTTGATGAGCGGTTACGTCTTATATTCATTAGGCTGATGACAATTCTGTTTTCCTAATATATACTGATGTGATGATTATCTTCCAGCGCATACCGCCACTGCGCATCGATGACCTAATATACGACCTTCGCGATGGAACTAAACTGTTGGCGCTGCTCGAAGTGCTGTCCGGGGAGAAACTGGTGAGTACTTTGGTTAAACCAATTCATTATCTGTTCTGAAATGATTATTTGGTATTTAAATATAAATGCGTTGCAACTTTATTTGTTTTATAATCATTGATAACTATGCCAACTCATAAACTCATAACACTAAAAATGAATCAATCTTCATAGGAAGTAAAAAGTTAACTTACGAAGTGTACTTGGATTTATTATGAATATTCAAACCTTTTGCTGAACCTATACCTTACTTGCTCGTTTTATTTAGTCAACATAAGCATTGTCATTTACAAACATTTCTATTTTTCACACAGCCTATGGAAAGAGGCCGCGTCCTGCGACGTCCGCACTTCCTATCGAACGCGAACACAGCATTGCGTTTCCTTGCCGGCAAGCGCATCAAGCTGGTCAACATCAACGCCGCTGACCTCGTCGACGGCAGGCCTGCTGTCGTGCTCGGCCTTATCTGGACCATCATCCTGTACTTCCAGGTACGAAGACGCTCTTCAAGGCTAGTCTGTATTGATAGGTAGACAGAGAGCTGCAATAGTTTAATTAAGCCTTTAGCTTCCGTATCAGACACAATGTTCAGGTTATCATATTCTTTTTGAATTTATGAGAGAAAGACATGATTTCAATTTAGTCAAAGCCAGTGTTAAATTACCAGTAAATGCACTATCAGGCATAATGTTATATAACATATGAATAGTTGTAATACTATCTGAACTAAATTCAACTATCAGATTGCCAAAAAGCAAACATTAAACAACTTTCCCTTTTTGATATAAAATTACTTACGCCTTCAAAAATCTCTGATTACAATAGAAAGTTAAATGTGTATCGTATTTCTAAAGTTTCACTATTGTAGCTCACTGTTAACTGAATCAGCACTGTGTGGTACCGAAATAGATTTCAATTAGGATAGAACTTCCACAGTATTGCGTAGGTAGATTAGCTCTACACTTTCAGAAAGTTTTACTACTATTGTAAATCTAATAGGATCATCAATGTTTATAGAATCAATGATCTCATTTGTTTTATTTATAGAGTCACGAAGATCATTAGCATTAAAGACGTTTACTACTTCGATATATTTAGATAATTTGTCACAGTCTGCTTCATTGAAAACCTTTTATTACATTTTATCTCCTATATTTGGTTTTCCTTCATCATCCATACATTATCATTCACTGTATGGAACTCTTTGAAAAATTTTTTTCTAAATTGAACAGCCAATAGCAGACTATCATATAACCCAGTGTCTTTAAGTTCACTTTACCAACTGTGTAAAATACTTTTAATGTTGTTCTTTAACGGACCCTATTTACTAAAGTAGTTGCACTGTCTAGAAACGTATATCTAATATTATCTTGAATAGTATCTCTATTTATACCATTAAAATGAGGATTTACTGCATTACCTACATCTTTCAGTTTTCTGAAATTCGCTATACTAATAATCGTTTTAATATCTGTTACATTTATTTGAATCTCAGTATATTCTCATTTTAATTGGCTTGAACTAATTTTGTTTGCGCAAGCTTCGCTCAATGTATTGGACCCACAGGATAGAAGAACTAAGGTGGGTAACAGCATCACGGCTTTTAAAGTAGTCAGGTCTCTTGGCATTTTTATGTATAACATTATGTAAATGTATGTATATGTAAAGCAATATCAATTAATTTAACTCAGGTCATGCTTCCTAATTATACAGCTTATTTAATTTAAATATCTAATGTAAATGCATTTATACATATTATTATATATCCTGTCAAAACAGCTAGATCATCAGATCAAAATATAATAATAAATACTTTTATGCGAAATATTTTATGCTTATTATTTGTAGTAGTATTATTTTTCTTAAGCCAGAGACTTTTGACTACACAGTACTGCTATTGGTTGACCAATGTAATTGGTATAGAATCACAGGTATCACTTCAGATTCACAATTCACATCAAATATTTTGTTGATTACCATCACTTTGACCACTCACATTTAGTTTGAGCGAAAGCTGAGGTTTTTTATCGATAGCACATAAACTTTATAACATTGTTACTGGCGCTAATATTTTTTTTCAATATTTCTAGCCTTTACTGTTTTCATGTATTTAATTTTTGAAAAACATCAACCAGTAAAGGCCAAACAGTAAAGTTATAAGTCCTCGAAGTTGATTAAATTCAGAAAAAACATTAACGTTAGCTGTGCCAAGATCAGCACCGGATTATCTATTCATTTATGTAAATTAATTAATGTTTTGTTTTGCATCAGCTGTCATTATATCATATTTCATCAAAACAGGTTGTGTATCCAGGGTCAGGTCACGGTATGCCTTCATCATACTATTTGCAGGTCAGCTTGGAACCACGAAATTGAATTTGGGTGTCGTTTAGTGTATATCGCTTATGTACACAACTTGTTTGACTTCGCATTCCCCTCGAACGTTTTCTTGTGTATTTACCCTTGTTTTACAAAACCCAACAAATTACTTCCAACTGCAAATTGAGTGTGTTAGGTTCACTTTATTTTGACTGCACCCGATTTTGTCCGAGGACCTCCTTTTGGCCGGTTCTATAATATCCATGCTAGTAGCGAAAATACCGGTTCAAAATTCCAAAACTGAATCCAAACTGCTACAAGACTGTTATACATGCTTATTTATTCAAGATGAAAACAACATCAATACATGATTAAAGTTGATTGGTTTGAAACGACACAGACATTGGAGTCAAATACTAAAGTCTATTGGAATTCAGGCTTCCATTGCTCCCTGTCTAGAACCCTTATATCACTCTCTATAATATAAATCTCCAACTTCCCATCAGATCGAGGAGAACAGCCGGGCTCTAGAATACCTGGGCGGGTCGAGATGTGCGTCCGTCATGTCGCACGAGTCGGGGGCCGCCACCCCGACTCAGCGCGCCGAGGACAAGTGGAAGCAAGGCGCCAAGAAGACCCTGCTGCAGTGGGTCGCTAATGCTTTGCCCAAGTAAGTATACGAATATACTAAAGACGTATATAGGAAAATTTTAAGGAGTATTCTAAAATAGGACTAGCAAGAAAATCAAAAAGCAATCAAGAAACAATACGAAAGACGTATGTAGGATAATTTTAAGGAGTATGTTCAAATAGGAAAAGCAAGAAAAACAAAAGCAATCTAGGAACTTGGCTAAAAAGCTGCACTTTTTGAATGTCAAACATTTACAAAAGACTTCACTTCTTATGTGTTTTTGCTGGGGAGAAGAAGTGGCGCAACAATCTCCCCAGCAACACATGTCTGCCTGTAGGTTAGCAGAATCTCAACAATGTTTTTTATACATATATATACAATTTTAAACTTATTAGCAGAAATATGCTGCAAAGGAATTCTATCAAGTTGCCGATCAATAAACTTTCATATCTTATTAGTAAGTGTTCCGTTAGAAGTATCGAGAATAAACACAAGAACATCCTTACAAAGCATGCTATCTAACGGATACTTTGCGTAATGGATTTCCACTTCACGCAAATACATCGATCATGCTTGTACAATGGATCCATCCAATAGATGCATCAATTAAAGCTAACGTGTTATCGACAGGCGTTTTAAGTCGACTAAAAGCTTTCACAATTTTGTTGTAAAATCGAAAACATTTTCGATCAGAGATGAGGATTATTGATCTGTTGTTCAGATAGTATTTCGTTGTTTTGCTATCGGAGATCCCAATGACCTATATAAAATTGACGGCCATGACGTTAGCTGTGTGTGATTATTAATTCCAGAATATTAATTTTGCCAAACGCTGCCAAGTGGCCTAATTTTATTGCAGTTAATATAATTTGACCTCTTTATTGAGAGACCAAATGCAACAAATAGGTTGGGAGGCAATTTCGAATATTTTTCGTGTATCATAAATTAGAAACAGTGTTCTTAAAAAAATATAATCTGATTCCTGCTAATCTTGTGATTATTTTTTCCAGGGATTCAAACATTCAAGTAACAGATTTCGGTCCATCATGGCGCGATGGTATCGCGTTCCTCGCCATCATTGACGCTATTAAGGCGAACTTGATCAACTTAGCAGAGATGAAGAGGAAGACCAATAGACAACGTTTAGAACACGCGTTTGACGTCGCTGAGACCGCTCTCGGCATCGCAAGACTGCTGGATGCTGAAGATGTCGACGTTGACAAGCCTGATGAAAGGTCCATCATGACTTACGTAGCCCAGTTCCTGCATAAATATCCTGAACCCAAGGTATGTAACACTTGTTTGTAGAAATGTTATATTTTAAATTAACATGTCTTAGATAATGAAGAATGACACATCTCTTTCTTTATACATAATGTGTGCTTAAATAGTAAATATGTGATTAGATGAATCATGGTGACAAGTTATTCATTATCTGTATTGTTTGAACAAGTGTTCGCCTTTCTATTATAATTATCTGATGGTATGTTTTGTTAACAGACGACAGGACCGGATGCCGTAGCGGCAGTGCAAGAGGAGTACGAATCTCTACGGATGTGGCTGACGGAGCGCGTCACCACAGTCCAGAGGCAATACGACTCGCGAACTCTCTCGCGGCACTACGAGGACTATGTCCGCGCAGAGAACGAAAGGCTCTCTAGAGAACCCATCTACCAGAAGCTAGAGAAACTCATGTACACGCAGAGCCTTGTAGCCATCGCGCCCAAGTCCTGGCGCGAATTAGTCTCCCTTTGGATAGAATTAGAAAGACTGCACAGAAGATGGTTGTGGCTTTTAGACTCCGAACTCCCCGGAGACTTTAGAAATGTCGGCGAGTGGTTAGCGAGGGCCGAATACCTTTTATACTTTGACGAAATACCCACTAGCTTAGACGAGAGGACTGCTGCCATTATTAGCGAGAAATTAGAGGAACATAGCGGTTTCTTCGCTGGTTTACCTGAAGTTATCGACAGATTCGAGGCGGCCTTAAGGTCACCTGACGCCGCGAGGATACCAGGTGAAAGACTCCAAGATATGAAGGAGCGTCTCGAGACAGTAAGTCGAAGAGCGCCACAGAGGAAGGCCAGGTTAAAGTACTTGGAGCACAAATGTTGTATCGTAGCCTTCACAGAGCTGACTAAAGCGAAGCTTGCCGCGTGGACCGGCAAGTACGGTCGTATCGACCATGTCCGTGCCTTATTAGAAGATTATGATAATTTCGTGACTAAGAATAAGATTTTCCAGGAGTTCGATAGAGCTTACGTTGATATTAAGCAAGTAGCGGAGGAGTACAAGAGGGTGTGTGAAGTAGATAGGACTGAAGCGAGAGATATTGACACGTTCTTGAAGGACGTCGCGGAGTCCTGGAGACGCGTGGCGTCTGACGTGCGCTGCGCCAGGAGTGTGCTTGAAGAAGTCATTGCGCACTGGGAGCGGTGGAACACCTTAGCTGCTGACTTCACCGGCTGGCTAGATAAGGCACAGCATATGCTAAGAGTGTCTGAAGATGAGAGATTAGAGTTCTTCCAAGACTTGACAGTATGGAAGGAGAAGCACCAACTGTTGGGTGACGCAGCCGGGTTCCTGGCTGCGACCTGCTCTGAAGAAATCAGTCAGGAGATCAAGAGGAAGTACGTTGAGATCACGGAGCGTTGGGAACGCGTTTGGGAAGAAGCTGAAAGGTAAGACTGCATTGTATATAATTCGATATTTTTATATCAAGGCAACGTGATCTAGGACATGCATCAACATAACTAAATTAATAATCTGATAATAAAAACATGATTTATGTTTTCTAGGAAGCTGTCCTCGTTACGATTATCAACTTCTAAAGAATTGACAATATCTTTAAAGTGGATTAATAAAAATGTCATATCAATGACTTTATTGTATGAGCGCGTTTTTGACTATGATTTATGCGCGTTTTTCAATAGTAGTTTTTATATGCCAGGTTTTATCATTTACCTACTTTGGCTTACATTTTATTTAACTTGTAACTGTTATTATCCTAGATACGTCCGCGGCGGCGACGCGCTACGCAACCGGCGCGAGTTGGCTGCCGGCGTCCACGCGCTGGACTCCTGGCTGTCCGCCGCCGACAACCTGCTGACCAGGCAACCCAGGGCGAATACCCAGGATATACAGGCCTACATCGACCAGCTGCTACAGCTTAATTCCGAGATAGAACACCATGAGGAACTATTTAAGACTATTAGCAGGTGGGTTTAGTAGATTGAGTAGGTGGGAAATGAAAGGAAAATGTTGTAATTTAAGTTCAGAATGAAAGTTACTCTTTTTGTCATAGTCATGGATGTCAAAATTAGATGGATGACATTAAGATTCTGGTTGGCCTAAAATTCAAGTTTTTTCAAAAGTTTACAATCTAAACTCTCTTGATTGATTCTGAGGAGACTCTTCCCCTCACACTGCAAGCTTTTCTACTTTAATTCTTCTACTTTAATTGGTTCTCTTCCATTTCCAGAACCTTCCAAAACGCGATCGCCGAGATGCCCCGCGATGAAGTAGAAGCCAACATGTCTAAACTCAAACAGCAGAAGGAAGCTCTCGTCCGAGTGCGAGCCACAGTGCCCGTCAAGCTGCATCAGTACCGACAGCTGCTGGTACAGCATGAGTCGCTGGAGAGCGGACAGAAGGAGATAGGGTCGTGGCTGGATAAAGCTGAGGAGGCGTTGAGGAGTTCTGGAGAGACTAGACGGTAAGATTTGGAAAAATGGAAGCAGGAATAATTTTGCTGGGTTGAAGATCTAGTTTTGTTTGTTTGATAGCTGTCAAGAATATAATAATAATGAACATAAAAAAAAAAATGCCACAGCACTTTCACACTGGCGGATTTTTTGCTCGATATTTGTCTCGTTAGTGTAAAAGCTACTATTAAAAAAATATATAAAGGTAGACCTTTATATATTTTTTTAATAGTTTAGATATTAAAAAGACTGTACTTATTAAAGTCCTTACGATGGGAATAAATTGGCATTTGCAAATCTAACTTCATCGAGCTTGGCTACTCAGGAGGATACCTGAGCTTCCCCCGCAATAAAATATTATTTTTTTATACATTAATTTATTTTCTCACTTCCCAAATTCCAAACTTCATCTACAATAACATAATATTGATATTTTTCCCCACAGCGAAGTAATATCAGAGCGCTACGAGGTCCACCGCACATTCTTCTCTCGCACCACGTACTACCGCTCTATGCTGGAGAGCAAGAACAAGGTCTTCCAGAACATCGTCAAGTCGGCTGATGCTGACAGGAGCGCTGATGTCACTGAACAGGTCAAACTCATGCGGGATCTTAACGAGAGGTGACTGATTTTTCAGTTATACGTGTTAAAAAAGACAGTAAACCCGCTCATCATATTCCAAAATAAAATATTAGGCTATGGTCAGTGTAAAAATAAGTTTTCAACCCTAATGGACTACGTTCCTATTTTATTGCATTCCTATTGGACAAAGCTCCTATTGGACTATCTAGACACACGGCAGTGTGTCCGCCAAGTTCGAGCAAAAAAAGCGACACACCGGCCGTGGGTTATATTACACGAACCATTTCGGGCCAAATTCGACCCCCCTGTAACTCAAAATCTATTTTATTTACGCATATCAAATTTCTAGTATCTGTTGAGACCCCCTCACTTATCTAAAATACAAAATTTCATTAAAATACCTATTGTAGGTCTTGAGATATTGACGTCAGAAAATCGCTATTTTTACTATACACTGATTCACTGATTCACTGACTCACTCATCAAAAACCTAGACCACTTCCAATGGTCGTATTGACTTGAAATTTGGCATGGAGGTAGGTCTTTATGTCAAGGTAAAGGAAAAAATCTGAAAATGGCCAAGTGTGAGTCGGTTTCAAAATAATGAAGGTGTTTTATACCAGGTGTAAATTTATACCCCTAAGGAACTAAAGCGACCTAAATTTATCTATATTTATATAATATATCTTCGAATGGTACAAAGGTTTGTATTTAGTCAAAGTAAAGTAAAAATCTGAAAACGGCCAAGTGTGTCACTTTCGAAAATAACGAATGTGTAACTTTGATCCACGAACATAATATATGATAACATGTCATGTCAGTCAGTTGGTAAATCTAGTCCATTTAGTTAATCTAGTAAAAAAAAAAAAAAGTCATGGTGGCCTACTGGGTAAAGGACCAACCTCTCAAGTACAAGGGCGCGGGTTCGATCCCAGGTCAGGCAAGTACTAATGCAACTTTTCTAAGTTTGTATGTACTTTCTAAGTATATCTTAGACACCATTGGCTGTGTTTCGGATGGCACGTTAAACTGTAGGTCCCGGCTGTCATTGAACATCCTTGGCAGTCGTTACGGGTAGTTAGAAGCCAGTAAGTCTGACACCAGTCTAACCAAGGGGTATCGGGTTGCCCGGGTAACTGGGTTGAGGAGGTTAGATAGGCAGTCGCTTCTTGTAAAGCACTGGTACTCAGCTGAATCCGGTTAGACTGGAAGCCGACCCCAACATTGTTGGGAAAAAGGCTCGGAGGATGATTAGTTAATCTAGTTCATTTCTTTGTAAGAAACATAGTGCATATTAAAAAATCAAGATAGTATAAATGAGACATTTCTTTAACTAACTTCATCATAAGAAAAAAATAAAATAAACAACCTTACAAAAATAAATGAAATCCCACCCAAAACAAAAATGTGAAAGACTGCCAAGTTCGATAATATGGGAATGCTTCGCCTATAAAAGAAGTGAGATCTGAATAAGTACCAAGTTCCATACACATACCTCAGTTAAAAATAGTTACTTTTTAATGATGTTACTTGGCAAGTTTTAATAGAAAATTAAATACTTGATTCATTGCGTTCAGTAGGTTTATAACAAGGTGTATGAAAACTTGCCAAGTGACATCATTAAAAAGTAACTATTTTTAACTGAGGTATGTGTATGGAACTTGGTACTTATTCAGATCTCACTTCTTTTATAGGCGAAGCATTCCCATATTATCGAACTTGGCAGTCTTTCACATTTTTGTTTTGGGTGGGATATTGGACACTAAACTGATTGGACTGCGTTCCTATTGGACCGTGTTCATAATCGTCTGCATTCCTATTGGACAACACTCTTTTTGGACTGCATTGCTATTGGATAACTTAATATAAAATCTATTCTTGTCCTATTTGTGAGTCCTAAGACCTTATACGCCGGTTTAATGCCTAATACGAAACCCCTTTTCAACCACCTTTTCCCCCCAGGTTCGCTCACGTATCATCGGAAGCGACCCGTCGTGAAGCCGACCTACAGCGCCTCGTCCGCGCCTGGGAAGACTTCGACTCTAAGAAACGTGCTGTTGAGGAGTGGGCTTCAAGAGCTGAGGCACTGTTGGCTGACAACAGAGTGGACTCCAAGCAGGCCGTTGACTTCCACAAAAGGTTCTTCCAGGGAGCTGATGAGAGAGCTGTCTCGGAACTGGTTAGATCTGGAAGGGAGTTGATTGAGGTTAGTGAACTTTAATTGTGATGGATTACTGTGGAAGATTTTTGTTCTAAAAGTTTCGAAATTCAAATCTGGTTTATAGTTTTAATTCTGAGCATTTCCTTTTAAATGATTTTCGACAATACTGTGTGATTGAAAAAGCCGTTACTATTGTTAATTTAACACTGCTTGACGTTTAAGTTCTCGCAAGAATACAATTGTTTTATTACCTGTGCCTTAAAATGGTTTTTGGCAATAAAAAGCAAACAAAGGATCTTGCCAATTTCACCCAATATTAAACACGAATGTGCAAATAAATATTCCCAAATATATTCGAGCGTTATTTGGCATACCTTCAGTACCGCCATGTGAGGTTTCACGTACACGCATTTACAATTTGCATATGAAGCTAGGGTCGGCACGCTCGCTTGTATACTTGTATATACTTGAATATACATGCGTACCAATATTATTTTTCTTCTTAATCCCCCAGTTGGTATCCGAAGAAGACCGTCCAGCCATCGTACAAACAGTGGAACAGCTCCAACAGCGCTGGCGGTCCCTGCTGGACCGGGCGCCGCCGCACCTCATGCGGCTGGAGTTCCGCCTCGACGAGACCGTGTTCCACCACTGCATCAAGGACATCGACAGGGAGATCGTGTATGAGGAGCAGGTGAGGAACTAGCTATGTAGTGAAACAGCTCCAACAGCGCTGGCGGTTCCTGCTGGACCGGGCGCCGCCGCAACAGCTAGCTATATTAGTATTAGTTCCGAGTTGGCAGGTCAAGAAAACGATATTTTTTCTAATAAGTGCCGAAGAAAGATCCTTAATTATAGGTAATTTAAATCATAGTTCACATTGGCATGAATGAGTGTCAAAATTAAACCCTAAAATTAGCGTAAAGAGTTGTTTTAAGAAAAGTGACGTTTATGCTGTCGGTGAACTTGAGCCTTAGTTGTAAAATGGTCCAAAATAAAATAGTTATTGTTCTCAAGCCTATAAAATATAATCAACATTTTTAATGGTATTAAACCGGTGATCTATAGCAATTACCCCGCAGTAATAAACTATTAATAATCAATAATTAATGTTTCATACACTGACTTAGCAACACTAAATAACATTTCCCCTTCTTCCTTAGGCGTATAACCAAAGCGACGACGCCGACGGCATTCTCATCCGCAACGAAGAATACTTCCGCAACCAAGGCAAGATCATGCAAGTGGAGCACTGTCTCCAAAACCTGCACAAAATAGCTACCAGCTACACACATCAAACCAACGATAATACTCTAGAAGAATCCGTAAGAAAATGCGAACAAATGTGGGAGTCTACCGTACAGAGAGTGGAACACTTTAGACAACAGTTGCAGAGGATTCCGGCCAAATGGGATGCTTATAGGGAGAAGTTCCGTGAAATGGAACGCTGGATGGACCATGTAGATAAGACCATGGACAGCATTGTGAGGGAGGTGGACTCGGCTGAGGCGTTTGAGAGGGAGAAGACTATCTTCCAGGTAAGAAAAGAGTTAATCTAGAGGTATATACATATATAAAAATGAAACCCGCTTTCCGTTGTCACGACATAACATGAAAAGGGCTTGACCGATTTGGCTGATAATTAGAGGGGAGGTAACTGAGACCCAGGAGAAGGTTTTAGGATAGTTTTTGTCACCATCCGGCTACGGAACGCGGGTGAAACCGCGGGCGAAAGCCAGTACCTTATATAAGTCAAGTACTATGTGCTCATCTAAACATCTCTTTGTGAAGAGTTGGTGAAGATTAATGCTAAAGTAAACCTAAATCTGTTTATGTAAAATTAATTAATTACTTTGTATTTTTCTCCTGCTTGCTTCGGAAATAATAGTTGAGGGAACTCATGGTAAATATTGTTACAAATAAATGTTGTATTTGTCCAAAAAATATAGCACTGTTTAAATGTAGTTTGCAAAAATGTGTTTTCATTTTTTTATTTGTATTTAGAAGGAAAATTGAAATTGTGCACTATAACAACATTTAATTTCTAGAATATCTGCCGTGAAGCCGACAAGAAGCGTGAAGACATGAAGTGGCTTGTCCAAACTCTTGACATGCTCACTAACCACTGCTCTGAGGGAGAGGCACAAGAGGAACAAGTACGACTCGAAAACCTTATCGCGAGGTACAAGAACCTCATCCCTACCATCGAGATCACCATGATTAAGACTGAGACATACACCCGATGCTACACCTACCGCAGAGAGGTGCATGAAGTTATCTGTGTGCTTGAAAACGCTAAAGAGCAAGCTATGGTTGCTCCTGAGCCTCAGTCTCTACAACACGTAGAACAATTAGTGCTAGAGCAACAAGCCGCAGTACAGAAACTCGACCGCCACCGACCCTCAGTCATGGCCATGCTGCAAAGAGGCAAAGACCTCATCAAGGATGCTAACGCACCTGCCTTCGTCAGGGAGGACGTTAAGACCCTCGAGACTGGCTGGAACACAGCTTACGAAACCTCAACAGACCGTCTGCACAAACTGCGTGACACACAGAAAGTATGGTCAAACTATGAGTACCAGAAAGATGAGCTGCTCTCAGACCTCGACAAGTATGAGAGCTATGTCGTTCACCCGGGTCTTGAACTTGGAGTCACCAACATCGGCCGTGAACTCCAAGAAACTAAGACGATTAAGACTGACATTGAAAAGGCGAAATCTGAAAGACTGCCTCAGTTACAGCAGGCTTACAGCCAGCTACGTACTCTGACAGCAGACAAACCCAAACCAGTAATTGAGAAAGATCTGGAAACTATCGAACGTAAGTTGGTAAGAGTACAAGATGAAGTTGACAGCAAGGTCGTGCATTTAGAAAAGTTCAACGAGGAATGGGTCAAAATTGAACACAAACTGGAACATGTCAGAGAATGGATTAAGAAGGAAAGTCCCATCTTAATCCAACAAATTCGTTCCGAGAACATCACTCCTGAAGAGAGAGTGATTAAATCCCAGTCGCTACAGAAAGTTATTGCTGAAAAACTCGAGACCATTCGAGGTGTTGCTGACCAAGGAACTAAGTTGGCTGTCGAACATCGTGTTCAAGATGCCAACAGACTAAAAGGTGAAGTCGCTTTGCTGGAGAAAATGATGGCTGACCTGCAACGGTCAACTGAACACCAGACTAAGGTGGTTGAACACGACTTGGCAACATACCAGAAGTATCAGAAGGGAGTTGCAGAAATCAAGCCTTGGATTGAAGAAGCTGAGCTGAAGTTAGGCAACGTTCCTAAACCTACAACATTGCCTGAGGCTCAGCAACTGCAGCAACAGTCTAAGGCTTTGATTACTGACTGTGAGAAACAGCTGACGAACTTGCAAATCTTATCGAGTGTCAGTCACCAGCTGTCCGGTAAGACAAGTGCTCCTGATGAAGTGGACGCCATCCACTCGAGATGGGCTGTAGTACATGACTTGGCTGACCAGTGGAACAACAAACTGGACAAACTTGTTACCAACTGGGAGAACTTCGAACGTGAAGCCGAGAAACTGGAGACTTGGATCGAAAACGGTGAGAAACTGTTGAGTAGCAGAAACGTTTCCATTGACTCGCCACAAGTTGAAAAGTTAGATAGGGAGTTGAACAAACTCAAGTCGTTTGGAAACGAGATTTCACAGCAACAAGCCAAAATCATTAGCTTGTCTCAGACTTGTGATAATATCTGCCATAACATTCAGCCTGAAGGCGCTACTCTACTCAAGAACAAAGTATCAGACATCAAACAACGTACAAACGATCTCGCTGAGACAGTGAGGTCTCGAGTCAACGAGCTGTCAGACAAGATCATTGTTAGACAGGAGTTCATGACCAAACTACACAACTTTGACAACTGGATTACTGACTTCAGAAGGAAGACTGAAAGCTACGATCAAATCGGTGCTGACAAGGTAGAACCAACGCTACAGTCTATGCATGTACTTTTACAAGAGCACGCAGCTAAGGCACCCGAGTTCACTGAAATTTACAATGAAATTAAGAACATGACGCTTGCTTCACACCCAGATGAATCTCGGTCATTAAGCGAAACTTACTCCAACATTGCCGAACACTACCAGATTATTGAGAACAACATTCAGCAAAACAAAGGAATTCTACAGAAATGGTCCGACCTACTCAACTGGTATGATGAATCTAAGCAACAACTGAATCACATTCAGTACCAGATTGAAGGTCCAAAACTTACACCAGAGAGTTATGAAATTTTGAGACAAGAACTTGTTAACGTTATCACCAAAATACCTGAATGGAAGAGCAATGTTGCTCTCTTAGACGGACCTTCAAAGGTCAAGGTGACTGACCAGAACACCGGCCGTATTATGTCTCCTACAAGTATTGTAAAAGAGATCGAAAATAAGGCAGAAGCTCTGCTTAGTCAGGTGACCAACAAGAGAGACTTGGTACAGAAAGTAGGCGCTAGATGGGACAAGTTTAATGTACAGCACAATGCTTTGGGAGAAGTATTGCATAACGTGCAATCTGTGCTCAATGAAATGTCTCAGAAGCCTGTGCCATTAACTGAAGCTACCATCCAAGACATGACAGAACAGCTAGACAAATTAGATGCTGAAATGAAAGAGAAACAGTCCATCCGGAAAGAACTAAGAGAAGAAGGACTTCACCTAATGAGAGAAGATCAGCCCAACATGGGCACGATACAGAATGCTTTGTCTACAGCTGACAACAACTGGGACCAAGTCGTTAATGCTGTTCGTGACACTAAGAACAAGTACATATTACTGTCTTCGACTTTACATGAACTGAAGAACTTCACAGTAGCTTTTGATAGAGAAATGAGCAGGGCTGAGCAACTGTACAATGAAAGCAAGGATGCGCCTAACGATTACATACAAACCGGACAGGCTTTGGAGAAGGCCAAGAAATCGTATGAGATCCTCAAGAGATCTAAAGGTTTACTAGACCAAATGGATGTGATTAAACAATCTGTACTCAAGCAGGCATCTACATTGGGTGGATTCGATACCAGCCCTCTCGAGGAAGCATTCTTGACGTCTCAGACACAGTGGGAGAAGGTCAACGATGCAGTTATCAAGAGAATACAGGATTTGGAATCTCAACTCATCGTCTGGAGACAGATTGACGACACAAAGAACCAAGTCGTCGCTTGGCTAAGCGAAACTGGTCAGAACTTGGCCAACGCTTGTGACAACTTAGAAATCAGATTCGGACAAAGCCATCTTACGAAATACAAGGAAGAACTGCCAATATACACTGGTCTTAAAAACAGCATCAAAGCCAAATGTGAGCAGATCACTAATCTAAATAAGAGTATTCCAGTGAGTCAAGTTTCTTCAATCATCGACTACTTGGATAACGAGTTTGCCGCTCTCCAGTCACTTGCTGATAACTTAGAAAGCGCGGTATCATCACTTGGAACTAAAGAAACTAAACTGAAAGACCAAATCAAACGCCTTTCCGACAACGTTAGCAAAATCCGTGACGATATCATTAAATGTGATGATATGACAGGCGATAACGCTAAGATTCTCGATCGTCTGAAGAAGTGCCAAGCCTGCAAAGCTGAGCTCCAGAACTTGAATGACGAAATTGATAACTTGTCTCAAAATGTTTCGGAAATGAATGCTAACTACCCAGGCTTCTACGAATCATTAGTACCGAAGGAACTAAGCACATTGCAGAAGAGATTTGAGAGTGTTTTAGTACATGCAAACAAGACTGAAATCACACTGCTGACATTCTTGCAAAAACTATTTACTGACAAGCTTGCAATGTTCAACAGAAATTTGAAGATTTTAGACGACAAAACAAGATGGTGCATGCCTGACGTTACTAGTGATAAGTACAACCTTGAAGTTAAGAGTGCAGCTCTTGTAGACGTTGAAAATGGCATTGCTGACTGTAGAGCCAAAGTCGCAGAGTTGAAAGAAGCTCGCGATATTCTCAAAGTTGTAGCTGAGCCCGCGTGTGCTCAAGAAGCAGCGCAACAAACTGAGAAAGCACAGAAGAACCTCGATGTTCTTAATGCTAATTACGAAGAAATTAAAAACAGACTGAAAGAGAACATTGAAGCTTGGCAGGAATATGAAGCCTTGTTAGAAAACGTTTCGGAATGGCTCAAAGAAAAAGAAAACAAGGTGAGACAAGAAGCTGCCAATTTACTAGGCTTGGATGAAATTGACGCCAAAATCGCAGAAGTTGAGAATCTTGATAAAGAAATCAAGGAATACGGTACAGAGGTCAGCAAACTTACAGAAATTGGAGAAAAGATCTTGGCTCGCAACCCAGACTCACGAGTTTTGCAACACATTAACCATTTGGTATCTAGGTATCAAACTGTTGGCAAGTTCATGGAGAGTCATCTTAACAGGCTCAAGGACTTGAAAGACAACAAAGCCAAGTATGACAAACATATTGCTGACTTCAAGAACTGGCTACAGGATGCTAACGGCAAAATTAAGGACTTAGCTGTTATGAGCAAACATGCCAAACCATCGGCAGCTGATTTAGCTCAAGTAAAGAAACTCAATGAGAACAAGGATGTTGGTCAGAAACTTCTCAACAATGCCATCGGATCTGGCGAAGCTCTGTTCAGTGGTATTACACCAGAATGCCGCGAACAAGTAAGAAATGAACTGAGAGCACTCAGAGACTACTTCGAAGATTCTGTGGATTCACTCAACAACGTTATCAAAGATATCGAAACGACAATCAATAAACGGTCGTCCTTCGACGATACGTTCAATCAAGTACAAAAATGGATCGGCGACAAGGAAAAGGAACTTGGTGAATTCAAACTTTGCCCTACGTTACCTGAAAAGAAGGCACAGCTTCACGCTAACAAAATCTTGCACCAAGAGGTTGAATTACATCAATCAATGCTCACACAATTGACTGAGAAGATCAAGCTAATGCCTGATGAGGAAGCTGAAAAGAGCTTGTTTAAAACTATTGACAGGTACAGAGATATGTCTAAAGAGCTTGAAAAGAGAATTTCGGCCTGTGAAGCTCATGTTGCCGATCATGAAAAATACGTTAACATGTTTGAAGATGTTCGTGACAGACTTAACCACATCGTTGCTGAAAACAGCATGTTGAACTACGGTTCTGTAACTCAGAAAGATGATGTGGATGCCAAGATTGCCGCTATCGAGAAAGTAACAATAAAGGCTAAAGACATTCAGAATAACTTGGCTGGCCTTAAGTCACAACTTGAAACAGTCATTGAGACGACAAGTCCTAATGGACACCCGGTACTCATCAGCGAGTATGAACAGCTCAAAGCAATATGGGACCAATTATCTACGCAATGCAAGGAACAGGACAAGAAACTCAAGGACACTCTTAAGCAATGGACCGAAAGTCAGAAGACGTTAGATGAACTCGAAGAATGGCTGAAGGTCAAGGAAAACCAAGTCAGGGACCAAAGCCTTAAGAGCAACCTCGAGGCTAAGATTGCTCACCTACAGAAGGTAAAGGAGATTCAGAATGAGCTTGCTGCAAGAAGCGCTGATTTCGCTGCACTTACTGACACCAAACAGAATGTAGCTACTGAATCTGAACTGACCAATAAGACATCTAAACTGGCAACAAGATACCACACGCTCAATAATCTTGTTAACGAAATTATTTCTAAGTACGAAGTGTTCGTGTCTGAACACCAGACATTCGAAAACGAGTACAGCAATATGGAGAACTGGCTCATGGGTATGCTCGGTGAGCTTCAAGATCTGAACGAAATCGTTGGAGACTATGCAGTCTTACAAGAGAAACAAAACAAAGCCAAGGAACTGTACGAGACCAGGAACAAAAAGACTCCTGCATTTGAAGAATTCTTAAGTCTCGGTGAAAAGCTGTATACACATACTAGCCCTGATGGCAGAGAAGTAATTCGTCAAAAGATTCGCAAAATAAGAACACTGTGGGACAGTTTCGGTGACAGCTTCCAAGAAACTGTCAACAAGTTAGACCAATGTCTACTACAGTTCTCAGACTTCAGTCTTGCTCAAGAACAACTGACGAAATGGCTTAAGGATGTTGAAAGGGCCATGCAACGTCACACTGAGCTCAAAGCCTCTCTTGAAGAGAAGAAGGCGCAGTTGCAGAATCACAAGATTATGCACCAAGAGATTATGACTCACCAACAACTGGTAGAATCTGTCTGTGACAAGGCTCAACAATTGGTTGACCAGACCCATGACGCTTCTCTCAATGTTTACCTGCAATCAATCAAACAGCTGTTCCAAAACATTGTCACCAAATCTCAAAACCTTCAAGACAATTTGGAGGACTGTGTGAAGAGACACGAAGATCTTGTTCGTCTTATTCAACAGTACAAAGAATGGCTTGGCTCACAGTCTGAGAAGCTCCTAGACATTGAAAATGCAACTGGTGAGAAACCCGAGATCATCAGGAAACTGCAATCAGCCATCGCTTTGAAAGACATTGAAAAAGTAGGCTCCGCCAAGTTGGATGAAATTAGAGCAGTCTTCGCAAATGTTAGCAAGAGTACGTCTGAAGCCGGTAACACCGCTATCAAGGCTGAAATAGATAACTTGCATGATCAGCTGCGTAATGCTGTCGAAAATATTTCCAGCTCAGAACAGAAACTCAAGCATACTTTAGAGATTTGGAACAAGTTCGATTCGTCTATAGAATCTATTACTGAATGGCTTAAAGACATGGAGTCAAAATGCCGAGACCAGAGCCTTTGCTCCACTTTTCAGGACAAAGAAGCACAGCTGCAAAGATATGTTGACTTACGCAATAACATCAACGCTAAGGAGAAGGAAATCGATGCCTTCGTCGATGAATCTCACAGTCTTATCCAACTGAGTGGTACTGAACGACTCAAGCCTCTTGTAACTCAAGTGAGCAGTCGTTATCAACAGCTACACCTTATCTCCAAGGAAATAGTTAACCACTGGTCTGAATTAGTCGCCGACCACAGGAAGTATGCTCAGCTCCGCAGTGAATTCGATGCTTGGCTGAAACCATTAGAAGAACAGCTATCACAAATGGTTACTAAAGAAGACAAGCTAAGCATTGAGAGCAAGGGCAACAAACTTCAAGTGTTCTTGATGGAGAGGGAAAATGGTGAACATAAAATCAGCATACTCACAACTGCCGGCGACAAAGTTCTACCCGAGACTGCTGCTAACGGCAGAGAGAACATTCGTGCGGAAATAAGAGCCCTCAGAGAAAGGTGGGATAAGCTCAACGACACAATCCTTCAACAACAAAAAGAATTCGAATCTCAAACACTGCAGTGGTCAAGTTACCAAGATGTATTGCAGCAGACTTTGGCTTGGTTAGATGAGAAAGAGAAAATTGTCGATGCTGAAGAAAAAGCTGTGCTAAACTCTGCTCAAGAAATCAAGTCTAAATTGTTGAAGAACAAGACTTTACTCCAAGAAATCTATTCACACAAGCGAGTAATAGAGACAGTCACTGAAAAGGCAAAGAGCGTATCTGCTACTCTTCACTCAGGAAAGGGAGAGAGCGATGAAATGACTGCTATCATCAAATCAGTTTGGGACAGATACAACGCTCTTACAAACAGGTTGACTGGTATCATTGATAAACATGAGAGCACGTTTGACATCTACCAACAGTTTGCTGATCAACAGAAATCCCTGCAGGATTACCAAAAGCATCTTTGGGATCGTCTTCATTTGTTATCAGACTTCAGCGGTAACAAAGCTGCATTGCAGAGCAAATTGGCTAAGATTCAGGAGCTGTTAGATGCTATCCCAACTGGAAACAACAAGTTGAAGATGTTGTCTGACCTCATTGAGAAGAACAATGCCAGACTGTCACCCAGAGGTAAAGATGGCATGTCTCGTGAGTTGAGTCTGCTCCGAGCTGATTTGGAGAAGTTCACCGCGACGGTTCATGACGTTAAGCGTGGAATTGAAGACAAGATACAGCAATGGATCGAGTTCGACAGTGCCAACGATCGCCTGCAACACTGGCTGAGTGACACTGAGATGAGCCTCAAGACCTACACTCCTAAGGCAACCCTCGAGGAGAAGGTGGATCAACTCAACAAATACCAGGTAAGAATAACGAAACTGTTATTTGTTTTATTCTCCTTTATATTGAACTTTTATTTATAATTATGATATGATGTTAAACAGGATTTATGTAAAGCGATTGATTATCACGAAAATGATTTGAGTGCAGTCATTACTTTGGGCGAGGCCTTGGATCAAGTAAGATTTGATGAAAGAAAAAATCCTTTACCGTCAGCACAGTAGGACATAGCCTAATTTTCAGTAGAAACCTAATTCACGAACGTAATATCTTTATAATTTCTAATAACAAAATTACATATATTTATACTTACATAGTCGTATGTGTATGACTACAAATACTTCAAGTTTTGGCTATAATTTTATCTATATTTTTATTTTATTTACTAATATAGAGGCATTGGTTATTGGTACTTCTAATGCTGACAAAATTTTATTATAAAAGGTCTAACTATCTCAATGACGGTACTAATGGTAGTTGTCGTAGTTCAGTTTAAACGTAATCCCTCCTTTTTCTATTGTTACTATAAACTAATTGATGTTAATTTTCAGGCTATCTTGGCTAACCTGAAGAAGACTGAAAATGACGTCGACAAATTGACTGACGAGTTCAGTGACCTTATTGAGAACTGTAACGATACTAGGATCACAATGAACTTGCAACAGATGACGTCACGATTCCAATCGGTACAGTCGACTGCAAAGGAGCTTGTTAAGAAATGCGAACAAGCCGTGAATGACCATAATGCCTACCAAGAGAAGTACAACCAGTGCACTGACTGGTTGAAGGCAGCGCAACACAAATTCGACGAATGCAAAGAAAACTTGTCGAATACTCCCGAGGGCATCAGTGCTAAGCGAGAGAGCCTCAACGACTTGCTGAGTCAAAGGCGTAACGCTACTCTTCTTGTCAACAACACTTTTGAATTGGGAGAGAAACTGTATCCTTCCACATCACCCGAAGGTAAAGAAATTGTTGAGCAACAGCTTCACGAAATCCAACAAGCTATTGACAACTTGTACGACAACATTACTAAGGCTGAGAGAGACCTTGATTCAGAACTCAATAAATGGTCATCATTCGAAGATAACCTTAAGACCGTACAGAAATGGCTGACATCTGCTGAGAAGACTCTGCCTAAAGAGATTGAATTGAAGGCAACTTTGGATGAAAAGCGCAATCAACTCAATGTCTACAGGACTTTCTTACAAGATGCCATCACCCATCAACAAGATATTGCTGATTTGGAATCTCGTGCTCAAAGCCTGCCTGATGTTAGCAAAGATATTGCCAAGGAAATAAACCAACTAAAACAGAGGCATGAAACTATTCTTGCTAGAGCTAAATCCTTTGTTGAGCAATATGAAGCTATTGTTAACAACCACCAACAGTACACCAAGGCTGTCAAGGACTTGGAAGAATGGGTTGAAGCCACACACAACACAGCTCAACTGTGGGGCGATGTCAACCTTGAACGCGTTGCGCTGAGCAGCAACTGTGAAAAACTCAAGTCTCTTCAACTTAACCTGCCTGAAGAAAAGTACCGTATTGACAAGATTCGTTCTCTTGGTGAAAAGGTACTGCCAGGAACTATTAGCACTGGACAAGCAAATATCAGAAACCAGATCGATGCATCCCACCAAGAATGGGAAGGCCTTGTATCGTTCATTAACAAGACTATCGAAGCTATGGAGAATAAGATCCAACAATGGAACGAATACGAGAACATGAAAGATCAATGCTTGGCCTGGATTAGGAATACCGACAACCAGATCCATGCTGTAGACTTGAAGGCTACTTTGCCAGAAAAGCAAGAACAATTCAAAAAGTTCCAGGAGTTACAAGGTGAAGTTCGTGCTAAAGAGCTAGAAATTGACAACATTACTGAGAAAGCTCAGCACTTGCATACTGGCGTCTTCGGACCACGTGCTTCGCAGATTTCAGATTTATCTGTCAAATACCAAACTCTTTCACAAAAGGTTAAAGATTTGACTAACAGGTGGCAACAGTACGTCAAGACCCACCAAGAGTTTGCCAGCAACGTCACTGAATGCTCGCAATGGATCGAGGAGCTGAGAGACAAACTGGACTTCTGTGCAGATTTGAGCTCTTGCTCTCAAGATGACCTGGAAACCAAATTAGTATTGATCCAAAACTTGTTGCTAACAAAGGATGAAGGTTTTACAAAGGTGCAGTCACTAGTTGAATTAGCCCAAAATGTTATGGCTAATACTGCTCCTGCTGGCCATGAAGCTATCAACAATTCATTAGTTGCTCTGCAAGAACAGTGGTCGGCATTGTTGTCCAGAATGATCGAAACGAAGAATATGCTGGACGACTCAGTCACCAAATGGGCCGGATTCCTTGAACAGATACAACTCATTGAAAAGAGTAACACTTACCTTGAGAACATGTTAGCTGAACTTACTCCATATGAGGCGTCCATGACTGACAAGAGGGCACAGCTTGAAAAGCTCAAGGAAGTCGAAGAGAAGGCCCGTTGCGACCGTCTTGAAGTAGACACACTAAAGGCTAAAGCAGCTGAAATGATTGCCAGTGGCCAACAAAACCAGGCCGCATCGAAAGCCCAAGAAACGTTGAGCAAATTCGATAACCTGTATGACAAGATTAAGAAACTTCTTGCCGACCGCGAAGAGCAATACAAAGATCACAGACTGTACAAGGAAGCTCATGATGAGCTTATACAGTGGTTAAGCAGAGCACGAGAAAAGGTACCTTCTCTTAAATCCAAACCATTGAGTGACAAATTGGCAATTGAAAATTCCGTAGCACCTCTGGATGCTTTGATCAACAAACAGGCTCAAGGCGAACTGTTGTTAGAACATTTGCAACACACTGGTGAAGTTGTCCTGGCTAGCACATCACCTGAAGGCCAGACAGTCATCAAGAATGAAATGAAGGCTTTGAAGGAAAGCTTTGACGATCTGTTCAACGAGATCAAACAACAAAAGAGCCAACTGGAGGATACAGTTAATCAGTGGCGAGAATACAAAGATGAGTACGAGAGACTGTCTGATTGGTTACAACAAAAGGAAATTCTTATCAAGAATCAGAAATTAGCCCTGCTTGGAACGGCTAAGGAGAAGGGTGCTCAAGTCAACGAAGTTAAGGAAATAGTTGACCAGCTAAACAAAGGCAAAGCTGACATCGATAAGTTTAATGCCTCAGCGTCTGGTCTTCTGGCTTCACACCTAGACACGTATGTCAACAACCAGTTGCGTCATCTTAACTCTAGGTACCAGGTACTTGTGAACATGGCCAATGATGTTCTCAAGAAGGTTGAAACCAATTACGAACAGCATCAAACCTACGATGATAATTACGCAAAGACCAAGAAATGGATCGATGATGCTTGGGAGATCACTCGCAGTGGCAGTGAAGCTGGCAGTAACAGCAGCAAGGAAGCCCTGCAGAAGCGTCTAGAACAAATCGAGGACTTACTTAAACGTCGTGAGGAAGGCCAAAACCTTGTTCACGCAACAGTTAACAGCGGAGAAAAAGTCCTAAGAAACACGAGGTCTGATGGCAAGGACAAGATCAACACCGAACTTAAGGAACTACAAAATGAATGGGACCGCTTGGTCAAGAAAATGAGCACGGCTAAGGTTCATCTCGAAACTGCCTTGCTCCAATGGGCTGACTACAGCTCAAGTTATTCACAGCTCCAGCAATGGATATCCGACAGAGAAGCAAAACTCCAAGAAGTGTGTGAACAGAAAGTTGCCAAATCCAAGAAGGGGCAAGACCGCCTCGCCGGACTCACGGCTGGTCTTAGCCTGCCTGAGAGGAAGGCCACACTCCGTCAAACAAACAATATTGTGCAAGATATCGTTTCGTTTGAACCCATGATTCAGTCTGTAACTTCTAAGGCTTCAGAACTTATGCAACAAGCTCCGGCGTCTGAGATCACCAGCAAATACGAGACTCTATCTAAACAGGCCAAAGACTTGTATGAGAGACAGAGAGAGACTGTGGAACAACATCAAGCATTTATCGATGCTGGCTCAGACTTCGTCCAATGGATTAGAGCTGCTAAAGAGAGATTAGGAAAGTGCTCTGATGCAACCGGAGATAAGGAATCGTTGAGTAGTAAGATTTCTCAACTCAAAGTATTGGAAAGCGAGCTTCCCGAGGGTCAAGCGAAGCTGCAGAAGGCTCTGGAACAGGGTGAGATATCTTGCGGCTTAGCTGATCATGAAGACAGAGAAGAAATTGAAGAAGAAGTAGCTCTTATGCAGGAGGAGTACGATACCTATGTGTAAGTATTCTTTATTATTAGTAACATTGATATTGACAATTTGTAACTTTATCATACTTAAATATATATTTTTATTTTATAGTGAACAGCTAAATAACACTAAAGCTCTGATCGAAGGCGGTATCGTCAAGTGGACAGAATACGAAGAGCAGTACAAGGAAGCCTTAGATTGGTTGTCAAAGACTGAGAAATTAGTGCAATCCTTTAACAAGCTGCAGAATAACTTGGAACAGAAGAAGGTTGTTCTGGAAGAGTTCCAGGTAAGAGTTTTTTGATTGTAGCATAACCGACTTTTAAAAAGAAGGGGTCAAAGAAAAAAACTTAATTTAACGTAAGTCACTGAACTCTAGAGTTACATATCTGTTGGTTCACGTGTGTTTCGTATATTTATATTGTCTGCGTTTCGGGAATAGTTTCTGAGTAATCAATATTTAACAAGTAGCACTTATGATTTATGCAATACACTGAACCTAAAATTCCAACTTCAGTACTGACAAATAAAAATATTCTCTTCTTGATTGTGACCATATAATTTTCTTCCAGGGTCACCTCCAAATGCTATTCGACTGGCAAGCAGAGCTGGACAAACTGAACGTTAGAGCACAAACACTGCTAGAGACCTGCGCAGACACCAGGATATCTAACGGCATCACACAGCTGACCACTAAGTATAACGCTCTGCTGTCGCTGGCCAAAGAGGTCATGAAGAGGCTGGAACTACATTACCAGGTAAGATCTAGTTTACCTATCCTGATTGAGTAACTAATAAGTAAAAAGAAGGAAAAAACCCAAGATCAAAGTAAATCTGAGGGCACGGCAGTGCCCCAGCCAAGACTCGAGCAAAGCGGGCACGGCCGTACCATCTTTTCTCGAAGCGTTTCGCGGCTATTTCAGCCCCCTGTATCTTCCATGTAAACAAAGCTAGGAGTTTAGGTTTTCGATGACCAAGAGTAAGTATTAGAACAAGCTCAGTCTCAAAATTACAAGACATTTGAATAAATAGTTTACGAGATAGGAGCGATCAAAGTTACACCATTTTGTCACTGACTCACTGACCGATCATCAAAAGTCTAAGGTACTTCTAGCAAACTTAGAACCTTCAAATTTGGCACCAAGATAGGTTATTAGCTACATATACAGGGAAAATTATAAAAACCTTAAAACTTAATAAAAAATAGGAAACAAATTTATATTTGCGGTTTTTCAAGAACATTGTGTATGAATTTGACTGCATTGATAACTTTGTTATTTATTTATGTACAATATATTATGTTACTATTTGTTACGTAGTGTGGTATATTGTACATGTATTAAATATACATACATATGAATAAAAAGGCTAGGTTAAAATGAAATGAATAATGATAAAATCCTACTTCCTACTTATATTATAAATGTGAAAGTTTGTGAGAATGTATGGATGTATGTTTGTTATTCAATCACGTAAAAACGGCTGGACCGATTTGATTGAAATTTGGTATGTAGATAGGTGATACCCTGGATTAACACATAGGCTACTTTTTATCAACACACCACGCGGGCGAAGCCGCTGGCGGAAGCTAGTATATTATAAATGTGAAAGTTTGTGAGAATGTATGGATGTATGTTTGTTATTCAATCACGCAAAAACGGCTGGACCGATTTGATTGAAATTTGGTATGTAGATAGGTTATAACCTGGATTAACACATAGGCTACTTTTTATCAACACTCCACGCGGGCGAAGCCGCTGGCGGAAGCTAGTCTTTCATATTAATGCAGTGCGATAAATACTGCATGCTCGCTTGATAGATGGCGTTGTCCTGGTCTAAATCGCGCTATGGTTTCGTTACATAGCTTAGTATAAGTAGTACTTTTAAAAAATCCTACAATTTCATGTGATAGCGCCATCTACCTCTGAAATAAATCTCTTTTATTCTAAAAGATATTCGATTCAAAAATTCGACAATTTCGAATTTTTTTAGTTTATTTTAAAAAAAGTTGTTTACGTGCTATTTTAGGTGTACATATTTAGTTTGTTATATATTTAGTTAGTTGCATGTAATTTAATTTAATTTGTTATATACTTAGAGAAGAAAGAGACCTACAAAAAATAAATGAGATCCCACCAAAAACATTAAATGTAAAAAAAAGCCAATCCTCTACGCAATTCCTCCACCGTAAAAAGTTTTGAGATCGCATAGAAGCCAAGTCCTGTTCAACTTTATTTGTAATAATAAATCAATATTTTGTGACTATATCAATAGTTTTATTCACATTACAATAATATTGTCTTGGCCATGAGCACAAGTTAAAAGTCGCTCCTTGAAATAATGTGTAAATACCATTGAATTGATAAATTCTATATGGACATGATTTTACGATTGGACTGATTGGAATTTGAGATCACCATGGACTAAACATGCGCCATAGTATATGTGCAGTTCATTGATGTTGGATGATACTGACTGTCGGTCATTTAGTAACAATTGAATAAACTAAAAGTAATTAATTCTGTGATATTAAACTTCATGTTTGACTTTTACCTCTCCAAGATATGCTGTATTATATTTGTAGTTTATTGTGCTCATGGCCAAGTCAATATTATTGTAATGTGAATAAAACTATTGATATAGTCACAAAATATTGATTTATTATTACAAATAAAGTTGAACAGGACTTGGCTTCTATGCGATCTCAAAACTTTTTACGGTGGAGGAATTGCGTAGAGGATTGGCTTTTTTTTACATTTAATGTTTTTGGTGGGTTAGTAGTTTTAAGAAAAAAAGGCCGTTAATGTTGACGGTAAACTTGGGCCTAAAACTCAGAAGTTTTAATTTTTGATCCTACGCTGATAATATAAAAGTGGGTTCTTTTCACGAACAAAAGCATTGCAATCTGTTTCCAAAATAACATTTTCAAGTAGGTACTCATTTTAAAATATGAATAATATTTTTAGCTAAGATATCGACATAGTCTACTGAGGCAGTGTATCTCACAGTAACTATGAAACAGCATTTCTCACAAACCAACTTTTCAGGAACACCAACAACACAACGCTCTGTACGGCGAATGCCAAGACTGGCTTGACAGAACAAGAGAGAAACTCAACCAATGTGCCGAAATACCGAACAACTTACCCGAAGTTAACAGCAAACTGAACACTGTAAAACTGCTACGTCAATCCTTGGAGCAAGGTCAGAACAAACTGAGGTATCTTCTAGAACTTAAAGAGAAGGTGATTATGAATACTGAGCAAGCTGGAGCCGCGAAGATTCAGGAAGACACTGATAATCTGAAGCAGGAGTTCGATAAGCTGATCGCGGACTTGCAAGATGTCAGGAACAAGCTGACCAATAGGGCGGCGCAGTTCGATGATATTTCTAAGGTGAGATTAATCCCATTTATTACCTTTTTATTGTACTTTGTTATGATCTTTGCAGCTTTCGAAGAATTATAGATTTAAGACAGTAATCCAATTAACGTACTTGCTACATCCAGATTTTTTAAATAAAATCTAGTGTTAACAGTAAAAATGCGGAAATAATAAATTTTGCATTTTCAGATCCACAAGCTCCTAGTAGAATGGTTAGACGACATCGACCAGAAGATCCAATCAGACGACTCTCTTCTCCAAGATCTATCAGAGAAGAAGGCTAAGCTAGAGAAGTTTAAGACCTTCAACAGGGACATTGACTCTCACAATGATTTAGTTAAGAGGTTGAATGAGAAGCTGAAGGAAGATGTGTCTCTGAAATCTAAAGGTATTGAGGATACGCTAAAGAGATACGATGACATCAGGAAAACTGTCAATGAGATGATTTCGGTGAGTATTTCATTATTCATAAAAAAGTATGCTTTTAAAAGCACCGGTAAAATAGTATTCTAATACGAGTATTTGGAAATGTCAATAAATAAAAATTAGAGATGTCAATATGGGAGTATATAGGGAGAGTGCCTAATGAATAAAGGTTAGGGGCATAAATAAAGGAGTATATAGGCAAAATACATAGAGATAATTAGGTAGTAAGTTACATGGGTATCATATGCATAAGAAAGTCCATAAGGAGAGAAAATAAGGGAGTACGGAAGGATAAGGGAATAAGTACAGAGGAATTCATAAAGTGGAGGTATATAGGGAAGTAGATAGGGGGAGTACATAAAAAAAGAACTGTAACGTTACAAGTAAATTAGGGTTGTAGGCATGCCCACAGTGCCCCCTAGGGCAGATCCACCACTGTACACTAAACAACAAAAACATTTTCAGAAACTGGAAGAATACGTGAACTCGCACATCCAATACAAAGAATCTTACGACAACTTCTACGATTGGATCAGGAACTGCAAGATCGAGATCCAACAGTGTTCCGACTCCCACGGCGAGAAGGACTCAGTGCAAAAGAAACTACAAAAAGTCAACAAAATCATCGAATCGTTACCTAAAGGTGAAGCCTTACTTAAAAAGGCTATCAGCCTCAGCAATGCTGTGCTAGAAACTACTGGAAACGAAGGCAAAGATAACATCAACCAAGAAATTAAACAGCTGAAGATCGAATGGGAGAACCTTCAACAGATATGCAAGGACACGAAGAAGTTACTTGAGAAATGTCTGTCGGCCTGGTCTGATTACCTGGAAACATCTGAGAAGATGAGCAAGTGGGTGAAGGAGTTTGATAACAAGTTGAAGACTGTGCAAAAGGTGGACAAGATTACACCCGAACATCTTGACAAGTGTCGCGTAAGTATTTACACTAGTAAATCATATGTTATTTCATCTCATTTTGATTTTTTTTACATGGTTGTCTTATTTGTTTTGCAGGAACTTCTATCTGAGGCATTAGGACACAAACATGTCTTAGAAGAACTGAACGACAGGTGTGAAAACCTAATGGAACAGAGCGCATGCGCCTGGGTCCGCGACAAGACAGTCAACTTGCAAACCGAATACACAACCTTATTGACTAAGATCCAAGGTCTAGTTTCCAATGGCGAGAAGAACTTGTCTGACCACACTGAATTCATCAAGGCTAAGGAAGATTTACAGCAATGGTTGGAGACTGCCCACGGCACTGTCCAAGATTCCATTGGAGTTGGTGATATTGAAACCACTAAAGATAAACTAGAGACAGTCAAACTGGTTAACAACAGAATGACTGAAGGTCACCATCTACTTGTTGTTTTACAAGAAGCATTCAAGAAAGCTCTGAACAACACTCCCCCTGAAGAACAGGATGGTCTCCGCAATGATGTCAAAGTATTGCAGGAGAGCTGGGACCAACTGAAGATAGACCTCAACTCTATCACAGCTCAACTCAAAGCCGCCATCGGAAAATGGGAGGACTTCGAAGAATCCAAGAAGAAGATGGACCAATGGATCAAGGAGACAGAACAAAACTTAGACAAGGTCCCACCAACTGGCGGAGAATTGGGAGAAATGAAAACTCTTCTAGAGAAATACAAGCATATTGAAGATGAAATTGACAACAAGAAGCCTGAATTAGACAGACTGAAGAGCGAGGCCGCTGAACTCAGCTCTTGGGCTAAGAAGCCAGCTATCAAAGAATCAGTCACAGAAATCGAAAAGAAATGCAAAGCCCTTCGAGCTAAATGCGCAGCTAAGAGAGCTGAACTCGAATCTGAGATCAAGGACTATAACAACTACCACCAATCGTTACAAGATACCGAGAAATGGCTGTTACAGATCTCCTTCCAGCTCATGGCACACAATTCCCTATACATTGCCAACAGGGAACAGACTGAGGAGCAACTAGCCCAACACGCAGTACTTCTTGATGACATACAGAAGTACAGGTCTACATTAGACGAACTAGAAGGGAAAGGACAAGCTCAGATTGAACGTTATGAAGCCACAACTCCATCTATTCGTGAGACTGTTGGCAAACAGTTAAAGAATGTGAACGACAGTCATAAATCTCTGTTAGCAACTGCCCTACAGATTGAGCGTCGTTTGAGGGAAGGACTCGCGAAGTTCAAAGAGTATGAAGACACGCTGGAGAGCATCCTGAACAATTTGGATGAGATGGAGCCCGCGATTACGGAGCTCGATGTGCCCGTTGATGGATTGTCTCATGGACGCGAACTCCTGGATAAGGCTAGGGTGAGTTCATAGTCTTTTATATATTTTATTCAATTCAGACGTCAAATCATTATTACGTGGTTTGTTTCTGTATACCAATAACTTGCAAAGATGACATCTCGGTTGTCAATTTCTATTTGTCAAAGCTTAAAAAAATAACAGACGTTACAGATTCAAAATCTATACTAATATTATAAAGTGGAAAACTTTGTTTGTTTGTTTGTTTGGTTGTAATGGATAAACTCAAAAACTACTGGACCGATTTTAAATATTCATTCACCATTAGAAAGCTATATTATCTGCGAGTAACATAGGTTATATTTTATCCCGGTGTGGGCATTAGCTCCCACGGGACGCGGGTGAAACCGCGGGAAAACGGCTAGTTGTACATATATAGAGCTACTATCTAATACATGAATTAGTTTATCAAGTCAATACAATGAGAACAGCTTTAACTTATTTAATATTGTTATACAGCTGATACTGGCTCATATCTATAGTAAAATCAAAACTTACCTACTTGCCAATCTCCCCAGGGTCTCCACAACCGCCTACAAACCGAAAAAAGCCGTCTATCAGCCGCCGTGGCTGCATGCTCAGCCGCCGCCGCCTCCGTCTCTCGTCCATCATCTCCTGCCGACACCGCCCCACTGCCCATCCCACCACGGGAGCTCCACGTCAGGGCCCGGCTCGAGGACCTGATAGACCAGGTACTGAGAGCTTCTAGCAATGTGCTCGCTTCTGAAGTCTTGACTTCGTTTTGATTGGATCGATGTGCTGATTGAAAGTTGTGTGTCTTGGATTTGAGGGGGTTGTGTTGCATTTGTTTTACTTATGAATATGGCAGATTTTGTTTTAGAGCACAAGTTAAAAACTAATATACCGTACTCATAACGAATTGATAGCAAATATGTTGACTATGGCTTTGATTTCCAAAAATAAATAGGAAGAGATGCCATATTAAATCATTATTCTATTTGGGTCTTGAATGTAAATACCCTTCAGCTCTAACATTTTTAGAACTTTAGGCCAATTTCCTAACTTAAACGGATTGTTGAAATCCAGTTTATTCATATGTAACTGGTCAATAGAACTCTCAATGCAACGCAACCCACCCTATAGCTTATAAAAACGAATGATCTGCCAATAATAACAATTTATATTAAACTATGCTTATAAGTTCGCCAGGTCGACAAAATGAACAGAACCAACGTTTTGATGTAAGATAAGATCTCTTATTAATAATTAACAATAATAATTATTGAATAGTTAACATTGTTGTAGATAGACCGTAGTTAGAACAATAATAATGTAAAGGCTTTATCGTTGGCAATGTAACTTTTGTGCACCTGGTTTTATCTGGACTGAGATTATTGCAAAATGTGTTTTAATGAAGTCCTAATATTCTTCAGAACTCTTTATTTTGGTAGGGCTAAATTAACTCAATGAAAATAATTGCGCCTTTTTACTAAGTATTAATAAGAAGCAGGCTGAACCCAAGCTAAAACATCATTAAGATAATAATTAATCCCTTCTGATTTTATGTAAATGATTGTAGGTATATTATTGCACAATAAATTGAAGTATTTGGTACCACTACTATAGTGACTTTCATCATAGCAACACTCAGTTTTAAAAGAAACAAAACAACATCTGAACAAAATATCAGGCGCTTACAAATTAACAATAAGCAATATAGTTGAGAATCATCAAAATTCCCAGTAAATAGGTACCCTTATTGCAATAATCTCCATTCAGACGATCAAAGGCAAGCACTGTATGACGATGACGATGAAACGGCACGTATATAACATAACAAGGAATCACTTAGTACTTCAACACCTAATACCACAAGTACAAAGTTGAGTTGAACGCTTTGCCGTATGTCACGTTTGTACTAAGAAGTGATAGAGAAAATATGCGGAAAACGTCCTTAAGTAAAGATAACAAGTAAATAAGTTTAACTGTTTAAGGAAATAAAGATAGAACTGTCTATATATTTAGCAGGATATTCCATAACGAGAATAGAAAAAGGTTGTACTCACCAATGACCGTAACTTAGAACTATTGTTTAGCATTGTCAATGGGCAAGTAGATTTCTTGTTAGGATTCTGAACATAATTCTGAAGATCACTAAATACTTTTTCAAAGAACTAACCATATAGACCTTGTTCTAGCTAGATCCACCGGATCCAAAGGATGATGGGCAATTTTGTATGAACCCTGGCCTGATAACCAATAAAGTTCTAATGTATATTAGATTATTGCTTATACCCTACAGTTACTGAAATAACACAGATCATGTCAAGAATCGACCGGAAATAAGTACAGTCGGGCACAAAAGAGTTATACTTTTTGCACCCATTTTTTTTAGTTAAAATAAAATCTATAGTAGAAAAATGTATTGTATGATGTATTTTCGTCAACTTATCACTTATTTAAATAAGCCTAGGGTACACTATCAATAAAAATCGGTCTTAACTAGGCATCATCGTTTTAATAGCATAACAAAACATTAAAACTTTTACTTCTACCACCGTATACTATTTCCATTATTGGAGATAGCATTCATCCTCGTTCTGCGGCACCAGGATAGTCGGCCCTGGGTTGTTGAATTATTAGAAAAGTAGCGACCCACCCCAGCTTCGCGCGGGAAAACAGTATTTCCTCACTGTTTAACGGATGTTATTAGACATACAAACCTTCCTCTTCAGTCACTCTATCTTTGAATATAATAATATATTTATATATTCAAAGATATAATTATAATTAAGATTAAATAAAGATTATAATTAACAATGTTCCACCCAGGACAAAAATTGAAGTTTAGGGTATAAGCTATCATTTGATGTGCAAATGGATATTATTGGTTATGCCGGTTAGACTCACTGGAACGGCGGAATACGTACACTTTTTTTTTTATCGACGTTAAAAATCATCAAATGACCCCTCCCGCTGTGGGTTAGCAGCGGTGAGGGAGTGTCAGACTCTTACTGACTAAAAATCGTCGTGTTCCGTCGTAGGCCTTTTATGTACCAGGGCCGCGGTATCTCTTTCGAACAACCCGCAGCCCGAATACGTACACCTTACGTTGTGAATACGAACTGTTATTTTATTTTTATTGACACATGCATCTTCTGTGACACGTCCTGACTGATATTGACAATAATATAATGCACTTAAACATCCCTCCCATACAAAATGTAGTGGTTCAAATCCACAGGCTGTCCTATGCTATCAAGTGTCATATCTTCGTTCTCCGGTGGTTTACAATGTTTTGCCCATAATAAAAAATGAAGCTTGTGACATAAGCTATCATTTGATGTGCAAATGGTTTTTATTGGATATGCCGGTTAGACTCATCGGAATGGCGGAATACGTACACCATACGTTGTAAATACTACCTGCTAAATAATCTTTTTTTTTTTATAAGCTTGGAAAATATGGGCACAGACACCTTGTGTGATACGTCCTGACTAATATGGACAATAATATAATGCACTTATACATCCCTCCCATACAAAATGTAGTGGTTCAAATCCATAGGCTGTCCTATGCTATCAAGTGTCATATCTTCGTTCTCCGGTGGTTTACAATGTTTTGCCCATAATAAAAAATGAAGCTTATGGTATAAGCTATCATTTGATATGCAAACGGTTTTCATTGGTTATGCCGGTTAGACTCACCAGAACGGCGAAATACGTACACCATACGTTGTAAATACTTCCTGCTAAATAATCTTTTTTTTTTCAATAAAATTGGAAAATATGGGCACAGATACCTTCTGTGACCCGTTCTGACAATTATTGACAATAATAATGCACTTAAACATCCCTCCCATACTCAATGAAGTGGTTCAAGTCCATGGGCTGTCCTATGCCATCAGGTGTCATATCTTCGTTCTCCGGTGGTTTACAATGTTTTGCCCATAATAAAAAATGAAGCTTAGGGTATAAGCTATCATTTGATATGCAAATGGTTTTTATTGGATATACCGGCCAATTTTACCCATCATCCTTTCAAGATTTATAATAATCTACTTAAAATATTTTCTCTATCACTTCAAATTCATTAATAAGTATGTAAATACTAACCCGCACTGTGTTCCTACGTGTGTGTGATGCATGGTTTGTTTATAGAAACATGTGAGCGAAGTAGGGAGCGCGCCACGCATTGAACTTATACTTAAGTCCCTTGAGGCACCCGAGTTTGGGCAAAAGCTTTCGACTTTCGAAACCAAGGTAAGGATGCTTTGTTTGTAGTTTGTAAAGTTATTTTTTTTAATATAACGTTTTTTTAATATATATGAAATAAGGCAAAAGGATAAAGCCGAAAATATAACATTTCTATTGTACATATCAAAATATTTCTATTCAATTCTATTCTATCAATATCATTACAGAAAACTTTTTATCCACTTCATCATTAAAAACAGCTTATGTGCAGCAAGTACCTAAAATATTATTCACTTAAGTTTGTATACACCACTCTGATGACGTAAATCGAAAGTTGTTACTTTTCCAAATGCCAAAAACGTTTTCTTATTAAAAATATCGTACAGGTACAAAGTCACTTGGAGGAATTAGGAGACGCCGTCCATGGCATGGAAGAAGCCATGAAGCAAGTACTTGAGATCCAGGAATGGATCGCGGTCCACACTGCATTAGCCCGTGACTGGCTCGCCAATCCATCCAAGTTGAGGCCAGAGGCAGCTAAGCAAGATATGGCAGCGATGAACGATGCTCTCGCTTCTCTTAGTGAGAAGAGGAACAGGCTGCTTACTGAGATTCCTACTGAAGGTTTGTTTATTTCCTAATAACTTAGTAAAATCTCATTTTGAAGTAGACTATACAATATTAAAAATATTTGTGACATTGTTCAGGACTAGAAGACGAAATTAATCTAGAAGAAGAACTAGACAACTTAGAACAAGCAATCCTTAAGGCGATCGAGAGAGAAAAGGGCAACCAAGCTATCATCGACGCTTTCCGTAACAAATGCCAAGAGATTCACGATTGGTTCGACTCCACACTCAAGAAGATGTGCTTAGCTGACAAGGGCTCTGGTCTCCCATGCCCTCAGAAGCTCAGCGCTCTCAAGGAACTGTCTTCTGAATTCGGACAGGCTGGCAAAGACAAGGTTGACAGCATCAAGTCTGTTGGATCACAAGTCATCAACATCGTCAGCAATTTGGAGTCTCAACAAGTGGAGGAACAAGTAAGTGTCAATATTATAGATAAGCTGATTACTGAACATGACCGTGACAAATGTAGTATGTAGTAGTAGTGACCTAACCGTGAAATTACTCATTAGGACTTATTGTTTGAGCGGAAATTATAGTGTTACAACCGCATGCCTCGACACTTTTTCATTAGTTAGTAGGTATTTTGTCATTAAGCAAATACTAAAACCAATTGTTTTTCCAGATGAAATCAGTCGAGCGAAGATACAATGACATCGCTAAACGCATTCAACGCAAACTACAAATGCTAGAAATTACCTACAAGGCGATCGACGGAACCAAGAGTGAGGTCAACGCCCAGAACGAATGGATGCAAAAGGAAATTGACAACATCCTTCACCCCGAACCTCTTGGTTATGAGAGCAAATCCGTCAAAGAACGCCAGAAGAAGGTAGCTAATCTTCTTAAAGAAACTGACGGTAAGAAGACAGTCATCGATTCTTTGGAGAAGAAGGTAAGCAACATCCAAGCTGAATTGGAACCTTCTGAGCAGATGCAATTAGAATCTGAATTGTCTGAACTCTCCTCAAAACAGAAACAATTAGCTTCCCTTATCAAACAAGAGATTGAAAGGCTAGGCACATGTGCCGAAGACAGGAAGAAACTTGAGAATGATATCGAAAAGGCCAAGAACTGGCTCAAAGCTAAACTTGCTGAGATTAAGAAACTTGGTGGCCCAGTGCCTCTGGAAGCTGCTAAGGTCGAGAAAGAGATTGCAATCCATAAGAAACACCAGAGCGAGTTATCTGAATTCCACAATGATACTTTGACTGAGGTTATGCGTCAAGGCAATGCCGTATCTAAGGACTGCTCTCCCGAAGACAGGGCTAAGTTACAAGCTATTCTTGAAGAACTTAACAAAACATACACTTCTGCTAAGGTTGATATTGATGATAAACTGGCGGCACTCAACAAACGCTTACAAGGCAGGAATGAATTCGAGGCTGAAGTTGCCAAGTGCCAGAGCTGGTTAAATGAGGCTGAAGTAGCTGCTACTCCCGAACTGCGCACTACCAGCCTTCAACTTTTGGAAGAACAACTGGCCAAGTTTGAGAAACTCAGCAAGGAAGCTGATGATGTTGAGAAGAACATTGGCAAGATTAAGGACAAGTCCAAGGATATCATGGACTCGTTGTCCGACTCTAACAAACTGCAGCTGAAGGAACAAGTCAATGTTCTTTCTGATAGATTCGCTAGAATTAAAGCTATCATCAATGATAAGAAGGGCATCCTTCTCAAACACATCAAGGAATATAAGGATGCTGCAGCTAAGATCGCTGCTGCTCTTGAATTCTTGAATGAAATCCAAAACAAACTGAAGGCTTTGAACAAACCTATTGGCAGCAAGGTCGAAGATGTTCAACCTATCATTCAAGCTTACGAATCTATCTTAGCTGACCTGAAGAAGAACAAGGCAATGTTGAATGAACTCCAAGGTGGAAACCTACACGACCTTCAAGATATCCTCACTCAACAGGATGACTTGATGAGCACCATTGAAGACCAAATATCGAAGTTGAAACAGCTACTGCTTCTGCGTGAACAATTCTTCGCGTTGGTGAAAGAAATTGAGGAGTTCATCTCCAAGTACACTGACCTTACATCCGAAATTGAGAAATCCAATGACTCTTTGGAAGACAAGATTAAGCGTTATGACGACATCATTGTTAAGATTCAAGGTTGCGAAGCTTTGCTTGCGACTGCCACAGACAAAGGTCAACAGATCGCTGCTGAAGGCACCGTCATTGACAGAAACAACATTACTGAACTCTTACAGTCTCTGAAACAACAGCTTCTGACACTGAGGAGAACTGTAGAAGCCAAGCGTCAAGAACATGAGAGAGCCGCTGCAGAACATAAGAAACTTGGCTCTGATCTTTCTGAGATCCTTCAATGGCTGCACGACAACGAAGCTGCTGTACATTCACGACCACTCCTCAACAGAGATGTCGCTAGTGTCGACAAGAAACTGACCGAACACGCAACACTTGTCAAGAACATTCAGTCATATCTTGACAAGCTAACAAAGATCACTGACGTCATCAAGAACGACGATGGCGTCCCAAGCACACTTCTGGAAATGATGTCTGAAGGCAACTCTCTCAAGACATCACTACCAGCTGAATTAGCCAACAGAGAGAAATACTTGCAAGATAACAAGAAATACAGGCAGCAATACCTGCAACTCGTCGAGAAACTAAACATTTGGGTGAACGAAGCGACCATACGCCTCGACATGGGCAAGAACGGCACCGACTTCGAAAACATCGAATCTGATTTGGAAGAACACAAATCATTCTTCAACACATCCGAACCATCAATGAAGGATCTTGTTGGCAAGCGTATGCAAGACATTGTCGACAAGATCTGGCCATCTCTGGCTGCTTCTGAGCAAGAAGAGTTATCTAAAGACCATCAAAAGCACAACCAACTTCTAAAGAACACGCTGAACTCTGCGAAATCTCGTCAAGCTCAGTTAGAACAAGACTTGGAGATCTGGAAGGACTTCTGTCAGCTGGTTGACAAGATAAAGGCGATCCTAGACAAGAATGACATACAAGACGAGCCAGTGACGTCGGTGGACGCGCTGAGACTTCATCTCGAGAAGCTGAATCATGCCAAGAATGACCTTGAGGTGAGTGGCTTGTCCGTTTTAACGTCATATTTGTACAATGAGTAGACGCAAGGTCATATACTGTTCCTCTTTATTAGTTTGGGGCTACGGATATTTCTAATATTTTTCAAAGTTATTCCACTTTTAGTGGGAATCGGATTTGTATGCGTTGGCTGGCTGAATTATTCGCATAACTAGATAAATGTTTAATCATCTAGATTTGCAAACCATATTTAGTGAGTCACAAGCAGGTGTAATTGAATGACAAATATTTAATTTCATTGTGATAGTAATTCACATTTTCAGGATGTCGATGATAGAATTTTTTTAGGTATACGCCTAGAATTTCCTCATTGGTGAAACCAATTTTATTGCTTAGGCACTAGCAGATTTTTTATTGGAATTCCGGACACGAGTGCTAAATAAATCATTCAATTTCGATCAATTTAGACTGCAAATGGTTCCTCAATTGGTATTGTGAGTCAGTGACTGTAAATATATTAAGTGGAATCCCCACTTCATAAGTTTTGGAGTATGAAAACCTCTTTCATATGCTTTATTTCTGGGGAATTCCCCGTACTTATATTAGCTAACAAACGATACTATTGTTCATATACATATAATCAGGTTATGTAAAGGTACACATAAATGAAACTGCAGATAAGCTACACACAGATACATATTTCTCAAAATTAGTTCACTAGAACACCGCTAGGTGTCGCTCCAAATGGCACACTTAACTTTTTTTAAAACATGAACATCTCGTAAAACCTAATCAAGTCTAGTTAAAAAAAAACTATTTACCAATAACACGATAGTCTGCTATACGGGCACGTCGGAAAATGAATAAATTCCATAGTAATTGAGTTAATTAGAATTTTAAATGGAGTTAGAACCGTTCAGTGTAATATAATGACGCTGCGCATCGGTTTTTGCTGGATATCGGTGTTTTTCTTCGAAGAATATTATACTTGAAGTATTCTGTAAATATTGTATGAGGCAAATTATCGTAAAATAGAATGTCATATATGAATATGCGTTTAAATAGAACATACCTATATTTCACTGTAATTTTGCAAAAGTATTTATTTACTTTTTGATTTGGGCCAGGATTGAGTTTGTTACAATTTTCGAAAATATTCTGGAACATACTCTAGTGAAACATAATTTCAGAAGAAATTATAATTTGTCATAGTGTGGTGTGATAAGATATCATACCTACTAGTATACGATTTATACTATCCTTATCTGCTTATATCGGTGCAATAATAAACTTAGTACGGTTATCGAAACAATAAATAGATACAAAGAAATATTGCTGAGTCATTGTTAAATAGCAAGTTATCCACTTTCCCAAAAAATACTGATAAGTAAAGGAAATGAGTATTTTTCTTAAAAATATAATTTTATATGTAATTATTAAAATGTAATCTTTGTCTGCGTATGCTTAAAAAACATCTTTTATTTTTCACTAGCTTCTGCCAGCGGTTTCACCCGCATCCCGTGGGAACTACTTCCCGTACCGGGATAAAAAGTAGCCTATAGCCTTCCTCGATAAATGGGCTATCTAACACTGAAAGAAATTTTCAAATCGGACCAGTAGTTCCTGAGATTAGCGCGTTCAAACAAACAAACAAACAAACAAACAAACTCTTCAGCTTTATAATATTAGTATAGATTTTATTGAGTCAGACTTTTCAGTCTCATCTTAGCTTAACTTTTAGATACAAAATTTTCAGGTAAATCAACCTGCGGTTTACAGCAGTTGACTGGTTCTTAGTTTGTGTACGACTAGGTTAATGCACTTGGTTTCAAGGCCTATTGTTCTGGACTTAAGGCAACGTTGCTAAACTGACCAATGACGTTATTGGCTGACCGCAAACTTGTATAAAAACTTAAAGGTAAAAAAAAAACATCATACAATTTTGTACTAAACTTCCTTCGAATGTAAAAAAAATCTACAAATAAGATATTTTTGACAGAATTTTCGCAAGTAATTTGGATTACTTTTCCTGTATATATGGGAAAACAATAGAAACACATATTTTTTAGCAAATAAAACATTACATTCTTAAACTGCACAGAAGACTGACGCGATCATCTATTGCAAAAACTTCATATAGATTCATAACACGAACATGACTTTTAAGGAGGGCTATAAAAATGTATGGCCTATACAAGTACAAGGATGTTTTGGATTGAGTTAGATATGCTCCGGATTTTAATGGCTAGTTTAATTGAACCTACAGCAAAAAGTTTCCTGTTAGAAGCAATAAACATAATAGGTAAAAAATCGCGTTCAAGGTGAAAATGACTTTTTGAAAATGATGTTCTTGTGTAGCAGTTTCATTTTAATTACGTACTTCACACGTTGTTACCATTTGCTGTATCTTATTCATAGATGCATTCTTCTGCTAGATGTATGAGTCATTTCGCTTAACATCTAACTTCAAACCGCTATTATTCCCTTTATCAGCAAAATCGCCAAATACACTATCAATTGTTATGTTAACCCTATCATGTACAGCAATAACAACATCATCATTACCATGCCCCCTTATCGAAGTGTTGTCGCGAACGTCAAAATCATCAATGAACGATTGCACAACAGTTATGAGTTCACCGTATTCGCCTTAACGAAGTGATGTCAGGCCGGCGCTGGCGGGGTGGCGCGCGCGCTCGCCAGTCTGTGACTGCATAGCACCGCAATGAGAACTGTACACAAACACACTACTTATTGCCTTGCTTTCACATCGTGCAAGTGTTATATCCACGTGCCCACTTAGTTTACAATCAATACATTAGTTTTTTTTCCAATTTTCCTATCTAGTCAGTAAGTAGGTATTCAAAATTCCGCGAAAAAGGAAGGTAAGTTTGTGATATCGCGATAATAATTAGTTTTCTGACGGTTGTGTAAGTTCTGTTGTTGTTTTTGGAGTTAAGTTCAAGGTCACGGTCGGATGGTTTGTGTACGACCTGTGTTTCACTTTCCTCGTGTTCGTTTGTGTACATAGACGACTTTGTTTGATGGAATTCCAAGATGGCAGGTAAAGCCGGTGTACGAAGTGTTTGCGATTTTTTGTGATGTTAAAACGTGATCTCACGGCTATTGCCGTCTGCATGGCGAATTTAAACACCAACGCATCGCTTGAAACCATTTTCAGCGACATTATCGAACTTTTGGCTTAAACTGTGGCCTGTTACCGGTTATTATCCCAAATAAGGAGAGTGCAGTAAACTTTCGAAAAGGTCTTTTAGTCGTTTATTTCTCCTTAAATGGATATACCGCTGTAATTAAGGTTTCCGCTATAATGCTCCCGAAATTAAACTCATTACGAGCATTGATACACGCAGGAGATAAGATACTTTCTTACATAGTGCAATTATCGCAGTAATAATGTTTTAGATTCTAGTTTTCATGTAGAATCAAATATTAATGAAAAATACTCTTGTCACGTCTCACCTAAGTACCTACATCTAATAGAGTCAGTTCTATTTCAGAAAACTATTCACGTATTTTTGAAATGATAATTGGGAAACTCGTGTAAGGTCAAAACACATAAGTACCTACTTAAGAGTAAATATTTAACATACCAGAATTAAAATAGCAAACATTGTTTACACGACAGGGTAAATGCTGCTAAACACGATATGACCTTGAAGGTCAAGGGCGCGCTATCGAGGCCGCTCCATGTAATCTATTGATTGATAGCGCCATGAAAATTGACTTAACAGGCTATTTCTGTGATAATATAATCGATACTGAACGAATAGTATTTCTGATTAGATCTACTTGTTATATTTTCTTTAACTTTCCTTTCGAATAAAGAACAACTTTAACGTCTAAAGTCAAATGAAATAGAGAAAAATATTTCTGAAAACTTCCAATATATACTCACTCATACATGAGGCCTAACTCACGAGACAGTCCCATAATTGGTAAGGCCGGCTGACTCATATATGATTATTATCCCACGTTTTCGTCCAACGGCCGTGGTACACACAGTTGATATTCGTACCATTACGTCACTGCTTAAAATTCAAGGGAAGTTACTTTTGTACCATCAATAAGTGCCGATGCTCTTTCAATGACTATCATACGACCCTGACTTTTTAATGTGCAAAAAGCTGAGGAAATTTTGTCGTCTGCAGCAGGACGAAGTAACTTTGAAAACCTCTAACTAAAGATTACTATTGAGAGTATCTTTATTGGATACGAAGGTGTCAATAACCTTTGCAAGGATTGCACGCCTGCATAATGAACTGAATTAAACCATTGTGTCTGCAAACGATTTACAAAAGAGATCGCAGCATCCTCCGCTACACGAGACATATCAATTGCATTCAATAAGTGAAATCTGCAATCTCATTCTCAATTGTATCAATAAGAATAAAGTCAATACAGTGAAAGTTTTAAGTGAAATTCGACTTATCTGTTTTGTCATCTTGAAAACGTAACAAGTTTGAGACTATAGAGCCTGGCGTTTGTGACTTTCTTAATGCAAGTAGCTCAGAGGTTGTCTGAAAGGCATCGCTGAATTGCGTCGCTTTTTAAAGTAAAATTAAATTGGAGCTATAGATTTAAAATTTTGCTTTGGTGAAGTGACTTTCTGCAGTTATTGGTTAAGTGCATTCTTTGGTCTGTTGATAATTTTAGTATGTATTTTGCTGTAGAGATGTAGGTAATCTCATTTTTGGGCTAAATATGTAATGTAAGTAGTTCTTATACCCACTTAGTCAGTGTAGGTCTATAGTTAGAAAATATGGCTGCTGCAATAGATATTGTTCCACTTTGTTCAGCCTACATCAACTACTTATTAGCTGAAAGTTAGCCGTGGGCTTAGGTTTTGTTACACTCATATATTCTAATCTAGACACTACTTTACTCCTAATACGAATTTGCACATTCTCTATTTTACCTTGGTTCTTTTTAAGGAAAATCCTCTAACTTTTCGCTCGTCTTTTGTCAATTTTCAAAAGTGGATATTATCATCGCAAAGGGAAATGCCCATTCTTGGCCAAGTACTTGCCCGTCTATGTGATAAATACAATAAAAATACTAAATAATTAATTTAAATATTGCGAGTATTTATCTGATAAAAAATCCCCGGAAAAAAAAGATGAAATTATTCAGAACTCAGTTGTTAAAATACTTCCGCTTCCGCTGTAACGATCATGTCAGTCTTGACAAAATAGAGAATTAGGGATTGAAACCCATATTGAAAAAAGTCGATTTATTAAAAACCGGTTCTTGAAAATCGATTTTTTTTTTAATATTTTCTAATAAGTTAAAAAAAAATATTTGTAAATATCTATTCATTGTATTGTTATCATTAAACAAAATGTTTGGTGATTGATGTTCCTTAAACACGATTTTATGCGACTCTTTTGAAGGATTCCGTGTTTTCGGTTTATGACAAACATAGATTTTTCGATAAATTGATCCTACGTCCCATCCCTAATGCTCTTGTTTGTTGACGTTTACGTACGTTGACGTTGGTATGTCAGGTTTGGGCTGTGCTCTTACGACTTGTGTCTTTTCTTACTGCGTTTCTGATATTTCGACGAATGTTTACAATTATGGACCCCGTACCCGCCCCCGATGACGACCTTGGCTTTACATTGGATTCAGTACTGGATATTTTTTAAGTATTGGATTGAATAAAAACTTAAAAAATATATGTATGTATTTTTAGCATTATTTTCTGTTTACAGTTTGTGATGTTCCACCAAGTTCTATGTAAAATTTTTTAGTTCTTTCGTTATCTACGATGTCAACTCTAATGCCTACAACTTGTTTCTTTCTTGGGCATTACTTGGCCAAACCTTCTTTATCAAATGGGCATTTCCCTTTTAGCACACAACAAAATTCTACAATGTTCCTAATCTAATCTTTTCATCACGCAGCAAGTAAATACAGCTCAAAGAATGTAGGCTCGTTCACTTTGCGTGGGCGCAGGCGTGCAATCTCGTGGTTAATGCTTTTTTTCTCATCGGCTATAAATAGACACAATGGACCGAGGTGTCAAGGCCAGCTGCTAGCGCCAGCCTGGGATACTTGTTGAATAACGAATAGGTAATCTTTAGACCAATTTCAGCCTAAATTGGTATAAATGTGGTTTTGAGACCCACGTGTAGGTACTGAAGTTTGGCGAAATAGATACACAGCCTCTAAGTCGGAAGTAATTTAAAAATAAATGCAAAGACATTAAAATAAAAAGAGCTAGAATTTAAAGTATCCCTTGCGATACTTCCTTTTACACATTTTGGTCGCAAAAGGCCACATCTTCTAGAAACAAAAATACCTTTTCTCATAAACATCCGAGAGCGTAACACTTCTGTTATCAACTCCAGCTTATCAATCATCATTTACGGCTGCGATAACATTGTGTACCTCATGGCGTTAACTGTCGCTACTTTACAACAATCAATATTGTTCAAGCGAACACTTTCTTCTTTATTTACATTAAAACAGGTATAAATTAAAAAAGTATTCTAGTAAAAACACCTAAAACTAAAAAGCGTCAAAAAATTCGTCCTTATCGCTGTCGAATATGACTATATAATATGTCTATTATGACCTTCGATGATGATAATTCAAATTATTCAGTAAAGTCAGTCAAGTTCAAGTAAAACAGCATTTTGTTGCACCCGATTATTGCAGCCATTTAAATAAGTGCATTCTTGTAATACTTGATGTGAGATAAGATATTATCTACAAGTTTACAAGATCTAGTTGTGTTTGTAAGCACTAGAGCTCTTTGTATTATTATTGTTGATGTACCCTTCGTACCCTTACATTTTCAAGGAAAGTTGCCTTGAATTATAGGTATTTATTGTCATTTGTTCTTTACTTCGTTCTTAGTCAAATCTGGCAATGCCAAATTATAAATTTAGTGCCCATTGACTTTGTGAATGATTTACATTTTACAACTCTTCCCATAAAATTATTACATATCAATCACTAGACTTACAAATACATAATATGTAACAGAACAGTCAACAAAGATCAACTTTGTTGACTGGAACAGCCTATAATAGTATCGTGACAAGTTCTATAAATCACTTCCAGCAAATGACTGGTGATTGCACTACTAGGTGTGGGTTTTACAATAGTAGCGGATATGACCTGAGCCCGCGACCTCTCAATTGCAAGTCAATGCCTTGTTAGATCTATTGTAGCTCAAAGCTGATTATCAAGTTGTATGGTACGGCATTCTTCCTAGGTTTTGATATGGTAATGATGATGCTATTCTGAAATGTGTTGCTAAAAACGGCTCGTTTCAATAAAAGCAGTTTAATCAATAAAGACTCTTTAGAGTTTTATTTCAATCAAAAACAAAAGTCATTTAGGTATTCAAAGTAGGCTGAAAATCAGCACTTTTTGAACGTCTTTACAAAAGACAGCCCCCAAAACGCCCGCCCTTCACCACTTCCTATGTGTTTTTGCTGGTTCAATTGTCAGTATTTTATGAATCAAAACAATCATAAAACTAAAGAATAGAGTTCATTTGTTTGATTAAACGTGCTAATCTCAGGAATTTCTAGTTTCATTAGAAAAATTGTTTCACTGAAGTGTTTTTAGGAAGGCTATAAATAAAAAATATAGTTAGCAAAAATGCACTGTATGTAAACAAAACAGTCTGCCATACATTTTAAAAACAATATGATGTCAGATCCGGTGCGAGTACAATGAGCCATTAATGCTCTTGGTCAAGTCAGGCATAAGCCAAGGTCAAGTTAATACAAGGTTGAAGTTGAAGACACAATGTCACATTGTCGGCTTTTAAACTATGCAATATTGTAACAATACAGTAACTTAACGACTTTCGCAAGTTTGCAAAAGAAACTTTGTTGAAGTGAGAAAAATAGCTGAAGTTTGCTTTTTCTAAGTAACAATTTATAGGTAGTTAAATGAAGACAAAATCAGCAATATTTTTCAAATTTAAATACAATATTCTCTGTGGTACGTTATTATCACTGATTATACTTTCGCAATTATATATGAAAACCAATATCTACAACAAGCTAAGAGCCAGCGTGACGTCATTTAAACTATCATTATTCATTTCTATTTGTGGAAATTACCTTTTTGTGACAAATCAATGCCAAACCGCCATTTTTGTTGCAGTTTTTTGTACGACAATTATTGCTTCTATGTATAGATACGACTCCTACCAATCTAAGTTTTATTTTATCCAGTGTCTAGAGTATACCGTCACACTACAAACTTTTAGTCGTCCGACAGTTTGTTTGGGCTCATAAATCAGTGTGGAAATGAATGGTAGTACGCACATAACGACAACCAGGTATTTGGCCAGTACCAGACTGACCAAAAACTTCGACGAATTTCTGAAAGAAAATTCTAACCTTCGCGTCGGGCCAACTGTCGGCCGACTGTTGCTGCCGTGTCTTATGGTCTCTGCACACAGCGGGCGCGGCGCGACGGGACGGGACGGCGACGCGACGCAATGTACTAGATCGTCGCGTCGCGTCGCGCCGAGCGGGACGGCTCTGTGTGATGTCGTCCGTAATATCTAGTACATTACAACTGCTCAGCGTCGCGTCGCCGTCCCGTCCCGTCGCGCCGCGCCCGCTGTGTGCAGCGACCATTAAAGAGCTATAAGAAGTTACACAAGCTGTCAGGTATAAATAACTCCAATGTACTTAATAAGTATAATCAACGTGAAAGGCATTACATTACCGTCATTTAACTTGTAATGCGTAAACGATTCTTTCTTTTCATATGTATTCAGGTTCTGAACCGGTCTGTGAGTATGAAACGCAGTTTAAATTGGGTAATCAGCCAGCCAACTGTAATAATTTCTGGATGTCAGTTTAATTGTAAACGAATGAAATGTTTCAGTATCCGTTCCCTTCACATTTCTGAATGAAGCCATACACTAGAGTAAATACAGTCATTTCCTGGCAAAGGATGTTTTGTTTTCTATCTATATTGTCACACAAATCTATATCTTTATAGTTATTTTTTCATATGTGTACCCCTCATTACGCTTATTTTGCTTTTAAGGCCCGCCAGCGCAAACTAATTTTCCTCTCATCAATCCTTTCCCTCATTATTTTTCGGACATTATGGATAGAAAGCTACACCTTAAATTTCTTAGTCTTTAGGGACAGAAGAATGGTTTCATTCAGGAATTGTTGGAGAAGTAGGATTTCCTTGATAGGTTTTAGCTCGTTCTGTAGTTGGTTTATATCCTTGGGCCCATTTTCACCAACAACATAAACTACAGCTTTTCCTTAAAACAACTGTTTACTTTGTACACAGCTAACAGTTGTATTAAGAGAAATGTCGTTTATATTCTCGGTGAACTTGGGCCGAAATATTGTTCGTGAAATAACCTGTTCTCCTGTACATCTTCAGAACCAGCAGCCGCTCTTGGACGTGGTCCGGGAGCGGGCGCGCGAGCTCTGCTCCGGCGCTGATGCTGCTAGTGGTGAGAGGGTCGAGCAGAGGACCAGGGAGCTCGCTGACCGATGGAATGTGGCCTGTGAAGGTATGTAGAAGATTTAAATCCATGAATTACGAGGAATCCACTTCAATCTTTGTAAATTTCCACATAGCCACTGTAAGCTAAAGATAATATGACATAAGATCCTTATTTAATGTTTTTCATTAATCTTAAAAAAGCCTCAATATTCCTCTTATATAGCCCTTTTGAATGCGATGTGGGCCCTATAACTAGCTACTAGAATTTACCCTACTGTAAATTACAATCATGAAACTGCCGATCTCAACATAATTTGTTTTGATAAACCAATTCTTTGAAGGGGACCTACGACCAGCAATAGATGGAAATTGTCTGATATGATGATGAAATCAATACACATACTCACCCTACTTCCTCTCTCCAGGCCTAGCCAAGCGCGCAGCGACAGCCGACCAGCAGCTCCACCGCTGGAACCAGCTGCTCGACGTACAACGCACCCTGGGCGCTGCCATCACGGCTGCCTCCGACCGGCTGCGACAGCTGGACGCCAACCCCAGCACCAGGCGACGCGCTGTCGATACTAGGCATGCTTTACAGGTAATTCGACATGTAATTTTCATGAGACACCTACAACTACGTACTTAGATTTACTTACGAAGAGCGTTTTCACATCAGCGGATCGTCCGCTCAGATTTTTTGCGCACTAAAAGCCTGTCACGTGTTTTTGAGTGTCGTCGTTTCAACTAGTAGTTGTCAATTTTCTACGACCTGGTAAAATTAGCTCGGAAAATCTGCCAATGTAAAAGCTTTGTTAGATGTAGTAAGATAGTATTCTGGTTGTGATGATTACCTAAAATACAGTGGTTGTGCGCGATGTAATATGTGAAATAATGACGATAAGAGAGTAGGACCAACCATTTCCGAACAATATAGGAAATATGGATTGAACATTTCCTTTATGCTCATGCTAAACTCACTCCGCTATTAAAAGTGTAGTGCAAAGCTATACTTACAACAAGTCAGGTTCATGTACCCATTGACCTAATCTTGCTCGAATTGCCATTGTAATGGCTAGCGCACGATAAGAAATAGTGTGCTTTACAAACACTTACCTTGCATGCGTAATCATGTACACGACGGCGTATTATGTAGAACCACGCAAATTAAGTCATCCTCCGAGCCTTTTTCCCAACTATGTTGGGGTCGGCTTCCAGTCTAACCGGATTCAGCTGAGTACCAGTGCTTTACAAGAAGCGACTGCCTATCTGACCTCCTCAACCCAGTTACCCGGGCAACCCGATACCCCTTGGTTAGACTGGTGTCAGACTTACTGGCTTCTGACTACCCGTAACGACTGCCAAGGATGTTCAATGACAGCCACGCAAATTAAGTACCTATGTAAAATTACAGCCTACAAATCCTTTAGTCCTACCTATGGCGAATATGATTATGTGTTTTGTTGTATTGCTTTCAACTCCAATATGAGGTTTCTCTTCATAAGAAAGCACTTAATCGTGTAAAAAACTGAATTGCGGTAACTCCAAATAGTAAGTACCAAAATCCGGTCTAATTTGCAAGAATTCGTAAACGTAGACAAATAACACCTTGTCTTTAAATATTTGCCAAAACCTTTGCAAGTTCACATATTTCTGCTTCTAACTTATCTATACTCAATATTGTAAAGCTAAAGACTTTGTTTGAAAGCGCTGATCTCAGACAATCTCAGATTAGATTTTTTTTCTCATTGTTAGACAATCCATCTATAATAGACTACTTTTAATTTACCCCTTTGAAATCTGAGTCCCACATAATTCCTTCAACAAATTCACTAATCATCACCATATCTTCCTCAGGAACTCCAAAGCGAAGTATCAAGCTTAGAAGACAGTCGCGACGAGCTGCTAGAACACGCAGATTTCGTTGTCAACATTCTAAAGCCGCACTCTAAGGACGCCGCCAATGACACCGAGAGGAACGTCAAAGAACTCGTTGAAGCTTACGAGAAGTAAGTTGTGTGTGTGTGTCTAGGTTTGTGTGTGTGTGTAGCTTTTGTATGTGTTATGTCGAATTTGGGGTGTTGCTATAAAGCTGGTTCTGGGTTCGATTCCCAGGTTGTCATAGGTACTTAGGTTAGGGGTAACATACTTTTTGAAAGGTTCTATATTGATAGACTGCCCATGAGATTATGAATATTGAATAGTAAAGTAACTTGTTCAGAAAACATAATATACACTTGTTCAGAATTAAACAGACAACAGAAATAGTCAGAAACTTCCAAAAGATGGAAGCACTTGTAATATCTATCTCAAATCCAGCTCAAAAATTAGGCAAAAACAATTTTAATCCTACAATATGCATGCTGCATGCGTATCTTTCAGCATTACATCACCAAAGGTAAGTTATATTGTCCATGCATGTTATTCCAATTGATTCGCCGTGTCCCGTGAGGTGCCAAAACCAACAGAATTGCATTAATCCGTGTTTACTCGTCTCGTGCTGAAATATTCGTCAAACTGTGATCTTTAGATTCGCAGGAGAGCTTAAAAACAAAACGTTTTATTTGACCTTGCGATGCAAATAGGAGTTTAACTGCTAAAACAAAGATTTGTTAAGGAAATAAGCGGATTTTATGTCGGTGTCGACTTTGCCTCTAGTTGTATTCGATAGTCTTATCGAACATATTAATTTTTTTGTGAAAATCAATAACGTTGAAGTTGACAAATGACAACATGTTTTTTGCCATTCAGGAGTTGTTTATTTCGGGCACACATAAATTATTTTAAAAGGAGAATACTAGAGGCTTATTTATCAATCCCGAAAATTTTAATGAAAGTGCATTAACAATAAAACTGTGCTTATAATGAGTTTGACTGCACTATACATACCTATTGCTGCATCAAGTTAAGACGGCAGATATAGGCCGGAATTAAAACATACGAAGTTCTTATTCACTAATCAAATAGTTTTTACTTTACATAAACAGACAGCCTTAAAAGTAAACACCAGTTGCTCACACTTAATAGGCTTCCAGTTGGTCGATTGACGGCAATTGAGAGATATAGGCTAAGTTATGATTTATGACGGTACACTTGCTACACTTATAGGATTACATATCTATATCTGTACGCTTAAGAAATGTCCATTCTGTAGCTTAGGAAGTTAAATCTGTTGCAGTATTTCATTTACAATCTTTAATTAATACCAATATCTCTCAGATATATCGATATATAAACGCAGACGAAAAACCAGTATTTTCACACAAATCTTCCTTATTTTAAAAACCATTATCATTTAAAATAAAATTTTAAATATGTAGGTCATTGGCACACTTATGTAATAAAAACATAAATATTTTACACTTTCAGTTCCCCCACGGAGATGTAAAAAATACTTTCTCAAAAGCTGGGCTTTCACTGAATATTACATAAAAAACCTTATCTCGGAAACTAGGCCAGTTCTCCGTCGAACCCTGCCAATGAATTCCGGAAGAAATCTTCTGGCATAACATCAACTAGCTGACGGCTGCCACTCTTCAATTCAAAACAAAAATATTTGTTATTCCTTCAAAAATATAATTCCATACCTTTTCACCTTCGCCTTAGAACACACATTCGTTTGCCTCAATTTCATCATCAACGGATATAGATGGTAGAAAAAGTGTTGGCGTCTTACATTCTGTGTTTCTTAGTTTAATATTTGGCAACTTTTTTGGACTTTTGTTTCCTGTGCTGAAATGTTGATGGATAGCTTTTAGATCTGTACGTGTTGAATGGCACGGTTGGCCCATATTTTCGTTTTTTTAGACAAGTTTTCACGTGATTGTTGAGGAAGAAAACCATTTTTTTAAAACAACCTTCAGTTTATGCCGGTCGCTTCAACCATTAATTAAACGTTTATGAGAATCTATAATTGCTTTGAATAAATCAGCACTTACAGAACTCACAATCCCATTCGCGACGTTTAATTTCGTTTTCCCAACATTAAAATACTTTTCCAAACATCGACAAACATGCGAAGCCCAGACGAGTACGCAAATTTATATTAAGCACTCATAAACGCCAAAATTAACTTTATTAAACAGCAATAAAGGCTGCAATGAAAGCAAACCAAATTGTTTTAAAAACCTGAAGAAGTTTTGCCAAATTCATTATCTGCCAGCATAAATACGGCCAAGCCAAATTATACTCTTTGAACTTGATTTTAAAGAACATTATTGTTTGATGACGGCATTATCGGGCCAGATGATACGTAATTGGTAATACAAGGTATGTATGGTGCAGTCAAGGGCGATGCTACGTTAATCAATTCTGTCTTAATTGGCAGCCAGTTCGACGTATTAACAACGCAGTAGGGTGTGGAAGACCTGAAAGGAATACTAAGTATTATGGATGCACAAATGCAGCGGAATTGTAAACATTATGAATGAACGCGTGGTTTTAACAATAAAAAACATTAATGGCACACAAACTCGGTCCACAGTCTTGGCATAAAACATAAAAATAAGACATATAAATAATTGGGTAAAAGAATTAAGACAAACTAACATAACGTGAAAGAATGTAGAGAAACTAACGCAACATAATTAAATTCAGATGATACAGTTGCGTGTTGCTAAGGTTACGCTAAAATTGTAAACAAAATAACTCAAACGACCAATTATTATAATTCCATAAATAAATAGAAGAATTATGTGAACGTTAATTTTTATTAATTAGGACCCATTTTGTTAAGGTAAAATAACAATTTTACCTATATAACATAAATGCTACATTACTTAAATGCTCAACACAGTAAAAATCTTCATATAGTCAAAGCACTGAACGCCATACTTAATTTATAATTAAACCTGAAAATTCTCTACGTTGAAAAATCCGAGTGCCCCATAGCTAAGCCGAGCCAGCTTAAAAATAAAATAGATTTTATTAGCGCAACAGAATAAAACCAAGTCGCCATGACCACATGTCTGCTGCATGAACACCAATAATACCCCACTGATTTACCGCACAGGAATGTTCTAGAAAAATCATTTATTTTTATAAATCTCGCTCTAGTTGTTGCAGTATTTAATGTAGATGTAGGTACAGATAAAAACAAAGAAGAATTTAAATTACATGTTCATAGCGTTAATAATGATGATGGGAAAATAGTTGTAGATGAAAGAGAGTGTGATGCTAATATAAACTACTATCTTTACGTTCATACAATAAAGTTACTACTAGTAGTAATGGAGTCTACTAGTAAAAACGTAACAACTAAAATTGTATAACCAAATAAACATCAGCGTAACTTGCCAATTTACACAACCGTAATATTAAAATCTACCTGTCTAATGAAACCATTCAAATGTCACAGAAAATACGGAAAACTCAATAAAATTGTAAAAAAGAGTGGCCCCGTACAAATATTCGCGTTACGCAATCATGACACAGGATCTTAAAATGATTCCGCTTTTGCGAAAATAATCTTCAATGTATTGTAGACTTTACACTCAAGTCATTAGAGTACACTTTAAATATGTAAATGTTGTACCGTCTACTATGATATCATCGCTTGCTAAGAAATCTCGTAGTCTATTAAAATAACCCTTAGATCTAAGTGAAGTGACGTCATAAGCTTATTTAGTATTCGGGTCGATTTGTAAACGACTATACTTACATGTGTTATTTATTGTCACGAATATTGTAGCTACAGTTTTTGTAGGTGCAAAAGTGTACAATATTATCTCATCTGCAGAATTCTAGGAAAACTCTCCCTCCTCTAGCATTCCAATATCCTTGTGTCATTTTTCTCGATTTATTTGCGTTTTGAAAGAATAAGAGATGCAGCTATTGCGCAGTCTTATTCTCAGATGAAACAATTACGTATTATGTAGTACCATTACTAAAATTGGGTCACTAGGGAAGTACCTACGCAGTATCTACATACGCATTTCTTAGCTTAGTCTGCAAATCTTTGTCTAACGTCCTTTTATTGGAAACTCTTTTTTTAAAATAATCTTAGTTAATGGGGCTTCGTGGATTTAAAATTATTTGAAGAATAGAAAAGATCTCAAAACCTAGACCTCGAAACTTTTCACCATAGATGCTTTGGCATATGCGTACTGCAAACAAAATTGGCTAAAATGTAAGTGCCTCAATTTCCGCTACACTGAACAGAAGCCTAAATCCGACATAACTTTGACCTTGACACTAGAAATAACCAGATTTACTGAGCATAACGTCTTGATGGATTGCGCGGACCGCAACCTTGATTCAAGAACACCATGTGACTTTGTAAATCAATGAAGTCATGGCTTTAATTATGTCTAGACGAGGGTTAGCGGACATATTGAATAGTTTGGTATGATAATGTTGTCGGTAGGGTAGGGCAGGGTCGTTTCAGCCCCTAACCCCTTTTGGATAGCTTGTAAACGCCTTGTAGCGGTTTGGAGGGGTCGTTGTGTGATGCATGGAAAACCCGTTTAATTTGAGTTTGGGTACCGGGAAATCAATTTGTTTACTGTTTAACAATGATACTGGGGGAGTTGGCATTTTGTAACTTTTAAATTGATTCCCGACTTTTTGTAATTTAAAATTACTTGAAGTGATTCTCATTTCGATAAATTCTTCTACTTTACATTCAATACAAGCTGCAATGTGCTGCAGGCAAGTAATCAAAATATGTAAATGTGTGCTACTTAATTTAAACATAAATATTAAAAGTCCTTGTAAAGAAGTTGTTAAAACCGTCACTATTAATCAAAGTTAGCACTGCACGATTCAGCGGAATCACAAGTGGTCTCTACATAAGGACCGTTGATATCAAGATTATCAAGTGCAATAAAAACATTATCTATTGCATTATTAAACAGTGAAATATAAGGAGTGACAAGTGTGTTCATGGCGACCGTGGCCTACTGTACACGACTTCAATAAATAACAATTTGCTGTAAAGTGAATTGAACCTTAGCGCCACATGTGACTCGGAAAACTCGTTGTCGGAATTAAATTTTTACTTTACCACACAGTATGGTGCACTGAAGCAAATAATACCTATACCAATGTGTTTATCTTCTTCTTGTCATAGACTATCATGACCAAGAACAGTCAGTTAGTCGAGTTTCCCAAATACAACCATTAGTTACTCACATTCAGCCCATTTTCCTATATAATGCGGTTGCACTTATAATTATGGGACCATAACAGCTGTTTCACCGTTAACAAAAATTGCAAAGTTTGCTCTCCCCTTCAAACCGCTTCGGCCAACGGTCTTGAATGTATTATTATTTAAATGACCACATTTCGCAAATGTACACATGATTTTATTACTGATTTATAGTTGTCTTAGACTGGACATTCAGAATCTGTTACATAGGAAGTAGCAATTTTTTTGGGACAGCCAACACCAGACTTTAAAATATCATGTTCTGTATTGCACCACATCTTCCGTATCCTACTTTAAGATCCAATTTCCCATAGCAAAAAATTCAGCTGAGTGCACACAAAGGCGTTAACCATACCCTTAGTTTATGGTCCGTCGCGTGCCAGCTCCCTTGCTACATTTCTGCCAACGCACTTTGGCAACATAGCTTGGTGGGTCGTTGACTTGTTATCGGCATGTGCGTTTATCAACTCTATAGTATATATTTGCGTTATGTATAGTGCAGAACTTCCGCGGTGGTTATTTTTAGATCTGAATCTGTTCTTGTTGGTGGTAGATTTTTGTTTTGGTCTTTGGCAGTAGTGATCAGCTTTTCTGTAATAATTTGGGACGTAGCTTTCCATATCAGAATTGGCTCTATCAATTAATCTACAGGAAGAGCTATTTTGTATTGACAAAGTTTTTATTTCCAAAATGACCAATGTTGTGTTCTAAAAGAAGTTGCAGTCGCAAAGTTATTTCTGTAATATAACCTTGGCCTGCAGACAGTTTTACCTAGCCTGGCTGACGGCAATAAAATTGATTGATGAACAAGCAGACTTTCATAAACTTCACTTCTATACTGCACAAACAACCATATCTCCACGTGGCTATATTATTACACTTTAAGTAAGATAAAAATAATATATAGGCAAATAAAATAAACTACATATTTTCAATGTAACCTACTGAACTTGTGCCTGAAATCACGAGGTAAAATAAGCCCATTTTGTAACAGGAAACCCGATTTCAACATACCGGTGGTTCTAAATAATGGTGTAGTTATATTTAATGACAAATAAAGTCACAGTAGTGAACAATATGCTTGCCTGCTTCCTGTTCAGGAAATAACGATGACATAACTCACTCTATAGTTGTGTAGCGTGCTTAAACTTGTAGGCATACATAGTTAGGTAATGATGCACACTTTTCAATGTCCTATCGCAGGATATATGACAGAGATACGTCTTCCAATAAAGAGAAAACCAGGCTATGGTCTGAAGTTCTGATTTTAATAAATAATATTTTCAGAATTCCAAAAATTGCAATTCTTTAATTCTAGAATGTTAATTTATATAGAGGTAGGTACCTAATCTGACTAAGATTTCAAAATCTTTAAAAATATAAATGTTAGTCAGTAGGTGGATTGTGGAGGTCAGATGACGGTCGCTGTATTGTATGTAAAATATTGTTATTCAAAACTATTTTATTGTTATATCTTGATGAAATATAAACGACTAGACAGAGGAGTAACTTGATTTCTATTTACTATTTTCTGAGACTATAGGTACATACAAGTTCCTTTCATTGTAGATTTTATGAACATACTTATTCAAATCTGTTGACAACTTGATGTTAAATATTGAAGCTGGTAACAAAACATACAAAAGAAACGAGTTTGAGATGTATCATAGCGTTTTTGTCAATTGTGACCTCACGTTACGAGCCTTGAAGGACATTTATAATGACGACATCAACTCGAGTGTAATAGACGTTATTAGCACGTACCTCCCTTGAGAAAATATGTATATCTGTCCTTTTAAAACTATGTGAAACCCTATCATTTTCAGAGAACATATGTAGTTCAAATCACGTTTATCACTTAAGGTTTAATAGGTCTTTAGTTCAGAGATGAGGCTAGATTCTTAATTTAGCTAGCCTAGGCACTTTGTCACTTACAACCTAAGCTTAGCCTTAGCTATTTGTATGTGCGTGAGTCACTAAGACTTAGGTAAAGCAGCTTAAGTATATCCGAGTTTCTACGCCTTGCAGACTGTATTACAAACTAGCTTCTGCCAGCGGTTTCACCCGCATCCCGTGGGAACTACATCCCGTACCAGGATAAAAAGTAGCCTATAGCCTTCCTCGATAAATGAGCTATCTAACACTGAAAGAAATTTTCAAATCGGACCAGTAGTTCCTGAGATTAGCGCGTTCAAACAAACAAACTCTTCAGCTTTATAATATTAGTATAGATATAAAATCCAGGCATAAGTTCAGACAGAACCACCAGAGAGAGACAGCACAGTATTGACCTGTGCACTTTTTGCCCGTTTTTGGCTGCGCGCCACTCAAAAATCGACATTTAATTTGCAGTGCGACTGTCATTTTCGCATTCCGTATGCAAGGGATGCGGCAATAACGTATGGATCTGCGGCTAGACGGTGCCATATTAAAATGCCTGAATAACGTTTGTCTGTAATATTCAGAGGGGTCTTAGGAAAGCCCCGGAAATGTGCACCCCTCAAAGGCAGACTTAATTATACCGACAAATCGTGTGGAGAATTTACAGTGGATCTTTTTCAGGCGACGTGCTTATTTTTTTGAAATTTTTGTTTGACGTGAAATAGTGAACGGTGGGTGGAAAATGGGGAAAAAGTACCAATGTTTTGTAGTTTTTAAACTAATGTACTCAAACCTATACATTACCTCATGTCGACTTGGAAAATTTAATTTCATATTTTTCATAGTAATATCGATTGACATCTTTTGTTACGAAGCTTTTGGAGTAAGCTTAGCAACTTCACGTGTCCGAGAGATTCTCCGCACTTATACACTAGAATAGAATCAATCAGAGAACAACATTTGCGACCAAAACGCCCAATGTCATGCCCTTCCAAAACCCAAAGTTATACTTACGCCATAGTACATAAAGTTCATTTTGGACTGAAACAAAAGCCAGACAATCGACAGGGCATGGGGGAGACGTGTAATCGTTATTCAAACTGGCAGACTACTATTTCCGAGCTTAGTGCGCATGCGAGCGATCGCAGCGCTTAATGGGTCACGGCCTCGCAGTCTGCACTGGAACCGGCTACAGGGATATACTTAGAACGACACGCCATTTTAGCAACAAGAAAATACTTTCGTTACTGCATACACGTTAAATAACGCTATGAAAGTGTATCTCTGTGAAGTTGTGTGTTGCGAAACGAGTGCCCGAGACAATCGCACGGTTCCCTTCCGCGAAACAGGGGCGCCGCGACCGGTCCGAAAATAAGCGACGCATACTGTTTTTACAGTATCGAAACGAATTTTTATGCTAAAGGAGACTGGGACGTGCCTACGTCGGCGGGCGGCCGCGACTTGTGCGCCTCTTGCTGAATTATGTGATACAGATGAGGCCGTGCCTACGTGTACCGGCGCGCGATGACTCACCCGCACAATAGTGCTAGTGCCGACTGGGGACTCTGTCCCACGGGATCTTTTGTATAATTGTGTACGTATTGTCACATCAAAGAATATTCTTTGTGCTCGGTAGAACAAAACCACGGCTGCGTCAGCCGGCCATGCCGCATGCGGTTGCGGTCGCCATTCATCATGATTTTTGTTGCGTTACAACGTGGACCGCTTCCGTTTCGCGAGTTTTTTCATGTCATGCTTGACACTAACGATCCGGCTCTCTATACGTTAACATATGGTAGCCAGCGGGCCGAAGGTCACGCGGCTGGCGTCACCCTAGTATAAGGTAAACGCGATCGGGCGTGCGCGTGCAAAACGTAAACATTGGCCGGCGGCGAATGCACCGAAAAAACTCGCGCGCTATGATGTCACCGTGCAAACATTAGAGCGTGGAATTTAAAATTAGATGCGTCCAGCGAATCTATCGAGAACGGTTCATTGAGCGACGGGCGGGCGACGCGAGCGGAGCGCCGCGAGCGAACGAGCACGAACGACGAGGTAGCCTGGCGGCGCCGCCGCGACCTTGCACCGTCACGGGCAGCGTCACGCCGCGCCGGATTATTTTCGTCGCGTTTTGGCACCGACACCTCACGCGCGCTCTCTTAACCACAATCCCGTGCTGTTCGGTACGAACTGTACGTTTTAATATCGCTTTTATTTTGCAGATTGCGACAGACTCTTGCGGCGCGGCTCGCGGAGATCGACGACATTGTGTCCGAATTCGATCGCGTGTCGGAGAAAATCGACGAGCTCCGACAGCAAATAGAAGTGTTGACAGCGAAAGTAAGGACTTTCTACGTGTTCGGCGAGGACGAAGCGGATAGCGTGCGTGCGTTGACAAACGAAGTGTCGGACTTGGTGCAGCGCACGAAGAACTTCACGGAGGAGAGCAGGAAGCGATACGGAGGATCAGCGCCGGCGGACGTCGCGCAGGAGCTGTCCTCCTTAGAACTATCATCTGAGGCACTAGCAGCAGCAATGGAAGAGAAGGAGAGGGAATGGAAGCGCGCCCGCACGGCTCGCTCGGAGTACGCGACGGACGTGGAGGACGTGCAGGCGTGGCTGCGCGCCGCCGAGCTCACGGCCCGCGACCGCACCCTGGCGCCCGAGCCCTACCGCGAGCGCCTCGTGGCCACGCGAGCCGAGGTGCCCGGCGTGGCCGACCGCGTCGAGCGCCTCACGCGCAACGCCCGCGCCATCGTGGAGGGCAGCCGCGACGCCGCCGAGCGCCAGCTGGTGCAGTCCACGGTGTCGGCGCTGTCGGAGCAGTTCGCGGCCGTGTGCAGCGAGCTGGAGGCGCGGCAGGCCGCGGTGGAGGACGCCTGCGACGCAGTCGCGCGCTTCCTCACACTGCTCGAGAAAGTCCTACTTTGGGTTGAAACGCAACGTGCATTCCTAGCGCGGCCACTCCCATTGGCCGACTTGCAGGAGGCGCAACAGAAACAGACTGAATATGGGGTACATATCGCATTTTGTGATAAATAAATAAATGATTTGCAAATATTATAACAATGTATTTTTTTACAGAACGCGCTCAAGAGCTGTAAGCAGCAAGCCAAGAATTTAGCAGATATGGCAAAGGAGATTGAGGCAATCGAACGGGTCACAAGTCCGGGTGACTTGCCTTCTAGGCTAGAAGCAGCAGAGAACGCGACCGTTGACGTCGAAAAGAAATTAGCGAAGACAGTCAGTACAACTACTGAGAGTAATACCGGGAAACAGTCTGATCTGATTCTAATAAATTATGTTTTTTCTTGCAGAACGGTCTATTACAAGAACTAGCGGAAGAATGGGAGCGATGCGAAAGAAAATTAAAGGACGCCGGGCATTGGCTCGAAGCGACGTCTAGGACTCTAGAGACACCCCAGAATGCAAAGAAACCTCTCAGGGATCGTCTCGCCCTGAGGGAGAAATTGATAAATGACATCTCCACGCAAAAGACGAAGATCTCATATGCAGTGGAAAAACTCAACGTGAGTCGTCGTCGTCGTCAAATGAATGATGTCGTTTTTCAGGGTATGCGCCAGCAGGGGTGAGCAGAGCTAACACGTGGGTCTGTGCGCAGGTACACTTCGGGCCCGACGGCGTGGCGGCGCAGTCGCGTGGGCCGGAGGGTGTGGAGGCGGCGGCGCGGGCGCTGGGCACGGCGCTGGACGCGCTGGCGGCGCAGACGGGCGCGCAGGCGGCGGCGCTGGGCGCGGCGCTGGCGCAGGTGGACGCCTACTGCGCCGACGTGGCGCGGCTGCGCGCGCAGCTGCTGCAGGCGGAGCAGCAGCTGCGGCAGGCGGCGCAGCCCAACTACAGCCCGCGCGAGCCCGAGCGCGCGCACCACACGCAGCAGGTAAGCGCCGCACTTCCCCCGCGAGTACGTGGCTAGCGAGTATTCTAGTTTTGTTTATCCGACCTCGAGGCTCTCAGGGCGACCGGGCAGGTGGCGGGCACGCTTCATCTCACCCGCCTTCGAATCGATCATCTTTTATTTATCTTTTGTTTTCTTTTTGTCACCCTTCCTCCTCACCCTCCCCGCTACTAACACGTCGAACTGATATCCTCCGCTAGGAGTGTCGCGAGCGAGTCAAGTCGCTCCAGAGCAAGATTCAGGCGCGTAACGAGCGAGTCAAACTTCTAGTGCAGCGCGGCAGTCCCGACGCCGAACCGCTGCGAGACGCGTAGATCGCGATCTAGCCGTGTTTAGTTCATAAGTCAATTCCTTGTCATCTCGTCCCTGTATTTTTTTTAAGCATATAATACGAAACGTTAAATATACGAGACGCATCGCAGCCACCGTCGTTTCCTTTCGCTCAACCTCTCATCACGTCCGCTCGTCTGAGAGACACCCTTGTAAATCATGTGTTTGTCCGTACTTGCGTATCAGGAAATCGGCCGGCGAATCGAAGAGCTGACCGGAGCGATCTACGCGCTGGACCCGTACTTCGTGATGCCGGCGGCAGACGAGCAGGCCGCCACTCTGTCCATGCTCGCGTCGAGCGCGGCGCATGCGCGCAGCGCGCGGCGCCCGCGCTCGCCGGAGCGGCGCCAGCGCCTGGCCGTCGCTGCGTCCGCCGCCCGGCCGCGCTCGCCCTGCTGGGCGCCGGGCGGCGTCACCTACGCCGAGATAGTCAAGGGCTCCGGCTCGCGCTCTAGCTCCCCGCCCCTCCACCGCGATGTGCCAGTGGAAGTGGACCCGTGTGTGCCCAGTGACACCCCTGTGACCGAGTCTATCAGTGTCAGTGAGCCTTATGGCGGTGACGTGATCGTTTACTATGATGAATATATCTCTCGTCCGGAACCGGAACCGGTTCCCGAATACTATGCGGAACCCCCAGTAGAGTACCGGGAGATGCCAATCGATGTGCCGGCACCCGTGTATCGGGAACCACCCGAACCTCTTGGGGCGTCGCCGGATCAACCGTTGGGGGAGCAACCTGTACAATTAGTAGAATCGGAAAGGGCTATGAGCCCCATACAGAAACAAAAATCGCACGAGTTATCTTATGCGGAAATATTAGCGCTAGGGCTACGCAAACAAGCGCGTACACAAAACGTTACGTCCTTACCGAAACCACAAGTTGCACATGTTGAGCTGGTTAAGGAGATCGTAGTAGAATGCGTTGAAAGATCTCCACCGATTCAGCAATATGAATCGAAAGTTGAGAAGATTGAACCGCCTAGGTTCAAACCCGATAGACCAGATAAGCCTGGTAGGATTGAAAGACTTGAAAAACCTGACCGTCCACCTCCTAGAAGTAGGTCTAGAGAAATGCCAAGACAGAGGCGTGCACCAGAAAAAAGGCCAACAAAGGCGCATGACGTTCAGGCTATGAAAAAGAAGAAGACCATGAAAAAGGTCATTGAAGTTCAAGACTTTGATGAACCTGAGCAACCAGTAGAGGTTGAATTGGAACCCATTAGGGATACACCTATTGTGCGTGCGCTGGTAGAACCAGCCATAGAGACTGGCTTCAAGGAAGTCACCAAAAAATTACAACATAGTGCCACAGTTGTTGAGACTGTGACTGAGATAGTCGCAGAAGATTCTCAGCCTGAAAACACCGTCGAAGAGGTTGAACCGAAAAAACCCAAGAAAAAGCAAAAGCCTAAAAAACCTAGGTCTCCTGAAGATGAAATACAAAAAGCTCTGAAAGAGATAGAAGAGTTAGAAAGAAACAAAAAGAAGAAAACAAGAGATGCTCGTGATAAGAGTAAAGAAAGCATTGCTGAGGTCATTACAATCGAAACTCCGAAAGAACCAGAAGTGATTGAATTGAAAAAACAACCAGTCAAGGAATCAGATGCCCAAAATAAGTCTAAGAAAAAGAAAAACCACAAAGAATTACCGGTTCCGCCTAGTGATATTAGTACTGAGTTCATAACTGTTGAGTCTACCGCGCCAATTGAGGTTGTGACTAAGGAAACCAAGTCGAAAAAGAAAAAGGGTCCTAAACAACCTTCTTTGGATAAGTCGGAGCATTCGGAGCGCAGTTCTGCTGGTAGCATAACTGACGTTTTCTCTGTTGCTGACTCTAGTTCGACAGTGCAAACACTTGTTGATACCACATCTGAACTCACCTCTGAACGTGAAGTCCTAGAACTTCTTACGCAGTCGGATATCATAGAGGAACCAGATGTTTCATCAGTGGATCAACGTGCTGAAGAAAAAGTACCCGAAACTTCACTTGAAGTTTTTCCTAAAATTTCTTCTTCTGTAGCTGGTAATATTGAATCTAAGGAAGGATTTGAAAATACTCTAATAGCTTCTCAGAAAGAAGTTGTTGGTAATAGTCAAACTTTACAGGAGCACACTCCTGTAAACGTAGAGAGAGATGTAATCAGTACGACTTCTGTAACTGAGACAATTGTTACACAGCAAACACTAGAAATCATACAAGCTTCAGAAACTAAAGAACATGAACTTTTGTCGGTACACACAAAGATTGATCAAAATGAAGAACAATTAAACATAAAAGCTTCTAAAAATAAAAAGAAACCTAATAAGAACAAGAGTAAAACTGAAGCAAACAACGCAGAGTTTATAGTTAAAGAATCTGAACAGATTCTGCAAAAACAAAAAGTGCATGAAAATGTACAAGTTGAACAGGAAAAACCGGTTCTAGAACAACTGGATGTAAAATTCCAACCAGTTGACACAGAAATCGAACAATCAGAACCAAATGAGTTAGAATCTAAAGATTCAGAACTGGTGCAAGTAGAGCCAGTGCAGCTTGAGTGGTCACCACTTCGATCAGAAGAAACAAAAACCGCGTTGTTACCTAGTGAACCGCGGCTGGAATCCTTGCCGATGTCACAAGAACAACCAGAGTCAAACAAAGAGGATTCTACACAGATAGAGAAAACGGAGTTTGTGCAGAAAGAGCTGCAACCGATAGAACAAATTTCTTTGGAACCAAAACACGACACTGTTAAATCAGATGATAGTTCATCTAAAAATAAAAAGAAAAAGAAACCAAAGAAACATGAAAAGACCCCAGAACCAATACCCTTGGAAGCTGCTAAAGTAGTTGAAATTATTGACGAACAATTCAAAACAACGGTCATAGAACCTGTTGTTACAGAAATACCAAATCTGGTGGAACAGGTTGAGGAACAAAAACCACAAAAGAAGAAAAAATCTAAGAAAGGTAAACATGCTGAAGTAAAAGAAGATACAATTGAGTCGACGGTTGTGGAAAACAAAGAAATTGAGAAGCCCACTGAAGTAGTTGAATGTACTCCTAAAGTTATTGCAGAATCAGAATCTACTTCGGATGTTAAGCCTTCCAAAAAGAAATCCAAAAGTAAAACAAAACCAGAGGGAACAAAAGAGCTTCCGGATCAACCAGAACTGCCTATCCATGAATCCCCCGTGGAAGAAATTAAAGTTGACGAGCCCGCCTTTGAAGAGGTTAGATCGCATAAAAAGAAAAAATCTAAGAAACAAAAGATTGACGATGATGATATCGAGAAGGCACTTAAGGAAATTGAACGTTCTGAAGGATCTAAAAAGAAGCCTAAAGAGAAGACGCCAAAACCTAAAGGCAAACAGGATCAAGCAAAGGTGGTAGCTACGGAATCCAAAGAAGAAACTGAAATTCAACTTGAGTTAACTTCAAAAACAAATGACTATGATAAGTCACCCGATGATGACATTGAAAATGTTCAGCCTATTGAACATATTGATTGGAACGAACTTTTGGAAGAAGAAGAAGGAGCTATTGAAACAACTTTTGAACCAATCAGCAAGCCTGAAATGGACTTAACTTCTATTGAAACTGCATTTGTAGCTAACCAAGTGACCATACTCCGAGAAGCCTCGAATTTGTTATTGGAGGAAGAGCGTACTATCAACAAATTGGAATCTTCTACAAGTGAGGTTCATATAGGAAAGTCAACGGTAGAAAAATCCGAAAGTGATAAAGTAGAAAAAATTGAAGAAGATAAAAAGTTGGTAACACCTGTGCCTAGTCCAGCTAACGAGCAGAACAATAACGATAAGTTCTTTTCGCCTGACGTTCTGAAAGAAGGGTCCTATAATATTGTCGAAGAGATAACTCATTATGAACCTATCACTCAAGATGTTGAAACTCGTACTATATACTTAATCACACATGAAGAGAAAAAGCTCCCTCCTATCAGGACAGTGAAAGTATTTAGGAGTAAGAGTAACTCGTTAGAAGAACCTCAGTCTATCGAAGAGAATGTAGTTTTAAGTGAACAAACGATAACTAACAAAATCACTGATGAAAAGTCTTCCATTAATGTTAGTTATAATCTTTTAGACAGTAAAATTATAACGGAAAAGTTGATCGATGAAGAAAAAATACTTAGTTCTGAAACGAAACTTACAGAAACAGAAGAACTTGAGATGACACCAAAAGATAATGATATGAAAGCTGTGGAACAAGAGATTCACGTTGAAGAAGTTAAGACTTCAGTACTTCAATCGAATGAGGAATCTAAAGAGAAACAAAGTACTGGTTCTGAACAGATTGAACATGGTCTGAAACTGGAAGAAAGTTCGATCACTAAACCTGAGAAACCGTTATCTGAGGAAGATTTCTCCGATATTCTTGAAGAAGCTATTTTCGGTTCAGTTCAAGATCGCAACAGAACATCCACTGAAAAGAGAGTCAAGGAAAAACATTCGAACATACCATATCAAGAGTTAGTCAACGAAGTCAAGTCATATTCAGAAAATTTAGACACTTATAACCTGGATTATGATTATTCTCAATTAATGATAAGTAAAAGAGATTCTCAGAATACTGATATGAACGTCGAGGTTGAACATCAGGAATATAAATCTGATGATTTCGTGTCTGTGGAACCTGTCAAAGGTTTCGACATTGAAGAGAAATCACCAGAAGTTGGTCAGCAAGGGACAAATGATTATGAAATCGGTTTGGATTCTTCCGTTACTGAAAATCCAATTCTTGTTCCGGAAACATTGGCTGTGACCGAACAGATCCCAGGCAAACTTCAACATGAATTACTTAAAACTTTTGAAATTGAGACATCCACAAGATACGATATCGAACAAACTGCTGATTTTATCAAAGTGGAAACACAGAAACTCGTAGATGAAGTCGATGCTTCCGTACCAAGTGTAAAAGAAGTAATAAAAACTGATCAACTTAGCTTGGAAGCGCCAACAGATATAAGTGAGGTTTTAAATAAACAAACATCACCTGAATCAGCAAATGACGTTCCAGCAGAACCTACATTTATTTCACTAACAAACGAAGAAACGCCTAGAGTAAATTACCAAGAAATTAAAGATGCTGAAATAACCTTAGCCTCCAATATTTGTACTGTACCGGAAGTGTCTGACATATCTCCAGATGCAAAAACAGATTCTTCTTTGCGTGTCTCAAGAACTGTTTTAACTGCAGATGGAAATCAGGTTTTAGATTTGTCGGTAGTACATACTGAACAAGTTTCTAAAGAAGAAGAGGTTAAGAGAGTTTCTCCTGTAAGAGAAGAAGCGCCTAGGCTAAGTTATCAGGAACTAAGAGACGCTGAATTAATCTATGCATCTCAAGTTAAGCCTCAAACAGAATTAGTCATCGGTAATGTTGAATCTGACATTACTGATTCAAACGTTCAATTCACAAAATCCGATGAAGTGAAACAAACAGAAATTGCTTTAGTTACGCAAGATACCGCTGTTTCAAACACTTCTGATAAAACAACTACAATGAAAACTGTCTCCGAGCATTCTGTTGATCTGATTTCAGCTGAAAGTTTAGTTACAAAATCATTAGAGCATAAGGTTGCTGATAATGAATCCCTTCAAACTAGTGAACAATATAAGGATGTAAAACCGCAATATTCATTTGAAGAGATTCCACGCCAGAGTTATCACGAAATATTTGACGCCGAAAGACGTCTTGCTCTTGAAAATACACGATCTAGTTTGGTTGAGCCAACCAGCACAATAATTACAGAGGACAAATTAAATTCAATTAAAACTGATGTAAATATAGAAAAAGCTCAAACACCAAAGCTCGAGCTTGTAAGCCAAGTCCCATCTATAAGCTACCAGGAAATAACTGATGCTGAAAAACTCTTAGCTACTACGATTAAAACAACTGAAGTTATCGAAGAACGAACGAACACTGTTGTGGAAGAAAACACTTTACTTGAAACTTTGTCAGATGGAAGGGTTAAAGAGCCCAGCCATTTAATAGCTGAAACGCCTCGTGTGAGCTATCAAGAAATTTCGGATGCAGAGCATTTGTTGGCTACTATAAAATCTAAATCAAGGGAAGCAAGCACTGAACCATCCTTGGGAACCGAAAAGGAAGAAAAACCTGCAAATATTGAAGACGTTGATATCATTTCTGAACCAATCACTGACAACGTACAAAAGATGGAGAATCACATTAGCAACAATGAATCCTTTATTGGTAATGGTGATATAGAAGGTCAAGTTATTGAAAATATTCCAGTTGTAGCTCCAGAGCCAGTGCAGGCCATACAAACTATTTACGAAGTTCCAAGATTCAGTTATCATGAGTTGAACGATGCTGAAGCATTATTGGCTTCCACCCGGACATCTGTGCAAGAAATTGAAATGCCGGAAGCAGCTGATATTACTTCAGCTTCTGAAATATTATCTGAAACTGTTGAGACAGTTTCATCGCAAGATCAGCAAGTTGCGAAAAATATACTCGAGCCATTACGCCACAGTTACCATGAAATCCAAGATACTGAACGTATTCTAGCATCTACGAAGTTAGACGAAAAAGAGAATAATCTTGTTGAAGAACAAAAGCAACCAGCTAATGAAAGAACACCTGCTGAAGTAGAAGTGGCCGCTCTTCAATTTAGAGATGAAATAATTACTTCAACTAAAACTGACGTTGAGCATACTACTGAATTCATTTCTCATGAAAGTGTCGTCACAGAATCAGTCCAACAAATACATGAAGCTGCAGAGGATCCTACGCAGAGGGCACCTTTGGAAAAAATAGAACTTTCATTCGAAGTTGACGACCTTAGCAACACACCGATTTCGGTAGTTTATGGTAGTACAGAGGTTGAGACTCCAACATTGGAACTTAAGGTGCCAGTGTTTGAAAGTCAAAATGCAGAAATAGTCTCCTCCGTAGCTCCACAGAATATTGAAAATATACAAATGATCGATGCGACTAAAACCGATCTACAAATTAGTCAAGATGAACCAGTTTCATTGGAAGAAGATACTTTTGAAATCATTGATCATAGCGAAATTAAAGACATTATTAGCACTTTACAAGTTTCTGAAACTGAAAAAATACAATCCAACGTGTCTGAAAATGTACCACAAAAAGTCGAATTAGCACTTAGTGCTTCAGAAAGTACTACTGAAATTGGCTCGATTAAAAGCGACCTTACTACGGAAAATGTGCGTTCTATAACTCCAAAATCTAGCGACGATCATACAATTGTTCAAGGTCTGATTGAAGAAGCTCTCCAAGAACCTGAAACCATTACAAGGACTAAACCAGTATATGAAACTTTCGTTATCGACGACCTAAATGAAACTCTTGTGCCTGTGGTTTTCGGTGACATTAAGGACATCGAAAATTCAATCAAGTATAAAAAACAAGAACTTCTTTTAGAAACTGAACCACCCAAATCGGTCCAATCTGCAAGCCCCGAAAAAGATGTTACTGACGAACCAGTAACTGTTGAAACATCTCCTACTCCCTTAGAAGACGTTGAGATTGTTGATACCCACGATGATTTTACTATCCCTCATCCAAGTGAATTTGTGGAAGGTCCTACGGTCGATCTAGGGCTCGATGCTAAGCCTGAAACTATCTCGGCGGAATTCATACAATCTGAAGTTTTAGAATCAGTTAGGAACTTACCGAAATCCGAAATAACACAACCTGTTATGGATACGCACAAAGTTACGGACGCAAAACCTGAAAGTTTAGATTCAAGGGAAACTAGGGAAATACAACTAACACAAACTGAAACTGTTAGCCGTGTAGAGAAATCTCCTATACATAGCTTGCATGATCTCCTTCCTGAAATCGACTCCATCCCCGAATTTAAACCCTCTTATTCGAACACCGTATTGTATTCAAAATTGTCGGCTGATGCACCTGAGTTCACACCTTCTTACATGTATCAGACTGTTACTACTGTGTCTGAGAGTAGATCTGATGTAGTCGAAGATGCACCTGCACCTATTGCTATGGAGGAAGATACTATCAAAGTGGTTACGGAAGAACTTCCGATACAACAGCAACAACAAATTTCATATTCATCAGTATTACAAAGTAAAAAAGAGAGTCCAGAAAAGATACCTCAAGTTACAGAAACTGCTGAAAAACTTACAAAAGTTGAAATTCCTGCTGCTGAAGTATCTGAAGAACACGTTGACCATAAAACAAAGAAACATAAAAAGAAAAAGAAGAAGGAAAAAGAAGATAAAAAGGATACAATAGATAAGTCAGTGGAAGTAGAGAAACCAACGGAGACGGTATCTAGTGAACAACCTAAGCCCAAGCATGAATCGCCATGCCCTGTTAATGTATGGGCAAAAGCAGCTGAAGACGGGAAGACGTACGCGGATGTTCTGGCTGAAGGTCTTCTTCATGATGACCCTGAACATATACAGTTAGTTCCGGAGAGGCCAACAGACGTAGAAATACCCCAAACGAGGGCAGAAAATGTACCAGAAGTGGCACAAGTTGAGACCACTCAATCAACCTCAAGTAGCGAGCAAAATATAGGATCTTGGGCACATATAGTTGCCAAGCGATCATCACCTGAAAGAACACATAAAGAAGAAGAAAAACATGTAGCACCAGTGCATATTCCTTCTAAAGCTCCAATGATTCTTGTTGACGAATCTGATAATGACCATCTGAAACCTGAAGTGACAGTCGACGCTGAAGGATTTATCACTGTGGATAGAAGTAGACGTTCTAGATCAAAATCCAGAGATGCACGTTCACAATCAACTGCCTCACAAAAACGAGAGACACGTGAAAAGTCTGAAAATAGATTTGAAGCATTAACTTCTACCCTTAAACCAGATGATGGTGAGTCAACACAGAGTCTGTCAGAGGACGAGAAGCCCTCCAAGAAACCAAGCCGAAAGAGCCGTTCTTCAAAGTCAAGGGAGAAGGATGTTAAGCCTAAAATAAGTGTGGTAGCTACGAGCACAAGCGACGAAGATAAGCAACCACCTAAGAAAGATAAAAAGAAACGCTCGTCCAAATCAAAGGATAAGGATGTTAAACCTCTAGAAGAAAAGATAGATCATCCCAAAGATGTTGAAGAACTTAAACCATCGAAAGTTGAGGAGGAGGTTGAAGAAAAACCGGCTACCTCAGCTGTTCAACCTGAGCCTAAAAAGAAAAGTAAAAAGAAAAAGAAAGACAAAAAGTATTCAGAAATTACAGATGCCACTGAGCCTTCATCCCCTGCAGAAATTACTTCTTCAGAACAAGAAGCAATACCTATACCTAAAGTACTGTCCAAATCACAGAAAAAGAAGGTGGATACTCCTGCTTCAACACCTGAGTCTGTTCAGACACCAATCAAAGACAGAGTTTTCTCTGAAGCTCAGTTCTGGAAGATGGATCCTAGTAGCTTGGATACGTCTGAAATTATATCTGTTGAAATACAACATACACCAACGGAAAGTTATAAGATAGAAATTAAAGACACTGATAAGCTCACCAATGTACAATCTAAAAATATAGAAACCGTGCAATCTTCTACGCAATTAGTTCATGAAGAAATTTCGTCAGCAGAAACGCAAATTCAAGAGCTTGAAGATACGATTGCCGAGGACCAATCACTTGAAAGCAAAATGGCTGACTTGCAGCGTGAAATAGAGGAAATGTTATCACCAGAAAACGATTCCTCTCTCAGCGACGATTCTCCGAAAGAATTAACTGATACTCAAACATCTATTGAATATCAATATGATGAGCTGCTAGATAACATGACCCCTTCTCTTGCTAGTCCAGATCCTGAAGGTTTGGAATCTAAACCTATAGAGGAACAGACGCCTGAGGTACTGTTAGATGAAAAACACACTGAAGAACTTGATGACAAACACATAAGTATGAGCATGATAGATTCGGTGCTGGAGGACACCGAACCACTTTCAATTACCGAAACTCACTCTTTGGAGCACTCGGAAAATTTATTGGTCACGCAAGAAGAAGACATTAACTCACAAGACGTTAGTAAACTGGTTCAGCAAGAAGTTGTGTCGGCATCGACGGATAAACCTAAAGTTATATCAAAAGAAGAAATGGAAGCAGTAATAAAGCAAACCATAGATAAAGAACACCAAATTACAACTGAGGTCACAAAAATTACTAGTACTACCAAAACTGACACTTCATTGGACAATCTCACATCTGTACCCTACTCTGACAAACAAGAGAACGTTGAGCCATTGGTCGAAAAACCTGATGTAAAAGAAGAGAGGAAAGATCAAATAGCCACAAAAGTTACATCTTTCATTGAAGCAGAGAAATCTAGTGAATCACCTGTTTCAAAATCAGAAGTAAGCAAGAAAACGACCCTTGAGTCTGATGTTTCTCTCAAAAAGTCAGCAGCTTCCTTTATTCTGACGGAACAACTTCAAGAACTATCAGTACCTTCGAAAGTGACAACAGCAGAAAAACCCCAACAATATAGCATTAAACCGACAAAACAAAGCATCTCGGAAAAGGAAACAGCTGATATTGTAACCGTTGTCCCACTTTCTAACACTGAAACCATTACTAACAATCTCACAAACCTAAAAGCGGATAACTTTTGGACGGACAAACACAATGTACATGATGCGGAAAAACTATTAGGAGAACGTAACTCTGTAGAAAGAACAATAACTCACGTACACATTGATGAACCTCATATCGATGAAGGCATTAGCGTCGAAGAAAATATAATCAATGATAATTCATTTTGGCCTGATAAACATTTATATCACGACGCTGAATGCCAATACTTCCTTTCATTGGCTCGTAAAACTAAAACTTCCACTGTTGACACAACGGAAATTAAAATAGACGATCAAAATGATAAAGATAGAGACCAGGGTGGCAGCTCTGGTCACTCTTCTGAAGGCGAAGAGCCAAAAGATGCATCTGGTTCGCCATATGACCCCGACTACATATCCATGGACCTTCCCGGTGGCATATGTAGTTGGAAAGACAAATCATCGTACTTGAGCGTCGAGACACCAGTTGTCGATGACGCTGTAGATGAACCTGTGTCTAGGGAGGATATACTAACCACCCTACCCATAGCACCAGCCCCATCCTCATCCAAACAGGAGCCGGAGGAGACACCACTGAGGACCGCAAAGGTGACTGACCCACAGTCGTATTGTACGATTTTTAAATATATACTTTATGTTTGGCATGATATAATAACTAAATTCTTAATTTCACATGTTGCGAAGCTCTGTATTGTGATGTATCTAGCCACGCCGCAGCTCGTCTTGTAGTGCCACATTTTGGCGTGCACTGTAAATGATTACAGTAGTATAGTGACGCATTTGATTAGTCGTTAATTTTTGTATTGTGTGAATTATAATATTCTAGTCATCTCTAGTCAGATTTGAATACTCTCTAGTCTTTGTCAGTCATCTGATATTTTATTGTAATAAACTTTAAAATAACGTGCATTGTTTTATTTACACGTGATAATAGTTTGTTTTTATTCTTATTTTATGATGATTAGTGTACCCCCGTCAAAATTTGGCTACTACGAGACGATAGACTGTTGCCGCTTATAAAACAGAAGTTTTAGAGAGTCTGTATTTGGGCAAAGAAACTTGATGAAAACACCCAAGAACAAACAAGACTCCAAAGTCTGCAATCTTAATTATTTTCACAAAGAACTTTGACAAAGTCTGCAATTTATTTTGAGAATTTGCTAAGGTCAGTCATGTTATTTTGCTACATTATGAATGTCAGTAGTTTAGAATGCAAGACCACTCTCAAAAATGTAATGAATGGTTCTTTGACAATTCCTGCATTTAATTGAATGTCTTATTGAAATTAGTTTTTGTCCAGTGATTTTGAAATGATACCCGAACTAAGTTCTGGTTAAAACATAGGATATCATGTATTATCCTCATGTCAAGTGTTCCGTACCGAATACGTTCTGAGTGCTTATCGATGTGAATGGCACACGCTTCACCACGCTGCTATTGACAAAACAAAACTAACAACAATTTGTAGCTAACGGGGTATCTACATATTAATTAATACTATTAAGTTTTTGTACGACCAACATTAGGTTTTTAATTTAATATTTGGTTTTCGTATGATTTTCTTAAGGATAAACCTATAAACCCCCTTTAGCTTCAACATTATTGAGATTTGAAAAACACCTCTTCAAAATCTTTTGGTCTTGATTTGAAGTCTTTATAAGAAGTTGCTATTTCTGAATGTCACTATAACATCACGCGACTTCGGTACCGGGCACTTGAGTCCAGGCTGACCAGCTTCTTATCAATAGCTCCCTTAACGTCCCGTTTGCAGACTTGAGTTCGCATGTCATGCCAACATTGTTGTTATGAACTAATTTGAGTTTTTTTTTTCTTTTTATTGTTTTGTTGTTGTATTGTGCTCCTAACATGTAAGTCCATTGGAATGATCACATGGACTGTGTTACCCTTTGAAATGTTTAGTCGATATGAAGTCAAAAGTTTAGAAACAATTCACAATAGAAGTTATGGATTGGGTGAAGATTTGGATTATCTGCAAGTTCACGTTTTAGTTTGCGCATACTGTTACTGAAAGATCTTTACAGTTGGAATCTTGGTATTAAATAATAACGCCGCTAATGTTTATGTGCTGAAGTTAATTTTGTTACTGCGCTCATTCCGCTATGTAGCGGTTGCGCATAAATTTTAGCTTTATTCGTAATGAATGCCTACATTCATTTCCTCGAGTATGCGAACCCGTAATTTATGTTCTGGCTTTTATCCAAAACTATTGGTCCAGAGATGTATTTAATCGTGATTTGCTTCCACTGCCCACGTCAACAGATAGTGCATGTTGTTTTACATTTTAAACACTACAGGATGCACGTTTATTAATAATCTTATTATCTCGTGCACCTCATGAATTGTTACGTGCCAAAACAAGTGTTTTGCAAATAACAATTCATTCTTAAAAATCAATTCCTTTGCATGAAAGAAAATCCAAATCTTCTCTTTTAATGAACCATCAGAAACTTTTGGCTCCATATCGCTCTAGTGCGACAGAGTGATTTGCTAATCAAAGCGTGTGTTCTCAGGATGAATTATCTAACGATATAGAAACACTGCTAGAAGAGATAAGGGATGTACAAACGCGCTTAACGGACCTACCCGACGACAGCCTGGAAACCATGGAGGAAGGCCTCAGGGTAAGTGCTCACTGTATATACGCCATTGATCAAAAATAACAGACCCAAATTCCTACTGACGTAGTCGCTGGTAAATATAGATCCACTATCTCGTGATACATATTGGTTTAGAGTAGATTTCAAATAAATTTTCATTCAAAATTGACCGGATAGCTGCCTTATAAACAAAACTAGAATTTAGTTCGTTGACGATGAGTTACGAAGCTGTGCCATCAGCTGTTTATTTAGTCGTAGGTGGCGAGTGAAAGAACTAGGTTACTGTGACTCGAACAGATTCACTGTAATTTGTCACTATTTTCAGCTGTAAATATGACTAAGTAGGCTCGCGACAAGTTATTTTTGGGGCATGCAATGCAACGTTGATGTAGGAAATATACTACATAGTTTAAAAGCTGTGGTGTTCGTAAGTTTCTTTTGAAAACTTTGATATACCTAACTTGGTATGTTACTCAAATTACTGTCTGTTATCACAGTTCATTAGCGACGTGACTGATAGTTGCATACAAAGTCAACAAATAACTTGACAGTACTGTCATCTCCCGCTAAGGCGTGGCCTTGACAGTGAGCTAGTCCATATATTGTGATGTTTCACCAAATGATGTCACCTGTTACGACATACGGTTAATAATAATGTTAGTGTTTGGCTTCGACCACGGCTAGTAAGTGAACGAACGCAGTGCAGTCGATACGAATACGAATTATTCGAATGAAAATTATTTTACGATGGAATCGATTTAATCGATTGTTTTTCGTGAAGTGTTTTTTTTGTGGTTCAGTGGCTTTATTTTTGACAGGTTTGTGTTTGTTTGTTTACGTTTTTTATTTTGTTTGGTTATGGTTCTGTACTGGTACTTGAATATTCAACAGTAACTTGAAGTAATTATTAAATATTCAGTATTCTTATACTTTAAGTCTTAAAACATAATAATCTCAATTTACTTTATCTGAATGAAATAATTTGCAAAGAAATCAACATTTTTGAACCGGATCAATACATCAGACATACATTGATTTTATCCTTTTTTGGCTAAGATTTGTACAGTTGAAGAATAGATATGTAAAATCTTGTTACATATTTTCAAATCTACCAGAAGATTAAAATAAAAACTAGATCAGCAAAATAGATCGCAAAGTAAATAAAGTTGTTATAGACACAAACGACTAAATTGTGCATTGTAAGCGAATCTAGCACATCTATGTAATCTTTTTACATTGAAGGTTTACAATACAGTATCCGCAGTATATTTTCAATAGCTATTGAAGTCTATATCTATTAAATCAGTTTTTTAGAGCCTTGGGTTGGGTTAGTTATGGTCAGCCAGCCGGGTGAAACGACTCGGATACAATTAATGTGAAACCCGGCGACCATTCAAAATCAACTGAGCCTAACTAAATAACGATCACTGGGATTTATGCGTACCTGCAAAATCTGTTTGGATTCAGGCGATATGATAGTGAATACCTAGTACGATAGTTTCATAATGTATGGTGATAGCAACTTTGTGTTAATTACGTTGACACCTAGGTATTTCCATATTAATAAACCTGAGTGTGAACAGCAACATAGAGTAGGTATTAGTTATTTATATTACAAAGGTAAAAAGATTATTCCTCCTATTTACACATGATGCCGTCTTTTTGAAATTTGAAAGTCGAAATTGGTAAAAACACCCAAACACCCTAACGGCCCCTTCACACGGCAGTCCAGTTTTTTGCAGGATCCCGTTTGATCGCAAAAGATATTATATGCTAGTGTGAAGTTCACACGAGCAAACCGCATGCAGGATCCTGCAAAATGCTGTTCCTGTCGATTTGTGCGATTCGGTTTTGTCACTTGATACTGGATCGTTCGTCCAGTAAAAAGCGGGAATCCTGCAAAAACGGACGCTGTGTTCACACGTAGTTCAGTTTTGCAGGATACAGTAATATGCCGGTCCCGCAAAACTGGACTGCCGTGTGAAAGGGCTGTTACGGTGAGTTGCACCATTCTCAGTCGAATAGACGATTTGACCAAAGGCTGCAAGTACCTACACAGCTGGTTATGGTTTGGTTACCATCATAGTAAAATGGTGCAACCTACCCTTAGAAATTTAGGAAACCCGAATAAGTATTAGTATCTTTGCATCTTCTCACACCGCGAACAACTATGTCAGTGACTTCTTAAATAATGATTACGCTTGTTTACCTGCCCACGCAAGTTGTAAGAGCATAGTAAACGACAATATAATGTACTATCCTATTCTATTTTTATATTCAAGCTTAGGTACATTTTGTACGACATTGGCATTTAGGTAAAGTAAATATTTAGAGACCAATATTTGTTTCAACAATTTGTTGTGGAAATGGATATACAGTGGATGCTTATTGATACATTAGGTACTTCAGGAGCCTTATACAGTTTTGAACCAGCTTCTGACGGCAGTTTCACCCGCGTCCTGTGGGAACTAGGTACCTACGTACTGCAAGCACCGTGATAAAAAGTAACTCTTCAGGTTTTTAATATTAGCATAGATGACACTATATAGGACTATTTTCGTAATCCTTTGATGTTATATCCGTAAATAAATCCGTTCACTTCTAGTAGATATATTGGTGTATTAAGTAATACTAATGGGTTTTGAAGCGATTCCAAAAAGCTTTATCATCAGCTGTTTCGAGGCGTGACGCCATTGTTTCGATCATTTCCAAAACAGTATCACGATTAGTACTTGTTATCGTCTGATCAATGACATCACATAATTCTTTTGTAGCTCATTATTATTTTAAGAGGACACACATGGTCTTAAGTTCATATTTTTTTAATCTATAAAAATTGTGTGTGAACTCCATAATATTTAGACACACTGCAAACTTTTTAGAAGGCCGATAGTTTGTAAATCAGTATGATGTAGTACGGAAATTACAAAGATCAAGTATTTAGCCGATATTAGACTGACTGAAAAGTTTTATTGTAATCAAGACATACTCAAAAAAAAAAATTGCTAACCTTTGGGTCACCTGCCTGCCGTTAAGTGAAGTAATTGTTCTATTAGCTACAGGGAGCTGTAATATCTTTAATCTCCAAATTGCATCTCTATGAACGATATAGGTAATAATTACATAATGAACATTAAACCATCCCATAAGATGCGCGTTAAGATAATTTTAACCGGATCATTAAACTAATATGTTCCAATCGACCGGCGTCGCATAATATTTTACGAGATCCGTGCCTAAGTTATACAAATATGTTGAATGAATCATATTGTAAATAATTCTTACAATTCAATGATGAATGCATTTGACATTCAGGTGTCCTGGTCATGTTTACATTGATTTTCAGAAATAAGTGATGTGTTAAGTCGTAAATGACTTATTTATTTCTCGTGGTTTTTTTTTCCTTATAAGTAGGTACACCTTTTGCCCATCCTTTACGTTTGTAGGTAAAATAATAGTACATTCATAGATTTTGTGTCCTGTTCTTCAACCTTGTCAATTTTAATTAAAACTGGGTTAAACGTTGGTTTGTTCTCAAATAATAAGGATAAAACGAATACTTAATTGGAATCATTAATACTGGCTGCAGGTGCTATATAAATACATTTAGTGGCCGATATCCTTATTTGTATAAGGGTCAAAATACACGTTACAAGTACATACTTAACAACTTATGTCTGCCGACCCTAGAACTATAATATAATAAAGAGGAAAGCTTTTTGTTTGTATATACTCAAACTAAATTATTCTAAAGGCACCAAACGTACGGAATCGATTTCACTGTTGGAAAGCTACACTCTTCCCGAGTAACATAGGCTATATTTATACCGGTACGAGCAGTTATTTTTCCTTCGGGACGCGGGTGAAACCACGTGAAAACGACTAGTAATACATCAATTGTATCCACGTACGTGTTAATTTTTATTAGTCCATGACATAATAAGTATGACAAATAGCATACTTTCCAGCTAACATCACGTCTATAATTAGATTTTTTTTTCTCAGAAAATGGTGACAACATATTTATTTTCGGTTTATCTCTTTCAATTAGTGTGCGATGCATTTTATTTGAGATAATAGTGCGGTGAGTGTCACACCTTGCGCTCTTCGTTGCATATATTTTATTATTTAATTGGGTTCGTTTATTTCTTTATCTTATTTGTTTACCAAAAACAGTGGTAGATAAGTTGTCTTGTTTGTGGAGGACAAAGAAGCTTTGAACTGTCGTGTCCTTATTTAATTTTTACTCTTTGAATCTGCCTACCTATAATAGTCACTGCATTGAAGGTTACCATTTGGCTCCGTTAGTGTCATTTTGAAGTCATGAAACACATTTAGATTTTTACAGCTAGTGTGTATTTCGTCACTGCGTTTATCTTCAGAGTTAAACCCAGCAATAAAATTGTGTAACACATTTGTGTCTGAAAAACAACGTTGTTGTTCTTTCTGTCTTATTACTGTCCTTAATCTATATTCTTCTTCTATTTGAAACTTCTGTCAAGTTTAAGCTTTATCTTCTTTTACCTGGATTCTTATCTATGGCTAATATTTCTGTACTTCAGCCTATCGTTACTCAGTACATGAAAATACTTTCGTAACTTTTCCTCGAAATATAGTCAAGCTACAAACAAAACTTACCGGTCACTCCAAAAATTTCAGGAGGGCATCACAATTCTAGTCAAGTGCGAAGAAGCGGCAGAGATCTTGGAGACGAAGATCATGGAGTACCGGCAGGAGCAGGAGGTGCAGTCGCTGCTCAAGGAGCTGGTCGTCATGAAGGTCAGGATCAGCAAACTGCTGACGCAGGCCCGGGACGGCATCAACATCATCCAGGTAAGAAAGGTAAAGCCTTCCACTTTCTTACGCAGGAACTAATTGGTTTGCTCACTTTATACTAACTAGCGTCTAGCGGTTTCACCCGCATCGCGTGGGAACCTCTGCATGAACCCGTATAAAAAGTAGCCTATAGCCTTCCTCGATAAATGGGCTATCTAACACTAAAAGATTTTTTGAAATTCGGACAGTCTGAGATTAGCGCATTCAAACAAACTCTTCAGCTTTATAATATTAACATAGATATAATGTTAAACTAGATATTTATTTTAGTATTTGTGTATCCTAGACCGTTAGCATATGTGAGATATTTGTTAATCAACACATGGTGCTAGGGAAAATCCTAGTGTTTATATCTGTTTGATTACAATATTGTATCATTATTTAGAGAACTAAAACTAACTTCAACATGTTCAAAGATATATTGTTTGGCATGCTTCATATACATGATTATTCAGTGTATTTCTATTTATACAATTCAGCTAACCTTTTTAAATTATGTTTTCAGGACGCCAAAGTGGAGGTGGCTCGCCAGGCGAAGGAGGTTGAAGAGCAGAAAGAGAAAATCGCTAAACTGGACAAGTGGCTGGAGACCATCAACAATGGACTCAAGGAAACCACCGTGCAGTCAGAAGTTCTCACAGAGGAAGATATTATTAGATATATTGAAGTTTACGAGCGCTACATCAGGGAGTACGAGGAGTATGAGATTATACTGAAGTCAATAACTGTGATAAGTCAAGATGAATCTAGTCAGTCATTAAGGGCGAAGTTGAATGCTACACAGAAAGCGTTAGAGGAAACGAAACATCTAGTCATTATAGAGATAGAGAGGTTAAGACAGGTGCTGCTGCAGATGAGATTAGTACCAGAAGCTGTCGAGGAGGACATCACGCAGACTGACAGGACAATCGACTCAACATCGATGCCTGAAGAAGTCGTGTCGCCGAGAGAAATCGTCAAAGAAAAAGAACCATCAGAGAAAGCACCATCGGTTAAACAGCCGTCCGTCGAAGAAAGTGTGAAAGTTACAGTACAGGAAAGCAAACCTAGTCACGAGAAGCCTGAACCAATTCAGGTTGTCAAAGAAACTGTGGCAATGGAAACACAGACCGGCAAGAGTCTCATGTCAGAACCTCCATCCGTGTCTGACAAATCTGTGATCTGCCAACCAGAGGCGATTGTGACGCATGACGTGTCCATCACGTGCGCTCCTCCCATGGAAATGGCAGTACAAACTAGTGAACCACACTCTGAAACTAAAGAAATCCTAGAAAACATCCAAGTCAGACAGACAATTTCTGACGGTCATGAGACTATTGAAATTGCCAGTAGACCTGTGATTAGAGAGCAGAAACTTGATGAGAAATCTCTTCTGGTTGATGCTAATTATAGGGATGATAACTTAAGAAAAGATTCTCAACTTAATATTACTCATAGTCTGCCACAGTCCTTCGAGACAGTAATGACGGAACCCGATGAAACGACCACAGAAGTTGTAGTCGACGCTGATGGTACTAGGAGAATTATTGTGAAGAAGGTCCGAAAGACCTTAGTCACACGGCAGCAGGTAGTTCATAGCCAACAACGTGAATCTCATATACTATCAAGTGACCTCCCACTAGACCAGGCTTACTCCCAAATAGTTATTCATGATGAGAAAGCTGGAACATCTACAACGTTGGATGATGGTGGAGTACAACACATGGAATACCAGACTTTCGGTGGTCAGGTGATAACTAGCTTACCTGGAGGAGAAGTAACGATCCAAGAATTCACATCTAAACCAGACATGATGATAACCATGGAGAAGGATATGAACCCAGAGCAGATACTATTGCTAGCCGAGGGTCAAGAGCTACCGCAAGTGCAGACCTCTACATCAAGTGTAACGGCAGTCGTTCAACAAGTCACAAAGAGAATAGTCAAAACTCGTAGGCGTATTATACGTCGCGTGGTTATTATTGACGGCAAAGAACACGTTACCGAAGAAATTATTGAAGAACCTGATAATGTAGAAGTCGTAGAAGAACAGATTCCAAGGGTTTCTATTAACGTCAGGGAGAGAGGAGACGTACCAACAACTGGGGAAGAAAATAATGACGATGGTGGAGGCGATCACCCTGCCCTACCCCCTCGCAAAGATGATGAGTCTTCTCGTGGTGATAAACCAAGAGATGACAAGCCATCCGGAGATAAGCCTGACGATGATAATGTTGAGAGAAAACCTAAAGGTGAAGAACAAACACAGCAAGTAGATGAACCAATTGAGCTTACCCAGGCTCAACAACTAGAGAAAATGATGCAAGACTTCATACAAAAGGAAAGCAGCAGTCAGCGTAAGCATGTTACAAAAACTACAACCACACGTTCCTCCCAAGAACGAGAAGGCACTCCAGTAAAAACAGTGACCGTGTCAGAATCTTTTGAAATTCTGCCAGGCGATGAAATGCATATAACACAAGAACCTGATGAAACTACTTACACTGTACAAGAACCTCACGAAGGCCAGACTACATTTATAACTCATGGAACGCAGCATTCAACCTTTGAATCTTCTTCAACCAATGTGGCTACTGTCGTACAGAAGGTCACTAGAAAGATTACAAGAACACGAAAACGTATTATCAAGCACATACAAATTATAGATGGCAAAGAACACGTTACTGAAGAGGTAATTGAAGAACCAGATGATGTTGAAATCATTGAAGAGGAACCTAGCGTGTCACACAGCATACAAACTGAAGGTGTTAAAACAAAACGCATTAAAATCATCAAACAAGTGCAGATAATAGATGGTAAAGAACATGTAACTGAACAAATCGTTGAAGAACCAGATGATGAATACATTCCTGATTCGACTATTACTACTGAAATTGACGTATCTTTAAGCAAACCTGATGTTTTGGAAGTTATTCAAGAAGATGAGAAAGTAGATCACCCAATTACTAGGTTATCTACCGTTACTGTAGTGCCGTCATCTAAAGACACAACCATCGTAGATGTGACTAAGAGCTTTATCGGCACAGAAATGGTCCATTCAGTGCCTTCAGATTTGGAAGAACCGAGTGATAAACCTGATTCATCCATCAAAATCGTTAAAGAAGTTTTGAAGATTAGTGAGCCTAAAACTACTACCACGGTTACATCTGAAGAACCGGATGTAATCAAAACAACTACAGTAACTAAACATTCCACAACTGAAGTTACTACAGTGACTTCTACTGATCAACAAAAGACAAGTTTGATAGATGCTACCAAGAGTTTGCTTGGAAGTGAAATCGAACATTCATTCTTACCTCAAGATATTTCAAAGAAACCTAAAGATGACAAAACACCAATTGAAGAAGTCGAATTCATTAAATCCGGAAGCCCAGATGCAACAGTGGTCACTAAAACGGTTATTGTAACTGGACCAACGGAACAATCTAAGACGGTCACAACCATTACTACGCCTGAGAAATCAGGTCCCGTAGTCACACAAAAAGAAACTGTTACGGTAGTAGGCTCTACTGAAATAATACCTTCCACAAAACCGATTGAAGAAGAAAAAGCTCCAGTACGTAAACAAGTCTCGCAAGACAAGACTCAGGAGCCAGATACGGTAATGCAAAAGATTCAAGAAACTGTCCAATCTACTGAACCTGAAATTTCAGTTACCACGAAAACGACAAAAACAACTAAAGTAACTGAAGTAGCCACTGAAAAACCAATTGTTATTGAAACCGTAACTAAAACAAAAGTTACTGAGGTTCCTGAAACAAATGGCTTTAAAGATACGAGTCTCATTGATGTAACTAAGAGCTTGATTGGCAGTGAAACGGACCATTCTGCTGTTCCTAAAATACCAGCATCACCTGTTAAGGCACTGAAAGATGTTAAACAGGTTGTGGAGAAAGAACCTGAAGCTCCTAAGGAACCAGAGTCACTGAAGTCATTTGATGAGAAACTGCCTAAGGACGATGAGCTAAAGCCCAAAGTAACGGTAGAAATGAAGTTGACGGAAGAACGTTTGCCTGCCAAGGAACAAGCAACAGAAATCATTGAAACAACAGTTCAGTCACAAAAGGATACATCTCTACATGATATCACAAAGAGCTTCCTTGGAACTGAAATCGACCATTCTACGATTCACAAACCTGTAGAAAAACCTCAAAAACCGGATGTCATTCCTGAAAAACCGAAAACAGATGAGCCATCTAAACGTGAAGAGACAGTATCTATTGATGGTGGTAAAGCAGTCACCACTGTTACTACAACAACAACAAGTGTGCAAGAGTCAGTAGTTTCCAAAGCACCTGAAACTGTCAAAATCGTTAAAGAAACTATTGAAGTTGAACCTCAACCTATTAGCGTAACTGAGGAAATTGTGGTACCTACACCCGAGTTGGCTCAAGCTGTAGAAGTAACTCCTGTGACTCCTGCCAGTCAACCAGATGAGCCTAAGGATAACGGTCTCGTTGATCTTACAAAGAGCTTTATTGGCAGCGAGATGGACCATACAGTAGTGTCCAAAATACCTGCTGTACCCATTAAAAGAGAATTTTCACTTAAAATGGCTGTTGAAGCTATGGAAGAACCTAAAGTGCCTGAAACTGTAACGCCTGTTAAAGAAGCGGTAGCTCCAGAAACTGTCACCACAACCAAAGTAACAGAAACAATTGAAAAGTCCATCACACCTGAATCTGTAAAGCCAGATATTCCTGTGGAGGATAAGAAAATTGAAGAAACGGCTAAACTTCCCGAAGAACCAATTAAACCAGAACTGAAACCAGCAGATGTTAGTGTAGAGTTGGTCACCAAAGAAATTACTGAACAAACTGGTGTGACGCAATTCAACATTTCTGAATTCACTAAAGAATTCATAGACAAGGAGAGCATTCAACACGAAAGTATTCCAGCTTCTGCCAAGCCTGAAGAAAAACCTTCAGATAAACCACTGACTGATATTCCAAAAGACGTTTCTGAGACTAGTATCAAAGAAGTTACTGAAGTGTCTGTTGGTACTGTTACAGAACCAGAGCCAAAACAACCTAATGATAAATCATCGTCAGTATACATCTCTATTAAAGAACAACCAATCCCGGAACCGAAGGAACCTTCAGTTGCAAAGGATATTAAACCTCTAGAACCAGTTGTACAAGAACCTGAACAAATTCAACAACAGCCTATTCCAGTGGCTAAGGAGGATACACCTAAATCTATTGAAGATGGTTTCCTGCAAACTGAGACTACCACACCACAAATTGGCATTGTTGAACTGACTAAAGAACTTATTATCAAAGAAGGAACCGAAAAATATGAACAAGTTCCTGAAACTATTAAGACTGACATTGAGCTGGTCGTGAGTCAAGTTACGACTGAGAAAGCACCAACGCAGTCTACGGTAGAAGTGGAACCGTTGAAGGTAGGAACAGTTATTTCGGAATCTGATGTGACTGAAACTCCTGTGGCACCCGAAACGTCTTATATCAGACAGTTTGAGCCCCAAGTCCAAGGTTCATCTGACAGTGTGAACAAACTCTTGATGACATTTGGCCAGCCTGAGACACAAGATGTTCCTTCACAAACAACTGAATTCGTTGGTCCTTCTCAACCAACGATAAGCAAACCTGATACTAAATATGATGTGACCATGTTACTGCAGTCTGAACGCCAAGACACCGACCTGCGAGGATTCAAACCTGATACTCAAGTTACACAACCCGAAAAGCCGGAGCAGACAGTAGATATATCTCTGTCTTTGACTAAATCCCGAGAGCCTAAGAAGGTTGAACCTAAAGTACAATATGATTTGAAGGTCGCAGATTTCGAAGCTGAGCCGATCGTTGTCAAGAAAGACATTGAAGTGGTTCTGCCAAGCGAAGTTAAGATCACGAAAGAACATGTCAAAGTTCCTGTTGCTGATGTTGTTGCAGAACAACCTCGAAAAGAAATCACACCGCCAGAATCAGTCAAAGAACATAAGAAGAGTAGAAAGAAGAAAAAGCATAAGGCAGGTTCAACAACGAGTGAGTCTACAGAAATTGAAACAGACAAGAGCATTGCGGGTACTGATAGTTCATCTCTCAGTCACTATGTGGAACTTCCGACTTCACCACCACGTGAATCTCCTACACCAACAGAAGAGGTACTTGAGACAGTTGTACAAGAAACAATTCCTGAACCGGTAAAAGAACCGTCACCAGTCGTTAAAACCGCATCACCTGAACCTATTGTAGTACCTGAAGTTGTTGTACCTGAAGAACCAAAAGTTGAAACACCAATAGAACAAATTATTGAAGAACCACAGATACCTGTAATCGAAGACTCGTATGTTGAATCTGAGTCTCTGACCATATCAGAAGAACGAGGATATGAGGCTGAAGATATTTCTTTGGGTCCAGTTGCAACACCTGACAAAAAGAAGAAACATAAGAAACGAAAGCCTCATGGGGTTAGTGAGGAAACTGCTTACCCTGTTATCACTACAACTGAGACTGATGATACAACTGTGACCACACCAGTTGAAATGCAGGAACCTTCTAAAAAGAAAGATAAGAAACGTAAGAGGAAAACACCCGCTGAACCAGTGAAGTCTCCTTCAGAACCTGATCTAGAACCAGAACCGATTGTGGAACCAGTGCCTGAAGTGAAACCTGAAAGTCCTAAACAAGGAACTGAAGTAGAAGCTACTTCACCTAAAGAAGAATCCTACCATACAATAAGCGAAACTTCAGACATCACCACGGTCAAGATCGTTGAAGAATGCGTCCAAAGCAGTCCTGAGACGGCTGAAAGGGAAGTAGGAACTATTCTTAAATTCCCAGTTCCAGTTGTTGAAGAAATCGTCACCCAGGAATATTCTATTCAAACGTCACCTGAGGAAACCGAGCCTATCGAGGAGATATCCCGACCTGAAACGTCTGACATTGAACTGCAAACAACGCCAACATCTATGAGCGAAGTCATTACACAAACCACACCGGTAGAAGATAAAGAAGCTCACACACAAACTATTGAAGAAGTCACTACTGTTGTGGAAAAGATAATGTCTGACACAGAAATACAAACCAGTAGGTCAGAAACTCCCGAAAAAATTGTACAACTCGAAGCCACGACTCAGGTTATTCCTCATGATATCAGCACGCCTGAAGAGAAGTTCTCACAGACCTCTCCGGTTGTTGAGGAACCTGTTGTTGTACCAGAGAAATCAATAACACCTGAGGTTATTACAGAATCAAGGGAAATGCAGACTTCACCCTTACCTGTTGTACAGAAAGATGAGAAGAGTACTGAAGTCCTTGTCGAAACCACTGAATCGGATATTCAGACTGTTCAACGAGAAATCACAGAACAAGGAACATCAACTACTCCTGTTAAAGAGAAAGAGTTGACCGAGATGGGAATGCAAACGCCTGAAGTTCCTCTTGTTAGTGCTTTCACTCAGTCTGATGTACCAGAGCCTGTTAAAGAAGTGAAGCCGATTGAAATCCCAGATGTACCTTCACTGCCTTCACTTGAGATCAAGAAGGAAGTCATCACAGTTGACAGCACACAGCAAACGACTCCAAGAGAAGAAGTGGTTGCTCCTAAACTGGAAGTTAAGGAGGAGGTTGTTACTGTTGAAACATCACAGCAGACCTCTCCGAGAGAACCAGAGCCGGTAGTACAAGAAGTTCCAGTAGTCCCAGAAGTACCAAAAGTACCATCACCTCCTGTGGAACAGGCACCGGAACCTGAGCCAACACCAGTCGTTGAACCAGTCATTGAACCTGTTGTTGAACCAAAGAAGGAAATTATTACTATGGACAGCACACAACAAACTTCTCCGAGATGGCCACCTGTTGTAGCAGCGGCTCCAGAGCCAGTCCCGGTACTAGACCTGGAAAGGAGAGAAGTCGTTACAATTGACAGCACTCAACAAACATCACCTAGAGTTTATTCTGAAGACTCCATTTCTACATCTACGGATGAGCCATACGAAGTCCATCTTAGAGCTCAGATCTCCATTCCTCAAGCCACAACTGACTTCATCGAGAGTGAACGCTCATTCGAAGAACCTCCGCAATCAATTTTGGGTGACAAATACAAACAGAGGAAACGGAAATCCAAGAAGAAAACAGAGTCTCCTCTTGTGCAATCACCGGAAAGTCTGTCAGATCCAATCAACACAGAACTTTCTTTATCTATGACACCGACAAGTGAAGATATGTCACTCAAGGATGCTTCTTCGATAGATGAAGGCATCTCTCAGTTGGTTAGCCCGATGATGCTTAAGCAGCCTCAACACAAGTTGACTTATTCTGACGTTGTGCAAAGATCTAAATCCAAGTCTCCATCACCAAGCAAAACTATCATCCCTCAGAAATCAGAAAAGGCTCGACTACTAGACGCTCTTGAAAAGAGAACTCAATCAGTAACAGAACCGCAAAAGACCGTACCTGACGATTCCATGACCGTTGCGTTATTAGAGCCCTCAGTTGAGAAATCATACAATCTTGTCGTCAACAAAGAATTAGATGAATTGAAGAATTCTATAGAAAGCAATGATCCAGTTCGTACAGAAAGAAGTGTTATTATAGTAATTGAAACTATTTCAATATGGCTAGAAGAAATTCAGTACAAGATCCAAAGACAGACCGTCAGCGGCGTCAAGCCGACAGAGGAAGCTGAGCGTCTGAAGTCACTCAAGAAGCACGTGCAAGATTTGAAGACCATCATTGAAGTGACTGAAGTGAATGAGGAGATTATTACTTTGATCGAAACATTAACGCGTCAAGTGAACGCGGTTAATACTTTGAACAGTCAAAGCTCGGACAGAGTAAAACAAGTGGAACGCGAATGGATTAAGTTTTTGGAAGACACAGACAAACTGAGTGACTCCGTAGAAGCAGTCAAGAGTACACTTGACGATATTATACTTTCGGAAATACCAACGCAACAGAAATTGGACAAGTTAGACAAAATTGAAACGGATAACTTGGACAATATTGTAAATGTCAGGAAAATGTTCAAGAGATGTCGCAGTTTAGTCGAAGCGAACCCTAAGAGGGAGTGCCCATCTAAATTATACAATGCCGATGATGACACTAAACAAGTAGAGAACACCATCAACACTGAAAGAGACAGACTGTTACAGCTAGCGTCTCTCGCAGAAGAATATGAACAAACTTTACAAGACTTCGGACAGATTACTGATGTCGCAGAAGCTTTGCTTGATGGCAAGATCATCGTATCAGACTTAGACCATTTGCATGAGGAAATTCAAAAGCACAGGAAATTCTTCGTAAACCTGAGCCATTGCAGAGCTATCCTCGAATCTCTGGAAGATAACCTAGACAGTGAAACCAGAGCAAAGTTCTCATCCTTGCATAATTCACTGCACGACCGAGCTACAGTTATCATCGACAGGGCTGCGAGTCGAGCTCAACAAATGACCCTTGCAGCGTCCAGATGGTCGCTTCTTCAACACGGTATGAAGGAGGAACAGCAATGGCTCGTAGTTGCTCAGCAGAGAGTCCCAGACCTGAGCAACGTTACATCAAGAGATCACGAACAGTACATCAATCTCTATCAGTCCATTAGCTTGGATGTCTCTCATCACTACGCCAAGATGCTGCGTTTGTTGTCCATTACTGAAAGTCTACAGAACTTGATAGTATGTTCCGGTTTAGAAACGGAGTGTTCTGTAGCGCTTGACACGTTACTGAAATTACAGGAAGACGTAGACTCGAGGCTGACAAGACTGACAGCTTTCAAAGAAAACTGGATGACATACGACCTGCTCATCGATAGGATTGAAGGATGGATGAAGATTGCCAACAGAGAGCTGGAGTTCATTACTCCAGAAAACATTACAACAACTGGCAACCTCAGAAGGTTCTGGGAACTTAAGGCTCAACATGAAGTCCACAATAACTTGAAGAATGAATCAGGAGTGCAATTCGAAAAGGCTCTGGAAATCTTACCAGTCTCTGACGAAATGGTGCAACGTCAATTCTTCTCCAAGATTGAAGACAAATGGAGTGACTTAGCGTCGAAGATCGACAACATTCACTCAAGTGCTATTCAGAACATCTCAGACCGTGATGTGTCCTCGGGAGAGAAGCTTAACATTCTGGAAGAAGAACTAAGAGAACTTCGCGCTTCGTTGGAAAGCCTTAAAGGCGTGATCAAGAGCGAAGATGAACTGAATCTGTACATTGAAAGACTGCAAGTCATGACTGGACGCATCGATAGGATACAGAACGAATTAGGAAGACTGAGCTTGCTGCCCACTGCTGAATCAGAGCGCCTCGGTGCTTTGTTGACGCAGTCGGGCATTCTGAACGATCAGATATCTGAGGAGTTGGAGCGCAGCATGTTGTTGAAGGAGAAGATAGTACAGGTGCAGGTTGGAATTCAAAGATGCCAGAAGAGTCAGCGACGAGCTCGGTTGACGCTTGAAGAGTGTGAAGCTGCGGAAAGACTGGGAAGTGATGTGGTGGAGAGGGCTTCGGAGAACTGTGATAAGCTGATAGAAGAGCTGGCGTCTCAGTGGCGGGACATCCTGGCGCTGCGGCAGTCGCTGCACACGCTGCCGACCAGTCTGCGTGTCGTCGTGTCGCCCACGGGTGTCGAGAAAGACATCTCTGCTTTGCAGGTAATATTCATGTCTTTATAGAACAAAAAACTCATTGGTATAAAATATCCTCACTCATTTTATCTTAAAACTTACAGAATTCAAATCAGTTACAATCATGTACTTTACTGTATGAGGTACATTACATAGTATAGTACTGTATCAATTGTGTAGCATAGTATCAACCCATCTATTTACCTCTAATAACCGTTCATACATGGATACTCAAAACTATCAAATGTCGCACATTACATGTCATTTACTTCACAATATTACTCATACTTCTACAAACATTTTAAAACCAAAATAAGCTAATTCAGCCCAGCCATCTCAAGTTTTAATGGGATCAACGAACAGCAATTCATTTTCATATATTACCTTGTCCAGGAAACCCACGCCGAGCTAGAAGCAGCTTGCAGCGACCTCAGCAGCCGCCTCCGCTTCAAGCTGTATCTGTGGCGACGCTTCGAGAGACAATTGGAGTTGGTGCAGGGAGCCGTGAGAGAAGCTGACTACATGGTGGAACTCCTCACCGTGCAGGGACAAGTGGACTATGATAGGCTGCTGAAGGCCACTGAGAAACTTGAGGTTAGTTCTGTTTTCTTGTCATTCCTTTAAATATATGGAGCAGCTAGATTGTGGTATTGAAAAATCATTTTAATCATAACAATCTCTCCTTAATTTATGTCATAAACAACTTCAAAGGTTCAGATACGGCTTTTGTAGGTATTCATATTCACATTGAAATAAATAAAATTATTTATTTATTATTAATTATATTTATTGCTGAACACTATTTACTTACAATGGCAGCTGTCGTACGTATTTACAAATCAATAACCACCCTACCTTCTCCACCAGACCCTGAGCGAGTCTCTCTCGCGTCGCAGCGGCGAGCTGGTCGGCGAGCTGACAGCCGCCGCCGAGCCGCTCGAAGCTTCCACCGAACCGTCCGTGGCCGCCAGCCTGCGCAGAGAGCTGGACGACGCCGCCGCTGCCTACGAACACACCTGCACTAACCTCAACCAGCTGTGTGACAAGTAAGTTTTATGATAACCTTCAAAATAGATAGGAGGAAATATTGAAAAGAGGAATAGCAATAGCAGTATTTAAATTTTAAAATTGAAAAGTAGGTGATGTGTGAATTGCTATAGAATTTTAACAGGCGCTAACTCTTTCTAAATTGTTATTCGTGCATTGCCCCTTCTTATGTAATCGTTTAAACTGGTAGTTCTCAAATGTTTGCTGTTGCGCGTTTACGCGACCAAAAGGACCGAGCAGAAAATTCGCTAGCGTGTAAACGTTGTTCCGCTTATACCTCAAGGTTTATGAAGTGTAATTATAATTTCTTTCCCCCAAGGTACCACAAAGCAGTAGAACTCTGGAAGCGTTACCGCGACGCGGCGGCCGCCGTGCGCGCGTTCGCCGACTTCCAGGAACAGCGCATACACGCGCTACGGCCTGACGACGCGCCCAACACTGCACAAGTGAGTACATGACTTTATATTTACAGGACAGTTAGGCCTGAAATACACGGCCCGCTTGAAGCAGTCAAGCTGTCGACCGCCGGAATCAGTTGCAATTGCTCGAGCGGTTCGTCCATAGAACTCTGCAGTTCACTGTGCAATCGACAGCTTGAAGCTTTCGCCCCTGACTGCTTCGAGCGGTCCGTGTATTGCCAGCCTAAGACAAAATGTTTTTTCTACAATCTTAAATCTACCATTTACCATAGAAATATACGGGAATGGATTTTCAGGATTCGTTATGACCACGTGATTATTTACCATAGAGTAGATTATGTGTTGGATTTGTTTTAGGACTTATGTGTATAGCAGAAATAATCTAGGTTTCGGGTATTACTAGAACTTACGTCATGGTCACTTGTGCTGCAAGTTCTGGTTTTGAAATTAGAAAATTAGATCGAAATATATGTAAGAATGCGGTAAAGTTAAGAGTATTTGCAAATAACCAATCTCATAAACGTAAAAGGTGATTATATTAAAAGTAGGCTTTTATTCGTAGGCATATAGTATTAGCTATTTAAAGTAGCGTATATTGCAATACTACAATATTATAATACTGAATTGTGTATCAACATCCACACCACAGTAGTTCTAAAATAAGAGTTTTTCGAAATAATAAAAAATTTCAAATAAGTCAACGTAAAGAGTACTTAGTTCAATACTTCTCGCAACTCATTAAGCTAATAACTCTTCAAGCAAACAAACCTTCTATTTGCCAACTAGTAGTTAAATAAAACTGCCCATCCCAGATCAATACAGTAACTGCGGTTAACCGTGACTCACGCTAACTGACCGCGCCTAACTTAATGGATTACAGGTCGATGGCCGAACGTTTCAGAACTGAAATATTATCACGCCATTCCTTGAAAGGACATATAGATGTCATATGGGTATTTAACACGCTGCATTCTAGTAAAGTTGTGTAAAATATGGCTGTTTTCAGGACCAATTTGCACGATATTTTTTGCAAAAGTTCTAGAGATTTTGTTGTTTGAATTCGGGGTGTAAACTTTAGTTTTGACTACAATGGTAAACGGTATTAAAGGTGTATCTTATAAAAATCTGACGAGCAGCCGTTTTTGTGTTATTAAATCTTAACACAAAAGTTAAGTATCACCAAAATAAATGATTGATGAACAGTTCCGATTATTTCTACAAGTAGTATAGGGCACTAAGTAATTACTAAACTTATTTGCAACATTTACAAAATATTTTTCTTCCTGTATCAGCACTTAGAATTTCTTTCAAACACGGATAAGTGAGGCCATATAACGTGACTGAACTATCGTCCAAAAAAACGCACACTCAACATGAAGGCTTATTTGTGGAATAGACGTCAATCTACATTTTTTTTTGCGCTCGAGTGTACAATTAGTTAGTGGGCGTGGTGTAGCGTCCGTTTTTTGTTTACACTTAGGGGTCTATGTACTGAGCAAAATCTTCTTCAATAATTGAAAAGTCGGATGTATGTATTAGAAATATTACAAGTAATCTGAAGCGTTTGTTAAATATCGTTTTTGTGGCCAGACGTTATCAAAACTTATGTTGCTGAAAAAGCAAATAAGAAAAAAACAAAATCTAGATTTACTTTAGCAATGTTAGTACGTAATCAGATTGTTAGTTCAAATTAAAACAGCTGCAGTACCTAACATTATTTACGTAATTCACTTTTATTCTCTCAAGGATACTTTGCAGACTTTTTCATTCATTGGATTATGATACTAATCTTACAGTCTATACGATCTCAATATAAAGCAAATATTAAACAGACTACAAGACATTACGTTTTAGTTTCGCGTATAAATACTTAAAAATCGCAAATAAATTCTACTTCATCATCATCTCCCGAGCCTTTTCCCAACTATGTTGGGGTCGGCTTCCAGTCTAACAGGACGCAGCTAAGTACCTACCAGTGTTAATGAGAAATAAATTCTAATTAATTTATTTTATATTCTATCGATATTCATTTCGCACATTACGTCTATCTATAGTGATGGGGTGTACGACCGATCGCACTTGCGGCGCATATCGATAATTGTCACTTCTGCCAAATATGACAGCGATTTATCGCGAGCGGCGGCGGTGATGTCATTCAGTCAGTCACGCTTTGACATTGAATGTGCAGTCTGATAGTCATGTGTGATAGTGCATCCGTTTTGTTATTGCTGTGATATATATAACATTGCTAAGTCCAAATTAGGTGGTTTTCATTATTTTATTTTGTCGATGTTTTTATTGTTTTTTTTTTTTTGCAATATATTTAAATGGTTTACTATGTGATTGAAAACTAATTTTTTTTGGTAAATAAAAAACTAAAATTCCTTGCTACGTATATGTGTGTAGGTATATTTGTGCTGGGAAGAAGTAATATAACAAACTCTATGTTATGTTTAAAGTCATCAAGTACCTAAACAAATACATATGTATAATAATACATTTAATGAATTCTGGGAAAGTGACGACGCGGTCTATCACATACTTACCTACATAATAATAATGACCGGGGTTCACACGGGATGTATTGTAACAACATCAACATAAATATCAACTTCATAATCACTTGTTCCAAAAATGACCGATAAAAAATACTAGGAAAATAAAAAAATGTTTTTCTTTCATGAAACAGTTAAAAAATGATTTGTTTTATTTTTCAAAAAATATACCATATCGTAACTTTATAATGTAGGGAATTAAGTGCCATTAAGTTTTTTTTTTTTTAATTAGGTACTTACACGCGAAAGATCAAAAACATTTAGGTATAACATTTTTATGAAAAACCAAAACCTTCCTGAAACAAAACTACGCTGAAAACCGCGTAACAAAAGGGTTCTTACAAACGCGAGATTATCGGGCACAAACACACCACCATAATAAACTGAGATTCTCGTTTTTTAAGTCGATTAAAAATACATTCCTTAAATTACCTACTATCAAACATTTCTCATATCTAACTTATAAGTTATGTAAAAACCAAGACATCTCAAAACTCCGTAGTTTCATTGTTCTGTAATCAAAATGCGTGAACGAGCGGTGCTTGAACCGCTTAAATTGTGTGAAACAGTTAGCCAAACCGTCAGACATTTTGCCAAAATATTTTAGCTCTAGACCGTTTTATATGATGTAATAAAATACAGCTTAAAACAGTACCGAAATATAGTAAATAATATTGTTTTTTCTACTTTATACCTACTATAATTAATTTTGACGAAAACAGAAAATAAATTATTTCACAACTGTTATTTTATCGTGATTTATTCATTAGTCTTGCAGTTATAATTATTATCATAGCTGTTTTAAATCCTGTATAAACGGCTTTTATCTTTATTTTAATATCTAATTCGGGTAGTTTATTAGTCGCGTGATAAAAACAAATCTAGCGATGCCTAATTTATTGGAAGCACTCCAAAGTTTCAGGCTGAAGTAACTTTATAACAAGTCTGATAGAAACCTGAAAAACTTTACATGTAAAATTCAGAAAATAGAAAATGTGAAAAAACAATTTCTAAACAAAATTCGGTGGAATCCAGTTATTTTAATGAGGTATAATGTAGCACTTCGTATTGCAAAAACATAAGATAAGACGACTTAATGAAGTGAAACTTTATGAACAGTCACAATAAAAGTGCGCTGATAACGCGAATGATAATATGGCCAGCCAACCGCCAGTCGCCTCGCGGACGTCCAACTCGCGGGACGTCTGCCAAACAAACGAACAAACTCGAAACATTACTCGAATAATCGAATATATTTAATACGAAGTGTCAAATCGATAACCACCAAGGTCACACACGCCGCGTGAAACAATGCTCAAGTTGTTGACTATGCATTATTTCATTTGATAATTAGGCGATAAAAGCAGCAACTGCATACAATGTCGACCTTGGGACGCGGCCGTGACTCCATTGTAAGCGATGTTCCAAATTTGTAAAATTTGAATTCCGCATTCGAATTGAATCAACGGTGATGCCACTGCTACCATAGAGCCTAAAAAAAGCGGGAATCGTATATTTATTTGCTGAAATAAATATTAACGAACCAAAACAAATATTTAAGCAACTAATTAGGTTAAACTTACCCTCAAATGTAAATAAAGTGATTAACGGCATATTTATTTAAATTACGAGCTTAACGTCTACAATCGATTTTTAATTAGTGTTTTAAATTATTAGTGAGTGTATAAATACAGTACCTATGTATTGAATATATTGACGTTTTTATAGTTAAGTGTATTTAAAGAATTAGTGCAATGCGAAATGATTGAGTGCCATGATATTGTCAATAGTGAGATATAGTCGTGTTGTTGTGAAGTGATAACGAATATGTGTCACGGGATCACGGTGTGATTTATTCACAAAGATGTCACTTCAGGAGGTAATCATCAATCATTTTTTATTAATACTCGCTATATTATTATTTATAAGTTGTACTCTAAAGTCTTTCGGTGTAATCTAATCAGATAAAAGATTTACATTATTTAGTACATTTATCGTCATCTTGCGTGCCCCAATTCATATTGAGGCGCGCGATCAACATTTTAACATGCCTATCATTCGTCTCTTCTTCTACCCTCAATGTCATAATGCAAACTTTTTACTCTTTCCTCACAGCTGAAAAATATTCCAAGCTCAATAATATATGAAAAGTATGTGCCAAAATTAAATATTATCGATATCTCTGAAACATGACGTTACAACCCTAACTTATATTTAGTTACTGTTCGAAAAAAAAACAACAATTTTAAAATTCGAATCAGAATAGATGATTTATTGTTGTTTATAGCAAAGGTTCTAGCGTCATACAGTCTAGTCTACAAATTAAATATTTAACAGCAAGCAGGTTTTATAGCTAGTATGAATATCTTCAGTTAAATGCAAAGTTCATTGTAATCTGTGCAAATAGCAGCCGGTGAGATCATCGCACGATCAAGCCAGAGGAAATACGCGACGAAAATATTAGCTGCTAATATTTCTAATATAATTTTCAGTCTAAAAATAATATAACTACGTACTAGAGTATGAGAATAACAGGATAACTGCGGATGTAGAACTATTAAGGGAACGATAGTTCCGCCGTGCATAGAGGGAGATGACCTATTTGGGAGCTCTGTCTCTTTTTAAGGGGTCAATCATGAGGTCGTTATTGCTACGAGTAGTTTGATTGAAACCTTTTTTTGTAAACCATATATTTTTATACAATACTAGCCGATTTTCCCCCATTTGCAAATAATATGTATATCTATAGCTATTGTTATTCGGGAAGAATATAGCTTTCCAACAGTAAAAGATTTTTTCAAATCGGTTCAGTAGTTTCGGTGCTTTTAGGGTACCTACCTACAAACAAAAAAAATATTTCTCTTTATTATATTCATATCTACATATATAATTTACATCATGCACCACATGATAAATATTATTGAAGTTTTATCCTGTTTTCCTCACAGTTAACTTTTGGATACAGTTATTTATAAACGTGACTATGTAATCTTACCTCACAGGTACATTTAGTACTTCTTACGTCATAAGTTCATAATAATCTAGGTGAAGGATTTCAATAGTGCATAAAAAGTGACAGGTTAACCCGAAACGGTTGCTAGTTCTAACAAGCACCTACTATTAAGTATTCTTTGGTTTACTGTTATTCATTTTCACAGTAATAATAGTCTTACATCATCCTCCGAGCCTTTTTCCCAAACTATGTTGGGGTCGGCTTCCAGTCTAACCGGATTCAGCTGAGTACCAGTGCTTTACAAGAAGCGACTGCCTATCTGACCTCCTCAACCCAGTTAGTTACCCGGGCAACCCAATACCCCTTGGTTAGACTGGTGTCAGACTTACAATGAGCTAATATTTCCATCTGATAAAAAGCCTTGAATACTCAATGGGTATTAAACCTTATCAGCGTGTATCTTAGATGAACAACGTAATAGGTATTTTGTATGGTAGCACGTGCGATTGTAAACGCATTCCAAGGAAATTCGTTGTAGTTTCTAATCTTTGAAAAAAGAATAATGAGATCTAACCTTGCGGTAATACTAATTTTCAGTATGTTCAATACAATTTCTATCCCCCTTAAAGTAACCAAGTAAAAAAAATTGTAGTTACAATAACACTAGAAATCCGTGAACACAAATCACCTACGATAAATTCAGTTTTTCTTAACACCTTCAAACGTAGCTTTAAAATATTTTTAAGCACTTACTCACCTCATCTCTAGTAACAATTACGCTAAGTTCGGTTAATTTGTCAGAACAAACCCAAGGTTATGGTTTGTGGCACCAAATTATATCTGCAGTAGCAATTAGCATGTTTTCGTGGTCACAGACTTGCTACGAAGGAAATTTGTTCAAAAACGAATTGAATTTTAAGCTTCTTCTTTAATTAAGCTGGCAGGGTGACAAGGAAAGTTTTTAGGGACTTTTTAGAAATATGCATATTTAAGTTGCAATTTTTATTTACGTATTTAATTGCACTATTTCGTAGGTACTTTAATGCTCTTAATCGTCATCCTTCTAGCCTTTACCCAATTATGTTGGGGTCAGCTTCCAGTCCAACCGGAAGCAGCTGAGTACCAGTGATTGCAAGGAGCGACTGCCTATCTGACCGCCACAACCCAGTTACTCAGGCGACCCAATACCTCTTGGTAAGAACGGTTGTGTCAGACTTACTGGTTTCTGACTACCCGGGACCTCAGGGTTTTGATGACATAAGTAACTTAATTGCTAATAGCTTATAACTTTGGTTTATAAAGTAAATTAAATTGTAGCCAATTTAATACTTCTGTATCAATTATCTAGACTTTCCCATAAACATGATTAATTCTAATCGTATAATAAATACACGCGTGTTCAAGCTATTCGAAGTTTTCAAAGTCAAACATAATTAAAAACAAACATTAGTGGCGATGCCATTGCGATTATCGCGGAGCTAACTTGTCAAGGACACTATCCTGTAGCTCTATGAACGTCTAGACACGGCATAAGAAAGTAGCCCGATTACGTAACTTAACATCGAAATTGTTGCACGACCGTTGCACTTCAGTTGTTGATTGCAGAAACGTGAATCAATATTATGGGTTAAATTGTTTGTTAGATAATCTCTGAATTATACTATCAACCTGTTCATGATTGTTTTGAACTAAATAATATTTCGTAGTCGTAAATATTATTGAATTTAACTTGGTTTAGTCACAAGCAACTGGTAGTAAATTGGTTGTTTTATCACGACACGTTATTAATTTAGTTTTTTTTTTAACTAAATTTACCTCATTCAACGGCTTATTTTGTTTTGCTTTAATCTAATGAAGTTCATAAATCATGTCTGTTTTTATGTTATCGATAAACGGCGCCACAAGAATAATTAAATTAGGATTGATACACCTAATATTGATAATGTTTACAAAATTCTTTTAAACATATTAGTCAAATACTGAAGGTTAGGTACTTATTTTATTGAGAGTCTATTAACACTTAGGTAATAAATGTACCAAGATGACGCCTAGAATCTAGGTAGAAATAAATATTATAGCCCAACTACAATTAACTACTTTTAAAATAAATCGACGACGTTAGTAACAAAAACGGATAAACCTTTTCCGTTTCTGATATCGCCATATTTGTTATTTTTCCTAATTAAACAATATTTATCAGTAGGTACCCACACTATTTCGAATATTCGTATTAACTTGCTAATTATGCATTGTACTTGTATTTGTTTGTTCGTAATGTAGGTCGATTTTACCATTTTGAATAGTTAGCACATTTAGACAAACGCGTGTTAATGTAGGGTACTCTATTGAACTCTAGAGGGACCTAGCACAAAAGTGCTGATTTTCGTTTTTCAAGAACAAGTATGTTACAAAATGGCATTGTCTTGTAAATAAGATAGGTATAGTCTAAGTCTAAAAGAATGCGTAAGAACTATTTTTAGACTATGCATTAGTTTTTCGGCATAGGTATTAGCAGTTTAACTTTATGTTTTTCGGTATTTAAAGAACATTTGAAAGCGATTTATTTTGACTGATTTGAAATGTAGGAAGTAATTAAATGTATCCAAATATTCTACATAATAAAACGTAGCCATCCATTTTAAGCTGTGTGGTTAAATTCTTCTGCCTACGCGCATTGCATATAAATCTCGCGATTCGAACTTCACCGAATCATATTTTGACAGCGAATCGTCTGCAAGATGACGCAAGAGGCGCGAAAAGTAAGCAAGCTTCGCTATTGGTTAGCGATGCGTTCTAATTTTGAAATGTATTAATAAACACCGAAATCCTCCGAAGGTTACTTCTTAAATTGTTAGATTGTATTTAAAGTTGAAGTGAGCATGCAGTTAACACTCGAAAGAAAACGAAAGATAAAAATATATTTTGTAACCAAGAAATTAACAATCAATTTTAATCTACCACGAATTTCGCTAGCTAAATCATTCTTATTTAAACTCTCATTTTAAAATCTGACAACTATGTCCTATCAATTAAACGGACTATTACTGATAGCTTTTAGGCATTAAGCCAGAACTGACCACCTGTGCACTCTTTTCATCTAGGTACTACAAATTACTAGTCAAGCTTAACCGTGCCAACGTGATCTGTCACTACTTAGAAAAGCTAAAATTTCTCAACACCATAATAAGGAAGAGGCGTAGACGATTAATATGTTTTTTATACATATTAAGTGCGCCAATGTGTTTAATATGTATAAAAACTGGACTGTGGCAAGTCGTAATGCTTATAAAGGTTTATTTATTGGTTTGTGGAATCAAGATGGGCTGGTAACCTAGTAGAAACATTGCGACCTTCCTTCAAATGTGTATTAGGTACATAGTTGTTATTGGTTCAAGAACGTACTTAGGAATTCATCATCAAGATGTGAATTGATTTTCAAGTTTTGGCTCTGTAATAAAATTAGCGTAGTCTATTCCATTAAATTTAATCTGACTCATCTTAAATCTTGACTGACTGCTTACTTCATAAGTAGCCACAAAAAAGCGCGCCACGAAAGAAGACCGTTATGATTTTAGAACCTGAACCTTGGGAAGTTAAGAGAAAAATTGCTGTTTATAACCGAAACCGTTTCGCACTAAGTTAAAATAAGCTATAAATAACCAACACAGATCGTTAAGTGAGGACATAAACCTGTATTTGGACAGTATTCTCAGAATTACGCACTTTACCTTTGCTGTTGTGACAAATATTAACCTGAAAAGGTGTTTTTGAACTCGAGTACCTAAATACAGCTCTTTTTACAAGTAAATGAGTACAACGCATTTCGTTAAATGTATTCAAAGTCCAAAAACAAGTGTGTATTGTTTTTTTGCAGTACAAAATTGCGTTGTTTTATTTACGCCAACAAAATAAAGTAGGTAAACACGTAGGGATTATCAGCGTGCATACAAATGCTGTAATAATTAATTAAACTGAGCCAAGCCACTCAGAAACCGGTTTAAAGGATGCCATCATCGTTCAGTCAATTAAAATTGCAATGCATTGTTGAATTTCCGGCCCCAATGTTATTGTGGAAAATCGTTGCGACGTTGACTTATATTGTATTTATAGCCAAGTAAATAAAGAAGATAAATAGGTACAATAATATATTACGTGATATTTGCTAGATAATTAACTAATATACGTATTTTACTTCACTAGATTTTTCTTCGCTTAATTTGAATAATTTTTCATTAATCCTAATCTGACAGTTACTTTAGTGTCTTACCACGATAAAAGCCTTAAAATATGTTCATGTCTATTCCCTCCTAATTCTATGTCAGAAACAGCGGAACGTCTTAATTGCGGGCGCGATATAGCGCCCTTGGGTTAACAAACTTCGTGCGGCCCACCGCGGCGGTAATCAATCAATATCACTTACATGGGCTCAAACCAACAGATTATGGTTGATAGCTTAACTAAGGCTTAACAGAAACAGGAGTTAGGTTTGAATATTTAAGAGTAAAATGATATTGTAAGTGGGAATTGTGACCAGTAAGTCTGTTATTACATTTGAATGGGGTTGCCGTTGAACATCTTTGGCAGCACGGGTACTCAGAATCCAGTAAGTCTGACAACCAGTCTTATCTAGGGGTATTGGGTTGCTAGGGTAACTGGGTCAATCGCCGGTGGGGGACTGGATGCCATAGATTCCCAGACGCGAGATAGGCAGTCGCTCCTTGAAAACTTCTGGTACTCAGCTGCATTCGGTTAGACTGGAAACCGACCCCAACATAGTTGGGATAAGACTAGGAAGATAAAGAGTAAAATTACTATTCTTAAGATAGGTATGTGTGAGTCTGTTATTTCATTTAATTGATGCCTTAAACACACTTCATCGTTTTTATTGTATTACTTAAAGTATAAAATGTCAATGAAGATATCTGAAAGCTTTCAAAACATATTCTTAAAGTACAATACAAATATACTCCGTCGCATGTCTGGGTAGTTTCAACCCGGCTTCCATTAAGCGAATTGGTTGCACAGGCGCGCCCGTTCCATTAATATATCGCGATACACTTTAATTTAATTTAGGACGAACGATTACTCAGTAATGACTAATGTTCGTGATTATGTGCGTATTTTTAACTTGACTTTTGAATTCGTAAGGCTCCCCTTTTGTACGGTACAGTCATCCGGACATGAAATGGATTCTCGGGCCGCGAAACTGATGGAACGAATTTTGATAAAATCTCAACATGACAAAGACATATTGTAGTCCTTGCTATATTTTAAGGAATGGTGATTCTTTTACATAGTTTCTGCATCATCATAGAGTGCTTTATATAGATTTCTGAAGTAAAAATATTAATTTGCCAATGTATGGTGTCATTCTGAATGATAAAATTGCTATCAAACGGATGTTGCGTAATTTCAGCTGTTGCTTAGCATACTTACATTTTTCAATGGAATTTCGATGTAGGTATTTGGGCAGATGATATATTTTTATTAGCGGTTCCTTTAGGGTAGGTAGTGAAACTACATAAAACAATATAGCCTCCTAATATAGCACATGAATTTCGACCATCATTAGAATAATTCTCACGTTTAAACTGAAGTGAAAGTATGAAAGTATACCAGCTAATGAAACAGCTAAAATCACTTTTACTGTAACCAATTGTGTTTGTAATTGTATGGCGTGTGATACCGTGAGAACTGTGCTGTGTTTGTAGTTGACCGGTTCTAGGTGAAGTAACGCGTAAACGTAGCTTAGGTAATGTAGTACATGATTGGACGGTAGTGTTTTGTTTGGGTAAGCTAGCGATTGCAATGTCCAACAATATGAACACCTATTTTGCCAGCCCCGAAATTGATTGATACCAATTTGGATGAAAAGTGTCCAGAGACATTTATTTAACGCTGCCTACATCGGTCTATATTTGGGTCAAATAAAAATACCTATAGCATAATACTTATCTGTATTTTTATTTAAATCTTACACTGGAAACAAAATTGTAATCAGCAGTTTTTGACAACACTGCAAAATTGTAATCAGCAGCTTTTGACACAATGCTTTAGTAATTAACAAATGACAATCGATTCTCATTGTTTTTATTATTGACCCTTTTAATTACACGAAGAGTGTAGGCTTGTTTTACCTAATTATTATAAGTAAGTAAGTAGTGGAAGTTTATAGCATCCGTGTCCCACATGGGCCCTACATTTTCCAGTTACCGTCAATATTTACATACTTAGTGCTTGTGGGTATGCCTTATTTTCCTTAAAATAACGCTTGTTGTTATCCGTATCACCGTTTATGCTATAAATACACCTAGGTCATATTATGGTTGTGATATGACAAGAATATGACACAGGTGACATACTTAATACTTATTTTGTAATTCAAAGTAGTTTTCCAGCAAAACACTTACTTAAATCCTCTACGAAATAAAATCCCTTCTATTGCAAAATAGTCTCACTAAGTATTATGCCTTTTTAACCGACTTCCAAAAAGGAGGAGGTTCTCAATTCGGCCGGTATGTTTTTTTTTTTTTTTTTTTTTTTTTTTTCTATGTATGTACATCGATTACGCCGCGGTTTATAGACCGATTTACGTGATTCTTTTTTTGTTCGACGCGGAATAGCTGCCAGTTGGTCCCATAGTCATCAGGTCAGGATCTGATGATGGATACCCTGAGAAATCGAGGGCAACTTTCGAAAGTTGTAGGCATACATAGGGTGAAACCTTGACACTCATATGTATGCCTGATAGCACTATTCAACAGTGAAGGTTTGGAGCTGACTTGATGATGGAGACCAGAGAAGGTCGAGGGAGCTCGACAGCTGAATATGTAAACTACTTCGTGTTTGGGCTTATATTATTCGTATTGACGAGACCTTTGAAACAGTGAAGGTTTGGAGCTGACCTGATGATGGAGACCAGAGAAGGTCTAGGGAGCTCGACAACTGAAAACTACTGTTTGGGCTTATTTAATTCGTATTAATGAGAACTTTCCAGTTATGTGGATAGTGACCTATTCGTATCACTAAAAAGCTGAAAATAAAAAACTTTTTTACAAAAAAAAATATAACCGACTTCCAAAAACACTAAAAAGCAAAAAAAAAACTAATTTTAGGAGCATCGGCCTAGAAGTCGGTGGCAAAATTAACATAGGGGCATCCATTAGACACCGGCCGATAGGCCGATGCTCCTAAAATTAGTTTTTTTTTTGCTTTTTAGTGTTTTTGGAAGTCGGTTATATTTTTTTTTGTAAAAAAGTTTTTAATAACTGTAATATCCCTGTTTTTAATTCACACATAATGTGCCCTTATGTGGATAGAAAATCATTAAAATTGCACACATTAGAATATTTCTCATAGACGCCACGATGACTTTACTTGATAACATTATGCTCCGGACACTACTACTATCTTACATGTCTTCATACTGTATAGTCAGCTACGTACATACATATTTACACTTACAATGCATCCTGAAGGTTACAGTTAGCTTAATAATACTGTCTGAAACCTACGCACAATGATATATTTCTCTTCTATGCATAAATTAAAATAACACCCCCTAAACTGAAAAAGTTACCTCGGGAAGTTGGGCACCTATACCAAATAGATAGAAGTGAGAAGTACTTATACTATGCAATACTTAATGCAATTTCCTCAACCGGATCTTCTCAATATACAATATCGATTTACAAGCTGGATATCTATTTCGATAGCTACCGCGAAAGAGCGCAGATGCGCCGCGGATATGATCTAACGCACAGGAATGCGGTGCGCACGCGCCGATCCACTGTCTATGTAGTATAATCATTAAGTATTGATCTGAAGAATTCTGTGCAGCTAATGAATGTGATTGTCAATTTAGATTAGATAGAAAGGACATTGGGCAGATTGGTATACCCCACCAATAGCGATGTCATACATATCATTGGATAGGCCTTTTTATGTAGAACAACATTTACTATGACAGCTTTGCTGAAATGTTTGTCCGTTCTGAGATGTAGACCAAAAACTATGCAAAAGTTAAACTAAAGTTAACTTAATAATCTATTGATATCTCAAGTTTTTAGGGGAAAAACTAAGTTCCACTAAGTGTAAGCCTTCTGAGTCCTACCTGCTGTGCCCGTTAGGGTCCATAATTGTTACTATTATTTAGCATTTCAACCTTATACTGTACCAACTGGATATTGGGCATAATGATAAACCCCACCAATAACAAAGTCATGCATATCGATGGATAGGTCTTTTTAACTGGAACAACATTTACTATGACAGCTTTGTTCTATTGTTTGTCCGTTCTGAGATATGGCTAAAAAACAATGCTAATCAACACTGTAATCTGATTTTCTTTGAAAATTAACACCAAATATGTCTTTATTTTTTTTATAATCATTATGTAAGTCGTGGTAGCCTTGTCGGTAAAGAACCAACCTCTCAAGTGCGCGGGTTCGATTCCAGGTCAGGCAAGTACCAATGCAATTTTTCTAAGTTTGTATGTACTGTCTACCTAAGTATATCTTGGATACCAATGACTGTGTTTCGGAGGGCAAGTTAAACTGTAGGTTCCGGCTGTCATTGAACATCCTTGGCTGTCATTGCGGGTAGTCATAATTCAGTAAGTCTGACACCAGTCTAACCAAGAGGTATTGAATTGCCCGGGTGGCTGGGTTGAGGAGGTCAGATAGGCAGTCACTCCTTGTAAAACACTCAGCTGCATTCGGTTAAACTAAAAGCCGGTCGAATCAATATTTTTTATGTACTTTAGAATGAGAAAGATTTAATGATCATGAGAAAGAGAAACTCTTGTCTGAGTAACAGCCACATGTGTCGATCGATCATAAGGATCATAAGCAAACGCTTTTTGCGGTCGGTCCATAGTCGTGCATGGGTAACAACAGAAGACAAAGAGACTGGCAACCAATCTTACCAAGAGGTATCGAGTTGCCCAGATTACTGGGGTAAGGAGATCAGATAGGCAATTACATCCGGTTAGGTTAGAAGTAGACCGCATGATAGCTGGGAAAAGGCTAATAAGATCATATTGATTTATTTAAATGTACAAAGTAACGTATGAACGAAATGTGGATATAATTCTTATATTCATATCATCTATTTCATTCCGCAATGTACAGTATAAGGTGGAAATGCTAAATATAGTAACAAATGCACACTCACAGCAGGTACTTAGTACATCGAAGACATACATAGATTTTTCTTTAAACACTTAATCTGCATTAATTTAAAGTTTGTATTTTATCTATATCTCAGAACGGACAAACAATAGAACAAAGCTGTCATAGTAAATGTTGTTCCAGTTAAAAAGACCTATCCATCGATATGCATGACTTTGTTATTAGTGGGGTTTATCATTATGCCCAATATCCAGTTGGTACAGTAAAGGTTGAAATGCTAAATAATAGTAACAATTATGGACCCTAACGGGCTCAGCAGGTAGGACTCAGAAGGCTTACACTTAGTGGAACTTAGTTTTTCCTCTAAAAACTTGAGATATCAATAGATTATTAAGTTAACTTTAGTTTAACTTTTGCACAGTTTTTGGTCTACATCTCAGAACGGACAAACATTTCAGCAAAGCTGTCATAGTAAATGTTGTTCTACATAAAAAGGCCTATCCAATGATATGTATGACATCGCTATTGGTGGGGTATACCAGGTCCCATATATTTGTGCCCATTGTCCTTTGAGTAATCATGCGTTTAATTGCGTGATAATCTCATTCTCATTAATCTCTAAATCTATGAACGTTGCTTACTTAGTGCTTCTTAGTACATTTTTATAGAATGAAATTGATAGCGCTTTAAACTGAAACCTGAAAGTGCAGTCAACTGTAAAGTGTTCGTGACGTTCTCACATTTTCAAAGATGCTCAATATTTTATTTGATACTTACTTTAAAAGTAAACCTGTTGATTTCAAAATTCTGTAGGTATTTTAAACGGTTTACGTATTTATAAGGTAAACAGGTTTAGTTCAAAAACGTGAACATAATGTTTTAATGGTTAAACCTTTAGTTTTACAATCAAACAAAATATTTACGGTGACGACAATATGTTATCTAGTACAAGGTCGTGATTACACAACTTATCGCTTCCTTGTTGATAGACAGATTTCTTTAAATAACCACGTTTATTTCAATGTTACAGATTAAGTAGTTTTTTAAACAAATTTTCCATGTTAAGGTCAAAAATTAGGCGTCATTCCTAAAATCGGGGATTATTATGTCGTGGGATGAATTCCGGGAATTGAAATAGACAAGTCTGATTCAGTTATGAAACTACTTATTAGGAAACTGTGTATGTGTGTGTGGCACGCGGGTATGTCCTGACTACTCACCGTGCATATTTGGACTACTTATTTACTTTGGGCATTCAACACATTCTTTCGTATTATTACCCTCAAACTCAAAATCCCTTGTTAAACCTGGCTGAAAAATTGCACTTTTTGAACATCAAAATTTACAGAAGACAGCCCCCAAAACGCCCACCCTTCACCACTTCCTATGTGTTTTTGCTGGGAAGAAGAGGTGGTGGAACAACATTAATACCTTGTCATGCATAGAAGTAGTACATCATTGACGGACATCCCATAAGGCTTTCTCTGCCAGTAAACCTTATTTATCTAAACACAGTCAGACGGTCCCTTCAAGCCATTATTTGAATTGTAAACTATTACAACTAGCACAACAACTTGCTAATTTCTTTAGCGCTAATCACATTGCCGACCGGAGATAGCTCCGGTTTAGGTTTCTAGCGGATATCCGGAACACTTACGACATGCGATTTTTCCGCGAAAACATAGATTCTTGTTGTGCATTTTAATTATTTTTTACCATCTTTCACTCCCTTAATATCAAAAGTTTATTTGAACTGATTTCCAAAATTCTTCATTTATCAACGAAGACTACTCTTTACCAAGTACCGGATGGCGGAAGCTATAGTGCATAACACAATACCTATTTACATTTTTGTTTTAAACGGAATCATGCGAAAAAGCAAGGAAGCTTCAAACTACTGAGCTGTTCAACCGAAAAATCCTTAATCAATCATGATACATAACACGAATTGATCCGTGAAAACGCAGCCCATCAAAAATATGACTTCCTTTACTAGAATGCAGTGGACAGTTTAATTTCGCGAACACAATGGTTCGCTATGTCGGCCGAATGCATTACATGCTCCATTAGACAGCTCTCTAACTGGCTAATTCTCTCCGACCGAGCTGTTTCCGTGCGCGTGCGGTACAAGATCATCAGACAGATCATCGATCGCGTATCATAACCATACGCGATCGATGATCTGTGCGCTTTGTTTATCTATACTGATATTATAAAGCTGAAGAGTTTGTTTGTTTGTTTGTTTGAACGCGCTAATCTCAGGAAGTACTGGTCCGATTTGAAAATTTCTTTCAGTGTTAGATAGCCCATTTATCGAGGAAGGCTATAGGCTACTTTTTATCCCGGTACGGGAAGTAGTTCCCACGGGATGCGGATGAAACCGCTGGCAGAAGCTAGTTGGATATATAACACTGAAAACACCTTAAACCAGTAGTTCTTGAGTTCTTGAACGCGCTAATCTCAGGAACTACTGGTCCGATTTGAAAATTTATTTCAGTGTTAGATTAGATAGCCCATTTATCGAGGAAGGCTATAGGCTACTTTTTATCCCGGTACGGGAAGTAGTTCCCACGGGATGCGGGTGAAACCGCTGGCAGAAGCTAGTTGGATATATAACACTGAAAACACCTTAAACCAGTAGTTCTTGAGATTATCACGTTCAACAAAAGAAAAACACAGATGAGTTTTGCAAAGTACCTACTAGACGATATAAAATACAGACAAAAAACATTACTTACATTATTTCTTAAAATTAGATTCGTATTACATTTGGATTCGACCCATTAGAAAAAAATATATAAAGCACTTACTTAGTTTAATTAGGTCACCCACTATAACAGTTTGGCATTAGTTAGTAGAAATACGATTAGCAACAATTATCCTATGAAAGGCGGATTGTAGAAACGTGACTGATAACCTGATAACACATGCCTAACTATTTGTACGAAATACCTAAGGATGATTATATACGCGCAGATATTTTAACTTCACGGTGGGATATGATAACATATTTTTGTTTTCTGTTTATTTTTTCTGATAACCTTAAATCTTTATAAAGAACTGAATTTATAAACATAATCTTTATTCGAGTCTGTATATTTATAAGATGCTTGTAATTTTTGTTTTTTACACTTGGCTGAACTTTGCTAGTCCCTATGAGAGTCGCTGAAAAAAATGGGGATGGCAAAATTCGTCACTGTAACTTTCAGGCTAAAATATTTCATAACTCCTCTAGCCTACTATTTGAGCCTAACTCCTATTATGTTATCTACAAATGGGCATCAACTCAATTGAGCATTGAGCAACCAGGTCACGAGGTCTCCAACCAATCCTGGTCCTATGAACCTACGCATACTAATACTTTAATTATGTTTATTACAATAAAACATGCGGAATATTTTATTCTTAGACTGACAGAAAAACGATATTCCATCACTTCCTTAATACCAAATATTGGTTTACGTATAGACGAACGAAACATTTGTATAGAGATCTACGTAAAACATTCGTTTTGTTAAACAGATTTCACGTAAAATTAATTGGTGTACGGTACAATGATAGAATCACAATAGCATTTTCGTGAATGCAACGAAGACAGGTTAATAGGGTCTCCGAATTAACTTGGTAACTGACTTGTACCGCAAATCCAAAACAAATCCAACACATTGTTCTTATTTCCTTGTTATGGGAGCTACAAATGATAACTACTATTGAGATTTTACACACGGAATAGTGTGACTTTGTCGTGTAAACTACAAATAAGTACATATTTACGCAATATTACATCTGTAAACTTAGTTGACTGTTTATTTTTTAGAATGATTATAAATACTTGTTGTTTTGTGTTACATTCTCTGGTTATGAAATATTCTTAAGCTTTTTTATGGATAATAATCTAAGAGCGTAATGGTCATAAATTCCTATAGTTGTGGGTTTGACACCAATGTTATGTAATATTATCGAATCTTTCTATACTTAATCTTAGTAAGAGCTCCCAGCGATATGCTTTTGGTATTTTACTATCACGACACACATTTAACTATATATAATTATTATATATAATTAACAAACCATTCTTCCTCCGCAGGCATGCTTAGAACAAGAGGCCCGCGTAGCCGAACTCCGTTCTCTAGCAGCGCGCGTGGCCGCAGAAACCGGGTCCCGCGCCTTACAAGCCGATGCTGACGCACTGGCGCGAAGGTTACAGCTGGTGGCCGGTGCAGTGCAGGCGTTAGCTGACCTGGGTGAAGCCAGGCAGCTGGCCAGAGCTAAGGCACAGCATGCGAAAGAGAAGCTGTGTGATATGAGACAGGTGAGTTTGATGATCTTGATGATAGTAATTTTTTGGTGATATGATTGTTAGTTGAAAAGGTGTTTAATAGAAGGGACAAACGTGTCTAAATTGCAGTCAAGTGTCCACATGAACAAGATAAATTCCTATAAGTATGTAGATCATTTTGTTAAAATCGTAACGGAAGCAATAAAAGCTAACAATAACTGCTTGAAATACGAGGTTCTCGTACCACGAACTTGCTAGTCTATCCTTAGTCAGATACACATTTTAATTTCTTTATCTCCTTGATTTATAAGTCAGTCTGTAAATAATTTGCTCAAGTACCTACATAAATTCAATTGTGACGCTATAGTGACTCAAACGGACGTTCGCTTGTAGATAGATAGTATAGGTCAAGCAATTTATTATAAAGCAAATCGTGACAGATATTACACCACAAAGTAAATTACAAAAAGGTTTTTACTGATTGAAGGAGTCAGATAAGGACCTAAAGGTGCACTTATTAAACCGTTATACACTAATCAGCATAATACAGCATTTCCTAAACACATAGCATTCGGCCCATATTCGCTGTCAGTAACAGCTGAGTCTGTGTGCCTTCGTGAATTTATTATGAACATAACGGCAGTATTGATTGCCGCGTACTTTGCACCCATAATTCTTCATGATATAGTTATTGATCGACTATTTAATACTACAGTAATAGAAGGAAAATACAATCATGCGATCTTCCAGGAATAAATCAAAAAGTTTAAAGAAACTTGTTAAGTATAAAAAGAATAATAGAAAAAGAAAAGACCCACTTGAGGCTTTCAAGATGATTGAATACAAATCCGTGAAACTAATCAAGTGAGCTGACCAAATCTAGACGGCTGAGAAACATAAACAGTCGATAAAATTGTTTTTTGCAGATAACATTAGACATCTGGGTCAGTGACCGGCAAATACTGAGTGGTCGCGATCTTATTGATAAATTGTAGCCATCAGAAATCAATTGTCACGCATAGCTGCCTAGATTCACAACGATTGATCAAGCCACTCGTAATGCAATGATTTGCAATCATTAGTTTAGTCTCTTATTTTTAGCTGTACTTCTGTTATATAATCTCTCTATTTCATCATTACTAGCTGATTGGTTTTTATACTGTAAGCAAAGTACTAAAAAGTACATTCTCTTTGCAGGACCTGACCCCTGTTCACGAAGACGGTGAAATAGTCGAAGACAAACTCATCGCGCTTCGTGACAACTTAATAGCTCTGGGCAAGAGCGAGGCAGACATCGCCCCAGCGAAGGCTGAGCTCCCAGATATTGACAGAGACGTTTCCGACGAACACTCGATAGTGAGGATCTTAGAACTATGGCAGGCCATGTTCAGAGATACCTTCCTCCACTACCATCGGCTATCCACCGCACTCGTCAGGTCTGGAGACGCAGCGACAGCGCTGAGACTCTGGCACGAATACCTAATAGATCTGCAATCATTCTTATCTGGCTCAGTACCGGCTGACTATGAAAACCTCACGGAACACCGCCGACTGTGCAGGGTACACAAGAACCTGCTCACATCACAGAGGTCAGTTCTCATGAACGAGAACAGAGAAACAAGGAACCGAGACTTAGCAGATAAGTTTGATACGCTCACGAACCTACACAATGAGACATTAGCCAGAATAGTTGAAAGACACGACGAAGTGTGCACTCGGATAGCTGCGTGGGACGACTACAAAGAAGTTTACACGGAACTACTCAGGTGGCTTAAAGAAATGGAACGAGAGAAGGAAAAGCTACAACTCAGATACGTACACATTAAGAGGATACAGAAAATACTTTCAAAGATACAGAATCTCTCAGACAAGATCCCTGAAGGTAGACGACAATCTGACAAATTGCTGAGTGACCTGAAGAAGGTGCTCGAATTCACGGAGGAAGCTTACGCGACATCTGTGAGGATGGAATACGCTGGCATCGTTAAGAGGGTCGATAACCTTCAAGCTAGCCTCGACACGTGGAGAGACTTCCTCAACAGGATACTTGGCTTGATTAATGAATACGAAAACCTGACGAACAATGAACTGCACAAACTGTACTCGAAGACTCAGGAAGAAATCATGACTTACTCTGACGAAGATAAGCTATCCAGGCCACAGCTCAAGAAAGCTATTGACAGGTACTCGGAGTTAAGGATAAAGATTGTTAAAACTGAGACCCAGATTGAAGCTCTGAGCGTTATTCAGGAACAACTTAAGGAATGTTTGAGTCCTCAGGACATAAGGTTAGTGAACCAGAGGGTCTGGCAGCTGCGACAACAGCGAGCCGACCTGGAACATCAGCTATCCATCATCATCCACAGATTACAAGAAAGGTTGGAAGTGTACACGATATTCGATTCTCGTCTCTCACGATTTGTTGAATGGATCAGCACACTGGAAACGCGTCTAGAAGCCTCAACTCAGAGCACTGAAATCGGAGCCATTGATCCACAAGACCTCATCAGAAGGATAAACTCCGAAGTTCAAGCAGAAACAGCAATGAAAGAACGTGAATTCGAATGGCTCACTGAAACTGGCTCCTCTCTAGTCGAATTATCCAAGAAAGACGAAAAGTCTTACAGCAAAAACACATCTAAGCAATTAAAAGACATACAAGAACGGTGGTATAAGATGCAAGAAACTGGAAGATCGAGAATAGCTAAGATCAACGAGCTCTTGGAAACAATCTCACAACTAGAAGTACGGCTTACTGAAATTAGGATTAATCTACATTCCATAGAATCTAACTTATCTACTCCTGTTGTATTGGAGCAACTAACGACTACTGCTGTTACTGAGAAGTTCAAAGACCGCGATGACATTCACAAGGTTATTGAAAAGCAGAGCGGAGAGGTCGGAGAAACTCTGAACCTCTGCGAACTTGTTTTCAACGACCCTGACGTACTCAAAGGTAACTTTGACCTCCGTAACCTTCACACTGGCGTCGACATTGTAGAAAAGATATGGAAGAACATCTGCGAGATGTCCGAACTGCGGAAGAACGCGCTCAAAGAGATCTGCAAATCCGCTGAACTCGCGCACTCGTTACTGCCTAAAGTGGAGAAGAAACTCGAATCTATCGAAAGGCGAGTGGAGAAGATTGAGACTAGGAAGCAACGGGGTGAGCCTGAAGACGAGAGTGTTTCTAAAGCTGTGATAAAGGATTTGGATGGTTTGGAAGGGGATGTGAAGCGGTTAGAGGACGCGTACAGTCGGATAGCCGCGGCTCGAGGCGTGGAGTTGCGCGGTGCTGGCGCGGACGACGGTGCGCGGCTCCGCGCGGGCGTGCGGCGCTGGCAGCAGCTGCGCGCGCGGATACTGGCTGCAGGAGCGGATCAGCACCGACAGTTCGTGGCCGCGCACGGCCGGGCGGTGGTGGCGCTGGCTGAGGCTGATGTAAGACTCACCAGAGCGTTACATCTTTCACCAACTCCGCTTGACAAGGACACCGCTTTGAAAGAACTTGCTGTAAGTATTCATACCACATTAAATAAGAAATTGTAATTTTTTTTTTAAGTTTTTTTAATGTACTAATTTAATATAAGATCAGCAGCTGAAAAAGTTGACATAGTGATTTTGTATTTCTTGGCTATTTCTCTTCTTTCATATGGCCACTTACAAAATATCAATTTCCTTTCTCCAGGGTATCGAACAAGAGCTGCTAGAATGCCAGGAACTCGTAGAAGACGCAGACCGACTGGCAGCCGCGGTGTCGACGGTGTCGGGAGTGTCGGACATGGTGTCGGAGTACCGCGCTCTGTTCGCGGACGTCAGGACCAGGCTAGACCTCGCGCGTGCTGAGGTCGTCGGCGATGTTGATTCCGCTGTACAGGTAAATAGGGTAAAACCTTTAGGATGGCCAAGTCATAGAAAATAGGACCTTATTTTGATAAATATTGTTGTTAACCATATGCATCATTTGAATGCTACAGATTCTGACTTCATTTCCTTGAGAAAGCAAACGAATACCATACCAACTTATAATGGAATCTTACGATAGAATTTATTTTTCTTCAGGTGGACACCCTCAAATGGGAAACGGACGCTGCCCTCCAAGTAGATACCCTCACGTCCAAGGAAACCTATAGAGCTGAACTGGCAATCGCTGTCAAAGAGACTTCAGAAGCCCTAGACGCACTCCGAACAGCCCTAGACACACAACCTAACGAAAAGGCGAGCAGTGACGAACTCGCCACTGCCGCCAAAGAAATAGCCAAAGCTGGTGCCAAACCTGGACAGACACTGGAGCTCGCCAAGCATCTGTCAGAACTACTCCTGACGGAATGCGACGCCACTGAAGACGAGGCCATGCTCAAACAAGTCGAATCTCTCTCCCTGACCTACGAAGATCTGCTCAGCCAAGCGAAGAAACGCGAACTACAAATCAACAACTTGAGGTGAGTGTTTACTCAATGAGTCAGGTTGCAAGCGATTATGGATCTTGTACATCTGTAATTATGTGCAATTTTGGCGTCTGGTGTTATTTGAGTATCTATCCGAGTTGACTCTAACGTATTTTTCTGGGCATTTCATGTCAATGACGATGTATAGCAATGCTAGATGCTTTGATAAAATTTATTCTTTGCATTTAATTCAGGTCACACAATAAGACCATGGATTTCTTCTTCACTTTCTTCGATAAAAGACTACCTGAATGTTCTTTACATTGTCTGCTTTTCTTCAATTCTCTCTTTTTCTTTTTAAATATTCTATTCACAGTGCATTTTGATGTAAATCCAGCACCGTTTATTTTTTGAAGAATCTGTAAAAATCCATAAAATTCTTCTTTGCACACTTTCTCTATTTCCACAAAAATGTTCATAAGAATCGTATTCTTGCCTGCCACCTCTTAGCAAAGACGTCATTGTATGAAATGTCCGTGTATTAAAGTCTTAAATGTTGTTTATTTGATGATTGTTATATGGTAGCACTTATAGCACTGATTAGCAATTGGTGACGGGGCTTAAAGCTGTTCTCAAACAGTGAATTTTGTATTGGTGATGTACAGTCGGCGACACACTAAATTGGATCGAAGGACCAAAAAATATTGACTGAATTTGACATTCACTTGTGAAGCTGACTGTACTTTTTTGTTGCATTTAATTATACATAAATATAAACAGTATTATTTATATAATGGATTCAATTATAAGACTATAAAATTAATGTAAAGGTGATCTTAGTAGTTGTAAATAAAATAAAAGACTGATTATTCTACAATTAAATTTTAAATGCCGTGGAGTACACAGACTAGATGATAAATATAGATACGCCATTATTTTCATAGTCACAAATTGTACCTAATGTCAGACCAAAATTATTTGTACTTTACAAAATTTTGCAGTTTTTGCCCTTTTTTGTTGATACTGAATGAAGCCCCAAAAAACTTTTCTGAGCACACAAATCTTTTTAAAATCTTATTTACTTACCTCGATTGATTTCCTATCGAGGTTTCTTTCCACTGTGAATCTTAAGCACTAAGTGTACCACGCCGTAAGGGCTCCTACACACTGGCGTATCGAATTTATCACGGTTGGTGTCACTTGTGTAACAGCTTCCTAACCCGGCATGCTCTAAACACATGCGTTTTTGGTCCTATAGGTTGCCCCACTCAGCGTCGTACGCGCTCACGTGCGAACAGTGAGTACTGCTTACCTAATATTTGTAGTTCAAATATTCCAAACATTTCTGCTACATATTTAGCTATCTTTAGATTTATTGTAGTTCATTCTTAGAAACTAGTTCTGAAGTAGATTTGAATAGTTTTAGTTTTTTATAACAATAGAATCAGTAGTAAAAAATATCTAGTAATAACTCTAAAATGTTCATTATATAGTATAGTGTATTTTTGTTTTACACAAGACTTTTTTTATCTTGATTTAAGTATTTATTTTTGCGAATGTGTCGCGTCTTTTTAATTGATTGATCTCTGACACAGTGTAGCAGGAATGGATGCGATATGCATGATGTGATATTAATCAGTATTACTGTAGTTATTGAAATAATTACACTTTTTATGTATTGGTGTATCTGCACTGCACTTTACACTGTTCTTTACATTAGCTTTTTACTATGGGAAAATATATGTTCATGTGTAATTCTGTCTGTTTTATACAAAGTATTATATGTACAAAGTATATTTATTCCATTTTTTGTAAATATTGTGATGTCCTGTTTGTTAAAAAAATAAAGTAACAAGAAGTTTGGCTTTTTAGTATTTAAAGACTAGTTTAATTTTAATTACAAAAGTCCCGTTGAAATTGGCTTTATTTGCTAACTTTGGTCCGGTTTGTCACGTTGTGTTGTTGTTCTCCCCAACGCAGTGAGTCCGGCCGGCTGACGTGTCCGCTGTGCTCGGAGCGCAACTGGAAACAGCTTGACAATGACCTGTGGCGGCTGGAGCAGTGGCTGCAGTTCGCTGAGGCTACTGATGATGCCAGGACCGGACCTCCTGAGCAGTATGATGCGCTTGAAGATGTTATACAGGTATGTAGAAAGAAAGTTAGTGATTTTTGGTCAATTATCATTCACCATTATATGTTTTATTTGAGAATGGTGGATCTGTTTTCTTCTTCCATACTTTCTTTTTTTTATGGGACGTCATCTCACTGGAACAATCTTACCATCCATATCGTCTATTATACAATCCATTCATCGCGACTTTCTTTGGGACATGATCCTCATTTCTCTGCCTCATATGCTTATACCATATTGTAATAAATAATGATTCATTAATTAAGTAAACTCTTTTCGTTTTTTAGGATCACCGTGAATTCCTTCTGGACTTAGACTCGCACAAATCGATAGTAGTATCCCTAAACGTGGTGGGTTCCCACGTGGCGGCACATGCTCGCTCGGGCGCCGCCGCCGAGCGAGTCCGCGCGCGCCTCGCCGCCGACAACGCGCGCTGGGACACCGCCTGCCGCCGGGCCCACGACTGGCAGGCACAGCTGCAGCGAGCCTTGCTACACAACCGACAGTTCCATGACATTGTAGTGGAGTTAGTCGCTCAGCTGGCAGCGGCTGAGAAGACTGTGCGAGCGAGAGAACCGCTGCGTCTAGGTCGTGAACCAGCTGAACTGCAGCGCGACTTTAGACGGTTTGCGGAGTTGCGTGACGAGCTGAGACGAGCTGAACCTCGAGTGTTGGCACTACACGAGGCAGCGGCGTTGTTAGCGCCGGGAGCAGGCCCGCACACGAGACTCTCGGAGCTGAGGCTGCGGCTGCAGTCTCTACGGAAGCTATGCTCAGTGTATGCGCTGAAGCTGGGAGCTGCTCTCGCGCACCGCCCCGCCGGCAGCATGCACGGCCTCGCTGCCGCCGCAGCCACACTCGCGCCACAGGTATGTACTTAGTCGTTATTAACCACACTTAGAGAGGTACAGCTCTAGCACATAACGGACAAGCTCATAATTTTGAAATACCCAAAAAACCACTAAAAACTGGACATGTAATTTAAAGAAAACATAAATTTTATTTAACTTATTAAGACACCACCATTATGTGCTACAGCAACAACTTATTTACCATGATACCAACTACAATAATTAATATTACTTACAAAGAGTAAAAAAATATCTTAACTGTGAAACATTCGAACAAATAAAGTCCAACATTATAGTATTTTGCCTCACCCACGCTTCACCTGCCACAGCACAATACGGCAGACACGAGCCAGCTTTGATTTGTAACACAACATGTAACAGTTTTACTGACAACTTACATAGAACATATAAGTAGATATGACTCGAATAGATTTGTCGACAGATTTTGATGAAATAGTCATACCCTTATTTGAAATTGCCATGTTAACGCTACACCTACAAAACCAATAATGCTTTTATCAAACTACACTGGCATTCAAAACGGCTTATTTTGAAAATTCTACAACATACATTGCATCTTCTTCAGACTGACGCAGACCAAACTATTCAAACAGAGAACGCAATGCATGTTACAGAAATGTCAAAAATGACAGCTGTCACTAATGTCAGTGTCACCATTTAAAAAGTATCCGTGTAGCGTCAGCAAGGCAGTAAGTGTAGGTAAGAACACGTTAAGTAGTCGCTTCGCACGTATGTTGACGTATTTTGTCGTTCGTAGCTAATGGAGGAGGACGAGGAAGAACTGTCGGCGTTGCACCTTCCGCCGCTCGACGAGACACAGTAAGTACACTCGCGTAGTATTTGTAGTCAGTGATTCACTTTTGACGATATATGACATATACCTCGTGTGTTCATAAGTTTTGAGACAAACTTTTTACTTATAAAAATAAAATAAAAATTACTGGCTGCTGCATATTTCTTTTTTCTAATTTTGAATTTGGAATGTTAACTTTTAATATCTATGATTTCGGATTATTTTATTTAAATTTTCTCGTAATGGAGGGAACAAAAGAATTACGTGCGACCGTCATTTCACTATTTAAGGTGGGAAGAAAACCTATGGACATTTTCCGAGAACTGAAAAGTTTTGGTGTGAGCCGTAACACTATTAAACGATACAAGGAGACAAGTTCTTTACAAGATCGGCAAAGAAGTGGTCGTCCACGCTCTGTGAGGACGCCTGCGAACATTAAAATCATCCGAGAGCGACTTCGCCGAAATCCATGTCGCACTCAGAAGAAACTCGCTCTGCAGACCAATATTTCGCGCGTTTCAGTCAACAGAATAATGAAATATGATCTCAAGGTTAAGGCGTATAGCCGTAGGAAAGTACACTTTTTAAACGATCGCCTTCGTCAATTGCGACGCGAACGTTGTCCAATACTGCTTAGGAGACACGATGCGAGGAAGATACTCTTCACCGACGAGAAAATCTTTACTGTCGAAGAAAAGTTCAACCGACAAAACAATAAAGTGTATGCCAAAAGTAGCAAGGATGTCCCAGCTTCAGCACGGAATATCGCGCGTACTCATCATCCGGCTAGTGTCATGGTATGGTGGGGAGTTTCGTACGAAGGTGTGACTCAGCTTCATTTCTGCCAACAAGGCGTCAAGGTGAAAGCCAAAAATTATCAAAGTGACATTCTAGAGACTGTTGTGAAACCCCTGTCTAATACCCTATTCCATAACAAGTATTGGGTTTTCCAGCAAGACTCGGCGCCATCCCATAAGGCTAAAACCACTCAAGCTTGGCTGAAGGAAAATGTGCCGGCCTTCATTGCGGCGAATGAATGGCCCTCCTCCAGCCCCGACCTCAACCCGCTGGATTATTCTCTATGGACCGAATTAGAGCTCAGAGCCTGCCGAAAGTCCCACCCAAACTTGGAGTCACTTAAGCGAGCTCTTGTCCGAGAAGCGAAGCGAATTCCTCTGGAAAAGATTCGTGCCGCCATTGATGACTGGCCAAATCGTCTTAGGGCATGTATTAAAAACAGGGGTGGTCATTTTGAATAATAATTATATTTAATTTTTACTTACTATTTACTTAATGTTTACTATTGTTTTTATAAATATAAGTTTATTATTTAAAAAGATATGCAACTTTTATTTTGTCTCAAAACTTATGAACACACGAGGTAGAGGTGATATTCCGAATGAGTGATGAGGTATGGGAAGAGAATATATAATTTTATGATGATGATAGGAGTGACGAATATAAAAGCGAAGGAACGATAGACGATAATGTCAAAGATGGATGGATGGATTTCGTAGAAGACAAGGAAGCGGATGATGAAATAACAGTTGAAAGGAAGGAATGAGAGATTAGGGAGGCATGAAAGATATTTGCTAAAACCAAAGAGTTAGACGTCAAAAGTGTATCATAATTATAAAAATAGTTTGAACGCCTAACCACCTCTTATTTTGCGTAACAGTTTTCCAATGTAGACTAGATTTGAATTTCTGTTAATTTTATTTTCTCTCTAAGTAAAAAAAAAAACTTCAAGATCTCCTTTTACGATTATTTTCTGTCCTGTTTCAATCATACTTTCTCTTACAAAAATATTGAAGCTGTTTTTGCAGTTGACGTTTCCTCAATCAATCGATTCCGGAGAGTAATTAAATTACGGATTTCAGTAACCTATCTGTTGATTTACTTACTAGAGATATTAATTTGACATTATTCTTATGATGTCAAAATTCTTTCTATAGTAAGCAATTCACAGATAGATAATTAAAATCTGGTGATGCACAGCACATAAGAATCTTAAGCAACCAAAATATACTATCATCAACTGCAAAACCGGCTCACTCCCAAGCAACAAAACTAATGAATACCTTACCTCTCCAGACCAGTGGATGAGGAGTCCCCCGGCGACGAGGAGGGCTCGCTGTTCGGGCTGCAGCGCGGGCTGCGCTTCGTGTGCCGCGTGGCGCGAGCCTCGCTGCCCTTCCAGGCGCTGCTGCTGCTGCTGCTGGGGGCCGCGGCCCTGGCCCCCAGCGCCGCCCCCGACTGCCGCGCCCGCCACCCGCTGGAGCCCGTGCTGCGCTACCCCGACGGGCCCCCACCCCTCTAGCCACACACACATTCCATCGCGCCCATATCGACCGCGCTACGTTACTTAATTATTAGCCCTAAGGACTGTTTATAAAACGTCGAAAATAAAGCCTTTGCATTGATTCACTTTGCTGTTTTATTTACATGCTATTTACAAAATTATAGTCTATTCACTTCACAATTGAAAATAACAGAATTTTGTGCCTTATAGACTAGCAATATTGGAACTTCCATTGTCACTTTGTACCCCACACAAGACACGCACAACAGGGTCTTTTCCACACAAGTGTACTCCAAAAAAGGTTCTGCCTGAAGAAGAAACATGATGTTTTAAGAAAATATAACCGTTTTAAAGTATTCCTTCACTAAATAAAAACTTCAAAATGTACATTAGAACTTACTAAGACAAGTAAGGATAGCTGGTCCGAGTCCTGAGGTAGGTGTGTCTCCGGCGAGTGCGGCGATGTGTCCAGTTGGCGGTGTAGGTGCCGCCCACTGCGCTCGTGCTCGAGCATCCCTCTCGTAGCTCTTCCCGACTTGAGCTGCCTCGCTGGAAAACAACACAATCTTAGGGTGCATCTACAAGGTGCATGCAGCTGGGGCAAGTGACAAGAGACAAGAGCACGCGGGTGGGTGCAGTTTTGCTTTGGTACATGCGCGAGTCGCTGGATCCGCACGTTTTTAAAATGCATGTAACCTGACCATCATTTGCCTCAACATGCGCTAACTACTTGCACCGTGTAGATGCACCCTTATAAAAATTGAAGAATCAAGTTTACACTTTAAATTCAAACACTATAATAATGGTGAAATCAAAACAACAATAAAACAGTAGTTATACGTAAATGATTACACAGCTGATCAAACATAAGTTGTGATTGTTCTGACTCGAATAGGACAGCATAAGTTGCTTCAAACATAGACAAGACATGATTGAAATATCGAAAAACACATAAACTTAGGTATAAAGGTTAAGTATGGAGTATATTATATCTTAAGTTAGAAAAAGTAAATAGGAAACAGCTGGTCTCAGGAAACTAAGACGTTAATCCTACTGTATGCGAAAATACGAAAGTTCGTTTGTTTACTATGCTTTCACGCAAAAATTACGTAACCGATCATCATGAAATGAAATTTTTTATTTCATAAAAAAAAACTCTCGGGACGTGGGTGAACCCGCGGGGAACAGCTAGTACGTTAATATAGAAATCCTATCTCAAAAACAAAGTGACACACGACATACCGGTCCGGACATCTGCACGGGCAGCGAGCCCAGCAGCACGGCGGGCCCCACGCCGCTGCAGTCGCCGCGCAGCACCGCCGCCCGAGCGCTCGTGCGCAGCAGCTGTGTCAGCACCACTATCAGGATCTGTGGGAGGAGCGTCAGGTTGTTAGTAGAAATACACTGCAGTTCACATGACGTAGGAGAGACAGTAAAATGCTGAAGAAAAATAATACACTCACTGCCAAAGCTTACAAAGGAAATAAACGTCTTTTAAATGTGACCGAATCAAAGAATATGGTCCTTAATCAGGAAGACCTTACGGTGTAGTTATTTGCACAATGTAAACTCTAGTAACTGTGACCGGTAATAATCAGCATGTTTGAGACTAGGTTAACGTAACGCGAAGTTCGTAGCAGTAGTAATTTCTATGAGATGAGGTGAACATGCTCGCCGACAGCAGCGGCGAGCTCTCCGACCACGCCTCGCCCACTCCGCCTGACACCTGTACAGCAGGTACATGCTACGTACTTGGAAGAGGAAGACGAGCATGTTGAAGCACTGCAGCGCGAGCAGCGCGCGCGTGAGCGGCGCCCGCACCGCCTCCACGCAGCCGCGCGTGTGCAGCGACGCCGACAGCAGCGGCGAGCTCTCCGACCACACCTCGCGCCACTCCGACTGCAAACATACCTCATATTACCACGGATTCACGAGGAAAACCTATAAGCTGTAATGGCGGCTTCAAACTATTGCCGAGAATTCACAAAATACTGACACTGATCAGGGAACAGGAGTGACTTCGCGAGAACATTAGCGAAAACCATCCACATTCTCGTTCACGCCTATTCACTTGCATTCTCAGCAATAGTATGGTGCCATTACATATAGACGAAACTACATTGGTGGTATAGTGAAAACATAAAAAATATTTTTGGTTAGGCAAATCGGCTTAAAATCCGCCCTCAATTCACCTAGGTTGGAATTAATTAAGATGAAAACGTAGAACTACTTCTAACTATCCACCACCATCCGAACCATCTAGCACGCATATCTACATAGATTTGTACATAATTACGATCCTGATAAAAAAGACACTTAAACGTTCAAAACGCTACCTGTTGTAAGGGGTCGTGGTAACACGGAGCCAGTACCCTGGGCGTGCAACAAGAGTACGGAGACACAGGGGGCAGTACCTTCCCATCAGCCCCCGCCAGCCTTGGTGGGAAATGAAACGTAAAAGTTGAACTAGTTTAGCTAGGCAATTGAAGGGAAAAATTCTAAAAGTGACTCATTCTAATAAAAATACATAAGCTTACTTCATAACTAGTTCTGAGCCTTCGTTTAGAAAGTCCATGTTGATCCACGGTATGTCATGCCAATCTGTTGGCTTGTCTGCACCACAGCAACTTAACTCTACCTAGTTCACGGCAAAAAGAAAATTAAAATTCGTCTACTATACGCTGGAGACAAGTCTCATGAAGAAGAAGAAAGAATCTTATACTTGGAAAAATCATTGTTTTTTAATGAATTACTGTTGTTTTATTTGACTAACCTGCATGGTATCCAAGAGCGCTTTCCACGTGGGTTCCGTCAAGTACTGTGATATTCCAATACGTAATGACGAAGACAGCTCCTTCATCAGAGCCTGCAATCAGACATGCTCATTGCAACGTTGTTCTTGTTATTAAAACTACTTCAAGCAAAGCCTTCCTCAATAAATGGGCTATCGGACACTGAAATAAATTTTCAAATCGGTAGGTATAGCAGTTTCAGTGAGATAACAAAAAGTATCTGCAGGATTGTTCAAAAAAGGTTCCCCTGGTATATAAAGGGCTTAACACGTTCGCGTAAGCAATCTCATTTTTAAATGTTGGTACTGAGGCGCACCTTTTTCCCATACAAAATTAAACCACGTCTCAAGAGGTCCCGCCGTTATACGTAGTCTTATAATCTGTGCTATGTGGCGCGACGTTATTTCACGTCCGACGTCTATAAACGTTGTCGCCACCACATAGGTCTGACATGGTCCGTCAAAATAAATACGAGTATGACAATCTAGAGGCCGTCGTACGACGTTGCGCCTTTTCATAATTATATCAACACGAAGTTGTAAGACGTTGCTCACGCGAACGTGTTAAGAAGGAACGTGATGGGTTTTAGTCAGTAAGTCTCACACTCCCTCACGCTAACCCACAGCGGGACGTCATTTGATGACGTCCCATAAAAAATACAAAAAAGTATAAACATAAGCCGCAACTCTGACAGTACCACAGTAAAAGGGCTAAATCGATTTCGATAAAACACAGAATACTTTAACCCATATCTGAAAAAACACCCCAAAAATCTTGGGCCCCTTACCTTCAAAGTCCCCCTACAAGCAGCATACACGAGCATGCCATTAGCAGCTACCAGCGATCCACTGAGCATCCACACGCTACTGACGAGCGTGGCTCTCTTCCAGTGAGGACACTTCAGCAGCACGGCGATGAGGCGCAACCCCCCTGTGTAATGAAGCTTCATGCCGTAAGCTTGGAACAGGATCAGACCGTAGAGGAGGAGGACTGTTACCTGGGGATCGGAAAATAAAGAAAATTATACTAGCCAGCTTATTACAAAAACGACAATAATACTAGCACCCCGAACATGTTCCCTTACCAAGCCCTGCCAAGCATCTAAAAGTAGCAAAACAGCTACATTTTGATGCTTGGCAAGACTCGGTAAGTTGTTATGTTCGGGGTTCTAGTGGTTTTTGTTCAAAATTGGCTTAGATCGAATCTGCGACCAGCTCACGTAAGCCAAACACCGGGTGTACACTTCGGTACTGGTGTCATCTGGCATCATTCTTGATTGAACAAGGAAATTAAATGCTAGGCAGGACCTATATATGAGCACAAATAATGGGAGAAATCAAGATAAGCAAAAGGAACAGTCTTACAGTATCGTCATCAACATCTTTCTATCGACGACCAAGCAGCAAATGACACAATGAAAGGATCGAAACTACCCTCACAATGTTTGGCTTATAGTATTTATTACTAGCGACCCCATTTTTTAATGTATATTATTATCTATATAAATAAACCTTCTTCTTTAATCACTATATCTTTTAAAAAGAACCGCATGAAAATCGGTTGCGTAGTTTTGAAAATTTAAGCGTACAAAGGCGACTTTGTTTTATAGTATGTAGTGATGATTTACCTTATGTATATGCTTGAGCAGCAGCATGACCCGGAGACTGGTGTTGTAGCAGAAGATGACCATGCACAAGGAGACCACGAGCTGGGCGATGAGCAACGCGCGGAGCACCCCCGCCAGCCGCGCGCGGCCGTCTCTACTGAACGCGAACACGCCCCACGCCATCCAACATTTTGTTGGAGCATGCTAGCTGCCTCTGAAGACGTAGCCAGACTACATTAAATGGGAGAACTAGTCTTTGTAGAAAGTAAACGGACCTCGAGCATCGAACTGTGATATTGTTTCCTAAATACTGATTTAACTGGCGTCGTCGTGTCGAGAGCGAGTAAAGTAGTACCTACCTACATAAATCACGAATATGATTAAAAAACTATGATTTATTATATGGATCCTAAATACATCATTTTGCCAACTATCAGTTGATGATGATGTCCTCCCACACGTGTCCGTCGACGGCGACACCCTGTCAATTCCCGGCAATCTGTCTTCGCTCATGGGCCCGGTAGTGACTTGCGAACCCGAATTTGTTTTTAAAAACTCGGTCACATGATGCACAGTAGAGCTGTCCGTTTGCATTAAAGGTATAATTATACGTCGGTTTAGGACGAGTTTTACGGGCCAGGCGTTTACCATCAAGATCTTCAAGACGATGGGACTCGAAGTTTTCTAGTCCTTGATGAATTTCCTTTCGCCACTCAGATCTTTGGGTGGCTAGGTCCTCCCATGAGTTCGGGGATAAGCCGATCGATTTTAAGTGGCGCTTTAATACATCCCTGTAACGTAAATATTGTCCTCCAGCTTGTCGTTTACCCAAACTGATTTCCGAATAGAAAATAGTTTTCGGCAACCTGGAGGACTCCATGCGTACCAGGTGACCGCACCAGCGCAGCTGACCTTTCATCAGAAGGCACTCCATGCCCGCCAAGCCCGTCCGTCGAAGAACATCCGTATTGGGAACCCGATCTTGCCAACGTATACGGAGTATTGCTCGAAGACACTTCATGTGGAAAGTGTCAAGGCGTTTAGTATCACCTTTGTAAAGACACCATGCCTCCGAGGCGTAAAGAAGCAGTGGTAGAATTAAAGCTTTGTATACGGCAATCTTAGTCTGTAACTTAAGATCGTGTGAGTTCCAAACACGGTGTTTGAGTGCACCAAATGCTGCAGCCGCCTTTGCAATTCGTGCTGATATCTCAGACTCCAGACGATTGTCGCTACGTATAAGACTGCCTAGGTACCGAAAGGTTCCTACCTCCTCCAAAGTTTTGCCGCTAAGGTAAACAGGCACGTTATCCGCAGATTTTCCTCTTGCGGGCTGTTTTAGAATTTGGGTCTTTGATGCACTGATTACTAAGCCAAATTTGCGGCAGGACTCGTCTAGGTGGTCGAGACAGTCCTGGAGATCAGCAATGCTGTCAGCCATAAGGCAGACGTCGTCGGCATACTGAATTTCGGCAACGGAGACAGTCGTTACTTTGCGTTTTGCCCTAAAGCGCGAGAGGTTGAATACGCTTTTGTCCATGCGAACGTTAAGAGTAATCTTGTTCGTACATTTTTGCATGGCATCGTTCATTACTGCGGAGAAGTAGATTGCAAACAGTGTGGGCGCCATAACACACCCCTGTTTGACCCCACTTGTTACGGGGAATTGTTCTGTAAAACTGTCTTCGTGACGTACGCGGGCAAACATGCCTTCATGGAACTGGCGAATCAGGTTTACAAATTTCGCTGGGCATCCATATTTTTCCAGTACCACCCAGAGAGCAGATCTTGGGACGCGGTCAAAAGCCTTCTCCAGGTCTACGAAACACAAATAGAGGTCACGATGCTGTTCTAGACTTTTTTCTTGAAGCTGTTTTAAGGAAAATATGGCGTCAACTGTACCTCTATTTGGACGGAAACCACATTGGCTTTCAGGAAGAAAACGCTCGGCTAGTGTAACTAGGCGATTATTTATGATGTGTGCCATAATTTTGCCAGCCGTGGAGAGTAATGAGATGCCTCTATATGAGCTACAATCTGAGAGGTCACCTTTTCCCTTATAAAGTTTTATTATTGTAGCGTCCTTCCAATCCTGTGGGATCGTTTCAGCATCCCATGCTTGCATTACCAAGTCGAAGAGCCTGGTCTTTATTCTACGTCCTCCGTATTTAAAAACTTCTGAGGGGAGACTATCAGCGCCTGGGGATTTGCCGTTTTTCAGTCGGTTGACGGCCTTTATAAATTCCTCAAAGGAAGGTGGATTTTCCAGGTCACATGCGCTTGGTAATGCCTCAAGACTGTTGATGTATTGCAAATCTACACTTTGAGTTCCAGGATTGAGTACCTCATTGAAATGTTCAGCCCAGCGAAGAAGAACGTCAGAGGGGTCCGTAATTTTTTCAGTTTTGTCTCTCGAGTATACAGGTGCAGTTTTCCTACAACGCGGGCCATACACAGTCTTTAAAGCTTCGAAGAATTTTGCAGTTTGGCTGGTATCTGCTAGGAGTTGTAATTCTTGAGCTTTCAGAAGCCACCAGCGATCCTTTAAATCGCGTACACGTTTTTTGAGAGCTTGATGAAGATCCTTCCGCTGCTGATTGCTATGAACACGCCGAAGAGAACACCTATACTCCTCTACAAGCTTTAAGATTTCCGCATCAGACTCATCAAACCAGTCTTGGTTTTTCTTTTGCAGATTTCCTACAACCTGTTGAGAGATCCTATGTACCCTAGTTGAGAAGGTGTGCCATTTGGCATCAATAGGTTGATCTTCTTCAGTACCAGGATCTGCGGTACCGAATTCTGTGTCTAGTTTTTGTCTAGCACCCTCACTGACAACAAGTTTTGAGAACGCTAGTTTTTTTGGCACTTTGTGTTGTGCTCTACGCGGCGGCTTGATGTTAAGTCTCAGTTTGCATCTTATGAGACGGTGGTCTGTCCACCCCTGTGCACCACGCATGGCTCGGGTAATAAGAACGTCTTTTAAGTCCCGCCTTCGTACCATAATATAGTCAAGAAGGTGCCAGTGCTTTGAACGAGGGTGCATCCAGGTCGTTTTATATTTATCTGGCAAACGGAAAAAGGTATTAGTGATGCTGAGGTCAAATTCTGCGCACAAAGCAAGTAGAGTATAGCCGTTGGAGTTGCATTTGCCGATACCATGCCGCCCAAGCACATTTTTCCAGACAATGTAGTCTGTGCCAACACGAGCGTTAAAATCACCGAGCAGGATAATCTTGTCACATTTGGGAATGTTATTGAGTACCTCGCGGAGCTGATCGTAAAATATCTGCTTTTCTTCATCAGAGTAAGTCATAGTGGGAGCATAAACGCTGACTAGATGAATGTGTTTATTCGCTGCTGTGTGAAGTCGTAAGGTAATTAGTCTGTCAGTAAAGGATTTTGGTGGTTCAATCAATGTGCGAGCTATACTGTTTCTAATCGCAAATCCTACACCACTAGCAGCGCGTTGTGTTGCAGGTTTTCCAGACCAATAGTATGTGTATCCGCCAAGCTCTTCGCAAAGTTCACCACTGTCAGCCAGGTGTGTCTCACTAATAGCGGCAATGTCTATGTTGTATCTGGAGAGTTCACGAGCTATGAGCGCTGTCTTGCGCTCTGGACATTGGCTATAGTCACTATCCAAAAGTGTACGAACGTTCCAAGTTGCTATATTAATGGTTTTGGTATAACTTTGTGTGAATTTTCGACCGCAAAAGTTGGTGACCAGATGATCGCGGTTAACCATCTGGTTGAAAAAGAGATGGGCTTTGTTTGGGCCACCTTTTCTAGGCCCCTCCCCGGATTGGGGAGAGCAGTGCTATCCCTAAATAGGGCTGCTCTGTCATTGGGCGAGCTGCCGAATCAGAACTCCCATCTCAGTTGAGTCCCAAAGCGACCATCACCGTCCAATCGCCTACGTGCAGAGAACCAGCTAGAAACTAAGCTCACCAGCTCAATCCCCACCGCCAGTCTCCATCGCCGCAGGGCTTGCGAAATCAGAATCCAGAATATTGCCAGTTAGCGTTTATTTACATAGGACTGTATAACTACCCTCTGATCTCATCGCAGTTACCTGGCAATACATGTATAACTTGAGAATCCCGCGCTGTATTTTTTTTAATAACACGCGAATACTTAATATAAAAATAATATAATCCCACTTTAATAAATACTCAAATATTTGAACAGCTCGATGATTTTAACAGGTCCGCTTAATTTAAACGGTAGGGTTGAAACCCGAAGTCATTAATTATTTAATGATTACTTACATCTGATATAACATCACACTATAATCACAAATTCCTCGCCAAGATCAGCTTAATTATGACAATAATCACGGCGAGTTTGACCATTCGGTCAACTAGATTGTTCAATCTTATGTTGCACTAGACTTATCGGAGTTTTCACCGAAGGTAGTTTACTAAATTGAACACCCCACAACAAACAAAAGGAATTTATCTTTTCTAAACTTCACATTACCATTCTGCAATATTTTATCAATTTCTCACAACAATTCAGGGCAAAGAGATAGTGACAGAGTATGACAACATAACGTTGACGTTAACCAGAAACTTAAGAAACTAAAAAAGTTTTTGGAAAAAAGGTCTACGCCGTCTATAAATTCGTATTCAGGACACAACTTACTAGGTACTTACTTTCCTATCCTATCTTCCTTCCTTCCCAATCCTTCTTAAAATACCTTACTCTTTTACTCTTTTAAATGACTTCTAAGTTTTTTTGTTATGGTACAACATATATAAATTAGGTAAGATAATGCGCCTGCTCCTGTGTTCACGTGCACTTTTAAATAACTCAACATGCGTTCAAACTACCTTCCTCCTGTTAATTGGTGCATCTATGCCTGTATGTTGTTTATTCGTTTATATCTGGCTATGTCTTTATGTTATATTTTTGCTTAAGAATGCGAACAAAAAATGGTCAGGATATACAAAGGTGAGACCGCGTAAAACAGCCAAGCATATAAATACATACTTAAAAAATGATCAGCCCCACAGCAGTGCATTAGGGTCAATCCCCACTGAAAGAGCAGCGGCCGGCAGCGGCCGGTAGCGGCCGTAAATGCAAGTGATTTAGCGCGAGCGCGGCGGGCCGCGCATTACTTACATTGTCGGTGCTCTTACGGCCGCTGCTCTTTCAGTGGGAATTGACCCTGAGCTTTAATTCCCCGCACGTAGCCACGCAACGTTAAATCGATATTATATCCAAACTCTTTGCGATCATTGCAGTTGCTGGCTGAATACAACTCTCATAATCGAAAAAAAAAATAAATAAAACGCAAAAAGGCGGGAACCTTTCAAAAAATTTGACATTCTATTGTTTTCTGTCGAAAACATAGAATAAAAATTGATTGAATAATATTAGTTTTCACGTTATTAATTGTGTTAATTAAGCTGGTGATTAGTTAATTAGTGTTAGTTGGTAATCGCCAATATGGCGGAGGCATTACCGGAGGATGCCCCGGAGTCGGCGGCGCCGGCACCGGACACGGCGGCCGAGGAGAAGAGGAAACGACCGAAGATAGCCTGGAGCGATGACTTGAGTCATGACTCTGAAGAAGATAGAGGTATGTTTTGTTCCAATCAAATATTTTTAAAGTTTTGTATCTGCAGTTTAGACTTTCAGTTAGGTAGTTGTTAGTTTGAAGTAGATAATACTTACATAATTTAAACGTTTCATAGAAGAGGATAATTTGCCAATTGCGAGTTGCTCTTTAATATGATGCATTTTACTGTAAATTTCGAATAAATTTTTCATTCTACCAGCGGAAGGATTTAATTTCCATTGAACACTTTTGATTCTGTAATCTTGAAAACATTACTTACTAAATACCTATATTTCCAGAACGCGAACGCCTCGCCCAACTGGAACGCGAGCTAGCCGAAACCCCCGTCAAACCGATTTACGAGCCAGAAGAATTAGAAAAACTGAAGTCCTATATTATGAAGATGACCACTATCTACGACCTTCGCCCTGAAGATTGGACTGAAGATGCCATACAGCACATTGAGGAGTGGATTCTGGAACCAAAGAACTTGATCCTATGCATCTATTTTAAGGGAGATAAGCTGAAAGCTGGACCAGAAATTCCTACGTCTCCTGTTTATGATTTAACTTACTTTTTAAGGCCCCCAGATTTTGTCTTCAAGGCGGAGACTTTCCATGATGATATTGTATTCGGGACCTTCATTGATTCCATAGAGTCAAATGTAATTAACATGATGGAGTTCGTTTATGCCCCGTATTTCTTTGCTGTTAATACGTGGCCTGACAGTAAGTACGATTTGATGCGGTAAAGGAACTTAAACGCTCTTTTTTCTTTATCATTACTTTGATCTCATTGCTCCGTAATCTTCCTTTCTTTTTCAGGTGTCAAAAGCGAGTTCTGCACCCACATCCATACATTCCTCGCCAAACTAACAGATATGTACTACAAGATGTTAGGATTGACCGTCTTATACATTCCTCGAGAGGGACAAAACATGTCGTTCGAGAAGGCCAGTGCTGACCGCGAGCTGGTCAAGAGGCTAGAAGGTGTTGTGGTCTACTGGACACATCAGATCAAATCATGTTTGGAAGACCAGGCTTTTGTGGCATCTCAGAAGGAGTTGCTGTGTCCTAGCGATGAATATGACTTCTGGATTTATAGACGTGAGTAAGACACAAATACAAATCAGCAGCCTGGATGATAGTTCACATCGAATCACATTTAATTTCAAACCATAATATCTTCCACCTAACGCTTTATCCAAAATTCCAGACGAAAACCTGAACGCCTTACTGCACCAGCTCAAGAACCCAGCAGTGAAACACATCACCAAGATCCTGGTGACGACTCACTCCACATTCATCCACCAGTTTCAATCCCTCTGCGAAGATATAGTGCAGAAGATTGGGGAAGCTACCTCTAACATAGAGTATCTTCAGGTCATCAAGCAACCCTGCGCTGTCCTCGAGTGTGTGGTAGACCCTGACGAAATAGCCAAACATATTCCACATATTATAAACCTATTCCGTTTTATATGGCTGGAATCTCCAACATATAACTCCGAGACGAGAATCACGAATCTGTTCAAAGCTCTGAGTAATCAGATCATTATTTTGTGCCGAAATTATATTAAACTTGATGAACTCTTCGATGGGAACACGATTAAGGCTTTAGGGGAGTTTACCAAATGTATAGAATGCTGTAAGAAGTATAGAGAGATATATGACCTGATGGCCGAGGCACATAACGACGCGAACCCCAATAGCTGGGAGCTGGACACAGGGTCCATCTTCAACTATATCGATTCCTTCATACAGAGGTGCTTCGATATGCTTGATGTTTGTAATTGCATGATTATTTTCGGCAGGTGAGTTTGACACTGTTTTCACGTAAAGCACAATTGTAACAACTTCGTTTACATAAGGAATACATGATTGAATAATAGCTTCGTGTGGTTGCAATTGGTTTCCTTAAGCAAATTATCTATGACACTGAATATGAGATTTTTTTAAAATACGTTAATAAGTAAAAACAATTAAACGAGTAACAATCATAAAGGGTTTTTATCGTGCCTATTTTCTAGTCAGATTACATTTTCCAGGATCAATGAGATGGAAACTATAAACAAGCCATACTTCGCCGGCGCCCGTGGCGACCAGTTTGAAGCCAAATGCGAGAAGATAGAGCGTATGTTCTTCTCAGCCCTGCTAGACGTGAAAGGAGTTGGTAACACCATACTTGATGTGCAAGCGCCGTCCTGGTACGATGATATACTCGCTTTCAGGACTATTATCAAGGATATTGAGGTGAGGACACTTACTAAATCGAGGTTTTGCCAAAGGGACTCAGGGATTTTCATAATTTCACTACGACCCAAAAATTTCCATCACACCATTTTACTGTTTTAGTATCTTGTTTTAAATCTTTGCAGATTATTATAGAGAACCTCGTGGACACAGTGTTTGAAGGAGTCAATCATGTTGAAGAAGCTGTCGTCGCTCTTTACTCGCTCAACAATTACTCCAAACGGAAGAATCTCAAACGTGTCTTCAAAAGGAAGACTGCTGAGGTACGACATATCTTAGTATGGTTAGGCAGCTTTCTAGATTTAAGTCTTGATATACCTCTATAAAGCAGATTCTAACTGCAAGGCTTTGAGTTTCAGTCTCCTGGTTCCATAATAATGATGAGATGTTGCTTGTGTTAGACCAACTTTGTATCAACTCTCATGACATCCACCAACATCCATGCCGAAGCATATGAGGAACACACTGATGCACAAGTCTCCCCGAACTTTTCGACCATTCTCTTGACAATATTTCCTCAAAAATAAATGACAATACCAAAACTATCTTCATCAGATGTGGGCGATGTTCAGCGAGGAAGTTCAAGAGGCAAAGAAGGACATGGTATCAACACGAGGCTACTATCCAGCAGACCTGCCCTCGTATGCGGGAAGAGCTACCGTGCTGAGGATGAGGAAGAACAGGCTCATGTATCTTAAGAATGTAAGAGTTTCTACCTGGTGTATAGATTGATCTTAATTCTTCTAAAACGAAATGCATTAAATTCTCTTTACCTAATGTAACACCAGTAGGGCTCAATATCGTTCTGGACGATAATAAATTAGATGTTATTAGTCAAACCGTCTTCCTGGGCATCACCATTGACTCTAAATTGCAATGGGGTGCCCACATCTCAGCACTGTCAAAGAGGCTGAGTTCCGCAGCTTATGCAGTCAGAAAAATAAGACAGATTACTGACGTTGCTACTGCTAGGCTCGTGTATTTCGCTTACTTCCATTGTATTATGTCCTATGGTATTTTACTGTGGGGGGCAGCGGCTGACGTAAATTCAATCTTCGTTCTCCAGAAAAGGGCAATTCGTGCAATTTATGGCCTCGGCCCTCGCGAGTCACTAAGAGAATTATTTAAAGACATTAACATACTTACACTACCTTCTCTTTATATTCTAGAAAATATCATGTTCGTACGCAAAAACTTAAATCAATTTAGTGTTAAAAGTGATATACATTCCATTAATACAAGAAACAAGCACAAGCTAGTAGTTCCAAGATTCAGATTAACGAAATCAAATAAATCGTTTTTAGGGAATTGTGTCCGTTTTTACAACAAGCTGCCTAACGGCCAGTTTCTTCATTAAAAGTTAAAGTTAAAGTTATGGCTAAAGTAATGTCTAAAGTAAAAGTAACGGTTAAATTAAATTTTTCTATGAATTTTGCTGTCAGTTTAGCCTTGAAAAAACGAATTTGACCGTTACTTTTACTTTAGACATTACTTTAACTTTAACTTTTGATGAAGAAACTGGCCGTAAGTGTGTAACCGATCTCACGGATATAAAATTTAAGAACACTGTAAAATCCACCCTAATTAAAAAAGCTTATTATAAAATTCAAGATTTTGTTGACGATAAAGATATTATATGGCGATAACTCATCTCTCCATGTGTGGCTTCCCTGGCAATTAAACGACTTTCTGTTCTCCCTTTGCATTATATCGATTTACAGTTTAACTTTCTTGCATTGTATAATTTTGTGAGCTTACTATTGTTATGTAATAGACTGTTTGTACTGTGACTGTATTACTTTTTAAAAAGAGTGTCTATGGAGTTTCTTGCCGGCTCTTCTCCATGAGACCAACTTTTTGGAACCGTGCAACTAATGTGACGTTTCATAGGTGCCTGCAAAGGCCTATGTGAAATAAAAAGATTTTGATTTTGATTTTGATGGAATGGTTAGTCGTACTGAGAAGTCGTGGTGGTGGTTACAGTGGCGGAAATACCGTAATGGGGACTGTGATTATGCCCACAATCGTAATTTACTTATGGCGTCACACTTATTTCTCTTTTGAAGTACAGTTTACAAGGATATTACGCAAGCGAGAACATAAGTACATAGGGGGAGTCAATAATGAAGTATATTTATTTATTACTAGCTTTTGCCCGCGACTTCGTTCGCGTGGAATAGGGACTTCGGCAGATTTTTGCTTTGACCAATAGATGGCGCTATATGTCCGGAATAATTTTTTGTTTTTATATTTTTTGTAATAAAAACTATCCTATGTCCTTTCTCAAGTTCCAAACTATGTCTGTACCAAATTTCACATAAATCGGTTCAGTAGTTTAGGCGTGAAGAATAGACAGACAGACAGACAGACAGACAGACAGAAAGACAGACAGACAGAGTTACTTTCACATTTATAATATTAGTTAGGATTAGGATATGAGGGAGTACATAGAGGTAGTACATAAGAAAGTACAATATATAACCACAGAGCTTACTACAGTACCTAGATCCGCCATTAAAGATCGTTATATTTCTAATATCCAACAGATAATGACAGACGCATCAGCGTGGCTGCTGCCGTGCAGCAACTCGGAAGACGTGATCATGCACGTGAACAGACTGATGGGCGCCATTGACGTCGCCATCAGAGAACTCTGGATATCTTGGACGGTGAGACCATAACCATTCATTGAAGATAAAGGCGTTCTTTACATTGAAATCAAAATAATAATAAAATATTCAAGGCTGAAAAACTACACTTTTCGATCGTCAAAATTACATAAGACGGCCGCGGCCCCCAAAAACGCCCACCCTTCTCCAATTCTTACGTGTTTTTGCTGGGAAGAAGTGGCTTGGCGCTAGAACATTTTATGAAAAGGAAATAAATGCTTTTCCCATATCTTTTAGGGTCAACAAATATTCAATCCATGATATGTAATAGGTAAATAATACTTACCTGAAGAATTCAGGCAAACGGATCAAATCAATAACACTAGTTTACAAATTTTTATTTTTTTTATATACCCCTCACAAAATCTATATCAGTACTCTCCACCACCTTTGTACATTCTAAAAGTAACAACATAAAAATTCTATCACGTCACATTTTTTTTCTACCCTCAAATATTTGTTTTTAGGAATCATACCGACATTTGGTGTTCCATTACTTGTTAAGTTTAAGAGATATTCTTTGTTTAATTCAAATAAAATGTCGCGTAGACAGTGTAGACAAAGTTGTGATCGCTTTTGTTCATGTTTGTGGACAATTTATATTTATAAAAAAGAAAAGACATATGACAGAATCCTTGAAAATTGCATATCTTCATTATTTCGGATTTCCTGTGGCCAATCAAGAAAAAAACTGGCCTCACTATGTGTTTTGTGAGAGCTGTAGAATCACTTTACTGTGATGGTCACATGGCGAAAACGTACACTTGTCATTTGGTACACCAATGTTGTGCAGGGAACCAACTAATCATGAAAATGACTGTTACTTTTGTGTTACTAACAGCCAGTTTCTTCATCAAAAGTTAAAGCCAAAGTAAAAGTCAAAGTAATGTCTAAAGTTAAAGTAACGGTCAAATTCAATTTTTCTATTAGTTTTGCTGTCACTTTAGCCTTGAAACAACGAATTTGACCGTTACTTTTACTTTAGACATTACTTTAACTTTAACTTTTGATGAAGAAACTGGCCGTAAGACTTCGGGTTTTAATAGGAAAACTAAGTCAGGTATTGTATATGCATATGTCATTTAAAGAGGGGGTGTTTGGCGTCCCACAAGTACGCAAAATCATAAGTGATTTTAAGTTTGATACTCTTTTATCTCCGACTAAAAGAGTTGCTTGGAATTCATTCAAAACTGTTGTTAGAGACTTTTTAAGCAATAATAAAAGTGACAACAATAAAGAGATAGTGAGTGATTCATTACAAAATTATCATAAGATGGGTGTTAACATGTCAAAAAAATCATTTTCTACATTCCCACTTGGATTTTTTTCCGGAAAACTTAGGAAGTATGAGCGACGAACAAGGAGAGCATTTTCACCAGGATTTAAAGGCTTTTGAAGGTCGTCATCAAGGCTATTGGGACGAAAATATGTTGGGAGACTACTCCTGGTCTATGTTAGGAGAAACCGATTCCGAAACCTACAAAAAGAAGTCCAAAATTATTTTTTTTTGTTGTTTATGGTCCGTTTTCTCGTGTTTTTTAAATTAAGTATAATTCCAAATGTGGACGTGATAGATTTTTAAAAATATTTTTCCTAGACTACCTATAGATAGATAGATAAAATACAATAACTTTCATCTGGGGCATAAAAACCGTGTAAACTAGTGTAATCTTTAATCAATACCTCAAACAGCACAACTTGGACGAGAAATGTGGCGCAGGACTCAACAAGACCCTGATGAGGAAGAGCGCTGAGAATCCTGGACTCTTGGAGTGTAACATTGATATGTGAGTAAAGAAACTACAGCTTAAGTAGGTATGAAGGCCTTAAACTGGAAAAAAAAATCGGTTGAGGAATGCTATAGGAATATACCACTCGGACGTAGCACTTCTTCCTATTTCGGAGACCGGTTAAAGATTAGCCTTTTCTCCTGAAAGTTTATGAGTTCAGTATTTAACACTGACATGTAATTAATTAAATGGTTTATCAATTTTAGAAATATCCTGGAGCTGTGCAAAGAGGCGGCACATTGGGAGAACTTGTGTATGGATATACCAGTACACGCTTTTCAGGTAGGTCGGCCCATGTGTAATCCATAAGTCTGAAAAGTGAAACTGCAAATGACATGTTATTGAATACAATCTGAACCACCAATACATATCATATTCTGTACCAAGGCTTAATCGTAGGAATGGTAAGGCTGCGTTCAAACCAAACTGACTTTCAGCCGCCGAATGAAAGTCTATGCATATTACGCATACCGTATCGTCGGTTAGATGTGAACGAAAAATAGAAATACAATAAACTGCGTAACGTTCGCTCACATTCAGCGATTGAGTCAGTTTGGTTTGAACTCAGCCTAAGAAACCCTTACTATTACTGAAATAATAATTCAATAATGCATTTGACTGTGTTTCGGATGGCACGTTAAACTGTAGATCCCAGCTGTCATTGAACATCCTTGGCAGTCGTTACGGGTATTCAGAAGCCACTAGCCAGTAAGTCTGACACCAGTCTAACCAAGGGGTATTGGGTATCCTCCGAGCAGGCTTGGAGGATGATGCATTTAACTTTTTAAAAGAGCTAACATTTTGTATCACTATTACTTCCTAACCAGGTATATCAGAAAAGTAAAACAGTAAACTACGTGTACGAAAGCGTGTTGGCAGTGGTCAAAGGATACAATAAGATTTTAGACTCCTTGTCTGATGAGGAAAGACTACTCTTCAAGCCACTTATCTTGGTAAGTTATCAAAAAATCTCTGACAAGGCAAGATAAAGAAATATTGGATAAAGTAAGTTATACATTTAAAACAAATACAATTATAAGGGTGAGTTCTACCATTTAACTATAAGGGTAACCAAACCATAACCAGCCTTGAAATTGCCGCTCATTGGTGAAATCGGCGATTTGACAACTGGAAATGGTTAAGTGAGAAAAGATTAGATTAGGTAAGCTGAACAGACCATTTTTCTTCGAAATACATCACAGGTAAGTACTTCCTATTTGATTTTGATTGAAATAGTATCAGAAAAAACTGCTGAAATTATAAATTAATAACATAACTATTTATTCTAATATCACATCAAATAACTATTAAATGCAAGGTCTTGTAAGCCATAACAAACTCGTAATAGCAATATTAAACAATCACCAATTGAAATGGAAAATGAATTATTATAAGAATCTAACATGGTTTTTATGCAAAACGCAGTTAAACATGTTGACCTCAATGTATATGTAAGCTTAATTTTATCATTTGAACAGACAATTGTAATCTACACACTGATTTAACAATAAATAGGTACCTTATCATCAAACAAAATAATCTCAATCACAAATTTAGCTACCATGATCAAAATACCTATTTCAAACACTGATCCAAATGATTGTTCATATCAAGTTCTTCCACCATTTTCATACAACACGGGCAAGGAGTCTTTGTTCCTGTAGCATTGAATACTTGAGACTCATCAAATATATCATCTTCATCTTCAATGATTATAGTTGTACTATTCTCATAACTTGTACTGGCTCCTTCATCAGGTATTGTAGTGTTATTATCAAAGAACATCAGACATTCATCTAAATGTTCTTCAACAGGTTTATCAAATTGCTTACCACAGCATGGACAGATTTGGTCAAATAACTCTTCTTTACTTGTACCAGGCTCTGCTTTGATTGTAACTTCTTCTGGTACTTGCTCGTCTACTTTTGAAGATTGTAAATTATCACCCCTGTCTATTGTTATGTGGCTATCGGTTTTTCGTCTTTTTGCCTGTGGCATGTCTGTGTTGGCAATTATTTTAACTGTTTCTATAACTCTTGCTTGGTCATCCTCTATTTCTTTGACTAGTGATATGACTTTATTGAGGCTTGCAACAGAGTCTAATGTTACTTCTGATTCAGTCTTTCTTTTACCCTTGTTCTTATTTATGTTAGTAGATTCAATGTTCAAGTTAGTCAAGTCTACAAGATTATGATTTGTGCTCACTGGTTTTACAAACGCAGGTATAGGTTTAACATCAATTAGTTCATTAATTGTAGATCTCTCTCCACTTTGGCTAGGGTGAACTTCTTGAACACTTTCAATACCATCCTTACTAAGTTTCTCAATGATATCCTTATTCAAACATTCATCTAAGTGCCTATTGATTTCTTCATTACTAAATTTACCATTACAGATAGGACAGTCAACTAAATCCACTTTAACATTAACTGCTACTAACTTTTTACTGTTACTAGGTTGAGTTAACTTGTAATCATCACCATATAAGTCTTTTAATATTGTTGTAGCATTAAAATAGTCTTCAATTTTCTTCATTTTTATAGGTGGAGATGAAGTAGGAGACTCTATTTTAGGTTTTTTAGGATTAGGAGTTGCAATTTTACTGTCTGGTATTTTGAATGTAGCAGTATCATTTTGTATCTTAGATTTTTGTACTAATAAACTAGTATTAACTGGGGCAGGTTTCTCGTTTACTGCAGTAGGTATTTGTTTATTAGCCCATATGCTTCTAACTGTTTCTGTGACATTGTCGGTATAATGTTTAGCATCTGTTTTTAGTGTGTTACCACTTCCGGTAAATACTGGAATGGGTTGTGTAGGAGGTTTAGGCACTGTAGGATTGAATACAACACCCTTTTTACTGACTACCACAGTACTTGAACTGTTTGACTTAGTTTTGATATTGCCTTTTATATTACTGGAATCCTTCAATATTGGTTTTGGACTGTTGCAAGTATTTGTATTTGGTATATTATTGATAGTTTTGATATTATTTGTTATGTATTTCGTGATATCTGCATTTGGTTTAGCTGTAGGTTTTGTACCTTTAGTCTTTTGTTGTTTTTCTGGTTCTTTTATTTTGACAAAGGTTCCTCCACATTTACTGAGGTGGTCAGCCCACCAGTAGTCACTGGGTCCAGGGGCTCTGTTCATGGATCGTCTCACTATTCCAAAGTGAGGTCTTCTAGTTTGACAGGGACCATTGCAACGCCACCAGTGATTTTGGTAGAGCTCCACCTGCAATAGTCAAATTAATTTGTTAACATCACTACAGCTATGAGCTTTGGACCTTATAGGAATAAAGCAAGAGATCTAAATGTTTCTCCTGTAATATTATATCAATATTGGTATGATTCAGAGGAATTAAATAATTATCCAGTTTAAATTACCTCATCATGAAAACTATGGTATATACTAATATTCAGTCCTGCGCATTTGTTGATCCTGTGCATATGAGCTTTAAAGTTAGGGCCATGGCCGTCCCTGTCTTGATCTCTATTGGTTACAAATAGGAATGCATGGATCATCTCATGGAGTAATGTCTCAACTAGGTCTTTGCGAGGTCTCAGCTTTAGTAGTGGTTCACTCAGAGCTATGTCACACAGCCCACCTCTGCCTTCATAGCTGAAAAGAGTCATTATTATTAGTACCTGTGGTGCTTTAGTTTGATATTCTGAATTATGATGGCATTATATGATTATGGCTTATTTGAAATGAGACATATGGTAGGGAACAAAATCAGCAATGAATGTGAAATATACTAGAAGTGTTACAAGAAGTGTTCTTGTTTGTCAGAATAACATAACGGCTACTTCAATTATAATCAAGTTACGGGACCTATTTCCCTCGGGACGCGAATAAAACCGCGGGAACAGCTAGTGAGAAATTTAACTTACGAGCACACGCCAGCACAAGAGTACATCCTTTTACTCCACCGGACCACAGCTCTGCTGGCTAGTTTAGTCCAGAAAAACATTTTATCGAAGTGTAAGAACAACGAGTGTACATTTGGTGTTGGGTCAATTAGTTCTAGCTCTGGATCGCCTAGATTCATCTTGACGATTTTATTAAAATAACATAAATATAATAAATAAACTAAACAATAATTAAAACATCAATGGGCTACTATGTAATATAAATCATGAATTCAGAAAAAATCACCCGCGTACATTGTTGACAAATAAAATAATGTGATAATGAATGACGTTTGTTCAATTTGACGTTTTTAGTTTTTTTTCACAACCGTTGCGTTCCTATCTCTTATTTGTTTTCTATATTTTCATTGTGTTTCATATCTCTACAACTTATTTAATATACGATTTTATTTATTCTTAGAGTTTTATATATTTATTTTAAAGATTTTTATAATATGAAATCTATATTGCTAAAGACTTCAACTTTCCGTAAAATGGAATCCAATTTACGCGCGCTAATGTAAACTTGCCAATGTGATCATAATATTACTAAATGGTATTTTTTTAGGCTTGTGAGAAGAAAGTGCAACCAGGAATAACAAAGCTAACATGGACTTCTACAATGTCCGATGCATACATCGCAGATTGTGTTATGCAAATTGGAGAAGTAAGTAACGAACATGGTTTTGTAGATCTGTGAATTACATATCGATGATCATATCTAATACAAACAATTGTCTTTAATTAATTACAGCTTCAAGATTTTTTAACAACATACAAAAACTGTAATGTTAATTTAGTCAAAATTATGGAAAAGATTTGTGACACTCCATTCGTAGAATTCGATATTTATAACGTATTCGATATAAAAGTTCTGCGAGCTAAAATACGAAAAATGGAGGCTACGGCTATGGACGCTGTTTTAGATATGTATAAAGTGATAGTGGTTTATCTGGTTATTGTATACGAAGGCTTTGAACCATATATTACCCAGGTAATCATTGTTATGTACGTTCCAAATGTTAATTATTGTTGGTCAAGAAATAAGTAACTAACAACTTCAATACAAAAACACCTTTTAGATGGCAGAACATTGGATTAAATACGTAAGGAGATTTGACATACTTCTAGAAGACGCATTAAGATTAGGGATCAAGTCCACTATGCAAAACATGTACAAGTGCGTCCATGGAGATGGTAAGTTAGTTTTTGTCACAGTGTTAAGCAAAATTAGAAATCCAGCTTTAATAATTTATTTGACCCCTTTTACAGGCACTATGGCACCGTCACCTTTAATAAAAATGGACCTCTACTTAACTGGGAAAAACATTACATACATACCAACGAAAATTGAGATCCAAGACACGTTTACCACAGTTCTTGAAGAAATTGTTCATATCATGAGTACCGTCCCGCGCTTGTTCGAGAAATTTTCACTACCTTCAGGGGGACTGAAGAAGTTTTACGAAGCTATAGCTTTAGATCAGGATTGCAATAAGCTGCAGAGGTTTATTAACGATGGTAAATCATATTTTATTTAAGCTATGATATCCGGGAATAAACGACGAATTGGTTTTAAGCCGACGCCGACCCCCTAAACGCAGTTTCTTAAAAAAATCTTAATGGTATGTTTTGAGAAAAAATACAAGAAGTTATTTGAAATTTCAGAAATTGACTACAATATCAAACTAGTGAACGACCATTTAACAATGTGGGATCCTTACATGCATATCTGGACAGTTGACAAAGATCAATTCTTGGAGCAGTACCGGGCAGAGAGGCACACTGCTGAAGACTTCGACTGCCTTGTTATAAATTACAGCAATCTTGCTAACTCTATTCAAATACAGGAAACGATTAACCAAGTATGTTTTATATATTCATTCACTCGTTCGCCTGCTTTTAAGGATATTACACTTACATTCTTGCGTGATCTAATTTCTTTTGCAGATCCATTTCATAACTCTTAACTCAAGTGAACTGAAAAAGTCTATAATAGCCCACTGCATCGTGTGGCAAACGAGGCTGGGAGAACTGTTGAGAACAATCACAGAGGCTGACATTGACGTAGTTTACAATTACGTAGAAAAGAGTAGTGAACAAGCTATGAAGGTTGGTTAGTTTTGATGAAATATCAAATATCACTGTAGAATATAACAAAATATATTTAAAATAGATTAAAACCATTAATTTCTACTTTACAGGTCCCAACCGATTTAAAAGAGCTTCAAGAAAGCATAGAAACTTACGATCGTTTACTATCGGAAATAACTGCGATTGAGAAAACATTCCCACCTATTTCTGATCAAATGTTGACACTGGGTAAGTCGAACAAAATTATATTTATCATCTCATTCGCATAATGTATATTCTATGTTCACTTCTATTTTAGCAAAGTTCGAGGTTGAACTTAGTTCAGACATGATTACTCGCCATGAGAACATACCGGTCCTATGGTCAGACTATTTAGGTGTTTTGGAAGAAGCTAAAAAGAATCTTGAAGCGAACAAAGAAAGATTCAAAACGAATTTGTTGGATCAAGCTGAAGTAAGATTTTTTTCAGTATGTAAACTCTTAGGGATTAAAGGACCATTAAAAATACGAAGCTAAAGCTCGATCAACAAGCAAACAGTTCTTTAATATTTTAAAGAAAGTTGAATAGAATTTTATCGCTCGAAGAACTCCATTTAGCCTCGATACTTCCCTGTCATTTATGATTATTTCATATCGTTTCTCTTAGGTTTTTAAGGAGCAAGCTAAAGAATTTTGCGAAGATTTCTATAGGACTGCTCCAGTGTCTTCTGATATTTCTGGCAAAGACGCTCTGGCTCAATTGAAAGCTTTCAGAGAACAACTAAATGCCTTGCGAGCACAGGAACAACTTATACGAGATGGTCTTGCTGTGTTTAATCTGACGTTAGTTTCCTTTAAATCCATTAAAATAAAGATGTAGCTTCAGACTTTGTAGTAGGTGAATCCCAATAATTGGAGTCATTTAAATTCCTTATTTACTTTCCATGCAGTAGGACGTTCACGGAATAGAAACTTGAGTTATGAAGACTTCCTAGTTATTAAGTGATTTATAAAAGTGGTAACGTATTATATTTCAATTTTTATTTCATCAATACAACTTTTTTGTAGTACTCCAGTGAATCTGGATCTTCTGAAAATGGAGAAGGAACTGGAGAAGTTGGAAGAAGTTTGGGGCTTGGTCAATCAATGGGAGGAGTCCTGGGAAAAATATAAAACTCAATCGTTTTGGGAAATGGAAACCGACGAGATGGAAGAGAACGTCATGTTTTTGTTCAGGTACTAAAAAGTGACAAATAATAACGTCAATCTACTACAAGACTCTCACAACAATCAGACTCTCATCTCTCCTTTTGATTACAGAAATTTTAATAAGCTGTCGCGACAACTAAAGGACAAGAATTGGGAAATAATAGACACTACTCGAATTAAAGTAGATGCATTTAGGCGAACACTGCCTTTGATTGGAGATTTGAAGAATCCGTGCATGCGCGAGCGCCATTGGGACAGAATTAAAACGCTTATGGCTGTGTAAGTTTCTGTATTCGCATATCGTGTATTCTCATATAATACCTACTCATTTATTAGTTTTTGTGTATAACTTTTCAAAATCATGATAATAATTTAAATTGCTTCCGATGGAATATCTACTGAATAAAATTATGTGCCATCATAATTATTTTTAATTAAATTCGTCTCCTTTCCTAATTCCCCTTTGAAACATGTAGGGACTTCGACCAAAACTCTGCAGACTTCAAATTAGACTTGATAATGCGACTGAACTTCCAAGCATATGCAGAAGAAATAGCTGAAATATCCAATGCTGCTACTATGGAGCTGAACATAGAAAATGGCCTCAAAGCTATCAGGGAGGTGTGGAAGAACACTACCTTTGAAATGCAACATCACAGGGGAGATATGTATAAAATTAAAACTGTTGATGATGTCATGCAGGTTCGGCTAAGATTATCCAACATAGTACGAGGGCTGCCTTTTAAGTTGTGTCGTTTGAAATAAGTATAGATAATCTAATAGGTTATTACCGTTTATTATTTTTTTAAGAATACTCAGCGATATTTAATGCACTTTTCCATGCGTTCAAACCAGTTTTTTTAATATTTATTCCATTCCAAAGTGGGGGTAGTCAAAACGGCCGATTTGTATACGTCAACAGCTTCTTCAGGTGCGCTGAAAGGTAGTCCACGAAGAATTTTCTTAATTTTGGGGAATGTAATAAAATCATTAGTGCTTAAGTTAGAGCTGTAAGGTGGATGATCCAATATTTCAACATTTTGGGAACTCAAAAACATCTTTGTTTATCGGGCGGTGTGCGAACTTGCATTGTCATGGTGCAGGATCATTCGACGTCTTGGATTATTTTTTCTAAATTCGGTGATGACTTTTGACAAACAAACAGTGGTGTACGAGTCAGCGGTAACCGTCTCGCAATATTTTTGTACAATAGTGGCGACACAATCACCCTTTGCCAAAAACGAGGCAACCATTTTTTTTAAAGTGCTTTGCGAGCGTACGACTTTGGTCGGTTTTGGCTCGTCTTGGAAGACCTAGTCAGCTGACCGCTGCTTAGAATCCGGATCGTAAGCGTATATCCAGGACTCGTTACCACTAACTATACCATAGACCTGCTTTGACTCTCCTCGGTCGAATCGCTGCAGAGTTTAACGTCACCAACTTACTCGGGCTGTTTCTTGGCCGTCGCTAAGAAAATGTGGTATCCAAGGAGAGATCATCTATCTTACGCCAAATTCTTCGTGTAGGATATTTTTGACTGTGGTCCCTGAAATGCCCACGGATGCCTCTATTTCACTGTATGCTACATCTCCGTCTGCGAGGATTAGCTGCCGCACAGCCTCGATATAAACTTGCGTCATGGCGGTTTTTGGACGACCTTCACGTGGCTTGTCACTGTAGCTAGAGTGCCCAGGTTGAAATTCTAAATATCAGCGTTTTGCGGTCCTAAGGAATGACTACACACATCACTAAATACAGAACTAATCTCTTTAAAGCACTGAAGTCGCGACAATCCTCTTTTAAAGTGGTAAAAAATTATCGCACTCAAATTTTCCTTAGACATTTCCATTTTTGCAACCGACCTGTCACCTTTGAATGGACGATATAATAAAACTATTCGACCTATTTATAAACATTCTTTTGTTTTCGAATTCTAAATTCAAAAAGATTCAAATGGCATATATATATATTTTTGATAATCGCGGGAGGTTATCAAACGACAGAACTTAAAAGGCAGCCTTACGTATATCTGCCAAGGTATACTGTTATTAAATAATAATAATTTAAAATTCTCAGTTCCTTGAAGATCACCAAGTACAACTGTCATCAATGAAATCAACAAAATATGTTGAACCGTTTATAAAAGAAGTAGACTATTGGGAGAAATCTTTGGGCTATGTAGCAGAGTGCATTGAAGTAAGAAACTTATTTTAAATTTTCTTATAACATAACTTACGTAGGACTTCCATGATACTACCAACTATCTTTCATAACAGATTTCTTTACAAGTTCAACGTCGCTACTTGTATCTTGAAACGATTTTTTCTGGTGAAGATATTAGGAAACAATTGCCTGCGGAAGTTCTAATATTTGATGCACTAACTGCTGCTTGGACAGAAGTTACAGGCAGGTATGATCAGCCATAGCTCAGCCAATAATACTTAACTTCCATCCTTATTTTGTAAATACTAACTAATTATAAAATTATTCGTTAATAGCATGCACGCAGGAAAAAATGCAATTGAAGCTTGCATTTATAAACCACAACCTTACCTGTTCAACAAATTGAACCAAATGGTAGATAACTTGGATGGAATCTTGCGAGCTCTAGAGAAATATCTCGAAACGAAACGCCAACTTTTCCCAAGATTTTATTTCATATCCAATGATGATTTACTGGAAATTCTTGGAAACTCTAAAAGGCCTTCGTTAATTCAAGTACACTTGAAGAAGTTATTTGATAATGTAAACAGGATAAGAATTGATAAGGTAGGTAATTAAAACACTTTTTATGAAAACTAACTCTTTGCAATAGCATAAGTATGTATGGTAGTTTTCTAAGTAAAAAGTATGGCAACATTTCAATAGAAAAAAAGTAAAATCAAAACAACAAAACAAAAGAACATGAAAGCGCGTGATACAAAAGTTCTAAATTAATAATTGTTATTTTATGATTGTCCTCACGTAATTCCGATTTAAACATAGTGTATACAATATTTGAATTAAGGTGTAATTGTTCACAATGGAAGAAATCTTGGAAAAATGTCACTTCGTTCCTATGAGTACGATGGTAAATACTGTTTTCTATTAACTTTCAATAGAGTATTAAATAAATCATTGTTATGGGACATATACATCAAGTCATTGGCTTTAACATGAGATCACTCTATTATACACGACTTGTTGAAATAGTAACCTCAACTTATTCCACTTTTCGTACGTATTGGATTCAAATGTTGATTTTTTTATTATGATTTTGACACTTTCTAAATTATAAATCAAAATTATTCCAGAGAAAAGTAATCGACCTAATGGACGCTCCCTATGTAGTTGACCCTATCAAAACATACTGCAAAAGAAACTTGCTGAAGCTCCAACAAAGTAGAATAAATGCTAAGTACCAGGACCCGGATCTGAAAACCTTCAAGTCGGTGTACAGGATAGCGTGTTGCAAGGCTATTTACTCTCACAATTGGAATAAACTGCTCTATTTGCTGAAGAAGTTTCCGCCATGGCAGCATAACTGGAAGGATGTTAATGAAGCCGCTTTGTATGTTAGAGTAAGTACACTTTAATTGGAAGTGTAATTTTTAAGAACAGTTACCGTTGCCCTGATACACAACAGGCTCGAGAAGGACCATGGAAGGTGGGATTTATTTGTCAATCGAATTTGACACTCCCTCATGCAGCACCTATCATTTCATAATTCCCCGCCAAAAAAGAAAAAATCATCTTCAAGTAAAAGTCACATTATTTGAACTAAAGTTTTGATAATTAATATGCAGTTGATCTCTTAACATATCACAAACTTTTAGCTGGTTAGTGTTAAGCATCAGCCTTTTTATTGTCCCACTGCAGGGCACAGGCCTCTTCTAAAATAATTTTCTTGGATTACACAAACCCTCTGTAGAATTTCTTGTAGTTACAACTGAATAATAATGTAAATTTAAGTCACTGTAGTGTATCATTTTGTACATCATTTGTAAAATAAGAAATTACCTTATTTATGTAACACACACTTCGTATATCTAAATATTTTTCTTTCTTATTCCAGGCACTAGTAATCCTTCTAATGTACCACCCAAGTTCACAAGCAAAAGGACTCTTGAATGAATACCTTCATTTTGTATGGGCGTGCCGGTCTGATGAAGTGAAGAAAGCCGTCCTGAAAATATTGCTGACCCTGCCTGAGAAGATACATGGTGTTACAAATAGTAGATATAATGATACTGATAATGCATGAATGGATGAAATGTATGTATGTATTTAGCAAAACATAAGAGATAATAATGCTGGTTGAATTGTTGTTTAAATGCTGACACTAAGGATGAGTAGAACATTTGAAATAATATTTAAAATCAGCGATTTGACACCTGAAAATGATTCTTATATAGTTTTACTCCGGCTCCGCTCCGGCTTCGCACGGGGTAACAGTATGTCCCCACTATGTTCTATGACATATGATATATGCAGTGTATTTTGATTTTATCTGTGTTACCTTGTAAATAAGGCTTTGCATGTCTCCAAAAATCCGACTCGTAATTGGAATTAAAACTTATACTTGTTATTTAAGTGAGAACTATAATTTTGTACTGATAAATGTTAAGTTTGTTTGAATAAAATGTTATAAACAAAATGTAGTATTTTTTTGGAGATTGGACATTACTCTTTTAAGTTGATGAGGTTTTCTATACTTTTATAAATTCAAACTAATTCAAAATTTATATTCTTAGTACCAATTTTCCAGAACCCCATGGGTCTGCCAGTGGCTAAGGCCATGACTTCAGAAGATGGAGAATGTGTTGAGTGGAAGTATAACCTGGTGCTGGATGGGCCTGCTGAAATCTGGCTGGCAGGCCTTGAGCATACCATGAGGGTTGTCCTTAGAGATGTGAGACCTGCAGACTATATTCGTATTAAAACTTGGTGCAAAGTTTTTCGACAGGAAATTGGGCACTCTGGATAGAGCTATAAAGTATATGTTTAAATGTAGAAGTAGCTGTGATTGCAATAGTAGGTTATGTAGTAGATTAGGTGCCTTGTAAAAGTAGCTACAAATCACTGGAGAAAAGTGTATAGTTATCGGCACGGATATTGGGCTCTCGGCGGAAGAGTGGGGATCGCTTTGCGCACTGTACACATAAGGCAATAAACCAATAAATCGCTTCTGCGCAGGTGAAGGTCATAGCCCAATATCCGTGCCGATAACTGTATTAAATAGTTTACAGAAAACTGATGTCTTCACTTATATTTGTATTTCTAGCAATTGATATTGACTCGAGCTGCTCTGAGGAAGTGCCGTTATCAAAGAGAAGCTTGGATCAACGACTGGCCTGGTCAGCTTGGAATCACTTCCAGCAAGGTTAACAAAAATAATTGTGTTCAGGAAATAATACTTAAATAGGATGTCAACAACGAACAACACTGCTTAGTATAGATATTTTTAGATTTTCTCCTGGGTGAAATACATTATTTTAAAGCACTTTAAGGGTCGAAAAGAAGGTCTAAAAATAATCTGGATAATTACTTTTAAAAAGTCAGTTCAAGTTTTCAAAATGTAGGACACCTAAAAATAAACTTCAAGAAGTGGTACTTCCACTAGATTCAATGGACCTCAGACTGCACTCGGACACTTTGCCGCTGCGAGATCATGCAAGAGAAGAAGCCTCTGAAGAAACTGCGCAAGAAGCAGAACCTGATCCTCACGACCCTGCAGATGATGTCCCGTAAGGAGATCAGCAAGATTCTGCGCGCTAAAGTGAACGCGCTCTGCGTTATAGAGATACATTCCAGAGATACCGTTGATAGGATGTATAAGATGGGTAAGTTTTAGACCTTTTTGGTAGCCTTCTTAACTAGGAAGTCCTTCGCTGTATGAAGAAGCCACGCCAAACTGCTGAACGAATTTTGATGGAATATAGCCTAATTACTAATAGGGTACGTTATATCTGAGGCGAGGATTTTATCGGAGGCGGGTGAAACGCCACCAAAGATCGCCATTTTTATGGGAAATCATGACTTCTCCCGCTGTGGGTTAGCAACGTAAGAGAGTGTCAGGCTCTTATTGACTCAAACCCATCATGTTCCTTCTTAAGCCCTTTATGTACCAGGGCCGCGGGAACTCTTCCGAACAACCAAAGATCGCCTAAGATTAATTTAAGTAATGGTCTAATGTGGTCTTAAAATTCATCCAAATCCGTTCTGCTGTAAACTCGTTAGGCAAGGATAAATAACCAATAATAATTGTAGGTTGTATGAACGTAACGGCGTTCGAGTGGTTCTCTCAGCTGAAGTTCTACTGGGACCGTGAACGTGAGGACTGCTATATCAAGCAGACGAACACCAACTCCATTTACACGTATGAGTACATCGGCAATTCGGGACGGCTGGTTATCACGCCGCTTACTGACAGGTGACTTCATAGCCTTAACTTAATTTTATTGAGCCCATGGCCCGCTAGATATCATTTACTTTCTTACTAATAAAACCCATGAAATAAAGTTCGAATGTTGACTGTTTGTTAATTTGTAAGGTATTTTCGATGTGGAATGAATTTATGAAAATTAACATATGAATATTTTGAGGATAATTGTAACAATTTACTGCTGCTAGGAAATACTTACCTCTAAATGAAGTATACCAATTGTGACATTGTTATGATGTAGTGCCTCAACGTTGAATGTATAAATTATGTTAAACCCTTATCTTTTCTTCTCAATAAAATGGCAGAGATTAGAAAATAATCTTCTTCTTAGTATCGGAGAACAAATTTTGGAAGCTATTCATTTTATACCACTTATTAAACTAACATCTTGGTAAACTTGTATACTTTTTTAAAACTTAATTGAAAAGTCAGATGCTACATAACGCTGACGACGGCGTTACACCTGTTTCGAGGCGGCAGTCCCCAGGGTCCCGCCGGCACCGGCAAGACGGAGACCACTAAGGACTTGGGCAGGGCGCTGGCCAGATGGGTGGTGGTTACCAACTGCTCAGACGGGCTCGATTATAAGTCCATGGCTAAGTGCTTTTCTGGTAATTTTTGGACAGTCTTTAAGTGTTCTTTCGTAGGCTGGCGAGCTGATAATCATCAAAAGTATGCTGTTAAATCCATGAGACTTTTTCTGGTAATTTCTAGTATTAAGATCTATTCGAGTGTCGTAATAGGCTCATATACCTACAGCTATTAATTACGGTGCGAAAATATCTGGGGCCCGATTCTCCTAATTTTACTTAAGCGACATACGATTCACATTCGACTGAGATCCAATCCCGACTCAATTACGATTGAAGCGCACATACGCTTCAATCGTAATTGCATTCCGCTATTTTTTCTCTGAAATAAACGTTTTATCCTTTTCTGTTATTCAATAATGAATCATTTTGTCTGCAAATGGTTTACGATTGCAATATGATTGTAGAGCAGAACTACCGTATAGACCAAAATCACCAAAATAGCAGACCAATCGCAAACCAATCGAATGTCGTTGGAATACGATTGGTCTTATATTAGTAGCAGAATGCCCGATATGGTTAAAAATGCTATTGCGATCATATTGCGATGCAATTTCTATTCGATTTTGACATTATTGACTTAGGAGAATCGGGCCCCTGGACTATTTTTCCGAGGTAGAAGATTATCCATATCGGATAAGTGTCAGAATTCTGACTAAAACCCATCTTTGTTCCTTCTGTGTCTTGTGTACCGGGGGTGGCGATAAATCTTTAGAATCACAATACCATAATCTATAGAGGATTATTTTCTTACTACGGCACACCTGCATATTTCAATCCAGGTATCGCTCAAAGCGGTTGCTGGGGCTGTTTCGACGAGTTCAACCGCATCAACATAGAAGTACTGTCCGTGGTAGCCCAGCAGATCCTGGCGGTACTGCTGGCGTTGTCGCTCTTCCAGAAGAGGTTCATATTCGAGGGGGCAGAAATCAAGCTGGATCCCAACTGCGGGATATTTATTACTATGAATCCTGGGTTAGTTGTTTTTTGACAGAAATGACTGAATAGTAGAGTGTCATTTACTTTAAAATGATTTTAATGTGGATTATTTACTGTATAAATAGCTCCCAGGAAAATATAGAGCTTACTATAGATTTTCCAAATCATACAGACAGAATTGTGTTGCTAGGGAGTTTGTTCCACCATTTCTTCTTCCCATCGAAACATATTTAAGTGGAATTTGGGGTACGTATCTTTTGAAATGAAATGAAATTGTTTATTTTGCAAGTTGGACATTACATCACTTTTACACGTCATTTTAAGAACGCTGAGGCCGGCATTTCCTAACTGACTGATCCCTGAGAAGAAACGCCGAAACAAACTCAAGGGTCATAGTCTCTTTTAAAGTCCAAACATGTTATAAATGAAATAATTATGTGTGAGTGTCACCATGTACGCGGTCTGGAATGGCCTTTTGAGGAAAGAGCCACATCAGGCTGGAGCTGACCAGTCCCAACAGACGGCACGCATGCATCAGTCGTCGTGTAGCTCAACCATATCTTAGGGAGCTCAACGACCTGTCACACGACGATACCAGATCTGCAGAACATTTGCGTAGGCCAATCAAAAATAAAAAATACTCAAACCCGCCAGACAGTATTTATGTTATAAGAATATATAATGTTGCTCGCATACACGATACTCACATTCACAATAATAATAATAAATTTAAAAAAATACAATTATAACCATTGACATATATTCTAGCGATAGACAAGAACATCCATACAAATAATTTACCCGCTTATGTCGTCTTTTGACATCTTGTTGACGTATTGTGACATCTAGTCATCCTCATTGATGTTAATTGCAGAAGTGACATAATATGTTCGCTCGTATTTTGCCTACATTTTTCATTACTCAAAAAGTTTATATCTAAGTGAATTCAAAATCATGTAATATATCAAAAAGTTTATTTATATCTAAGTGAATCCAAAATCATGTAATGTATTAAAACCAGGAACTTATTTTTAGGGTTTTTTAATATTAATTACGATGTTTTTTTTTAAGTCACGAACCGCTTTGGGAAGTTTATTGTAAAAGCGTATACATTGACCCATGAACGAGTTGCTTACTCTGTGGAGGCGAGTAGCATGTACAGCAAGATTATGTTTATTCCTAGTATTTATGCTATGAACATCAGACATTTGAACAAAGTTAGAAATGTTTTTACGAACGTACATTAAATTTTCAAAAATATATTGAGAGGCAACAGTCAGAATGTTTATTTCTTTGAATTTCTCTCTGAGAGAAACTTTTGGACCCAGATTATAAATGGCTCGAACAGCTCTTTTCTGTAAAATAAATATAGTTTCAACATCCGCACAGTTTCCCCAAAGGAGAATCCCATACGTCATTGAACTATGAAAGTAACTAAAATAAACTATTCTGGCTGTGTCCACATCGGTGATAAGTCGGATCTTTTTAATAGCATAGGCGGCTGAACTAAGCTTTCCTGACAATTTAACTATATGTGGGCCCCATTGGAGTTTGGAATCAACGGTCAAACCAAGAAATACCGTTGACTCAACAGGCTTCAACTCTACTCCATTTAGTTGTACATTGGTGTGTAACTGCCTTACGTTAGGCGTTGAGAATTTAATTAACTTCGTTTTAGATTCATTTAAAAGAAGATTATTGACATTAAACCAATGAACAACCTTTGAGAGTGCATTGTTAACTTCGTCAAAATTGTCGAGTTGGCGCTTGATTTTAAAAACAAGTGAAGTATCATCGGCAAACAACACAATCTTGTGATTATCCCCTACGTGATAAGGGAGGTCATTAATATAAATAAGAAACAAAAAAGGGCCTAGAATTGAACCCTGTGGAACCCCCATGGTGACCGTAGATCCAGAAGACCTCTTACCATTGACATCCACCCTCTGAATTCTATTATGCAAATAAGAAGTCAGAAGGTCAAGAGCCTTGTTTTTGATACCATAGTGGTGAAGTTTCCTGATGAGTATATCATGGTGCACACAATCAAAAGCCTTGGACAAGTCGCAGAAAATACCGAGCGCATCCTGCGAATCCTCCCAGGCCTCGAATATATTTTTAAGCAATTCCACGCCCGCATCCGTAGTAGAAACGACCCTTGGTAAATCCGAATTGTTTAGTGTGCAACAAGTTGTTTCTATTAAAATGGCTCAACAATTGACGTAATATTAACTTCTCAAAAATTTTACTCAAAGTGGGTAAAATTGAAATTGGCCGAAAATTTGATGGATCGGTTGTACTACCAGATTTAAACAATGGAATTACTTTACTAAGTTTCATCAAGTCAGGAAAAACACCTGATGCAACACAAGAGTTGAACACAGTTGCTAAATAAGATGAAATTATTTCAATTACCGATGAGATTATCTGAACTGACAATCCCCAAAGGTCAGCAGTCTTTTTTACATCGAGATCTTTATACGCTTGAATAATATCCTTAGAGCTGACAACCGTGAATTCAAAACCTTTGTCACATTCCGCAACACAATTTTTTAATATTGTAAGAGCCGAACTGGAAGATGATTTTGTAAAATTTAACTTTAAAAAGTGCTGATTTTCAAACTATTTTGAATGAAAGATTTATATTTTCGCTACTTTGTGAGCATAGAGAGCCCAGTTTTAGCCATGGATGGTAGGTTGCATTATTTACTTTTCTTCTTCGACCACAGTTACGCGGGCCGAACGGAGTTGCCAGATAATTTGAAGTCGATGTTCCGACCAATTGCGATGTGTGTGCCTGATTCGCTGATTATAGCGGAAAATACTCTGTTCTCTGATGGATTCACAGCTTACAAAGTCAACGCTAAGAAGGTACAGCTTTCATGCTTTTTATTTCCATTGTAAAACTCGTGCAAAAAATTAAAATCAAATTGTTTTTATTTCAAATAGGCCTTTGCAGGCTCTTATGAAACGTCAAATTAATTGCCACCGTGCCACCTTTTTACCAAACTATAAATCGTGGTTTTAAAATACCGGCTTTAACGTTGGTTTTAAGTTAACGTTTTAGGTCAAGCTTGTGGTCTAAGCCTTGCAGTACAGCCTACAGTAGGTTCTTTTTTGAGACCACATAATAAGGTGGTTTAAAGCATATTTACTTCTTTTTTGAAGTATCGTCTCTTTCCGTATTGAATACAGAAGAACCTAAGACTGTATTTTTTTCGAGTAAAAGCCTGGATTTAATAGGAGAGTAATTAATAAAAGGACAAAATATGTTTGACTAGCTGATGCCCGCAGCCCGGGCGGTCTAATGTTCTCTCTTATGAACTCTTACGTACTCATCTTATGTACTCCTCATATGTACTCCTCTTATGTACTCTCCTATTTACTCTGTTATATTCTCACTTATGTACTCCTCTCATGTATGTACTCCTCTCATGTACTCTTATGTACTCCTCTTATGTACTTCTCTTATGTACTCCTCTTATGTACTCCTTTTATTATTTTTTATGAATCTTAGACACTTCTACTGTGTACTCTCTTATCATCATCATCATCATCATCATCATCAGCCTATCGCAGTCCACTGCTGGACATAGGACATAGTACTCTCTTATGTATATTACATATGATAGTATAAATTTACATTGTTTTTACCTTCTACTTATATATTGACGTTGGTTATTAAATTCCAGGTGTTCACATTATATCAGCTGGCTATGCAACAGCTATCAAAACAGGAACATTACGACTTTGGTCTGAGATCGATGGTAGCTCTACTCCGTTATGCTGGTATTAAGAGGAGGGCTTATCCTCACTTACCTGAACAAGAGGTGAGTTACATGAAAGGAGGATCTTATAACTTGTTCTTTTTCACTTGAAATCTACATATCTACAAGTATGATAGTTCTTGTACTGCATGTGTTGGTGGCCAGTTGTCATTTCGAATAAATAACGAGTAGGTTTCTTTGGCTGTGTAATCTTTATTTGATCATATGGTTAACCAATTATTTTGAGAATTGACATATATCGGGATGAATGAATGACAAGTGATTTCGTCTGAGCAAGTTTATTTTTCAGGACAACTTTTGCTAAAAAAAAATACAGGCACAGTTAACTGAATTCCACGCACAATTAAACGAATGTGGAACTACCGCCACCAGTTTCTGCGCAGTGACTCATGCGCAATGTTTTTTGAAGAAAAAAGTTTGGCGAAAATTGTATGGAAAATAAAACTTCCGTTTCAGATGGTAATCCTAGCGATGCGAGACATGAACGTGGCCCGTCTCACAGCGAAAGACGTGCCTCTCTTCGACGGCATCATGCAGGACATATTCCCTGACGTGGAGATACCGACCCTGGACTATGAGCTGCTGGAGACGGCTATCACGGCCGAGATGAGGCTGGCTGGACTGCAGCCGGTTAAAGCAGCTCTGCATAAAGTTATACAGACGTATGAGACGAAGGTTTGTTAAAATTATGAGTAGTTCTTGTCACTTTTGCTTTTTTGGTGTTGTTATGTACCAATGGCATTCCAATGTTTAATTAATTGGCTACTCATTTTTGCTTCCGTGAAACGTGTTCTCTAGTAGTTATGTGAATGTTAACATCTGCATTTAGATATTTATTTATTCACCAAACTAACAACTATCATCACAGGTTACAGGTCTTACCTATTTTTAATAGTGTTGCTACTAAATCTTATACATTTACAATAACATATAATACTCAACCCGCTTCAAACAGCACGGTTTCCTGTCGCCTGTAGCTATTTCTATGATCCATTTAGGAGTCGATATATTACCCGTAATCAAATAATCTCCCATCCAGAATTCCCGTCACTCAAGCATCCTTCTCGGAGACACAAACACTGCAAAATCTGTGTCCTGGAGGATGCTAGCTCTCACCATCACGCGCTTACACAATGAGAAGCAGCCAGGGTTCGAGGTAGTCCACACCTTCCCTATGAACCCTAAGGCTTTGACCCTGGGAGAACTGTATGGAGAATACAACTTGGCTACCGGAGAATGGAAGGACGGTGTCCTGTCTTCTATCATGAGGACTACCTGTCAGGGTGAGTGGATTTCCCCAATTATCATTTAGTTACTGAAAATGAGTTTTATAAGCGTGTTTTGTATTTGGATAGGTATTCGACGAGATTCAGTGGGATTTCTTCGAGTTGCATTTTTTCGTTTCACATATTTTGGTCTATTTTGTATTTTGAAAATTTCAAAATTAAAGCTTACCGTGACCCATCAATATATTTTTTTTTAATTGCACGGTATTTATAAAAAAATTGTTTCCGCCCAGCGTTTTCACCCTCTTTCTGTTGGAATTATTTCGCGCAGCTGAATAAAAAGTAGGACACATACAGCATCTAGAACTTGGTTCTGATATGCAGATGAGTCTCCGGACAGTAAGTGGATAATATTCGACGGTCCTGTGGACGCTATATGGATTGAGAACCTAAACTCTGTGATGGATGATAACAAGCTGTTAACTCTGGTCAACAGCGAGCGAATATCAATGCCTTCACAGGTCAGTTTGAGTCCAAAATATTCATACCAATTTATTGCTGAAGAATAAGAAGAAGAAGAATCTTAAATACCTGCTTTCCTGATTTTTAACTTTGCTCTATATCTTCAGTCACTTCAACACTGGATTCTTCCATATCCTTTTAGGTCGGCCTCTTGATTTTTGACCTAAGTAAAATACATAAAATTGTATGTGACCCTTTAGAGCTCCCACACAAAACTGCGACGCGACACGATGTGAGTTCACAGTGTTGTGTGGAAGCCCGAAAATCTTTGAAAAGTCACTATTCTCTGACCTTTTAACCATCAAAAGTTCCCTCATTTCCTAGGTAACCCTGTTGATTGAGACCTTGGACTTGGCAGTGGCCTCCCCGGCTACTGTGTCACGTAACGGCATGGTGTATAATGATTACAAGGATTGGGGCTGGTGGCCTTTCGTCAACTCCTGGCTGGAGACTATTGATTACGCTGATTATAGGGAGATGGTGAGTCATGATGGGAGGTCTTTTATTTTATAAACAAAACTACGCGTCAATTTGTGTTATATATGTATTTAATTTACCTATCTGCTAACTCAGTGACGGTTTGATGTTCCGAAAACAATCTTTATTTTTTAAATAGAGAAGTTGGAATTCGGAATTTATAAATAAAATTATAATTCAAAAAACTTCATCAGAACCTAAGTTTTTTTCAACAAGTAAAAATAAACTCTAATCTTAAATTAAATAAGTATGTACTTTGTCCAAAAAAAAAAACGTCATACTAAAAGTAACGTACGGTAGACCGCACATCAGTGGTAACTGTCATGCACCTTAACTCAATGGTAATAAGTACGTTTTTCCAATAAAAGTGTTACCACTGACCTGAAGTTGACTGTACAATGTCGTAATAAAATTTTATTATTACAGTCTCCCAATGTGAGTTATATATTCTTACCATATTCGGGCCTTTTCTCCCACAGCTCCGTCGTTTCTTCCTATCTATCCTGACCCCAGTCCTAGAGCTCAAACGCCTATACCTCCGCGAGGGTGAGTCAGTTCGGGGCCAAGAGTTGACGGGAGTGCGGTGCCTGTGCCGGCTGCTGTCGCTGCTGCCGGAGCCAGCACCAGCCCTGCCTGACGAACAGACTGACATCGAGGGCTTGGCGAAGATGAGGTTCCTGTTCGCGTAAGTGTTTAAGGACTGGTAACTTTGTACTTGACCCTTGTTCCTCACAGCTCCATCGCTTCTTCATCAGGGAGATGAGCAGACCGACATCGAGGGCTTGGCTAAGATGAGGTTCTTGTTCGCGTAAGTGTTTAAGGACTGGTAAATTTGTACTTGAACCTTGTTCTCTTCGGGGGCCAAGATCTGTCTGGGTCTGATATGTTACCCTATTTTTTGATGTGCTGATAAAAAACCCTATTAACATTATTTAATCTAAGTTTGTGTAAGAGCCAATCTGAGTTCTGGTTCCGCAGGATGATCTGGTCAGTATGTGCGACCTTGGAAGATGAACCTCGACGAAAGCTGGACAACTGGATCCGGGAACACGAGGGCATCTTCCCACTTAAAGATACAGTGTACGACTACTTTGTGGACGAGAGGCTGCAGCAGTTCAAACCCTGGGAGGAGAAGTTACCTGATAACTGGAGGTTTAATCCTGCGTGAGTATTTACTCAGTTATTTAACTAATACGAAGCTTAATATTTTAACTCCGGGAATGTTAATGGGAAGGGGTTCCCTTAGTGTGAATAGTTTTGGTGCGCCGCGCAGGTTCTTTTGAAATCCATCTAATTAGTACGCTTTCCAACTAGCAGATATTGCGTTCTCGAAAGGTGATGCCTGGAACCAATAGGTAAACAAAAGAAATATTATTCACCTCTAGCTCTCAATTTTTTTCCGCTCACGGTTTCTAACACTCTGTTTCGCTGAAACTTAGAGTAAAAGCGCGACAATTCTGCTAGTGTGAGAGTGTATGTTTGACGTTCCTTCCAGCACCGGTTTCCACTCCATCTTGGTCCCCACGATGGAGTTCATCCGCGTTCAGGTTGTAGCTCTCGAGATGCTGAAGGCTGGGTATGGCGTGCTGGTGGGAGGTCCCACTGGCACAGGCAAAACTTTCCTCATCCAGGGGACCCTGAATATGTTGGACCCTACGAAGTAAGTTGTAGAAATATTTTCTTTCTGGTCCGAAGTTAATAAAATACTCCTTTCTGCCGAAGGAGGTACGATCATTAGTAGCTATATCCATGTTTTTTTGCAACTAGATCTTCCAAATTGCTTTAAAGTAATTGCGAGTTACAGGTATGACTATTATACATTTACCAATGACACATTGTTGGACAGAGGAATCTTCTTAATTATGTATAATCCAATTCTTGGACTTCATAATACATATTATACGGTTTTTCTATAGTAATTATTTTTTATCGGTATCCAACTCGAGCCTTGTCTACAACAAAATACTGAAGATTTTTATCGTCTCTTGTGGACTCGAAGACAAAAACGTTTATTGAAAGTACGCTGGTTTTTAGCACTTTTTCACGTCAAAATTACATTAGGACAGCATCCTCAAAATCCCCCTTTCACCACTGACTGACTAGAGGCGGTATAAAACATCCCACATGTTGCCTCACAGATACAGCACACAAGTTATCAACATGTCGGCACAAACCACGGCGGCTAATGTTCAGGATATCATTGAGTCCAGGTTAGAGAAGAGGACTAAAGGAAACTATGTGCCCGCTGGAGGTAAGAGCCTATAATACTGCTGGTTACCGCTGCCCTGGAAAATAAAATGCTTAAGAAGGAACATTGTGGGTTTTAGTCAGTAAGTCTGATACTCCCTCACGCTGCATCCACAGTGAGAAAACCTGATTTTTTTTTCGAATTTTATAGTAAATAATTTTTCCTTGAAAATACTTGATATTTTCAATAGAAATCTAAATTAAATAATCGAATCGAATAAGTTCTGTCCAGTAAAGCGTTATCGAATTTTTTAACCAACATTTTTACCTGATGTGGTTTTACTTTCACAGGTAGGTTTTCTTTAGAAATAAGTTTCAAATTTGTAAATTTCCTTTTTCCTGTTGATTCTCTACTGCGTGTGTACATAAAACCACAAATATGGCCTATGGACCATCCAGTATGGTCTGGAAGCATATGCCCCAAAAGAAGGTCAATATTATTGAAGATAATGTGATTTCCTTCAGGCAAGAAGATGATAGCATTCATGGACGACATTAACATGCCTGTGCGGGATTACTACGGCTCGCAGCCACCGCTGGAGCTGGTGCGGCTCTGGCACGACTACGGGTACTGGTTCGATAGGGCTAAACAGTGGCGGAAGAATGTCAAGGTATAGTTAATTTCAAATAACTTTACTACCGCATTCTTAAACAACAGACGTAAAAAATCACAGTAAACGGCTGTTGTGAAGAAAACTGATGTTTTGGTTGTCGGTCAGAATGGGCCTTATTTTGTTTGGAAAACCATAGTCTGTTAAAATTAGGTTCTGTGCTTAAAATTAGGCCATCTTTTGACACAGCTAATTTTTAATAAAAAAAAAATTGTCATATTATTTTAACAGGTCTTATGCTTACATCTGGTAAACAATGTAAAAACAATACATAAATAAATTGTCAATATCTAGAACATGGTACTATGCGGCGCAGCGGGCCCGCCGGGCGGGGCGCGGTCGCCGCTGCCGGCGCGGCTGCTGTCGTGCTTCCACGCCTTCTACCTGCCCTCGCCCACGCAGCAGCAGCTCGTCAAGATCTTCGGCACCATGCTGGGGCAGCATCTGCAGGAGTTCGATGAGGAAACGAAGTCAGTTGGTAATAGACGGACTGTCCGAAACTTGTGTTTTTTGGGTGTTCTGTAAGGAAGGGCTCCGCTTTTTTCAAAATCTTCGGCACCATGCTGGGACTGTACATGCAAGAATTCTTAGAAAAGACCATGTTCCGTTTTATAAAGAGATTCTTTCTAGTGCTGGACTACACTCTTTAGCGGTTCACGAAACTCCTACGTTAGATAAAAGGCGTACATGTTTTTCGCATTTGAGGATTGCAAACTTTTCTCATTCATTCTAGATCATCATTCATCTCAGATCATTTCCATATTCGTGGACAGCAACTGGTCTTGATATCATCGTAAATAACAACTTGTAGATATTGTTTTAAATTATTTATTGGCATACAGGTAAAACGGTGCTGATAGCGACTATAGACATGTTCAACAACATCGTGGCAAAGCTGCTGCCTACCCCCAGCAAGATGCACTACCTGTTCAACTTGAGAGATATCTCAAAGATATTCCAGGTAGGCTGTGTGTGTATCTATTAGTTCTAGGATATATAGGAGTATCTATGTTTTTTCGTCATTTAAAAGTAGATCTGTCTAAGAGTAGATAGTTATTTTGGGTCTTGTAAATTTATTTGCCAAGGCTTTTCCCAAGCGACGGCTTCCAGTCTGGATGCAGCTAATTATCAGTGAGTGTTTTACATGGAGTGATTGCCTACCTGACCTCCTTAACCCGGCTACCCCGACACCCCTTGGTAAGAGCCATCCACCGACCGTGCCAACGTTGCTTACCCTTGATCTATCGACCCGTGCACATTTACTTAGGTCTCGCAGACTGATGGTTTTCAAATTGAGGTATTGTATATGACATTGTCAGGGTCTTCTGCGAAGCAACAAAGATTACACGAACACCAAGGCGAGATTCCTACGCCTCTGGATACACGAATGCTTCCGAGTGTTCTGCGATCGACTCACCGAAGAGAAGTAAGCTTACAGTCGGTATAACCTTTTTTTGTGACTTATCGTGTAAATATTTCCTATAAAACAATTATTTATTTGATACCTCGTTGGGCCAACGGTAATCATGCCGGGCTGCCGAACTCGACTGGCTCCCGACTGACTGGAACTGTGTTTTGCCGCTTCCGCGGACAAGTGCCACAGGACCGCACAGTGACATACTACATAGTGAAGTGCTACTAACATACTTTTAAGTTTTTGTATACTAACAATTTTGAATAACATTATGTATGCTAGTTTTTAAGGTATTTATCTATGGGCCATTGATGCCTGAAAATAAAGATGATTTGATTTGATTTTGATTTTTAACACAAGCTTATGTGTAGCTAGCTATGGGCCTAACTCGTGTGTGAAGGCGTCGCGATATTTATTTACTTGCCACGTCTTCCAGAGACCGCGACTGGTTCATGAACCACATCGGCGACATGCTGGGCAAGCACTTCGAGCTGACCTTCCACGCGCTTTGCCCCTCCAAGAGTCCGCCGCTCTTCGGACACTTCCTCAACCCTTACGAGGTGTATGATGATATGAATGACCCTGATGCCTTGCGCAAGTTAGTACTGATAACTTTCTAGAACATTCCTTTTGGATAGTAGGTGATAGTTCCACTTGCTGTGAAGCCAAGAGTCCGCCGCTCGTGTGTGGAACGAACAACTGTCACAATCAAATATTTTTTCATCTTCTTTACTCGCCGTAAAGGTTTATTGCTCGTTTTTACATTAAGTTTCCAAGCTCTTGAGTCTTGAAAACCTGATTACCAGTTGACTTTTTGTATATTCTGATGCCATGAAAGAATGATATCCTTCCTTTAAGCTGGCAATGGTAACTTATCATTTCTCTTCTCAGATACATAACAAACCAGATGGAAGAGTACAACAGCTGCCCGGGCGTGGTGAAGATGGACCTGGTGCTGTTCAAGGACGCCATCGAGCACATCTGCCGCATCGTCCGCGTCATCTCGCAGCCGCGGGGCAACATGCTCTGCGTCGGCATTGGTTCGCCACAAAACCTATAGATAATAATATCTTACAGGTTCATTTCCAAGCCAAGACAGTTGTTTTCGAAGGAAATAAGCCTGACGGCAATCCGACTCAATCGGAGAGAGATCACAAGCAGAACAGAGAATCACGTGGTCGCCGAAGCACGGGTGTATCACCTTTTTGTAAATCACCTGTTCATAACTTCTTGGCCACCCATCTACTCTATTTAGCTTAGGTTAGGTCTCCTTGTATATACTCTCTTATGTGGGTTATAATTTTTATGTGGTTCATCATTTTCTTGATGTTGACAACTGATAAAACCCAAAAACCCTCGATTCTCCCTGCAAACCGAATCACTTCGAGAACTACATGAATGTATTGAATTCCAGGTGGTTCCGGTCGTACGTGCCTGACTCGCTTGGCTACGTACATCTGCGAGTACAATTCTTTCACCGTCGTCGTCACCAAGACCTATGGACTTAAGGACTTTAGAGAAGACTTGAAAGTTAGTATCATTTTCGTGGAAACAGTCTCTACTATATATTTTTATAAATATGTTATTATGACGATCATCTTGTCCTCCATATTTTGAAAGTCACCGTAAAGTCGGTTTCAACTTTTATATCAGGCCATAAAGTCTGACATTCATTGTTACAAAGGGGTATTCGATTGCGCAGGTAACGGGGTTGAGGAGTTCAGATAAATAATAATCGCTCCATATAAAACACTGGTACTCAGTTGCATCTGGTGAGACTGGAAGCCGACCGCAAAGTACTTCAGAAAAGGCTAGACAGATTTTTTAGCAATTTCAGCTGAATACATCTTGACAATTTCTACCCAACATATAAATTCGTTTATAGAAATCCCATTGATAGCAATATCTTCTCATAACCAGATTCTATACACGGGTTGCGGCGTGGACCACAAGAAGACGACGTTCATATTCTCCGACACGCAGATAGCTGACGAATGCTTCACGGAAATCATCAACAACTTGCTCAGCAGCGGGGAGATCACCAATCTTTACAAGCCTGATGAGTTTGAAGATGTAAGTCTATTTATATAAAGTTTTATCACCTTTAGAACTGCCATAATTATGATATCGAAACATCGTAAGAGAAGTTATGTAAATCTGGCCGAAAGGACTGACAGAAAACTGAAAAAAATAACTACTAATGGACTAACAGAAAGGTTCGACTGAAAAACTAAACTTTCTTCTACTACTTGTGAAACCGTTATTCTGTCAGAAAGTAGCATGGAATAAAACAGAAACAATATTGAGATGCGAAAGAGATGTAGCAAGATAGATTAATGAGCACTGTACTTTTTTGCACGTTTATTTTTTAAGATTTATCTCCATGACATATTTTCGTAAATAATAATTCTTCTTCATTGATATTTCATGACTTAGGGTCCTGGCAACATGAGTTAATGTTCTGCACCATCACTCGCCAGGCCTCGTGCCAAATTCCTGTTAATAAGGCAACACTGTTCCTTACGGCTTTTTAGATAAAGTCAGCACTAGAGAAGCCGATGAAGGCCGCGAACCTGATGCAGACCAACGAGGTGGTGTACCTGTTCCTGCTGGACCGAGTGAGGAGTAACCTCCACATTGTGCTGTGCTTTAGCCCTATTGGCGAAGAGTTCAGGTATGCCTGTTTATGAAGAAGGCAGAATTGTGGGGAAGAATGAAAAAAATTGTTTGTTTTTAAGGTTCCGAAAAAACGAAACGGTTATAAACGAAAAATTATGTTATATATCGTTGATAAAAGTGGATGGGATGATCCTAAAAGGTGCGTTAGTTACAATAGAAAGAAAATATAGCGTTTAGGCTTTGTTATGTTTAGTTTTTGTTTTATTTAGTTTCCGCGTTAAAAAAGAAAATCTATCCAGAGATTGGGGTAAATCTTTTCGTATATTTTTGCTTATCGTAGACGAAGGTAAGATAAAATATATTTCGATTCGTACTAAAACCGTTTGGCTCTAAAATTATCTACAATTTGACCCTGATCATATACCTGCTTGTGTTTGTTTGATATAATTGTTTGACATGTTTGATATAATTGTACTAACTTTGACATTAATTTTTAACTAATGTGTAGCAATATTTACGGGAGTGCATATTTGTAGTTGTACTAGGTGTTCTATATATAATATAGCTTCTGCCAGCGGTTTCACCCGCATCCCGTGGGAACTACTTCCCGTACCGGGATAAAAAGTAGCCTATAGCCTTCCTCGATAAATGGGCTATCTAACACTGAAAGAAATTTTCAAATCAGACCAGTAGTTCCTGAGATTAGCGCGTTCAAACAAACAAACTCTTCAGCTTTATCATATTAGTATAGATAAATTTTATGGAATATTTGCATACCGTATGTAATGGTAGAATGTAAATGGGCCACTTTAGATTTAAGAACATACTCTGTACACCTACATTCTGGCAAATAAAAAGACTTCGACTTTGACTTTGTTTTTTTTAATACTCATTTTTAAAATATGTAGTTATTACTCAAAATAATCTCCTTACCCAGGAACCGCATCCGCCAATACCCAGCTCTGATCAACGCTACGACGACGAACTGGTTCCTGGAGTGGCCACGCGAGGCGCTGCTGGAGGTGGCCTACCGCTTCCTGCATGGTGTGGAGCTACTGGCTTCCATTACTGGACCCAGGGTGAGGGGCAGTTAGGATATTATGTACTTCAATGAAAAACTGGGGACATCTTACAGAAGAAAAAAAAAGATTGTATGGATAGATAGGCATAAATGGAAGGAGCTGCACTGACTGAGCCCAGCTTTTGGCTCTTACATTAATGATGATGCATGGATATATTATGTGATTTTTTCGCGCTTACTCCGCTTTTCAGCACAGGAAGACTAAAATTTGTGGAACATGTACTTAAAATATTTTATTTACTCCTTTGTTTGCGTCAAAGTAACTGAATTGACCTTCAGAACCCAAAAAAATGCTATCTCAGTTGATCTGCTGTAATGATTTCTGTTGACACAAATGAACAGCAGATTTCATTTCTTCCTTTGAGTTACGGAACCTAACAATTATCTCCACGTTATTTTCGTCATAATCAAAGTCCCTTTTTTCACCTAAAAATGACCAGTATATGTCCAGGTGCGTCGTATGGAATCCTTAATCGAGAGTCGTGAAGACATCCTCCGTGCGTCGGTGGCGTCCATCATGTCGCTGATCCACTCGTCCGTGGGGCGCTACTCGCTGAAGATGTGGCAGGAGATGCGTCGGACCAACTACGTCACGCCCACCAACTATCTAGAGCTCGTCGCCGGGTATAAAGAGTGAGTACCGCGCTGTCTATGGTTCGAGACGCTCATTGGTCGACTATTTTAAAATTTAATTTTTCACTCTTTTTTTTGTCTATGTGCTCTGTCTGATATTCTCGTATTGTGTTATTTTGTTTTTAGTTTGTGTTCTTCTGTTTAGTATACATCGTTCTTGTAACTGTTTCAATTTACATTACTTATGTATTTATTTATTTACTGTATTTATGCCGAAACAGCGTTTAAGTCCTGTAGTTCCGGCTAGGACGCGTGGTGGGTCAGCGCTGAAAACCAGCGCTGTTGTCTCGTGCCTGCGAGCGCGAGACACAGCATTTATGCTGAGCGCTGTCCCTTTCACGCACGAGTGACGCAATTGCAGCGTTTTTTTTTCTTTGTGTTCATTGTTAGTGTTTTGTGCCTTCTATAAATAATTGTTTCTTGCGTCATTCGTGTGTTTGAAATAAATGGATTTTTCTTTCTTTCTTTTCTTTTCTAGTAGTCAAAGTCAAAAACGTTTTATGAAACTAGGCTAGTTTTTAGCCCTTTTTCACGTCAAATATACAAAAGGACAGCACCCCCAAAACGCCCCCCTTTCACCACTTCGTAGTGCTAAGGCAGTAAATAGTTCTAAACTAAGGAACTTTGAAGTTTTCATCAGTTCATGTAGCAGCAGGCATGATGAATGAAAGAAAGTAATAACTCCGTCTTAGACAATCCCAAAATTATGGACACTTATTTTTCTTTTATCTCACACACTAATAGCAACAAAGATATAACACGTTTTAATTTTATGTTACGTCACTTTTAGTTGAAAATTTTACATAAACGTGACGTCACAATTCACCAACTCCTGCTCCCTGTATTTTTATTTTCTTTATCGTGTTATGATTACAACCAAAAAGGTAAGATTTGTTTATATTCGTATCAGAATGCTGAAGATGAAGCGCTATGAGATAGCTCTGCAAGCCAACAAGCTGCGCAACGGACTCGGCAAAGTGGAGGAGACCACTAAGCTCGTCGGACAGATGTCAGAGGAACTCGCCGAAGCCCAGGTGTGGTCCAAACCACACACTTTAATTTCGTCACCATCATCACCGTCATCGTCATCATCATCATCATCGTCAATGTCATCATCATCATTACCATTGTCAACATCAACGTCATTGTCATCATCATCTTCATGATCAGCATCATCACCATCATCGTCGTCATCATCATCATCATCATCGACATCATTATCATTGCCATCATCATCATCGTCGACGTCATCATTATCATCATTGTCATCATCGTCATCGTCGTCATCATCATCATCATGATCATCATCATCGTCATTGTCGTCGTCTTTATCACCATTATGATCATTGTCATTCACTTATATCGTCATTGTTATACTTATATTGGTATACTCTTATACTATAGGTCCAAGTGGGCCTCTACACGGAACAATGCATAGAATACATGGGCGTCATCAATGTACAACAACGCAATGCTGATGAGCAGCAGCGCAGTGTCGCAGCCAGGAGTAAGAAGACCATGGAGGAAGAGGTGCAGTGCAAGAAGCTGGCTGATGCCGCCATGAGGGACCTGGCCGCTGCCATGCCGGCGCTGGAAGAGGCCATCAAGGTAAGGCTAGCCAAACATATCAACCATTATCTTTGACTTGTGACCTGTGCCTTTTAGTAATAATCACGGAGTAAGGAAAACGGAGATGCCATAATGCAGATAGGCCAGGCGCCTTCTTCTAGGTTCCAAAGAACGGCTCCAAAGAAGTTGTATAAGGGTCCGTTCAAACAGACCGGGTCGGAGAGCATCGGCGCGCATTTTTCTTTTCACACAGACCGGAGCCGATCGCCTGCGCGAGCATTAAAGAGCATGCAAACGGAGCCAAACGTCAAGAAAAAATACACGATCGGAGCCGGTCGGCTCCTCTTATTATTTCACACCAAGCGCCTTCGAGCATTCTTAATGACAAATACAGTGCACATCCAAAAATAAACCTTACTACAAACACTAAGTACTTGATTTTCAACGTGTCAAAAATTTGCTCTTCTCTCCGAGCCGGTCTATCTGAACGGACCCTAAGGGCGAAAACAGTATCGTTCCTCGCCCCCCGCTCACCCGCATTTTGGCGCGATACTTTTTTAGGCGATTTTCCGTTATGGAACCTCCGCTAGTCCATTTGTTCTATATGGTAATGATGAAATAGTGCAAATATGTATATCTATACTAATATTATAAAGCTGAAGAGTTTGTTTGTTTGAACGCGCTAATCTCAGGAACTACTGGTCCGATTTGAAATTTTTTTTCAGTGTTAGGTAGCCCATTTATCGAGGAAGGCTATAGGATACTTTTTATCCCGGTACGGGAAGTAGTTCTCACGGGATGCGGGTGAATAAAAATATAAAAGTTCTTAATTTATCGTAGGCCTTGGACGCTTTGAACAAGAAAGACATCACTGAAGTGAAGTCGTATGCGAAACCGCCACAGAAGGTGGAGATGGTGTTGGAAGCTGTACTCATATTGCTTCAGGTAAACTCTAAACTATTCTATTATTATAATGGCAATTTGCTGAAAAAATTGATAAATAGGGTGACTGGAGAGACCGATACTCGAACACGTAATTTCCATGAATTTTCCCAAATAAACTATTTTTATATTATAGTATAATTACAATAGCAAAACAAAGTTCAAAGTTTGAAACAGCTGTTACGTTATCGTTCATCATTAAAAGTTCCTCATACATGTAGATTGAGTATTAGAACCAAAATAATCAGAATCTTACAAAAAAATTTAAAACTCCAGAAAGAACCCACATGGGCCGAAGCGAAACGCCAACTCGGTGACCAATACTTCCTAGACCGACTTCGTGACTTCGACAAGGACAACATATCTGACAAAACGCTGAAGAAAATCGGCACTTACACCGTCAAGCCTGACTTCGATCCTGAGATTGTGGGCACTGTGTCATCGGCTGCCAAGTCTCTGTGTCTCTGGGTGAGGGCCATCGAGAAATATGGCAAGATCTTCAAGTAAGTATTACCATTACTATGTCATTTCTTTAAAAGAATGGTTCTTATAATTTGAAGTTAGACTTCGATCTTAAGATTGTGGGTACTGTGTCGTCAGCTGCCAAGTTTCTGTGTCTGTGGGTGAGACCTATCGAGAAATATGGCAAGATCTTCAAGTGAGTGAGTATTATGCTTTTGTTGCACCTTTCACCCCTCATGACCAGGGACCTCACGAAAGGTGCAGCTTTCTCATAGAATCTCCAGGGTCGTCGTAAGCAGAGGTTTTAATCTCTAGACTGGACTTTCATTTCTAGAGCAATGTTTTCTAAAGCATTTTTTTTATTTAGATATAAATATAGATGTCATTGATCTGATTGTTGATCGCCTGTTAATTGTATTACGTATCTGAAATAACTATTGTAAATACTTTTCCATTCTAGTCTCGTTTTTAAGTAATTAAGTTTTCATAACACCCCTAAACTTAATCAATATTTACCAAGATATTGTAAATCAGTTTGTAATAATTTCCCATGAGTCTTATATGATACACAACGATTTTTTAACTATCGTCTCCATCGTGGTCAATGAAGTGGTTAATATCAATTACCTGTCTCCAGAATCGTAAAACCCAAGAAGGAACGTCTAGAAGAAGCTCTAGAATCCCTTCGCATGAAGCAGCAGATCCTCGCGGAGGCTCGCGCCAAGCTGCGCGAGCTCAGCGAGATGATCGCGCGGCTGCAGCGCGAGTACGACGAGAAGGTGGCGCAGAAGGAGGAGTTGGAGAGAAGGTCCAAGATGCTACAGCTCAAGCTGGAGAGGGCGGAGGCGCTAATCACTGGCTTGTCTGGTAAAAACTGCTTTTTAAATCTATTTATTTATTTGGGAAAACAAACAGTAGCATATTAAGTGTACAGTAATAGACCAAAGCTTAACAAATACACTACCCACAACATTTTCCACAGATTACTACATAACATATTAAAACAAGCTGTTAGCATCTGTAAAGTCAACGTTTTATGAGTAAGGTGCGTGAGACTATGAAGAGGAGAGAAGGGAAGGCTACAAAAGTTATAGCATTAACTGACGATCCAAGACAGCGGGTTGCGTTTAGCGTTGTTTTGCTACTATCCACTGAAAACATTACTCTAATACGTCAAAGATATTATATGCTATTTTCTTCTTCAACTACAGATACAGCCCAGCTTCAGATATGATAGAAATCAGGAAATAAGAAAAAAAAAATGTAAATACTTAGATTAATTATTAGACGTATAGAACTCATATGATGACTTCTAGGTGAGAAGGAACGCTGGGAGATGACAGTGGAACGTCTGGACAAGGAATTTGACAACCTGCCGGGCGACTGTCTGATCGCCACTGGCTTCGTGGCGTATCTCGGACCATTCGTGTCCGAGTATAGAGAAGCTCTTATGGACGACTGGTTTTTAGAGGTAAGAAAACTTTTTGTGTGTCATTCATAATCAGCATTTTATTGTCCCCTTGAAAGTTAGCAGCGTGAGGGAGTGTCAGACACCTTTGTTTTTAACAAGTTTGCCTTCCATTTCCTTGTATATTTCCACGTTGGTAAACTTAAAAAAAAAAAAATATCTCAAAAAAGAGCAGGTTTTTAATTAGGATGTTTGTTTCTTTTTCTATTGAGGCAATACAAAGCATAGGTCCTATCGTGTCGTTTTTAAAAATAATGGAACTTATATGGATTTGGAAATAATTAATACCTATAAAACAATTAACGATTTACATGTAGGTATGTAACGAATCTCTGCCGGTGACCATGGATCTTAGCATGAAGAAGTTCTTGTTGGATGATGCCACGCTAAGAGATTGGAATTACATGGGATTGCCTGGTTAGCTTGACACTATATCTATGTGCATCATCTTAGTTTTGTTTAGACCAAAGCCAGAAATATATCTTATGTTAGGAGATAAGTCTCTGAAAATATTTCCCAGTCATCTATTTGGTACTTTTAGTAGTAAGGAATACTATGTTTGGAGTTCTAAACCGGCGAAAATTTTGTTTTTTAGCAGTTTTTCTTTTTTCTCACTTCCATAATTCAATTATCTCTTAAAGTATTGTTCGTTGATATTAATTTTATAAAACCTTTACCAAATATCAATAGAATTACACTAACTTTGCAGACGACAACTTCAGTGCTGAAAACGGCATCATAGTAGTCCGCGCGACTCGCTGGCCGCTGGCCGTGGACCCGCAGGGACAGGCGCTCATATGGATCTCCCGCCTCGAGGAGAAGAACGGCATCCAGGTCTGCTGTACCCTCACTGTTCTACTATACGGCTAGGCTGAATGTCAATCTCATATTGCATAGCAATAGAACGGCATTATAGTTGTTCGCGCGACTCTAGGAGGAAAACGGCTTGTTATGATGATAGTTTTACATTGAGATCAACTAGAAAGAGAATTTAGAGGAAACAGATTCTTATACAATTTTGCCGTGATCATGTAATCTAATTTTTGACAAACATCGTGCTACAAATTACAGCTAAATATACAACTGTAGAGGTCATAGGCAGTAATAGAGTCAGACATATACGTGACAGTAGATTAATTTATCTTCTAAATAAAAAAAAAACAGTACATCATATATCATCCATATTGCTCCTACAAATAAATATAATCTTCCCTCCAGGTGGTAGATTTCGGTCAGCCGAATTACCTAAGGATAATGGAGACTTGCCTCTCTGAAGGGAAGCCCATCTTGATACAGAATGTTGGCGAGGTCCTAGACCCTTCCATCGCTCCTATCTTGGAGAAGGCGATAGTAACTATTGGTGCTTCCAAGGTCATCAAGTTTAATGACAAGATGGTGTCTTACCATCCGGACTTTCATCTTTATTTGACTACTAAGCTTGGTGAGTACTTAGAGTTTGGATGTCTTTTGTCATATGCTAGCGAGCATAATCACTTTTGTACTGAGAGAATCTAGTGTAAAAAATTTTTGATCGGTAGTTACGTTGATGACCCCATTTAAATTTGCATATTTTGAATGAATCGAGATTCACAAATCAGTTTTGGCAGAAGCTGTTTATTAATCATGAAATTAAACGTTGTTGTGTTGTTCAGTAAAAGTTTTGGGTTTCTCGGGTTACTGGGTTGAGGAGGTTACATAGGCATTCGCTCGTTGTTAAGCATTAGTATTCAGCTACATCCGGTTAGAAAGTTAGAAAGTTTAAAATATATAAAAAATGCTAAGAATAAATGTAGAGCAGCATGGACTCTTATAAAAAATAATATATCTACCAAACAGGGCAACAAGTACATAGACACTATAAAGGTAAATAACGTTGACTATAATAATGCACATGAAATAGCTCAACATTTTAATGATTTTTTTATAAACTTGACATCCACCACGAATGACACAAAAACTAAAACTATTAATACCAATAACTACCCTATTAAAATCCCTAATAACCCTACCAGTGTATTTCTAACTCCTATAAATTATCTCGACGTAGAAAAAACTATTAACTCGCTAAACAGCACATATTCGACTGGCTATGACCACATTAGGACGGATATTCTAAAAGTTTGTGCAAAATCATTATCTGTTCCATTATGCCATATTATTAATCTGTCGCTTATCCAAGGATATTTTCCAACTAGACTCAAAATATCGGTTGTCAAACCATTGCATAAAAAAGGTGATATCAGTGAACTAAATAATTACAGACCCATCACTTTAATCCCTATCTTTTCCAAAATCTTTGAAAGAATCATGCATGATAAAATTTACAGTTATTTGGAAAGGAATTGTATTTTAAAACCAGAACAAAATGGCTTCAGGAAAAACTACTCAACTACTTTAGCAGGTTTTACACTAACGAAGATAATAACAGAAGGTCTTGACAAGAAAAGTAATATAGTGTCATTGTTTTTAGATATGTCCAAGGCTTTTGATTTCGTGGACCACAAACTGTTGTTATATAAACTTGAAAAATATGGCATTCGAGGAAACGCTTTAAATTGGTTAGCTAGCTACTTAGAAAACCGTTATCAATGTGTAGAGGTACATAGTATGTCTGGAAAATATAATTCTACAACCAGATCAGAATTAAAGTTAATGAACAGTTCTGGAGTGCCTCAAGGGAGCATACTTGGGCCTTTACTGTTTCTTATATATGTTAATGACCTACCGAATGCCCATGACTATAATTCTGTACAATATGCCGATGACACCACTCTTATTATAGAAGACAGTAATAAAAATAATTTAGAAAACAAGATTAATATAGCATTAGATAATATCATTAACTGGCTAGATTGTAATAAACTGAAAGTTAATATAAATAAAACAAAAATGATTCAATTCCTGACTTATAATAGTAAACCTCTCAATCTTGATATAAAGTATGATAATAATATTGTTGAAGAAGTGGATGCAACATCATTTTTGGGCATTATAGTTGACAAGCATTGTAGTTGGAAACAGCATATTGAGAGTCTCTGTTCAAGTCTCGACAAATTTGTATACGCCCTATGTCGATTAAGACAAATATCAAATTTAGAAACAGCTTTAAGTGCATATCATGGATATGTTTCCTCAAAATTAAGATACGCCCTTATATTGTGGGGTAATTCAGTAGATTCCAATCGAGCATTTGTTGCCCAAAAGAAATGTATAAGAGCCTTATTTGGTATACAACAGACTGATAGCTGTAAGTATTATTTTAGAAAATATAATATATTGCCATTACCCAGTCTGTACATATTGGAAATTTGTGTTTTTGTGCGCAAACATCCCCAGTTTTTCTGCAAGCACAATGATGCAGTGACTAGGCCAGGTAGACGTATTCACAATCTCCTGGTGCCTCAGCAAAGAGTCAATGTGTTTAGTCAGAATGTGTATTGCATGGCGATACACATTTACAACAAGTTGCCAAATAGTTTTAAGGAAATTAATAGTCTAAACCTATTTAAAAGGAAATTATTTACTTTACTTATAGAAAAATGTTATTATAGTGTGAAAGAGTATTTAAACGACAAAACTGTGATATAATAATTGTATAAGCAGCGAGTATAGTTATGCACCTTGTTAGAGTAGATTTAAGTTAAACACTTTGTGTTAACAATAAAAATTTGTACGCCTGATCATGGCAGAGTATGGTTAGAACTTATAACTACACCTAACAACTGATTTGTACCCATATTCCGACAAATAAATGTTTCTTTCTTTCTTTCTTTCTTTCTAGACCCCAACATTGTTGGGAAAAGGCTATGCAGATCTATTTGATCTGTCTACATCTATCTGTACATACAGGCAACCCAGTATACACCCCGGAAACCCTAACGAAGACGACGATGGTGAACTTCGCGGTGAAGGAGCAGGGTCTGACGGCGCAGCTGCTGGGCATCGTGGTGCGCAAGGAGCGGCCGCAGCTCGAGCAGATGAAGGACACGCTCGTGCTCTCCATCGCGCACAACAAGAAAGTGCTGGTGCGTACCACTCCACAGACCCTCACGAGGACGACCATGGTCAACAAAGTGGTGAAGGACCAGGGGCTGACGCAATGGTCACTACGCAGGACTGCTGAACTGATGGCCCCGGATTGGATCCTGGTACTGCCAGTATGCCGTGTGATGAGCGTGCTTGTTGGCTGTGATCTGGGTGTTAGAATATGTATTCATTAGTTTAGGTATGTAGTTTATCAGTTGTGTTAGTACCCATAACACAAGCTAATAAATAGCTTACCATAGGGGCTACCCGACCGTGCATGAATATGTCGCGATATTTATTTACTTATTTTATGCATATAGCAGATGAGCCATAATTTTACTGCACCACTCTATATTATGTGCAGTTGACAGACGGCAGTCCGCTTCTTTGAACCTTTATTGATTGCTTCAAGCACAGCTGAACGTCAAATATTTCTTCCATAATAATAAGAATCTTTATTTGCAAAGACACGGTATTACATGTGTTTAGTTTCACTAAATTATGTACAGCATATCTCACCGCTCAATCGATATGTAAATTTTGAGTAGGTACTGAACATACATGCGTATTAGGCTTAATGTAAGATTGCCTCATTTTCCTAGGTGGACTTGGAAAACGACCTGCTCCGCATAATGTACGAGTCCCAGGTGCCTCTCCTGGAGAACGAGGAGTTGTTCCTCACGCTGCAGACGTCACAGCGCACCTCGCTGGACGTGAAGGAGGCACTCATCACCTCACAGGTCACGGAGAAGGAGATCGATACGGCTAGAGCGGTGAGTACTTTACTAATCAAGGTAATTTTCAATAATAAAAATATGGTATTTTACTCCATTTATTTATTACAAAAAGTCTTATAAAATTATTAAAAATAGGTGGAAAATAAATATCTGGTATGAATTTTCTTTTTCGTGGTGGCCTAGTGGTTGAAGCACCAGCCTCTCAAATACGAGTGCAGTCAGATTCCTAATGTAACTTTAATAAGTTAAAGTATGTCACATCTTGAAGCAACCTGGATTTTTTCTTTATATGTTTTCCTTCTCTGTATCGCGAGGCTTGTGCCCTGCAGTGGGACTATAAAAAGGAAAAATGTTAAATATTTTGTTTGGGGTATTTATTTTGTTCTTTAGATGCTTACATAGATTTGCACAAAGAAGATGGATCAAAATTGCCCCACGTCCTATAACAGAGTTCCCTCGCCCTTCTCTGGTCTCCATCATCAAGTTAGCTTCAAACCTTCACTGTTGCAAAGGTCTATTCAATACAAATAATATAAGCCCAAACACGAGGTAGTTTACATATTCGGTTGTCGAGTTCCCTCGACCTTCTTTCGTGTCTATCATCAGGTCAGCTCCAAACCTTCACTGTTGCATATTGTTATAAGACATACACCTTATAGTCAAGTTTTTATTCTGCGCATGCCTACAACTTTCAAAAGTTGCCCTGGATTTCTCAGGGTTTTCATCATCAGATCCTGACCTGATGATTATGGGACCACCTGTGAGGTATACCCTATCAAACAAAAAACAATTCAATAAGATAGTCCATAAATAGTCCTATGAACGATGTTTTCATAACAGCGCCTGAACAATGTTTAAAGCATTTTTTTCGTATGAAAAAAATGCTTTAAAAATTGTTTTGTGTAAAAAAAATAAATTAGAGAGTATGCCATATTTTTTAAAATATTTTTATCTTTTTTACGAAATACGTCACATTGTTATAGGACGTGGGGCAATTTTCTATGGATTGTGATCCGTCTTATTTCCTTAATACTACACAATTTCCTTACAGGGCTACGTCCCAGTAGCAGTTCGGGCTTCCGTGCTATTCTTCGCTTTGAACGACTTATCCCGTATCGACCCAATGTACCAGTTCTCTCTAGACGCCTACATCGATCTGTTCACGTACTCTATAGACCGAAGCCCTAAGGCCGGAGAGTTAGAAGACAGGATCAATAACCTGAATGAGTTTCATACTTATGCTGTTTATAAGTGAGTAGATTTGAATCATCGTCTGCTAAACCTTTTGCCAACTATGTTGGGGTCGGCTTCCAGTCTATCGGAATGAAGCTAAGTATTTGCCTTTTATATAAAAAGACTATTTATATGATCTCGTAAACTCTGGTAATTTCTAATACTGGTTGTTAGACTGAAAACCCCTTGAAACTTGTTTCAAGGTTCACACATTGGTCATTTGAGTCATTACTTTCAAAAATGCCTTTTATATTTCTGGAGTAAATTATCTGTAGCCTGGGACTTCATAAAGAAATTGTTAACTAACATCATCTCCTATTTCGACTTACAATTTGTACTTTTACGAATTTTCTATTTAATTTTCAAAATGTTCAATTACTCATAGAAACACATGTCGCGCGCTATTCGAGCGTCACAAGCTCCTGCTGTCCTTCCACATCGTCTCCCGCATACTGTTCCAAATGGGCAAGATGTCCCGCAACGAGTACATGTTCCTGCTGAAGGGAGGCGTCGTGTTGGACAGATCCGAACAGCCTGATAACCCTACTAGTGAGAATTATATAGTTTAATATATTAACTACATCATCCTCCGAGCCTTTTCCCAACTATGTTGGGGTCAGCTTCTAGTGTAACCGGATTCAGCTGAGTACCAGTGCTTTACAAGAAGCGACTGCATATCTGGCCTCCTCAACCCAATTACCCGGGCAACCCGATACCCCTTGGTTAGACTGGTGTCAGACTTACTGGCTTCTGACTACCCGTAACGACTGCCAAGGATGTTCAATGACAGCCGGGACCAGTTTAACGTGCCATCCGAAACACATTCAGATCATTGGTGTCTAATATATACTTAGAAAGTACATACAAACTTAGAAAAGTTGCATTGGAACTTGCCTGACCTGGAATCGAACCCGCGCCCTCATACTCGAGAGGTTGGTTCTTTGCCCACTAGGCCACCACGACTTAACTACAGGTCGCGCAACGAGAAATAGGTTATAATTTATCAGGGTACACGAAGTAGTTTTTGGTATTCAGTATGAAATCGTAGGACACTACAAGGGTTTTGCTGAATTTGAGGCTCTGTGAACTCCATTATATAAGATTTTCTTTACAGATTTATTATTTTTTTGATTCTTGAGTAGGTACTGCTCAAGACATACCCATATTATTCTCACCTATTACATAGATATAGAAAAATATAGAACATTACAAACTCAACTACGTCTCCTCACAGATTGGATGCCAGACGACTGCTGGGACAACATCACGGAGATGGACAAGCTGCCGGGCTTCCACGGCATCGTGGACGTCTTCGAGACCCTCAGCAAGGAGTGGAAGGACTGGTATCTGCATCCTGAGCCGGAGTCACAGCCTCTTATTGGTGAGAGAGTAAGCCGTCGGTGAAAATAAGCCAAGGGTTGTTTTAAATGATACGCGCGGGGATGAAACACAAAATCTTTCAGAAATCAAACATCCAAATCCAAGTGGATATAGGATGCGGAAATAGTAAAAGACTGAGGCTATTTTCCGATATTTGGACCTAGCAGTAATTGTTAAATGCAAAAGTGTACCACAAAAAAGCTTAGTTTTTAACCCCTGACACGACAAAATTTAGTTTAGTCTGACATGCTTTAGTTGGTATGTACTTACGTAGTGTTAAACGTTATTTTTTTTGCTTTTTGTAGGTTTTAGTGTTTTTAACCCTTTGTATAATAGTTGCGTACTTTTTTTGTTAGTTTTTTTTATACTTGACTTGCCTCAAACTTAGTTGAAGCATCGTCCCCTCTATTTCCCCAGGTGATTGGAACGACATCTGCAGCGACTTCCAGAAGATTCTGTTCATCCGCTCGCTGCGCATAGACCGCGTATCCGCCTGCATCACCACCTTCATCATCAACGTGCTGGGGCCTAGATATGTGGAGCCGCCAGTACTGGATATCAGGGTAAGTTAGAAGATCAGAAGTATGTGATCTTGTTTTTGATTTTTTGTAATGGCTAGCAAATAGTCATACATAATTCTAAAGTTCTTGCAATATGAGTATTAAAGATGCTTTCAAAAATATACCAAGATGTTTTTAATAGTGCCTTTGTATTCTACGCATGAGATATAAAGAACAAAAGCAATGAATACCGCTAAGCACTTGACTGACTTTGTGTTGTATCTGAAACAGAACTCAGAATGCGCATAACGTTTTGCATTGACGCCATAATGTTGATTCGTTCCAAAATACACTGCCAGTAGTGGTACACCAGTGCAACATGGCACTGAGCTATTCTTCGCAAAACACTTATTTATCACGGATTTCCAACAGAGGATACACAGATCACTTAACCAAAAAAAAAAAAAGTTGCAAAAGAGTTTGACAAGATAATAAAATATGGTTTGTCTCCAGGCGGCGTGGGAGGAGTCGTCGTGGAAGACGTCGCTGCTGTTCGTGCTGTCGCCGGGCGTGGACCCCACGGCGGCGCTCATCCAGCTGGCGCAGGACGTCAAGATGTTCGACCGCTTCGCCTCGCTGTCGCTGGGGCAGGGCCAGGCGCCCACCGCCACCAGGTACTCACTCACATCACATTACGCCGCATATAGAAACAAATCAGGGTAGCCGACAACGATCTACCAGCGCTAGTCTATTCTACTAAATACAAGCTGTTGATTTGCATCCGTGCCATATTAAAGGACGTAATTATGCTAATGATTCTCGACCCAAATCAACAAAAAAATTGGTACCTACGTAATTTTTTGTTTTTATTTTTTTTTCGGAATTCCGTCAATGTCATCTAGCCGTATTTAAACTTGGCGCGTGTGTTACTGGCCTTAAAACTGTGCTGCGCCCTCACACAAACGCAAACACAAAGCATACGCAACGATCATTCATAATTTTCATTCAGAAAATTGGATTACTTCTGAAATACTACAACATTACAATGAAAAAAAAAACCAGAGCATACTATAGATAGTTCAACTCAGATTTGCGCGCGGCCCTATGTGTGCGTCGGCTTGTAAATATACAACTTTCATTCGTGTGACAGTGACGTCGTTCGAGCATGACGTGTTCTTATCGCTTTTTGTTATGGGTACAGTCGTTTACGAAAATGTCTAGTTCTTCACGGAGAAAATGTTTCAAAAAATGAAACAACATTCAAAGCTTTTTATTATTACGTTTTACAGTTTTTCATTATTTTCTCATACGTCTTTTCAAATTGACATTGACAGTATCTAAGAAATAAATGAGGTGAAGTATCTAAGATGAATTAAATATTCCTTACATATTTTCTATTTCGGGGTACGCGGACAATAAATAAAAGTGTGGACTAAAAATGTAAAAAGAGGTATAATCTAGTATAATAATGTAAACAAAATGTGGGGGGAATTTTAAAAAATTATATTGCTTCGCATAATGTCGACCAAAATAAGACGGAAATAATGAAACTCATAAATGAACGTTTAAGTCAAATTTATGAAGGGATGTGGGGTAATACTTGTCGACATGTACAAAAGAAGAATACTATAGATATTTTGACATGGAGTCAGAATTTATAATTCACCTTGGAGAGTAGCGAATCCGAAAATTCATCATTTGATTTTTCAAGTAGCGATTCATAATAGGTAATTATAAATAAATAAACATTAAATTACGTAATAACAGATTTTCTTTAAACACCCGTATACAACCCCTAAATAACTGTATTGTACCCGACTGTACCTCTTGTCACGCACACAAAGTCACTGTATATGTACAAGGGTTACCCACACATAAGGCCGCGCGCACAACTGAGTTGAACTTACTATAGCTATTTCCCGTCTTCTGTAATTCCAATCGATTATTTACGTATTTTATGACCTCCTCCTGAACTATGGCACAAATGCAAATCAACACCTTGTATAATAAGGAGGAAACGTTTTTTTGTTGGTTTGTAAAACTACAGAGCCAATTTGAAAAATTCCTTCACTTTTGAAAAGCTACACTGCACCCAAGTAACATAAAATTACTCCGTCCGGATACGTGTAGGAATTCCTCCGGGTCGAGGTGGATCCGCGGGAAACAACTTGAGAGGATCGTTTTAGTTTGTTAAATTATACCTATAAGTATTAAACAGATCACAATAGATCTCAGTTAAATAGACTTGTTGAATGAAAGTAAGTAGGTAATTAGTTAATCTTTAAGACAACCCTAAAATAATGGACAAGAATTTTTTTATATATACTGTACTGAGACCCTAAATCTACGCTATCAACAGAATGTGACAATATAATCTAACAGACCTTTCGCAATGTTTTGAACTAAGAGACTGAATAATCCATTTGTGGTCAGGATGCTATCACACGGCATGAAGGAAGGTGGGTGGGTGTTCCTTGCGAACTGTCACCTGGCATGTGAGTGGCTCGGCTCCCTCCGAGGCCTGGACAACCCTAAGATCCACCCGCGGTTCCGTCTGTGGCTGTCCTCCATGCCAGATGACAAGTTCCCTCTTAATATGCTGCAGAGGAGCATCAAGATGACCACTGAACCGCCACAGGTAAGTAGTCTGATTCTTTTATTTCAGAGATGAAGGGCCAATAAATTTTTACCCATAAAATTTTGCCCCAAAAATACATATTCCTCCCTATGCTTTTTAGGGTTCCGTAGCCAAAATGGCAAAAACGGAACCCTTATAGTTTCGTCATGTCCGTCTGTCCGTCTGTCCGTCTGTCACAGCCGATTTACTCGGAAACTATAAGTACTACAGTGATGAAATTTGATGGGAATATGTGTTGTATGAACCGCTACAAAAATATGACACTAAATAGTAAAAAAAGAATTGGGGGTGGGGCCCCCCATACATGTAACTGAGGGATGAAATTTTTTTTTTCGATGTACATACCCGTGTGGGGTATCAATGGAAAGGTCTTTTAAAATGATATAAAGTTTTCTAAAAAACATTTTTCTTAAAGTGAACGGTTTTTGAGATATCAGCTCTCAAAGTCGTAAAAAGTATGTCCCCCCCCCTCTATTTTTATAACTACGGGGTATAAAATTCTAAAAAAAATAGAGGTGATGCATGCTAATTAACTCTTTCAACGATTTTTGGTTTGATCAAAGTATCTCTTATAGTTTTTGAGATAGGTTGATTTAACTGTAATTTACGGAACCCTTCGTGCACGAGTCCGACTCGCACTTGGCCGGTTTTTTGTTACTTAATTCGAAATAGTAATAGTAGTTTTTGTAGTAATATACTTACTATAAAAACTGAAATAACTGTTGAACACTTGTCAAAAGTTTGGCTGCAGAACGGACCTTATTTCAACGTCATAACTGACTTTTTTTAGACAAGTGTTAAACAGACGTTTAAAAGTTTTTGTGGTACGACGGATATAATTTAAATGGTAATATTCTACCCTATAGTATAGATTTTATATGTGAGAAAATGTGTTTTATCTGTCGGCACAAGCCCAGTGTAAAACTGACTAATGTACCTCACCCAGGGTCTAAAAGGCAACTTGGTCCGTCTATTCGCGAACATCAACGAGGACAAGTTTGACGAGGCGACTCCCAAGTACCGCCGACTGCTGTTCTGCGTGTCTTTCTTCCACTGCACTCTGATTGCACGGAAGAGGTTCCGGCAGTTGGGATACAATGCTGTTTATAGCTTCAATGATGCGGATTTTGATGTGAGTTTTTTATGTTTGTTTGTGTGTTGAGTCGTGGCATTTATTAGCAATTGGAAATAGTTTATTTATTTCTTGGTTTCTAAGGCATATCAGTCCCTAGATTAGGTCTTTCGAGAAATCCGTCTCAGCAAATTCTTCTTACCTGTGAAATTCCTAACAGACTTTTTTTTTGGATTAAGTAGATAGAAAAGAACCAGTTTCTGTATTGTGTCTAAAATTGACAGATACAAAAAAATAATTTGGAGCTTCGAAATTAGTAGATAACTTTAAATCCCTCCAGAAGTTGTAAATCAAGAAACACGAGTTTATTTAGAATTTGAATCCATTTCATCATACCATCACAAGGGTCATTACTTCCAACTTTTCCTGAAGATATTCAACCAGGCAATATCCTCCAGGTATCAGACAACCTTCTAGCGAACTATCTAGAAGAATACGAAGAGGTACCGTGGGACGCTCTCCGGTACTTGTTCGCGATCATTAACTACGGCGGACACATTACCGACGACTGGGACAAACGAGTGCTTATAGCGTATATCAACCAGTTCTTCAATGAGGACGCGCTTGAAACACCCTTTTACAGGTCAGTTTGCATAGATTGTGGGAAGTGGTTTCGGGATTTTTATGTACTTTAGTCCACCCGTGTCCAAGGTCGGTGCTGTTTGACCGAATGTAGGGTAAAGAAAAAGGCATCGTACCTTTATTGTTTTTGCGTTTAAGATAATTTTGAAATAAGTGTACAGACCGTGAAAATTTGAAAACCTTTACGCTAGTGGTTTTTTTCTGGAAACAGAGGTGCTATTAAATGAGTCGTAAAATCTATATATTACAATGTAATGACCTATTTCCTAAGTACAAAGCGGTCCCCTTATCATTAGACAAATGGTACATCAGTTACTTCGATCCTTTCGATTTCGAGCAGCAAGTTCCATGCCCTTTTACCCGAGATCTATTAAAACAGTCTCCAGTTTATCTTACTTTTTTGGGCTTTCAACATTTGGGGAAGTAAAAATCTCCTATATTTATCTACCAGACTGTCATCGATCCCGGCGTACCACATCCCGCGGGACGGGTCGCTGGAGTCGTACCGCGACTTCCTGGACCTGCTGCCGGCCTACGAGCGCGCCGAGTCCGTCGGCCAGCACGCCTCCGCCGACGTCGCCACGCTCGCACAGGTAACAAATAGTTTATTCAAACTTGGCTGCAAAACAGCACTTTTCGAACGTCAGTAATTTACAAAAGACAGCCACCAAAACGCCCACCCTTCACCAATTTCTATGTGTTTTTGCTGGGAAGAAGAAGTGGCGCAACAAATTCCCCAGCAACACATGTCTGTCTGTAGGTTAGGTTAACTTTGAACAATTTGTTATAAATGTATGAATTAGTATGCAATGTGTCTGTATGTAACACATCCCGCGGGATGGATCGCTGGAGTCGTACCTAACATATTGGTGTGTCTACACGGTGCAAGTAGCTTGCGCATGTTGAGGCACATGCGCAGGTTACATGCATTGCGACTCGCGCATGTACCAAAGCAAAAGACCCACTTGCGTGTTCTTCTCACTTGTCACTTGCGCATATTAACTTGCTCCAGCTACATGCACCGTGTAGATGCATCCTAAGAATTCACTTCGGGATAATATGTAAAGTTGTGAACTTGAATTTAAATTATATTCCCTTATTTATGGCAGGATGTCGTTATTTATTTATCTAATCATATATTTTTTGTCGTGACATGTAAATAAATTGTGTCGTGGTGGCCTAGTGGGCAAAGAACCAGCCTCTCGAGTATGAGGGCGCGGGTTCGATTCCAGGTCAGGCAAGTACCAATGCAACTTTTCTAAAGTTTGTATGTACTTTCTAAGTCTATCCTACACACTAATGACTGTTTCGGATGGCACGTTAAACTGTAGGTCCCGGCTGTCATTGAACATCCTTGGCAGTCGTTACGGGTAGTCAGAAGCCAGTAAGTCTGACACCAGTCTAACCAAGGGGTATTGGGTTGCCCGGGTAACTGGGTTGAGGAGGTCAGGCAGGGCAGTCGCTTCTTGTAAAGCACTGGTACTCAGTTACATCCGGTTAGACTGGAAGCCGACCCCAACATAGTTGGGAAAAAGGCTCGGAGGATGATGATGATGACATGTAAATAAAATTCAAACATCCCAATTGAAAACCTCCTCTTTTTTAGGAAGTCGTAGGTATATTTTCCGTTTGAATATCATGCAATATCATATCATATCATATCGTTTATTGCATTCCATAATGTACATAAGGTAGAAAATTTAAAATTATAGTCACAATTATTATGGACCCTGATGGGCACAGCAAAACAATTAGAAGATAGGAAGGCGTTTAATGTTAGATAGTAGTGGTAGACGGTGTGAAACGCATGCTACAAAGAGTGTGCTAAGTATGAATGTGGAAGGATGGAGAGGCAGAGGTAGACCGAGAAAAAGATAGATTGATTGCCTGAAAGAGGACATGAAGCAGAAGGAAGTGGTAAGTATGACGTCTGACAGAGAGGAATGGAAGAAAAAGACATGTTGCGCTGACCCCAAATGACTTGGGAATAGGGCAGGAAGATGATGATGAGTGGTATATTATTTAGTTAGTTTATAGCTTTCTTTTATAGTGTATATTCGATATACACTCAGCGGCACGGAATTTGGCCCAAACAAATACAAGTAGATATCAGCCCAGATAGCTGTTGTAAATTCTAATTTCATATGACATATTGTCAGTCCTTTTGTAATTGTTAATTAAAATACAGAAAAATGTGTGTCTGTTTAACTTTTGTAACACTAGAAACAGATTCCGTTGTTGGAACACAAAGCAGAAAGTTAAGTTTAAATTCAGATAGAAATTGCCGAAGTACTAAGCACGTTCCAAAAAAAAATTATGATTATGATCGTTTTTTGTTTCTCTTTTTTTCACAATTTGATCTGAAAATTACCCTTACTGCAGCTCAAGTTGCTGAAGTTGCTCAAGTATTTTTGCTAAGACGTCAAGGGCGGAAGCAGCGGAAGATGGTTGAAACTTTAAGTGCACCGCGTACAAGTTAAAGATATGCATAGAAAATGTATGACTAGACTGGCCTTTACACAAGAAGACCTGAAAGTGGGGGTGTAAGGTGTTCGTCGGCGCACGACGACCGATTTATCGTACGTGCAATAATGAAAAATCTGTTTTTCACTGCGTTAGAGATACGCCAGCCTTTGCAAACAGCAAGAGAAGTCAACGTCCGTAAGCGCACAATAAGAAGAAGGAAGGAGGAACGGGATCTGCGTGCTCGAAGACCAACTCGAGGCCCGGATCTTCTCCCGCACTATCGCATAGCCAGACTTAGGTTTGCAAGAGAACATGCAAATTAGACGCATGACCAATGGAGTAAAATTTTATGGACCGATGAATGCAGAGTCGTCTTAAGAGCTCCAGACGGCCGTGAATGTGAATGGAGAAAGCGCGGAGAATGGTTTCTTCCCACCACTACCAAGTAAACAGTCGGTTTTCATGGTGGGTTCATCTTGGTTTGGCGAGGCATAAGTTCAGAAGCCCGTACTGAATTATTGGTTGTCGAAAGTCGTCTGACAACAGTGCGGTATATTGAAGAGATCCTTCAAAATCATGTTTTACCCTGTCAGGGATTCACAGGAAGTGAAGAATTTCGTATAATGCAGGACAATACTCGACCTCACGCAGCTCTTTGCGTAACCGATTACTTGTTCGAGGTCGGTATTCAAAAATTGGACTGGCCTGCAAGAAACCCAGACATGAATCCAGTAGAACATGTCTGGAACATGCTTAAAAGACAGGTCCAAGCAAGTCGTAACCCACCACGGACTCTTAGTAAACTGAAAACCGCGCTGGTAGCTGCCTGAGAGGAGATCTCTCAGGTGGAGATAAAGAACATCATCCAGAGCATGCCAGATCGTATGCAGGCAGTCATCAGATCAAGAGGAAGAAACACCCATTATTAAAATTCGATAACTTTCTGTTTTGTTAAAAATGTTGAATTATATTATATCGTCACAATTCTGTTGTTTGTTAGTCATTTTCTTTTGGAAAATGAGTAAATTAAACAATTTTAAAATAAAAATTCAGATTTTTCATTTAAATAATGGTTATAAGGCTCAAATGTGCTTGGGCCAGATTCCGTGCCGCTGAGTGTATTAACACGGTAATGTTATGCCAGGATGCTCTGATCATGTGCTCGACGTTGTTTGCGCTGGCCAGCACGGGCGGCGGCGGCGCCGGTGGTGGGGAAGACCAAAAGGTACCATATATCTTATTATTGTAGCAAATCTATAGTAGCTTACCTACTATTATAGATTAGTCAGCATTGTTAGTTATTGTAGGATATTCGTACAAAACTCCTCAACATTTTTAGTATATTACATTTCAATATGTAATCATAAATAGTTCTAACACAGTATGCCCAGAAATATCTCAGCCTATTTTTTGATGAACAGTTCATTTGTTTAATGTAACTTGCTTATCTCAAAAATCACTGCCACTGGACCTATTTGAAATATTCTTTAATATAAGTGTTAGACAGGCCATTTATTGATTAAGCCCTTAGCCTTCGTTTAAAAAAAAATACGGAGTAATTCCGGGTATTTAGTAGAAGCGAGTGAAGCCGCTGGTGGAAGCTAGTTTTGCATTCATGGAATTGATACGGAACACGGAGTAAGGAAAGATGAGCGGAGATGCCATAATGCGGTTATGTCAGGCGACTTCTTCTAGGTCAAATACGAACGGCGGATATGACTAAAACGATCAGTTACGAGTTATCTAGCGAGGCTTTCGGGTTCTTTTTGGTATTACATAAAAACATCGGGTCCAAACAAGGGTTGTAAGGGTGAAGACAGTACCGTTCCTCCTCCCCCGAACACCCGCATTTTGAGAGATATATTCCGCTATGGCATCTCCGCTAGTCATTTTATTCTTTATGATACAGAATGTCTGACAAAAATCCCACACTAGGTTGACGAGCTAGCTCAAGAGATGCTAAACAAGCTGCCAGCTCGTATAGACATGGAGACAACTGAACGTATGATGGGACCCGAGATCGTGATGCCTATGTGCGTCTCCCTACTGCAGGAGATCGGCTACTATAACGTGCTCATCAACATGATTACTATGGGACTCAAGGTAATGTGCAGTTAAGAGAATTGTCATCATAAACATAGGTGAAACTCATTGATTTGCAAATGACCATGGGTTTCTGTATGAAAATTGTACCATAGTTTGGAATATGGTGGAATAATGTTATGTAAATTGGTTCTAAATTACGCATGCTTATTTATCAATATAATTTCACCCAATCGTAGTCTAGTAGTAAACGTGTTGTTGTCCTAAAGACTGCTTCTTTTTTTATTTTCGGTTAATATTATTCGAATAATATTTCAGTAGAATGTGGTGTGCTTAGTATACAAAGATTAGAAATCATCATCTCATCTTCCGAGTCAACTATGTTGGGATCGGCTTTCATATAAAGATTAGAAATATAACTATATTTTGTTTGGTTCACTCATAAGAATTTATAGCAAAAACCCTTGACGTGATAGTATCGTATTTGATGCAGGAGCTGCGTCGCGCTATCGAGGGTCTGGTGGTGATGTCTGAGATGCTGGAGACCATGTACCTGTGCATCTTTGAGGGCAGGACGCCCAGCTTCTGGTTGAGAGGTAAAGGGATATTCAGTAGTAAAGCATTTTGGGTATCAGCAGGCCCGAGAAACTCCCGGCCACCGCAGGTACGGGTCTGTGGGATGTGCCTGATGAAGCCTGCACCAGCTGCGGGTGCGTTCCACCAGACTTTGGTAAATTAGAGCCGCTCTGGTACACAATAGTCTGTCTGTCGTCAGCCGGGAGCAACTTTCGCAAGTTGTCGTGCCATCGGTCGTGCGGGAGACAAAGTGGTTTTGAAAAACGGTCTTTATTGTTGTTGGTGAACTGGAGCCTTTGATGTCGGGTATTGTGGTCTTGCAGGTCGTCCGTCGATGAAGCCGCTGGGCGCGTGGTGCCGCGAGCTGTTCCTGCGCGGTGCTCACCTGCAGGGCTGGGCCAATGCCCCCCGCGCCCCCCCCACGCTGTGCTGGCTGCCCGCCTTCGTGGCGCCGACAGGGTTTCTCACCGCCGTCATGCAGGTCAGTGCACCCCCCCCCCCCCCCTCCAAGGTGAAGGAAAACAACCTGCATTGAACAAGCGTGGTGATGAATGCTCAATTCTCCTCCGTGTGAGATGAGGCCTGTGCCCAGCAGTGGGACGATAAATAAAGGCTGTAACGTATTTTTTTGCCATTTGGTGTGCAATAGTGTTTCAATACCTCTAGCAATGCAACTCTCTGTTGAATGAACGTTGTGCGGTGATGTTATAGACGACAGCTCGCGGGGAGAGCTGGCCCATCGACACGTTGTGCTGGGAGTTCACCGTCATGCCGCTCGAGGAGTCCAGCTTCGTCAGGCCGCCCAGAGACGGAGGCGTTTATATACGGTACTAGTTTACATTTTAATTTTCTCAGTGTGTTAGCCTACGATGAATGAAAAGGAATCCTTCCTCTTACTTACCTTTACTTCTTTCGAGATAAGATAATTTCAAAATGATAAAAAATTAACTGGCAAGAAAAAAAAATGGTTGACTCCGTAAATTACCATGTTAATTACTTTTCAACTTTTTAATTTACTTATCTAAAGGCTGGTTTCCTAAAGTATTATAGTTTTAGTTCTGAAACGGTTTTCCTACACATCACTTAGTGTGAGAATTGACTTTTCATACTTCTCTCACCTTTCTCTCAACAAACGACATTTGTCTGGCATAGAGGACAATACCTGGAGGGAGCATCATGGTTCCGCAAGGAGGGACACCTGCAGGAGCCGCTGCCGATGCAGCTGGTGTTCCCCATGTCGCCCATACACTTCAAACCTATCAGGGCCACTGGCAAACGTCTGCGCAGTAAGTACCTACTTCCCTAGCGGAGCCCACCAGGGCCAAGGCCTGCCGGGGTTGCGGGATTGTTCGAAAGAGCTACCGCTTCCCTGGTACATAAAAGGCTTAAGAAGGAACATGATGGGTTTTAGTCAGTAAAAGTCTGACACTCCGTCACGCTTCTAACACACAGCGGGAATAGTCATTTGAAAAAAAAAGTGTTTACTCTATTATGTGTAATTTTACATTTGACGGACTATCGAACATAAAGAAATCTGGGATAGTACCTATGCAGTGAAAGGAGCAGATGTTTTAGTGAAAGGAGCAGATGTTTTTGAGAGTTGAGCAGATATTTCAATGAGTTAAGCAGATATTTTTAATGAAATCCTTATTCTAGTCAATTGTTCATATACTTTAGTGAAATTATAAAATACTCTAGTCAATTTATTATAGTGAATAGATATAACTCTTGTCATTTGGCCATTTTTTAATCATTGAAATTATTCTGTAGATCGATACGTGTGTCCATGTTACTACTACCCGCTTCGAATGGGCGCGTTCGTGGTGGCAGTGGACTTGCCCGCCGGTAAGGAGACCTCAGACTTCTGGGTCAAGCGGGGCACAGCCATGCTTTGCACCCTAGCCACTTAGTCATATGTTGTTATAAACCTTATAATATTAAATGTATGTGCTTTTCAATATTTTTGGGTTTTCTTCTCCCAATTTTGCCTCTAAAAACCATCGTCAACCTTTAAATTTGTGCCATTCTTTATAAATCATTTTTGTTTCACACAATATCCATTGGCAGACAAAAACCAGTACTTCAGTTGCTGATCTTCCGTGAAAAGCTCGAGTCATTACAAATTGGATGAACTTAAAAACCCTACCTCAGGTTAAGAAAAGATTGTTTTACAATAACAAAGTTTTTATTTCACATATTCCGATAGACGAAGCAAAAACGTTGGACATAATCTGACAAGTTAATACCACAGTTAATTCAGAATATTACAGTAATTCGACAAATTGCTTTGGAGACTGATATATTAGCGCGAGACGCTTTCAAAGTAAGGGATACGCCCCGTTCATATCATTGGAGTCTATTTCGAGGAAAACCGGCTGGTTGTTTAGATTGCAGGAGCAGTAGCACTTTCCTTTAGGAGTCCCGTCTTCCACCACCAGCAACTTCATGTCCAGGTCACCTCCAACTGCTTGCTGTAGCACTGTGGATTACATTAAATATGTCTGAATATTTTGAAAATTATTTCGCGAAAATACGTTTCTAAGATAGTTAATTGTAACAATATACATATTAGTTTGCCGAAAATCGATCTCAGTGGCGTGCACTTGGAGAGGCCTATGTCCAGAAGTGGACTGCGATAGGCTGATGATGATGACATATTAGTTTTACAAGTGTTCTTTTCAAATTCAAATTCTTTATTTCAGACTTATTTTGTCCATATTTTGTTAGTAATACTTACTTTAAAATTGAAAAAAGTAAAAACACTAAAACATAATACATAAAATTAAGATACTGCCTCATTTGGGAGTCAAGTCTTCCGTCTAAATATTTGTTTTTGTGCCGTAAAAAATTACGGCTGCGCGTCACTTCGTCGGAGGTCTGTGTAGGTATGTATGTATAACGGTGAGGTTTTCGCAAAACTCGGTGTCGTTCCTCAGCTAAATACCGATCAGAAGTAGGCGCATGTGTTGGTACCTAAAATTGGTTTCTGCGCAGCCACTCGTGCAACGTTCCGTGACAAAAAGTTTGGCTAGATAGTTTTTAATCTAAATTTGAAATAAGTTCACCTCTTTTGTGATGATGTTCACCTACCTTTTGTTAACATTGAAGATACCGTCAAGCATCGCATGATTAAAACTGCCATACACAGCTTGGACACTTGACAAATTCTCGAAACATAATCGTATCGTGTTTAATACGAAAATGATCTTGCGGCGTGCATATAAGTTGCTGAAGATTAGAAGCCGAAGATTGCCGAAGATGATGACAGGAATTTTGATTTGTTGAAAAACTTTGACACCTCTTTCTTATTAAGTACATCGACATCTTATGAAGCGTCGTTACATCAATAAAACTCGTGTATTAGTTAAGTTTTCAAAATTGTAAGGTGCATTATAGCGTTATCCCAGCTCTTGTTAGCCTTAGTAGTAAGTTATTTACATTTTCCCCCAGTGTCACTTTGCTCGACATACTTGACAATGTGGATAATATTCGCAAGTTAACTGTGGTGTCTTGTCTAGATAAGTAGCTGTTATAGTTCGTAGTCAAGATTTTTATAAATTTTGCCGTTTCAAGTGGTGTCCGAAGATGCATTATCAGAGCTTAAAGCGGTGTCCGAAGATGCATTATCAGAGCTTGAAGCGGTGTCCGAAGATGCATTATCCGAGCTTGAAGCGGTGTCCGAAGATGCATTATCCGAGCTTGAAGCGGTGTCCGAAGATGCATTATCCGAGCTTGAAGCGGTGTCCGAAGATGAATTCTCCTCATCGCTTGTGGTAGTGTCATCACTTTCAGCGATGCCTTTACCCCATCCTGTTATTGCTTCCAACTTGTCTCCAACAGCATCTACCGTGCTGCCAATAGCACCCAGCGTGTCTTCAACAGCATCCACGGTGCCTTCTACAACCTTCTTCACGTCATCTTTGACGTGTTGAACACTTCCGGATACAATATTTTTTATCAGTGAAAACGAACGCTTCTTTCGGCTATTTGTTGAAGCGGTGTCAGAAGATGAATTAGCAGAGCTTGATGCGGTGTCAGAAGATGAATTATCAGAGCTTGAAGTTGTGTCAGAAGATGCATTATCAGAGTTTGAAGCGGTGTCAGAAGATGAATTCTCCTCATCACTTGTGGTAGTGTCATCACTTTCAGCGGTGCCTTTACCCCATCCTGTTATTGCTTCCAACTTGTCTCCAACAGCATCTACCGTGCTGCCAATAGCACCCAGCGTGTCTTCAACAGCATCCACGGTGCCTTCTACAACCTTCTTCACATCATCTTTGACGTGTTGAACACTTCCGGATACAATATTTTTTATCAGTGATAACGAACGCTTCTTTCGGCTATTTGTTGAAGCGGTGTCAGAAGATGAATTATCAGAGCTTGAAGCGGTGTCAGAAGATGAATTATCAGAGCTTGAAGTTGTGTCAGAAGATGCATTATCAGAGTTTGAAGCGGTGTCAGAAGATGAATTCTCCTCATCGCTTGTGGTAGTGTCATCGCTTTCAGCGGTGCCTTTACCCCATCCTGTTATTGCTTCCAACTTGTCTCCAACAGCATCTACCGTGCTGCCAATAGCACCCAGCGTGTCTTCAACAGCATCCACGGTGCCTTCTACAACCTTCTTCACGTCATCTTTGACGTGTTGAACACTTCCGGATACAATATTTTTTATCAGTGATAACGAACGCTTTTTTCGGCTATTTGTTGAAGCGGTGTCAGAAGACGAATTATCAGAGCTTGAAGCGGTGTCAGAAGATGAATTATCAGAGCTTGAAGTTGTGTCAGAAGATGCATTATCAGAGTTTGAAGCGGTGTCAGAAGATGAATTCTCCGAGCTTGAAGCGGTGTCAGAAGATGAATTATCAGAGCTTGAAGTTGTGTCCGAAGATGCATTATCCGAGCTTGAAGCGGTGTCCGAAGATGCATTATCCGAGCTTGAAGCGGTGTCCGAAGATGAATTCTCCTCATCGCTTGTGGTAGTGTCATCACTTTCAGCGGTGCCTTTACCCCATCCTGTTATTGCTTCCAACTTGTCTCCAACAGCATCTACCGTGCTGCCAATAGCACCCAGCGTGTCTTCAACAGCATCCACGGTGCCTTCTATAACCTTCTTCACGTCATCTTTGACGTGTTGAACACTTCCGGATACAATATTTTTTATCAGTGATAACGAACGCTTCTTTCGGCTATTTGTTGAAGCGGTGTCAGAAGATGAATTATCAGAGCTTGAAGCGGTGTCAGAAGATGAATTATCAGAGCTTGAAGTTGTGTCAGAAGATGCATTATCAGAGTTTGAAGCGGTGTCAGAAGATGAATTCTCCTCATCGCTTGTGGTAGTGTCATCACTTTCAGCTGTGCCTTTACCCCATCCTGTTATTGCTTCCAACTTGTCTCCAACAGCATCTACCGTGCTGCCAATAGCACCCAGCGTGTCTTCAACAGCATCCACGGTGCCTTCTACAACCTTCTTCACGTCATCTTTGACGTGTTGAACACTTCCTGATACAATATTTTTTATCAGTGATAACGAACGCTTCTTTCGGCTTTTTGTTGAAGCCGTGTCAGAAGATGCATTCTCCTGATCGGTTGAAGCGGTGTCAGAAGATGAATTTTCATCGCTTGTGTCTTCCTCTGTTACCCCTGAATTGAAGTCAAGTAAAATAAATTATACAGACAACAGTGAACATTGATTTAAAAAAAAGCCTCCTAAGCTGTTGAAAACGCGCTTAAGGCTTTATTGAGAATAAATAATAAATTGTAAGCAATAAGAATAAAAGCAATCGAGTTCGAAATTATAGTGAAATTATTTTTGTTACCTGAGTCACCAGCAAGTTTTTGGAGAGTTTCAACAGTTTTATCCAAAACATTGTCAACGGTGTCTACTGTGGTTTTCACCAAGTGGGAGATTAGGGAACGCCTGTTTCTGTACTGTACTACATCTATAAGCCAAATGATAAAATGAACATTAGTACCTACAACACACCAATATTAATTTTCTTCTGTTCACTTTCTGAAATTGGAGCCAAGACCAACGTGGTTTTTAAAACTGTTTTCACCATTTGCAAACAGTTTTCGTCTTATCTATTATTATTATTACATATCGTGACAAATAAACATTATAAGTAGATTAGGTCATGTTTTCCGCTAAGACGCACCACCTTCGCTGGTCTTTAGCAACCCTTGTCTTCAAATACTTTGGTACTATATACAATATAGTACTGTATAATATTATTTCTGTTACAGTCGTATTTGTTGTTTGGTAACATTTCTACGAGACCTAAATAAATCGACTCTCTTAAGTCACATTAATAATGCGAGATATTTGTAACATTGGGAAGGTTTTACAGCAAATTGCTGGTTTTACTTCTCACTCCAAATGTCGTGTTACATCTTCCAGGGACGATAGCGCCGCAAGTAATATCAATCGCTTTGCTTATGTGCAAGCCATTATTTAAATACATAATTTTGCACTAAGCATTTTTTGTCATTGTCGGGTCGGATTACGAAACCGTGTGCTCGTACTGTGCTCGTACAGACGTATATTATTGACAAGCACACTCCCCGTAGCTATTCTCCCTGACATTCTGACATGTGGGGGTTACGTGAGGCTCGCACAGTTTGGTCCTCCGACCCGGATTTTCATCCATTCTTGTTTGATGTCCTCATTAATTGGATCATCCCATGTAATCCTTATATACCACAGCTTTTGAAATAAGATTTTTGTTTTTATTGTAATAGGTGCTAACCAACCTAGTGGATGAAATAATTAGATTAGCTTAGATGTCTTTCTTCTGCACAGTAGCTCTATCTTCACACTCGTTTTGATTTTGTAGCACACGGTAATGTCATCTTTATGCAGAGATCTTCATCAACGCTACTTTATTCTATTATTCAGTTGCCAATTATAAATCGGCAACTAACAATGTTAGATGACCTGTAGGTGTTGGTACCCTCAGCAATCAGCATCCTCGAGTGACTTTAGACGATATTCACAACATTGTATACAGCTTTAGAGCAATAAGTTCAGGTGATATCATTATCTTCATATTTGGTAGTCCTGATGGCCTCAAGGAAGTGTAAAAAAAAGGTACTGCAACATTCCCGGCTGACTGCATCATAAACATCAGCGTGGCAAATCATGTCCGACAGCATTTGCAAAAGACTGAAACGAGTAACTTCGGTACATGTGCGTAAAGTAAGAATTGCCTGACCGATTGATCCCAGACAGGGAAAATAAACCTCACTTGAAACCGCTAGGGATAAGAAGACGCACATAGAAAAATATCAAAGGCGAGACGCGAAACAGCTATATGAGTGTTAAAACACTCCCAACCTGAGAATTATTCGTTGATGTGGCAACTCGGCTGATGCTGAAGTATAACAATTTTACGCATAAAGGCGTATTGGATTTGCAGATGAATTCGCCTTAGGACTAGCTCCTGAAATAAGCGACTGTATAGGCGGGCCGTCTACTTAGAAGGAGATAATAGGGGGAAAGATTCACACAAGTACCTACTCTCTATAATCCCTCGTGTATGTGCGCTTGACCAGAATTCTTTCACGGTATTCTTTTATGAAATGAATCTTGAAACTTTCTTCCTGCCCTGCTCCCAATTAGGTATATCGCAATATATTTTCTGCTATATTACTGGACATACTGCAAATGAGTTCGGGTCCTCTGCCTGATGTCAACCCGCAATTCTTGGTGATTTTCCCGCCACCTGAGGGTTGACCCACGGGTGCTGGATATGCACTCAAAATCAAAATCAAAATCAAATTGTTTTTATTTCAAATAGGCCTTTGAAGGCTCTTATGAAACGTCAAATGAATTAATTGCACGGTTCCAAAAAGTTGGTCTCATGGAGAAGAGCCGGCAAGAAACTCCATAGACACACTTTTAAAAGTAAAATTTTCACAAATATTCACACAACAATAAACATAACAATAGTAAGCTGATAAAATTATACAATGCAACTGAAAGATAAACAGTGAATCAATACAATCCAAAGAGAAAAGAAAAAGACGTTTAATTGCCAGGGAAGCCACACATGGAGAGATGAGTTATCGCCATATAATATCTTTATCGTCAACGAAGTCTTGAATTTTATAATAAGCTTTTTTAATTAGGGTAGATTTTACAGTGTTCTTAAATTTTATATCCGTGAGATCGGTTACACACTTAGGCAGCTTGTTGTAAAAACGGACACAGTTCCCTAAAAACGATTTATTCGATTTCGTTAATCTGAATCTCGGAACTGGGTCCAAAGTTCCACACCCACGGGATGATAATCCTCTAAAAACTAACTTTGCTCTGCCCGACAGGGTCCATAATTATTTCTTTTAATTTTACCCACCAGCCTGTACACATTATGGTCTGCAATAAAGTTATTGAGTATTGAGTATTGATACGGATCAGCCCTATTCAAAGCTACACAGCAACAAATGAATCTTGAAACCACGCTTTTCCAAAGTTAATTTGTGTTCTTAAAATCTTTTGTACACTGGGTGGCAGCGTCACTTATCAAGATTGAGAATATTTTACAGAAGAGAATTCGATTTTGACCAAGATGATGAAATCCCACAAATACTCCAATTTGCCTAAGTCTATTTCAAATGTTCAGTGAGTTCTTATAAGTCGCACAGTGACTCCACTTGAAATCAGAATAGACTTATAATGGACCAACCAATCCGCAAGCATGGTGATTAATGCTTAATAGGTACTTCTGTGTAAGATGAAGCCTGTGCCCAGCCGAGGGACTCTAAAAAGGCTGATAAAAATGATTGTCGGCCGCTGCGGCCGTTTTCATTAAGGGGATGTGCATGCTAGGTACGCTATGCAACTTCTAGGCCAACGAACAGTGGGAATTTCAGATACAGAACAGTATCTAGAGGTATATTTAACCCATCATCCTAAAAAAGAGAAGGGCTCAATACAACGTTCTTTCGATACCTCGAGAGTATTTTTTTTAATTATTGGCTTGGTCAGGAGAAACTGAAACGAATAAAGAGAAGTTTCATGATATTGTTACCAACATCTTTAAAGTTGACTTCGGAGAACGCAAAAAATGTTTTCCCATGACATCTTATCCCATGTTTCTTAATCTGTTAAAATATCTTGGGTTACTGTAAGGTAAAACTATGATCACTGATTACTTTCACTGATCCACAGATACAATTAAGTAGGTACCTTACTGCGAATTTCTATAAATGATCTGCGATTAGAGATTGGACATAATTTAGATTTCGAAATCAATTTCTAATCGCTAATGGACTGATAGACCAGTTATAGAAATACACTGTAAAGCGTATCTATAACTGCTCTGCAATTTCAAAATAAAATTAAATATGTTTTGTAATACAGAATTTTCTTAAGTTAGTAATTTGTGAAAAAAGGTTTTTTTTTATCTAGGTAAATATTGTTTTAAATTCATACCCTGGTCTGCGTTGGTGCTACTCGCTACATCTCGCGCATACGCTACTGCAGCCTACGAAAACAATACAAAAATATAATAATAATTATTATTTTTAATATCGTGATGGGTTATCAGTTAACAACTTTCACTAACATCATAAACCACCGTTTTCGTAAAACGACCGTTTATTTTGAGAATTCAACAACACATGAATAGTAAAATCAAAAATCATATTCAAACTTGGCTGAAAAACAGCACTTTTCGAAGGAAAAAAAAATCACAAAAGTCAGCCCCCAAAACGCCCGCCCTTCACCACTTCCTATGTGTTTTTTGCTGGGAAGAAGAAGTGGCGCAACAAACTCCCCAGCAACACGTAGATACATACGTATATCTGTAGGTTAGAAGAACCAAAACAGCAAACAGTTGTTGTAAGAAACTTACAGCCTTACTACAAAAAGTTAAACATCTCTTGAACACTTTGTCTAAAAAAAGTTAGGCTGCAAAATGGACCTTAATTTCAACGACATAATCTGTCATTTTTTAGACAAGTGTTCAACAGACGTATAAAAGTGTTTGTGGTGCGACGGTAACTGTTTACCTATATTAAACTGCAGCTCCAGTAAAAGGTAAACGTATTTATTTATAGGAGATCCGACAACTATAACATTCAAATAACAATAGTAACTATAAGTAACACGAAGCCAATCAAAAGTTCTCACGTGTAAAAAAACAGAGAAAGCCATAAACATTTTAGGATCTCTAACAGCACATACGAAAATACCAAAAAATCTAAGAATTTAATTTAGGTTATAGCACTACGCACTTTTAAAGGGACTCTTTGTTTGGGATATTACAAAATAAATTGGTAGCGTCATCACGATTTGCGCAGCCAATTCGACAAATGAAATTACAACTGTTCAAACATACGTGCGCTATAAGTAGGCTAAATTATATGAAAACTGCCAAATTAGCGTCTATTAACGAGTTAAAAAAAAAGTTAAATACCTAGCATTGAAAATAAGCTTTAAAATCTACGAGGATTATAGTTTTCTGTGGTATTCATCTTTTATCTTTCGAACTTTTTTGTACATACATGATTAGTTAGGTACACTGTTTTATATACTAAAAAAAGCTAAAGACTACAGATTTACGAGTGCCTAGGAAACTGCATATGCACACTTCATAATGCATATAGGTACTTAGGCATAGGTAAGTTATATCACTAATGAGGTATAGGGATAGAGTTGGCAATTTCAAAAGCTACTAAAAGGTGACAGGTTAGGTTTTCTTTAGTAAAAAGTGAAAGTTGCAACTAATGAAAACAATAGTAAAAAAATGTACTTACGATAACAACAACCAACAGTAGAACAGTCTTCATTTTTGAAGATATATTATCTTAAGTTGTTGTAAAGTCCCGTAGCTCGGTGATCAAGCAAATTGTACCTCTGCCCAGCATGTGGGGCCTTTTATACGAACACCATATTAGTTTTTGACTACCATACCAACTGAACAAATAATATAGGAAAAAAATAATTAATACCAACTTTTAGTTATTTACTCAGTGCAATTTATACTTCCTTAAGGATTGGTACTTACAGATGGTTTCAGTGTTTGCAATACCTACCTAGTGCGCGAAAATGCAAATATGCACTTCTGTTTCGAGAAAAAATTGTTATTATTTTAGTTAGGTACGCTTTTATGAAATTAAAAATTGTTCAAGAATTTTTCTTAATTTCATATGCATTTAATTAACTTAATTTTAATATTCTTATGTAAAAATAATGTTCCAAGGACATTATTATTAGTTATTACTAGTTTTGTTTTGGTCATCATGTATTCTACTCCAAAGACACATGGAATAGTTGTTTTTTGTGATTTAGTGAGTTTAAACTATAAAACACTTCACAAACAAAATTTGAGTAAAAAATACTTCACAAAGACTTACCAGTCTTCCCAAGGGGTATTGGGTTGCCCGGGTAACTGGGTTGAGAAGGTCAGATAGGCAGATGCTCTTTGTAAAACACTGGTACTCCAGTGCATCTAATTAGACTGGAAGCCGACACCAACATGCCGTCAGTTGCTGACTCTTTCTTTGTCAACAAGATAAAAAGTGTTAGCAATAGATTGAACGAATCTTTAACTTTAATAGAGCTTTTTGCAACTGACGGATAGTTAAGAAAATGTTAGGCAGTTGATGACAAAGACTGACATGAATTAAGTACTACTGCTGACTGAATATACCCTAAAAATTACACCCCAGTGGATATAATTATCGGCACGGATATTCAGCTCTCGGCGGAAGAGTGGGGATCGCTTTGCGCACTGTACACATAAGGCAATAAACCAATAAATCGCTTCTGCGCAGGTGAAGGTCAGGGCTCAATATCCCTGCCGATGATTATAACATGCCCATCCTTGTCCAGATGTCTACCAATTCATTATTTTTTGGCCTTTCGACCTATTGAACATACAATGGAAAGGCAACTGTCACGAACAACGTGGTTGCAATCTGTACTGCAGATTTTATGCACACGGAGTTAAATACGAGGGGTGATCCAAAAGTAATGATAAGAGGGTATTTCTAAACTTCATAAAAATCCAAAAAAAATTGTTTATTTTCTTTATATACCCACGAGTTTAGGATAAAAAAATCATATAAATAGGTCATAATTCCTTGGAGATACAATCATTTGAATAGCGACGGTCGACAATAATTCATCAAACTGCGAGCAGGTGTGTTGTTCCATCAAGATAAAGCTCCGTCTCACAAAGCCGCAGTTGCGATGACTGCCATCCAAGAATCCGGGTTCGAAATAGTCGAACACCCACCCTATTCCCCAGATTTGGCCCCCAGTGACTTCTATCTCTTTCCTCGGCTCAAAGAACACCTGCGAGGCAAGAAATTTGAAGACAACAGCGAAGTGATGGCTGCAGTTGAAGAATTGTTGGAGAGTCAGAGTAAAGATTTTTTTTTGAAAGGAATTCTTGGTTTAGAAAAAAGATGGACCAAATGTATTGACTTATTAGGAGACTATGTTGAAAAATATATTTTTTTAATAACATTATTCACATTGTTTATTATCAATTATCATTACTTTTGGATCACCCCTCGTACATACACAAGGAATCAAACTTCCACATAAGTCTTATTAAAAATGAGAAGTGTTACGCAATCACGCTAGAAAGGCTGAACCAATTGAGATGAAATTTGACACAGATACGTTAGTTGCCCAGGGGACAGACATAGACTACTTTTTATCGGGGTGATTTATGATTTGAGTAGTTACCTACCAGTATGAGAGTAAAACCGCAGGTTTAAGCTAGTGAAGAATAAGCTAAGATAATACATGCTAGGTGCACAGTGCATCTGTATAAATATGTATCTCTGGAGACAAAATAATAAATGAACATTTTGTATTTACTTTTTCCTTTCTTTTTATTTAACTGCAAGTCAATATTAAGTTGATGATGACAGTTAATTATTTCATGCTACGTGTTCAACTTTTACAAGCTGGGGAAACAGTTTTGCGTCTTATTTCTTTGGATAGTAATTTTATAGGTAAGTAGGTACTTCATTTTTATCGTCTACTCTTTGACAACCAAGGTTGTGTAGGTCGGTGAAGGCTTGTTCCCATTTACTCCAAACCCATTGATGTCTATTAGCAAAGTTTTTATACATTTCTTCCACTTAGGTCCAAAATTTTGCGGGACAAAATAAGTAAATAAAAATATACATAGATATCTTCAAATTCTCTCCACATGGCTCCAAAGGATTTTGTGTATCGTTAGCAAAATGTCAAAATCTTCATGTCTTTTGGAGCTCGGGGAAAGGATTTTATGTGTGCGTTCGCGCAGCGGAATGTTGTTGAATTTAAAGATTTTAAGTATGCAGATAATTAGTGTAAGACTTATTATATCGAAACAACAATTGTGTTATCACCTGTACCAATTCAATACCGGTATTATAATGTAAATTTTGGGATGTTACCTAAATATATAGCACGGCCGCTTTTTTATAGCTATCCGAACTTGGTCGGATTATGTAGGTTTTCGATGCTTCGTCAGTATTATAATTGTCTTTCTTTAATTACTGAATTTAATGACATGAAATTTTGCAAGTGAATAGTTGAATGATTAAACTAATTATTGGCATACATTTTACCATGCAATTCCTTTAGAATTTCGTGATATTCGACTGCTTTGTAAACAGTGATCTATTCATGGTAAATTATCCTATAACTTTTTAATTACTAACAGAACATCATTGATACTTGGCAACATGTTGCAGACACTTACAAGGTTTGTTTAAACGTGAAAGTATGGAGTTTGGGGTCCTAATAAGTAGGTCCTAATAACCTAATAAGTGTATTTTACGTTTATATTTTTATCTTTTAAACCCTACGACTTTTTCTAAATCTGTTTTTTGAACAAATATAAACAAATTCAAAACAACTTATGTAAAAATCTACAGCTCTCCATGTAAGCGTTTTATATGAAAACTAGCTAATGACCAAACGTTCGCGTAGCGGAAACTTGAATTTCTCCGAAGTTTATGCATCTATTGATTTCATTCATACATAAATAATTATACACAAATACACACTAATTTTTGGACACATCTCTTTTCTTCTAAAGTCTATGGATTAAAAAAAGTTCCGCCAGGACAACGTTCGCCCAGCGGAATCAGTTTTTGGTGAATTTCTCCACAATGGCTGCATACACAAATTTTTATTTACCATACACAATTATAGAAAGTCTTACACTAATTATCTGCATAATCAAAATCTTTAAATTCAACAACATTCCGCTGCGCGAACGCACACGGATTTTATTATTTTTAAAGAATTTGTTTTTTCGTTTTGGACCCATTGGGAAGAAGTTTGTGGATCAGGTGGGAACAAGCCCTTAATTTTATAACCCCATACACTGTGTAGACCCGTCTGTTCTGGTTGCGACTGTCGAAGTAGCGTTACGGACCCTCGGCGAAGTAGGTACCTGAATACCCTCGTATATTATACTAAGTAAAAACGAACAAAACTATTACTGCATGCTAGACATATTTTGGGATTATTTTTTTAAATAACTTTTAACAAAATAGTATTTAGGTAGGTATTTCTTCTTCCTCCTCCTCCTCCTGCCCTGTTCCCAATTTTATATTGGGGTCGGTGCAATATGTCCTCCGCTTCCATTTTTCCCAGTCACCCGTCATACTGACACTCATATATTTCTTTGATCTGAGCTCATTCCTATTGATATCATCTTTCAGGCAATCCATCCATCTTTTCTTAGGTCTTCCTTTCCATCCATCTACATTCATACTTAGCACACACTTTGTTGCATGCGTATCATCCCTCCTCATTACATGCCCATACCATGACAACCTTCTACTTGTCATTTTTTCTGTAACTGGCGCTGCTTTCAGACATTTAGGTTTTTATTAAGTTAAAAAATGGGCGTAAGTATTATAAAAAAAACGTAAGTTGTATGTTTTAAAATTGTATTTATTTACAACTTAATACTATAAATATCTAATATTATGCGATTTTAATACAATTTACGGAATTTACAAAATCAAGCAACTAAACTTAGTACCAACCTTTATGTATAAGTAGCTATGCAAATCCTTAAGTTTTTCAATTGCACTTAATAAGTGAAGATATTTTAAGGAAGAATTGTATATTATTTTTAACAGATTATCTATAAATTACCATACATTAATCTCATAGTTATTAGAAATATGTGAAATACGAAAAAGATACTGTTGGAATATACGCATGATGTACGTATAATACCTCCTTTACAAATATCCAAGATTATATAAAGCATATCTACTTCAATCATTCGTCAAACATTCATTCATTCAATGTTCACTTCAATCGTACATTCTATCATTCGAAATATAACAGTCGTCCAGGATACATGTGTTTTCTTTGTCTCACCTGCACCCATATCCAACAGGTTATGGGCCCAGGCCGTTTTCTGTAGTTAAAAGTAATACAACTAAATTTTAAATTCAGTGAAAGAGTGTAAATAAAAATTGCATTAACAATGAACAAAATATCACATCTTATGACGGTGTTATAACTGCGTTGCTAGGTGATGAGCAACTCAATATGGTTTCTGTGAAGACTACGCCTACTCGGTTATGAATTTTATAATAATAATGAGACCCACACTCAAAAGGAAAAATAATTATCAATCTGGAAATTCAATGCATAAAATATCAAAAATGTATTGTGATCATTGCGGACGTCGGAATCATTTCAAAAAGGACTGCCGTTACTTAAAGGACCAGCAGCAAAATAATCAATGGGTGAACTTCAAAAGTCTGCCAATAACATTGAATACTGCAACAATGACCAGGACAGTTTCGTTTTATGATTTCATAACGTAAATTGTCTGCTAATTATGTAGAAAATAATACTGTTTATTTTCTTTTAGATTCTGGTGTGACAGATCATGATGACATATCATATTGACAAATCGAAAAAATTAAAAAAAATTGACAATGTAAAAAGGTTTTAACCTCGTACGTCGAATTATCCACACCATTGAAGATCGGTGTTGCTAGGAAAGGAGTTTAAATCCTGGAGTTTGGTAAAGGGTAAATCGAGGTAACAACAAATATTAAATTCAAGGATCAATTGATGACGTTTTATATTCACCGGAGGTACGTTATAATATGCCAAAAAGACTGGTATGTCGGTAAATTTTTCAACATTTATGGTAAAAATAATAAATGTTTTATGACAGGTGAGAACATCAATCAATAATGTTTTTATGATTACTTTTAAACAGTAATAATTCTCTGAGTAATTTAAATTTTGTTGAAGAGAATCACCAAGACTGTGTAAAAGAGTATAAATTACGGCAAACATACGTACGTACCTACACTAGGTCACTTAAATAAACAGAAAAATTAAATGTTCAAATATGTACCTAGTTGATGAAAATAATGTTTTTATTTGATAATTTGGTAATTCTGATGAATTATCTGAACCTTGCATACCTACTTGGTAAAAACCATGTACTGTAGATGATAAGAACTGTTCTATTTTGTTACTTTTATAGACAATTTTATACATTACAGTGTAATATTAACTGTTACATATTTGATGTACGCCAAGTCAGAAGTGCTGTGAAATGTTTTCAAAATTTTGTTGCTAAAAGTGAAAACTTATTTAACCATAAAGTAAACTAATTTATATTGCGATAGTGGGCGAGAATATCTTTCTAATGAATTTAAAGATTATTGTGTTTGTAAGGAATAACTTAGGTAGATACTGTTTAACGGTATCGAATAGCCACAACAAAATGGTGTCACGGAGCGTATGAATCGTACGTTAACCGAAATGGCTCGACCATTGGTTACAAGTGCGAAATTATATAAAATATTCTGGGGTGAAGCTATATTAATGTACATATTTAACAAATAGACTACCCACAAAAGCGCTCTCGAATAATAAAACACCATACACACAATCAATACCAAAAATACGAAACCGAAAATAAGTCATTCAAGACATTTAAAATAATGATGATGATTCGGTTCGACATGTTCATGATAAAACCAAAGACTCGAAATTTGACGAAGAGTCATTTAAAGCCATATTAGTTGGTTGCGACCAAAATGGTTACAAATTATTTAATACAGAAAATAATCACTTCCTTATTGCGAGGGATGTTGTATTTGAGGAGTTGAATTTCTATTATACCTGTTCAAATTCCCGCCAAAATTAACAAGCCCGATAACAACGATAATCGGCAAAGTTAATAGGCAACAAACACAAACATAATCATTCCCCTGATAATAGCTCTGAAGCTGGACCTTCATCTAGCAAACTGAGACGTAATAAAAAAAATAATTCTCAAAGTACCCCAATAGATTATAAAAGGATTGATGACCCATTTTTGCTTATCGCTCACAACTGTTCAATCACTACCATGCACCTATTGTGACATGTTTAATAGGGACGATTCTAGTTTATGTTGAAAACCACAGAAAGTGAAATAGAGTCTAATCATAGTAGGTACTTGGACTATCGTAGCAAGACCTAAAAATACGTAAAATACCTAAATGAGACATAAAAAGCTCAAAATGGGTATGTACAATTAAAAATAACGAGTTGGGTGAACCTACATGGTATAAAGCCCGATTAGTAGCTCGTGGTGTCACTCAACAATACTTACAAGAATATAGCGAAACGTTTACTCTAGTAGCTCAAATATAAACTTTACAATTTATTTTAACTCTTGCAAAGCAGTTTGATTTACTTGCCCATCTTATGGACGTAAAAAACCGGAAAGGTATTCTCAAGGAAGATATCTATATGGAAGTACCTTATGTACGTAATGATTGGTACATGACTAGATATTTGTGCTGCTAGAGGTATTTTAAGTCGGTATCAAAGTAAAATTAATGAAGTTACGGAAGTGATAAAAGGAACTCATAAATTAAAGCTGACCTATGTGAAATGTGATTACAAACAACTGATGGCAGGGTATGCAGATTCTGATTGGTTGAGGCGAAGTTATTGACCGCAAAAGTACAACAGATCACATATTTAAAGTGTTTGATAATTGTACAATTTCGTGGAATACACGGAAACAAAATAGTCGCCGCTTCCTCAACAGAAGCTGAATATATGCTTATTTAAAGCTATAAGAGAAGCTTTTTGGATAAAATCATTATAACATAGTTCTATTCTGATAAAACAGCCAATGATGATATATGAAGTTAATAACAGTTGTATTAGCATCGCTAATAATCCTACAAATCACAAACGATATTGTGACGAATTTAGTTAAGTTTGTATGTGTTGATTTGTGTGATGTGATGTGTTTTTTATGTGTTTTTAGTTTAGTTTAGAATTAATAAGAACCCATCTGCCGCATTAGGCACGTCCTATAAGGGTAGATGTAAGATTGTATATGTAAATAAATAAGTAAATGTAATAACAAAATACCAGACAACCAGGCAACAGTCTGGAACTGAATGACATGAGGTTTAAAACTCATATTATAAAAGCCACACTTTGTAAGAAAGCATATTATTAATTAGAACATTAAGTTCAAGATAAAAAAATGCTTAGAAATGTGGCGGTCCTGCTCCATAGGACATAACAATATCTAATTAATAACCAAATTAAAATTACACCAGCTAGTAAAATTGTATTTTTCCTTTAACTATTTGTCTGGTGACAAAATACATATAAAAGGATTAATGAATGTGAATGTTTATGCTTATTATAAGATAAGTTACAAAGTACATTAAAATATTCATATCACGTTTAATAATATAATTATCTTTATAAATGGTATTTGACTCATGCATTTTCATGAAACATGAAAATTTGAAGCATGAAGCATTTTAATGGTCATTTCATTCTCATATGTTTTTGTTTGTGATTCTACATGACCTTCGCATGCTGTTATTGTATGTATCAATACATATAAACAGTAATCCCATACTATGTATTTTTTTTAAAAAGAGTAACCATGGAGTTACTTGCCTCTTCTTCTCCATAGGAAGCTATTGTTGGAATGAGCAACTAGAATCAAACTTATTTATGTTTTTGACTTTCATAAGTGCTTGTAAAGAAATTATTAGTGTAGAAATTATTAATGTGCCTAAATGAAGTAAATGATTTGACTTTGAAAATGGTACATGTTGCAAAGTTTTTAGAATTAAATTGAACTTAATGTAAACTTTTCAATAATTTCAGTTAAATGATTTTATTTAGAATGCTATAATGTGTTGGCTACAACAAATAATCTAAGTTATTGAAATTTGATATGCAGTAGGTACTATTTATGATTGTATAAATTGTATGTCAATATAGCATATTGTCCTATACTGTAATATACCTACCTACAAATTGAATTATACTGTATATATCAAACAATGTTTAAGGTTCTTCTAACCTCCAGACAGACATGTGTTGCTGGGGAGTTTGTTGCGCCACTTCTTCTTCCCAGTAAAAACACATAGGAAGTGGTGAAAGGTGGGCGTTTTGGGGGCTGTCTTTTATAAATTCCTGACGTTCAAAAGGTGCTGTTTTGCAGCCAAGTTTGAATAAACGATTTTTGACTTATGATTGTATAAAATGCTTGTACATTTGAGGGGGGCTGTTGGAATATACGCATGATGTACGTATAATACCTCCTTTACAAATATCCAAGATTATATAAAGCATATCTACTTCAATCATTCGTCAAACATTCATTCATTCAATGTTCACTTCAATCGTACATTCTATCATTCGAAATATAACAGTCGTCCAGGATACATGTGTTTTCTTTGTCTCACCTGCACCCATATCCAACAGATACTCATATAAAATTCTTCCTGCCCATATCTAAAAATTAAATGATCTTGAAATAAAAAAATAAATAAGCAATAGATAATTAATCCTTGAAATTCGGAAATACGTAGATAGTATGTAAGAAATAATTCTGAATAATAGCCATCCTTTGAGACTCGGCTGTAGATTAGTTTAATTTTGTTTACAACCAAAATTAGAGCAACAAGACAGTGAAAACTTATAACAAAACAGACAGACTAGAGTAACCTACTTTCGTACTAATAAGTAAATCTTATAATATTAAGGAAAAGGGTTCACATACATGCCCTTTTAACTAATTCCAAAAAATATGATACTGACTCATTTTAGCGATATGGCACAATGTACAACTTTGTATAAAAAACACTGGCTTCATTCTTCGTTGAATTCTTGGATAACAAAATAGGTATATAGGTAATAATAATCTTACGGTGAGATACACATTTTAACTATAACGATAACCGAACCATTTTGTTTGCCATTTTGTTTTTAGTTGTCAAATCGCCGATTCGACCAATGGGCGGCAAGTACCTACATGGCTGGTTATGATTTGGTTATCATTACAGTTGTATGGTGTAACTCACGCTTAATTTTAAATGTTACTGTTTCCCAAATTTTTTTCAGGTGTTTTTTTTTAACTAAGTACCTACAGAATTTTCTCGAATGTACCTACTTAAACTTAATATTTAAATACATAATCGTAATAAAATAACATGCAATAAGCAGTCTCATTTAAAGTTCACTTGCACAAACAGGTGACATGAAAAAAAAAAACATTTGCGTAAATATTCAATTATGATCACTACAGCTCATGTGACTTTTACTGAAAATATTATTCTTAGCCCGACTTTACACTTGTAGCAGCTTCCGTAAAAAATGCGTAAGTAACTTCCTAAGTTGTACTAAGTTCTAAGGAATTAAGATAAACGTAGATAAGTTATTTACGTAAACTACTTACTTACATCAGAAAAACTAACCTACAAGTGTAAAGATGGCTTGTTGAAACCATTTGCCATAGAGTATGTGAGCTTAAGTACAAGGTCAAATAATACGAGTATATCAATGATTATATTATTATAACTTAATCTTATTTATTGGTACGTTAATTCATGCACTTTCATGCCGCAAAGGGCTGGCTCCTATGAAACCTATCAAAGCAACAATAACTTCAAATCTAGTCATCTTCAATAGGGTCTATGCTTGAATTAATTCTGTAATAGAAACAGGGTTGAATTCTCTTTAAGTTTACATAAACCTCTGATCGATATACCTCGTCACTTGAGTTTAAAATAACAGCTGTAATCAGCTGTTTTTAACTGCCGGATATACTTTTGGCCCAAGTTCACTAACAACATAAACGACAGTTTTTTTTTTTAAACTATACATTAAAAACTTTAGAATATTAGAAAAACACGGTTCCACGCTGTCGGCGAAAATGGGCGTGAAAAGACCTGTTACAGATGCAGAAATTGCTTTCAACTATTGTCAATTTATTAAAACCAAACCAATACCTACTTGGCATTTAAAAAGCATCGCGAGACTGCTACCAAAATCTCCTGTTTGCATAATACCATAGAATACCTAACTCCTCACGGTCATTTCCTCACACCACCATAGTTTTTTCCTGATACCTTCCTCTCGTGTGGAACCTCATTCTCCTGTACCTTCTGATGGGGCACTTGCCTACTGACTTGTCGTAGGGTCCGTATTCGCAGGCCGGGGTGGTGCAGTCCCCTCGGGCGACACAGACGCGGTCCCGGAGCCCGAAGTGTTCTCTCCCCCTGGCGAGGTACTGACAGTCGCGGCGGCGCGCGGCGTCAGGCCAGTCGCACACGCATTGGCAAGGCTCGTTGTCTGTCATGCTAGCCAGGAAGAGACCTGGGCATGTGCATCTGCAATGATAAGTTGCTTTTGAGATTATGGTGTTCAGCGCCTATGGTAGCGTCTTTCTATAGTAGACTAGATGTTTCCTTCTGCCTATTTTAGGGTAACCATTGGCCGTCCTGTGTAGGTAATGGGTTTACTAAAATATTGTTTTAAACAAACCTCAGTTCGATTAGAGCTCTTCGGACGACTTCATGATGTTAAAGTTATAATATTGTGTATTTTCTTTTTATGTAAAATACTACTATTCTTTAAATCATTTTGTAATCCTCAAAATAAGAGGAAAGAAAAAAGCATAACACGTAATAGGTAGGTACACTAATTTAGTTTCAGTTTTACCTGCGCAACTGAGGAGGCGCAGTAGGTTCATCATCCTTTCCCAAGTTAGGTTCCTCAGTGGGGGTTCTCCAGTCGTTCTGGCTCTCCACCATGGCTCTTCGCGAGGGTCTGTCGAGCTCCTCCTGACTCTCATAGTTTGGCTGCACCTTGGAGGGGACTGTCATCTGCAGGGTGTCCCGGGAGACGCACGCGCAGCGCGTGTGGTTGAAGAACTGCATCTTAACCACGCTCATTGGGCCAATTGCTTTGTGGAGCTGGAAGTGGATGGCGTTTTATTTTTTTACTTGCATTTTATCATTCATTATCATTTTTTTTTTCAAATTATGTCCATTTACAATAAGCCAGAGTCCAAAACGCTGGGTACCTAATATTTTTTTTGCTATTTTTAGTTTAAGTATGTATATGTCGCAGGGATATGATAAAAACGGGGATTTGATCAATCCCGTAAGGGATTTGAATAAGCCTTTAAAATATCAAAGCAAAATTATTTTTGTCATTTCACTGAACCAGTTTAGGGATTTGTTCAATTCACTAGATTTGTTTAGGGAAAAGATAAAATCGTGTTGTTATTTTAACATCCTCCGTAATTTGATCAAATTCCTTAGAGAATTGATCAAATCCCCGTTTTTATCATATCCCTGCGACATATATACCTCCTTTTTTACGGTTCATTTTATCGAGGACTCGAGTGGCAGCTTACATGACCTTGGCAGTTAGCATGATCTCATTTAAGAAGAAATTGAAAGTACTCAGTAGGGTTGTATAGCCTACTAGAACATACTTACATAGTAAGTATTTTTCGAAGTTTTTTAGTATGTAGGTATATAGTAATACTTACATACGTTAAACTGTAGGTCCCGGCTGTCATGTAACATCCTTGACAGTCGTCACGGGTAGTCAGAAGCCAGTAAGTCTGATACCAGTCTAACCAAGGGGTATCGGGTTGCCCGGGTAACTGGGTTGAGGAGGTCAGATAGGCAGTCGCTTCTTGTAAAGCACTGGTACTCAGCTGAATCCGGTTAGACTGGAAGCCGACCCCAACATAGTTGGGAAAAAGGCTCGGAGGGTGATGATGATGATGATGATATAGTAATACTTACATAGAAGGGCAGAACGACACTCTTGCCTTCAATGGGAGCGCACACTTCGCTCTCGTTGACGCAGCACCCCGAGTCGGGCGCGCAGCGATGTAACTGCACGCACGGGGGCAGGTATCTGTAATTGTGCGCATAAGGGTATTTTAGTATAAAGTCGAAATAAAATAGTTTATTGAAACTATGCTAGTTACACTTTCAGGTCAAAAATTACAAAAGGACGTCACCATCTTATCCCCTCCCCCGCCCCAAATTTCTTAGTGTTATGGCAGGAAAGAAGAAACTTTCATACATAGGTATCCAATGCTGAAGTATGTGAATCTTTTGCCATTGAAAGTTATTGTACCTACATGAGAAACAATTATATGTGGTCAGTCTTTTATGTGTTTTAAGTGATTGCAACTCAACATCAAATTAAACTTAGAAAAGTAACCACATCCTTGTCAACCACACATCTATATGTTGGATAGGGATGTCATTAAAGCAGGTAATCAAGTCTTTCCACCCACCTAGTGTCAGCAGCTGGTGCCAGCTGCCTGACGATGAGCCAGCGAGGCTGCGGGTCTACACACTTGCCGTTCTTCAGCAAGTCGCTCATGCTGCCCATTGCTGCCCGGCGCAGGGCCGCGCGCTCCACGGGTGTCATTGCTAGAACATTTACATTATTATTGATTTCTGACACTTCACGAATATTAGACATTTAAATAAAACTACTTTTACGAATTTTATCGCGGTTATTTTAATATTATTTAATCCCGACGGTTCGGATCCTTTATAGCATCCATGGTCACGGGCAGACTTTATTTTCCGAAAGTGATAAGTATAAAAACGTCTATTAAAAGAACACTGGTTACTTCTTCAATAAAAAGAGCAATTTCATAGTGAACAGTTGTTTTAAGAAAACTGATATTTATGTTGTCGGTGAATATGGACCTAACTTAATTAATTGATACCAAACAAGTATTTCAACTGTGTCCACATTTATGAACATTATGTTCATTAATAATATATCTACGGTGTTTGCAAGTTACTTGCTCAGCGAATGCGACAAAAAATCCTTTGAAATATATAGATCGAGTCAGACCTTCACAACACAGCTCTGACTGAGACAAGTCCTTATAATTTCTAATCATTATGGACTACAAATAGGAAGGTACTCACGGTCTTCCAAGATCCTCGGTCTAGCATTGGTAGCTGCAATGGTTTCCACAGCAGACACCACCACAGTCTTCACAGGCCCCGTCCTGGTGAAGGCTGAAGGCGTCACCCCGAGGATCTGAGGCTTGGAAGTGGAGCTGGAGTCCGCCAGGTCATCAGAATCCCAGTCGTCGTTGGCTTCGTTGCCATCCATTGGGTAGTCGCCCGCGAAATCCTGGAAGTAAAGGACTTGTTAGATTGATGTCACGTACTTAGTAATAGGTGTGAAGTACTGCTAACTTAATGGTTGATTGTTTACGCAGAATTGCGTTTATTCATATATGTAGGTAGGTACAGGCTTGTTATAAGCAATGTTTAAGATAATGTGTTTACCCATATTATGCAATTATTCTGTAAGCGTTCTTTAAAACTAATAAAAAAGAAGGCTAGATCACTGAGTCTAAAATTCACCATCAATTTTGCTAGCATAGGTATAGCAGTTTAGCGACAAAAACGAAGTTCTCAGAAACATATTTTTAAGAAATACATGAGCAAATCTAGACCTAAGAAACTACAGTCAACATTATAATTAAGTAATAACGTAAACCCACAAACTACTATAAACAGGCCATAAATCCACCAGCAGTCTAAATTCCAATTTGTTGTAACAAACATGAGCATTCAACGTTCATGTACAACGCATAAATGCATACAATTTGAACGATTAGACTACAGACTAAATAGTCGGCCGACAGTCGACTCAGTGGGCAAAAACTTTTTATAAAGAAGATCTTGATTCTAGTCAAAGTTTTTAGTCGTTCTGGTAAATAAATTAAATCAATCATTTGCATTAAACAGGTTGGTGAGATGTTACAAAAGTTTTAGGTAGGTACACTGTACTATAATCTTTAGAAGTAGATACAAAGTGTGTACCTAATCCCTTATTCTCTTATGATATTGGTTGACTATTTTAGATGTCATTTAAAATTACATCAATTAACAATTTAGGTAGGTAATATTATTTTACCTGATCTATGTCACGTGCGCACTTCCATTTATCTTCATACTGACTCACTAGCCCGAACAAACTATCGGCCGATTAAAAGTTTTTGGTCTGCGGGTTCTCTATACCTATAAAAGGCGACGCATCTAACGCACTCGTAAATTCAGCTGTCAATTTGTTCGTTCACATAGTTTTCACATTCAGTGACCCAGTTCACTGAGTGGTTAAGTAAATTGTTCGCTATTTATGACCGGCGCTCTGATATTTCTACCTCTGTGTTTTTATATGAATTAAATTTCCTTAGCTATAGCACAGTTTGAATATAGATATGTAGTAATTTTCCCGCGGGATAAAACATAGGTAACCTATGTTACTCGGGAAGAGTATTGTTTCTTCTTTCCAACAGTGAAATATTTTTTTAAATGAAAAAACGTTCCTCTGTCTTACTGAAGATAGGTTTCTAAAGTTAAAGTTTTTATTGTAAACGTGTATTTATATTACATAATACATATTAATACATATATTTATAACCTAAGTAATGGTTATTTGTTCACGAGCTAACACCTGCTTGGATTTCGATAAAACTTGGCAGTATTAGGTAAAACTAACGCATCAGAATAACATACTACCTACTTTTTATTCGGATGCCGGAAATTGTTCCGGAAGCAATAGCTCAAGAAGCGAGTGAAACCGCTTACGGAAGTAAGTTATTAAATAAAATTAATATTTCACAAAAATGGATTATATGTACCTACCTATGTACATATATCGTACCAGCCTTATTTAATAATTGGACAGCACAGTTACTACAAGATGCCGGTCGCGGTTACAATAGCTATCTGGCACTCATTCAACATTCAATTCATTGTCTACTGATAGATAATTATTTACACTGACAACGTAGAAGTAAAATTAAATAAGTAGTCAAACATTTAAATCGGCTTAAACACTTGCACTAATTGATGAAGCAAAAAAAAAACTTCCAGAGGAAATATTGCTCTTATTTCGTATAAATACGCATAAGAATAAGAAATAAATGATGAGCATAAATGGATGTCCGACACTCCTGTAAATAAATCAACAACTCAAACCTATGTTAAGATTGTCTAAGACCTGTATCTATATCGACCTGTCTCCTAGGAGGTCTCTATCTCAACTAAAACAAAGATTTGTTAGGTTCTTAATATTCGCGCTCAAAATCTGTGATGCCCGTAAATAGCTACACAGTATTTTCTACAAACTTATTAGAGGAAGTGCTTCGTTTACTTGTTTATCTCTTTAGATTTTCTTTAAAATTGAGTTACCTCTAAAGATATTTGAAGAGAAACTTTAGCAGCTTGCAAACCATCAAAGTTTACCAACACCAAAGCTATTGTTGATTCATAACAAGATGGTAGCCTAACTCCCAATAGCTCTCATAGCTCTCAAATCAGTACATGTACACTAAGTTACGCCTTATAACTTAAGTACAAAAGCGTGTAGTCACTCGTTAGGAATGCTTCGTCCGGGCTTGAACCCGCTACCCAGAATAGCTCCTGTATTTATAGAGGCCATGTGTTTCTTTTCTCTTGGTTTAGCTTCGAGTCAATCGATAAACTTCAAAGCAAAAAATAATCTATTGAGTGTTTTTGATCTTCAAAACGGTTATGGTATTGTGGTTTTTAGTTTATGGTATTTGGAGTTTTAATTTCCGTATTTGCAAACGACTGTAAAAATAGTTAAATGTTTGGTCATAGTTTTACCTTAAGAGGTATTAAATGAGGGTTTTTAGATGTACATGTGTTCTGGGTTGGTGGGAATATCGTATTAATTGTGGCTAAGTTTTGTTCTGCTTATAAAAGTTACTTCTTTCTGACGGCAAAGTAAGATCGGACCTAATATGTATCCCCGAGGAACTCCTTAGGTACAGAATTGCACCTTGACTAAAATACAAGATTTCGAGATTATTTCACAACACCTAATATTTATTTAATACTGATCTTAGCTCTGGACGTGAGCTGCATGATAACTAGGTACGGCACAACACAATGGTTCCTTCAGAATCGCTCACAAACATATGCAACGAGAGCAAGCAATATCTATTGTCGCTCAAATGTGTCAACTAGTGTGCTCGGTGGCAAAACATACTTTGTACTAGTCAAAATTACAAGAATAAAAGGAGTTTCTAAGACTATTTGCCCACCTGTACTAGTGGTATCCTTCGACTTGGCCCCAGGAAAAAAATATGTATCGCAACCAGATAAAAGTGGCCTTCATAAATATCAGACTGATGTAATTTACGAACTGATTAACAAACTTTAGTAAAGAGAGCATTGGATCAAAAATCACTATCAGTGCTATAAGACATCTAAGATTGCAGATAAAATACGCCACACTAACAAGGTAATTAAATAATTGCCAAATAACGGAACTCCAAGAGAACACTTCTAATGTATTGAAGAAAGAAATAGTGTTGCATGACCAATAGATAAATTCGAACTCTCCTCTCAGACTAAACAATTGAGTAAGCCGAAACTGTTTCACAGAAAAGCCAATTATATTGCAATAATATTATGACACATCTTACAATGTAGACAATTTCTATAACTGCAGCTAAAATAACAAGCAATTTGGCATCACAGGCTTGGCAAAGCGCACGCGTCTAATTCTTGAAAGTGTAAACCTTACCTCGTCAAATTCACTCGTAAAACACTCTATAACGCAGCTGTAAATTAGACCTTACAGCTTTTTGATTAAGTTTGAAAATTGGTTGTTGGTATGCCAACTAATTTCACCGCGATTACTTCTGGATTTTATACTTCCGTAGCACCTGCTTTTAATTCGAAGAACGCGGTATTATCTGTTTTGGAATGCTGGATTGTTTATCATCTCGTCTTAAAAGGGCAGACTTACTAGTCAAGGCCAGGGTATATGAGAGTTAATAATAACGTTACCTACTCTTGATTATGTTATGATGGCTGGAACTATCAGTAGGTATTTTATTTGCTTTAATTAAGTTCTGGCAGACCGAAGAGACTACACTACACTTGCCCTTATTGTGAAAAGTCACTCTGCTGCGCTTCATTTTAAAACTAGATTCATTAAAATCTTTATCTGGGTAGACCTCTGGATCGCTATCTAACACTGAAAGATTTGATGAATTCGTTCAGAAGTTCCTGAGATTAACAAGTATATATGTAATGTATGTATATGTTTCCAACGCCTACTCTTCTTTCAATAATCTTATTGAATAGTTCGTCTTATTTACCTAGATTTGCATAAAATTGCCCATATTATTCCCTAGAACTAACCTCGAAAAACTGGACACATCTTCTTCTCCATAATCCTACTAATATTATAAACGCGAAAGTTTGTATGTATGGATGTTTGTTACTCTTTCACGCAAAAACTACTGAATGGATTTTAATGAAACTTTACAATAATATAGCTTATACATCAGAATAACACATAGGCTACAATTTGTAAACATATTGTTCGAAATACTAAACCTGCGCAGACGAAGTCACGGGCACCAGCTAGTATAAAATATTAATGTCATTTTTCGTTTTTTATTTCTCGGGAACGGGCACACCTATCCAAACTAAATGTTTAAAGCTTTGTTCGGACTACTTAGTTGATAGTTTATGTGAAGTTTGCACAAAATCGACGATGTCACGGATTACAGCTACTTAGTTTGTGTAAGTATACAAAGCTGCAACATATTAAGGTCAGTCACAGCAACAACAAAGTCCAAATACTTATAGCAATCCACGAGGTTATCTTATCACCGAACACCTCAGTAACCTGCTTTCCAATTAATTTACAACTGAAGATAAGCGGCTTACTATTGTGCATGATTTGTACTATGTTGCTGACCTGAGAATCACTTGGAAGCAAAATTACTGGGCACAGTACCTATATGCTACTATATTAGGAATGCGAACATTGGAACGTATGGTTCTAAATACTGGATCGATTTTGATGAAACGTGGCAGTAGTATAGGTAGCTTAAATCCCACCCAAAACAAAAATGTGAAAGACTGCCAAGTTCGATAATATGGGAATGCTTCGCCTATAAAAGAAGTGAGATCTGAACAAGTACCAAGTTCCATACACATACTTCAGTTAAAAATAGTTACTTTTTAATGATGTCACTTGGCAAGTTTTCATACACCTTGTTATAAACCTACTAAACGCAATGAATCAAGTATTTAATTTTCTATTAAAACTTGCCAAGTAACATCATTAAAAAGTAACTATTTTTAACTGAAGTATGTGTATGGAACTTGGTACTTGTTCAGATCTCACTTCTTTTATAGGCGAAGCATTCCCATATTATCGAACTTGGCAGTCTTTCACATTTTTGTTTTGGGTGGGATTTCATTTATTTTTGTAAGGTTGTTTATTTTTTTTTTTCTTATGATGAAGTTAGTTAAAGAAATGTCTCATTTATACTATCTTTTAGATTTTTTAATATGCACTATGTTTCTTACAAAGAAATGAACTAGATTAACTAATCATCCTCCGAGCCTTTTTCCCAACAATGTTGGGGTCGGCTTCCAGTCTAACCGGATTCAGCTGAGTACCAGTGCTTTACAAGAAGCGACTGCCTATCTGACCTCCTCAACCCAGTTACCCGGGCAACCCGATACCCCTTGGTTAGACTGGTGTCAGACTTACTGGCTTCTAACTACCCATAACGACTGCCAAGGATGTTCAATGACAGCCGGGACCTACAGTTTAACGTGCCATCCGAAATACAGTCAATGGTGTCTAAGATATACTTAGAAAGTACATACAAACTTAGAAAAGTTGCATTAGTACTTGCCTGACCTGGGATCGAACCCGCGCCCTTGTACTTGAGAGGTTGGTCCTTTACCCAGTAGGCCACCATGACTTTTTTTTTTTTTACTAGATTAACTAAATGGACTAGATTTACCAACTGACTGACATGACAAGTTATCATATATTATGTTCGTGGATCAAAGTTACACATTCGTTATTTTCGAAAGTGACACACTTGGCCGTTTTCAGATTTTTACTTTACTTTGACTAAATACAAACCTTTGTACCATTCGAAGATATATTATATAAATTTAGGTCGCTTTAGTTCCTTAGGGGTATAAATTTACACCTGGTATAAAACACCTTCATTATTTTGAAACCGACTCACACTTGGCCATTTTCAGATTTTTTCCTTTACCTTGACATAAAGACCTACCTCCATGCCAAATTTCAAGTCAATACGACCATTGGAAGTGGTCTAGGTTTTTGATGAGTGAGTCAGTGAATAAGTGAATCAGTGAATCAGTGAATCAGTGTATAGTAAAAATAGCGATTTTCTGACGTCAATATCTCAAGACCTACAATAGGTATTTTAATGAAATTTTGTATTTTAGATAAGTGAGGGGGTCTCAATAGATACTAGAAATTTGATATGCGTAAATAAAATAGATTTTGAGTTACAGGGGGGTCGAATTTGGCCCGAAATGGTTCGTGTAATATAACCCACGGCCGGTGTGTCGCTTTTTTTGCTCGAACTTGGCGGACACACTGCCGTGTGTCTAGATATCAGATTGAAGTTACTTTTTATCTAAAGAAATTCACTTGGGAAGCGAGTGAAACTGCTGGTAGAAGCTTTCGCGTTTATAATATTAGTAGGATTTTCACTGGTTATCAGGATTCACATTATTAACTTGTGAAGGGCCGTATTGTGAGATGTATTGAAATATGTTATTGAATTGTTAGTTCTATTGAATTGACATAACAGTAGATATTTTCAAAGTTATGAGATGGTGCAGTTTCAAGAAACTCATGATTGAGTGACGTTATTACCTTAAACCTAAACAAATTATTAAAATAAAGGACTCAACAGGAGTATCGTATACACAGATAAGCATAATACACCAACAAGATGGACTGGTCGTACCCATATTGATGGCAATCAAGTTTTTCTCAAGTTAGTTTTTGCGTTGCATTCTTCGATGACTGATCATCATATCGATATGTCTGAAGAAACTGGCTCTGTGGGTACGGGTCACGCTTGACCGATTGAGAGCTTGTTACATTGTATAATGTACTAGGTGGTCCCCGCGGTTTCTCTCGCGTCCCGGAGAAATTATTAGGCTCTGATAAAATACAGCCTAACATCTGATGATAGTGTAGCTTGACAACAGTGAAAGAATTTTGGATTGGGTCAGTAGTTTCGGAGACAAAAATTTCTCTTTACAATATTTGTATAAATTAGACCGTAAAGTCTGTCTTTGGATTAGACCCGTATGATTCTGAGAGTCTTGCATAAATATTTTCATTTCATTTTCATAATATTTTCATTTAATATAATTTTCATTTCATTTTCATTTCATTGCAATATTTTAAAGGGCTATTCTGAATTATCTACATTTATTTTTGTAAAACGTCTTATAAAAGTAACGATAGATTTGAAACCTTTCGTTATTTTTGAAAATATAATGCTGACTGGCGATATCATCTCAATTTTATTGTATGTTAGTTGTCAATATGTATCTAATATTATGTCTATTTTTACGCGACTGCGCCAGAATAATGTTAATAACAGATAGAAGAATATTTTCACTTAACAGCTTAACACGAACCTTTAAACTCACACATACAATTAATACAAATGAGCATAATCCCTTTATAATAACCCACTAGTATATAGTATTAAATAACTTTCTACCAATTAGTGGGGAAAGCAGATAATTTTCGCGTAAGCCGGTCGTTCCTCGCGGCTTTAAAGTGAACATACTACTAGTGACATCTGCCGGGATCACGTAGTCAGAAGCTGCTTATTATCGGCATACCACTGGATAGTGGTATGTAATCTTACTCTAGAAAATTGATTTAAGTTCTCCCATTCATTTTAGCTGTAAGAGTGTAAGATGCTGGTCGGTAAAATTATGAATATGGTTGAATAAAATAAGGTTGGTATTTCCAAATAATTTTGAAAGTATACTGACAGACCATGTACCTTAAATTACTGCTTATAGGTGTTTCACTACACATATCTACTTCTGGATTCTTTTAAATTTTATTACCTACATTATTTCTCGATTCACTAAAAGCTCAAAATCTCCCCAACAATCCGTTTGTTTAAAATCCAGACAACAATTGTCAATTTTACAACATTGAAAACCTGCCTGACCCAGGCATTGACTTCCATCTGAACCCGATCGCAAGTCTGACCGTGACAAAGATAGCTTAACTCGATACTAAAACAAAGGACAGTGTCAAGGATCTATTTGGAATTAAAGGAATCCGGTAACAGTGCGAGCATCAAACACTAGCGTCTTTTGTCTTATTTTTGTGACACGTTGGTGCAACGACCAGCGGGTTTAATGGATTGCTTCTACGATCTGCAGTTTATGTTGTCTTGTTGCTATCGATAGGTACTGACTATCGCTTGAATTCTGTAAGTTTCTTTGTTTATCCTCAAAGGTAGGCCCTCTATGTATGTAGTTAGTTAAGTATAATTAAGAATCAAAACATAAAAGACACAATAATCACTTTATAATTAGGTTTTAAATAATATGCTGTGAAACACACAATAATTATAACATTACAATAACATAACATTTTCAGTAGTCGAGTATGGTTTAGTTATCGTTATAGTTAGGTAAATGGTGCAATTGAGTCCCAGTACCTATATTTTTTTTTTCAAAAACCTGGAACACACTCTAGTGGTGTCTCTCTTTGGCCAAAATTGAGTCACTAAGCGCAACACGTTTTCAAAATTCCATCAAGATTTTCCCTATAGATGACAACAAATTTACGAACAAACCCGCGAGTCACAGTAACATCAGTATATGTTACCGGCACAACCAGTAATGGCGAGGTGCGATAACTACACCATTACTTGTCGCCGGTAACATCTTATTATCGCGGTAGCCACAAAACCGACCACTACCGGTAGCTGCTCGTAAATGCTTTTATGTGAATACTAGTACCTACAGGATAGTACTAGGGCAGGGATAGTTGCTTGGATTTTGTGAGTTGATAAATTCCTTTTTAGACTAGGAACAGATAGATAGTATATAGCAAGTAACCCGGTAGCAAATTCGCAGTACAGGAAAACACATGAATATGTTATAAGTACTTAGGCAATAGGCATATAAGGGAAAGTTGTTAGTTAGAGTTTTTAGGTAACTGATTCCTTACTGCATACAGATACCTACCTAATAAACTTGATGTACCTCTATTTCACAGTTTAAATATGAAAGTTACAGAAATCTGTTATACCTTTTGATTAGAATGTCGGTTATATTATCCTCTTGCCGTAAGACATTTTTTTTATTTGATTCGGCATATATTTTTCCCTATTCCTCTATCAGTCATTTCCCTAATAACATTCTCTTCAGCCTACATCATTAATTTATCTTTCAATCTTACATTTACATAATAAACTGTAAGCTCAGCAAATAACTCAACATAAATAACTTTATCTAGTGAGCATTCAAGCGGTTTGGTTTAGGGTCACATGCGCGCGCGATCGCAGCCCATTCACTGAGGAGTTGGGAGGTTATCAGCCGTACATGTGTACCGACAGCGGGAATTTGTATGTATATACAGGTCAAGACTTACAATAGTCAGGTGCTTTGCTTGATATTCGTGTCCTACTTTGAACCTAATTTATGTACTGTTTGAGAGGAGTCCAGTTATTTTGTATGTTTTCCTCGAAGATTTAGGTAGACAGTGTAGTGGTCGCGAAACCGATGTTTCTTGTGAATGATCTTGGACTAGGGTCAAAGTCAAATTGTGGCTTTTAGAAAACTTCCACGGAGGTAATTGGTCCGATAGATGTCGTTTTTACAATTCAGGGATTTCATAAATCTATACTCTATACTAATATTATAAAGCTGAAGAGTTTGTTTGTTTGTTTGTTTGTTTGAACGCGCTAATCTCAGGAACTACTGGTCCGATTTGAAAAATTCTTTCAGTGTTAGATAGCCCATTTATCGAGGAAGGCTAAAGGCTACTTTTTATCCGGGTCCGTGCCGAGGTTCCCACGGGATGCGGGTGAAACCGCTGGCAGAAGCTAGTATCTAATATCAGGGTATCTATACTAACTAATATTATAAAGCTGAAGAGTTTGTTTGTTTGTTTGAACGCGCTAATCTCAGGAACTACTAGTCCGATTTGAAAAATTCTTTCAGTGTTAGATAGCCCATTTATCCAGGAAGGCTATAGGCTACTTTTTATCCGGGTCCGTGCCGAGGTTCCCACGGGATGCGGGTGAAATAGGTTAATAAACCTGTGTCCCACGTGACAAGGAGACCAGATCCCATTACTAACACACTTGTATTTTTAACTAGCTTCTGCCAGTGGTTTCACCCGCATCCCGTGGGAACTACTTCCCCGTAACGGGATAAAAAGTAGCCTATAGCCTTCCTCGATAAATGGGCTATCTAACACTGAAAGAAATTTTCAAATCGGACCAGTAGTTCCTGAGATTAGCGCGTTCAAACAAACAAACAAACTCTTCAGCTTTATAATATTAGTATAGATAGAAAAATCTCTAGTTACGATAAGTGGTTTTATAGAGCTATATTCACAGCCTACCGGAGTTGTGATTCGCCTAAATGTTTAACTACAATGTAGGTCATCATAATCTTCTCTCACCTTTGCTATGTATTTAGCAATGTCATACATACCTACTCATATCTACATGTATAACTGCGTGTGTACTTTCATAACCGCACATAAATAAACATGGCTAGTTTCTGAGAAGCCCTCCATTTCGTCATAATCTTGTGTCTTCTACTTTATTTTCCTTGACTATTCTTAAGTTACTATTATATTAGAATAACTCGGTATACAAGTATTATATAAGCTTCTCATATTATTGTAATTGTAACGAAATCTTTGTATATGTTCATCGAATTTCTTACCGGTTCTTCTCCATGGGATCCACATCGAATCTTGCAGCTGTCTCTTACGATTCATTGAAATTAAATCTTTGAATTTGAACTTTACCTATGTAATGGTAACTAATGGTAACAAATGAAATACTAACAAGTCATTTTGAGACAGGTTTACTGTTTACTGAAACAGTAAACAGCACTTGCAGATATTAGAATTGCTATCTCTAGTACTTATGAATTAAAACCTAAACAAACACTAAACTACTCCCATGGGCGTAAAATTGCTCATTTCAGAGGGCCTGCCCTGTATACCTACATTGTATTGTACCCCAGTCATTCATCAGTGTCAGTCATTCATCGATAACCAGATGTTTATAAGTGGTTCACAAACAATTGTTTCAAGTGAGACAATGAGAGGGAACAGTCATTGATTAAATTGCGTTTGTGGTGCGAATTCTGGCACCATTCTTGATATCATTATAGATAGGTCAGTTCTGTTGTTTGTTTGTTGATTTGTACCCCAAAGGCATCAAAACTACTGAACCGATTTGAAAAATTCTTTCACTTTTGGAAAGCTACACTCTTCCCGAGTAACATAGCATGTGGTTTATTTCGTAAAACCTATATCTTTCCCTTTCGTCTTACGACTTTTCGATTTTACGTGCATTTTCCTACATAATAAGTTTCTTCGTATTGGCCCACATTAGATAACTAATCCTTAGAGGGCTTTTCATAATATTTGAGTCATTATATCCACTTCAATTTCAAATCATAATGACGTGATGTCTCTTCCCCTATTTTTTGAAAATTTTAAACTACCTCTACATTACCTAAATCCTTTACCTAAACCCAAGATCCTTCACTGTTTTCGAATTACCGTTGTTTGAATTATGTTTTCATTGTACACGTACATTTATAAAGGGGAACATAAATAATTTCAAGGAGGTCAGAAATAACTCGTTTCGAAAAATAAACAAAGTAACGTCAGAGAGTAACCGCTGCGCTTGCGCCGATCGATCAAAAGCTTGTTCTTTTTACAGTTTTACTTTGACAATTTAATCGAAAATCGATGTAGGTATAAGAAGTACCAGACGAAATTCGATTTTATTAATAAAATCAATTTGAATTACTTATAATTTTGTTCGATGACATTTTAGATTATTAAAAGTATAGCGCGTTCTTGTAATTCGTCGAATCAGGCAATTATTTAGTTTTTTATTTATATAATATTAATGCGTAAGCCAACATTTTTGATGCTTACACTCTAGCTTTAACTACTTCCCGCATATGGATAAAAAGTTACCTTTGTTTTATTTTGACACTAGCATCTGCCAGCGGTTTCACCCGCATCCCGTGGGAACTACTTCCCGTACCGGGATAAAAAGTAGCCTATAGCCTTCCTCGATAAATGGGCTATCTAACACTGAAAGAAATTTTCAAATCGGACCAGTAGTTCCTGAGATTAGCGCGTTCAAACAAACAAACTCTTCAGCTTTATAATATTAGTATAGATAGATACCTTTATGCTACATTAATGCCACGTTTCATAAAAATCCATCCAGTACTTTTTGAGTGAAAGAGGAACAAAATAACATACATTCGCACCACAATCGCACGTACAACTTTCGTCTTTATAATATTAGTAGATTTCTTATTATAACTCTTCCACTGACAATAAACTAGTTAACTACTTAACTGGAATACTTAAAACCACTACAAAGACTAAATACTATCTATTTTTCCATTCCTAGGAAATGTAAATCGTAACAGTTCCTCAGTTGTGACTTTATGACTAAGTGTCAGAGTGTCAGATAGATAAATCACATTGCACTTGTCTTTGCTCGATAGCTGCGCGCACGCCGACAGCGTGACGTCACTACAATAAATAGAGTTTAGGTAATTGTTAGCGCGGCTGAGATGCGAAAATTTAATTATTGTTGAGGAAAATTAAGCGCGAAATCTATTCTTATTTTAACCGTGGAAAATTCTCAATTATTTTGGTAGTTAACATAGTTACTCGTACTGTCTCTCGACTTCTATTGTTACTCGGCTGGCTTTGAACATTTGGCAGTTGCTACGGGTAGTCAGAAGCTAGTAAGTCTGACAACCAGTTTTAGAGGTCAGATAGACAGTCCCTCCTTGTAAAACACTGGTATTCAGCTGCGTTCGATTAGACTGGAAGCCGACCCTAACACAGTTGGGAAAAGGCTCAGGATGATGATTGTAAGTATTTCAGCTACGTATAAGACTAAACTTTCTCAAAATCTTTTAATCGATTTTTGATATATGTTCTTAAAGAAGTAGGTATCTTAGTATTTGCTAACATATTGTAAGAAAACGAATAGCAGACATAACTATTATCTTAAAAGGATGTGGGGTCAGGTTGTCCGTTGCTCAATCGTTAATATTATCAAGCGGTTAAAATTAACTGCTGCTTTGATTGTTACTGAACTTAGGGTAAACGACTCTAGGTCGACATCTAAGGGCCAAGTTAACGCCAAAACTACTAAACCGATTTAGTGGACAAATAGTCTAAAGCCTGAGAAAGGACATGGGAATTTCATACTTTTTATCCGGATTATTGGGTAGGTATAGTTATCGGCACGGATATTGAGCTCTCGGCGGAAGAGTGGGGATCGCTTTGCGCACTGTACACATAAGGCAATAAACCAATAAATCGCTTCTGCGCAGGTGAAGGTCAGGGCTCAATATGCGTGCCGATAACTATAATATTGTTAAGATCTTCGAAAGAAAAAGTTAGGGAAGAAGCACCAAGAAGTTTGTTTCTTATCCTTACTAAAATTGTCCTATTTTTCAGTTAAATCAATCATACTTCGAAAGAACTCGTCTAAGCTGAAATTAAGCGCTCCACTACCGAATTGATGCATAAAAATAAAAATAATGCGTAAATGTAGTAAGTGGGGCGCATTCTTTTTTCTGATGGTAAATAATCAAATGGCCGCTGTAGGTGCAGCTTGAGGCAGTGTCAGACTCTTATTGACTAAAAAACCATCATGTTCCTTGTGAGGCCCTTTGTGTACCAGGGCCGCGGTACTTAACTCTTTCAAACCATCCCGCGGCCCAGTGTGGTGCATTATTCCAGCTTAGACGAATTATACCTACATACATCTAGGATTCTAAATGGAGTTTTAAAACATCTAAGCTAAGATCATTACAAATACCCGCGAATGCGTACTGCATTAACATAATCGTAAATACCTGACATTTACGATTGAAATAATATTTCGACGTGAAGAATGAGCGAGTAATTATATACCTGACGTAATGAAATACCTAGGTATTCTCCTCGAATGAGTCTTAACAAATTTTACGACTGATTTACAGCTTGACTTGAGGTTGTTGACTTCAGAAATAGTTTTAATCTTTGCCCTTCCATGTAATTGACTCGTGATGACTTTATTTTCTTTTGTTATTGCTAGGATGCAACAATTGCGAGTTACTTTTTAGGGAAAACAATTGTACCTATACCTATTTCATCCTGGTGCGGAAGACTTCTCTCGGGACACACGAGCAACCACGCAAAGAAGCTAGTGAGGCACTTTTTATTTCGTCAGTTTTTGGAAAATTGGAAATCATCGGATGATCTGTCCCACTGTAGATGGGAGAGGGTGACAGATTTTTACTCACTAAAACCAAACTCCGTTTCTTTTAGAAACTTTTAGAATAATCCAGCAGCACCTTTTACAGAAAGGCAGAAATAGTTAAGTATTGGACATTTCGAAAGTGTATCTCCAATTCGTGTATTTAAATAAGCAATCATAAAGTGACAGTCCAATTTCAGGACCCAGAAGTTGGCAACAAACACGACCAACGTCAGCAACTCAACTTGCTTCCTTATAAAGCAACAACAAACATTCCTGTGGATATGATTGACCACAGGAATTCCAGTAGTAATGGAGGAAACAGGAAATTTTATAACCTAGGAAAAAAAAAATAACACTAATGATGTTATTCCAGATATCTAGGTTTTTCCTACAAACTGATATATGTATATGGCTAGGTTCATTAATCTACCTATATCTATACTATATTAATATTATAAAGCTGTAGAGTTTGTTTGTTTGTTTGTTTGAACGCGCTAATCTCAGGAACTACTGGTCCGATTTGAAAATTTCTTTCAGTGTTAGATAGCCCATTTATCGAGGAAGGCTATAGGCTACTTTTTATCCCGGTACGGGAAGTAGTTCCCACGGGATGCGGGCGAAACCGCTGGCAGAAGCTAGTAGCTAATAATTTTTCATATCCGAATTTCTTAGAGTCGTGCTTCTTGTTAAGTTTGAATGTAGATAGACGGAGAGGAAGAGGAAGACCTAAGAAAAGATGGATGGATTGCCTGAAGGATGAATAAGAAGGGAGTGAGTGTCAGTATGACGAGTGACAGGGAAGAATGGAAGCGGAAGACATATTGCGCCGATCCCAAATAAATTTAAGAACAAGGCAGGAAGAAGTCTTAGAGTTGTGCGAATATCCAAAGTTTTCTACATATAAGTAACAATAGTGGTATGGTATAAATCTAAATACAAAATCTAATAATTAACCATAACACTCATACTTTTACTTCAATAAAATATCGGTCACAACACAGGAAGAAAACCCGGAACCTTACGCAGATGTGCGCACGCGCAGCCAAATAGGCCGCCATTTTATCCCTATCAATATTGTGCCGTATTAATGTATTTATTGACTATGAGGAAGTAAAAGTAATGACGTAGGTATATAAATAACTCGCCCACATGGTGTTTCTTTATTAATTTAAATGTAGGTACTACACGGATAATATATTATCGCAATGTCTCATTAAATCATACTAGTCCTTATGAAAAGTGAAGGTACAGTCTTTCTGTCTGTTCGGCTTACATACCAAAACAGAAAAACGAAATTCAGGTAATGCATATAGAGCCTGACAAAAGACATACCCTTCTTTTTTTTAATGCCGGGACACCTTTTCACACACGGTCAGGTGCTAACACAACTGATAAACTACATATAGCTACATATATACATATTTATAAATACATATGCATGCTCATCACACAAATGTCGACCGAGCCGGGAATCGAACCCGGGACCTCAGGTTCGGCAGTCTGGCATGGTGACCATTGCGCCATCGAGGTTGTCAAACGTTTTATCCGGGTGAGAGAAGTAGTAAGCTGCGGGCCTCTGGTTCCTAAATATACAAAGGCAGATTGAAGCGAACTTCTGAAGGAAAGCTGTAGAAAAGGGTTACAATAGATCCGGAACTTTGTATTTTGTCTTCATTTCGAAGTAGAAGTACCTACGTGTTGCGTTTTTGAGTACTTACCCATCAAATAGTTTCGTTTCTCTGATTAATATTATATTATCATTATCTCATTATATAGGATATATGTCATTATTAGCATTCTAATAACGCATCATTGTATTAAAGCAATATATCTTGTAGTTACAATATTTCAAAGCAATTAATGTTTTGTTGTAATTTTTATAGTTCATAATCAATAGTACAAGGATGCATGTTTTATTTTATTATACCTGTTAATGGTGATATTAAAATATATAATTACTGGTCATAAAATTATCTATCACTGGTATCTGTGACCTGTGGTAGATAATTATAACAAGGATAGATTCGTGTGTGGGATATTCATTGTGGACCAAAACTCACTCTCAAAGTAGGTACTATGATAACTATTTCTTGTTGTTTTATTTCGTACCAGTTGTTTCTGGCGGTTACACTCGCTCGTCCCTGGGCTAGTGTCACATGGAGGTATTCTTACCTTCCCGACAGGGATTTTTTTTTTAAATCCGATTAGTATTTTTGGCGAATTATATCGTCCTCCAAACCTTCACTGTTGCAAAGGTCTCGTAAATACGAATAATATAAGCCCAAACACGAGAAAGTTTAAATATTTAGTTGTCGAGTTCCCTCGACCTTCTCTGGTCTCCATCATCAGGTCAGCTCAAAACCTTCACTGTTGAATAGTGCTATCAAGCAAACACCTGAGTGTCAAGTTTTCGCCCTATGTATTCCTACAACTTTCGAAAGTTGCCCTCGATTTCTCAGGGTTTCCATCATCAGATTCTGACCTGATCATAATGGGACTACCTCGGAAGTATACGCTATCAAACGAAAAAATAATCAACAAAATCGATCAATAAATGTCTGAGTAATCGCGTAACAAACATACAAAAAAAAAAACGGCCGAATTGAGAACCTCCGCTTTTGGGGAAGTCGGTTAAAAATAGATATGAATTTCAACAATCTTTTTAGTTAAAGCGGTCGTTATCAAGTTAAGTACCTACACTTTTTTATATTATAGTCCCAGTACTTTAAATTCTCTGTTAATATAAACACCAAAGCTCAGTAAGTATCATATAACCGCGCTGTGACCATGATCGTCGCGTGCTGCACGTCTGTAGTTCATGTGTCATCACGCTGTGACCTTATTGGGAAGAAGATTTGTTACCTGTCTCTGAGCATCGGAACTTGGAAGCTCATGATATTTATAACTTAATTATATGCAGTGTGAAGGTAAAGGATTGTGAATTGATTGCATCTAAGCTCAATTAGTGTCAAGAATTGATGTTAATTATATTGTTAATAGTAGTCTCAAGGGAAATACATCTAAGTACATGCTATTCTGATAGATAAATTAGCTTTTTATTTCTTGAGAGAAAGAGGAATAAACATCCATACACAATTAAACATATCCATACTAACAAACTTTCGCGTGTGCCATAACACAATCTAATTAATAGCTTATCATGCGACTTACCGACCATGTGAAAGGTGTCCTGATATTATATTCTAATTAGAAACTGACTGAAAATAAGTACTATAAATTATTTACTATGCTGTCATATTAATTAGTTATACACCAATTGTATAGCTCATTTAAACTCAAAACTAGATAGATACACCTGGCTATTTGAATTATGTAAGTCATTCGCTGTTATCTACCCTATGTAGAACCCATAATATCTAAGACGCAAATCACATCGGAATTTCAACTAAATACATTCCTACTATTACAAAATACAACAGAAGTCACGGGTCACGTCTAGTTTAACAATTTGACACAATTACGAGCTCCATTTAATTTTAGGTGTGACCGACAGCAAGTCTGGCGCGAACGAACGCCGCCATTTTATAGTTTTGGAACACATTTCAAAGATTAAAGTAGTGCGATCAAAGAATGTGGACGATTTTTTTAACTAATGCATGTCGATTTTACTTTGTTCTTTTGTGCTTCTGATTCTGAAAAAAAGAGTTTATGATTTCGTAAGAGTTCACTGCAGACTAAACAGTCGACCGACAGATGATCCGGTTGGCAAAAAAAAATACTGAAAGAAAATCATTCCAATTCCAATAGGCATAAGTTTCCGATACCAGCTAAAATCTGATCTTTGTAATGTGCGCAGGTACTACCGTTCATCTCTGTACCTACTGATTTATGAGCCCAAAACAAACTATAGTCCGACTAAAAGTTTGCAGCGGGATGATCGATTTTCATTTTATCACTACATATATCCCTAAGGCAACTATTGTGTAAATATTTTCGTATTTTTATGCCTAAACCGGTATTTCCCAGTTATTTACCTCTAGATAAAACTAATGAGATTGTGTACGGATTTACCGGTTTCACATGTATTCCAAGATAAACTTTTGATGCAACTTTTAATGAATCAACTTCTCAGCCATAAAATTGTTTTGACTTATTTAGAACAAGTTTTAAATGTACTCTCAATATCTTCCACGATTCTATAACTGTTTTTTTAGATATCAGTTTTTGAGTATAGTTTTCTTTCTTGCCCTGATTTTCTTCCAGAAAAACATTTAGTTCAGAGTTCAGATACAGAATATTTCTATTGGCTTGTAAACAATTATTTTCCCTAACTGACTTCTTTGATTGGCCTACAGATGGGTGACCCTTTTCCCATAACGAGATCCTCCTTGTTTCAGATTGCACGTCGAATTTGTAGATCCCAACTATTATTTGATCGTCTTTGGCCATCGTCGTCACGGTTAATCAGAATGTCTGACCACCAGACTTACCAAGTTTTACATTTGGATTTCAAGGAGGTCTGACTGGAAGCCGATCCTAACTTTCTTGGGAAAAGGCTACACAGATGAGGTGGTAGGGAATATCAATATTAGTTTTTTACTTGTAGTGAGTTTTTGAATTGAGTTGAGATACATCACTCGCTATTCTCGGTCGGCCATAGTTTTGTCAAAATTACGCGTAAATTAGTTAGTTAATTTACGATTATGTTAACTGTTTGTCTGTTGTGAAACCGCATGCTTCTGATATTAGCAAAGCTTATAATACTATTATATATATTTGAGCATGAATATTTATATACATGTTTTATTTTTTGTTTTCAACATTATTTAAAGTCTTTACAAAGCTATGTACTAACACTGGAACTAATTTTCAAATCGGTCCAGTAACTCCTGATATTAACACGTTCACGTTTTTCAGTTTTATATTTTTTTTAGTGTACTAGATATATTGAATTACATACGGACAGACATATTTAATTTTGTTTTAGCAACACGCTTTATGAGACATAATTGATTTAAATTTACAACCTACTTAAAGTGTTTGAAATAAATGGCAACAGCTGGTAGCAATCAATTTATGAAATGATCTTAAACATTCAATTATTCTGATTATAATAGTATAAGTATAAATAAATAAGTAAATAGAGAACATTTTCTAGCTAATTGACGATTTAGATTCAGATTAAATAAACATTGTTTCGCTTTCAATTTATTTCGTTAGCGTAGAATATTTTGTGAAATATTTGTAGTTAGTTGAAACTATTTTGTAATGTAGTCGAGATAAATGCTTTGGCTATATTATTTTGGTTTTCTTACCTCGCCTTTAACAACTTTGAATATGAGGTTTTCACATTGCGATATTAACTTGCTAAGATCATATTATAAATACGAACGTTTTTGTATGAATGTTTTTTCCTATGAATGGATTTCGTTAGAACTTGGAAGAAGGAAGTTTATTTATTTCAGAATAATATACAAGATACTTTTCATGCGGATGCGAGAAATAGTTCCCTGGAGAAAGGGGTGAAATTACTGGCAAAAGCTAGTTTATTTATATGCGTTAAAATACCCACCGATTTATCAATATTATCGTTCGTTGGTTTAAGAGTCCATTTAGGTTTATTATAATCGGATTAAAAATATTTCTATCAACATGGTATACTAATATAAAGGACTTGTAACTTTAATTACTTACTTGAATTTTGAAACATTCTCACATCTGGTTTTTGGCTCACTATAAAATAATTGGAGATTATTAATATGCAATACCCATAGAATTTAATTCAAAAATTGATTTATTAGATTTTTGATTGGCACAAGATTTGATTGAACACCATTAAAAACATGGGTTATACAACCCACGTTATGTTACATTATGCAATACATATATCACCATGAATTACCATAACAAATGTTTGTCTGTATGTAAGAAACAAATATTATTCAATTGGGCGTATTTCAATTTGTTTTCAATCATGTATCATGTTGTAACTACGTTTACCTACATGAATATTAATAAAAGTTTATAAGCTTGTGAACGTAACTAGACATAATTTTGTTATTTCTGTGTCTTGTCTTTATTAGCGCAATAAAAGTTATAGTATGTGTAATTACTGGCTGTAAAACCGAGTTTATTACTTGACGGATCCGGATAAAATTGATCCTAGAATCGGAACTAGGTTCAATATATTTATCTGTACCACATTCAAACGAAGTCGGTTAAAACATCATCCTCCGAGCCTTTTTCCAAACTATGTTGGGGTCGGCTTCCAGTCTAACCGGATGTAGCTGAGTAGGTACCAGTGCTTTACAAGGAGCGACTGCCCTATCTGACCCCCTCAACCCAGTTACCCGGGTAACCCAATACCTCTTCTCAGTTGGGGTTAGACTGAAGTCGGTTAAAACAATGTACCTATGCAATATTTAATAGATATCGTAATTTACAAAAGCTCAGGATCTGCATGGTTAATAAGTACCTACTACCTGATATAATAAAGAGGAAACATTTTCTTTTTTGTTTGTTTGTGACGAAAGACTCCGAAACTACTGAACCGATTTCCTTGAACCTTTCACCGTTGGTAAGCTGTACTATTCCCGAGTAACATAGGCTATATTTTATCCCACAGCAATTCCCACGGGACGCGGGTGAAACCGCGGTCAAACGGCTAGTTACTAATAAACCAAAATAACTTCAATCTATTCATTTACGCAATCGCGTTTAGTTTCATGCAACGTAACTGCAGTTACTGCATTACTTGGAACTAAACGTAACTCGTGTTTTGTCTATGACAGTCGATAGTTATCATCTAGTTTATGCGTTTAGTTGTTACATCTTTAATGTGTAATGGCGGAATTACACGGCCGATAAACTAAGTAGGCAGTTTCAGTATTATGCAAGACCACAAACGATTTTAATGGTATAACTAGCTTCGGCCAGCGGTATCACTCGCATCCCGTAGGAACCTCTGCACGTTACAAAAAGCCTATACTTAGCTTTCTTCGACAAATCGGCTATCTAACACTGAAATAAGTTTTCAAATCGGACCAGTCAGTTCCCGACATTAGCTCGATTAAGCAAACAAAACAAACAAACTCCTTATCCAGCTTTATAATATTGGTACAGATTTGACTAATTTTTAAGATAAAAAAGAGTAAATATACGAATTCGCCTATAATCATCGTGTAGTTCCATCTGAAACCACCGGCAGAAGCTAGTAAGTAATAAAATATATATATTCTTGAAGACGTTACTTTTCTAGAGTAAGAAAATAATAAGAAACGAATTGCAATTACTTCAGTTTTACTACGGATTGAGTGTGGGCTCCTTGCTAGACCACCCATCATCCTCCGAGCCTTTTTCCCAAACTATGTTGGGGTCGGCTTCCAGTCTAACCGGATTCAGCTGAGTACCAGTGCTTTACAAGAAGCGACTGCCTACTGCCAAGGATGTTCAATGACAGCCGGGACCTACTTACAGTTTAACGTGCCATCCGAAACAATTAATAATCGTCAATTACCCTATGTACCTAACTTGTAACAAAATTCATGCTTATAATTGTTCAAGAAAAATAAATATTGATTAGTTTCCGAACTTTCTCAAAATTTCATCAAAATAAATAAAGTCGCCATATACAAAACATAATCCACCTTCTGATGCAGTCGGGTAAATAATAAAAGTCCTCCATTGAATCGCATGCTACTAAAATTTTCATGTTGAGTAGAACAAGTCAGGTGCATTTGAGTGCATAATGATAAAGAGATAACACAGAATTAGGCTGAGACGACAAAAAACTAGAACAAATATGACACATGCTTTTAGTTTAAATAATTTTATGAGTAATATAGAATAGATAGATGATTTGTATGCCACTGCCTTAAATGTATACTATTCGATACTCTTCGATTCGGGACTTGCTGCCCGTACCGGGATAAAATATAGCCCATGTTACTCGGGAAGGGTGTAGAGCCAAATGCGAAATAATTTTTTAAATCAGTTCCGTAGGTCCGGAGCTTTTATTGTACAAAGAAACAAAAATCAAATGATATTAGTGTATTATAGAGGTAAGTATTATTACTAGTAAGTAAGTAGTATGTATTATAGAAGTAAGATCTCTGTACTAATAATTAAACATCAGAGCTAATTGTTGAACACGATAAAATAATATTTACCTAATGTTTTGACTAAGTACGCGAAACGCTTTGAACTAAGATAGAGTTGCGATATCCACACAAAACATGAATAAACTGGGTACGTTTCATTACCTACTATGTCAAATCAGTTTAGCTGTTTATGCGTTATTGAGTAACAAACGTTTAAACAACTCCACAAACGTTCACCTTTATGACATAAGTAGCACTTACAATAACTAGGGTCTAGCTAAAATATTAACAGCGTTACATTTAGTATCAGTTTAAACTAACATCATCATCAACAGCCTTTTTATTGTCCCACTGCTGGGCACAGGCCTCCTCTGACACAGAAGCATATTAAGCGTTAATCACCACGCTTGCTCAATGCAATAACCCGATTAAAAACTAAAACTTTAAATAACCTTTTATCTTAAAACAGCTGATGCAAATAAATACCTAATTAAACTACTATCACACACACGTCTTAAAAACACAACCGCCAAAAACACTTTATCAAATTCACAGTTCTAAAACCGATCACCTACCTCATCATCCCACGAAGACTCTCCATAATCCTGCTCTCCTGTATCCCCCGTCCTCTCAACTTTCATCCTCTGGAGATCCTTCATCACCCCATCCATCTGCTCAGAGCTTAACCCTCCCCACACCTTCATAGCTGAAAGCAACTGCTCCTCATCTTCATCTGTCAATTCCGGAGACAGAGAGTTTAAACGATCCAGTTTTTGGTATAATCTGTCGAAACGGTTGGTGAACGGTGTGTCGGTGACATGTGCGGTGCGTATACGGTGGGTCAGTAAGATCACGAGGAGGGGTAGGCGCAGCATCGTGTCTGCGGTCCGACGTTCGGAACAAGACTGACTTGACTGGGATAGTTAGGTGAGCGCCCGATCTACGGAGCGGGATCGACTCGGCGTTTTTTGATTGCGCTGTGAGTACGGGTTTATCTAATTCGCTGTTTATACAAATCTTTGCTAATGTTGTAGGTTGTTAAGTGGGAGAAGGTCTGTTGGATTTGGTTCCGTAGGTTTTTATGGGTTCTTTAATAGTGTAAGAGAAGTGCTAATGAGGTTAATCCAAACTAATATTATAAATGCGAAAGTAACTCTGTCTGTCTGTCTGTCTGTCTTTCTGTCTGTCTGTCTGTCTTTTCTTCACGCCTAAACTACTGAACCGATTTGTGTGAAATTTGGTACAGACATAATTTGAAACTTGAGAAAGGACATAGGATAGTTTTTATTACAAAAAATAAAAAAAATATTACGGATATACAGTGCCATCTATTGGTCAAATCTATTGGTCAAATGTCGAGCTGTTCCTATGCTCCGTAGATAGATGGCGTTAATCGCGCAATGGTGTCATTACACGTGTTCGGTTCATGTTATTGTTTTAATTCATCGGAAAATCCATCAGAAAAATGTAAATAAACAGTAAAAAGGTGTAAAAAAATTAATATTAATATAATAAAAGTTTTACTACAAAGAAAATGCTCTAACGGAGTATAGATCATTCTATTAGTACTACGCGCAATGGTGTCGATCGTTACACGAGTTCGGTTCATGCTGTTTTAATTCATCGGAAAAAAGTAAATAAATAGTAAAAAGGTATGAAAAAAATAATAACAATATAATACTACTTTTAGTACAAAGAAAATGCCCGAACGGAGTATAGATAAATAATCCGAGTTGTCACTATGCTCGATAGATGGCGTTGGGATCGAAATAGATCGCGCTATGGTTTCGTTACACGCATTTGGTTGGGTATCGGTCGAGCGCTTCGGTACCGTCGTGGAAAAATTGTATTGTCGGTTGCATGGTCGTTTATGTGGATCGGTCCTGCTTCGTAAATTCTAAATTGGTTCCGTTGTATTTGTCGATTAAAAGGTTAGTTTGTTTAGTAAAACTGTAATTCTAAGTTCGTTTTAAATTATTTAGTTTTAAGTTCGTTTCTTTTAAATTATTTAGTTTCAAGCTTGGTTGTTATACTGATATGCCTTTAATATACATAAAAAAATACGGTCAAATTGAGAACCTCCTCCTTTTTTTGCAGTGGGTTAAAAGCTTTCTGCTCAAAGTAAATTTACGGACGAAGTCGCGGGCAAAACTACCCATGCTAAAAATGCGATAATAACTCTGTCTATCTGTCTTTCCGTCACGCCTAAACTACTGAACCGATTTGGATGAAATTTGGTACAGACATAGTTTGGAACTCGAGAAAGGACATAGGATAGTTTTTATCCCAAAAATCCTGCGGGAGCGGGAACTTCTCAAAAATCCCGCGAGATCGGGAACTATGTGGGTAAAACCAAAAATCTGCTGGAAGTCACTGTTCCACGCGAACGAAGTCGCGGGCAAAAGCTAGTGGACCAATAAATTTCAAGTCTGTACAAGATCAGACCATGTATTTTTTTTAATTAGTAAAATGTTCATGTGGGTTTAAAATCTCATCCTGTTTTGCCACATAGATAACCTGATTACCGATATTTTTGCATATATGTATTATCCAAAATATTTCCAACTCCCATAAATGCCTCTCAATACAATTATACATATATATATGTATATGGTACATATACCTACATATCTTTTTATGATTAACTCTTTAATCTCTGTGTGAGAGGAAGCCTTTAAGAATCTGATGATGATGATCTTTTTCGTGTGAAAACAAAAGCTAAGTGGACTACAAGAGAGTGATGTTTCGCAACAACTATTGCGGTACCCTAAAAACATATTATCTTAGGGATATCCCAGGTTAAAGATTACCACAATACAAGATAATAAATGTTCTTACTCATGCAATATGCGATATTCTACACTTGTTATTACACTTCGAACTTTACAACTGTTAAGTATAGATTTTTTTGAAAATCTCTTAAACTACGACCAAAATATCAATAGAAGATGACTGATTAAAGTTATTATGATAACTTCTATCAGTATTTTTTTTTCAATCAAATACATTTTCATAATGTTTTGAAATAATTTCGCAATAATACCTATTTACAACATTATTCATTATGCCGGATGAAAAAAAAATATATTTTATGTTATCACTTGTAGCGGATGAATGAAATACCAAAGATTTTATATGTATACACCCAAGTAAATGTTTAATTGTTCAAAATTTTCAAAAAAGAAATATTTTACGAAACTTAAAAAATAGCGGGTCTTTTCGGTCTTTTCCATTCCATGTTATAGATGTACCTAGCTTTTGAATTGTCAACAAGATCTAAAAATAGGACCATTCTTTATACAATAGGGTTGTTTCCTAGTATTCATTTAGTTGAAAATAAATGAATGTACCGAAAGTTCACAAAACTAGAAACACGATAAGCTATATTATATTATTTATAACTGACCATATAATTTTTAATTAATTTATGAAATTTAAATTTTTAGCTTATGACGTCACGCCATTAAAAACGACGAGTAGAGACCGATGTCGTCATTCTCTTTATTTGAGAATGACAAGTATTTGACAGTGACAGATATATAACCCGAAATAACCTCAGAATTAATGTTTTGTTTACTTGCTTCTGTGAAGTTCTGTGTGTTAATTGCATTTAAGTGATACAACTGATAAAGAATTATGGAGAAAGGATTTATGAAAGCTGATAGTTCCAATCTGCCTAGAGTAGACTCTTTTATGGTCACTCAATTCTTTGCCAATAACCAAGATTTTTATGCAGCGGAACATGGATGTACAATCTATTTGGAGCACTAATGGTCGTATTTCCACAGCCTCGCACAACATAAACCTTGTAGGTATTCATTTTATTTAAGTTTTTTGAAACAGCATCAAATCTTTTCGAACGCTGACACAAACATAACCTCAATATAAATAAACACAAACTTTACGTTTCTTTGCACCGTTTCATTTTACCGCGTACACAACTCAAAACATTTGAGGTATTTTATTTTTGTGCTAAATGTATAAAAATAATTTACACGTAGGTATAAAATATTATAGTTTTTGTAGCTATTTGATAAAAATACATTATTAAAATTAAGAAATCAATTAGATAGTATGTTAGTTTTTCTCGTTAGATGTGCTTTAAAATGTAAAGGAATGAATATTACGCAGTGACGTCACAGTCACGTGATCTAGCGTTTTCTGAGCAATATTTTAATAGAAATAGAAAAAAATGTAATACATCAAAAATAAAAAGATTTGAGACAAAAAATGAAAGAGAGGGTGATCTTAAAATTATTTAGAAGCTATCTAAATAGATTTCCGAAAATTGGAAACAACCCTATTGTTTATTTTTGAAGTTTTATCTTAGTTTATAAAACACGTTAATTGCCGCTCATGAGTCACTATTTGTAAACAAGTCTGTTTTGAGCTGTTGCTACAGAGTAAGTAATTTGTTTTTATTTTTTTAATCTTTGGACAAACCCGTTGGTTTTAAAAATAATTAGCAATACAGATTTTTTTTTTGTTTACTTATTTTTATAAAAACGTAATTTTACTTTTATCCAGAAATAAAAATATTTATGCAACCAGACGAAAAATATCATTAGTGCTTTCCCGATTTTAATCTGTCACCATACGTATCGAAATTGGGTCAAAGGTTTTGCTCTAGAATAGTAACAAATAGACAGATAGCAGTGAGAAATTATAAAAATAAAATAATTAAGTACCTACAGACACACAGACGGTAACAAAAATACTGCCATTTTATCATACCGAGAAATCAAATTCCCTGTAATTTCGTCCAATCAAAAGCTCTCAGACAATGCAGAGTGCATTGTTTATATTCGAACAATCACGCTGCAATAAAACGCATTTGAACAATGAATAAAAAGCGTGTGGCCAACAACTGGTACACATACATAAGTTATTTAAAAGTCTTAAATAATAATATACTTAGCTCACTAGATTTCGTCCGTGACTTCGTCCAAAAGCCTTTATTGGTCTCTAAGCCTATAATTTAATTCTGTTCCGCTGTTAACAAATAAACAATTTACCTTTCGCGTTTTTTATATTCTTTAGGATTCTCAATTCTATTTCATCCTAGGTATATGGCGAGCATCGTGGTTCAATAAGTGCTGTTCTAACTAGTAAGGGTATTTAGGGAAAGAGCCACAGAAAGTTCTAGAATAAATATGGTAAATCCAAATTATCTAATTTAAATTCACCATAATTGTCTAGAGTCTAGGGTAAGGTTAGTTAGGTATGACCTCTGGCCTAAGATCCTAGCTAAACAATATTGATAGTAAATACCCATATCTGGAACTAGCTTCTGCCAGCGGTTTCACCCGCATCCCGTGGGAACTACTTCCCGTACCGGGATAAAAAGTAGCCTATAGCCTTCCTCGATAAATGGGCTATCTAACACTGAAAGAAATTTTCAAATCGGACCAGTAGTTCCTGAGATTAGCGCGTTCAAACAAACAAACAAACAAACTCTTTAGCTTTATAATATTAGTATAGATAAAAAGCTCGTTCTTTTTGATCGGTGAAATCAGGTTTAGGATGTCCAATTACCAATAAAGATTACCCACACTGCAGACTAAACAATTGGCCGATAGTTGACCCGGTGATAAGCATTTTTTTTTAAAGAGTACCCTGATTCCAATCAAACTTTCAGTTAATCTGATACCGGCGAATTACCTGATCTTTGCATGCATTCGTTTCCATACTGATTTATGAGCTCGGACCATATAAGTATTAGCCGACTAAAAGTTTGCACCGTGCTCTTAACCTTCAATAAAAATCACATTTGTTAGAGTTTAACATACTTTTATTTCACTTTACGATCTTTGGCTGTCGATAAAAAATAAATAAAAGGTTTTAATTCACTCGCCGCTGTATGCACCTTCCCGTTAGACCATTTATTTGCATTTTTAAATATGTAGGTCAGTTGTTAAGGTCCTTGTAAACTTGAGCGTTTTTTGAATTCCAGAGTCACTGTTTTATTTTTATAAATATAAGTGAAAGTAGATATATTTTTTTATTTAAATACTTAGCTTAGTTTTACTTTTATTTGTTGTTCAATTTTACGTTGGGTTTCTTTTGAACCAACCCATCTGAAAAGTAACAAAAAAAATACATTAGGTACCGCGAAGCAAAAATAAATAGTAATTTCAATTTCCTTCACCATTTTCAATATTATAAAATTGCCTGTTATGCACCTGAATATTGGAACGTGTAAAAAAACTCGTTTAATAATAACCTGTATGGAATTCGCATCAGTGTGCACGAACCTTAAACATTTTTTGCGATCAAAATACCTTCAGAGGTTTCAATTAAATACGAATTATTATGAATTTTTAGGCTCTCTACTGTCAGATATGCCTTAGCACTTTTATTATGTGCTAAAAACTTGTATTTCTTTCAACAGATAAGTTTTTTCCATTCATTAACTCATGTACTTAGTAAGGCACATTTAGTAGCTATGTGTAGTATAACTTTCAGTAGTAAGGCCCGGCGCCCATTATCGGCATCAGCACGACTGAGGATTTTAGGCAAATAGCAATATACATTAACATAATGACAATAAAGTAGAAATTTCCATGATATATTTATTTTATTTATTTATTTATTTATTCCTTTATTTCAGGCAACTAGGGCCCATAAAAATACAAATACATATATATCATTCTTAACAATACTAATAAACTAATACATAAAATTACCCATATCAATATATACAATACTATATGCTATAAAAACTTAAACATACTATAAATATATAACAAATATTCTTAAAAACTAATGCACACGATGTGTCGGCGTCGCGTTTCGCTGACTGGTGTCACGTAGCCGGCCACGAAACCGGCGGTACACAACACCTTTCGGCCAGAAATCTTCCTTGAGGACTTTCTCGAGACCTTGTGTCGGAACGCGCACCACGAACGATTTAAAATTCGTATTGTGACGCGGTTCCAACCTCTCGACCCTCAAGGTCCAGCTGGTCTTCACGCGCAGATATTCCACGACCTCCTCAACCTTCGTGGAATGGTGCAGCCTGGACACGTACAGCAGCGTCGTTGGAATGGATGGACGCAGCAACATATTGGGCCCCGCCAGCGCAGTACCGCACTGGTTCCGACAAGGAGGTTTCTTCTTCTTCCTCCTCTCGACCTTGATGAAACCATCCCTGTCGCACGTGTCTCCCTTTGGACCCTGCCGTCTCAAAACCTGGTTTGGTTTCGTCTTCTTACCCCCTTTTGAGTTTCCCGCTTTTTTAACCTGTGAGTTTTGCGGCTCAACAGGTTTTTTAGCGGCTACAATTGCTGCGTAGGCTCGTTTGGGGGTCGCCGAACCTACGCTAGTCATCGTCTCTACCGGTGTCGAGGCAAGGACGGCGGCGGCACACGTTGCAACGCATGCATTCTCGGCAGCTGATGACGCATTCGAGCCCGCTGACTCGAAACTGCAGATGGAGGCATTTTGCGCCCCGCGACGCGTGTTCACGTTGTTGTTGTCGCTAGCGATAGGTGACCTACTTGCAGAAATTGCATTGCGCAATGATACTACTTCTGCCCGTAGATCACTGATGGTGTTGTTGGACACCTCCAGCTGATGCTGCATCTCGGCCTGGCTTTGCTTCAGGAGTGTGATGTCCTTCAGCAGCCTGGTGACGTTTACGTGGTCGAACGTGACGGGAGGGAGCTTGTGCAGATCCTTCGCCACGAATTCAGGCACGTCGTCCGGATCGGTCTCCTTCAACAGCGTGACGATGTCCTGGAGACTCTTCTCTGTGCCATCCCTTCGACGAGACGGCATCTGGCTAACTTTGCCAAGCGTCGTGAATAGCAGCAACTTGGCACTGCTAATCTCATCCTCCTTGAACGACGTCTTGCAGATCTGCAAGATGCTAATCTCGTCCATGTAGTCGATGGCATGTTTGATAAATGCCAACACTTCGTTGGCTATGAGCGTTTGTGCACTCATAGCGAAAACCGGGCAGCGGCTATAGCCGCGCAATTCGCGAATTTAAAATTCATACAGTGCAGCGCAAACGCGTCCGTACTCGACCGCGTACGCGTACGTAATACCGCTTCGGTATGCTTGAGGCTGCTGTATCGGCAGCCTTAAGAATGCTTCGGGATGCTTCGGCATCCTTCGGTACTCCGCCGGCGCCGAGGCACCACTCGAGGATAGCTTGCCCTAGCTTGTGTGGCATGCTAAAGGACGCCTCGTCATCCCTAAGAACGTTGCAGCATGCCAAAGCATAGTTTTCGACAGTGTGCGCTTGCATGTAGGATGCCGAAGGATCCTGTTCCTTGCCGATGCCGATAATGGGCGCCGGGCCTAACACTTTTCGAAAACAAAAGGCAGCCCCCAAAACGCCCGCCCTTCACCACTTCCTATGTGTTTTTGCTGGGAAGAAGAATTGGCGCAACAAACTCCCCAGCAATTAGGTAAGGAAATTGAATGATAATAATCTTATCGCCAGGATATTGAAAGCAGCTCTTAAAAAGAACATGCTTTTAACCGTTATTAAAAGTTCATTACGAATTCAAAGAATTTTTAAATCGATCATACTCTGATCATTTTAAGTGAGTCACTCTGATTTGTGTACAAAAATAAAGTTGAATTGCTTTTCACTGCACAGTGCACTGGTATAAAAACCGTTAACTCGTATGTTACAAACAGTTACCTAAGAAAGGTATTGTTAGTGGAAAAACCGATTGACATCATGCCCAATCTAAGAATCGATAGAGTAGGTTAGAAAGATCAAGTTGACAATATTTTTACCACAATATTGGTTTCCTTCCAAAATTATGAAATAATAGATTTTACTGTCAACTTGATGGTAGAGTCCACATAGAGACTCAAGTGCCTATGACCTACACTTAGATACTAACTAGAAGAAACGTTTTTTTTTTTGCTTGTTTGTACCCTAGAGGCTCGGAAACTACTGGACCGATTTGTAAAATTCTTTCTCTGCTGGAAAGCTAGACCCTTCCCGAGTAACAGGCTTTATTTTGTCCGGTACGAGCAGTAGTCCTCAAGAGAAAGGGGTGTAACCGAGGGAAAACTGCTAGTAATCTATATAAACACGATCGGGATAACTTTATATTCAAACAGCTTCCTCACCAGCTCTTATTTAAAAATGGCCAAAAAATGCCATTTTACATCACTGTTCTCGCAGAAATATAAGAGCTTCCTACACAAACTATTCCCCTACAATAAGATGCATCACATTATGTATTCACTAGGCGACAGTTCTGCTGTCCCCGCACAGTCTGGCATAGTAATCCTTGAGGATATTTCCCAGAATCCCGTCCGTCTGCTCACAGTCAAGCATTCTAGCGCTTAAGAATAATTGCATTATGCATCTGGTCTTTTCCAGTTGGTAAACTAGGAAGGCCTCCTTTTCAGTTTATAGCTAACTATGTGTTCCTCGTGGTTTCATCTACGTCCTGGGAGAACCATTTTCTGCAACCGGGTCAAAAGTACTTGCCTATCCTATGTCCTTAATATGGACTATATGGTTCAGTATTTCTGGCGTGAAAGTCCGACAGACAAGCAGACAGACGAGTTATTTTTACATTTGTAATAGTGTAAGGATTTTGCGTTAATGTCACTTCAAAAAAAAAAAGAAAGTACTATTAGTAGAGTACAAAAAAAATTAAATGGTGTATTTTTATCCAACATTAGATAGTCTACAGTCGAAATTCAACCTCTTTAGTTCTCAGTGAAACTGACGATTAAAAGCGCCCTGACCGACTTCCACCAAATTCGTGTTGACTTCAATTAGCATGAAGGGACCGTATTAATTAAAACCCGTTTATATAATACCAATTAATCATCATCTAACCTAAACAACAAACTTCTGAATGAAAAAGTATTCTCTTAAAAAGCTGACATCAAAAGTCAATTTGACAGTTACAAATGCCAATATGGCGGCCAAAATAGCGCGCAAACTAAAAATAAAGGGTGAGACACAGCTGTAGTTATTTTTGACTTCACATTCATCTTGTAGGCATTTAATAAGATGATGTAATAAGAAATGGCGCTTAAAAATATATAACAAACTGTTGTTCCCACGACAGGATCTAATTTGTGAGTTCCTTACTGCTTTTCGTGACTGCCTGTGGGCAAACCCGAGGTTTTTATAGTTGACTATGCTGTGGTTTGAACAATACAGTTATATCATAGACAACAGTTCCTTGTTTAAATTCGACCGGTTAAAATGTTACTATCACTATACAAATGATTGAGCCAAAAATTGGTAAAAGAAGGAAGACTTATTAAAAAAATTCTAAATGTAAATAAAAAAATTAACGCATGAACTATGTAGAAATGTATATGTAAAACTGATTTACTTTTATATATAGTTTACATCACAAATAATTAACTAAGTAGAGTACCTACCTACTATAGAAAGATTTATGTAAACCTAATCACAGACTGCAATAATTTATTGCAATTAATTGAATACCACACTAAACACCAATTATCAATAACAATGTTTTTTATGGCATTCTTCGAGGTCTAAGTACTTATATAACGTTCATAAATCTAGTAATTTTATATCTTTAGTGATTGCTTAATAACTATGTTGGTATTTTTATACTAGAACTATAGCTTCCGCCGGCGGTTTCAGCTGATTTCTGATAAAACTAATTCCTGCACCAGGATCACGGGATTAACCTGGGCATATGTTATTTTCTTGCAATATTACGGCCAAGTTTGATCAACATCCGTTCAGCCGTTTACGCGTGCAGATTTATGTAAGTATGTAAAAAACATGCATAACACATCAACTTTCGCATATGTACTTACCTCTAAATAAATAGGTATCTGGTCACAACAATTATTTCCACGATTAGCTTCCATCATAAAATTGATTGCTCGTAGTTGCAATTACAATATAATCAATATGAATTTACTAGCTTGTAGGCATTTCAGTTATTTTCCAATTGACGACTACTATGGTATTCACATTATTATGGTATTTTATGATGATTGCCTAGCTTGTCTGAAATAAGAATATCTTTGCCCGATTTCACTCACATAGCTCTCTCATAGTTTAGCTTCTTCTAACACCCTAGAAATACCGAGAAAAAAACAGTGGTTAATTAGAAAAAAATATATTTAAAAGGGCATATTATAATGTTAATGATTATCTACTACACAGTTAAACGCAGATGGCAGCTTTGAAGTGGACGTAAAAATGTTTTTTTTTGTTTTTAGGGTTCCGTACCCAAAGGGTAAAACAGGACCCTATTGTTTTCGCTCCCCTGTCCGTCCGTCCGTCCGTCCGTCTGTCACCATGAACCGATGATGTATTTCAGTTGCCGCTATAACAACAAATACTGAAAACTAGAATAAAATAAATATTTTGGGGGGCTCCCATACTCATTTTTGCTCGATATCTATAAATATATCGACGGTAAAAAGGCAAAAGGGGTCAAGCGCCACATTTTGCGATTTTAACTTTTTTATTGACCCCAACTCCACTATTTTTTCTCTTTCGAATGGTCGTAGTATCGTTTTCCTAGCATGAAAAAAAGTCGCTTGCACCAAAGAATTATTTGTACTGAAGTGCCAAATCGATACTTACCAAAAGTGCTCAAGCGACACCAACTTTACGTTTTTGTATCGCCTTGTCATTTGGCATAATTTTAAAAACAATATTAGAAGTAAATATGTCGTTTATATCCATTTTTCTTTTATTTGTTTAATAACTATAACGTCGCTTACACCAATAGTAAAAATTGTCAACGAAACATAAATTGGCGCTTGGCCCCTTTCTTAAATAATTTTATTTTCATTACGTTGCATTTGATCCACTCCGCACGCGCGACAGCGCCCTTGCAAATGGGTGTATGTCTCGTGTAGGTACGTGAAAGCAAGTTCACGCGTGTTTGAAACGCGATCGCAGTTGTTAACACAGATTAAAATTTTATATAAAACATGTCTGCAACTCCCGAAAACGTGAAATTGCGAAGTGTTTTAGGCCGAAAAAGACTTGCTAGTACCAAGAAGGTTAGGTATTTGATTATAATGATAGCAATAGAGGGGTCGAAGAAATTTAAGATGCCGTGATTCCCCTACTATCATCGGTAAATTCAACCTCATTTTATTTATTTTATAAAAATAAATTTAACGTTTCTTAGGATAGTTTTTAGGGTTCCGTATCCAAAGGGTAAAACGGGACCCTAATGTTTTTGCTCCTCTGTCCGTCCGTCCGTCCGTCTGTCATCAGGCTGTATCTCATGAGCCGTGATAGTTAGAGAGTTGAAATTTTCACAGATGGTGTATTTCTGTTGCCGCTATAACAACAAATACTGAAAACTAGAATCAAATAAATATTTTGGGGGGCTCCCATACAAAAAACGTTATTTTTTTAAGAACTGGTAATAGGTAGTAGGTACGCGTTTCATAGGTACATGTTGGATAATTTTATTACGAGAGCAACTTGAAAATGTGTTTATTGAGATATCTTAACGATATTGGTGTAATTATTGGTATTATTAATTTTTGTATAACCATTTTATCCGTTTTTGAATCATGTACACGCGTTTAGGAAATCATTAAAAATGTAAACAATCATAATTTTTACCAAGTTATTGTGGTTTATTTACTCAAATAATGTGATAACATGCTGTTGTATGTACTATCAGTTAGGTAACTGCTGTTTTTTGGATCTCAGTTTTGTTCCTTGTATTGTTTTAGTTTAATACATAATCCATAGTTCTATTACCTACCTGCTGTGCCAAGTATAAAATAATACTGTTAATTAAGATATTTTAACTTAAGCCAAAATCTGACTTAGTTCTATGATCTGTTGTGCCAAATAAAATAAAATACTTTACTACTTTATATACATGGAGCTTAGGCCAAAATCTAAATATTCCAACATTCAATATTGGTGTTTGACCCCCTCGCAAATGCGATAAACCTGGTAAAAACCTGGGGTCAAGCGACATCTATCTTTGAAACTATTGATCTCAGGCTTATTTTGATGTAAAATTATTAAAGAACATTGTATTTAAGTAAACTTTTCTGAAGATTGTAATGTGATTCAATAAAGCAATAAAGAGATATTATTTTTTTAAACTTTCTTTTTACTCTCCTGAACAATTTGATCTGTGGTGCTTGACCCCTTTTGCCTTTTACCCGTCGATATGCATGTATACAGAATAATAGTTTCGATGGTACGGAACCCTACGTGCGCGAGTCCGACTCGCACTTGGCCGGTTTTTGTAATTTCTAATCTACTTGTAAAATAATAAAAAATGAAAATTAAATTATTAAAAGTGTAATAGATAGATGTGTTGCTGGGAAGTTTGTTCATCACAGTTTCTTCTTTCCAGCCATAACACTAGGAAGCGGTGAAAGGGGAGGGTTTTTAGAGATAATGTCCAATATATTAAGTCGGGCATGGTTACCATGCCGCCATCGAATTCGTCAAACCTATGTAATTTCGTTTCCATAATCCATTAACACAATCCGTTCTCAAAAGCTCAACCATTTATGATAAAAAAAAACAAAACAGGAATTGTGACACAAATTCCTCTTCAAGCTGTCCTTATAACAAAAAAATTAAACCGACTTCCAAAAACACTAAAAAGCAAAAAAAAACTAATTTTAGGTGAATCGGCCTAGAAGTCGGTGTCTAATGGATGTTACTAATTTAATTTTGCCACCGACTTGTAGGCCGATTCACCTAAAATTAGTTTTTTTTTGCTTTTTAGTGTTTTTGGAAGTCGGTTTAATTTTTTTGTAAAAAAGTTTTTTATTTACTGCTTTTCAGTGATACGAATAGTTGTCACTATCCATATAAGTGGAAAGTTCTCATCAATATAAAGAATATAAGCCCAAATACGATATTTTACATATTCAGTTGTCGAGTCCCCTCGACCTTCTCTGGTCTCCATCATCAGGTCAGCTCCAAACCTTCATTGTTGCAAAGGTCTTGTCAATACAAATAATATAAGCCCAAACACGAGGTAGTTTACATATTCAGTTGTCGAGTTCCCTCGACCCTCTCTGGTCTCCATCATCAGGTCAGCTCCAAACCTTCACTGTTGAATAGTACTTTTAGGCATACATCTGAGTCTCAAGTTTTTACCCTATGTATGCCTACAACTTTCGAAGGTTGCCCTCGATTTCTCAGGGTTTTCATCATCAGATCCTGACCTGATGACTATGGGACCAACTGGCAGCTATTTCGCGTCGAACAAAAAAATAATCACGCAAATCGGTCTATAAACCTCGGAGTAATCGATGTACATACATAGAAAAAAAAAAAAAACATACCGGCCGAATTGAGAACCTCCTCCTTTTTGGGAAGTCGGTTAAAAATACTCGGAAGCAAAAGTTCTCGATTTCTAACACACTGGGATGCCTATTCGATGGTTTACGAGCGTCCTACTCAACACTTCCTATTAGTCGAATAATGTTCATATTGCTACTGGGAACTGGGCGTTAGTAGTTCCTACAAGCCGTTAATTAAGCCTATAATTAAATACTATAAACATCACATGATCGATGATTAGAGGTTCTGAATTGTTTGATGGTTTTATTGGCACATTAGCAATGGCATACCTAAAGAAATATTTAACGCATTTAAACAGATTTAAATGGCTGCAGAATGTTCAAAAAGTGAACCTCTTGACCATGGAACACAAAGGGCTTTAGGAATCATGTGGTGGTATTAGGAAAGTCAGGCACTCCCCTTTACTCCATCCATAACGGAAGGGATAATTTTTACTGATCCTAGTAAATCATCATCATCATCATCATCATCAGCCTATCGCAGTCCACTGCTGGACATAGGCCTCTCCAAGTGCACGCCTCTCCTAGTAAATACTTAACTGATAATTAAAAAAGTTGGCTTTCTTATTCCAATGAGTTTCCAACATAACTTTAACATCGTCTCTTAGATGTCTTCCTCATCTCTCTTCGGTTGTGTCGGATTGCTGTCCCATCGGGCTAAGAGAGTGAAGGAATAGTGAATGCACTTGTGCAGTATGCTTCTGTATGGTATGTTCTGCGCAGCTGGTCTCTTTATATGAGAAGAGCCACGGTAGCCAAAAACCTTCTAGAAGGGCAACATACTCCTAGTGTACAGTAGGTAATGAGGAAGTTATTAACGAGGCTTTATTTTAAGGTTGAGAAATATGACATTTCAAACGTAACAGCTAATAAGTTACAAAACAGTATAGCTACGTAAGTATGAAGAATAGCAATTATGATGTTAGGTGGCACAGGTCGAGAGTCATAATGTGAAGTCTTTGTTTATAAGCACGGATCATAGAAAGGTGTTGTAAAGCCTTAAGTATCGAAACCAAATTAAGCTCTTGATAAGAATACTTTTATAAAACGTTAGAGTCAAGAAAATTACTAGACACAAACATTATGTTAAAGATACCAGCAAACTTGTTAGGCTCTAGTTCTATTGCAGTCGTGTCAACTGCATTCAAACTACCCTTGAACTGCAAATTGCAGTTGGATTGCAGCCGAAATGCAGTCCGTATGTCTAGAGCCTTAACCTTTGTTTTATTTGCATCATTTGCACCTTTTGCTACTCACGACTAAAAAGTTTCCTCAGCTACAGGATTCAATGGGTGTGTGATGCACAAATTTTAAGGGATTTTAATAAACATGAATTAGATTAACTATTGATCATAGATTACTTCCAATCATTAGGAATTAAATTCAATTTCCCCCTTTCTCCTTTAAGATTTAACTGCAACAAACACCAACATAAAATAACAAACATTTCTTCAAATCTAACTCACGCCTCCATTTCCCTCTTGACTCCACGTCCACATATGACAGTCATACAAAAAGTTGTCTCCGTAAATGTCAGCAGTTGGCCTGCACCTCACGTGAGGTCAAATGGCTTAGGGCACAGGTTTTTAAAACATGATCTTTCTTTTGTTTCGAAATATTTTGGCTTAGATTTGAATACTTATTTTTTTTATTGTCTAAATAGGCTCGCGTTTGTGCACTGTCAGACCTGAAGTTAAGCGACGATGTGGTAATTGGATGGATTAATTGCGTGGTACTAGTTGTATTATGTAGATTCAAGTAGATTGTTTTAGGTTGCGTCACTTCTTTTTTTGAATCTTGTGGTAAAAATATTAAGGTACTAATTGTGAGGTTTATGCCCATTTTCACCAACAAATACCTAAACTTAAGGATCCCCTAAGAGCATTAAGGGAACACTTAATACGAATTTCGTTTTCACCAAAGCTTAAGTGTCCCTTATAACCTTTAAGTATTGGGGAAACCCTTATTCTAAGTGACATTTAGTTAGGGAAACGTTAAGAGATTGTTGGTGAAAACGGGCATTAGTCTTAAAGATAACTGAACCATAACCAGTCATGTTCTTGCCGCACATTCGTCAAATCGGCGTTTTGACAATTGAAAATACATAGTTCGGTTATCGTTAAAGTTCAATGGTGCAACTCACTGTAAGTTTGCAGTCTGTCTGTCTAGATACCTATATTGTAATCCGCATATGCAACTAAACATTAATTACTATATTTTATTCGCTGTATTTTTTATAGCCTCTTATTATTTATAGACTTTCAAAGTCAAGATTTTCTTATTCATAGAATGCATAAACGAACAATGCAAGAATACAATTTGCGACAATGTACTTTCGTTTTATCAAAGAAAACTACTTACATCTCTAAAGAGAGAGAAATTTATAATTAAAACTACAGACGCCTATAAAAGGAAACCTTTTTTTTGTTTGTTTGTACACTAAAAGGTTAAAGTCAAAGTCAAAGTATCTTTACTGTGAAGTGTTGAAATGACTGAATCGATTAGAAAAATTCTGTCACTGTTGGAAAGCTACACTCTTTCTGGGTAACACAGGCTATATTTTATCCCGTTACGGGGCGTAGTTCGCTCGGGATGAGGGTGAAACCACGGGCAAGCTAGTATTAAATATCAGCTCAGCTGCACACTGAGTGCACTGTAGTTGCATTGCTAAATGCATCGTAAAAACATCATTACAAAGTCTTTCAATGCGTCTGGTTTCAAAGAAGTAGGCAACAAAGTAGCTCTGAGAGTTGTTTTATAGAAATACTAAGAATTTATAATATTAACACAAAGACTTGCCTCTCTGCCGATTCTTAAGAAACTTTAGAAATTAACATCGTTTAATTACTGGGTATTTTCTTTTCAAAATATACTTACTTTCGACTTTTGAGAGGAGAAAGAAGCGTTGTAGAATATAATAATTAAAATCATGGGTAAGAATAAATTACTTTTTAATTAGTGTCTTTTTGAAGAAAGACTACATTATGACGGCTGGAAAGTATTATACTTGTGAGAAGACTTCACATACAAGATTGTGAAAGAAAAAGTTACGCTGCATTGACTAGGACGATAACGATTGGCTTGCATATCGCAACTGTTTCATCTCCTGTAAATTGAAGATGAAAATAAATTAAGCTTAAAATTGTCTTGCTACATTCTCGTCTTCCCGGCTTTTCAATTTTCTCTAAGAGACTGCCAGTTTTCTATGAAAAAGGGGGTTAAGTAAACAAACACAAAATTATATAATTCATTCACATCACGTCTAACCTAATTTCATAAGAATTTTGCGTCAAAAGTTGCAACTTCTCCCAAAAAGTGTTGCAAGATATTCCCCAATAATCTTAAAAAAATATAAATCTACTGACATTAACTAGCCTCTTTTTCTCTCTAAGACAGATCAACAATATCTATCTATCCAAGAAAAATAAACTACATCCAATTTGGCACCGCTTTCAGGCGTTCTGTTTATCCATATGTCACGGAACGACCTGTTTCGTCCCAGACGCTAAGCTGACTAAAAAAACTAAACTATAATAGTAAACGCACACTGCAAACTTTTAGTCGGCCGATAGTTTGTTTGGGCTCATAGATTAGTATGAAGAAGAATGGTAGTACGCACATTACAAAGATCATTTAAGGTCTCTGCACACAGCGGGCGCGGCGCGGCGGGACGGGACGGCGACGTGACACAATGTACTAGATCGCCGCGTCGCGTCGCGCCGAGCGGGACGGCTCTGTGTGATGTCGTCCGTAATATCTAGTACATTACAACTGCTCAGCGTCGCGTCACCGTCCCGTCCCGTCGCGCCGCGCCCGCTGTGTGCAGAGCCCATTATTTAGCCAGCATCAGACCGACTAAAAACTTTGATTGGAAACAAGATTTTCTTAAAAAAAAACCAACCATCGGGTCAATTGTTGGCCGACTGTTTAGTCTTCAGTGTGGTGGTACTCTAATAATATAAATATATAGTGTGTATGTCTGTTGGGTCACGTAAGCATTTTGGTAGATTTGTTTGATCTATTTTTATCTCACTAACTAGACTGTGTCTGCGCTTTTAGTCCTGTCGTGACCACGTCTAGTGAGTCTTCGATTCCAATTCTCAGGTCTGGCACAATGTTTTGCAAATGTTTTTTCATAATTTTTAAGTAAGTAAATCGTTAGTAATAGTACCACAGCTGTTAAGTTCTAACTTTATGGAGAAAGCAACCTTTCAAATCGCGCAAAAATATTTTAAACAACTTTGAACCTTTAGCCACACATACATAAACTGTACATTACATGATATAATTTATACAAAAAAGAACAGTGTGCCAAGCGCAGTATATACTGAAATGGGGGGTCCATCTCAGTTGAAAGTAAGATAGAATTTATGTATTAAAAGTATGTACCGAAAAAGTACTTAGGTACAGATTTTACATGAAAACATGACTATGAGCTTTACCTAATCACTTAAAACTTACGCAACTTCGCTTGTACTATAGATTTCGCAATATATCTAAATAATTACAGTGCTAGGTGGTCCGAGGTGTCAATTACTTTAGCTATAATGGGTTCAGCCAGCCAATCAGATTGGAATGTCACAATTTAGCCAGACTGCGGGTCGAGGGCGCTTGTAATGTTACTATCTAAATACACGCTGTTGACAACGTGATTTGTGCTTTGTTTTCGTTGGATTTGTTTCTTTTACTAGGAATTTGTTGTAGTTCATATTTTTTTGACTATTATGAAGTCTTCTCGAGAGCTTCTCGACAATATTTGTACGAATAAATGCGAAAGGAGTCAAATGTTTAGCTTCACAACCCACAAGTTATTTGCTAGGAAATGTAAGTAGGTTTGTATGGAAACCATTTGTCACCTACTATACCTATCAACGGATAGTGGTAGGACACAAATTCGGAATTTATATGTTTAATATTTTATTTTATTTTTAACGAATTGCATTACGAAACAGACTTAATGGCGGCTCGTTACATACAAGAAAACGTGCGTGCACGCAGCCACAAGAATGGCCAATGATGTTCTTTGTGGATCATCGAGACACTCCTTCTGGATAGGAGATGTCAAAAAGTCATGTGACCTTAATTCATCTACCGATTGTCATTTGTTTATTTTATGTGCTAAGTATCAATATACATAAATCTGGTTGCAATCTTATCCATACTGCCTTATATTCATAATGCAGCCGTCTTATCGTGACGGCATACCAGACAGAGGTACTTACTTTTGTTTGAATTTATAATGTTAATAATTAATTATGCATGTAATGTCTGTGGATGTCCGGGGTTTGATTCCTGGCTGAGAATATTTGTATATTCTTGCTGCTAGATATTTTACTGGAATCCCGGAGATCTCTATTCTTTGAATTGGCATACCATTAACTCGTAAATCTGGCCTAACATGGACAGTACCTATCCACATGTTTTTGAAATATGGATGTTTCTAGTAACTAAATGAATAGGCATGCAAAGGCACGCTGCATCAAATAAACTTGGAGTTAATATTCACCCATAAATTTCTCCATACACACAGCTAGACTTGACTAATTCATCAAACAATGTAACTATAGCAGGCACGAGCCTTTCTAACAATAAATATTACAAACGCCACATAAATCCGCAAATATCTACACATATGAATGAGAACTTCATTACCATGTGTAATTGTTAAACATTGGCCATTCAGGTATCGACACAAATAGATTCCTGTCTTTTGAACAAGCGCACATGAATGACAATTGCCCATAGTGCGTTACGTAGTCACGTGGTCGACACATGGTGGAGGTCGACACCCTTTACACCATCCCTCATAATACAGTCATCATCACCCTTAATGTTATATACATAGAGTCCAGAATTGCTCGGTTTAACAGCAAAAGATTTGGCTATTGTGATGCTGAAAACAAAATGAGATTGCAGTTTTTAAAGCTCCTATTGCAAATGCAGTAAGGTTAAGAATTGCTTGTGTTGGTGTAGTGCAAATGGGTGCATAAGAAGACAGGCAACTTGGGGACAATGGGAATTATAATAAACCGGCGTAAAGTTTGTATTAATTAGTATGTCTTTAGCTTTAGTTCGTGTTCAGACAAACCACATTCCTGACCTTAAACTTCTTGACGAGCACGACCTTATGTTAGGGCGGGATGTATGCTAATGTCAAACGGCGCTGTTTTGTTTTAATTATAAGTGCCTAGGTTGAGACCTACTAAAATATTAGAGAGAAGAGCTGCTTGCATCATACAACTATATCATAGAATGTTTTTGCTGAGAATAAAATTACGTACTAGGGTGTCTTATGAACAAATGTTTTCTAAAGAGTGATTTGTGCCCATTGTCACTAAAAGCTCCTAAGTTTACAGTATTAGAAGTTGACATGTTAAAAGGTAGACGTAAGTAGACGAGTGGGTTTGCTAAATTAATCTATTACAGAAATCAGGACACCAAAAATAAAACTCAAGACTATGTCAAAATAAAACACCATGTAATCATAATTACTAACTTTCTACAACTTTACATTTAGTTCTTGGCCTTCGCATCAGGTGGGGGCAGGTGGAGTTTCCCCGCTAAGTCCTGGGGCACGTCCAAGTAGGTCCTCTCCAGGCCTACCGTGAGAATCAGGGCCCGGAGACGGTCTACTTCGACGTGGTCTCCTTCACTGGACCAGACTGTCATGCTGGAGTTGAGGGAAGAGGTTTCCCGAAGGAGGTCCAGGATCACTGGCTGGCTGTTCGCTGCGAGGCCTGCACGCACCTGAGAAAAGTGATGAAAAAGTCGTTTCAGAAGATTTCAGGAATTGATATCCTTCATACATTTCATCTCCTACAAATTATGTCATATAAGGTTTCCCAATAATTTTAGATCGTTATGTAATATCGGGGTCGGCTTCCAGTATAACCGAATGAAACTGATTTCCTGTCAGTGCTTTACATAGAGTGACTACGCATCTGACTTCCTTAACCCGATGCCCCATGATAAGACTGGTTCATTAAAATCCAGCAAAGTGGTCACCTAAAGTTTATAATAGTCAAATGTTTGCATTGCTTTGAAGTATACAATACTTACTTTATTAATGCTGATTATGTTTGGTAGGCAGGGGAGTGGATCGTATTCGCATGGCGCATTTTAAACAAGCTTGCCTTTTCTTGCGCCATATCTGCTGGGCTTCCTTTACCATACCAAAGATTTTATAAAGGACGGAAACTATTATATTCTAACTATTTACTGATATGTGGAGTTGTGGAGTCTACAAATATCCCTCTTCTCTTTCCAAGTCTACATTTTCTATGTTGCTCATATTCAGAAGTCAAAGCTCTTTACTACTAAAAACTCTTCTCATTGCTAGAAGTTATTCCATAATTCCAGGATGCAGGTCGCCTCCAACAGGTATCTGTAGAGATCTAAGGGGGAGGCCTATGTTCAGCAGGACGTCCTATAGCTGAGATGATGATTCCATAGATAAATCTAAGCTGGACTATTCCCACCCACTCTACCAGCAACCTAAGGGTCATAAATGTAACTATAACCTAACAACCTGACAGCGATCTGTCTGGTAATTTATGCCACTAATAAAAGACCTTAAGAGCAGAATATAACGCCCATATTTGAATAATATTATTTTATCCCTTCGAAAGCTAACTTTTTACAGAGTTCTTTTCCAACCTAAAGTTACCAATACTCACAGGGAAAGTCACAGTCTGATTAATATGGTTCTCATTGATCATCCGGAGCATGGTGCCGATCTGTTCACTGGTATACTCTCCCTCCGTAATGTTGCCTCCGTAGTTAGTAGTCCAGCCGACGGAGAGGACCGCGCAGACGTGCTTGGAGCCAAGCTTGAGGAATTTCGCAGGGTCCACTGGCTTTGTGGTGGCGTCTACTGGACCCGGGAGGATGTCGGCGTTCAGCCAGATTGGTAAAGTCTGGAGAAAATTGTTGGAATTGAAAAATTGACTGATTGAATGAATGAAAATGAATGAATGATTGAAAAATTTGACTGATACTTAAGTTTACAAATAGTTAAAACATTTTCAAAATAACATAATGTAAAGTGTAAAAAAATATGTAAAGTAAGTGTAAAAATATGTAAAGTGTTGAAAGATGTTTAATTAAATCTTGTCAAAAGATAATACAAGTTAATGACCTCAGTATAATCATGAATCTAAAATAATTAGTTTTTATGGAAGAGTATTTCAGCGAATTATATCGTTTCATTCAACAAACGACGAATAATGGAGTTTCTTACAAAGATAAAGAACGCGCAGCCCCAGCCAAACAAACCATAAATACTGGACAACATCAAAACAACCTCTCGTGTCTTTACTCCATTGATATAAACGACCAAAAAATCCTTGAAGACGACTAAAATGAAAAAAAAACCGCTATCAGAACTCCAATCACCAAGTTCACGACCAATGTACTGAGATGTGAGCTACACAGACAAACAGACGAGACGCTCAGTCGAAAGGGGCGATTACACATGATAATGATACGCGGAAGACGGACCACATGTGCGCGAGCGCATGGCCAGTGCCCTACGAGGGAAGCGATGCGTTGGCGATGCTATTACTTTTTTTACATGTGTTCAATGAAGTGTTATTTTAATCTAAATTATTATAAAAGTTAAAAACAGTTTTTTTGTAAGGATAACTTTTTAACTCGTTAAATAACTTTATATCGTTTTTTATTGCTATGTAATGTGAAGCTTAAAGATGTATATTTTTTTATCTAACTTCCACCAGCAGTTTCATTCGCGTGTACTCCGCGCACTCGGATAAAATGTAGTCTACCGTCTACAGTAGCCTTCCTTGATAAGTGACTGAAATATCTAAAGATGAAAAAAATAAAAATCGGACCAGTTTTTCTGAGAATAGTACGCAAGAAAACTAACTCTTCAGCTTTATAATATTAAGTACATACTATCTTTTCATTTTTTTATGCCAGTTCCTTCAAACACATCGAAAAGTATAGCATCCCAACCTTCAAGACCCATCTTTACCTCATCAATCTTAATCCCTTCTTCAGTATCATGACCGTGAATCACCCTGATGGAGACATTTCTCTAATTACAAACAATTGTGGCTAATTACTAACTGCAGCTCGCCGCGTTTCCGAACGTTGACATAATCGTCTAAATTGTCCCTTCCACGGAGTAGGGAAAGATGAACGGAGATGCCATAATGCAGGTGCTTTCTTCTAGGTCAACTACATGATGATGTCCTTCTAGCCTAGATTATCGGCTAAGTTCTCATATAAGGAGCCAACTGCGCAGGACATATTATAGTGCACAAGCATTAGCGCAGATACAAGTGCACTCACTATTTTTTCACTCTTATAGCCCGAAGGGTCGGCAATCCGACACGACCGGAGATAGAGGTCAAATACATACGGTGGGCATGACCAAAACGATCTCTCTTGATTTTTGGTATTACAAAAAATTATGATCCAGTCCAAAAAAGGCTTATAAAGACGAAGACACTAGCGTTTGTCGTCCTCCGTCGTACATCCGCATTTTGGCCAGCTACTTTCTTAGGAGATTTTCCGTTATGGCACCTCCGCTAGCCATTTTGTTCTCCATGGTCCTATATTACTTTAGTTCAGGAATTATCCGTTCCGAGAATTATGACCTTCACCGCATTTTTTTAAATGAACTGTGGTCTGTTTTGAGGACCTACTTATATGTTATTAGTGTTTTTGTTTTTTTTTGTGACGATTTTAGAATTTGAAAATTGTTTTATGATTGGATTTAATATTGTTTCTTTGAAATTGTTACTGCTTCTGTGTAAATCATTTGGGGTTATGTGGGAGTTTTGGTATTGTGTGGTATGCGTGTATATTTTTTATTGTTTGGTTCTGTAGTCAAAATACATATTTGATTTGTCTTTTTATTCTTCTGAAGAGTGAAAATTATATGTTAAGTTGTCAATACTACCTGTTTATTCTCGAGATCACAATTTTTTTACCGTATGTCGATTACATTAGCCCTTGAGCTAGAAGTCCTATTGCAGTCAGAAGCAAATGAGAGACTTAATGTAATCCAACTCCAGAGGTTCAATCTTAATAGGACGACAACCTGTTACATAAATAAACCCATTATTAAAAATAAACTACTTACTGCCTAAAATAATGATTCACTATCAGTCAAATGTATTTATATTAATTTTTAGCCACATTTTATTTGTTGCTAGTAGCTTGTTTAAGGTTATTAAGTGCCTATTAAAATGAAGTGTAGGTCGAATAAACTTATTGAATAAAACTACCAAAGTCAAAAGGAACAAAAGGATCCCACGCACAGGATACGAGCGATTAATAAACGCTACAGATACATCTGCTAAATCTTGTGGGTCGCCGCCATTTTTTCAGAGCCGCTCAATCTTTGGTCGTTGTTGTCACAACTGTTGTCTAGTCCGCGACATGTGTCAAGCTTCATATGGTTTGGTGTTGTGGGGCTAGGGAAACAGCTGTTTTTGATATGTGAAGTTGTAAGGCAAATTTTAGGTTGGTGGTGTTTAAATTGTAACTGTAACTTAGTGATGTCTTCAGTGTGTGTGCTAAAATAATCATAATATGGTCAAAGTACTAAGATGTTTTTTAAAGATTGATTGTTGGTCAGAAAATTAAAACATGGTGAAAAAAAATGGTTCAAGTAGGAATTCAGGACTCTTCCTTTAAACAAAATGATTTATGCGGCTGGTTTTTTGTGAATATGTAAATAGTAAATGGTTTGTAAGGAATACTCACAAAAAAAGTAAAAGTTGTACATGTCTTACAATTAAACGCTATTGAACCAGCTATCGCTTCTAATCCCGCTGTTTCTATTGCCCCACCCCCACACAGACCGACCACACAAGATGTTGTTTTAAATTCCCGATTATTCACACGCTATGTCATTATTCTAATTAAGATGTCTGCTGCCATCACTATAAACTAAAACCACTCTTAACATTTCCACAATAAAGATCATTTTCATATGACTAACAAAATAGTTCACCCTTAACATGTACTTTGTAATATCGACCTTAGAGTTCAGGAATAGGGTTGATTTTTGTATGCAACCTCTGTTATGGAGTAGGAAACCCCATGAGACATGGCTGATTGTAGAACTTATTATAGAATATGACTCAATTGATTACTTCATTAATTTAAAATTGGGTAAGGACGTTTCTAGAGCGTACTAGCAGAGAAACTGAAATGAATAACCTCATATTATCTACGCATTGTGGTAGGGTATATGTTTCTGATGTTCTAGCGAGGTTATCCAAGTGCCGGAATAGGTTTGTTTGTGGAAATATTTTGCAAAAGAAGTACTTACCACGGTAAGACGATCTTCAATAGTCTCATTAGAGAAAAAAAATGTATTTAAAAACTTCAACGCAAAAAGCTGTGATCGGTTCATCCGTTTAGTAGCTACAGTGTTGTAGACAGACACACATAGCAGTCAAAAAGTTATACGTACCTACTTAAAATATATGTACAATAACCTTAACTTATCGATAGATCGTTTATCAATTTAGAGCTCGGACCCTGACTAGGTAATTCGTTCATTACAAACATTATAACTGACGTTTTTTACCATACCTGATGACGCCCAATCAAGTCCTGACTCTGCTCAAACGCCTCTATGCTCTTGAAGTCCAGCTTGACCCCCTTTTTGCTTCCAGGGTTGGTTTCCTTCAAATTATGCTGGGCTACCGTCTCCAAGAACTCGGCTAACGTCAGGTCGGAGGTGGTGGCTGGTGGGTGGGCCATGACGGGTAGTGGTGGACCATCCTTGCCCACCACTGTGCCTAGGACGATGTCTGCTTCGAGCATGTTTATTGTGCCTGGAAGATATGGTTTATTTAGAAAAAAAAAACATAACTTTTTTTTTTGAAAAGAGTGTACCTATATGGAGTTTCTTGCCGATTCTTCTTCATAAGACCCATTCTTTGGAACCGTGTACCTAGCTTTGACTTTGATTGTAGTAGAGAGAGTTAGTTATTAACTGCATATTTTTAAATATAGTTCTCCCCTTAAAAACGACCCTAAACCGGCACTCGGCACTCTGCACTCATTAGAATCTGCTACCCGATCACCTAGTCTAATCTTCTTTATTTTTTAAATCATCATTAATTCTAAAATATCCCATGTCCCTAGATCCTAAGAAACACAGAATAAATAAACAGGAAAGGACAAAGTATTTACTAAGATAAATTCATTTCTCCCGTTGTGCGCTCCTCAATTACATTAAGCGAGTGAGAAAGCGACCGACCTATTGACAGAAATAACCAATAGTTCCTATTTATTTCGTAACTGAAACTAAATGATTTCATTACATAACAATTGCTGTATATTTACGTTTCAATTCTGGCAACTGTTATTACTTTTGTAAGCAATCGTATTTGCGTAATTGTTCCTAGGCCCAAACAAATGGTCACACAGATTAGACAGAAAATGGAGCGTTTGTGAAAGACAACCAAATATTACCTACAGTTAGGTAGCAGTAATTAGTTAGTTAGCTAAAATGAAAAACTTCGTTGAAAGCTTTTCTACCGTTTTGAGAAGAAGACGTGGCATACAATTTTGTTGGATTTACGTAAAAACAAAGAATAACGCTGTTTATGTGAGATTAGTCATTCGTTTTTGTTTCACAGAATGACAAAGCAGATGCGTCTAAACTTAATTCACGAAATAAATAAAAATAATTCATTTAAATGAGACCATTTCTGAGAACTTCATATAATTTAAATCACAAAAGACGAGTAAGGACGGTCAAGAACCAAGTAATTCCTTTTTTGGAGCGTAGCAAACTTAAATGTGGGTAATCAGTTACGAATAATTTATTCTATCAGTTACTAGCTGTTTCCCGCGGTTCCACTCGCGTCCCGAGGAAACCATCACCCGCACCAGCATAAACAGTAGTTTAGATGTACTTTCTCTGGTCTTACCTTCCGACAGACAGAGTTACTTTGGCATTAAAAATGGTAATATTAAGAACCAGGTAGGTAAGTTGCTATCTATTGAATTTATATCTCGTCCTAAAGAGTTTTTTGAAAATAACAGAGAAAGTTGAGTTCTCTGTAAGCTACTCCATGTCTCAACGTAAGTGTGAAGCCCAAATCTGTCATAACGATAATTGTTATAAATTGCAGTGTTCGGTGAACTGGCAATGTTGGGAATAAGAGCTATTCCTGATGGTGTATGGCCCAAGCTATACACTTTAGCTACTTTAGACAAACATTTTATCGATATACCTGTTTCATAATAAATTCATAATTATTGTTTAGGTTTTCAATGTAAAATATAGGTAATCGTGTATATTTTAATACTTTGAGGTAAACAGTAAAAACTTTATGCACATTAGCGCAAATAAAATGTTTGCAGACAAAAATATCGTTTACAGTGACCTTTGAACGCAGGATATGTATTTTACTTTTTCTTAAAGAAAATTGCTTTTAAATTCTTTGAGAAAAACATCAAAACCAAAAGTCATATAATATTTTTTAATTACTCTATAATACGAAATAACTCTCATCTTTTGACTTACACCACACCCCAAAACTTCTAGTGTTGCCACACTCAATCAATTCGCATTACTCTTGTGCTAACAACCACCGCCCGTCTCTTTCTTCCACCAAAAGTTAAAAAGGGACAAAACACATTGTTGACTGATATGTGGCCCAGCTGCTACTGGATGCGGAATGCAGTGTTAATGGTAATATTATGAGGTTTAAGTGCTTGCAATAATTTCTAAATCCGTAATGGTTACTAATCGGTGACTAATGTCTTGATTGATTTGTAGCGAAAACTAGTTTGCTTACTTAAACAGTTAGTGATTGACATGTCATTGAGTGCCTGACTGATTAGGCTGCCTTTTGAAGAAGGCTGACATATAGCCCCATGTCAAGCATTAGAAAATATATTAGCGTTATTTTAAAATAGCTAGTGTAGACTTAGATCAGAAAAAATAAGTGAAAGTGGAAAAGGCTCATCTTGTAAAGTAGACAATAATAGAAATAGATAGAGAGATTGTGAAATATCTAAGATAATAAGCCCATAATAACGCTTTACTTGTCTTAGTTATCCACTTATTCACCCGTGGACAATGGTGTGGGTATGTTCACCTATTTATATTGTTAGGAACTCATAGTTTAAATTTTAACATGTTACTGTTTTTTGTCCCCAATAAATAAAATAAAAGAAATACAATAAAATACCAAATCACATAAGAGTCAGTTTTTCTGAGTAGGTACGTTTTCTATTAGAAGTTGTTATACTCACTTGATAGCGCGGCTTGTAGGTATGTTTTGTTATTGACGGCATGAGCCCAGGATATTGTAGTTAAGTTCTTCATTGGTTCTTCCTCTGACCTCACCGTAATGGCTGCAAAAAAATACAATTTATTGCCTTTTCTACCAAAATGGTACATAATCATAGTAATATTTCTCAGTTCTCTTCTGGCAACACTAAATTTAAACGTCATAATCAATGAATTGTCAAAAGCTGTTTCAAGGACGTGTATTGTTTACTAATTTATTTATTGTGAAGTTTTAACTAGGTACAAGTATAGCGTTTACTAAGATTAATAACAAACCAGATGCCATATTTATTGTAGTTGATAGTCACTTATTGTTCACAGTGAAATATGCAACACAAACAGAATTATTATTGAACTTCTAGCCAACAAAGACTAACCTTTCACAAGAAATAAGTACCACGACTAAATTGCTGATGAAGTGGCGCTAGTAGTCTACGGGAATTATAGTTTTTTCTACCAAAAAAGCTAGTTCCATATTTTGCCACCCGCAAATCTTAGTTGGTTTTTATTTTTTTTATGCCGGTTTGCGACTTTGAATGACTTGGAGAACTGGGCATTTAAGATTTTGTTAGGTATATTAATTTAAATAATTTAGATAATTTTTTTTAGATATTCACTATTGATAACTAGCCTGTAAAGTGACAAGAAAGTCTTGCTACCAAATACTTAGCATTATTTTTTTTTAATCATGAAATCAACTCCAATATTATAGGTACCTATGTCTAAAACCTAATCCTTAGTCTGACAAATAAATAATATAGTAAATAGCATTAATACCGGCTCAGTGAATCGTGACCACACACATAGGTACATACATACAGGTCACACTGAGAACCTCCTTTTTTTGAAGTTGGCTACAAATATTTTTATTTTATAGATGACGTCTTTACTAATATAGGGAGAAAAATACATCCGAACTTTACTAGAACTTTAAAATAGGTTAGTTATTTACAGTAAAAAGGAATGTCAGTAGTTAAAGAATTCTTCTGAAGTGGGAAATGGTGGCATTTTATGGCGCGAAATGAACGTTTGATGTTTTTAATGGAAACTAGAAGTTAAAGCATTCCTTTATGTGTAAAAGCCAGAAATAATATCTGCAGTGTGCTTGTCCCTCAGTCGCTATTTTATGCATCTGCCTGGATCTGGATGCAGCTGAGTATGACCACATATCGACTGCGTATCTGACCTCCACAATCCATTTACCCGGCTGGGCAACACGATAACTTTTTTTGTAAGATACAATTAAATACTATAGGCTAGACTGATACTTTTCTGGTCTTCTAAATATTCTTGACATTCCTAAAAAAAAATCAGGGTATCCGGGAAATCTTTAGGGTGAGTCTCTTGGAAAGTTGGTACACCGTTTTTGGGTGAAAATGTAGCAAATAAACGCATTATTTAACAATGATGATGGGTATTATAACAAGGATACCAAGATTTACAACTTCCGCAGTAAGAAGTCCAGTGGTTAGTCAGCTTCAAAACTGGTGCAATCAGAGCACTAATACTTTGATCTGCGAGAACGGAAGCTCTCTTCGTAAATGAGTCATTTCGACAGAATAGCGCAGAAATTGGGTTATCTGCGTATAAATATTGGCTCGTGAATGTTGTCGGCGTGTTTGTGGAGTGAGTTATGGTATTATGGCAATGTATGAGAGGAACAATTTGGAATGGTTTAGTCATTAATCATCGTTTTGCATGCTAGTGGCTATATAAAGGCTGGCAGACTAAAATAATCAAAAAAACTATTGTTAGGTAATAAAGATACAGAAATTGAAATATTTAACATTTTGTCGGCTCCTCGTTCTGTCGTTTCTTTAAATTCTTAAAAAATAAAGCGTAGTAGATAAGTATTTCATGTTTTCTTCTTAAATAATTTTAGGTGAGTTTGTAATTATATAAAGAAATTAGAAGTAGGTATGCGATAGGTACATAAAATATAGAGAACAACAAGCATTTTTTTTTACAATATATTGTAGGCACGAAAAATCCCTCCCTTGTAAAATTAATGAGCAACAATCTCTTGCTTGTTTCATGGCTATTATAATAAAGACAGGCGCTATAATTTCCTCTCAACTTTAGATAGTTTTCGGTTCGGTTAATTCGTGAGTTTGTAAATATTTACACTTTTGCAATACAATTGCAAATTAATTATTCAATATCAAAGAATACCTAAATTAATCAATTTAAACCTACTATTAGGTAATCAATTATCTCCAAAAAAACAATTGAAAAATTAAACATACCCATAACGGCCAAAACGAGCAGACGTATCATTTTTTCTATTATTTTTTTCACTCAGAGAGTTTTTTTTCTAATATAATGGTACTTGACGATGTTCCCGCCCGTCCAGAGGTTGACTGGCGTACCCTAGCACCTGTTTATTATAAAATTGCCCAATCAAACTGTCCGCTTGATTGGATATAAACTGCTTTTCGAGATGGTACGAGTACCAAGGACAGAGATGACGTTCCTAGGTGGGTTAGGAAGCGTTTATATGGGACATCTAACGGCTACATCTACTGATTGGACTGGATCTACTGAGTGGATTTGGTCTTACAAGATCAACTATCCAACTTTGCACGTACTTTCAAGGCGATGTTCAATTAGACCACAATAAAAACGATTAGCTATTTAATATGCAACTTAACGAGTTCTTTCAGGTACGTAGGTACTAGGTAGGTACTCAGTAGTCAATTGTATTGTCTTGACTTTATTGTTTTCCTGAGAGTAGGTACCATAATTTTGTTGTGCATCCTCTTCAAACTGAACAGCCCTTTCGTATTTTCCATCTATACTGGGGACGGTTTCCAGTGCAATCAGATACCGGTTGTCAATAGACTGCCAAAGACAAGCAAATGGTTTGAAAGAGACTGATAAGTACTTTCGTCAGTATTTTCTATATAGGTCTTCGCTTCATAGAAACACTGATGTGAACTCATCCTATTCCTTATCCGTATCTTATTTGGGTGTCGGTTATCTCAATTTATCGGCTAGGTTCATCCAGTTTGTATCTATACGACATTCAGAAAATGTGAGTAAATACAAACTCATCTTTTACATTATTTTCCTCCCTAAAACATTATAGTTGAAATACCTAGTGAAGACCTGTAAACTTAAGTCTATTATATTCACTTGGTAATGCAGAAACAACAAAAGTGTCTATTTTAGTTTCATTTTCTTTGATTTTCATTATTTCAAGTTTGGTTAAATTTTTAGGTAATTCATGCTTTCAATAGAGCCTGGCTTCAGTCGAAATATCAACAATCATCTAACTCTAGATAATTACCGAGTAATATCATTAGAAAAGGGTGCCAAGCACGATGTTTCGCTGAGATGAAAAATCTCTCTGGGCTTCGAAATTATTTAAAATCGAGGCCAGCTTTTCTCTCTCATTTTCCAGTAATTTCTTTCTAACTATCGGTAAGTTCTTAATTACTACAAGTTGCTCATCAATAGACGAATAATTAAACGACGAATCGACATGTACGATTTACGTTCTACATCAACGAATCCAGACCAAATCTGAAAATCTAGATTCTAGATCAAACGCGCTCTCAATTCGTTCTACATGCTCGTCAAACTTAACTTTGCAGCCGTCATCATCAATTTCATGCCTTATTCCCTTAGGTATAAGAGTGGTAATAGCTGCATGATAGTCAGGTGTGTCCTGATTGGCTATGCAAGTGACAATGTCAACTGTCCCAGGATGCAGGATATGGTATTGTGGTGCAGTTCTCAGAACTGGTCATTAGGCTCACGTTTGCGTTCTAGATTCTAGCTAGATATTTCCTGAGACCTTCATTTTATTGGCTTGGTGCAGGAATGGATACTCTTTGTTGGGATGTGAAATGTTTTTAGGGATTTCTGGTTTCAGGATTAAATTCTATACATAAGTTCAAAAATTTAATTATATTTTAAAAGCTGTTTGTAACCATGGTTAAAGCAGCTTTGCATTTAAAATTTTCGAAAAAAAGACAGAATTTGAGGAATTTACTCTCCCTGAAGATGAACTCAGTCTCGGGAAACAGTAAATCGTTTCCACTAAACTACACATTTTTTATTTTAAAAAATGATAAAAAATACTCGAAAAGAATAAATAAAACAAAGAAAGTATATCAACTATTATTTTTTATATTATTTAAAAATGGTTTCTTTTTTGTACACTTAAATTAATTAACATTTGCTTTAGATTATTTTTTTCACTGACAAACTGAGGTCAGGGTAGGTCAACATTTTTACAATCACAGTCCGACCAAATATTGATATAGAAATATATTCACGGCAAGCCCCGAGTATGGTTCTAGTTTTTCAAACATTTAATTTGAGACCACATGGAGAATCATCTATCTTTCAGTTTTGTGAATATTTCTTGGAATGCATAAAAATGAGCGATTTCACTGTACTGTTGATGTATACTGTTTGTATTTGTAGGTACAGACGTTGATAGCTATTATATCAATAATATCCATGCATTTACATTACTTTAAATAATTAATTACACTTGATTGCAAAAAAACTTTCGATATTCTTTTATCGAATTATCAATCAGTATGTAAAGTTGAGCATGATTTGAACAATAAGTATTATGTTAAAGTGAATGGTTTATTTATTACATTCTCTTAAAAAACTATGTATGTTTTAATACTTAAACTATTGTCACTTAAATTTTAATATATTGTTAAAAAATAATGCGTTAGTTTATTACAAAAATATCTCTGTCCATTTATTGTACTGAGGTTTAACTTAAAACTTTTATTAAATATTTATTTTAAAAGTAATAAACGTTAAAAAATAATATAATTCAATTTTTTTTTATCAGCTTGTCATATCACTGAATATTAATCAAAATTAATATCGCTGTATATCACAAGATAGAATGAGCTTTTTTATTTTTTAGATAATTTCTTATTTTTACTGGAATGGTACACGGAAAATCTGCTTCGCACTTAAACAAGTTTTTTTTCTAAAAAAAACATACATACAAAATTTCTTTGGTCTGAAATTAATAAACTTACAATGTAAATTCTTTATTCAAACACATTTATTATCACAAATATTATCATAATACTTTATATTTATTACAAAAAAAAGATCAAAAATTTATATCACTTCAAAAAATTCTTAAAATATATTTTTTAATTTTTAAATGCATATTTGTCATAATAACTGTGTCTTTGTTTAAAACTAACATGGCAACACGTAGAAATATCAATACAAAGCACACATATACACAACTCACACACACATCACTCACACACACTACATCACTCACACACACTATCAATATCACAGGACAATCTGATACGCAAAAAATTCAAAAAAATACAATTCATAAAAATATATTATCTTTTTACCAATTTCTAGTGAAGCTCCGCTTTTTTGTGAAACCGAGTTTAAAAATAGAGATTTTGTATTTAATTTCTTTTTCTATGCGCCAAAATAATAATTATTATTTTGGCAACTTTTTTGGACGGAGATTATGTAGGTACATCAAAACTAATGAATTTAAAAAAGCTTTATAACTAATTTTTCGTATTTTTTCAACATTTAAGGAGATTATAATCAATCAATTAATTTAAGCAGTAATTAAATAATTCATCCTGGCCCACACACGCGTCGCACAAATCACAATCATTAACATAATAAAACACGAACATACTAGACTAACATTAAAAAATCTTACAAAATATAGTCATTTTTTAATTCGCTAAAAAGACGAACTTCATAAAAATTCGTCAACGAATCTATTCGTCATTACCGTTTGACGAACGGTTGAACATCACGACCTTTCGAAGATCTACGTTCCATATTTGAGTATTGACACAAATTATTATAATATTCATATAGGGTTAAGTTTTAATTCGGCTTCGTCTCTTGGTTTTTCGAAGACGCATTCTTTTTTTATATAGTGGGGTTTTCTTGCCCAGCACGTTGCTATGGTAACGAGGGCCGCGAAGACGAGAGCGGCGCACGCACATATGGTTCCTCCCCAGTCGAAAATGGCGCGAACGAAGCGCAGTTCTGCGATGACACTTTCGTCCATTTTGACTTTCTGTTCTACCCAGAATATTGGAAACAGCATCCTGGGCACGTCTTGGTAGAGGCTGTGGACAAACAATAAGATAAATAAATTAATTAATTTAGGAAAGGCTGGTATTTTAATTGGCATTTTACAAAAACTTTAACCTGAGTATTAAAAAATAATATCAATATTAATAATTACGTTAATGGGTGCCTGTTACCTATGATCTAAAATAAAGTAGGTAGATACAAAAGCATGTCATTTTATAAGTAAAATTAATGGCTATAAATTATCAATTCTTCATTGATTTCGCACACTGTATCACTTTTATTAAGAATAAATTATGCAATGAGAAAAAAATCAACTCAGTTTTAAGTTGTATAAAATATATTAGCATTGAAATCCTAACTAATATTATAAATGTGAAAGTAACTCTGTCTGTCTGTCTGTCTGTCTTTCTGTCTGTCTGTCTGTCTTTTCTTCACGCCTATACTACTGAACCGATTTGTGTGAAATTTGGTACAGACATAGTTTGGAACTTGAGAAAGGACGTAGGATAGTTTTTATTACAAAAAAATATAAAAATAAAAATAAAATTTATTTCGGACATATAGCGCCATCTATTGGTCAAACCAAAAATCACTATTCCACGCGAACGAAGTCGCGGGCAAAAGCTAGTCTTATGAATAATTTACAATGCCTAGAAAGACTTGAAACAAAGGCAAAAAACTTAGCAAAAAATATTGTCATACCTACTTTACATCTAGACTTACCGTTAAAACTAGTTTTTTTATTTGTATGCGATTAATATAATCAAATAAGTATTTGTCTTAGCAGGGGTGATAAACCTTTCAACATATACTTATAATTTATCATATTTTATTGTAAGCTGCTGCTGATATTATCAATATTACAGGTTACTAAAATATGATTTATTTACCTAATGGTGAATTTTATTCATGCTTTTAATATTGTTTAGACAGCGATATGATTTTTATACCTATTCATTTAAAAAATAAAGAAATAAGGGCCCTAAAATATTGCTCCGAAATCATCTTGCCGGGATGTACAGTTTGTCGTGCCCTGTGAAACACTCTCATAGGTGTCTGCTATGACATTTCTTTAAATAGCAGCCCTCACATTACGTTCTTGTGTTTTAAAAAATGTTCACCACCCCTGGCTTAGACCTTAATTAATGTACCTATTTAAGATACATCTTGCATAATAAACTAATTTTTTATTGAATCTGGTTTAGGCATGACTAGAATTTTAGACATGTTTTCATTGTTATTTAGAATGTGTAATGTGTAGGTGGTAAAAATTTGCATATGGACAACGCCTTTATTTTCAATCTAAGTGTCAATTGATTTAAATTTAAATAAAATAACTTACGTTACGTGCTCGCTGGGTTCCATGTAGATGTTGAGCTGGAACCTCGCAGCCACATCTAGTGGGACGCCCAGTTTCTGAAAACACAAACATGGTATTTATATAAGTAACTCATATAAAGTAATAAAAGATAAGTTCAACATCCGGCTCTAGTTTTCGTATACCTTAAAGCACAACAAACTTTAACTGTTTATTTGAATAGCACCTATGGCAGTCTCAAGTTGAAAAAGACGTTAATCAAAGAACAGTAAAACATAATTACAAAAAAATAATTCATGAATAAATTCAACCAATAAGGTTTTACTCGTCTCAGGCTTTACCAATAAGCTTTGTGATACCACAGAAAAAGACTTTAAATTCACGTTTTCTTCTCAGCAAAAACACATAAAGGAAAGTAGTGAGAGGCTTTGGATATGTAATTCTTGACTTTCAAAAGGTGCCGTTTTCGAGCCCAAGGACAAATGCTTTTGTGTTTCAAAAAACAACCCCGTTCTAAACATTGACCAGAGACAAGAATTCAGATACAAGTAATTGAAGAGAAACTATACACTTATATATATATTGATCCTGGCCGATTTCGGCCACAGCGACTTGGATCTGCGCTTAATTTTGAGAGCTTCGCTGGTGTGCTCTCCAGTGACTGACAAAGCCAATTTTTGCAGTGAATGTCCGTCCACATTCACTGCAAGTCAGCACTCCTCCGCTATAGGTGTATTGTATGGCCGCGGGTGGTCGGGCCTTCAGCTCATCTCGCCTAGCGTCGAGCTGTTCTCTCCGCCGGCTCTCAAACTCGCACACCTTGTCCTTAATAGTCCGCCTCCATTTGGTCCTATCTGCCGCCATAGCCTCCCAGTGTGACGGATCTAAGTCACATCTCTTCATGTGGCGTTTCAGCACATCTTTGTACCGCAGACGTTGACCACCCTGCTTACGCTTGCCAGTCTCCAGCTCTGAGTAGAAGACGCGCTTTGCTACTCGGGCATCTGACATCCGGGAGACATGACCAGCCCAGCGCAGCTGTCGACGCATTAGATAGGCCTCAATACCGCTGACATTAGCGCGTCTAAGTACTTCCGTGTTACGAACACGGTCCGACCACTGGATGCACATAATGTCACGTAGGCATTTTAGATGGAATCTATCTAATGTCCGAATATGCTCGCGGTATAGACACCAAGTCTCAGAGGCATATAGGAGATTTGGCAGAACTATTGCCATGTACACAGCTACTTTTGTAGAGAGCTTTATGTCATGTGAGCGGAACACCTTGGCACGAAGTCTACCAAAAGCTGCAGCAGCTGCTCCTATTCGGCTGTTGACTTCGTTATCAAGGAGACACCTGGATGTTATGGTGCTGCCAAGATATTTGAATTGGTTTACTTGCTTAAGCGAGACATCTCCGAGTCTAATGTCAACTGGGGCACTGTTCACAGTATCAAGTGCCATGACTTCGGTTTTCTTGACATTTATCTTCAGGCCAAATCTGCTGCATGCCTGCAGTAGTCTCGACATAAGCCTCTGCAGCCCATCTGGGGATTCCGCCACAAAACATAAGTCATCTGCATACATCATCTCAGTGACAGTCGCGCGAGACACTCTTGTGCGAGCCTTGAGTCTATTTAGGTTGAAGACACCACCGCCATCGGTACGAAAACAAATACGGATACCTTCGGACAGAGTCTGCAAGGCTTCCCGAACGACAACTGCAAAGTACAGGGCAAAGAGAGTTGGAGCGAGCACGCAGCCCTGTTTCACACCGCAGCTCACTTTAAAGAACTCCGAGTCCTCGCCCTGCACACTGACACAACAGCGCATGTCATCATGCAGAAGTCGTATCATTCTTATAAACTTGTCCGTGCATCCAAGTTTCGCTAGTACCACCCATAAGGCTTTGCGCGGCACCGAGTCGAAAGCTTTCTCCAAGTCAACAAAGCAAAGAAACAATGGTTGACTCTGCTCACGACTCTTCTCTAGAAGTTGACGGATAGAGAAGATGGCCTCACACGTACCTCGATTCGGCCGGAAGCCAAATTGGGTTTCAGGCAGTATGTCTTCAGACAAGGGCATCAAGCGGTTCAGTAAAATTCGTGCAAAGGTTTTGCCTGGAGAGGTCAGGAGAGAGATACCTCTATAGGAGTTGCAGTCAGATTTGTCGCCTTTGCTCTTGTACAAGGAGCACACCCGAGAGACTCGAAACTCATCAGGTACTCGCTCCTCGTTCCACATCTTTGCAAAGAGTTTCCAAATGGTCTCATGCAACTCCGCACCCCCATATTTCAGCAACTCTCCAGGAACATTATCAATGCCGACCGCTTTTTTGTTCTGTTGTTGTTGAACGGCAACGATGACCTCACGCAGGGTCAGTGGATCATCTAGCTGCTTGACAGTGGGCAGTGATGCCATCGAGCAGATAAACGACATGTCCACAGCTCTATCGACATTGAGCAAGTCGTTGAAATGCTCTGCCCATCTCTTAAGTACGTCCTGCTTGTTGGTCATTAGCTGTGTGCCGTCATGAGATCTTAAGGGTACTCTTGTACGACTGGTTTTACCGACCAGTTTGCGAACCTCATCATAAAACGCACCTAGCTGTTTCGTGTCAGAGAGCCACTGCATACGTTCGGCCTTTTGACGCCACCACTTGTCTTTTATTTCCCGTACATATCTCCGCAACTCGGCTCCACTTTGCTTAACACGCTCCGCTTGTTGATCGTCCCTAAATTGACGTAGTATGGAGCGGTGATTCTGGATAGCTTTTGTTAGTATTTTATCATTTTCATCAAACCAGTCTTCGTGTCTACCAGGTTTGACACCCAGTGTCTGCGAAGCACTAGCGATTAATCCGGTCGAGAGGGTATGCCAGTTAGCTACAGAATCACCACGCTCAACGTCTATTAGCTGGATCGCATCACTAATTGCCTGTATATAGTTGTCGCGCACCTCCAAACTTTGAAATTTTTCCAAATCTAGGCACTTAGGCTTCACTCCATGAGATCTGCGAGGAGGATATAAACGAAGCTTCATCTTGGTGACAACAAGACGGTGGTCCGTGGAGCACATTGCATTAGCATCACGCATAACACGTGTAATCTGTACTTGGGAAATGTCTCTTTGCCGAACGATTATGAAATCAATCAGGTGCCAATGCTTTGATCTCGGATGCATCCAGGTAGTTTTATATTTAGCCGGGAGTCTGAACATGGTGTTGGTGATGGCCAGTTCGAATTCGGCACAGAGAGATAGCAGGAGTTGTCCATTACTATTCATGTTACCGACACCATGTCTTCCCAAGACCTTTGGCCAAGCTTCAAAGTCACGTCCGACTCGCGAATTGAAGTCACCCATCAGAAGTATCTGTTCCCTTTGGGGAATTTTTGATAGGGTTTGCGTAACTTCTTCGTAAAACTTGGCCTTGGTTTCATCATCCTTGTCGAGCGTTGGTGCATAAACACTGATGATATTAAGGTGATTGCCATTATCGAGGTGTAGGCGCAGCGTGGTGACGCGGTCCGAGATGTGGATAGGATACTCCTCTAATTTAGCTGCTATATGGTTGCTGATCGCGAATCCAACCCCGGATCTTCTAGGCTCTGAGGATGGAGTACCTTTCCAAAAGAAAGTATATCCGCCCAAGCGCTCCAATCTCTCCCCCTCGTCTGCCAAGTGAGTCTCACTAAGAGCAGCGATGTGCACACCGTAGCGTCGGAGTTCTCTCGATACGAGAGCGGTTTTACGAGGAGGACACAGGCTACTTTCGCGATCAAGGAGGGTTCGCACATTCCACGCTGCAAAGGTCATATTATTAATTTTAACGGGTTTCCGTCTGAGATTATTATGTATCTTTCGACCACGAGTTATTGATGCAGAGACAGCCGTGGTTACTCTCTCTTTTTATACAGGGTTAAGCCTTTTTTAGGACACCTTTTCTAGTCCCCTCCCCGGATTGGGGGAAGCAGGGCCTCTCTAAATAGAGCTGCTTCGTCACCCAGGGAGCTGCCGAATTGCACTGTTAACCCAATGCAGTGCAAAGCGACCATCTACCCTAGGTCGCCTGCGTGTAGACATCAGACAAAGCCAAGTTGGCATCACAACCGGACCTCTCTACCTCTGCCCATCGCCGCAGGGCTAAATCGGAGTCCATTTGGCAGACCAAGTCAATTGCGCAGGAGATATTAAAGTGCACGAAACGTAGCAACGACAGTGTGTGCGCATACACAGGTGCACTCTTATCTCTACCTCCCTGTATCCAATGGAACGGTAAACCGCCACAATTGGAGAAAGGTAGAGACGTCCCTAGGCGTTAGCATGGCCTCTAACGCGAACCATGAGCCATGAGACGGGCTGTGCCTGGCCGGGATCGCCAGTGGATCTTAGCAGGAGGCATCTGCTTGGAATTTGAGATTGAGGGAGAGGAGGGTAGGATACTGCTGCCACGGAACGGAGAGGAGTGTGACAACAGAAGCTCGAGTAGTCGGGGTCGGGGCGGTAACCGCCGCGCTACTGACGGCGCTCGCCGCCGTGCTCGACACTGTGCACGACACTGTGGCGCCCTCCAGCGGACACGCCAGGTACTGTGGAGAGCCTGCTCTCGCACACGTCCAGCACCGGCGGTGACCGCCGCGCTACTGACACTGATACACTTACAGGTTCAACAGCAAAATAAAACGAATGTGCATCAGGGTCGGGCTGCATCCCCGTCACAAACTCCCGCAGCTGAGCATCACCGTGCAGGAAGTGAGGCAGCGAGAGGAAGGCGGGAGAACCGAACCGACACGCCGACACGTTCATCACGCCACTCCACGCGCATTCGCCGTTGCAGAAGCATGTGTTTGAGGGGGAGGTTGTCGCTGTAAAAGATAAAATATTTTAGTTAGTTGAGGAAGAAAATTCGCGTCAGAAGAAATGAAAGTTCTTAAAAATCTTTTCACAGCAATCGCTTCATAAAAAGTCAGTTGACAACGTGTAGCTAGATAGTTTTTTACCTGATGTACAAACATTCTTGACGTTTTATAGATAGGATAAATAAATAAATAAGTAAAATCAAGAAAAAGATGTGAAAGAAGAAGAATTAAACTATAAAGAAGATATAGACTCTAAAGAAAGAAATCTTGAAAATAAAGATCTTTTATCTAACATACTTCTTAACTAATTATCTTTCATGTATACTAACACTACATGAACCGAAAACAAGTCTGAAATAAATATATTGAATCCAATTATCTTCCAAGCCAAAATAGGGGGCAAAGAATCAAAAAGAATATCCCAATAAACAAGAAAAACTCACAATTATCAAAGCTCCTCTCAGTAAGAGCATACTTGTTGAACAGCAGACCGCTCTGGTCTCCGCTGTCTACGTACTCCATGTTCACCGTGCGACACAGGTCTGGTACGAACATCGGCAGTATAGACTCCTCGGTCAGGTTGCGGGCCATGAACTCTCCTGCACTGCCAGATAGCTGGAGATTTGAAGATATGATATGAAAACTGACTGATGTGATGGGGTTAACAATATTTTTCGTATTATAATATTTGGTGTACCTGCACACTGCAAACTTTTAGTTGGCCTATAGTTTGTTTGGGTTCATAAATCAGTTCATAAATGGATTCATACAAAAATGAATGGTAGTAAGGATATATCTAACAATATTTACCCGGTATCAGACGGACAGAAAATTTTTATTGCAATAAAGATATTCTTTAACAAAAATGACAACCATCGGGCCTAACTCCTAAAGTTCACACTCTTGGAGAAGGTACTTTGTTGATAGTTATATACATAGAATCACTACATAGTAAGAGATAATACAATATATTTTAAAAGGTAATTTTTTACTAAGGGTTGGTACTTGGTCCTTGCATAATCTATCAAGCAGTCTTGACTTCGTCTAATTACCTTGGAGCATTCTCCTTCATAGTACGGGAGATGGTCTTCATAGTTCCACCTCAGGATCTGTCCAGGTAATGTGCCGCTTAACTGTCCGGTAGACACCTCCATGTAGCCGTCAGTGTCCAAGGAGTTGTTCCTCTGCAATATCAGAAACGCGCCGTTTAAGTTAGTTTTTAGGTATGAATAGATGCATATAGATATGAAGTTTTGGTAGATGGATCCAAGCTGCTTGGCTTATTTTAATAGGTATATAAGATTTCATAATAAATCATTATCAAAATGTAGTTCATAGATTCTTAAGCAGTAATTTTGCAGGCAGTATAGGTACTAAATATGTACTTTTGATTTCAAAACCAAGGCGAATAAAATACCCATAAATGTTTGTGAAAAAAATTTGTTTCTAACATACCTCATAAAACCATCCAAATTTATCAACTGGTGGAGCCCCTCCCGTGGTGCTGGAAGGTAGACTCTTCGCTAAATCCAGCAATGGGTCTTCATAACCATCAAACAGCAGTTCCTTAGCCAGCTTAGAGACTGCTATGTTCTGGTTGAACATGGCTAAACCCATGGATAAGCCTTTCTGCTGAAGGAAGCCCCAGAACCTTGACCGGTAGACCGCTGACTGGAATTTGAAAGGAAGAAGTCATTTTTACATTCAAAAAGCCCTAAAATAAAAGATGTTTAGTTGAGACTTTCATAATTTCTCGCATAAATGCAGATGGCAAAATATCAGAAGAATCTTTTTTAACATTAGTGTATTTACTATCCATATTTTTCTATGTTGTAATCGGCCGAGATAAAATAAGCACGAGTAGTAGATAAGAGAGTATAAAGAAGCAGTAGATAAGGGAGTAGGTACATGCGGGAAGTATATTTAAGCAGTATATTGGGGGAGTATTTAGGGCGAGATTATAGGGGAATACATATCGGATTGAAATCAATCAATGGGCAAACGCCCACAATCTTGTTAAGGGCTGTATCCGCCCCTAACTTTGAGCAACCCATCTTTAAAGACCTTACAATGATACTCACAGCGGCAATAGCATTAAGTGTAGTAATATTATCCTGGAGAGTTCCATTAGATGAGGACTCGTCGAAGAACCAGCTCCTCTGGGTCCTGTATGCCACTGTCCCATTGTTGTCAAACCAGGTTACATTCACGTGTTGGCGCTTTTCTATAAAGCGGTATGGTCCTGAGAAAAAATATTCATAAAATATATATATTTAATAAAAAGTGCAGAATTTTAAGTTTGGACAGTGTGCACTATAAAACTAAGATCATCAGAATCATCTTCTGAAAAATGTTTTTTTTTGCTCGCATTTACATGTACATTTTCGCACACTTAAAGGCCTAAATACTACCTAACAATAAACTAACAATAATACTGTATAAATTTCAATTAAATAATTAAAAAACTTAGTAATAAAATATAGTAAATCTCAGTTGACAACATTAGACGCCGACTCATCGCCAAAAAAAAAATCTTGCTGAGAAAATATGGTGCAATATTGTTATCAACAACATCCAATGTTTCGCTGTCAACAATACAAAAATATCAAAAAAAAAGACAATTTTAATAAAGTTATCTATTAATTATAACCGTAACGGTCCATAAAAATGTCGTTTGTGCATATAATTATTATTAATTATTCAATATTTATGAACCTGACATTATTTTATTAATTTCTGTCCATCTTTTGTTTCACTATTTCTATGTTAAGTTTTTTAAATTACATAGATTATACGTTTAAATATACATCGATGACTTAATTTGACATCCTGCTTGAGATAGTCAAAAATATACTTGTATATAAAATATGCATTATATTGTCTACACGTGTAAAGATATGTTAACTTTATCTTAATTATTTTGATTAACACTAAATGCTAACTCGGTTAAGTATTACTTCCTGACTTAGTTATAGGTATTATACATGCGGAAATCTGCATGTCAAGTTGTTATTATTGGTTTAAATTAACCTCCCCGTTGATCTTAGATTCAAGTTCACCGAGTTTATAAACGTCAGTTTCATTAAAACAATTGTTTAGTATGAATGTTTGTCGGGCCGAAATAAATAACCTTAAAGTTATAAATATATAGATACGTCTAGTGAATAGGTACATATTGATACCTATTAGATTATAATAAAATTCTGCCAAAACATAGTTTACAACGTTTAAAACAAAACACCCACTTTTACTTTTTATATGGGCGCCCGAAAAAACTTCGTGAGTAGGTACCTAGTTTATCTCAAAAACTGCATAATTTATTCAGTAGGCTACCAATAATGTATTCTGGCAGTACTTAAACAAATGCAAATTACTAATTAATTAATTTATGTGACAATTTTAAACTCGCATAATGTATTTTAATTATGAACCCATATTTTGTGACGGGCAGTGTAAACCAACTGCCCGTCACAAAATATGTCTGTATATAGGTACCTACTAATATTTTTTTTTTTGACTGCCTCGTTGGTCTAGTGGTCGCAAGCGCGGCTACTCGAGGTCTCGGGTTCGATTCCCGGGTCGGCCCGAAATCGCTTTGTGGGTTTTCTTAAACTTTCACAAAGCAGCCCGTAGTCTGGAAGTTGGTGATAGACTCACCCGTGCATCGGAGAGCACGTAAATGTCGGTCCTGCGCCTGATCTCTTTCCGGTCGGGTCGGATTGCCGTCCCATCGGGTTGTGAGAAAGTGAAGGAATAGGGAGTGCACCTGTGTCTGCGCAAATGCTCGTGCATTATAATATGTCCTGAGCAGCTGGCTGATCTCCTTAAATGAGAACAGCCGCCGTAGCCGAAATCGGCCGTGGAAGCCATTATATTTTAAAGAGGAAACATTTTTTTGTTTGTTTGTTCTAAAGAGTCCAAAACTAGTGAAAATATTTTTAAAAATCCTTCACTGTTGCAAAGCTACATTCATACAATGAACTACTCCCACGGGACGCGGGTGAAATCGCGGGAAAACGGCTAGTACATTATAATTATGGACCCAAATTGTTTATCGTTTGTTTCTCGAAACAGAAGGTCATAAGTACTATTACACGTGTTTCTAAATAAAAAGAATACAGGAACGATTCATAGACTTACTAATGAAGTACTTTATCATTTGCATTGAAAAATAGTTTGTTTATCGACTTGCGGTTAAATAGCTGCCGCAATGATCGAGGTCAAGCGGCTATCGCTGCGGTTACCACGTGGATGGGTGACCGTACTCTTGCAATTCTATATCTTGTGCACACTTGTGTGTACCTAAATACAAGTGCATTGTATTTACAATTTTGGGCATAAGTAGGATATTATGGTCATTAGAAATCAAATACCAAGGGATAACCTAGTAGTTTTTACCTGATTCAGTACTGGGTTATGAAAGTCAGATACGAAGCATGCAAATCTGGAAGCCGACTTTAACATAATGCCTGCCAGACCAATTGTCGACCACGGGGCGGCAGCTCTCTTTAGGCGCACTCACATAGCCCGCTGGGACGGCAATCCGACACGATCGGAGAGAGATCAGGCGCAGGATCGATATTTACGTGGTCTCCGATGCACGGGTGTATCAATCACCTTCTATTAACTTCTAGGCTCTGTCTACAATGATGACTCGTACTATCTACAAAATCAATAAAAATTGAACCTTACCCAATTGCACTAAGTCAGGTTTCTCCCCCGGGAACCGGTCAGCATTGGTCCAGTTGAAGAAGTAGACGTCGAAGAACAGCGGCACTGTTGGAGCCACCCAGTTGCGGAACGACCGAGATGTCGGAGTCAGCGCTAGTTGCTGGAACAAACAAACAGTTATTATTTATTTAACAACATATTTTTTAACTTTTCAAATATCAATAACTTACAAAGAAATATAAATTTCATTTAATTTCAAAAGAAATGTTTAAAAATACAAAAAAAAAACAAGATTTTCGGAGAAATCGGGGGAAATATGGTTCTAATGCCTAGCTTACTCGCGAGTTTTCACCCGCGCCCCGAGGGAACTTCTTCACACGAAATTGATAAAAAGTAGCCCGTTTGTATTCTAATATATAAATCATGTTATTTCTACGTTTCATCAAAGTCCAACCACCAGTTCTTGTGAGAAAGAAGAACAAACATCCGTACATAAAACATACAAGCTTTTGCGATTATATAATATTAGTAGGATATTTGTTCGTTTTAGAAACAATTTAAGTAAATTGTAATATACAATTAAAGCTGTGATCAAACTAAGTACCAGGTACAGACAGGCAAACAAATTTTATGCTCCTAGATAAACTTCTTCAATTAAAGAAATCACTTAATAATCCTACTTACATTATATATGGGTAAAAAATAAATACAAAAACTTCTCAAAGAACATGCATTAGGTATTTGCTTATAACCGACTTCCCAAAACACTAAAAAGCAAAAAAAAACTAATTTTAGGTGCATCGGCCTAGAAGTCGGTGTCTAATGGATGTCCCTGAGTTAATTTTGCCACCGACTTCTAGGCCGATGCACCTAAAATTAGTTTTTTTTTTGCTTTTTAGTGTTTTGGGAAGTCGGTTATATTTTTTTGTAAAAAAGTTTTTTATTTTCAGCTTTTCAGTGAAACGAATAAGGTCACTATCCATATAACTGGAAAGTTCTCATTGATACGAAGAATATAAGCCCAAACACGAGGTAGTTTTCATCTTCAGTTGTCGAGCTCCCTCGACCTTCTCTGGTCTCCATCATCAGGTCAGCTCCAAACCTTCACTGTTGCAAAGGTCTCGTCAATACGAATAATATAAGCCCAAACACGAGGTAGTTTACAGACTCAGTTGTCGAGTTTCCTCGACCTTCTTTGGTCTCAATCATCAGGTCAGCTCTAAACCTTCACTGTTGAATAGTGCTATCAGACATACATATGAGTGTCAAGGTTCAACCCTATGTATGCTTACAATTTTCGAAAGTTGCCCTCAATTTCTCAGGGTTTCCATCATCAGATCCCTGACCTGATGACTATGGGACCAACTGGCAGCTATTCCGCGTCGAACAAAAAAAGAATCACGTAAATCGGTCTATAAACCTCGGCGTAATCGATGTACATACATAGAAAAAAAAAACAAAAAAAAAAACATACCGGCCGAATTGAGAACCTCCTCCTTTTTGGGAAGTCGGTTAAAAATGCATATCATCGATACTAAGACTAATTAAGATCCATGTTATACAAAATCAATAAAATGTTTTATGATACCAAAAGAATGAAAAGTAATTAAAAATTAATTAAAATAAAAATCTTCATAAAAGCTTCTTTATTAAACAACTATTATTATGTGTTTTATTTATCATAAATAGCTTTATTATTTATTTTTATTTTTAAACAAATCTTATCTACTGCTTGATTTTAAAGCTCAAAAACTAAAGATTAATAGACATCTTTAATAGATTAACATAAAGTGCTACAGACGGCCAGTTTCTTCATCAAAAGTTAAAGTTAAAGTAATGTCTAAAGTAAAAGTAACTGTCAAATTCGTTTTTTCAAGGCTAAACTGACAGCAAAATTCGTAGAAAAATTGAATTTAACCGTTACTTTTACTTTAGATATTACTTTAGCCATAACTTTAACTTTAGCTTTTGATGAAGAAACTGGCCGTTAATCATCTTATCTCGTTCATATAATTAATCTCTAATTCTCTACCTACAAAGAATAAGAGTCGTGGTGGCCTAGTGCGTAAAGAGCCAACCTCCCGAGTATGAGGATGTGGGTTCGATTCCAGGTCAGGTAAGTACCAAAGCAACTTTTCTAAGTTTGTATGTACTTTTTAAGTATATCTTGGACACCAATGACTGTGTCTCGGAATGCACGTTAAACTGTAGGTCCCGGTTGTCATTGAACATCCTTGGCTGTCGTTACGGGTAGTCAGAAGCCAGTAAGTCTGACGCCAGTCTAACCAAGGGGTATCGGGTTGCCCGGGTAACTGGGTTGAGGAGTTCTGATAGGCAGTCGCTTCTTGTAAAGCACTGGTACTCAGCTGAATCCGGTTAGACTGGAGGCCGACCCCAACATAGTTGGGAAAAGGCTCGGAGTATGATGATATATCTCTACCTACAATCTAGAGCGCAAGTTAAAAGTTTAATCTATGCAATGTAATCACAATAAATAAACCAAATTAATTAGTGATTCACAAAAACAAAGAATTAAGAATTCAGTTATCGTAAAATTAACATTAGGAAGTAAGATAAAATCTAGACTGGACTAACTAATTTTTTTACTAAAATATTTGTCGTTCAGGGTTTATGTTCTAGTTAGAAGGCTATTTTATTATTAATAAACAATAATAATTATATTTATCTTATTCAAGAATTAAATAACAAGATGAATTCTTGTTAATTTCGAAATGTTAACAGAATCTGATCAAAAGATTAAGTATATAAAATGTGTTATCTTTTCCTATCTTGTACCATTATGCTGTACATTATAATAAAATAGATACGACATTAATGATTTTCATAAATTTATGTAATATGAGAAAATCTTACAAGAATATCCTTGTTTTACATTCATTAATGAATTCAATAGAATTTCTAATGTAGGTATGTGTAACACTTTTTGGGAAACTGCTGAATTGTTGCGAAGAAAAGTTGCAGAAGTTTTTACATCCCGATGAAGGTATATCAAAATCCCTTACAATATAATTTATACTGGTATGTACACAGTAATATACATTATTTTTGTGCGATCTCTGGATTTACTGAACCAATTTTGAAAATTCTTTATTTCTTTTTATAGGTAATTAGAAAGCCACATTACCGTGGCAGGCATTAGCATTAGGGGCATGGGACATGACCAGCTGTAAAGTTGAAAAAGAGATTGGTCAAATCGCCCATTTGAAGACTGAAATTGGTTCGGTTATCATGATGCAGCCCACCCTTTATAACCATACTTACTTTAATTTGGTACGGAAAGTACCCACGGGACTTGTGTGAATCGGTCCTTATATGCAAAAATACCAACAGACTATACAACGCATTTGACATACAATATTAGCCATGTCCCTAATTAAAAAGCTAATCCATAGATTGCCATTCAAGGCGAGTGAACATATTGAACATATTGATTCGTTCCTTACGACTTTGTCGGTCATTCGATATCGTTCAATTGACCGGTCAAACGCTTAGATTAATTTGAGATATCAATTGTTTTCAATCGGCATTATAACTAGGATTTGACGTCAGGGACTGCTGTTTAATATGCTCTTAATAAATGGTAATAGTCGGTATTGTTTCGTAGGTAAAAAAAATTGGCAGATCTAATCTTACAAATATTTGAAAGAATGTATGTTTTTCTACCTACCCTTTCTCGCAAAAATTACAGTATGAATTTTAATAAAATCTGGTCATAATCAAGCTTATCCATGTGTGGGAAGTAGTAGGTATTCTCGACTCGTGAGTGCATCCGCATGCCAACTTCCTCAGAGCGCTAATCATTTTAGTGTTGGTTAACTCGCATCCATCTATCATAGTTATGAGAAATCAAAAGTAACAGAAAACAAGTAAGAAGAAAGTTAACTTTTTGACTTTCAATCATTACGGTTAAGTATCAATCTTAGTTAATTAGTTGACAGTTGACCTACGAACAACGAACATGAAAGGATGAGTGTTGGTACCTACGTCCGCTAACAATAATTGACCGCAAAAAAAAGTCAACCTACGTCGTTCTAGAAGTCGGCGACTTAAGGTTTCTGGTTTCTTTTACCTAAATTAAAAGTTATTATTTCCAATATCTTGCTTTTTTGACACTTTTTTTGTAAAGACGACTTTTCTTAAGTTTTTCTTACAATATTGTTACGAAGAAGTTAACACGACTTTTCACTCCCAAAAATATAAGAAAATCCTCCCATTAACTGCGACTGTCCCTAATAATCCCGTTGCTAGGCAACCGTTTGTATCTCATTGGACTTCAAACGCAGATAGGATAGAGTGACAAAGCTATCGTTTCAATAGAAACTGACAATAACAAGCGTTGTGTAAGAGTAGTTACGTGGATCTACTCCATATAAGAGCTGCTATCTAACTACATATTTTATGTAACTTTCTTTGTTGTCGACTTTGGTATTATGAGAATTGACTTTAGTCTTTTATTGGTGTTTACGTAATTAATCAGGTAGGAACTTACATGTTTTTTGCCCATCGTCCTAATGTGCTTTAAGGGCTGTTATTTAACTAACATACATACCAATTATAATTAGATTTGATGTTTTAAAATCTGAGCTTTATGTGAATTTAAAAATATACGACTACATCACTTTATTTGATGAAAACCCTTTTGACTCGACTGTTTGTCTTTCTCGACAAGAATAAGCTCTAAAACTACTGCATAGATTGTCATACGGTTATCATCAATAGACAGAGAGATTTATGAAAGATTAGACGAACCACTTCAGCTGGTCACAGATCACAGTATTCGCAAAAAGTTCCTAATAAAAATATTTCTCTTACGTTTTGCGACATATGTATGTAACTTCGGGGCTTTTGTTGCTACCTACCAAAATGCAAATAGTTGCACAACGATACAAAACAACTTACCACCTTAACTGAATAGAAATAATTACCATTAACGAGTTCAATGAGTATTCGGCCCGACATTGACACCGAGACTACAGTGCGCCCAGATTACTACATACGGCTTCTCTAAGACGCAGGAGTTCAATCTAATCTCATTAACAGTTATTTGGACCACGTTAGTTATTGTATTTCAGTAGGTACTAGGTGGTTCCCGCGGTTTCACTCGCGTCCCGAAAAGTTACAAACCAAAAAAAACAAACAGTGTTTTCTCTATGTTATGCTGATGATGATGTTCTCCTAGCCGATTTATCGATTCTCTTGTAAGGAGATCAGCCAACTGCGCAGGTCATATTATAGTGCACAAGCATTTGCGCAGACACAGGTGCCCTCTCTATTCCTTCACTCTCCTAGCCCGATGAGACGGCAATCCGACACGACCGGAGAGAGATCAGGCGCAGAACCGACATTTACGTCCTCTCCTCTGCTCCTTATTATAGAAAACTAGCCGTTTTTACTCGCGTCCCGTGGAAACTACGGCTTCTACCCGGAAAAAATATAGACCACGAGTATGTTACTCAGCAAGAGTGATGCTTTCCGATAGTAAAAGAATTTTTCAAGGCGATTCAGTAGTTTTGAAGTACAAACAGACAAAAAAATCCTCTTTGTTATAATAGTACCTATAGTATAGATTAGTTAGCGTTTTCAATGTCACACGTGATTACACTAGTAGTGAAGGATTTGAGGGCACTTAATGAGGATTATGTAGAATTGGAATACAATGTGGTTTCAAGATGAAACGTGGAGCTTGAAGATAATTATAAGTAGGGGCTTAATAGAGAAGATAATGGATGATACTTAACGGTACTTTAGACATATAATAGAGTAGCCATAAAATCTCTTATTGGAATATCTTTGTTTCGGACATTTGCCAATTGGCTAGCTACTTGAGCAACGACAGACTTTTCCGTAGTCATTATTTTTATTATCAATGAATGGATTATTTTGAAGGTTATTGAGGCAAACAAGCAGATAAATCAGTAGCAGATCAATGACGCAGATACCCAAGGCAATACTGAAGGAGTCGCAAATGCATTGCTGGTCATTGTTCTATGGGGAGGCTTCAACAAACTTCAACCTACCCGAATCTGTCAAAGTTTACTAATCGATCGTTACTATTAGCTTAATCTATTGTGATAAAGTCAAAAAATATTGAAGAAAGACCGAGAGGTAGATTGATGGGCTATCGTCTTTACAGATTGAGGAAGGTTGAAGAGCTGTATGTCAAAGTCAAAGTCAAATCATTTATTTCATTTAGGCCTTTACAAGCACTTATGAACGTCAAAATTATAACTAAGTTTGATTCTAGTTGAACTACGTATACGTACATGTACTTTTAAATTATATGGATACTTACAGTAGCTAACGCCGAATCAAAGATATTTGTCCAAGCGAGGGCCGCGGAGAGCGCGACTAGCGCCAACAGCGCACCGCTCCCTGCTCCCACCCACAGCCAGCGCGGCGTGCGCCCACGCATCTTGTGAGGCACTGGCGATACGCTGGAACAAGGGGGAAAGATATGTTATTGGGATATATTGGAGAAGACATTGTTTGGACCAAATAAACAAGAGTTTTTTTTTTCATCCAGTTCTTTAAATGCATAAAATTATCTCTGACAATCATCATTTCATTTTAAGGCATTATTGTCTATCGTTTTGACTTAAACGCGTATTTTTTTGGACTACAAAATTATACAACTTTCTCCGCTTTTGCAAATAAATGCTATTTTCTATACGATAGAGGTAAACGACGCAAGGTCAATTTCTTGATTCTAAAGAAAATGGGGACATCTCAAGGAAAGACTAAGTATAGTTATCGGCACGGATATTGAGCTCTCGGCGGAAGAGTGGAGATCGCTTTGCGCACTGTACAAGTGTACACATAAGGCAATAAACCAATAAATCGCTTCTGCGCAGGTGAAGGTCAGGGCTCAATATCCCTGCCGATGATTATACCTAAAGGTATCACAGTAGCAAAGATTAGGTGATAATAATATCCATGCCCTTGTGCCCTATTCTGAGGTAAAAATAAAGAAAAAAGGTCTAAAAATAAATATTTAACGAGTTTGTTTGCTTGTTAACCTTTTCAATGAAGCTATGATAATATTTTATAGCTGTAATAAACATACAAAGTAATCTAATTACTATTCACTGGGATATCGGGGACATAAACTGTCATTTATTTATGGCAAATATAGAGGTATAATGTAATGAAGCATTGATTTCACAGTAAATCCTGTAACCGAAAAAAATAAGTGGAAACGAATTCGGCAAAAAATAAGAAATTCGCATGTTGCATCTACAGAGTATTCTTCATCAATGGTTCCAAAATAAAAAAAATCTAACTCAGATTCACGAAGTAGGTACCTAGCCCAAGTAACTACGGGTGCCTATCTATACTAATATTATAAAGCTGAAGAGTTTGTTTGTTTGTTTGTTTGAACGCGCTAATCTCAGGAACTACTGGTCCGATTTAAAAATTTCTTTCAGTGTTAGATAGCCCATTTATCGAGGAAGGCTATCGGCTACTTTTTATCCCGGTACAGGAAGTAGTTCCCACGGGATGCGGGTGAAACCGCTACTAAAAGCTAGTTAAAAATAAATACACAGTGATGTAACAATTATTACAATACCTTTATTATAACCTAAAGGTTTTCAATAAGTCATAGTTTCTTAGGTATTAGAAAATACTGGGACATTACATTGTTACATACCTATTCAAGAACAAAAGAACTTCCAAGCGCCACATTGTTCAAACAAAACACAACACTTCAATTTATAGATATAATAATATTTTTATCACACACACAATACTGTCCAAATTAGCACGATTTGTGTCAAATAATACCTTAGTATACAAGACTTTAAAATGTCCGTATGTACATTGGTACTAACCTATTAAACTGATAAATCAACAATAACTGTATTTAAAGCCTTTTCCATAATTTTTCATTTATTTTTTATAAAGAAATGTCATGTTTACTTGCCAAAAGAATGTATTATACTGATAAGTTTCAAGAAAGTTTTCATGTGATAACGCGATAATTCCTTATCTATAGATTAACCTAAATCATTGACTTCAATAATACAAAAAAAGTATTAAATACAAATTAGTTAATCATTAAGGTCATTATGTTTAATTATTACATTTGTTTGAACAAAGAGGTCCAACATGTTTTGTTAATAGAATAACAATAATAGTGCACACTGAAAACTTTTAGTTGGCCGATAGTTGGTTTGAGCTCACAAATCAGTATGAAAATGAATGGTTAATACGCACATTGCAAAGATCAGGGGCCCGATTCTCCTAATTTTACTTAACGACATACGATTTAATTAGCGACATACGATTCACGCTCGACTGCAATCCAATCACGACTCAATTACGATTGAAGCGTATGTGGCATTCCGCTATTTTTTCTTTGAAATAAACGTTTTTATCCTTTTCTGTCATTCAATAATGAATCATTTTGTCTGCAAATGATTTACGATTGCAATATGATTGTAGAGCAAACTACCATATAGACCAAAATCACCAAAATAGCAGACCAATCGCAAACCAATCGAATGTCGTTGGAATACGAATGGTCTTATTTTAGTAGCAGAATGGCCGATATGGTTAAAACTGCTATTGCGATCATATTGCGATTCGATTTCTATTCAATGTTGACATTATTAACTTAGGAGAATCTGGCCCCAGGTATTTAGCCGGTATCAGACCGACTGCAACAATTCATTGGAATCAAGATCTTCTTTAAAAAAATTGCCAACCAGCGGGTCAATTGTCAGCCGACTAATTAGTCTGCAGTGTTCGGTTAATCATTCATCATCTTAATAATTAGTTTTTTATATTTTACAATGTCATTCTGTGACACAAATTATGTATAATAATCTATCATAATAACTATTAGGTATTATGATGAAATGTCAGTTTGTTTTTCGCGGATAATCTTTGAAATTCTTAATAAAAATATAGACTTGATTAATGTATAATACATAGATACTTAATTAATATATTTAATAACTTACAAGAAACGATGGGTGGATCGTATGAAAGTCTACATGGCTAGAAAGAATGTTACTTGTGTGATGACGGCAGACAGAAGAGTACCTATGGAAGAAGAAAACATGCTGCGCCGACTCCAAATAAAATTGAGATAAGGGCAGGAGGATGATGATGTATATATATGTATATACATATATGTATATTAATAAGTTGTGCAAACCTTTTCCTGAATGGCGTTTATCTTAGACATCTTATGTAAACACGAGAGACATTTAAACCTAAATTGGAAACCCTATTAAATCCACCCCTATCTATTGTCCCAGCAAAGTGAATTTTCCACCTTAGTGATTACATAAATTATAAAGCAACATATTTCTTTAGGGAACACTGAACGAACAACGTAGGAAATCACGTTTTCTTCGACCTTGGACTAATGTGTATTAGGTGATATTAGTTTATGGAAATGGATTTATCTGACTTTTGTAAAAAGATCAAAGATAAAGAAGAAATGAAATGTGTGAGCGAAATAAAGTAAGACTAGATAAGGTAAAAAAAGTTATACATATGTACTTTTATACGTAAGTAGATAATTTATAAGACAGTTTTACAGTTAACTGCCGGCTACATAAATATATCTACTTATTCGTATATCTGCATATTGACACATAATTAACACACGTTATTAAATTAATTAAAAATAATATAGATATGTTGTTAAAAGAATTGCATAATATTTAATTATTAACTTAGACCGAATAAATAGGAATTCTTTTAATATTCATAAAAATAACATGATAAGACACAGCGATAAATTTAAAATTTTGATTCATAAAACAAACTGTGAATGAATTAATATAGTGTAACAAGTTTTTTTTTGGAAAAACTGGTTGAAATAAGATATGGTTCCGCCAAATGACTTTTATAATGGATTTTGTCTGCTTTTCTTCGGTTTTATAATTATTTCAAAGACGTCAGCGATGGTGAACTATTAATTCTTACATTATTAATATGCCATATTAAGTTACCTTATAGAGAATATTAGCTACCATTTCAGGTATTTATTATCACCATTTACGTATACCCACCACATTCTCAAATTCCTAGTCAATTCCTTGACTAGACAACTAACATAGTTGTAAAAAGATTTTGTAGGTGATGAATCGAAAAAATAACCTAGGTATTAAAACATGTTCAAATCTTAACTGGTTTTCTTCACTCATGTTAGGTATGATTTATGTCATGATTTAAATCTATATTTGCCAAAATTAAATTTTTAAATTTATCTTTGCTATCAGATAATTATCTGCGAGTAATCTTTAAAATCAAATTCTTATCAATATTTCAATATATAAGGCACACTTTTAATGTCAAAATACTCCATAATTAGCATTTGTAAAAAAACACCAGAAGCGCAAAATTTATTCGGCTGATATAAATATGGTGATATTAAATATTAAATTATGTTGAGGGCGTTGATTTTTTTATCTATGATTTTAATAATAATCTAGTGACATTGACGTTTCTTTTTTTCAAAATTACAAATTATTCCGTGTTACTTTTTAAGTGTAAAAAGAAAATAAATAAAATACCTATAGTATCTATCTCAAGAAAATATTTATTTGGTTTGGACAGCAAGCGTAGGCTGATGTCTACTTCACTCATAGCTTTATTGGCCATCGTTACCATACTTCTCAGAAAAAAAACACCGAATACAAAATACAAAAAAATAAACTCAAGAAACTCATGACTCCTGAAAGTTTATTCGTGTTGTTTTCACCAACTGCAAATACGATTTTTTGAGAAGATTTTTGATATAGAAACACACAATAAGAGACTCACCTACATAGACTAAATTTTAGAGTAGAGAGAGCCCACTACTGACTTTTTATTGTATCAGATTGACTAAAAACTTACATTAAATTCAAGATTTTATACAAAAAAAAATATTTTCAACCAGCACCGGGCCAGCAGTGGGCCGACTATTTCCTGCGCTTAGATTTAACCTTGCAAAACGGAAGCAGATCCCTTATTAATACTAGATATGACATATATTCCCAGTATCGGCATAAACCATTTAGATATTCACACAAAAAAATTCATAGGCACCTATATATTATAAGTAACTTTTAACCTTGTAAAACTGAAACAGACAGACCCTTATTAATACTAGATATGACACATACTCCCTATATATTTCTCCCTATAAACTCAGCTGTCCGACGCACGTAGCTATATACAATGTACATTGTACATGTATATCTGTGTACAACTGGATGCGTTATGCGATCCGGGTATCGATCGCCTGCGGTCAGTGGGCCTTATGTAATCGCCAGGTTTACTGTGTCACGGTTGCTGGGATATAAGGCCTTTTATAGGAAATATCTAGTACAGCTACTGTATCATTAACTAGCCGTTTTCCGCGATTACACCCGCGTCCCGTGGAAACTACTGCCCGTCATCATCATCATCATCATCTCAGCCATAGGACGTCCACTGCTGAACATAGGCCTCCCCCTTTGATTCCACAGATACCTGTTGGAAGCGACCTGCATCCAGCGTCTTCCGGCGACCTTTATAAGGTCGTCTGTCCACCTCGTTGGTGGACGTCCTACGCTGCGCTTGCTAGTCCGTGGTCTCCACTCCAGCACTTTTCGGCCCCATCGGCCATCTGCTCTGCGAGCAATATGGCCTGCCCATTGCCACTTCAACTTGCCTACTGCCCGTACCGGGATAAAATATGACCTATGTTGCTCGGGAAGAGTGTAGCTTTTCAACAGAAAAATATTTTTTTTAATCGGTATACAAAGGGAAGCAACATGATAGGTTTTAGCCAGTAACAGACTGACACTCCCTCGCGAAGCAGATGATTTTCCACCAAAAAGGATAGAGTACGATTTATGCCCTTTTTATCCAACATTCCCAAAATGGAGTAAGTTCTCAGATCGGATGTTTATGTGATCGGATGTTGATACAGAAAGAAAGAAAATAGTATTTTGTCGGTCACTACGTAATACAATCATACGATACAATGAATATTATGAGAGGTCATTGATAATACCTATTTTTATCTTTGATTTTGTTCCACGTCAGCTTATTGATACCTGAATACCTGATCGATAAGATACATGTTTTTACAAGTATTACTTACTACAATTATTTTGAATGCTTGAATGCTGAGATCATTTTGGCTACCCATCATGAATTAAATTCTTGAGGCCAGAATTTTGGGCACGATTCCTGCTGACGGCGATGTGAATGAGTTTGTATATATAATGTAAATATATGACACAGTTAGCAAATTAAATTCGGTTTTAATATTTTTGCATTTAAAATACATCCTTTAATGTGCCTATAGCAGTACAAATATGTTAGGTACATAAATCATCATCCTCCGAGCCTTTTTCTCAACTAAGTATGTTGGGGTCGGTTTCCAATCTAACCGGATGTAGCTGAGTACCAGTGCTTTACAAGGAGCGACTGCCCTATCTGACCCCCTCAACCCAGTTACCCAGGCAACCCAATACCTCTATAAATATGTTACATAAAACATTACATCAATCGAATCATCATCATCATCATCCTCCTGCCCTTATCCCAATTTTATTTGGGGTCGGCGCAGCATGTTTTCTTCTTCCATACTCTTCTATCTGCCGTCATCTCACAAGTAACATTCTTTCTTACCATATCTACTTTCACACAATCCATCCATCGTTTCTTTGGTCTTCCTCTTCCACTATATCCGTCCACGTTCATACTCATCACCTTCCTCACAACATGACTCTCATTCCTCCGCATCACATGCCCATACCACGACAGCCGGTTTCCACTCAGTTTTTCTGATACCGGCGCTACTTTCAAACTTCCTCTTATATACTCATTCCTCACTCTATCCATTCGCGTAACGCCACACATACCTCTTAACATTCTCATCTCTGCCGCATGCAATTGTCTTTCATTCGTCGCTTTTGTGGGCCAGCACTCTGATCCATACAAGACAGCAGGCCTGACCATACTCTTGTAAATTTTCCCCTTAAGTTTAAGGGGAATACGAGGGTCACAAGTTGTTCCCGTTACCTGCCGCCATTTCATCCATCCTGCGTTAATTCTGTGCGTAACTGTCCGATCTATTTCGCCATCGCCCTGAATAAGCGAACCGAGATACCGGAAATCGGAACAGATTGGAAGAAGTGCGTTATCCAGCGCTATGGCTTCAGGACTGGAGAGACCGCCGAAATCGCAGAACATGTATTCGGTCTTGGTTCTGCTGATTTTTAAGCCAACATTCTCCAGTCTCTGTTGCCAACTCCCCAATCTGCTCTGGATCTCAGGTCCGTCTTCACTAACCAGGACGATGTCGTCGGCAAACAGCATGCACCAGGGTGCCTCCTCCTGTATGTCCGCCGTCAAGGCGTCCATAATAAGCAGGAAGAGGTAAGGACTTAAAGCCGACCCTTGGTGCAGGCCTACAGCCACACTGAACTGGTCAGTATTGCCGGCCGACGATCGGACATACGTACAGGACTGCCTGTACATCGCACGAACTAACTCCACATACTTCCCAGGCACACCTTTCTCTTTCATGGCCCACCACAACACTTCCCGGGGCACCCTATCATACGCTTTCTCAAGGTCAATGAACACCATGTGCAGATTCCTGTGCATACGTCTGTACTTCTCGCACAATTGGCGAAGTGCGAAGATGGCGTCCATTGTCCCTCGACCTGGCATAAACCCAAATTGGTTTTGGGTAATTTCACTCTCTTCTCGCACTCTTTTATCTATCACTTTCTCCCATACCTTCATAGTATGCGACATGAGCTTTATCCCTCTATAGTTGCCGCAATCTTGCACATCCCCTTTATTCTTGAAGATGGGCACTAGCGAACTACTGCACCATTCTTGCGGGATGACTTCTTCATGCAGCAACTTATTGAAGAATAATGTCAGCCACATACATCCGTTCTTCTTTAACACCTTCCACACCTCAGCTGGTATATCATCAGGGATACATCAATCGAATCATGAACATTTAAATAATTTTGCATAGACAGGCAATAATAATATAATTTTAAATGATTTAAGTATAAAAGATATTACGTTTAAGATTAATTCGATAGCACAACTGATATCAATGTATTTGCAACAAAATTGTTTACATTTCCTAGAAATGGTTTATCAATAATGTCTTTTACAGATTATGATATGTGTCGCTCTTATACAATCCGAGCGGAAAATCCGATGGTGTGAAAGCGACATTACGAGGGGAGGTCAATAAGTTCGCGGAATGGAGGGGTTGGTGGGGATAAACTTACCCGTCCAGGTAGGCACTAGTTAAGCACCTCATTAACAGTATATATACCAAGTTTGAACCTAATCGGGTCATTAACTTTTGAGCTATCGACCTGCAAACAACTAAATCGGGAAGAAGTCAGCCAGTATGGAGAAAATTGAACACCGTTTGCCGTTATTAAGTTCCTTACCAAGCAAGGAAAATCCGCTCAGACGATTTTTCAAGAGCTGTTAGCGGTTTACGCGGAGTCTGCCGCTGGTAAAACCATGGTTTACAAGTGGCATGGTCTTTTCAAACAAGGAAGGGAGTACATTGAAGACGACCCCCGCTCCGGACGGCCAATTGAGGCCACCACACCGGAAATCGTCAAAAAAGTAGAAAAACTTGGATTGGGACTATAACGGGACAGTACTACGCTTCTTTACTGGAAAGATTGAAAGAAGTCATTAAGGAAAAAAGAAGAGGAAAACTGTCAAAAGGTGTGCTCCTTTTGCACGACAATGCAGCCGTCCACACGTGCCATGTTGCGACGGCTGCCTTTCACCGATGCGGCTTTGAACAATTAAACCACCCACCATACAGTCCAGACTTGGCCCCCAGTGACTATTATTTATTTCCAAAAATGAAGAAAGAGCTGCGTGGAAAGAAATTTGACGACGATGAAGAAGTCAAGTCGGCAAGTTCGGCCTATTTTGACGCCAAAGACAAATCATTTTTTTTCGATGGTATAAACAAGCTATTTGAGAGATCCGAAAAATGTATTAGGGTTAAAGGAGAACATATAGATAGGGAAAAATAATTTGGTGTTTAATTTCAACCTCCTTCGTTCTCATTCCGCGAACTTATTGACCTCCCCTCGTATATTATCCCAATTTTAATTAAAGAAAAAACGTACAATATTTTTAGGTACAGATACACTGGAATAGATACTAAAGTAACTTGAGGATAGCTCCTTATGACTAAAACTATTTTCAGTCTACAAATCTCAAATTAGACAAACAATAAATGTTCAAAAATACCATAGAAATATTTCTAAAAACATTAAGGAAAATTCATGTTTTTTTTTTATCATCTAATGAACTATGTAAAGCCATATTTATCAAGCCGTTTATTTTTGTAAATGTCAAGCTTTTTTTATTTTACATAGAAGGAATAAGTATGTTATTGTTTTAAGAGAATAAAATATGTATAAAAATCAATATAGGTAAGTTTGAATTAATTAGAGTAAAATTCTTCAGCTATCGAGCTGCTGCCATTCTGTAGAAAACTGGATATTTTCTTCATCTTCTTGTTTTATTTCGATAATTTATTTTAATTTAATAGATAACACGTATTTTCGTGATTTAATTACTTAATTAATAGAGTTAATTATTCCCTAAATTACGGAGGCCAGATTAATCTTAAGCTCTTTTCAAAAACTGTTTTCATAGGAAAGTAGTCAGCTGCGCAGGACATATAGTGCACAAGCATTTGCGCTGACACAGGTGCACTCACTATTCCTTCACTCTCCTAGCCCCATGGGACGGTAATCCGACACCACCGGAGAGATTTATTTAAAAATAACGTTATGAGCTATTGGAGGCCTTCACTATAATTAATACAGTTTAATTGAGTTCCTATACAAACGACTTTTATTTATGAAACTTGTTAACATTTTGACATTTCGAGAACACAGCAAATAATAATGGAATCTCAACAATTATTCATTCCTACTTCTTTATCTTTTATACAATCAGTTTTTATTTATTTTGTTGTTGTTTATGGTAAGATTGTGTCACAGATAAACAAATGTCATAGCAATTAGATAGGAATCGACAGTGATCGCTCTATAATCATTAGTTTATATGCACATACATATTAAAAGATTTGGTTTACAGTTGCGGAAACCACCGGTTTATTAAGTTTAGCTTTTATTATTAGTGGGTGTGTTCAGACCTGTATTGATGTATGTTTAGGCTAAAAGTGCCCGAACCCAGTAAAATATCTTAGGTGGTACAAAGAACAATGATGATAGATAATGGGTTTAATATACAAATCTAGAGGAAACATTTTTCTGTTTAAAGGCTCCGAAACTACTGAATCGATTTGAAAAATTCTTTCACAGTTGGAAAGCTACACTTTTCCCGAGTTAACATAAGACCGTAGCGCGGATGAAACTGTGAAGAAAATGAAAAGAATCTACATATTAGCTTATGCAAGGTAATCTATGAGTCTACTTACTACTTTTTGTAAATATCTAGACCATCATAAATGTTTATCTTAAAATATGTCTACATTTTTGTTTTAGAGCGTTGAGACCATTATCAGGACTTATATGCAGTACGTGGGTACCTAATTATTAGATAAGGTTTAGAACTATGATTAGATATAAATACCAACCATGATTTTTCTAGGCAGCTGCTTAAAATTATCAGTATCAGGAATTTCTTAAGTTAGTCAAGATTAAATTAAAATCTACACTTATCCATGATCTACGTACCCTTAAACGCTAAAAATGTTCGCTTCAAAATCCTATTAAAAACCCTTTTGTAGAACATAAAAGTTATAATTTGCAAACGTTAAGACGTAACTTTATGACCTCACGAAAAGTTGCAACTAATAAAAAAGTCAGGAATACTCTATTGTCTTCAAACCCTCTGAAAGTTGTGTACAAATAGGAAATCACGTAGAGTTTCAGGAAACCGTTGGTTATATTTTTTCATGTTTTCCTTTATACAATAAGTATTTCAATCGGTGGTTATGTAAAGAGTATATATTTATTTGGAATTCTAAGTAGGGTGAAGTATTTTACGAAACGTGGCTAACAACACTTTTTTTAGAAATTAGTAGTGAAGTTTCATAATTATTTTCATAAAAATAAATCAAAACTTTTCGTAATTATCTATTATTTGCGTCACCCAAAATATGTTGGCTTACGCCAGCAGTTGCATCGAACCTGGATGAAAATCGGTACAGAAGTTCACGATATTAGCACGTACAGAAACAAAAAAAAACTCTTCAGCTTTACTATACCTATTACTATTATTTAAACAAACATTTACTGTGAGTCGTGCTAAGAACATTTTACAGACGCGTAACTGTTTTACGACTGGTACTACGAAATAGTTGGGTGGATATGTTTAAAATGGTTTTTGTAAATAGCAACAATTTCTTGGAACAAAACTACTCTTGGAAACATTATAAAAAGTTTATTTCAATTTAATAGTAGGTAGCTTATGGTAATTAGTTAATAATAACTGATTTATTCTGCATTTAAATTGAATTTGAAATATTAGTTGTTAGACAAGAAAGGCAGGCTATAAAATAAACAAAAATAATTTTACTGTGTCAATGATCTTTACGTGAACCTTATTATTCCCAAAAGGCCATTTTTTGGTTCGAAGCAATAATTGATTTTATAAGTATTTTTAGTATACAATAAATAAAGAAAATTGTATATTGTATATGTATTTCAGTTTAGATAGTAGATAAGTGAATATAATATCTATGTATTATGATAATGTATGATTACTCAAGTTTATTAACCACATTCACAAATGCAAGAATTTGATTTAAATACATATATTTAAATCAAAATCAATTCTAGTAAAAAACCTAAAACTAAAAAGCATAAAAAAATTGTCCCCATCGCTGTCGACTGGGAGCGTACCCAAGAGGCTGGCCGCATTACCTCATTAGATCGCCAATGTATAATAGATGTAAATAGAATAATAGCTTAAATAAAGGCAAACGAAATCTATACTTATAATAAATCTGTAGAGAGGTCAATTCTGTACATTGAATATATTTCCAAAATAACTATTAGGGGGTGATAAGTGATCGATACTGATGCCAAAAATGCAATCAGTAAATTTTTTGTCTGTCTGTCTGTCTGTCTGTCTGTCTGTCTGTCTGTCTGTCTGTCTGTCTGTCTGTCTGTCTGTATGTTCGTTATGGAAACAAAAACTACTTGACGGATTTCAACGAAACTTGTTACAATGATTCTTCATACTCCTGGGCAGGTTATAGGATACTTTTCATCACGCTATGATCAATAGGAGCAGAGCAGTGAAGGTAAATGTTGGGAAAACGGGAGAAGTTACTCCATTTTTTATGCTTCCGTCCCGTGTGCAGCCTTAATGGTTAAAGCTACACAGAAACCATGTATGACGAAAATGTTCTCCTTAAAATTATGTAAAAAACTATACCATGACAGTATATGTCTATCTTTTATGGTTGGCTCAGAATAACTCTTTGCACAAAGTCCGAATCTAACGCGAACGAAGTCGCTGGCAGAAGCTAGTAGAAAAATAAAATTTATTCCGCGCAACATATAGCGCCATCTATTGGTCAAACCAAAAATCTGCTGGAAGTCACTATTCCACGCGAACGAAGTCGCGGGCAAAAGCTAGTAATAAATATAAAATAATTAATGGTTAGGAACTCACTGGATGCTGGGAACCAATGGATCACCACATCTTGTCACTCGTAGTCGCATTTCACGGTATATCTTGTGTTTTAAAAAGCGCGCATCTGATTGATACCGGTCGGCCAATTCTTTCTTAGATATAGACTTTATCTTGTCTACGTATGCAAATATTTAAACGGCCTTAGGCACTTAAAAATCAAAACAAACATGCTAAAACTAACTCTTATTTTATTCACGACTAGCCGTTTTCCCGCGGTTTCACCCGCGTCCCGTGGGAGCTACTGTCCGCACCGGGATAAAATATAGCCTGTTACTCGCAAATAAGATAGCTTTCTAATGGTGAAAGAATATTTAAAATCGGTCCAGTAGTTTTTGAGTTTATCCATTACAACCAAACAAACAAACAAAGTTTTCCTCTTTATAATATTAGTATAGAAAAACTAATACCATTTGCCTTATCTTTACTTAAATACATTTTTATAATAATAATTCATGTATTTATTTATCCACAATGTCATTGATGAAAACTCAACGCTTCCAGATTGATAATTCATTAATTTATTGTATTAAGTTAACCTTTATCTAAAAACTATAATATTAGGTTACCTACCTGTTACCTACCTGACTAAATTTTAATTAAAATGACATTAAAAAGTGTCGCATTTGCGAGTTTCAGATAACTACCGTCATATCAGTCTTTTTGGATAATAAAGTGATTCGTTCTGCTTAAAATATGATATTTAAATAATATTAATAACGAATATATTTTGGAAATTAATGTGTATTTTATTATCTACCTATAGGAAACGCTATTATTATTAGCCAGCTGAACTATGGTGCCATACTGTGTAGGCACTTAGATGAGAGTCTCTCTTAGTCCGCTGGGTGACGGCCACAGAGGGTGACGAGGCTCGCCTTTCGACCATCTAACTGGCCAACACCTGTCGGGGGTGCGAAAGAATGCTGTGGTGATACACGAAGGTAAATGAAGGCAACACAAGGTGGTTTTTAACCGCTAAGAATCCGACACATCCCTCCACCAACCCCAGATGAAGGACAAGTCATGAGAATTTTCCCGCTGATAAAAAAGAGCCTGAAGATGGCAGACTTTTTCACACATTTGCCTAAGTGCATGAATTAATTAAGGATGTAGATAAAATGAATTTAGGTGCATAATTTAATTTTCTATTTAAATAAGTCCGTAAATTATGTCCGCAGGTGTGAAAGCGGAAAAATACAGAAGTAATAAAGAATCAATTCCTTTTTAAAATTTATTAAATTTTTGTGAAATCTCCCCATCTGGCGTCAGGCGGATTTGAGAAAACTCGCTAACGCCGGCTCCACACGTTGGCCCCAACGCTCGTCCCAACGCTATTCGTCCAACGTGTGGATCGAGAAAATGGCATTCGTCCCAACGTTGGGGCGAGCGTTGGTAGTTGGCCGTCTCGTGTCGGTTTCATCAAAGGAATCTGCGCGCCAACGTTGGCGATCCGTCCACACGTTGGCGCTTTGCTCAGTTCTGCCACAACATGCAGCGAGTGCGCACGTTGAGTAAAAATGGCTTCCTCGTCTAGCAAATCGCCACCGGCATGGACGATTCCGTGTTTTATGATGTGTCGTCATCCACCATCTTCTTTGCCGTGGTTTTTTATTTTTTCTCAGTAACAAATATAAATTTGCACTCATCACTACAAACGCGCTGAGAGCAGTTTCGATTTCCGTATCGGACATCTTTACATTGGCCCTGACGGGGCAAAACTAAGTTATTGGCCAACGTGTGGACGCCTCACCGAGTTTACGGTCCAACGTTGGAACGAGCGTTGGGGCCAACGTGTGGAGCCGGCCTAACAAGTGACACTAGGACTTGGTAGCTTTTGATTTCTATAACCTATCTTAACCGTTGTTTTGTGATTAGAGATTGAATTTTGATAGTAGCTCTTTCTTTTATGCGAAATCGTCGAATTACCCCTCCCGCTGTCAGTTAGCAGCGTGAGGGAGTGTCGGACTCTTACTGACTAAAACCTATCATGTTTCAGGGCCGCGGTAACTCAAAATCAAATTAAAAGTCATTTATTCAAATTAGGCTGCTAAACAGCACTTTTAGAACGTCATAAATTTACAAAAGACAGCCCCCTTCACCAGTTCCTAAGTGTTTTTGCTGGGAAGAAGAAGTGGTGACTCTTTCGGACAACCGCAGCCCCGGCAGATTTTGACATATATATTAGCATAGAAATCTTCAGTAGGTAGATGAAAAACCTGCAGCTTATTTTATAAGAAGAGAAGAATACCTTGATCTCTATCTCATTAAATCCAGCCAGATTTTATTATCTAGGTGACAAAAAAACAGATTCTAGATAAGATTAAACTTGATCTTATCTGTTCAAGTGTCGACTGTCTCGTACTAATAGCTTACCCAGACAGTCATAAATAATTATTGGTCAGTCTAGATTGTAGATACAACCAGATTTTTTATTTACCTTGTGCATAATTAATTATTTATTAATAATCACCAAACTCTTAATTAGTTACTTACTAGGAAATATTTTTTAAATTATAACTACTACATGAAGATTTGTTATAATTTTAGGTACCGACTAACTGGGCACTTCAAAAATTACTAATTTACTAGAGTAGGTAATCAATAAAATCGTTAGTGAAAAAAACTCAAGTAATTATGATATTTCCGAATATACACATACGTACATAAGTGCCTCACGTAGATTCGTATCTTAGCTATCTCAATTAGTACATAATTTTATTATAAGTACTTACCTACTTTAAAAAAATGCATCCGTATTGATAAATCACACTTAATCTGTGATATCATTTGAAGCATGCCAAAACCATATAATATTATGAATATACCTATTTTGTAGATCCCTCGAGGTACAAATCAAAGATTATTCACTCGCTCCAATAGAGCGAATAAGACGAACATAATAATATTATCTACGATCTACGTAACAAAAGCCCAGCTATAATTATAAACAAATAATAAACAAGTACTTTAGCCACGCGCAAAGAGTCGGTCATTTGACCTTGACCGTGAAACGTGTCACTGATTTACAATAATGATTCATCATCAACTTTGTAGTAAATAGTTTGAGACGCAATCACTTTTGTTTGTATTTGTGTGTTTAGACGACAGTTGATCACGACTTGCGTACTTACCTGTATACCGTACAACTTCTTTTTCATTCACACTTACGTATTATGTACTTAGGTAAGTGTATTATCTATACTAATATTATAAAGAGGAAAACTTTGTTTGTTTGTTTGTTTGGTTGTAATGGATAAACTCAAAAACTACTGGACCAATTTTAAATATTCTTTCACCATTAGAAAGCTATATTATCTGCGAGTAACATAGGCTATATTTTATCCCGGTGCAGGCAGTAGCTCCCACGGGACGCGGGTGAAACCGCGGGAAAACGGCTAGTTAGGTATAATGGTGTATCTACACCTGCTGTAAATTGTAGAGTTTGTTTGTTTGAACGCGATAATCTCAGCGACTATTGAATTGATTGGAATTATTACAGAGCCAGATCCCCTATTTATCGAAGGCTTTAGACTGCTTTTGAACTGGATGCGTGAACTAGTTCCCACGGGATTATTTATATATTTATTTATTTACTCGCTTGATTTACACGACTACAAAAGTCAATTTCATTAATCAGAGTAGTTATGTAAGTAGGTACATTCCTTAAAACTTAAAACTGAAGATAATATCAAGATGATATGGGGCGGGATGCGGCTGGAACCGTTAGAAGAAGCTAGTTAGACAGTATCGGGTTTGCTAATAACTAAGAGTACACTAGTGTCATCTGTGTCTTTAAAAATAAAACAACTTAAAATGTATTTATATTGAGCAAATCATTTCATTTGTTTTCTTAATTAGGTGTACTTAGTGCTAGAAAAGTTTTTATTTTGCCCAACAACTGAAACATAACATACATACTTTTTCAGGCACTTTAATAATTAATACAAATAATCAACAAATAATAATCAAAACAAGGTTTTTTTAACCACCTGTTTCCTTATCAGTAATTTTTGCTCGACCTAAAGCAATTGTCACTCGTGGTTAATATTTTAGGTATAGACAGTACAAGTAGGTTATCTAATTACACTAATTCTACTATCTGTCTGTTATCGTCGGCTACAGATTTATCGAGTAATAATAAGAGGTATCCTTAAACGATGGCACGTTAAACTGTAGGTCCCGGCTGTCATTGAACATCCTTCATGTCAGAAGCCAGTAAGTCTGACACCAGTCTAACCAAAGAGTATTGGGTTGCCCGGGTAACTGGGATGAGGTGGTCAGATAGGGCAGTCGCTCCTTGTAAAGCACTGGTACTCAGCTGAATCCGGTTAGACTGGAAGCCGACCCCAACATAGTTGGGAAAAAGGCTCGGAGGATGATGATGATGAATAATTAGGTATCCTTACTGCAAAATAAGTTTACCTACTCCTTCACGGCAAAGATATCGTTACATCTTTTTAACGCTTGGGGAGTGTAATGGCTGAAAAGATTGCGGTAAATATGGAAATAGGTGATACACTGAAGATAGTTGCGTAATTACCGATTGGCTAAATTTAAACGGGTGTAAAGAGTTTCTATAAAGTGAAAACTACTAATAATGTCTAGTAGATTTATTAATTAATAGGTAAGTGTTATATTTAGAAAGTCATTCTGTGATACCTATATTTAGCAATTAATGCGACGAGTAAATTGTCATGCGTATGTACTAAAATATCTCGGCTATATTTATAACTCACTATGTACTACGTTCATTCATTCTGTTACTGCGTTCTTTCATGTTTGCCTATGAAAAGTGCGATAATAATATAATCGTAGTAGACTAATTAGTCGTAGAAGACTTATAGTAATAATTGAAAACTGTTGTTAGAATTTGCAATTGGAAGTAATATTTGTTCAAATTAAATATAAAGATATTTTTAAAGATAAAATTAAACCCTATGTTTAGGTACATTAAAAATACAAAACTCAATACTTATCGTTATAATAATAAAAAAATATAAAATATAACCTAATTATCACAAGAGGTTAATAGATTTGAAAATCTTGATAAAGTAAAGTAAGCTTATTTTAAGTGTCACCTTTTCATAATTAATAATGCTAATATTAATAATTGCTGTTATTAATATAAATAAATATAAAATAAAAATGCAGAATTTATCATCCTTTTCTAAATATCAAATGCATTATCAGATATAAAATAATCAAATAAATTAAAAAAATTAAGTGATCTTATCATTTCTACAATAATTATCTAGATAAATATTTTAAAATGACCTTACTGTTGATTTTCTTTCACTGACATAATTTATTTATTTATACATATATTTATTTAATCCACTTAAAACAAGATATGGTTGGTCCATATCTATGTTTTAATCTACAAGTGTCATATAACAGCCAATGTTTTATTGAAATACATTAATGTTTCAACAAAATCAGATCATTTAGATATTTCAAAAGATTTTGGAAAAAAAACCTATCAAAATAGTGAGTGGGAAAACGAAAAAACGTGAAACGTAGGTATAGCACTAGATTTATATCTCAAGAACCATGATAGTAAGTCATTTTCATATATGATAATTCAAGATAATTATATTATTGTTGCCGCTATAACTTTAAATACCGACTAACTAGAATTAAGTTAATATTTTAGGGGGCTCAGTAACAACAAAAGTGATTTTGAGGCTGTTTTATTGACTATCTTTATGCCGCAATTTCACTTGCATCCCGAAGGAACTAATTCCTACTAGTTTTTACGTGAAAGAGGAAGAAGCATTTAAATACATATAAAGTTTCGCGTTAAAATAATATTAGTAGGATTCATAGGCTGATGCGGAAAAGTTCGTGTGAAAATCACACTTGGCCGGTTTTTTTTAATCACCAATACCAAAGTATATCGATTTCTTCAAAACACATTTTCCATGTTCATATAGAAACAAACAACATTATCCGACGTGACAATGATTGCAACAATCTTCCAATAACGCGATGATGTGTACTACACTATACGTGAATTGGAACGTCCGCTGGAGCTGCGTAGGCGCCGCGCTTTCTTCCAACTTTGTACGCGACGTACGGAGTGTACTGACGGTGTTATTTCGTAGTTGAAACGTGGTTTAAGTGTACTGAATGCCCTTAGGTTCATGGTCATGTCTTAGATACTGCTTCAGAGTCAACCATTGAGCATACCTATTTCTTGTGTCCATGAGAATATCTGGATTCTTCTGGATCGGAGAGATCTGGACTATTGAAGAGTTCTTTTTAGAAGGAACTGATGACTAAATAACAGCGGGGTTGATCAATAAGGTCCGTTCGTGGATGGGTCACCATCTTGTCATGACGAATTCTTCCGTGATTCCTTAAATTGATGGGTTCCAGTTGGTTGGTTACTTGAACACCTTCGGCAGTCGCTGCAGATTTAGGGATAATCAGCTAAGCTAGAAAGTCTGAAAAGTCTTCCTAAGAGGTAACTAGATTTGGTGATGCCCAGGAGACTAGATTGAGAAGGTCAGATTAAGACACACAGGTACTCAGCTGCATCCCAACATACTTGGGGAAAAGACTATGCAGATGATAACCTAGTTTTACTAGCATTATTTACTAAAGCAACAGGTCATATACCAATTAGTCATTTGTATTCGTTTTTCTTCGCCTAGCCTAAAGAAATATAAGGTACCTACATGTTCAACTGTCATTATCATATTATATCTACTGTCATATTAGGTACATCGACACCTTCAAATAAAATCATCAGTCATCAGTCTGAATCCAGGGCCGTGTCTGGGAGCCCAGTGCTCAAGTACTCGGTCAACGATCAGGTCGTCAGCGGCCCACAAGTAGCTAATGACCGCATCCGGGCGAGCGACGTGAGCCCGGTGCTTGCACAGAGACGGACTTCAAGATTGGATTATGGAGCATTAAGACTTGATAGGAAAGTGTTGAAGAAAGGGCGAAACAGAAAAAAACGACCAGGAAAACCGACTCAATCACCATGCGAATTACATAGTAGGAAAATAAGTAATAACTTGATGTGGAAGAGGGGAAGAAAGAGCAAAGTGAAGAAGAAAGATCAGGAAAACTGACCCCAATCACCATGCGGATTATATATAAAAAAAAAGTACCTAATAAAAAAAGAAGAATTGACTTGATATTTGAAAGGAATGCAAGGCTGACATTTCCTTCTGTAAGAACGACTGCATGTGTTTATTATAAATAAATTCATTTTAACCTAAGTCTATAAGTCCTAAGTAAATAAAATAACACGATAAATCTTGACAGATAGGTACTTTATGAGTTGACGCATAATAATTACAAAATAGTAGATATGCCCACGAATTCATCCTGTTGAATATTTCCTTTGCTCCTTTTCAAAGGCATTCCTTCATTTAGAATGCAGTAATAGATAAGTCGATTATTCACCTTTCGTTTCCCCAAATCCGTCCCTGTGAACAATATCAGACAGCGAAACTATGCGTGGCTGACCCCCACTCGTTTGATTCATACACTTATCATACATTCACATAGATAACATCCACTCCACCATTATCTAACAGTTATCATTTAATTTGTAAACCTTTGAACTGTTGTCTAACAAAAACAAATACTTTGACGAATTTATTCCATGTTGTAAGTAATTAATTTGAGTGAGTGAGTTACCGAATGTCTACGAATGAATGTGTGATCAGCTGGATGAGCCAAATGTATTTCGAGGGATCCGTCGCGAAAAATATAAATGACGGGTTGAAAAAATGCGACCCAACGAGAATGACTCCAAATCACAGATCTCGCAAGGCTCAAAATTTTAATACCTACATTTATTTTAAAGAAGGACGAAGACTTCATCTACAAGCTGTTTAATCATTTTAAATCTGTTTAATCATTTTCAAAGCAACAGCTTTAACTGAATGTTAAAATTAACAATTCGATTAATCGGATAATCATTTTGATAAAATTGATAAAAAGTGTGAGATAAATATTTTAACTGCAAAATTATTCAAATGTGTGTGCATCAAAAATACTAAACTGCTTCGTCTAGACGTAGGTAAGATTGTTATATCTATATCATTAAACTTAACTAAATAATTTTGTATTTTTCTTGCTAAGTGTGTAAACAAACATCCCGGAATTTTATAATCTACTTGAAATTATTCAATAATTAAGATCATCAATGAAATTGCGCAATGACAGTACGCAATTATTAATATTGAATATTGCGGAACTATTTTAACAACAGCATAAATTATCTATACTAATATTATAAAGCTGAAGAGTTTGTTTGTTTGTTTGTTTGAACGCGCTAATCTCAGGAACTACTGGTCCGATTTGAAAATTTCTTTCAGTGTTAGATAGCCCATTTATCAAGGAAGGCTATAGGCTACTTTAACCGCTTAAACCGCTGGCAGAAGCTAGTTACACAATATTTTTATTACAATGCTAGCTTCTGCCAGCGGTTTCACCCGCATCCCGTGGGAACTACTTCCCGTACCGGGATAAAAAGTAGCCTATAGCCTTCCTCGGTAAATGGGCTATCTAATACTGAAAGAAATTTTCAAATCGGACCAGTAGTTCCTGAGATTAGCGCGTTCAAACAAACAAACAAACAAACTCTTCAGCTTCATAATATTAGTATAGATTGAGTTTTTTAATTGATCGTCTAGGTATCTAAGTACATTAGGTAGTCCATAAAAAAAAATTGACTGAAAACAAAATAGTAAGTATATAGTAGGTAGGTATTAGCTTTACTAATTTAATGAGCATTCAGCTGTCAATAGCAGTTATGTCAATAAACTATACAAACACGATAAACAAATAAAATTATCTCTTTTTATAATGTTCGTGTCACAATAAGTTAGTAACGACCGTTTCAAAATGCAGTATTAATAAATGCATATTTGATTAGATATTTAATTGTATTATTTGTGTTTAGCTAAATAAAATTCTACATTGTAGATTCGGTACAGCAATTTCAGCTGTTTCGGAAATACTTAAGCCACGATAGACGGATAGTGTTAAAACAACTGTGCTTTAAATAAAATGCTGTCAACATAAAATCACGTTCAATATTTTTTTTGTTTCCGTTTAATTTTTTTATAGTCTAGTTCATTCACCTACACTTTTAAGCTAATTATTTATTTTATTGAGCCTAATTTAATTAGTATGTCAATTTTGGCACTGTCACTTTAGAAATTTATAGAGGAGTTAGGACCAAAAAAAATGGGATCGGCTTTAAAATTTAGAACTATTTTTTGCCGATATTACTCACTAGACTGGATGCTCGAACGGCACATACTTGAATCTAGTTTTTAATTTTACAAATCAGGTATGGCAATGAAGAATATCGCTAATTAAAAACACAGGCTTCAGTAAATCCCTGTACCTACTTTATATTTCCCGCGGTTTCACCCGCGTCCCGTGGGAACTACTGCCCGTATCGGGGTAAAACATAGCCGGAAAAAGTGTAACTCAGAAAGAATGTAACTTCCCAACAGTGAAAGTATTTCAAATCGGTTCAATAATTTTGGAGCCTTTAAGATACGAACATACAAAAAATGTTTTCTCTCTATTATATTAGTATAGATATCGTTAAACTAGTTAAGTTTCAGCTACAAAAACAATGTTAGTCAGACGCAATTTCGAGAACTAAAATTCTACGAATTAATTGAATTAATAACGCTAATGTTTTCATTAGCAAAGTTCTACTGAAAACAATTAATTTTGATTGCAGTAGTTTTGGACTATTCGCTGGAGTTAGTCTTAAACCGACTTAAAATAACAAAGTAAAGTAAGTAAAGTGAATCTTTATCTCTTAGAGCCCCTCGTATATTGCAGTCTTTTAGTCAACCGATAATTTCATTGGGCTCATCAATCAGTATGGAGATGAACCCATCCCATCGGGTTATGACAGTGAAGGAATACGCAGCTGGCTGATCTCCTTATATGAGAACAGCCGCCGTGGCCAAAATCGGCCGTGGACGACATTATTATGGAGATTAACGATTCGATCGTTGTCATATACGAAGATTAGATCGAATTATCTAAATTAGATTAAATTCATGACAACCTTCAAAATAAAATGTCAGCCAACCAACTATCGGCCAATAGTTCTGCAACGTGCAGGGGCTCTTAATGCGACAAAATATAATGTGTCAAATAGGAAGTATTTAAGATAATACTCTAGATAACTTTTAAAAATATTACTAGTTAATATTTTATATGAAACCTTTTCAATACTAAGATATTCAAAATACAATATGTCTGAGATAATGAGTCTATTAATTATATGTTTATTAATTAAATACCTTATATTTAGTGTTATTCAGTGTTCTGATAACATCAACATTATTCTTTATCTTATCTTTAAGGTCACGTGCTTATATTTATATACCTATTAAATTATGTTACCTTTAAAAGCTTTTATATTGACATATTCAAATATATTTAAAAGTTGAAAGGATTTTGTGATTCTGTTTTTTTTTCTCCTTTTCTAAAAAAAATAGCACACAGAATAAAATAAGGTTTTATACTAGACTAGCTTCTGCCAGCGGTTTCACCCGCATCCCGTGGGAACCTCAGCAAGAACCCGAATAACAAGCCTATAGCCTTCCTCGATAAATGGGCTATCTAACACTGAAATCATTTTTCAAATCGGTCCAGTACTTCCTGAATTTGCGCGTTCAAGCTAACAAAAAAACTCTTCAGCTTTATAATATTATAATGTAGATTATATTTTGTAAATAATAACTAAGCCGTACTTTGGTTAGCAAATACATAACTTACAGTATACGTGCAGAAAGTATACTTAACCAGTAAGTTTGCATAGCGCTGTCTGGCTACGCCGTAGGTCGTAGCACTTTCGTAGCACCGAAATTAATAATAATAAAAGGTATATGTACCTACTGCCATGCACCTTATTAATTACTATCTACATATCTCATACATAGGCAAAACTCAAAATAAAAATAATGACTTATTTATTTCTCTACACAAAAGTTACAATTTCATAATACAAATTTTCATAATGTCAAGAATATACTTAATAATTCGATATTGTTAACTCTGTGAGAGACTGGTGCCTGACGTAAAAATAATGAATTATTTGTTTTCGAAAATAATCAAAACGCTCAAGTTTCGGCTCCTTTCAAACTGTATTAAAAATTATGAATTTCAATGAAACATAAATCATTAAAAATAGATATTATCAAAATCTAGCCAAAATATTTAAATAAAATACCCATTTATATGTTGATTGGCACACGACTCAAAAAACAATATTTTTATTTTGAGTAGGTACGTTAAATAAGTATTTCGGAAATCGTATATAGCCCACACTACACTAGGTACTCAAAAAATGGTTCGACCAATAGAACAATCCCTTTATTACTACAGGCTTTCAGAAATCAGGTCAAGTAAAGTGCCCTAACTTATTCTACGTACATTGCATACAGAAGGCTTTTTATCCCTCACTGAAAGTAACCACATTTTCACAAGAGACCACGGAGGAAGGAAAGATAGTGGAGAATCGGAGATGCCATAAGTAAGGTAGGTCAGGCGCCTTCTTGTAGATCAAGGAACGTACGGTAGGCATAATAAGTTATTAGAGCTAACGAGACGTTCTGGTTCTTTGTCAAATCAATCTTTGATTGGTCTTGATTGTTTGCTGATTTTATTTTAAAAATAATGCCCGGGTTCCATAGGAGATATGAAAGGGCGGAGCTAGTAACGTACCTCGTCCCCCGAACACCCGCATTTTGGCGCGCTACTTTCTTAGGAGATTTGTGACATCTCCGCTAGTCATTTTGTTCTCCATGTGTCCGACCTTGCTCTCGGTTCTATTTACGTGACTGAAGTACAAATGTCAAGGGATAATTCTTAGGGTGGTATTTACATAATACGTAAGTACAGTAAATTAGATCTTTCTTTGCACTTTAGTATTATAACTAACTTCGACTTTGAAGAAAGAAAGCTGAAAACTCTGATAAAAGCGAAGTAGCAATTAATAAATGCAAATTACTTAGTAAATATGTATTAATTTTATCATAGTCCTTTGAATGAAAGAGAATTTAAATTATGTAAAAAAATAAACATAGAATTTCTCTTCACTCGTGTGGTCGACGTCGAAGTCGTGGTGGCCTAGTGGGTAAAGAACCAACCTCTCGAGTATGAGGGTGTGGGTTCGATTCCAGTTCAGGCAAGTACCAATGCAACTTTTCTATGTTTGTATGTACTTTCTAAGTATATCTTGGACACCAATGGCTGATAAAAAGGTGAAGGAAAACATATTGAGGAAACCTGGACTATAGCCTGAAATCACCAACCCGCATTGAGCAAACGTGGTGCTTAATGCTCAATCCTTCTCCGTGTGAGAGGAGGCCTGTGCCCAGCAATGGGACGATAAAAAAGCCGTAACAGTAACAGTGTGGTCGACGTAAGTTCAATAATGACTAAAAACATTCAGTTTTGGAGAAAACCGAAGTACTAACTAAATTGGGAAAGTATACAAAAATTTCGTGAAAATAAACTTTAAACTACATGATTAGATTTGAAATATGATAAAAGTTGCTGAAAATTCTTCACAATTGACTCAATAGGAAATGATAGGCTATCAATATATTTGATCGGTATTTATTTATGTTTGTTTGTTTATCTAATCTTCTTCCACGTTCATTTCTTGTAAATCATTCTTTGTCTGACGAAATCCTTCAAAAATTAGAAAGTTCTAGTAAGCGACATATTAACCGACTTTAATTAATAAAGTTTGGCAAAGCAGTAACTTTAATGTATCTATGGTTATCTTTTGGAGTATTTCCTCGGCATTCATTAATATATTCCTACTAACTTACTCCAGCGGTGTCACCCGCTCCTAGTAGGAACTACTCCGCGCATGCGGCTAGAAGTGACCTATAGCCTTCCAAAACGATTATTAAGTATTCTTTTTTTAATTAATTTATCGTCTGTACGATGTTAAAAAAACACTAAATGATAATACACTAGCCGTTTTCCCGCGGTTTCACCCGCGTCCCGTGGGCGCTACTACCCGCACCGGGATAAAATATAGCCTATATTACTTGCAGATAATATAGCTTTCTAATGGTGAAAGAATATTTAAAATCGGTCCAGTAGTTTTTGAGTTTATCCATTACAACCAAACAAACAAACAAACAAAGTTTTCCTCTTTATAATATCATCATCATCATCATCAGCCTATCGCAGTCCACTGCTGGACATAGGCCTCTCCAAGTGCACGCCACTGAGATCGATTTTCGGCTTCTCGCATCCAGCTCCTGCCAGCCGTCTTGCGCAAGTCATCACTCCACCGTGCCTGAGGACGTCCTACACTACGCTTGCCGAGGCGCGGTTTCCACTCTAGAACTCGCTTACCCCAACGGTTATCGGTTCTTCGGCTAATATGGCCAGCCCACTGCCACTTCAGCTTGCTGATTCGGTGGGCTATGTCGATGACCTTGGTTCTCTGACGGATTACCTCATTTCTGATGCGATCCCTCAGAGAAATGCCGAGCATAGCCCTTTCCATAGCCCGCTGAGCGACTTTAAACTTGTGAACCAGCCGTACCGACAGTGTCCACGTTTCGGCTCCGTAAGTCATGACAGGTAGGACGCACTGATTGAAGACTTTTGTCTTTAGGCACTGTGGGATCGACGATGTTAGGACTCGACGTAGCTTCCCAAATGCAGCCCAACCCAACTGAATTCTCCTATTCACCTCGTCCTCAAAGTTGTTTCTACCTAACTGCAATGTCTGCCCGAGGTATACATATTTCCGAACAACTTCGAGAACGGCGCCGTGTATCGCAATCGGTTCCGGTAGAACATGTTCATTGAACATGACCTTGGTTTTGTCCAAGTTCATCCGTAGGCCGATGCGTAGAGAAGATTCAGCCAGGTCGTTCAGCATCTGTTGTAGGTCCTGCAGCGTTTCCGCCATGATGACGATATCGTCAGCAAATCGCAAGTGAGAGATGTGTTCGCCATTGATGTTGATGCCTCGCCCTTTCCAGTTCAGCGTCTTGAACATATCCTCCATTGCATTAGTGAACAGTTTCGGGGAAATAACATCCCCTTGTCTCACTCCTCGATGCAACGGTATGGGCCTTGTTTGCTGATTCTGTACTTGGACGGACATTGTAGCGGCTTCGTAGAGACATCTCATCACTTGGATGTATCGCCAATCTACTTGACAACGCTGCAGGGACTCCAGAACAGACCAGATTTCAACCGAGTCAAAGGCCTTCTCATAGTCCACAAATGCTAGACACAGGGGCTGATTATACTCTTCGGTCTTCTGTATAATCTGCCGCACTGTGTGGATGTGGTCTATGGTGCCGTATCCGCTCCGAAACCCGGCCTGCTCCGGTGGTTGGAATTCGTCGAGTCTTCGCGCAAGTCGGTTCGTGATCACTCTTGAGAACAGCTTATAGACGTGGCTTAGGAGGGAAATGGGTCGATAGTTCTTCAGCTGGGTTTGTCTCCCTTCTTGAAGAACAGGACGACAACACTCCTACTCCACGCCTCTGGAGTTCTCCCTTCAAACAGAACGGCATTAAAAAGCTTCTGGAGCTCCCCCAGTACGGGCTTTCCTCCTGCTTTTAAAAGCTCTGTTGTAATGCCATCCTCGCCAGGGGCTTTTCCATTTTTGAGCTGTCTCAGAGCGATCTCGATTTCGCCACTGCTGACTTCTGGCAGGTCTTCGGTGAAATGGCGTGTTAATGTGGCTCTAGAATCCTCATTTCCGGGATCAGGTCGAGATGCATGCGATGCGTATAGCCGGCCATAGAAATTTTCCACTTCCGAAAGGACTGCCGGCACCGAAGAAACGACTTCTCCACTTGTTGTGGTCAACTTCGTCAAGTGGCTTCTTCCAAGAGATTGTACGAACACCTTTGACCCCCGATTTAGCTCAATTGCTCTTTCAATGTCAAGAGTATTGGAGCACCGGAGGTCGCGTCGTAGGTTATAATATTAGTATAGATAATTATGCATTTTGTTTACTAAAAGTCAACAAAACAATAAATTGTCCGAGCGCCTAGACGAAACAGATATAAAATTATACAGCCTGGTATTTTATGGCTCCAAAAAATAATCTAGAATGTACCTCCTATTAAAATCCACTTAGAGGCCATAAATATTATAATTGGGACTACTGAATCCACGAAATTAAAGAAAACTATTTTACCTAAAAAGCAAAAGCAAATAGGTAATTATAAATTCTGTTGAATTATCAATATGGATTATGAAATGAAAAGTCATTAAAAAGTAATACTTTATAAAGGCATCGATGCACACCTGCACACTAAACTGTCGACCGACAGTTGACAAAATGGTTGGCAATTTTTTTTTTCTTGACTCCCATCAAACTTTTCAGTTGGTCTGATACCGAATAAATACCTCATATCTTTGTAAAGCGCGTACTACACACTTCATCTTTTTTTTTTAACGACGTCAAAAATCATCAAATGACCCCTCCCGCTGTGGGTCAGCAGCGGCGAGGGAGTGTCAGACTCTTACTGACTAAAAACCGTCGTGTTCCGTCGCGGGCCTTTTATGTATCAGGGCCGCGGTAACTCTTTCGAACAACCCGCAGCCCCGGCAGACTACACACTTCATCTTCATACTGATTTATGAGCCCAAACAAACTATCGGCCGACTTAAAGTTTGCTGTGTGTTGCTAATCTAAATCGAAGTCTCAGGTGCAAAGTTAGTTCATATAATATAACTTTGAAAGTGCAATGAACTGCAAAAAACGTAACTACAAAATATTTTCTATACCTACTTACATAAATCATTTACTACTTATATTAATCTTAGTGTATCAAGCTTTATCTTTGCTATATTTTATGTCCAGTTTTAATTATGTTTTAAATATTTTTATGGTTATTTCAAAAACTGTTTATTTACGACCCCTGTTTACGATCTAAGTTTTTGATTACATCATAATAAAGATTTATTTAATTTTGTCCAGTCTATTATATTATTCATAGTATATTATTATATGCTAGCTACCTCTTGTGGCTTCACTTGCATTTCACGATTAAATATCTAATGTTGTTCCCTAGTTTTCAGAACTAAGAGTCCTGTTTATTTTCCACATATCGCTAGGTATAAGGTTTTAATTTAAAAAAAAATAATAAGTTGTCAACTTTTTGAGTCTACGTCAGTAAGTATATAAAGGTTGCATAACCTTCACGTATCCAGAGTCCCTTATTCAAAATACCACCCTCAAAATAGATACATTTTCTTAATACGACAAAAGGGCAAAAGAAATAAAATCATTGATTTTGAATAACCTTTTGCATTTCACAAGTACAGACCAAAGGTTAAACTGCTCTCCAATAATAATATAAACAAATCACAATCAAATATTATTTATATACAATAGAGAATATAATCTTTTAATCTCAATGCTAATAGACGCCGTCCATCACAATAATATTAATAACGTATAATTGCCACCTGTTGCCAACGTAAACAATAAATACATTCATTCCTATTAAGTACCTATTTAAAACACAATGTCAATAGCTTGGAGACGCCAACGATCCAGGGCTGCAGGAATGTTAGAAAGAGTTACCGCGGCCCCGGTACATAAAGGGCTTAAGAAGTAACATGATGGGTTTTTTTTCATGCTTCTAACCCACAGCGGGCGGGGTCATTTGATGATTTACTTTGATTAACATATACAGCTTTTTACGACGTATTTTTGTCACTAATACCTTCTGAATTAAGTGAATACGTGGCTTGTAACATTTAAAGATTCAATGAAGGATGGACCTAGATATGGTACTTTGGGTATCCCCAATCTAATACTGCACAAAACTGTCACAATGTGATACGAAATTATGTAAGTACAGATATATTTCATAAGGTACATTAAATAAATTAAACCTTTCTCTAATTTTATACGCCTGTCACAAAAAAAACTGTTTAGATATAATTAATTATCACGTCAGTTACTATATCGAAGGCTTTACTCAAAATTACCTGGGATTCTCTGTAATGAGCACATATTATTGTTATACAGGAATGAATTTTAAGCAGTGCACAAAAAGAAACTGGTGGTCCAGAATCATTAACAGAACATATCTGCATCATCAGTAGCTTTCCAACTTTGAAAGAATTTTTCAAATCAGTTAAGTAGTTTCGGAGTCTTTGGGTACAAACAAACAGAAAATGTTTGTTCTTTATTGTATTAGCAGGTATATGTAGATATAGATTTATCGCTAAGAGACAACACATTAAATCCATTATGTTAGCGACAAACATGTAGGTACCTAGTGTATAAATTAGTGCATTACCATCCAGAATTCTTGCTTCACCGGTTTATAAACAATAAATTAAGAGTTATTGTTGTATTTAAATAAACAATTTACAGCTACGACTGTTTAAACCATTACGGATGTTACTGCAACCTTTAGTATTAATGTTATTTAGTATTTATGTAAATAATTGTTTATTAAAAAATATTTGCATACCTAAATGGACTAGCAAACTCGAATTGTAAAAGTCAACGCGGTATTGTAAAGTGTTTCTTTTTTCATTTAATCGAAAATATATTCATCACGTGTGTGTTATGTAGATGCCACCCACATGAATACTTATATATTTTTTTTAAACCAAGTATTTTTTTTATATTTATCGTTTCGAGCACTTTAAAATTGATTATGAGAATAGATTAGGTAAATTATGGAATCAGGCGTTACTTTGCGGAAATTCATGACAAAATGTTGGGAAAAAAGGTGCACTTATATAGTTTTTTTTAATACTACTTTTTCAGCTTACAATCATTATTAACTGAGACCTTGTGAACATATCACTTTCATTAAAAAAAGTGTCCATGGAGTTTCTTGCCGGCTCTTCTCCATAAGACCAACTTTTTGGAACCGTGCAACTAGTGTGACTATTCATAGGAGCATGCAATGGCCTATGGAAATAAGAACATTTTGACTTTGACTTGATTTTTTGTACTCAAAATTAGGTAGAAATGCAATACATATTTTTTTAGTTCTTCGATAAAACAATGAGAATCTTCAGGGTGACCTTAATGATGAAATATTCGAAAGTCTTGCTGATATTTCTAACAAGCAGGTATTATGTCGATCTCTAACATTGATAGTCGTAAACTATTGATTGTTCTTATGTATTTATTTTTATAACCTAAATACTTAAATTGACATAGGTAGGTTATGTAGATGAGTGATAAAGGCAAACAACTAAGTGTATGAAAGTTGTTGAGGGATAGTTTTAAAATATTTGTGGTCGTTACTTATCAATAGCAAAACAAACTTTGTAAGTGATCAATAACAGTCTAACAGCGACTTGTTTAGGAAGTTCTGAAAATACCTTTACCCCTTTTTAGGGTTGCGTGGTCTAAAACAAACTGAAGCCTTGCAAAGTTGTTACATCAAAATTTTTCGTTTCCCTAGCATTGTCTAGAAGGTAATTTTATAATTAACTCGCTCCTTTGACAAACTTCACCCCATTTCTTAAAATACTTTTTCAATTATCAAATAACAAAAGAAAGTTTCGAAAGATAATTATTGAATAGAACTATAAAAATATATAGGTAACATTATTTTAATAACAAACCTTTTTTTTAATTTCAGCTTGTTTCCAAATAAACAGCAAACACCTTACCTGCAAAAAAGAAATTACATATATTAAACAACATACTTAATATTAGGATTTAGTAGCACATAATTAAAATTTACATTATTATGATTAAATACCTCTATATAATAGAAACTTATTACCGATGGCATTGCTTAACTTTTGATAAAAAAAATCAGGCCTTGGGTCACTTGCAGTGTCAGCAATTCGCTTCACCAGATGTTTATCAAGCAGATGAGCACTGGACCCCACGGCCCGAGAGTTGCAACTCTAAAAGTGTAGTGAGTATACTATACTTTATATAGTTATACAAGAAAGTACTATATTTGCGCCGTTTGAGGTTCTCTGCAGTCGCAGCAGCGGAACCAGCACATCGCGCCGAGCTAGGAAGGTGGGATGGTGCAAGAGTATCCACATACCTAGGGCTGCCATCTCGAATTTCGCCAAACCTGGACAAACATTTAAAAAACCCGGACATTTGGCGTAAATCGCATTTTTTCCCCGAACGAGTACGATTTTTTTTAAACAAAATAATACTATAATTTGTAATCCATTTACTATTAATACTTAAATTATACTACTATAACATATACTTAAATTCAATGAGGTGCTTCCTTACATGAAAAGTGTCCGGGTTTTCCCCGGACACTTCTTGAAACCCCGCCCGGACGGCCCCCGGACGGCCTCCAAACGAGGACAAATCCGGGGAAACCCGGACGGATGGCAGCCCTACACATACCTAATTACATGATGACCTTTCAGAGTTCCTCTCACAAGTTCAAAAATAAAATATATAAGCACACGCACAGTTATATATATATTTAATATATATAGTTATATATATTTAAATATCACTTAAAAATCTTCCACTTATAATGCCTTTTATATAATATTTAGATTAAAGAGATAAATGTTGCATTTATTTTCTTATAATTTTAGCTTTTAGTGGTGTTGTCATACACGTGCATAAGTACCTCATCAGGATTCGAACTAAATCGATTTAAATCTGTTCATAAAATAATAATTGAAAAAAAAAAACTAGTAAAAGAGGATTTTGGAGGATATTGAAAAAAATAAAGAGATGAGCCACTATTGTCACCCAGTGGACATATTTATTTTTGTTTTGTTTAATGGGAAGACATCAAATGACTCCTCCCGCTGTGGGTGAGCAGCGTGAGGGAGTATCTGACTCTTACTGACTAAAACCCATCATGTTCCTTCTTAGAGTTTTTATGTACCAAGGCTGCGGTAACTCTTTCAAACGATCCCGCAGCCCCGGCAGGAATTGGCCCTGATGAGCCCCGCTGGGGTTTGCTAACATCTCTTTGAGACACAGACACAGACCCTGCTAAAACACGTGACGAACGTCTTTTTAACTTTTTTGTAATACAATCAAAAAAATGTCTGTAGTTATTACAAGTTTAATTTAATTTCAACCTGTGTAGGTACGCGGAACCCATCTACTCAGGCCCGACTCGGCTCAAGCATTATGCAGATGCGTTTGTTGTCAATCAATTAATGTTGACATTTAAAGTCATAGGTAATAGGATTGTTCCTATCTATAATATACTTAATAGCTTTTATCTCATCCGGATGCACTTAAATGTAATTATTCGCATGATATTTGTATTAGCATTTTCCTAAATATGAAGTACAACTTATAGTTTGCCCAGCCTTTTCCCAACTATATTAGGGTCGACTTCCAGTTTTAACGAATGCAGCTAAGTACTAGTGTTTACGACGACCTCAACTTCAACCCGTAACCGGCGTAACTCAATATCCCTGGTCAGACTTTCTGGCTTGCAATGAAATATAATATAGACAGCAAGATTATCCATCAAAATTAGCTGCATTAACCGGAATATGGTCATAAAAAGTCACTATAACGTCATTTTCCATCTGCAATTGTCTCTCGGCTTTCATAAAACTGGATGCAGCTGAAAACCAGTATTTTTTGAAAACGATGGTTATCTGAAGTTCGTAACCCAACAAGTGCATGTACAAGTGTATTTCACAAAATGCATAAAACTGGTTTCCAAGATTAACAAATGATAACGGATTACTGGTTTCACGAAAGAGAAGTCGCAGTATGAAATGGATGGTTCACCCATCTATGGAACAAACGCAGTAAGCGCATCTTGATTTTAATTAATCTGTGGAAGATTTAATTACGTGAGTACTGTTGTAATAGATTAAACTCAAAATTATGTGAATGTGTTCATCTTATTTTACCTCTATATTATTCCTAAAGATTCTAACTTAATTTTACATTAAGTACACCAACATAATAGTACAATTCTAAACTGCCCTCTATTTGAGATTGCCGAAATAATTAAAATTAAAAAAAAACACTGACACTTTCGGAAGCAAGTTTGGCAAGTTCAGTGACTAACTATTTAAAGGCAGAGGTGCAAATATTTTTAATTTACGACAAACAAGACCGTTGACAAACCGGTGAAATGACTATAAAGTGTGAAATCTGCTTATTATTATTAAAATAAACTCAAGACCATCCTCAAATGGTATTTTGCAATGCTAAAAGATACAAAGTTAAAAGTGAATGTTATTACAGTCTCCCTTAGCTCTCAAAAGACCCTTCAGCTCCGAAAACTGCTTGGAGGAGTGGGATTGTTTGAAGAGTTACCGTGACTCCAAAAAGGGAAATAGACGGGCCTTAGCGAGTCAAATTCTGACACTCCCTTCCACTGCACTCATGTCGTGGGCCGAGGTCATTCGGGATTTCGCAACTCAAAAAAAAACAACTTTTGTTTGCTTATAAACTGCAAAAAAACAGTAATGCTTAGTAAATTTAACTGTGCACTACTTAGTTAATTATTCATTGCAATAACAATAACGACAAAAAAATATATGTCAATATTATGTTGATCGCGTATATTAATTGATTCTATCATACCTTGACTGACTGCATAGTTTAATATTAGTATTCAAACCAGTTCAGTGCAAACAAATATGATGACAGTTAATACAAAAAAAAAACTTGTACTAAGTTTCCGACTTTGATCGATCATCTATCTAAAAGCATTAAGAAGAATATAAAGTGCCATTTTTTTATTTTTAACCGACTTCCCAAAAAGGAGGAGGTTCTCAATCCAGCTGTTTAATTTATTTTCTTTGATTGTTATATAGCCTTTGTTACTCGGGAAGAGTGTAGCTTTCCAACAATGAAAGAAATGTTTCAAATTAGTTCAGTAGTTTCAGAAGCCTACATTAGTATTGATCGATGTTCATATCATACATTTCGTCTACATAATTTTTATAATTAACTAACCAAAGGGTATTGGGTTGCCCGGGTAACTGGGTTGAGGAGGTCAGATAGGGCAGTCGCTCCTTGTAAAGCACTGGTACTCAGCTGAATCCGGTTACACTGGAAGCCGACCCCAATATAGTTGGGAAAAAGGCTCGGAGGATGATGATGATGATTTTTTATAACTAAGGATATTTAAATAAAATATAGAATTGATCAGTGCGTAAATAATTACCTACTATTTTATAGGTAGTTTTGTTATTGTAGACTTTTAATTTTCAAAAGGTTTCCTAATACATCATAGCTGATAACGTTCTTGAGTCAAATGTCAGTTTTAAAAGCTTAATAAATCTTTTTCGTTTGAAAGTTCAGATTTTATAGAAATGACAACTATTGTTTTTAACATACATCCTTACATTCTAAAATATTAAATCATAAGTTATTTTAGCAAATATAATTTCTCTCCATGTATTTTTTAAGCATATTCACTTAAATAACTGCTGAAATACAAATAATAACACAGAAAGAATTTTCAAATGGACCCTGTAATTCATGAGGTTAGAGGCATTCCCATACAAACTTTTCAGCTTATAATATGAGTATAAGTGTTATAAAAGACTAGCCGTTTTCCCGCGGTTTCACCCGCGTCCCGTCGGAGCTACTGCCCGCACCGGGATAAAATATAGCCTATGTTACTCGCAGATAATATAGCTTTATAATGGTGAAAGAATATTTAAAATCGGTCCAGTAGTTTTTGAGTTTATCCATTACAACCAAACAAACAAACAAACAAAGTTCTTCTTCTTAATAATATTAGTATAGATATACCTGTTTTGTATTTAGACTAAAGATCAGCTGTCGGCCGAATCAGCAGAGCTACTGCTCGTACCGGGGTAAAATATTGTAACCGGGAAGAGTGTAGCTTTCCAACAGTGAAATAATTTTTCAAATCAGTTCAGTAAATCCGGAGCCTTTACACACAAACGAACAAAAACCGGTCAAGTGCGAGTCGGACTCGCGGACGAAGGGTTCCGTACCATTATTTATAAAACTGACAAAAAATCACATTTGTTGTATGGGAGCCCCCCAAAATATTTATTGAATTCTAGTTTTCAGTATTTGTTGTTATAGCGGCAACAAAAATGCATCATCTGTGAAAATTTCAGCTCTCTAACTATCACGGTTCATGAGATACAGCCTGGTGACAGACGGACAGATGGACGGACGGACAGAGGAGCGAAAACAATAGGGTTTTACCGTTTACCCTTTGGGTACGGAACCCTAAAAAAAGGTTTTATCTTTATTATGTTAGTATAGACCAAACAAATATCTCACTGTTTAGGTACGAACGTCGTCATAACGATTCTATAAAATATGAAACTTGATAAATTGCATTTTAATTGTTTAATTAATGCATAGTGCCTCGTTAACATTTTTAATTTCTGTTAATTAATTCTAATTTAATCCATTAATGGCCTTGTTACACGTGCTTGCATTTTTTGATTATTTAAATATGACAAAAAATACGTAAGTATTCAAATTGCTAAAAAAAATGTTTTCCAAATGGATTTGTTGTAAAAAAACATAGTATACGTATAAGTTAACCAAAGCATATTGATTAAATTTAATAATTTTATCTACAACAATGTGTCAACTTAATCACAATACAATATATATTAATAGATAGACCAATATTTGTCTGCGCCTTATTTTTATAATATTTCAGTTTCAGTAGGTACTGAAAGTCAGCAGCGCAGTCATTAAAATTGATGGCACTCGAAATATTTCGTCTGCCATTTCGTTGAGTTTTACAATACGACCGTGAAGTGTTTTTCACCCATTTTCCGAGGAAGGAAAATTCACACGTACAAATTATTTTATTTCCTCCACATTATGACTTTTTTTCATTCATTTATTCTTGCACATATTTATTACATTTTTAAATATTAAATATAAAAATAAAAAACATTTAAAAATATAAAAAATAGGTTGCCACCGATATCGGGCACAGGGTCCAAGGTACCAGTGGTTAGGGTTCCAGAGACAGAAACCTCCTCACAATACGTGCCGTATCAAGGAGTACCGCCTTCTGAATCAGTCCCTTGATCCAGCCGCCCAACGAGAGCCTCCTGAGGTGTTCGTCGAGGCTCTTGGCTATTAAACCATTGGCCGTGTCGACACTCCACATGGCGACAACCTCGTGCGCTAAGCCGAGATACTTCATTTGTTTCTCTTTCTCTGCTTTCACGAGGTTCTCGTCATGCGGAACGGCGACATCGACTATCATCGCGCGGCGCGCTAATCGATCTATCACCACTACATCAGGCTTATTGGCTACAATAGTCCTGTCAGTGATGATAGATCGATCCCAGTACAACGTGATATGGTCCTTTTCGAGAACTGGGTCGGGCGCATACTTGTAGTACGGTACCTCAAGGTCTACAAGGTTGTATTGCAGAGCAAGCTGCTGGTGGATGATCTTGGCCACTTGGTTGTGTCTGTGCAAATATTCACCATTAGCCAAACGAGAACAACCAGATATAATATGTCTGATAGACTCACCCGGATGGTGACATGCCCGACATATGTCAACCGTCCCGTCTTTCACGATATATCTCCGGTAGTTATTCGTAAGGATAACTTCGTCCATAATTGCACAAACAAACCCTTCGGTTTCTCCAAACAAGTCACCGAAGCGTAGCCAAGCTACGGACGCTTTGAAATCTACATCGGGGCCATGAAGAGCCCCGAAGAAGCGTCCGTGTAGCTGTTTGCTCTGCCATACCTCCTTGCGATCGTGGGTAGTTAGCACGACAGGTTTGCGCCAGTTCTCATTTGCCAACGACAGCGGGGTGAGTCCCCTGTCCACTGCCACCATATCACGGTGCATACCCACGTCGCTTTTGAGAAAATATTCTCTGAGACTGCACACCTCACGGTTGTGGAGCGTCTTTGCATTTAAAAAGCCTCGTCCTCCACATTTCCGTGGGATGTACAGTCTCATCACTGACGATCGTGGGTGATGCATTCGTTCTGCGGTCAGCAGTGTGCGGACTCTCCTATCCAGGGCGTCCAATTCAGTTTGAGTCCATTTGAGTATGCCGAAAGAGTACATCAGGACTGGCATGACCCAACCATTAAAGGCGCGAACTTTGTTGCCTCCCGATAAGGAACTTTTTAGAACCTTATTCAGGCGGCCAAAGAAACGCTCCCGTAATGACTGTTTCATGACAGCCACATTGATGCCTAACCCCTCCGCCATACCCAGGTATTTATATGTATCGTTTGCGGAGAGTGATCTCAGGTTTGTAGAATCTGAGAGTTGTACTCCCTTAGATTCCACAATTCCCCCTCGCTTTACATGCATGACTGCACATTTGTCCACACCAAATTCCATCCTGATGCAACTACTGAAAGTTTCAGTGACCTTCAGTAGCTTCATCAGCTGCAATTCTGTGGTGGCAAACAGTTTCAGATCGTCCATGTAAAGCAAATGGGATATAACCTGACCCCCCCTCCGCAAAGGATAGCCCAACCCCGAGCCCTCTAGCAATGTGCTCAAAGGGTTCAAGGCCAGGCAAAACCAAAGTCCTCCACATTTATTATTATCTACTTGCTATTTACCTTTATTTTTCAGTCTATTTCAGAGTTTTCGTAATATAAAAGTTGTAGGTTTATTATCAGTTGCTTGCTCCTTAATATTCTATTTTGTAAATATATAGGTATAGATAAACTACTCAATCCAAGATTTTCTGAAATCTGTTGAACCTTTTCCTAAGAAATCCAAAATAAAGTTGCTGTTGTGTTTTTCTTCATACAAGCATTTTTTTTTTAATGTACCTAATCAAAATGCTAGTAATATAAAACATATATAAATAATATTTTAAATAGTATAAATAGAATACTTGTATAAAACTGAACCAAATAAATAACGGTTAAAAGAAGAGGCCTCAGTGACACATCGAAATACTTAATTAGTAATCGTTAACTAACTTGTTATCATATTAAATCAATGTTAGCGTTTCTAAAAAAAAAAAAAGTCGTGGTGGCCTAGTGGGTAAAGAACCATCCTCTCGAGTATGAGGGCGTGGGTTCGATTCCAGTATTCCAGTTCAGGCAAGTACCAATGCAACTCTTCTAAGTTTGTATGTACTTTCTAAGTATATCTTGGACACCAATGGCTGATAAAAAGGTGAAGGAAAACATCTTGAGGAAACCTGGACTATTTAGTCTGAAATCACCAACCCGCATTGAGCAAGCGTGGTGATTAATGCTCAATCCTTCTCCGTGTGAGAGGAGGCCTGTGCCCAGCAGTGGGACGATAAAAAAAAAAAAAAGGCTGTAACAGTTAGCGTTTCTACGGCTCTCCACTTTACTCAAATATTTGTTCTAGTTAAACAGATATAATATACATATTATCGCGTGGGCTTAGTCGCTATGGCTAGGGCTAGTTGGAGTTTGATGCCTGGGTTGGACATTTTACCTGGTTAAACTAGAATACACGTACATATGTCCTATAAATTAATTATTAACTTGTTATTACGATTATATTAAATAGGTACATAGTAGGTACGTAACTGACTAAAACAACACCTGTAACACACTACTTTATAAGGAAAATATTATGAGTTATTCCTTATTGATGTTATCATGTCTTATCATAAAGTTTCAGATTTATACGAGTACAAAACCTGACTAGCTCAAAAACCAAATACACCTATAAATACGTGTTTTAAACTAAGGAACTTTTCGACCTCTTTGAAAATTAAATTCATGCTAAAGATAGGATAAGAGATCTACCCAAGTATATTTTACTTTTATAAAATACATAATTAGATTAGTTCACTTTTCATAGATATTATGCCTAGACAAATATTGTATAAGAACTTCCAAAACAAGACAAATGAACTGTTCTACTGTATCTATCATTAATTGATATTACCTACTGTTACAACCTTTTTATCGTCCCACTGCTGGGCTCAGGCCTCCTCTTACACGAGAAGGATTGAGCATTAATCACCACGGTTGCTCAATGCGGGTTGGTGATTTCAGATTATATAGTCCAGGTTTCCTCAAGATGTTTTCCTTCACCTTTTTATCAGCCATTGGTGTCTAAGATATACTTAGAAAGTACATACAAACTTAGAAAAGTTGCATTGGTACTTGCCTGAACTGGAATCGAACCCACACCATCATACTCGAGAGGTTGGTTCTTTACCCACTAGGCCACTATACTAATTGATACTAAGTAATCCCTAATTATTCAACTGGAAAACGTCACGTCAAGAATTGGATTGTTATTTAAGAGTTTTGCAATTCAATGACCTTAACTACTGAATTCAATTAATCTGTAAAACAATATTCTAGTTAATTTTAAAAGTAGGTATACCTACTTATATTCTAGTGTATTCTATTGACTAGCTTCCACCAGCGGTTTCACCCTCGTCCCATGGGAACTTGCAGAAACATTTTTACTACTCAAGCAAACTACATAAGTAGGTACGTTGAAACATATCATTATAAGTGCATTACCTACCACAAACTCAGTCATCTAAAGACACATTTTTTATCTGTGCATCCATCTATATCCTCTGTTTATCTGGTCTACCATAACCTATGACTCATTAACTGAGGCTGATGAAACCAACTGCAATGAATTAAAAAAAAACTGCGAACCGCACTGTCATTCTTTGTAAACGTCAAATGACGTCACACCACGTCAGGTGGGTTTGAATTACCGTTTTAGTAGCAAAGTCTAAAGGTAGTAGCACACATCGGCACACCAAATCGAAATCGGTGATTAGTAACTTGTGGAAGTAGAATTTGAACCTTAAATGATAATATCTACCTATACTAATAAAAGAAAAATAAAGCATTTTTCCCACGGGAAGCGGGTGAAACCAGGGGAAAATGGTTAGTCTGATATACTTATAACATTTTATAAAGCCGACGGCACGGTGGCAGCAAGCTTGCACCTACCACTGTCCCGTGCCGTGGCGTTCATGTGTGCCAAGACCTTAACTCGTTTATAGGCGAACTCTATTTTGGTCTTGTGTTAGTAAATATTGTGTAATTTTGTAAGAGATACGTGGCGTATTATGGTTACCCACCAGCTCATCGCAGATTTTTGCAAACTCATTCTTTCCTAGCACAAAGTTAGTTAATTTATCTTTGTTTTAGGCCATACAAGAGCCATTGAACCGATCTAAATGTTTGCCATAGAAAATAGATGAGTCATTGGTGAATAATTTTTGGAGCATAATAAACTAGTACCTTCCTAATTAATTCTTTTCCTTGAGAGGCTTTTAACTGAAGACATGCATTTTTATCGAAATTATTTTGTTAATGTAGGTTCATATCTTTACATCGTTATACCTATATCGGTTAACTTTAGCGTCTATAAAGTTAATGTTTCTCTTTCCTATACATGTCAACGATATGATATCAACTGAAAGGATTGCTATTAACTACAGTAATCTATCAATCGGCTTATCAGTTTCGAACAGGTGTTCGTAGGCGCCAAAAGTTATCTAACCAACTGCCGGAACTGGGGAAAATAATAACAACCTGAAAAACGAATGTACCTAATTGACCTGGGTTTTGAATTATTTTTACAAAGGCGGACTTAATACCATACGCATTCTTTCCATTCAACATTAGAGTCATGCAGAGAAGATACGGTAGGTGCATTAGACAATAAGATACCTCTATAGATAAAGTAACTGAATCATTCAATGAAAAACACTGAATACTGTAGGTATAAGTAATCATTTTTATAATGTAAAACTTTTTTATTTATTTTTTACTGTAGTTATTGGAAAAGGGCTTTCATTCGATTGCGAGCGGCATGCAAAAAATTGTTCTATTTGAACAATCTTTTGAAAATAAATGCTTACATTATTACTACGAAGTCATATATAATGGATTTGTTGTACGCATTTTATATTGGTCAGTTTCAATCTGTTAGAGGACCTTTTAACCTATCCAATATCGATATGTACGGCAATTACTGCGGGACACGACATGTCTGTTATATGTCTTGCTACTCAATTTTACGAATGGCATAAAACGAAAATGAATAGGTAGCTATATAAAATATATTTTTAAGCCTACGAGCTAAAATCTAAAAAAATATTTTTGTAATGACCGATACTCTTAATGTGTTTTGTACAATGCTGCAATATTAGGAACGAATGGTGCAGATAAAAAAATATCATCTTTCTGGCAATCAATCCATCTTTCCCGTGATCTACTTCTACCGCTCCATCCATTTTTAGGGTTCTGTACCCAAAGGGTAAAACGGGACCCTATTGTTTTCGCTCCTCTGACCGTCCGTCCGTCCGTCCGTCTGTCACCAGGCACTCATGAACCGTGATAGTTAGAGAGTTGAAATTTTCACAGATGATGTATTTCTGTTGCCGCTAGAACAAAAAATACTGAAAACTAGATTAAAATAAATATTTCGGGGGGCTCCCATACAACTAACGTGATTTTTTTGCTCAGTTTTGCTCGATATCCATAAATATATATATACAAATATTAGTTTAGATGGTACGGAACCCTACGTGCGCGAGTCCGACTCGCACTTGGCCGGTTTTTTTTGGTGTTACATCATCAAATGACCCTTCCCGCTGCGTGTGCAGCATGAGGGAGTGTAAAACTCTCACTAACTAAAACCCACCATGTTCCTTCTCAAGCCCTTCACGTACCCTTGCGAACAATCGCGTAGCCGCAGCATAATGTACATTCATACTTAGCACATGATTATATCTATTTCCATACATAAAAAAACGAATGCTTGATTGATACAAATACAGTTGACACATGACCGTCAATTTGTCGACCGCACAGAACGTTTGTATTCAACTATCAATAAAGTTGTGACGTAATTAATATATTTTATACCTACTTCCCTTCTTCCTAATGGATAGCAAGTGGCTTGAAATAAATTGGCTAAAATCTATGACTAAAAAAGAATGTTGTGCAAAATCTTGTGAAAAATGTTTGGATTTGTCACACGCTCACACAAAATAGAGAGAAATAAAAATGCGTTATAAAACGAGAAAAAAGCGTTCCATGCACATTTGACAACCCCTACAGAAAACTTAAACTTAATCTTAAATGGTAACTTAGTATCAAAACTACAGATGTTTTTTTTTTTCACGAAAGCGGTGACCCATAGTTTCGTGAAATAAAACATCTATAGGTAGATAACATAGCAATTATTTCTTTAAATCGTATAGATAGACTGAAAGTGATTTATGCCCAAGTTTGCCAACAATATAAATGTCAGTTTTCATAACTTTTACAATGACTTTTTCTATGAAGTCAAAGTTAACAGCTGATTTAAAAAAACGTACGTCATGTTGGTGGTCAACTTAGGTCTAAGTTAGGCTGCGAAGAAGATCTTTGGTCACAGCTTGCACTTTAGGTTGCGTGCATAAACGTCTTTTTACCATAGCAAAGTAACCATATTAATCTGCTATCAGCTTCAAGTAATGATTTTGTTAGCAATCCCAGTAGAGTCGGGCTAAGTGTCAGCACAACACATCGGGTCCAGCTGACCTCAGCCTCTGATTTACTGGTGTTGCCACCTAATTGTGCGCCCGAGGTCGGGTAGCGTCACTCTTTATTAAAAATAACTGACTTTGTCTATGGTAGTGCGCGGTAAATTGTTCGGAGAAATGTATCGTTTAATAGTTAGAATTGAGGATGAAAATCTTTACATATCAGATGTTTTCTTGGTCTCTATATGTAAAACTAGCCGTTTTCCTACGGTTTCACCCGTGTTCTGTGGAAATTGCCGTCCGTCTCTCCGTACCGGGATAAAATTTAGCCTTTCTTACTTGGGAGGAGTGTAGCTTCCTAAAAGTGAAAAGAATTTTTCAAATCGGTTCAGTAGTTTCGGTGCCTTTAGAGTACAAACAAATGCTTTCTCTTTATTATATTACATTTATGTAGATAAAAAGTAGGTCACATACAATTATAATTACAAAAAAGGCTTCCCAAAAGTGTATGGAACGAAAACAAACCCTTTCAAAGATAAAAATAAGCAAAACCAAGATATAATGAGGAAAACTGATCCGGAAAATTGCGGAAAAAATTACAGGAACAAATTGTTTTTCATTTTATATTTGGGTTACAAATAATCTACCTACGTAATACGTAAATAATATGTGTGTTTTGTATTTCATGACTCATTGATTATTACCTATCCAATCGTGAACATAATTATGGAGTAGAAAATCCTTAAGCTGCTTTGGTTGATTTTAAATCAATAAAACAAACTTGATAAATGTAAAACTATGTCAATATTCAATTGACCAGTAGGTCTGGCAAAAAATTCTTCAGCTTTATATCAATCGATCACTGACACTAAAGTCAGTGATAAATAAAATTACCTTATTACATAGATAGATACAACACAAAAAAAAACTATCCTAGTAAAACAATACTAATAAAAAAAAAACACTAGGTATATCTAAAAAGCGTCAAAAAAATCATCCCCATCGACCCCATCGCTGTCAACTGGGAGCGTACCCAAGAGGCAGCATTACCTCGTTGGATGGCTTATTTTATTTGAATAAAATGCATTTCCGCGATTTTCACTTTGAGACAACGACATACAATTTTCAGTACCTACTTCTGTACGTTCTAAGGTAATCCATACGAGTAAGAATAGTCTACTGACTATGAATAAAACATGTTTAATCTATTTTTTGTACTAAAAATATATTTCAGCGTCATTCGCATAATAGGACTAATTTCACTTCACAAAAGGTTACATGATTGTATGCCATGACGTAAATAATTATGTTAATTTAATCAAGTAAGTACCCGTTCGATATATTATTGACAATGATCTTTAAATGTGCCACTTTTGCTACAAATAAACTGAGTTAGGAAAATAATTTTCTGAATTTGATTCATATTTTGCAAGGATATAGAAGGCTTTTTGTTCTGAATAAAGTAAAAACCATTAGGTACCGGTTGATAATTATATTTTTAAGTTTTCAGCGATCTTTTTGACCTGCTAAAACAGTTGGAAAATCATTAGACACAATTTTCGCGTGTCCTAATCGATGCCACTCCTTTTACCTCACAATAGTGTTAGTTTTAGCCAACTTCTCAGAATGTAGGAGGTTCTCAGTTCGTATGTACCTACTGTATATTATTATACTCTCAAATGAAAGTCGTTGATTTTTAATGAGTTTTTGTAAAATACTTGGACGCCTAAAGTTGGACTGTAGAAAGAATAATATGCGCTGCCTTCAAAAGGATTTTTAAAAAATTCCTTCGGGAATTGACTCTGATCATAAATAACTCTTTTCTTTATGATCCCACAAAGAATGCAGTTGGAACCTTCTCTCTTTAAGTATTTGAAACACCGGAACCTTCAATAAGCGCACTTAATGTCATAAAGACCGGTGAAGAGTTCAGATGTACTCACGGTCATTGTAACTTATACTAACGTTATTTTTTGTTGTAAGATCAACAGTGCAGTAGAGGAAATGTCTGTTATATAAGTGCAGGTTCGGCATTATGTAGGTACATTACTAATATTTTTTAAACATTTTATTTTATCTTTTGAAAAAACTGTCACGAGAGAAAATTAGGAAAATTATAAGCTCAAGTTAAAAGTTAACATCTCCGTGTAGTGTATGCCTATGTATACCTATGTATAGAATAGAATAGAATATTTTTTATTTGTAAAACATAGGTATTGACAAAATAAAGATCTTAAGTACTTATGTATACCTAATTAGAACGCTATGTTTTGTCATAAGACGTACAAATGTAGTAGAGAGAGAAAAAAACTTAACATTAAATTGATAAATGTATGTAAACAAAGGCAAGATTTTTGATGCGCACTTGTGTACATATTATTTCCTTTGGAGGGTAAACTCTAAATCTAACGACGCACTTACGTCGCAACATCTTATAGAAAACTTGTATATTTTCTGAGTCACACTAACTAGGAATTTACAACGTTACAATGAATAGGCAGAATTTGAGTTTATGTCCAAAATAAGTTTAAAACCCGTTGCCCGGGTAACTGGGTTGAGGAGGTCAGATAGGCAGTCGCTTCTTGTAAAGCACTGGTACTCAGCTGAATCCGGTTAGACTGGAAGCCGACCCCAACATAGTTGGGAAAAAGGCTCGGGGGATGATGTCCAAAATAAGTTTAAAAATAGCCATCGATTATGCGTATCATCTAACTGTTTAAAACATATCCATCTATACTTAAATATAATGAAAAGGAAACCTTTTTTGCTTGTACTCTAAAGGCTCCGAAACTTCTGGACCGATTTGATAAATTGTTGCACTGTTGGAAAGCTACACTCTTCCCGAGTAACATAGGCTATATTTTATCCCGGTACGGGCAGTAGTTCCCACGGGACGCAGGTAAAATCGCGGGGAAACGGCTAGTTTTAAATTACACGTTAATATATTAAAGTAGTTACATAGTTACTAATTGTTTTTTTTTTTGTAAATAATTATTTGTATAATCTTATAATTAAATAGTTTTTAGTGCATAAAGATTTCATAAAAGAAAGGGTGTCGTATTTTTCAGATATTATTCAATTCATAAAAAACAAAAGATATTTGAATGATACAATTTCGCTTATCAGACATATCAGCTGATTATGTCTCTATAATCTACAGAATTTTTATTAAGTATGTAATAAACCAATAATAATGATTGGCAGGAATAAACATAAGAAAGAATAGAATAACTATTTATTTTTTTATTCAATTAGCTAGATAAATATATGTGCATATATTCAAATTAATAAATGAACCAACCTAACATACCTACTTTACTAATAAATAATCATGAAGTAAGTCAATATTACTCCAGTTGCTGATAAATAGCAAAATTATTGATAAATTCCGATAACATTTACATGCGAAAATCGTTAAATAGATAAAAAAAAATAACTGTAACATGACAAGCGGCCTAGCCCCTTGATAGTGAAAGAAAATTATTCCTAATCTAAGTCGCCCTTTAGTCTTTAATATTTATCTTTTGGTAAACAAACACAGGTGTGTAGTATCAGTCACGTTGAACTTAATCATACTTATTTTTGATTAATTAACACAATTACTAATCACCTACACACAAAAATAATAATAACAAAAAGCCAAACTCACCTTTCGAAAATCCGCATCAAATTAGAAAAAATATCGAATCGATATTATTCGTTTTTTTTTAATAAAACACAAACAATTATTCGATAATCGAACACTATTTTAGTTCACTCTAATATAAAACTGTTGTCTTTTGTCCTAAGCACAGTCGCGTACGTAAATTCGGATATTTTTATCGCAGACGCGTGCGTTCACAGTGGATCATGACATGTAACTGAACAATACATACAACAGTACATAGATAAGTACATAAATAAGATCCTGAACACACTAGACATGTATAAATGAATGAGCTAATAGATTCATTGTCGTATCGACCAATAGTGGACGTTGTTTGTCAAAATAATAAAATTGATCAATGAATTTTTTGTACTTGCATATTTTTATTGATATTTTGTTTGCGTAGACTTTTTAACTATGTGGGTAATAATTTTCATGAAAGGAAAGCGGTAAACTGTACTGAGTTTTCTTAGCATATGAATTTTATATTTAAATGGTTTGTGAAGTAAATTGATAATGATTTTTTAACGTTGATTTAATTACCAAAGTAAAATTACGTTACAGTAATTGTCTGTAATATTATATCATTTCATTAAAGATAATTAAGGTAATTATGCAATCAAAAGCTCCATTCACAGTGCATCTTTTTTTAAGGCGGTTAACTTTTATATCATTGTAATTGCATCTTTAACTGAAAGAAGCCGAGTGTAGTAACCCCTTATCAGACAGATTAACTGCAGGTTCAAATGTCACGTTGGGATTACCTTAGTTCGATAAGAAATTAACTGTAACAGCAAATATCTTCAGTGCTTATGTACTTGAATGTAATTCATGTAAATATGTGAGTGATTTTGCTATGTGTTAGGCATTTGAAGACAATGGGTACACATTTATACAGATTTGTCGGCATAGGTAAAAATAAAATCAAATGTAGGTATGGAGCAGTAGGTAAGAAAAATTGGGATACTCGATGAAAATATTGTTATTGTGATGAAAGTTCGCAATTTTACTGAAAAACAAATACGTTATCTTATCAAGAAAAAATATTTTAGGTAAGTTAATCTCAATGTGCTTTTGTACTTTTATGAAAATTACTATAAAGTCTATTTTTTCTACTTTTCTCTCAAAACCACGATGAAAATAAGTGTTAACTTTACTTTGTCTGAAAGAAGTGTTAAATAAACAAATAAATTTATATTCAACAAATGGATTTTTATCAAACATCAGACTTAATCCGACTACAACTTGATTGATTGTTTTACATATTGATAACTTTACAACCTTATTGTTTCCGAAACTGGTTTCTCGGTCAAAAATCACTAATTATAATTACATACTACGCAGTATACTTTGCCCTTGACAATCGCTATAGTTTCCTAAAACTGATTAGCTTAAGCGTACCTACACACTGCAAACTAAATAGTTGGCCGACCGTTGACCCGATGATTGGCAATTTTTTTAAAAAGAAAATCTGATATGCAATGAATGGGTTTGCAAAAATTTATAATAAAGGTAAAAAATCTATCCTAGTAAAAATAATACATCCCCATTGCTGTCGACTGGGAGCTTGCCCAAGAGGCTCGCAGCATTACCTCGTTGGATCGCCATACTAATCCTTTGTCCGAGGTAACAGCCAGCCTTTTGGTCACGAGAAGCGTGAACCAGCCGCATAGGTACATCAAGAAAATCTTAATTCCAATCCAATCAAAATTTTCAGTCAGTTTGATACCGGCTAAGTGCTTGATCTTTGTAATGTGCGTTCTACCATTCATCTTCATATTGATTTATGAGCCCAAAAAACTGTCGGCCGACTAAAAGTTGTTAGTGTGCAGATACTCTAAAGGTCAGACAGGTTAAACTGTATGTAGTAAATTAACCTTTATTATGATCAGTAAACGTCATGTTGTAAGCTAAAGTTCGATTATGGAGAATAGCAAATATTAGCTTGGCAGTTAAGTTTGTTTTGAGTTTGAGTTATAGTTGAAAATCCAAGAATATGTCGGTAAAGATACTGGCTTTACCTAAGACTTGTTAGGCTCCAGTATAATTGGTGCATTATTAAGATAAGTAGTTTCATATGTTCTGGTCTCACAATACAGGTTTCGCAATTACTGATCTTTAAACTGTTTTTTTTTTTGCAAATCAATATACCTAATAATAGTCAAGCATCTCATCAAACTCCCGTACTACAAGATCCTCTTTATTTGTCATCAGGAAAAGTAGATTTTCACTTTTCTCAAATCTCTGAATCTTCTAAAACTATTCCACAAGACCGATTTTATAATAGAAAACAGCGACCCAATTAATTAGCCGCACATTCTTCCACCGCGACCACCCATCCAATCCTTGACCGGATCATGAACTTAACCTCATGCACCGCTATCGACACAATACGGTCGTAAGTCGACACGGTATTGACACGTGTCGACTATGACAAGACTAGAGTCGTACATTTGTTTACTTCGGCTAGGCAATGTAAGATAAGCGTAGTTAGAGCTGCGGACTAAATATAGGTACCTAATGGTTATGTATATAGAGGTATATATAGTAGGTATCATTGTGTGTGTGGACAGTATATGCGTATCAATGTATCTCTACGTATCTAGTAGGTATATAGATGCTTGCTTATGTAGTACGGAAATTAAACATGGGTAAAGCCGGTCTTCTAAATTAAGAACTTTATGAAGTTTTCAATTTTGCCTTATTATTCATTGTTTTTGTTCGAAAAACTGTGGTAAACATTGGAGTTTTTAAACCCATGCACAGCAGAAAATAGGGACTAGAGTAAGCATTTCAACGAGGCATCTTTATCAGTCGGTTTTTCATTCATATTTTCCTTAAATTAAGTTGAATAAGGTAGGTAAGTAGTTATAGTAGATATATAGTGTTACTGTAGAGGTACTTAGGTATACTTATCTTTTTAGGGTAGGTAGGTACCTATTTATGTGAAAAAATTATTACCTGAAATCAATCTATCTATCTATCCTGGAATGTGTTTATGTCACATTTTTACAGCATCATCATATCTACTATTTTGTTATCAGGGTTTATCAGATACTGAATTACATACAGGCTAACCACGCGTGGGTCAGCGTGATACCAAGCTATCACTGTGGGACACATGGAAACTGGTTTTATTGCTCTGATAATGTTTATTATACCCCTAATTCATGTACTTAACATACTCATACATAATAGAAGAAGATAAATAGCGATCATTATGTATAGAATTCCATTCAATTCAGCGATCGATAAATAGGACTTTTTTTACGGCACTGAAAACTGACTGCAACTATTAGCCTGTTAAAAGTTAAATTACTCTTTTCCATCACGCCCTTGGTAGAAATATGCAATTTTTTACCGCCGTAACCTTAACTTACTTTTAGGGTTTACTTATCAAAGTTAACTAGTATAATTATATTATTAACCATTTCACAATAATATGACCTATACTTACCACAAATCGAATGAGAAAGTTGTGTAACGATGTAACCCTTTATCCTTATAAATACCTACTTGTCATTGATCTCAATAATTTGCAGCCGAATTCAATATACCTACTTACTGATCATTACCGTCAAAGTCAAATATGTTTATTGAAATGACGCTTAATTAATTAAATTATTGCACAGCACCCCCAAAAACGTCCCTCTTCCCGTTTCCTAGTCTTACGGCTGGGAAGAAGAAACGGTGATGACATTTTTGTCGTTCACTTTTACCCGAGTTTCACGTTTATCTGTGAAATATTCATTAATCATTGGGGTAATATCAAAATTTTTTGTACATTTTAACATCGAGAAATGTCCATGGTAGGTTCTGTCAAAATTGTGCAAAAATAATATAAAACGAGTTATGATATGTCGACCTACACAATTGTAGATATCTATATATACATATAATAAATCTGTAAAAAAACTGTGTCTGTACATTGAATATATTAAAAAAATAATAATTGGGTGGGGTTTAGAAACAGTAATGGAGCACAAATCCAAAAAAAAAATTCTGTCTGTTTGTCTGTATGTCTGTATGTCTGTTTGTTTGTACACGCTAATCTTCCGAACTACTGAACGGATTTCAATGATTTTTTCTTTGTTGTATCAGTATTAAGCCTGGTCAACATATAGGCTATAATTTATCTTCGAAACTTGAAGACCTGATGCAGAACACCAACAGACCAACAAAACTATAAGAGATACAAAAATGGTACCATGGCAAAAATTGTTTCATGTGATGAGCATTTTCAGCTGAGATAATAAATTTTAAGATCTGGAACACCTGATGTGGAACCCCAAGAGCCCAGCTTCTCTGTACCATATACAGGTATGACGTTTTAGCAAAAGTTGTTCAATTTGATTAGCACTTTCTATTGACTTATACAAATTGAAGATCTAAAACACCTAATGTGGAACTCCAGGGGCCCAGCTAGACTATAGCATATAGAGGTGTGACGTTTTAGCAAAAGTGGTTCAATCTGATAAGCACTCTCTATTGACGTATATACATCGAAGATCTGGAACACCTGATGTGGAACCTCAAGAGCAATACTACACTTGAAATGTATAGAAATGAATGTTATGAAATAGGTATGGTGAATCAAAAAAAGTAATTAGTCCGTCTTTTAGATAACCCTAAAATAATGGACACGTATTTTTTCTTTTCTCCTTCTCACAAACAAATAATAACGAAGATATAACACGCTTGAATTTTGTGTTAAGTCACTGCTTAGTACAAATTTTACATACCTAGACGTGGCGGCACGAGCCCCCACTCTTCGAATTTGTTGCGTTATATCTTATTATTATTTTGTACTAGCTTTTGCCCGCAACTTCGTTCGCGTGGAATAGTGACTACCAGCAGATTTTTGATTTGACCAATAGATGGCGCTATATGTCCGGAATAATTTTATTTTAATTTTTTTTTTGTAATAAAAACTATCCTATGTCCTTTCTCAAGTTTCAAACTATGTCTGTACCAAATTTCACACAAATCGGTTCAGTAGTTTAGGCGTGAAGAAAAGACAGACAGACAGACAGACAGACAGACAGACAGACAGACAGACAGACAGACAGAGTTACTTTCGCATTTATAATATTAGTAAGGATGTCTCTTCCAGACCTCGGGACTACAGAGTTCCGAATTTTTGGGAGGCAAACGTGGGGCCGAAGCCAACACGCTGAAGCCCTTTTGAGACAACTTTAATGAAATGGTGACACAAAACCGACGATTATCCCTTTATACACTATAGAAATGAACCCAAGGACAATCCCCGGTGGACGTCGTTAAAAAAGTGTTTTACAAGGAGCGACTGCCTATCTGACCTCCACAACCCGGCTACCCGCTCAACCCAACACCCCTTGGTAAAACTGGTCAGACTTACTGGCATCTGACTGCCAAGAATGTTCAATGACAGCCGGAACCTACAGTTTAACATCCCCTCCAAATAACGGTCATTGGTATCCAAAATATACGTAGAAAGTACATACGAACTTAGAAAAGTTGCATTGGCAGGACGTACGCTCATACTTGAGAGATTGGTTCTCTACCCACTAAACCACCACGACTTCCACTAAGTCATCACGACTTTGTCATCTCAGTAACATTTAATGTTTTGTAACGTAATAATACGTGTAATATTTTTGCCACACACAACTTAAATGCGGACTAATTAGAATCACTACTTTTATCCCTATGGTCACGTCTGTTGCGGTTCAGTTCTCAGCGTTTTGTTTAGTCTGCTGTGCTTTTGCCGTTGAAGTACAAAAATTAAATTATGGAACGTTTCTAATGGCTATGCGTATTCCGTTGTTTTCAAGTCAACATATCAGACGATTCAGATCTTTGATTTTGCTGACCCCGTAGTCGCTGGCATAAGGGACAGGATCCGCGTACGAAGTCGCGGGCAGAAGCTAGTATAAAATAAAATTCGTAGCATGTTATAGTATATACTTTATAAAATACGCCTTTTTGTTTTGGGATGTAGAAAAATTCTCCCATACAAATAATAATGTCCTCGAAGACCTGTGCGTTACAAAATAAGCGTTTAGTGTTTTGCGTTCTACATATCTTAATAATTGAAACTGAAAATGAACTTAAGTGTTATTCATTTATGTAGATCCAGTGATAATTATTAAAAATAATAAAGAAATATATAAATAACTTAATATAAAACCTTCGTCCACGATTTATGTCATTTTTGTTATGAAATTTTGTAACATCAATATTTGGCAGGTTTTTAAATTAAAAAAGCGACACTTGATTTTATTGTGTACGGGTTATCACGTAGCTCTATCTAGTAACACTCAGCCATTTTGCATCGTGCTTTCTCGGGGGTGCTGTGTACCTAAGTCAGTGGTTAATTATTTAAACATTTTTTAGTTCCTTTTGTTTGGTGGTCAATTTATAACCCCGGTTTTTTGTTAATTAACTATTAGATAATTTAAATATTGAATTATTATCACCCTAATGAAAAGTATTTCACAATTTTAGCTAAGGAGTTTTATTTGATTTAAATTTATTTGAGAGTTCATTCAACACGTGTTTTACATTCCTTTTCGTTACAATCTGTTTGACGTAACAAAAATGAGTTAACAAAAAGGAAGTAAGGGAGATTTTATACTGCAGATCAATAGACACATGTTTATTTTGTAACAAAATATATAGATACTTACTGTTATATTTATTTTTCTTAAGTTTTTAATCCCAAATTGTAATCTAACACTCCATATTCGCGGATTTGTGACACCAGCTGAACGTCAACGGATTTATAGGGAAAGATTTAAACAAAGCAATCCTGAGAACTATGGAGTTTGCAAAAGAAAAGAAACTTTGAAAGTGTAGTCTAGGTATATTACAATATTTAAGATACCAGAAACTCAACAAAACAAAAGAAGAGACTGGAGAAGATTAAAAAAATTATATCAAAGAATCTTGTGATTGATGACGGAACCCTATGTGTTTTGTTTGTTCACTGTGAAATTGTCCTATTAGTTCCTTTTTGTTTCCTTTTTATAACACTCTTCATTTTTGTAACGACATTCAACTTTGTTTCATTTTGGTGACTGTACAAAAAATTTTGATATTACCCTGATATTGGTCTGTTTTATCCGCCATAGGGTAAATACGCCAAATGTCGGCCCCCTTAGCGATTTTCTGACTGCGGTTCGCTATAGCACCGTCAGTTTCCAACGAAAGATAGTTTCTGATGCGGTTTTGGATAGTTTGATTAATCTATTTCATGTTTATAGGCATAAGATTGATATTTCTACGAAAAGAAAAAAGTAATAAGGCTTAGATGCGTCGAGAACAGAAAAACCCTAAAGTCGGCCATTCACGGCCCAAGGTCGGTCGCGTTTTTTCCAAATGTCGGCCGGGTATAGGGTGTTTGAAATTAAGGCGGTGACAAATATTATTAACATGATTTATTTTGGCAGAATTCTAATAAAATACTAAGTATACATTTGTAATTGTATTTGTTTAATAGTAAAATATTTTTTTGTTTCCCCTAAACAAAAAAAGTCGTATTCACGACTAACCATTTATATTTTTTAAGCTAATAAGAACGGTTTAATAGATAGCAAATCCCAAATCCCTACATTTAAACGTAACTTCTTTACAATATAATAAATAAATAATTTCATTTTGAGAAAACGAAAAAATATAAAAGTATTTTTTCATCAGCCTGTATAGTTGCGCTTGAGTTCGAGGCTGGTCGACATTACGATTATTTACGATCTTTAATGTTTCTAATGTCGGCCCCTATTTCTTGCACCTTATTTCTCGAGATTCGACTAATATCACCCCGGCCGTTATTTGGCTATTAAACGTAAAATAGATCTATTTGCCTATAAGCTTTGCAAATTCTCTTGTTAAGCCAACGGAATTAGTACAATAGGAATTTATAAAATAGACTGCATTTACTTTAAGTCGGCCACGGCCGAGAATACGGTTTTAAGTCAAAACTGTTGTCCGAATGGCGGCCTCCTATTTTTCCTTGAAAAATATACGCAAAACGCTGAAAAAACTATCTTAAAATATAGTAAAAAGTAGTTAGTGATAATCAAGCTTAAAACAAAAATAAATAAATGTTTTATCGTTCTAATATCAATGCCCAAAATGTGAGTATTCACTTCGAGTAAGCTACTTTACATGCGAATTTGATGTTTCAACGGCGCAATCGCTACTGACGCTCAGTATGAGAAGAGTAAGTGACAGAATCGGATAGTAACGATTTGTACGTATAGAGTATAAACCAAGGTTTCAATTCGAGGAGCAAAACTGACACTTAATTACCTTTTGAATGAATGCAAGCTGAAAATGTATAGACGGCCGAAGTTTGGGGGGAGGCCGACATTTGGCATATTTACCCTATCTGTGCGTGTACACCTACTACTATACCTACCAAAGTACTGAACTATGTATTTACTATTAGGTAGTATTATATATATTTTTTACACATTATCGTTAGTAAGTACTTAGGTACTCTATGACACGAGTAAAAATCGGTTAACTCGCAAGTTATCTCTCACTATCTATTCCTGGGATCCCCATAGGTAACAACATGACGTAACATAGTGATAACATGGTGTAAATACCTACTTGAACGAGATAAACGACATTATGTATGTTCTGTATTTAGTCGTTTAGATAAGTAGACAAAATGTTTGTTTTTACTAGTAAGTATTGGACGCAAGGAAATGTCCAGTCCTGGACTAATTACCGGTAAGAATAATGTACCCTTGTGATTATGCTATGTCTTAAGATTTGAGAAAATTCAAATAAAAAGAATAGGTAGGTATCGGTAATTAAGTCAAAGATAAAGAAACTTTGTGAATATTGAATGCACGACCAACTGCCACGCAATAGACTGGAATAGATTAAGCGAACCCATAGATAATTCCCTTGTATATCAATGAGATTCTAGGAAAATTTCATTATTTCATCAGCTGCCTAGCCTTTTCATTATTTATGGTTCTATACCTAATAGACTATGATTTAATTATGCTTTGAGATGTAGGTAAATCTATACTAATATTATAAAGCTGAAGAGTTTGTTTGTTTTTTTGTTTGAACGCGCTAATCTCAGGAACTACTGGTCCGATTTGAAAAATTCTTTCAGTGTTAGATAGCCCATTTATCGAGGAAGGCTATAGGCTACTTTTTATCCGGGTTCGTGCCGAGGTTCCCACGGAATGCGGGTGAAACCGCTGGTACCTAGATAAAACGGTTAACTTAGCTGAAAAGTTTGTTTGTTTGTTTGAACGCGCTAATCTCAGGAACTACTGGTCCAATTTGAAAAATTCTTTCAGTGTTAGATAGCCCATTTATCGAGGAAGGCCATAGGCTACTTTTTATCCGGGTCCGTGCCGAGGTTCCCACGGGATGCGGGTGAAACCGAAGCTAGTATCTCTTTAAATAAACATGAGTTAACTGACACTTGGGTGAAATTGAAAATTAAGAAGTTACGAACTCTTAAACAATCACTATTATTTAAATAATAGATAGCACGTTATAATAAACATGACATTTGTTTCGTCTGGTTCAACGATAAAAAGGTTACCAATAAATAATTAATTATCTTTGTTAAGTAATGTACAAACAAATCTTATCAGTTTTATTTTTTGTTTCAAATCTTTTCTACTTAGTTACGGTTAAAAATATATACCATTTTCACTTTTTACTTTGGTGGAAATAAAATACCTAAAACAAAAACTGTTTTCAGCATCAAAATGTACCTTACCTCCCCACTCAGAGACATTTAATGGTTACTTAAGCCATTCCTTAGTGAAGGATTTGTATGACATTCCGTCACTATGAGTGACTTAAGTAATCATTAATGGTCTCTGCACACAGCGGGCGCGGCGCGGCGGGACGGGACGGCGACGCGACGCAATGTACTAGAACGTCGCGTCGCGTCGCGCCGAGCGGGACGGCTCTGTGTGATGTCGTCCGTAATATCTAGTACATTACAACTGCTCAGCGTCGCGTCGCCGTCCCGTCCCGCCGCGCCGCGCCCGCTGTGTGCAGCGACCATTAATGTCTCTGAGTGGAGAGGTTAAGTATGTTTTTCAGTATTAAGCATAAAATGTAGGTACCGTAAAGTACCAGTAAGTAAGTATGTTCTTTTTACTCAGTAGATGCAGGCTTAACATTACCTACCTACTAGCAGGTACCTATTATAACGGTAGAGAAGATTTTAAAATAAAACAAGAATTGTTTTAATAAATCTGATTAAAATATTAATCAGTCACCAGCCACTCCTCGAAGATTATCACTGCAGCAATCAGATTAACCAAACAACTGTAATTTGTCGGATGTTCGATAACAGTCTCGCCATGTTGCATTATATAGATAGAGAATTTATCTTTAAGCGCCATTGCACTAATCTAAGATAGTATACCTTGTAATTAGTTATTTGAAAAGTTGTAACTGCATTTGCAGAAAGGTAAATTTTACCTACTATAGAAAATCATTTTCATCGTCATCATCTTTTGCCTACTACGTTGAAGTCAGTTACAAAGTCTCACCGCATGCAGCTGAGTATCAGTGAATCACATAGAGCGACAGCTTATCTGAACTCATCCCAGTTTCCAGGAAACCCTATACCCCTTGGTAAGACTGGTTGTCAGACTTACAGGCTTCTGACTACCCGTAGCGACTGCCAAATATGTTCAAAAGCAGCCGGGGCCTAAAACTTTACACACGGAGGAACGTGTCATGACAAGATGGTCACTCCAAGAGCCACCAACTACCAGCCCGTCCTACGACGAGGTACGAAAGGTAAAAAAAAAACAATAATAAAAAATAGTATTAAATATATTTCAACAAACACAATTATAAATTGATTCAACTCGTCAATATTTACATCAATATATTATAATCTATGTACATGAATATCTTTTTAAAATCAATAAGTACATAATATCTATGTAATAATACAAAAAAAAATCTTATTAAAGAAAGTGTAACAAAATTATTTGTTCAAAAAACTTTTAGTACAAAAATGGAAAATTGTCTTTGTTAGGAAGACAATAGCTTTAGTTAGGTAAATGGTAACTCTTGAAACAAAAGGTACACATGACTAGCTGTCTCCTGCGGTTTCTCTTGCATTTATTTATATTCCAACAGTTTGCATCCACACATATAAATAAAAAAAAATTGGTAATGACTGCTCTATATAACAGTCTTAAAAAAACTGTTCAATTAATACATTAAAGTAAAAACTCAACGGTATACTAAAATAAATGTCATAACAATTAATAGATGAAATATCAGCAACAATACATATACATTATGTAGAAGATACGGTATTGCCATAGGCAAAAAAATTATTAAAACAAAGAATTATTATTTAATTTTAACTACATTTACTATCTAGCTTATAGCTTTAAGGCACTTATGAAACAAAAATTGAGCATGCTCTAGGAATGCCAGTATTAATTATACAGAATGTATTTTTTACCAAACGTTTCTTATTTAAAAAATACCGCCTAAGAACTCCTAAATATGTATATTGAATTACTGGTTTAGTATTAGACAAAATAAATAAAAATGTATGCCTAATTTTGTCCGCTAAAATCTGTTTTTCTTAGGCCATATACAGTTAAAGTTCAAAAATACACCCTGTATACAGAATGGAACTAATTATGGCAGTAAACTACTTGGGAAGCTCATTTTACTAAAACTAAATGTTTTAAAATTATTATGAAAGTCAACAGTCATTGGTTAGTCTTAGCAACAATGCAATTGAACTAAATATTATAAAGGCATTAAGATTTATTTACAAGAAACATTGGTATAGTAACATTATAATAATAATATAATATTTTGAAATTATGCCCGTTTTAATTAAAGTCAACTTCAAAATTAATATCAAAAACTCATCGAATAAAAATGTTTGTCAAATGTTAAATTGTTAGCCGCCAATTAAAAAAAAAAACAAATTATGCTCTACTTACACGTTTTTTTATATATAAATGTTTTTATAGTGGTTTGATCAAATATACAATCATTTTCGAATACAAATATACTTACAACAACAAAATAGCTGGGCAAGAACGATTTTAAAGAATAAAGAATTCCATTCACATTTGACAACCCCTATTCAAAACTCAACGATATTTTTATTTAATATAATCGAATTATATACATAAAAAATCGTCTTTCTCTCACATTCATGTCCGTATAAAAGTAAAAATATTTTTTTATATATACAAATTGTATACCTACAAAATGACTTGTTTTCACTTAGTTTATGTACGTAAGTTATGTACCACCATGTTCCTCTGTGTCTGATAGTATTGGTTCGGTTTCTGGTGATGTTATTAATTTTCTAACGAGTAACGTTATTCCCCATATTAGTAGAATCACGCCGATTACCTGGAATAATAATGTTTGTAATTACTTATATTATAAACCACACAACTTCAAATTAAGAAAACAGAAAGCAAAGCTGATTCTAAGTTCCCTACACTTTTTTTGAGTTTTAATTAGCAACATTGTCACTGTAACATACATATTCATTCGATCAGAGAGTGAGTCTTGCGAATCGCCATTTTTTTATGAATTTTGTTAGGTAAATATTAAAAAAACTTTGCCCTTGACAGTCTTGCTAGAAAGTGATTGTTTTGTTTGATACTTTGTATCTAGGGTTTGGATCTTTCACTTTTTATACATATTTACTAAAAATAAGTTAAACATCTCTGTGATATATTTATTTATTAAACTTTATGTACACACATTACAACAGAGGGCTAGATGCCTTAGGTATTCTCTGCTAGTCAACCTTTGGGTGCTAGAGAAAGGGTTAATATAAAAGTGGCCTGCAGCTACATAACTTTATCACGGACAGATCTAAAACATGAATAAAAGTGATACTTACAGTAAGCGCATACATGGCGTAAGGTATCCAGTACCTCAACCGCAGTGCCTGCCGCGCCAGCGCCGCGTACTCGGGCGTGGTGGCCGTCTCCTGCCGGAACCGGAACATCGGCACCATCGTGTCGCCGTCCGGGAGCATGTTGTTTATACTAAGAAGAAAGAGTAGTTATTTTAATATTATGTGTTGGAGGTCGAAAAAGCCAGGCTAAGACAAAATCATTTATTAAAAGTAGGCTTGTCAGAATAGCACTTAGACATTTACAAAGGATGACGGATCCAAGGTAAAATAGGTACAATCAGCTTCAAAAGTAGCTAAAAAAATATAAAATTGAAAAACTGCTAAACAGTACTTAGTGTTCGATAACTTGACAAAGTATTTGTCTACTCTTTTTGAAATTCAGGATGTTAAGTATACTTTGTATAGTCTAGTAATCATGACCCTTTACGTTCTTAGGTGCTTTTGAACTTTGCAAAAGAGTCATTTTTTCTTCTATAAAACAATAATAAACAAACTCACGTGATCCCGGGTATATGCCTAACCAGCAGGTTGATCTGCAGCTGCGCGGCCACCGACAGCGGCATGCCCGTGAACATCTCCAGCGCCAGGCGGAAGTTCATGTCCCTGGAAACAAACGTGAGGTATTTTAGAATATTAAGTAATAGGCGGATTTAAGATGAAGATAAAAGGATCTCAAGAAGGCACAATTATCATCCCAGACGACCCAGGACGGACCGTCCTGGCGAAGATTGACCAGAAGGGCTAAGGGACCCCAAATATATGGGATTAACGCCATGCAGTAAAAGAAGAGACCGATTTAAGATGAAGTTGGACTTTAAGCGAAAAATTTGGAAAACTGGCCAAGTGCATCAAATTGGCGAGCAAAGGGTTTCGTATCATGGTCTGCTAAACGAGCAAAAAGATCACGTTTGTTGGAAGAGAGCCTCCTAAAGTCTTATTTTATTCCAGTTACGCATTATTTTTTACCAGTAATACATACGTTATAATTCATGAGATACAGACCTTCAGCGAAGTCTTAATAATAGAGTTCAGTACTTAAAGGGTAAACCTTTTTTTTTTCAGGGAAGAAGAAGTGGCTCAACGAACTTAACAGTAACACTTCTTTGTTTGTAGGTTAGAAGAACTATAGAATAAAGTTAAACTCACTCAGTAGCATTGAGGCCGTCGATCTTGCTGGCGTACACGGGGTCAGCGTGCAGGAAGTGCGGCAGCGACACGAAGGCCGGGGCCCCGAAGCGGCAGTCCGACACGTTCAGCGCTCCCGCGGGGACACAGTTGTCGTCGCGGACTATGTCGCAGAAGCACGCCTGGAAGGGGAAATTGTTGATGTTATAAAGCAATTATAGAGAGAGTGGGGGAGAGAAGAAAACGAAGGGGAATGACGAAGATGATAGGAGAAAGTGACATGGGGAAATGAAGACAGGACAGAGCGAAAGAAGAGGAGGAGAACAGGGAAGACAGGCGAGAGCGAAGATGGATAAATGAGTGTGATGTAAGTGATGGATAGATATAGAAGAGGGCAGAAGTGTAGAGGTGGAAAGAAGGGGGGAGGGCAGAGATGAAGAGGTAGATAGAGAGGTGAAGAGAAGAGGGAAGAGAGGAAGGGGAGGGAACCAAAGATAGGGGAGAGAATTAATATTTTTAAATGAATCTACATGATATGTCTAGTTTTCAGATCTGTATAATATATATTAATATTTTATCCGCTAAGTAAGAACTTACCATCTGTGGGTATTTATATCCGTTGTCGAATATGGAGTCATTAGCTGAGTACTGCACGCCTTGTATGCCTTCCACGTACACTTCGCGCTCTTTGCTTAACGTTATATATCTGAAAGTTAAGAAAAAATTAACTATTGCGAATCATTCATGATATTACTATTTACCACAAAACTTCCGCGTTTATGTTTTAACTAGCTTCTGCCAGCGGTTTCACCCGCATCCCGTGGGAACTACTTCCCGTACCGGGATAAAAAGTAGCCTATAGCCTTCCTCGATAAATGGGCTATCTAACACTGAAAGAAATTTTCAAATCGGACCAGTAGTTCCCGAGATTAGCGCGTTCAAACAAACAAACAAACAAACTCTTCAGCTTTATAATATTAGTATAGATATTAGCTTTCGTAAAACTCGATGGTGTTGTGCAAATAAATTGTGGGTTTGAGAATGTAACCCTTTTTCATCTCCCCCTAACATTAGTTCCTGCGCTAAAGAAAGTTTGGCGAGACCAAGTTTCACTACGTTTTTATCATATTAAAATTAGATTATAACATCATGAGTAGTGATAAATCAAGTGCAATGAAATTAATTTAAATTTTTTTGACCAAAAAATCTTGTTTATAATGCGTGAGGTACTGGCTTACGACGCACGCATAAAATGAGCTTTGACAAAAGTAACGGTAGCTTAGCGAGACGTAGGTTATGACTAAATTCATGAGAAACTTCATTGCTTTGTGTAGGGATGTATCGGTCCCAAGATTACTAAATTGTAGAATTGACCATACTTCTTCTGAAGACCTAGGGGTCTACAACAGTCCCTGATTCTCCCCAGTGATCAGTCCTATTACAGAACCTTCAATAGTTCTTAAAAATAAAGTACTCACGAGCAAACATCACTAGCGAACACGAAGAGCTCGGGTTGTCCATACTCTGGTGCCCACAGTTCTCCCGTAGACCCCTTCACGACCCCACATTCTCCCCAGTGGTCAGTTCTGTTGGAGAACTTCCACTGCTCCACATTGCCGAGTCTGGAGAAGTCGGATGCACCCGTGTTTAAGTTGAAGGAGCCGTCGAATTCCAAGGAGCCGTTTCGCTGGAAAGATGAGAAAGGAAGTTTAAGATTCGTGAAGCATATAAGGGATGTAAATTACACGAAAATATAATTCTAAAAATAAAATGGCTGTCCATTATACATTTTATTTCGCCGTTCGTCGCGTTCTTTGTGAGAAAGAAGTGGGGAAACCAACTATCCAGTAACACATGATGAATGCGAAAAAGTCTTTTAATATTTGATAAAAAATAAGAGTAGAGAATTAGGTTAAATGAAAATCTAACCTGAACGAAAACAAAGGTGTCCGTGCAGACAGAAATGTGTAAGTACCTTTGTAGGCAATTTCATTTATAATTTTTCATCTTTGCAAATGCAGTATCTTTGCTATAATATCGAACATATTTAATCGTACAAAATTATATTGGATAGGCCTAATCTACACGTGATACTTTCCAAGTGCAAACAGCTGCTAGCCAATTGATTTATCTTAATTCGATACATATCTGCATTATAATAATCCACCGAATCAACTTGTGTCAACGATTAAGTATTGAAAATAACCGGTCTTTATCATCATTTTATTGCATACCTAATTACCTTGAATTTTCATTCATAATTATCCTTTATATGGAAAATATATTAAACCAAAAGAATATATATATTAGCTAGCTTCTTCTTAGCGCCTACGGATAAGAAATACCAAATAGAGCCTCCGTATTCCCGATCTCAAATCCAATCCAAATCAGAGCCATCTTTTTAGCGCTCAATCTTTGCAAAGAGACAAAATCACTTTCTCATTTATAGTATTGGTGAAAAGTGAGGATTATTATTTGCGAAGCTGAAAGACAAATGAGGTTCCTCTTAACTACATACTATTTAGATTAGACGTTGGGACATTGTTGCGCTCTCCATTAGGGAGAGCTATAAATGCTCAAGTTCACTGACAACATTCTTGAAACAACTATTTACAAAACAAAGTAAACAGTTATGTTCTTTTAAGAAAACGAGTGAATTCGGGTCTAAGCTGTGCAAATACAAACTATACAAGGTCGCCAGCAAAACCTATTGGGGTTTATGATGGTAGTATCTCGTAGCAGTCGTGGCCGAGTGGTTAAGGCGTCTGACTCGAAATCAGATTCCCTCTGGGAGCGTAGGTTCGAATCCTACCGGCTGCGGATATTTTTGCTTTACGATAGTCAACTAGACTTCTTGGACGTTAGCCTGGCTTCTTAATATGAGTGTTATATCGTGTTATGGGCAACAGCTGAACTGATTTATGCGAAAAGAGAGTGAATACGGTAGTGCTTTTCTTGGTGAGAAATCATTAAATGACTCTTCCGGCTGTGGGTGCAGCGTGAGGGGTACTCTTACTGACTAAAACCCACCCTTTTTCTTCTTGAATCGCGGTCTCTTTCGAACAATCCCGCAACACATTTATTCACCTTAGTTCAACAATGGGTATTTTTATAAAACTGAACGGAAACATAGCAATTTTTCATACATAACAATGGTCTATAATGAGCTGTTATGTATTTCTATCAAGTACTTTATAAATAGATTATATGTACGAGTATGTACAATAAGTACGATCATAGAGCATGGAGCGTGTATGTTTAGCTGATATGTCAACAAACCGACAAGTGCAACGAAGTGGTTATTATGTTTAATAACTTAGATTCTACGTTGTAATTTATACCATCAACTTCAAAGTTGAAGACTTATTAGGTACTTATAACTATACAAATTATAAAATCGCAAAGCAAAATAATATTTTGTGATATCATCATCATCAGCCTGACTATTCTTCCACTGCAGGGCACAGTCATCTTCTCGTACAGAGAGAGAATGAGCGTTTATCATCACACTTCCTCAATGCGGATGGGCAGTTTCAGACTTCAGTGCAGTTTTCTTCAAGATGGTTTCCTTCATCTTCACTCAGTCGTTGGTATCTAAAATACACGTATAGTTATCGGCACGGATATTGAGCTCCCGGCGGAAGAGTGGGGATCGCTTTGCGCACTGGTCACAAGCAATAATATATATACATTGTCACATTTTCTAAAATATCTCAAATTCCACCATTCAAAAAGTATGTGTTCTATATTTTTTTCTAAATTATCTACATGTAATACTGTATCAAAACTGGGTATACATTGGTTTCATAGTAATATAAACGATACAAAATCACTAAAAAGTTTACACTTAAAATGTAATTTTGAATTATCCATGACAATTTCTATAACATATACACATGAAATGCCAGTTGTATACATATTATAGGAATTGTTATGGATACATTAAAATGATATTGAAAGTGTATACCTACTTTTTTCTGTAATAATTACAGTTTTATAAATAAATAAGGGTTGGTTACTACAATAAAACAAAGGTATACATTAATTAAGCCAATCAAATATAATAATATCGTCGTATCATCGTATCGTCGTATCGTCGTAGTATCATCGTGTCGGTGAAAATGGGCCTTAAATTAACTAAAATCTTGTGTAGCCCCCTTCAGCGTTTATAACATCTTGCAGCCTTTCCTGCATTGACGAAACCATATTGTAACATACATTATTGCCTCTAAAACTATCCCATATCTCATGGACGTGTCTGACCAAAGCTTCTCTGGTTCTCGCTTGGTTGCTGTCCCACTCTTGGACCATCAGCCCCCACAAATTCTCTATAGGGTTGAGGTCAGGGCTTTTAGGTGGCCACGGCAACGAATTCACGAAATTCCGGTGGCGACTGAACCAGGCTTGAGTGAATCGGGAATTATGGACACCTGAATTATCCTGCACAAAATCAATAGGCATCAGTTCAGGAAAGTAAACGTTCAGACTAGGAAGTAAAACTTCGTCTAAAATACTGGTATATTGCTCGCTATTCATTCGTCCACTAATCTCTGCCAATTCACCAGGTCCACTGGCTGACATCCAGCCCCAAACGCCGAAGCTTATCCGGCCACTTCTTCTAGATGGCAATATGTTCCTTTCTAAATAACGAGTGTTATTAGGCCGCCATAAAGATAAACGTCCATCAGCAGATGAAACAAACACTTTTTCATCAGAAAAAATGGCTCTGCTGAAGTCGTAGTTTAGGTATTCTCGAGCAAATTGTAGTCTCTGTTCCTTGTGTCGTGCAGATAATAGTGGTTTTCGCGCCGGAACTCTGTGACGTAGGCCAGCTGTGCGTAGGCGACGTCGAATTGTCGAAGTTGATACGCAATGCGAAGATGAAATGTCCTGAATTCTCACAAATCCGTTACTGACCACACTGTTGACGATCTGCCTGTCCTGCGCCGCGGAAGTTTTTCGTGGACGACCACTACTTTTAAAACTAACAACGTCGCCGTTATCTTCCCACCGCTTGAGCCACAAATACACGGTTTTTCGCTGAAAAAAAAAAGGCATCTAAGTAAATTGTTCTAATGGCTGCGCAACGCGTGGCACCCTATACATAGATGAATACATAGTTTAAATTTTAAGAGATATTATCACTTAACTTTTGTTAATTAAAAATCGTTTAAAACACAACAACAATAAATGCAAACTCACCGTAATTCCCAATTCATTTGCAATGTCTGTTACCGAAAGTCCCTGTTCTTTAAGAACAATAATTTTGTGTTTGTCATATGTAGAAATACGATAAGGCACGTTGTTACTGTTCATTTTAAATTTATATATTACAATTAATATATCTAGCTCAGCCTCTTTCACACGGAACTCTTTCAAGAGTTATTATGTAAAGGGAAAATTTTATTGAGAGAAATTTGACAAGTCAAGTGACATATGAAAATATTTGAAATATAAAAATAAATACTGTAACAGCCAGTACGATTAGATATTAGAACTCCTTCAACATCGAAGTCACTGGCAAACTGGTTTACTGTAAACATGTTATTGAAATTTCCTTGGGTTCATTATTTTGTAACTAAAACTTAATATTTGTTTTAGAAATCTGTTGTTAACGTAAATTTGATAAAAATGTGTAGTTAATTTTGATACAATTTAACGTTTACATATTTTTTGGACACAGTTAGCATACTTATTTTTGCGATTTTATGTCACTACATGAATTTAAATTTTAAGGGCGTTTCCATGTTATTGCTCGTGACTGTACACGTAAGGCAATAAACCAATAAATCGCTTCTGCGCAGGTGAAGGTCAGGGCTCAATATCCCTGCCGATGATTATACGTAGAAAGTACTTAGAAGAGTATTTGTTGAATATAAATAATAAATTGTGCATCTTTATTCCTCGCTACAGAAAACAGCTGTTGTTTCTGATCCATATTAGTTAGTCATCATTACACAACGTAGAAAGTAACACGTATGATCCATGAAGGAATTCTGCCGTAACGACTGACGCAACCTATTTGCGATTAATTTTAACTGTTTGCAGTGGTTAGAGATAATTTTTATTAATCTATGCTAATATTATAATAAAGAGGTTTTGCTTTGTTTGTTTCTTTACACCTTAAAGGCTATATTTTATCCCGGTACGGGCAGTAGTTCTTACGGGACGCGGATGAAACCAAAAACATTATTCTTTACATGTTCCTTTTTAGCGTCAGATTATTATCTTATCACCCCTAGTTTAAGTTTTGCGGCGCAAATAACAGTTATGGAAAACATAGGAAGGAAACTGTATTGATAAAAGACTGAAAACGCCCATCCGTCAAATAGGAAACATGGGGAGAGTCGGGTTTCCCGAGCATGTCAAATTGGTGCAAGTGTTTTAAAGCTATTTGAAGAGTTTTAATTGTTTACTTTATAGGGCTCCGTACCCAAAGGGTCAAACGGGTATTGTTTTCGCTCCTCTGTCCGTCCGTGAGTCCGTCCGTCCGTCCGTCTGTCACCAGGCTGTATCTCATGAACCGTGATAGTTAGAGTTAAAATTTTCACAGATGATGTATTTTTGTTGTCGCTATAACAACAAATACTGAAAACTAAAATAAAATAAATATTTTGGGGGGCTCCCATACAACAAACGTGATTTTTTTGCTCATTTTCTAAATAATGGTACAGAACCCTTCGTGCGCGATTCAGACTCGCACTTGGCCGGTTTTTTGTCCTAACATGAATACTGACTACAGTGCCATAAACATCTAGAAGCCGCATACAACTATCGATCGAATAAACTTAAAAATAATCATTAATCACGCTAATGACATTAAATATTGAAACCGCCGAAAATTAAGTCATACGTTAATCTTATAATCCGGCTTAGTAAATATATTAAATATTTAACACTAAACATTACTTCTAAATTCTAATGCATTACCTACTTCACTAAAATCTGTTAGGCACAGCGGTACAGCGCATAGCGTGCTCATTGTCGCGTGACATTGACAACTCGGCCATTCTGACAGTTATGTAATATTCGCGCGCAATTCGTTGCGACATCAATTTGAATGGCGAACACTGATTCCGTTTGACGCGCTTTTCAGCTGTTTTCATCAAAATATAATGTTGTAAATTGGTCATTCAAGGTTATTCATCTGTTGGTCTAAAAAGTTTATGTTGGCGTTAGTTTGTGATGGCCAACCAAAATAATGATTGGGAGGCCTGTTTTTAATTTAGGTATATGTAGGACAGACCATTTTTTCAGCTTTATCTATGTGACTAGCTTAATTTCGTTAAATTCTAGAATTGACTTTAATTAGAACATCGTGAAATTCTCAAAGCTGACCTATTACTCAATCTACATATAGGTAGATATTATAGCCTGTCTCGAAACAGACAAACTGCGCAGAGGCAAAAAGCTAGAATCAACAAGGAACAAAAACTGGTTTATGGCATTTATGACTCAAAAAGCATAACATTCCATCCCTATTTACATAAACAGGTATAAACAACAATTCACTTTGTGAAATGAAAGAAAAATTATTTTAAAGACTGGGAAATGAAGGACAAATTAAGTTTAATTCATTTCGATCTTAATTTTTTTTAATACCTAATCCCAGTATCGATAGCTGCACAAAGTATGTACATCCGTTTCAATATTGATTAAATCAATACGATAGTATTGCATAATATTAATCAAAACATACTTCATTAACACAATTCAATATCCTGCTTTCAAAGCAAAAGATAGGCTGAGGTAGTCTATCTTGGCACGTCATCATCATATGGTCCTATATGATGCGCTAGTCAGGAGTCATCTGGAACATAGTGCGGTCATATGGGCCCCACACGAAGCGAAGTACGCGGTTGTGTTAGAGCGCGTTCAGAATAAATTCACGCGCCATCTGTATAAGAAGCTATATGGGGTATATCCGTTTTACTTTTATTTTTTATTTTATTTTATTTTAAGAAGGCTTACAGACTAATAACATAATATAATATGTAACAAAAATATATTTTCCAGTTGCTAATAACAAGCCTCCACAGATATATAATATTAACGATGAACTATTATAATGCCTGAATGTGTTTTCTTTTTTTTTTTAATATTAATATTATTTATTTGCTACGTGTGTATTTGAGTACCACCAGCCAGTGCTTTATTCTCAAAAAATGATTTAGCCAAAAGTTTCCTTGCTACTTTCGTCTTAGTGCAAAATAAGTCAATATCATGCTCACGAGATAATTCATTAAAGTAACGAGCGCTTCTAATAAGGTAAGCATTACGCCTATAATTAGTGGAGGTGGAAGGCACACTCAGTAAGGGCCTCCATCGCAACCCAATAAGGTTAGTTTTAAATTCAAGTTTTGAAACGAGCTCAGAGCAATCAATCGATCCATTCGCTATCTTCATTAAGAAACATATATCATTGATGAGCCGCCTGTAATCTAGTGGTAAAAAATGGTATTTCTTACATCGTTGCACATAACCTATAGATATTTGGTGCGCTTTGTAATCGAGATATCTAAGGAACTTTTTCTGGATACCCTCAATACGCAGCTTATAGATCTCATATTGAGGGTTCCAGACTTGAGATGCATACTCCAAGTGACTGCGTACGAACGAGCAATATAAAACCTTGATTGGTTTCAGAGAACGGAAACAGGCTGAGGCTCTAATTATAAACCCTAATGCTTTCGCAGCTTTTTTTACAATACCCTCAATGTGTTGATCAAATAGTAATTTGCTATCTTGTATAATGCCTAAATCCCTGATACTGTCAACTTTACATAAAGCGTGTTGGTTAAGAGTATAGGTTGCATTCACCGTAGACTTCTGACGCGTGAAGGTCATATGGAAGCATTTAGACACGTTTAGCTGTAGCAGATTACGTGCGCAGTACTCCTCAAATCTATTAAGATCAGCTTGCAACTGCTGAGTATCAGAGATGCCACGTATAATTTTATGAACCTTCATGTCGTCAGCATATAGTAATACATAAGAATGCTTGAAGCAGTTTATTACGTCAGCAATAAACAGAGTGAAAAGTAGACTCCCCAACACCGAACCCTGCGGTACCCCGGAGGGGACCGAGGTCCAACCTGAAGTGTACCCCTGGAGCACCACTGCCTGACTACGATTCTCGATATAAGACGAAAACCATCTATACAGGTCACCGTGTATTCCGGATTTAAGCAACTTTTCCAGAAGCAGCCGATGGTCAATACGGTCGAAACACTTGCTATAGTCGGTGTAGATGACATCCACCTGCGCACGCTGTTCCATACCTCCCGAAACTGATGTATCCCACCCTGTTTGTCCTGGGCATGGTTGGCTATAATCAACTGCGTATCCGACGAGAGTTTGCACTGGTTGCCTACTTGGTGAAGGTGCTTCGCGGATTGGAGAGTCACCCGGCAGTGCTGCAGCGCTTGAGCCTGTGTGTGCCGGACCGCTACGTGTGGCGGCGGCGAAGCCCGCCTCTGCTACTAGTACCCACAGCGAGAACCAACCTACTCGCCAAAGCACCACTAACTAGAGCTATCGGCACAATTAATGACCTACATAAAAAGATTGATGTATTTACATGTTGTTTGGGTGAATTCACAAAGGAATTACTGTTTATTTTATGCTATAAGTAGAATAATAATACTTAATACCATGTTATACAATATAGTTGTAAATAACGTAGTTTTTAAAATAGTGAGTAAGTTCTTAGCTATCGTATTAGGATAAGTCCTGTGATGGTAGTTTTAAGGTGGTTTAATAAATAAATAAATAAATAAATCATCCATTTAGTCTTTTCCTAACTATGTTGATGTCTGCTGCAATCTAACCTGATACAGATGACTAACAGTGTTTTACATGGAGCGACTACCTATCATGGTGGCCTAGTGGGTAAAGAACTAACCTCTCGAGTATGAAGGTGTGGGTTCGATTCCAGTTCAGGCAAGTACCAACGCAACTTTTCTAAGTTTGTATGTACTATCTAAGTATATCTTGGACACCAAAGGCTGATAAAAAAAGGCGAAGGAAAACATCTTGAGGAAACCTGGACTTATACAGTCTGAAATCACCAACCCGCATTGAGCAAGCGTGGTGATTAATGCTCAATCCTTCTCCGTGTGAGAGGAGGCCTGTGCCCAGCAGTGGGACTATAAAAAGGCAGTAACAGTAACAGACTACCTATCTGAACTTCTCAACCTGGGCTACTCGATACCCCTAGCAATACCAGTTGTCAGACTATCTGGCTCTTGAATATGTAACGACTGCGTATGTTTAAATGATAGCCGGGACCCAGCAATTTAAGGTGCCTTCCAAAACGTTGATGAACAGAGTGCTGATTCCGAGTTTTGACAGCTTTCGCAACTCGATACGTAATTATAAGTCTATTGAAATAAAGAGTCGTATGCTACGTCACATGATTTAGATATGACATCTTCATTCATTTTGCCGGTTAATAATGATTACACTCGCTGTGTAAAGTGAGCTCAAGTGTAATACGACCAAGTACTGATGACAGTCTTTATTAAATAAACAATTCTAAGATAAGTGCTACGTGATTCAATGGTATGATAATCTTCGCATCGAAAAAATTAACTTGCAAAACTCGCACTAGGCACTCTGACCGTCATGACCAGATAACATATGAATGGGAGTATATTTAAATTACATAGATACATATAAGGATAATAAAACATATGACTGACCTACGCGAACAGTAATTATGGTAGACATAAATACTTCGATATGAATTGACTAATTGCACTGAGCCATTTGTGCATTGCAATAATTTAATACCTACCTCAGAATAGAGTTTGGATGTAGAGAAGATGACGAACAAAGAAACAATAATGGATGGATTGCAAAATAATAAATTAGGATGTTAAAAGAATAGAATGCCCATATTTAGTGGTCTAGGTTAAAACGCTGGCCACTAAATAGGTATACAATAGGTAAAATAATACCTATCGACTAACAAAAATGTCTTATTCTTCTTTCCAGTGCAAATCGAGTTTGTGTCGAATAATACATAATAATAGTGTTAAATTCTTATTATTTTTGCAAAGAGCAAAAATAATAACAATTCTTAAAAGAATGAGAACCTTTATTTAATAATAAAGCAGGAATAATTTCCCAATGTTTATGCTAATAAATAAAAATAGGCCAAGTGCAAGTCGGACTCGCGCACGTAGGGTTCCGTACCATCCAAATTAATATTCTATATATATTTATGGATATCGAGCAAAAATGAGCAAAAAAAACACGTTTGTTGTATGGGAGTCCCCCGAAATATTAATTTTATTCTAGTTTTCAGTATTTGTTGTTATAGCAGCAACAGAAATACATCATCTGTGAAAATTTCAACTCTCTAAGACGGTTCACGAGATACAGCCTGGTGACAGACGGACGGACGGACAGAGGAGCGAAAACAATAGGGTCCCGTTTTACCCTTTGTGTACGGAACTCTAAAAATAATATTCGTCAATAGAGTAGGTTGGGCAAAAACATGTCAACATTTTTAAGACTGATATTTTTATTAATTGAATTGAATGTGATATGTACCTATCAAAAAGCTAAATTAGCATATGTCTACAATACTGTGAATGTTGCTTTAAGTGCACATCAAGGCTAATTAAAAACTAGATTTTATCACGAAACAAAGACTTACAGATATCCTAGTATCAAAAAACCTGTTGTACTGGACTATTAAATATTATAATAGAATCTTGTGTAAATACACATTATGATGATAAAAAATGCAATAAAAAGAGATACCTAAGTGAATTCATCAAGAATCAAAATATACAGATCTCACAGTAATAAAAATAATGTTTTAATTTAAATAAAACTACTTTTACGGATTTTATCGCGGTTATATTAATATTATTTAATCCTGACTCTCTGTGTCTGCCCGTGACCATGGATGCTGTAAAGGATCCGAAACGTCGGGATTAAATAATATTAATATAACCGCGATAATATCCGTAAAAGTAGATACCTCTATAATGTCTAATATTCGCGTAAGTGTCCGAAATCAATAATGTTTAGTTTTAGCTTATTTGAGAACATATTCCTTACTGCACTAAAATTTCTACACTTAAAATTAACTAGACTGTTTCAGTTTTTGCACAATTTCTTCCTCTTATTGCATCAGCATAACATTGGAATGTGAAATGGCGAAACATTCGAATTTATCGACTTTTGTCTCAAACTCCATGCTCAGTACGACCAATACATTTTATAAACAATGGTCAGTAAGGTTGTTGGTCAATTTAAGCAGACTAATAGCGAGGTTCCACCAAAATTGTTCCCACATTAAGTAGTTCGCGAATAAAAGATGAGTAACTATGTGTCACAGAAAGGTTGCAATTTCATGGGCATTTTGGAAATATTCGCAGGCAATTTTTTACTGTTTGCTAGAGCGAGTCTAGGCTAAAATAAATATTATTTTGCATTACAATGCCGCTGATGGAACTTCGGCTAAAGACTTGAACATTACCTATCACACTAAAAAGACTATTCACCACTACAATACCACTATACTTCAGACATACGAATCATCAGAATGGCACCCATTAATCGCAGAAAACATCATTATCATCAAATATTGTGCCACATAATAACTACAGCCTTGGATACCAAAGAGACCAAAGTTCAAATGATTCACTTCTTCCACAATTATTAATATACTCACATTTGCGAGTGTCGAACTTTGCCCTAACTTAATGATAAACGCTAAAATGACTCCCCTTTGTTTTGAACTAATATTATAAAGGCTTCTATCTTTTGTACATAATAATCTCAAAAACGACTGGACCGATTGTTTAATTCATTCACAGTTGGACAGCCACACTCTTCCCGAGTAACATAGGCTATATATTTTATTCCGGTACGGGATGCGGGTGAAACCGCAGGAAAACGGCTGGTTATTTAAGACACATTTGCGAATGTCGAACTTTGCCCTAACTTAATGATAAATACCAGATTGACTTCCACATTGTTATGAATAAAAAATCAATGTTTTGTTTTAACATTGCACGTTTTCTTTGTAATTAGGTCATCGCAGATTAAATTGTTATTTGTTAAAACATAATTATTGTTTTTATATTCGCACTGATTCATACTATTGCATGTTTAGGCCTTTCTATCGGAGAACGAACTAGGAGAGATTGAGTCAGTCTTTGTTTTACTAAATTTGATACTAAAGTTACCTTAGATTAGATCTTTATGGCGTGTTCATTGTCTACAGAAGAGTTGATATCTATGTAATGATATCTATCGCTTGTGTGAAATTGTCTTCAATTTATGTTTTCATATTCATGCTAGTAAGAAATATAATGGGTTGAGTTAGTATGGTAGAGGAAGTGGTCAACCACGAATCTATCAAGCTAAAGAGGAAGCCCGGGTAAAACGTAACAACATAATGAAAGGACAATGAGCGTTTTGGTCTACCTCTCCTCTAGCAATAAATGATATATCAATAGAAAGCTTGTGTTATGTAGAGTATTTTCTTGTATGGCGGCGATTGTCATTTGTTAGTATTTAGGGAGTTAGAACGTGTTTAGTGAAATAATAACTATGTCTAAAATCTGCTGTAGCTTCTAAAGTACTGACAATTTGTTAGAGGTATTTCAGTACGAAATGTTCAATTTAAAAAGGCTTTTCCAGTGAAGTATAATTTATTAGTAGAGAAGGGATTTATAAACCAAAAAACACCTATCGATAATATAAACTAAAATAAGTTCTAGCTTCTAAAGTACTAAGAATTGGTAAGTAGTATGTTAATATAAAATGTAACGCTTGAAAAGACCTTTCAAATGATGTATGACTCATTACTAGAGGGGGAGTAGACCAACATCCAGACATTTCGCCCATTGTCCTTTATGGGTTTTTCGAACTTTAGGTTCCGCTTTTCTAAATATCGCATGTTTAAGAAAGAATGTAGTATTTACATTATAGTACCTATTTACTAAAACAACTTAAAAACCATTTTCCAGCCATTATCTTCAATCACTTCAGAGCACATGCCTCTTCTCATACAAAGAAGGAACGGTTTGTAAAAAAAAAACACATTAAAAATGGCCACTCACCTCATAAAACCAGCCGAACTTATCATACGGGATGGCAAGAGGAAGGTTAGGTATTTCGTTCGCGATATCCAGCACTGGATCGCTGATGCCGTCGAACAGCCACGAGGAGACGTTGGCTGTGAGGAACATGTTGCGATGGTACATCCGGAGGAACACGTCTACTGGCACGCGGATGATCAGACGCTGGTGTCTCATCATATAGGCTATTGTCTGTAGGGAGATATACAACATTTTAAAAATTGATGATCGATGGTGTGTAAGATAAAGGAGAGATTATACTGCTAGAATTATAAGATTTGTCAATGGATGCTGTATCAATTAATTCTTATATGCTAGACGTAGAAAATAATCACAATGTGTTGTTAAAACCGTTGAAAGAATGACTCATATGTATTACAATTGTTTAATGACTCCAACTCATGCAAGACGTTTTAGATAACAAGTAATACATTACTTGATAGATGTTAATACATTATTTAGTAACTATTGTCCGCTTCTTCCGTACAAACTATGCTGTGTACATGGGTATTTCTCTCATAACAAATCCTCTGTGGTGGCTCTTGTTAAGTACCCTTCTTTTTTCTTCTAGTCTTAGTGACCAAAACCTTTCCTTAACTTATTCCCAAGAGATACCAAACTGTTAAACTTGTTTATCACCAGTTATTAAGTAAATGCTATGGTTTTCTGTAATCTGGGCAACACAGCTATCATTCCTATGTATTTTTGTTATAGCGTGAATGATCTGTGTATCCTCTGTAGGAAATCCGAATAAATAAATAAATACCTCGATTGTGATACTTATGACATACTAGCTTCTGCCAGCGGTTTCACCCGCATCCCGTGGGAACCTCGGCACGGACCCGGATAAAAAGTAGCCTATAGCCTTCCTCGATAAATGGGCTATCTAACACTGAAAGAATTTTTCAAATCGGACCATTAGTTCCTGAGATTAGCGCGTTCAAACAAACAAACAAACAAACAAACAAACAAACAAACTCTTCAGCTTTATAATATTAGTATAGATGTATAAAACTTACCGCCACAATGGGGTTGATGCTGGTGATGTTATCTGATATGGATCCATTGGACATTTCAGGTTTGAAGTGCCAGAACCTCTGGTTGTAAAACGTCAATGTGCTGTTGTGGTCGTTCCAAGTCAGGTTTACCTGTTGAGGATATGAGAAAAAATAAGTATTTGAAGTCTGGAGGACTATTGTAACTTAATATTATGAATATATAATATTTAATCAATCAGTAAAGAGACTGAAATGATTGCGATGTTTGCTGTGGGAATCTGGATTGTTAAGATAATTACAAGTTTTTATCGAGCTACGCCAAATAATTCACTCGGCGGATGTTTCTATTCGGGGGATACTAATAGTTGTCAATTAATTATATGAACTGTCTGATGTCTTTCGACTTATTTTTCTGTAATGAACTGTTCGATAGTTACCGAGGCAGCTCTAGCTACTCATAAAGTACAGACCGGTATATCACTATCACTACTTACTCAGCGAAGCTAATTTTAACCACCAGTCGCGCGCCGGTGACATTTAATCAAGATCGATTTCTTTGTAGTTTTGCTATTAAACTAATACAGTTACATAGATTCTAAAAAGTCTAAGATTCATATATGATATTACCTATATACTTATTTATTTTTACTTGTCGTTATTATGTGTGTACACATATGAGGCACATCGAACAATAATTTTATTAGGTACACTTGTAAGTTTTTTTTTCGTCTGTAATTTCCAATGAATAAATAAATGAGATTCCATATAATCATATCACGTAGCCGCAACAGCTGATCATAAAGTCATGCATTTGGTCATCATTATAATTTTCTCGCTGCTACTTTCCATCGTACGATTCACTAAAAGAAAAGCGACTGACGAGGCAGGCACACGCAGAGCGTTATTAATTTAATACCTAAACATGCTGCGTAGAAAATGCCGTGAAAATGTTGTTAAGATATGAGGAAAAAATAAGGAATTTTTTATCATTATGTCATATTGATTCGGAATGTTTCAAAAAATCTGGACATGTAACTTTGTACTTTAGCACAGCATAAATTGGTGTAATACGGCCATTTAGTATTTGATAATTAATCCAAAAAGTATCCTTTTGTCGATAATTAAGAATACTATTACATGGCGTTCCAAAAATGGCCTGAGAAACTGAAGATGCAATTATTTGTAGGTACATATTCTAAGGACAAGTTCGGGTTCACAATACCTACAGAAAAAATAAATTGAATCAGAGAACTGTATGGTCAAATTAATAATTTGTAGCTCTAAAATGTATCTAACTTAATATATAGAACCGTGCAATTATTTAGGTATAAGGAAAACGACGGACATCAATATGTGCACAAAAATAATGCCTTGCCAAATGCATTAATTAATTATTATTAATAACGAACCGTTAACTGAAGAACACATTGGCAATATTGCATATTGTAGGTAGGTATAATTAATGCACTTTTCTCTATCAAGGTTAGTAAAACATTATGATTCACACAAATGTGAATCATTTGTCCCCGACCTCCTTTATTTAATATCCTCATACAAAAGTTCAAACGTCTATCATTATTATTTCTCTTATACCTAAATATTTTTCAAGTGTCGTGTATGCATAGTGCTTACTATAACAAATATTATGCCCGATTCCGTATTCCCATCTGGTTTTTAGATCCCACATTTACCGCGAATGTCTATCTACGCCACTTAACTAACTTTTTCCCACAAATTACTATAAAACTCATCGAAAAAATTGCTTCAAATATCGATTCAAATTGTGTTTAAGCTCTCTGAAACTGATACCTACGTCTCCAAATCCCCACATACCTACACTAATGTAATTAGGTAATGAGCTGGCAACAGTATTTAACAGGTCTTTAATCCCACTAGACTGAACAACGGACTTCATGATATTGGACAACGTGACCTAAACTGATAACACCTATACCAAAGATGAGTACATCAATCGAAAGATAAATTAATAATAATTAGATAGATAGATAGATAGATAGATAGATAGATATACTTTATTAGGTACACAAATTAATTATAATTTTAGGTAATTAATTATGATGACCTATGAAATTTTTGATGTCTGCTAACATTATATGTTAAGGGTTTGTAGGTATGTTTTGTGTTAAAAAAAAGTACCTAATTTGCAACATATAAAGAAGTTATGTATTTCTCTATTCGTGTCGTTTTTAGAAGTGATTCATGTTTAACAGTAACGACTGATAAAATGTATGCTTAATCAAATGCTCATTTACATACAAACTTCTATGCACAAATATGACTACGAAACAAGATTAGGTTATCTCTAATTATTTTGCAAGGCGTGATTGTTAATGTTTCATGAAAGAAATTACAAATCTATGATCTGAGTTACAAATATGCATTGAAGGACTGCCTTACATGACCCAAAATCATACTTTGCTCAAATTACAGGGAAAAATCTTCCTATCAAAAATATGTTACCTATAGGAAGAGGGTTAAAAAATAGCAGTAATTTCACATAACGTTTGTAAGCATATCAATCAACTTTGTACTTTCTTAATCAAACAATTTGCTTAAACCAATTGGAAGACCTGCCTCAAAATGATGATCAGCATTTATTTATTCGTCATTTAAACATACCATACATGAGAGAAGATAATATCTGTTATAAATTATAAATAGCATATTAAATAAATATAAAGTAATAAACTGTTATCATCAACATGGAAGTGGCGAACATTCCACTATGGTTTTAGTGCAAATAATATGTTTGACAAGATAAGATAGTACGCGAAACAAATGCACGGACTGATTGTTTGCTATTGTTCATAAATCTAAAGATGAATCATAAATAAAGACTAGAACATTATTATGGGACAAAAAAACCATTATTCACAAATCAGGAAATCGAAAAATCTTCTTCTGCAGGGAATTTCATACAAACGCATTACTTACTTATTTCAATGTTTCTAGAAAAATGAATTTGACTTTGATTAGCCAAAATTAGGCATCCAGTCATGCCACATTGGATAGCGATTAGATAAAATTTAGTCTAAAGCGCCCAAAAAATGCAATAAGGGGAGTTTCACCGTTTCACTAGGTATAACGATAACCGAACCATAACCAGCCGTGTACTTGCCGCCCATTGGTCGAATAGGCGATTCGACAACTGAAAATGGTTATTGTTGAATGGTGCACATACAGTAAGTTTTTTTTTTTTTAATTTTGAAAATTAAGATTAAAGTTAAACATGACGTATCTAAATTGTAGCATTTACAGACAATTGTCAGTGAGTCATAATGATACAATGAGTGTAGGTACTGAACGGATGACAGATATACAAGACCTTTGGAACCGTATGAAGTACTAAGTATACCTCTTTCGAATCTAAAGACTAAATATAAATATATTCATTCATGTTTCATTACATACTGCTTAATTATATACTAACTACAGAAATTTAAAAAAAAAACTGTATGTTACTGTTGCTTGTGCAACAATATAGCATTCCAAAGAAAGCAAAAAACATGTTTGAAGAGCGCGCTAATCTCAGGAACCAGTAGAGTCCGATTTAAAAAAATATTTCAGGGTCACATAGTCTATTTACCGAGGAAGACCAAAAGCTAATTTTAAATCCGGGGGTGCGAAACAGTTCCCACGGGATGCAAGCGGTAGAACTTCCATAACGCCAATAATACTATCAGAAAGATTACTTAATAACTTCTCTACTATTAGAATCCATCATATAAAATTATAAACGTTGTATAATTCTATCGCACAAATACATAACACACGTAACTAACAGTCTCGAGTTTAGCGTTACGGAACCGAATCCGGGTTAATGAGTTTCGCAAGCACTCACACACATACCTGGGTCGCTTGCTTACTCTACTGACTCCAATCAATTTAGTGAATGTTTGTGAAGTTTAAAACGGATTTTAAATTAGATTCTGTCAGAGGTTTCGTACGCTTCCTAAGGGAAATCCGGATACGGACTTTTTTTTTATCAAAACCATTCAGTACTTTTTGTGTGAAAGAGAAGCAAACATCCATGTATTAACTTAATCCATCCTATTTACAAACTTTAGCGTTTAAGTATAATATTAGTAGAATGAAAGATGGAAGGACCAAATTATTGCCAGGAAGGACCGAGTCTCTAGTCTCTAACAAGCTTAAGAGACACCTACGACGCATTTTAAGCGATTATTTAATTGCTTTAAAGAATCTATTGAGCGCGAAAAGGACGAAAGGTAAGGACCGCATTGCTTTCGCGTATAGCACTTTATTGTATGCATCAGCCCTCCTCTAAGGAATCTTCTAAAATATGTCGGTACCTATTTACCTACTTGTGTAAAAACAATTTTGCAAAATAAGTCTGAGTACTTAACGCCACAACCATCATTAGAGTACACCGTCGCGGTTACATTAATAATAACAAAAAACATATACAGCACGTGTTCGCAACATTAAGCGCCAAAACACATTAGCAGCACTCATTTGAATACTTGTTTAGGTGACATCATTACTCAGCTAGCATTGAATATTATGCACACAATCTTAAACAAACGACAAATAGATGATAAGCAACATTTGGTGCGCTCGCTCCGTGGATGGCGGTGACTATCTAGTCCTGACGATGAAATGGGTGGGTCCCGGCAGTTGTTTCGGAACCAAAAGTCTGACAACCAAAGGGTATCATGGTATTGCCGGGATGTCTGGATTAAAGAGGTCAGATACACAGTCTCTTCATGTAAAACACTGGCACTTAGCTGCATCCTGTTAGAATGGAAACCGATCCCAACATAAAAAAGGCTAAGCAGATGAGTCTTACAAACGCCTTTTGTTTCGGATTTAAAATCATTGTGAAGAACATGGCTAGTTAACACGTATGTCATAATAACTAGGAAGTTGAGAAAGTAACGTAATAGGTCGTAAATGATTTTAATGATGGCTACAAGCTTCTATGAGCATTACTTAGGAATTATGTATGATAGAGCTAGCTGTGGCCTGCGGCTGTTTTTACTTTTGGCTAGTAATAAAAGCTCCGACAAAAAAATAAGAATTGCCCTTACTCAAAATACTAAAGCTACTGACTAAAATACTGATTTTCCGACTACTTTTCTCCGAATAAAAATTACGAAACGAACGAATGAGATACTAAAGTCTTTGAAAAATAAACATCACTGTTTGTTGCTATAATACTTTTCTACCTGCATAAATTACGTTCTACTGAAAACTATTCTTTGTAATTTTTAATCTTTACTTGCCTACTATTAATTAATAAATTACCTTTCATATTTCATAGACTTGGTGCCATTTTAACTATAACATTATACTGAAAATATTATTCTCAGTGGTTAAACAATACTTTTAAAAAATATAAAAATGTACTGGCAATATAACTTTTACTTGCTTCATATATCATGAATTTTACTTACCACAGGTATGCTTCGATATCGGTACTTATTTCAGGTTCAGGAAAAAGTTAGAATTAAAGTAGTATTTACGCTTTAATCTAAAACCAAGTAGGTAGATTTTGGTTTCCTAGAATATTTTTACCCGACTTCCCAAAAAGGAGGAGGTTTTCAATTCGGCCGGTATGTTTTTTTTTCTAAGTATGTACGTCGATTACTCCGAGGTTTATAAACCAATTTACGTGATTCTTTTTTTGTTCGACGCGGAATAGCTGCCAGTTGGTCCCATAGTCATCAGGTCAGGATCTGATGATGAAAACCCTGAGAAATCGAGGGCAACCTTCGAAAGTTGTAGGCATTTGATCAACACCCAACTTTTATTTCGACGATTCTTCTTCACCGGTATTGATGAACCAGCTCCCTCCCCTTCCTCCTCCGATCCAGAACCGTACACGGGTACCTCATTCATATTTTGTAACAATACTAAGTTTCCTTAATAGATAGTAAGTTAATAGTTTCTTTAGTACCTACATTTATCTATACTAATATTATAAAGAGGAAAACTTTGTTTGTTTGTTTCGTTGTAATGGATAAACTCAAAAACTACTGGACCGATTTTAAATATTCTTTCACCATTAGAAAGCTATATTATCTGCGAGTAATATAAGCTATATTTTATCCCGGTGCGGGCAGTAGCTCTCACGGGACGCGGGTGAAACCGCGGGAAAACGGCTAGTTAGTTATATTAGTGATAATACGAAAGCAAAAGCAACAAAAACTATTTATTTTCTTAACATAAACAGACGTAACATGCAAACAAATCATGGTCGTCGGTCGTTGCAAACGCACTGCGCTCGGATCTTTCGAACTCGCACACGAAAACAGCCGAACGCGACCCGAACCCGATCGCGCGTGCCGAACTGTTGAGGTATTTTCATTATTATTGAGAGTTAAAAAATAAATTTAATAACCAACAATAGAAATTAAAACAGTTCATGCAAGTTGTAAAAATATGATTATTTTGTCAAAACTTCTGTTGTCGGTAACTTAGTAATTTTGTCGGAAGTTCAGTATTCTAGTCGGAACTTTAGTTTTATTACTCAAAGATCGAATTTTTTTTAGGAGAAAAAGTTATTTGAACCTGCTCATATTTGTAGTTAAAATTGATATTTTTTGTCGTTTATGTTTTGGATTTTTTGTCGGTAATTCATTATAACGCTGGTTAATAAGAATAATAGTCGGCCACAGATCGCCGGAGATTAATTTGTTTTTCGGAACCATTATTATTATCCTTTACTTTTTAACTTCGACCCACACCAAAGCATCGCCCACCCACTTTATAAGTTCGCTATGGCTTAACGTGCTATCGAATCATCTTCGAATTTTGCATGTACCTAGTTAAAACCTTCCTCAAATATTATATAATTGTGTTATTGATGCAATTTGACTGATCAATAATCTCGACTCGACAGCTTTATAATTTTCTAATGCATATTAACGCTGATATAAGTGAAGTGCAGGAAAAACTGCAAAGGTCATTAGATAAAAGAAGGCCGAACAATTAATTTAACGTTTACACACTTGAGTTATAGTTAAATGGTGCAACTCATCCTTAAATTTCAAAAAGAACAATTCAATTTTGAAAGATTACGTCAGTTAAAGTGACATCCTACCAATCCTAATAGGGTAATACTATTCTATATTGCCCACGCAGACGAAGTTGCGGGCAACAGCTAGTAGGGTAATAAATCGATCATAACACATTAATATTATAACAAAATGTATGTACAAACGATCAATACGTAGTTACACGTGGTACCGACAAAACGTCATATCATCATGAAAATACCTACAAATTAATACATCGGTATACCTACGATATAACAACAATATACCTAATACTGAAGATTAAGAGCTCAATAAAATACTGTAAAAATACTAAAATAACCACTGATTATGAACATCGAAAGATATTCAAAAACTTGTGTAATGACAACAAATATTTGTACATAAGATTATGATTAAGTATCAAGTGATAGGCACTCACTAATTATTCAAACAAATTACATTTATAATATGTCTTATTGATATCCTAGATTAGGTAGTTGCTAAGCCGTTGGCCGGGGTCTAGCAGCAGCGAAGGTAAAACCCCAAAAAATAATTAAGTCATACGTCTCTGAGTGTGTTTAAACTAGGTATATGGTTTTCTTAGCCTTAGGCTATGTGAGGTAACCGACAGAAAAGAAAAGTTTTTGGGCATCGGCGCGCACTTTTCTTTTCACACAGACCGGGATCGGCAGCGATCGACTGAAAGAGCATGCAATCGGAGCCACACGTCTGCAAGACCGAGAAAAAGTACGCGATCGGAGCCGGTCAGCTCCTCTTATTATTTCACACCAAGTGCCTTCGAGCATTCTTAATGACAGAAGCAGTGCACATGCAAAAATAACCCTTCCTACAAATACTAAGTAAGTACTCGATTTTCAACGTATTAAGAATTTGCTCTCCTCTCCGAGCCGGTGTGTCTAAACGGACCCTTATGCTGTCGGTATAGTTTCAAAGTAAACGTGAAAATTCATATGTAAACATATGAAAACTGACGTTCATGCTGTTGATGAACTTCGGCCTTCTATATCCTAATTCCCTATACATCCCATAATGTTATAAGAAACAACTATCGTTATGTCTCTTGTCTTCAAGTATTGCATAACTTGTTTACCGGCGCAACAAATAACGATGCGATCACCCGTAACGACTCACGCGCATCTAGAGGTACCTACTGCATGTTACGTGAATGCATTGTTTTATGCAGTTAGGGCAAAAAGGAATGTAGAACTCCCTGTTTCCCGCAGTTTCTGAACCCTGAGGGAAGTATCTCATGTTCAGCTCTCGTTAAATAACAGTGCCGGTCTGTAATTGGCTACTAATAAGTGACTGCCCTAAGTGACAAAAGTCGTGGTGGCCTAGTGGGTAAAGAACCAACCTCTCGAGTATGAGGGTGTGGGTTCGATTCCAGGTCAGGCAAGTACCAATGCAACTTTTCTAAGTTTGTATGTACTTTCTAGGTAAATCTTAGACACCAATGGCTGATAAAAAGGTGAAGGAAAACATTTTGAGGAAACCTGGACTATAAAGTCTGAAATCACCAACCCGCATTGAACAAGCGTGGTGATTAACGCTCAATCCTTCTCCGTGTGAGAGGAGGCTTGTGCCCAGCAGTGGGACGATAAAAAAAGGCTGTGCCAGTAAGTGACTGCCCTACTAATTAAGTAAAGTACAGATGCAAGCAGGTTAACCTATCCAAATCTATCAAATTTTACCAATAGAACATTAATTTTCATCTATTGTGATAAGGTTTAAGTATAAGGAAAATATATTGAAGAAAATTGATTGATTGAGGTAGGTTGATATAGGTATAATGCACAATAATTTACATACCTGATTAGTTTTGCATGACAATAACGGATAACATTATTGCTTAGGAACTTTATGAACATTGATTTTAAGAAAACCTTACTTACAATTATTACATTAATAACTATATTTAACTAGCTTTCGCCCGCGGTTTCACCCGCGTCCCGTAGCCGGGTGGTGACAAAAACCTTCTCCCGGGTCTAAGTTACCTCCCCTTTAATTTTCAGCCAAATAGGTCAAGCCGTTTTCATGTTATGTCGTGACAACGGAAAGCGGGTTTCATTTTTATATACATATATAGATAAAAACTTACCTTCACATGAGACTCTTCAAAAACATATGGGCCCATCTCTTCGACTCGAACCTTCGTGGCCGTCCCCGCTACGATTTCATCCACATTACTTATATTGAAGAAGAATATCTCCAGGTACATAGGAATCGGGGTTTCCCGCCATATACTGAATGACATTGAATCTGGGCTTAGCGTCATCATCTGAAAAAAAAATCATGTGTCAAAAACTTCGAAGAAAAAACTATACAGTTCGTCTATACACAAGCCTTGAATGAGCCACTTTATTATTTCTTCTCCCTTGCCATCTAAGCCTTGATCATGAAAGTTAATTATACTATCTAATATAATAAAGGAGAAACGTTTTTTTAGTTTTTTGTTTGTACTTCAAAAGGCTCCGAAACTACTGAACCGATTTGAAAATTCCTTGACTGCTACACTCTTCCCGAGTATCATAGGCTATATTTTATCCCGGTGCGGGCAGTAGTTCCCACGGTACGCTAGTACAACCGCGGGAAAGCGGCTATCCAGAATAATTAAAAAACGATAAAAACTTTATCTATAGGTACCTAAGTGCCTAGGTAATGGAAAATTACTTTAAGTATATTTAGTTAATCACAGTTATCGCATTAGGTACACTAGGTATCGTATGTAAATGTGAATAAACTTATCAAATAAAATCCTTAATTCTGAAACTGTCAATACCTAATAATTTTTTATCTAAATAGGTACTGAAACGAAACTCCTTACAGTGTGTAGAATGATGGATTTGAAAGAAAACACCCAAGGACATTTTTATATAACGTGACATGTCATTTTTAACCGACTTCCCAAAAAGGAGGAGGTTCTCAATTCGTCGGGATCTTTTTTTTTTTATGTATGTTCACCGATTACTCGAAGACGCCTGAACCGATTTGCAAAATTCTTTTTTTATTTGATAGGGTATACTTCACAGGTGGTCCCGTAATCATCAAGTCAGGATCTGATGATGGAAAACCTAATAAATCGAGAGCAACTTTCGAAAATTGTAGGCATGCATAGGTTAAAAACTTCACAATGAGGTGTACCTCTGATAGCACTATACAACAGTGAAAGTTTGGAGCTGACCTGATGATGGAGACGAGAGAAGGTCGAGGGAACTCGACAACTGAATAAGTAAACTACCTCGTGTTTGGGCTTATATTCTTTGTATTGACGAGACCTTTGTAACAGTGAAGGTTTGGAGCTGACCTGATGATGGAGACGAGAGAAGGTCGAGGGAACTCGTCAACTAAATATGTAAACTACCTTGTGTTTGGGCTTATATTATTCGTATTTATAAGAACTTTCTACTAATGCGGATAGTGACAACTATACTTGTCACTGAAAAGCCAAAAATAAAAAACTTTTTACAAAAAAATAAAACCGACTCCCAAAAAAACTGAAAAGCAAAAAAAAACTATTCTTAGGTGCATCGGCCTAGAAGTCGGTGGCGAAATAAACATATCATCATCCACTAGACACCGAATTCTAGGCCGATGCACCTAAGAATAGTTTTTTTTTTTGCTTTTCAGTTTTTTTGGGAGTCGGTTTTATTTTTTTGTTTATATTTTATATGTATAAATGAATACATAATGTGTCTTCTTCTTAATAACTATTACTCAGCGGTAACTGTCAAAAAGATTTATGACGATGAGGTCAATAACTGAATAATTAAGGTTTTTTTAATCCCTCAGGGATGCAAACTTTAAATATTATTTTATCTACAGTTTCCTTTGCATAGCTATACTTGTCTGAAATTAGCTACTAAACAGTATTGCGCACACAGAGGTCGTCAAAATCAACGCTAACTTCATAGAAGCAAAGTTATTTGACGGGTTCTATAAATCTAAACTCACCTTCTGCAACTGTGTGGTGAATAATGGTGGCCAGAAGATCACCATGACTGCTCCGGACACCACCATGAAAGACCCGAAGCCTAGTAGGAGCCCACTCCTTACGTTTGACGTCACCATTTTGATTTCTTATAATTTACCTGCAAACAAACAGTTTTATACATTTTTTAGCTAAATTATGTGGAAAGTAAGCACTTATATAGGACACCTGGCATTAAGGTAAGTTAAGGTATGTTTGTAACTCTTCTTTTCTACCTTAATTTAGTCTAAACAACACTATATTAAAATTATTTTACGATTTAGTTCCATCCAAAGGCTGTCTGGAAGAAACTGTTATTAAGCGGTTAGGCCACCTGTTGTACTTATCCATATTTGTTTGTATTTGTATTTACTCCTATATTATTTTGGCTCAATGGTGTACAATAAAAAATATTATATTCTATTCTAATACTTGATAAAGAAGACAGATTAATTTATCTACAGGCACACAGTTTGTTATCTAAAGTAGCGTTCACATACTTAACAAGATAAATATTTATATGGAAATATTTCACAGAACATTATTATATTAGAAACTTTAATTCAGTATTTCATCAAACAGAGAAAATTTAAAGAATGTGGCCTTATCTTTTAATCAGTATTAGAATATTTTGCATGGCATGTTATATTTATCTAATGGTTAAAAGATAGAGCATTTGTTTTGTGGACAAATATAATAACCTATTGTGATAACAGTAGGTATGTAGTACAATATGAATAAATAACAACTGGATTTGAATTGGAAAAGATCAGCCTCTAGATTTATCCTGATGCATTCAAAATTATATAATTTAGAAAAAATAAACAAAATAATAATCAATTGTGGCCAACTACTTTCTATATTTTTTAATGTTTTTTATTTTTATAATTTAATATTTAAAAATGTACATAATATGTTGCAAATGAATCACAGGTAACATATTTTGAGGGAAACATTATCAGAGTATTTCTAAAAAATTATGATAGTTTGAGTTGTCTAAAAAAATACTATTAAATCATATAATATTAACTCATAAGATTGAACTGTGCCCACATACACCACACTATTATTGTTTAAAACCTTGTTTCTATGGTCATGAAGAAATTGAAAAAAATCTTGAACATGTTGTTGCTATTGTTGATTTATCTAACTCCTCACACTTCACACCATTCCATAAATAAAATGGTACATAAACATTGTATTAATATATTAACAAGAGTGAAACAAAAGCACTTAGATAATTATTTATTATGTATGTGTCATCATAGTGCTAACAAAACAATGGACAAATGTATTTAGAATTCGAATTTAGAACATTATTTTTTTTATATTTCATCCTAATGACATAGACAACATTATCGTGATATGCAAACTGTTTTAAATAATATTATTTGCACAAAGATAACATTGACAGACTCCTCCAAACTATAAACAAAATAATATTTGGGTCATTATGATAAAAAATTGTTTGATAATAATAAATTGTACTCAATTTCTTTTCAAGTTTCAAGGATGATTTGATATTTCTAACAAAGTATTTTTTTTTTATAAACTCGCCCAAAACTAGTCGGCTAAGTGTAATAAATCAAAAATAGAAAACAAATTGCATACTCATTGTCAGATGTAGAACTAACTACGCTTCAAATACATAACTTTAATTCAATTTTAACGCAAGTATTGGTATACAATATAATTAGATTAGATAAGACATGACTAAGAATTTACTTACGGTAAAAACACAAATATTGTCACTGCAACTTAATAAAACACTTGCTATGCACGATATTTGTGATTTTTATTTGGTACGAGCACTTCAATATAGAACACGCGCACCATAACTCAACATATTGGTAATTCGTTTAAATAATTCGATTTAATTAAATAAAAACGTAATAAATCATTATTAAACTAACTTTACGTTCGTTCCCCGTAAAGTGTTCGCTTGAATAACAATGTGTGTTTGTCAGTGTCATCGGCACGGCATGCCAATGTCAAATCTATTAATCAAACTACTGACGTTTGTATAATGTTACTATCGCACAAATTCATTTACTACTGTTTACTGCAATCATGCACGAAACAATTAATCGTCCAAAATAGTGGTTCCGAACATTTTGTACTATTGACAGCTCTGTTTTAAAAGGTAAAATATGTTTCGCCGTTTGTTGTTTTTATAATAAAATTGTCCTAGGAAATAACCAAGAACTTGTTCAGAATATCAGGCTGTTTGCCGAGCCGAGTAGGATCATTGGATTTTTATATTTTGTTCTCGAGTTTTAGAAATATGCCAAGAATGTTTATGTATTAAAAGCGATTAAATTCAGTGTCTACACACAACAAAACACAGTAACGTTTGGCTTTCCTAAATTTAAGTTCTGTGTGGCTCTGCTAGAGAGTATGCTCTCTAGCAGAGCCACAATCAATGTCGATTTTCTCATTATCCAATGCACGTACAGTAATAACGGTATGCGTACATTATGTTCGTTTCACGTACATCATTTTAGGATAAAATGATCAACTTCTAAATTGGTGGCTCTGCTAAAGAGTATAACACAACAAGTTAACTTGCGTGCCTGTATCGCAATGAAATCATGTTTGTAAGTTTATAAAAAGCCGATTTATCCTCGGGAAGTAAAGTACAATATGGTACAATAAAACAAAAGGATGCCTACATATTTCTTTATTATTGAATAAATTACAAAAAATGCTATTCATGTAAATTCCATTCAGGCAGTATATCTGCATAAAGATATTCAAATTAAGTAGGTACGCTAAAATAAAACCTACAACCGAAAAGGCCAAACTGCATAACTTACTGAAAAAGCATACTTTGGAATGGTCCACAAACAAGCCTACAATTTGAGACAAGCGTAACACGTTAATTGAGTAAATCAGTGTAAAAAAGCGATGACTTTAAATACCTAATTAAGTTTCATTCAACGTTTGGTAGGCGAAAATCCATTCAAAACAGTAACTCGATCTCCGTTCTGTATCCGAGATGACGAGACTCTGAACTCGTACCGAATCGATTAAAATAACTAATTGCTTTCTGATGCTGGTTATCATTAGTGGTAAATAAAGTATAATTTTTGCTATTCGTAATAGTTTCCATGTACAAACAAAACCAGTCAAACGTTGCCAGCAACGAAACATTCTACTATAATGGTAGTTTTTCTAATCGATTCAAGTACTAATTGATATAACCCTAATCTCTAAAGAGGCATTCGTAAACTAGTGTATAGCGATGAGGCCAGATTCTAGAAGCTTCTGAATCTTGGCAGCGATATCTGGGTTCTTTAGATGGTCCTGTAGGGCCTGGGGGTCTTGTTGCATCTGTTCGAGGATGCAGCGCATGGCTGGGTCGCGGAGGATCTGTTGCACTTCTGGGTCGGCCATTGCGCGTTTGCGGACCTGGATATCAAAAGATGATTAATAGAAATTTGGTTTAATTTTAAAAAGATAATTTAAGAAGATAACAACTAATGGCCCTGTAGTGGAATTTGACATTTACATTTACACTAATATTATACGGAAAAAACATTTTTTTTGTTTGTATGTTTGTACCCTAAAGGCTCCGAAACTACTGAACCGATTTAAAAAATTCTTTCACTATTGCAATTTATACTAGTATGGGCAGTAGCTCTAACGGGAAGCGTGTGACACCGCGGGAACAGCTAGTTCTAATTCTAGTTCTGAGGCTATTTCTAATTCTAGTCTAAATCCTATCCAGTCCAGTAAGTAAATCAACATATAGACCGAATATTAGGAACGCCCTTCAAGAGGACCAGAACATACCTCCTCAGGATTGGAGTTAAGTTGCGTGGAGCACGCGCGGTAGCCCTCCAGCGCTTCAGCATTGCTGGGGTCCAGCTCCAGCGCCTTCTGGTAAGCGGTCAGAGCTTTCGAGTGCTGCTGCATACCCTGGAATGTTGGAAATTGTGTTTAGGATAATGGTTGAGTTAAAATATGATAAACTGTGACATTTCTGAACCAATTCGGATGTGGAGCAGGTACTACCTCGGACTTTTTCGGCTGACTATTGGTGAATTTGTTTAAAATCCGACGCGCATTATACTCAATACTTTGTTGGTATACAGGTAATTTATGTCACAATTATGAATAGCGCATTCAAAGAAAACCCTTTATAAATGTAACCTGCTAGGGTAAAGCAATAGTGTTTTTTTTTGCTACACTGTAAAATGCTTTTATTGCGTTAACTTGTAAAAAAAATTAATCATTCATCTATATATTTTTTTATCAACTTGAATCCCTAGTCCTATCTTTACACACCATAACAATGAGGCCTCTACGACAGTGGCGTTTTGCGGACATGCAAGTATCAGCGGCGTGCGCGCTGCGCTTACGCTGCGTATGCGCTGCGGGCACGCCGCGGTCACGCCGCGTGGGAGCGGTCAACTAGAACGGAAGGGGTACATCATAGAAATGTGTGCTGTTGGTAAAACGCCAGTGTGGTAATGAGGCCTCTTTATAATGTGAATATCACGTAAGTATTGGGATAGTTAAAAATGTCCATATAATGAAATGTTAGGAAAAATATACAGTGAGTACTAAACAGTCTCGAGGAAATTAACGCTACATATATGTTTTCTAACATTTAAAGTCATGTATGTCCGTAAAGCAACGCGCACGACAACCAATACCTAACAAATATGAAACTTCTTGACTCAGAATCTTGCACGTAAACAAAAGTGGCAATTGTGCGGTTTATACATAGCAATTCAATCCTACGTAGAAAAAGTCTCGAACGAGAACTATTGATAGTAAATATAATAAGGGCTACACACTACACACTCGCGCTGTCTAGCAGAAATATTTTGCGAGGGCTAAGAAAATATGTCCACAGAGAAAAGGCGCGAGATTCTCGGCGCGCTGCTGCTATAAAATTATGACTTTTTAAAATTCATCATGTAAGCAGAATTCTCACCTGAAGAATCTTCCCCTTCCGGATCCAGCCCTTGATAAACTTAGGGTCGAGCTTGCAGCACTGGTCACAGTCTTTGAGTCCAAGGTCGAAGGCAGCCAGCTTGGTGTAGCAGGCAGCACGGTTGGAGTACAGCTTGGGGTCATCAGGGTTGCGCTTGATAGCTTCAGTATAGTGTTTTACTGCTGTGCTGTAGTCACCTGAGAAATGGAATAATATTTTTGTAACTAGCTTCTGCCAGCGGTTTCACCCGCATCCCGTGGGAACTACTTCCCGTACCGGGATAAAAAGTAGCCTATAGCCTTCCTCGATAAATGGGCTATCTAACACTGAAATAAATTTTCAAATCGGACCAGTAGTTCCTGAGATTAGCGCGTTCAAACAAACAAACAAACTCTTCAGCTTTATAATATTAGTATAGACTAGCTTCTGCCAGCGGTTTCACCCGCATCCCGTGGGAACTACTTCCCGTACCGGGATAAAAAGTAGCCTATAGCCTTCCTCGATAAATGAGCTATCTAACACTGAAAGAAATTTTCAAATCGGACCAGTAGTTCCTGAGATTAGCGCGTTCAAACAAACAAACAAACAATCAAACTCTTTAGCTTTATAATATTAGTATAGATTACGAATTTTTTCCAACATTACCTAGCAGTTTTTATATAACAGTTTTTAATGCGATTCGTGCACATATTTTTAAACAATCGGGACTTAAAGACACATGTGTCGTACCTCTATACATGATCACGTTAAAGATCGGATTGTTTATAAATATTTGCGCCAAAATTGTTCGTGAATATAAAAATATGTACGCGTCGCAAAAAGCAAAACGCAAAAAAGTTGTGATTTGGTGGACATTTTCATGTTTCCATGCCATTTGTTGCTCCAGGTAAGGGCGAGTATATAATAAGAAATATTTGTGAGTGTCACGGTGATGTCCACAGGTGGACTGAAGAAAAACTTTCGATTCGTGAATGGTAACTAAACACGGTAAGTATATTGCCTATCCAAATCAAAAGATAAAAGCACAGAAAGAATGTAAACTCTCACTCTTTGTGACTTTATAAGAAAATTCAAGTTCCTCACCTTTCTTAAAGTAATCATTGCCCAGTTCCTTCTCCTGCTCAGCCTTGACAGGGTCCACATAGGCTTTCTTTTCCTCCTCAACTATTCTTCTCTCCACCTCGCTGAGCAAGGTCTTGATCTCCGGAGTACGGTGCTCAGACATGGACTTCTCGAAGTATGTTTTCGCTAGCTTCCATTGCTCCATCTTTTTGTATGCATTACCTGGTAGAGAAGAAAGAAAGAAAGTTAGGAACATATAATAAAGGCTCTAGAATAAATTCGATCTTGGAATATAATACACTAGCTTCTGCCAGCGGTTTCACCCGCATCCCGAGGGAACTACTTCCCGTACCAAGGGATAAAAAGTAGCCTATAGCCTTCCTCTATAAATGGGCTAACTAACACTGAAAGAAATTTTCAAATCGGACCAGTAGTTCCTGAGATTAGCGCGTTCAAACAAACAAACAAACTCTTCAGCTTCATATTAGTATAGATTCCTTTCCTAACCGCCTACAAAGGGAAAGTTGTTTTCGTAGCCGCCTAGCAGAGATAGATGGAAGATTATTAGGAGATAAATTAATAACAACAAAAAGTGACGATATTAGAAATTAATATGTGTAAGTAAACCGCACGGATTTGAGGAAAATTGATTACGGGTTGTGGCAAATTAAAAAGATGTGTAAGAGGATATTTCGACCTGCAGAAAAAAAAAATGCTTACATGAATCATGATCATTTTGAATATTAATATGAGAAAGACTGTCACAAAGATTGATCTAGAATGTTTAAAGTAAAATGGCTGCCTATTAGCCTCATTCTGTCAAAATGCTATCAGACTCATGTTTATTTTGGCATAATTCATTTATTTATGTGAAACATTTACCAATCATTTAGATATCTATAATAACTTGGTTCATTCTGGCTGAGTGCCAGGAACCACATTACCACAAGGACATAAAGCTTAGTTTTCATAGATCAGAATTCCACACATTGGGTAAGAGACTTGTCTTATGCCATTTCTTACGTGAAAAACAGGTGGAATGGAGATTGATGTTCTTCCTATTTCCCATCTACGTTTATGTATGTATAGTTATCGGCACGGATATTGAGCCCTGACCTTCACCTGCGCAGAAGCGATTTATTGGTTTATTGCCTTATGTGTACAGTGCGCAAAGCGATCCCCACTCTTCCGCCAAGAGCTCAATATCCGTGCCGGTAACTATAGTATTTTACAGGAGAATAACCGGTATAAATATAATCATGGCCAATCGATCGTCGACTAACTTAGGTGTGGCGTCATTTGCTACCACTGTGAAAATATATATTGCAGAGAAAAAAATATAATGAACTAACTGTCCTAACAGTATACACAACCCTTGAGGCCTATTCATCGCTTGTGATGTGAAAGCGGTACAAAAAATATTAGGAATCCTAGCCAAATTACCTAGAAACTAAAATATTCCTAAACTCCTATTTATCGTTATAACCCTGACGCAGATCATATTTACCGACGTAAAAATGTGTAATATTATACGTTATCATCAGACTTCCGGTAACGTTAATCAGAGCACGTTTGTTTAGGGAAGCCATATTAAATACTAGCACAGGTTTTAATATGTGAGAGTATCCAACTTTTAAATTTTATATACCCTTTGTACTTTTTAATTCATTTGATTGTAAGTTCATCCAAATATTTTTGTTTAGTAGTTGGATAGATATTCGTAAAATAATTACCACAGTAAAGAGTACTGATAAAGAATGTTATGATTTACTTATCTCATAGGATATTGAACTTGTACTACAAAGATATCTAAGGGCCAACGCCTAACAACACTACGCTTACAAGCATGCCTTGCTAGGCTTACAAACAAAAACAATAATCAGCTCTAAGATTACACTATAAGGTTTATATTGCCTTGTAATTTAAAAAGGTCATCCTTACGTTGCCAGTAAAGTGTGTGCCTAATATTTTGTCTATCCATGGTATTGCATGGTATTGGATAGGAATTTGATATTACTTGTATGAGCTCAAAGATTAAATTGTATCTTTAGTAAGCCTAACTAAAGATAGATCGAATATTGGGAACGGCCATTAGTGACCACGTATTATCTAACAAGTGTTATCTTCTAACAGTGGTTATCAGCGGCCGATAAACAAAAACTGTGGGAACAATCCACTACAATTAGTGATCTATGAGCTCTCGGCTATTGTTAGGTTTTCTTTGTTCATAGAAAACTTATAGGTCATAGTTGGTTAAATATTTGTGTTAATAATCTTGTGAGATTATAATAAGCTGTGTGTTTATGTAGGACAAAGAAAATTGTTAACATATTTGCTATTGTCTGTCTTAATCGTCTGTTAGTTCCAGTCTACCAGTGTTTTATAAAGAGCAACTGCCTACCTGACCTCCTTACCCACGCATCCCAAATACCCCTAGGTAAGACTGGTAGTCAGTCTTACTGGCTTCTGACTACTCAAACGACTGGCAAAGTGGTAGAATGATAGCCAGTTTATGGTGCATTCCGAAACACATGCAGAAAATTTTTACCACAAAAATTAAATTACCCAAACCAGTTTTTAAGAAAAGAAAAATTACAATTAACGCTTAGCGAAAACATAGCGTAGTTTTAGCGTATGCATAAACATAGGGATACCATATAGTCTACAGGACATAAAAAACAGTAAAGCTGCAGGGCACAACAAGAAATAAAATTAAAGTTAAGATTCACTCACCAATCCTAGTAAAAGCCTTGGCTATTAACTTGAAATCAGCTCTATTCTCTCTACCAATATCAATGGCCTTCTCGCATTCCTTAATACATTTCTCATATTCTTTCTGTTCAAAATACACAGCAGCCATGTTTGTGTAAAACGTAATATCTGTAGGATCATGTTCCATGGCCTTTTGGTAATGTTTCAAAGCATTTTCTAGATCCTTCTTTTTATAACATTCATTGCCTTGATCTTTTTCTAATAACGCCTGTCTTCTGTTTTCAGGAAGGTCATCGTATTTCGGTTTCTCTGGTTCTTCCTTCTGAGGTGGTTCCGCAGTCTTTTTTTCAGGTGCAGGTGGGTCTACGTCCATTGGAATGTGAAGGTCTAGACCAAACATGATGCTAATTGTGGTGAGGACTCGTTTGTCTTCCATTTTGGCTCCGAGATTTTTGACATCAAAGGGATTCTGTGCTATTTTCTGTGGATTTTATGGTATTGCTTAATTAACACAAAAATGATGGGTGTGTTGGTTAAATATTAGTTTAAAATATAAATTCAGTCTATCATGTTTTATGTAATAAATTAACAGCAATTATTTTGATAGAAATCTTGACTCCTTTGTTTGCAGAACCTATTATTAGTTTAATAAAATGGGTAATTATAATGTATGGACAGCATACAACAACTCTATACAATTTATTTAAACAAGTGTGCAAAATGAATACTAAGTATTTATTAATTCTTTTCTTTTTGTAGAAAATCAAACAAACTAGTAGGACAGGAATTATGTTTAAAAAGCAAATGTTTTGTGTAATTTTTCATTTTATAACAAAGATCATAGCTTATAACTTACTTTTAAGTTTTTTTTATTCCTTTGTAACTAGCTGTTGCTAAGCGACATCCATAATAAAATGCTAATTTATACACAAATCAACAAAATTACTCTGCATAATTGAATGGAAATGGAACTCATAAAATCATCAATATAATGAATCATTGTGTCAATTTTATGCCATGATCTCATTAATATCCCATTGTGTTCAATATTATATACTTTAATACATATTCTTTTAAGATAAAACAGTAAATAAAGATATGAAAGCCAGTAGCATACTCACTTCAACCATTTTGACATATTCCGGATCATTCAGCCATTCCTTTGTCTGTGGGTTAGCTCTGAGCTTCTCGAACAGCTGCTCTGTCTTCTGCTTCAGCTCAACAACCTGCTTCTTGACCTCAGCCAAGCCTGAAGCCAGCTGCTCATTACCTGGTTCCAACTCCAGACCCTTCTGGTAAGCTTCAATGGCCTCATCATGACGCCCCAAGTATGCTAATGCTGAACCTTTGCGAGAATACCCCTTACTCCACGTAGGGTTGAGGGCGATGGTCTGGTCAGCGTCAGCTAAGGCTGCGGCGTAGTTCTCGTCTTTGGCGTAGGCCGCTGATCGGTTGCTGTACAGAACGTGGTTCTGAGGGTCTAAGGCAATAGCCTCCGAATAGTACTTCACGGCCTCATCGAACTTCCCCCATGATAACGCCGCGTTACCCTTCTCCTTTAACTGATTTACCTAAAAACGTTACCCATGACAGAATTATTTAGCTACTTCATTCAAAATTCTAATCGTAAAGCGTCGGTATAACCTCTCACCTGTTCCATGATTATTTTTTGCTAACAACTGGTAAAACAATAGGCGCACTTGTAATAAAATATTTATTGCTAAATACTTAAGGTTCTGGCTTCACAATGCTTTCTTTTCTATTTCACTAATTTGTTCGTCGAGTTCAAACAAGCAACACGAAGTCTAGAAATGACACTTCAAATTCGAGAAAATTCTCGCCAAAATGCGATAAAGAACGGCGTTCCAGAATATTTGTACTATATTTAACATTAAAGAAGACTGGAAATTATATACGACTCCTTTACGCTTATGTAGTTTTATATAAAGCTATCTCGCTCTACAACGTGTGTTTTATTGTTTTTCATTATATGTATATCGTAGCCACGGAAACCAGAACATTCATGATTTTATGAAATTGTTACTTTTAAAGTTAAACACCAGTCTTTTAAGCCTGACAGCTGATCTTTTTGTTTTGCCGAAAACATAGAAATCGGGTGCTGGCACTGCCTTTGATTTTACGCAATAGTTAGATACTTTATTAATTGCATGAAGTTAATATGTTAGATTGCGCATTTGACTGACTAGTCTAATATTTTTATAACAATGTTTAATAAACCAGTTGCGCGTGAGCAGCCGAGTCGGACGCACACGTTTGGAACGTTCGGACCGTATTACTATCGCGCGGCTTGTTTTTTTTAAGTCTACCCACTTAATGATAATGTTAATTCCAAATGGATGAAAAACATTATGATGTGAGTTCATGTGACTTAAGTGATCAAGAAACGATGGAGCAGGACATAGTTATAGAAAGTGAACAACCAGTTTATGCTACTTTAGCGGAGGAGATGAGGGAGGGTGAAGAATGTGAACAAAGAGTTAGAGGAAAGAGAGGGCGTCAGGATGATGAAGAAATTGTGGAGGAAGACGATTTTGTAACAGTAACTAGGGGGCATAAAAAACCAAACAGGAAAGACTCGATAAACAATAGCTTGGTGCCAGAAGGTGATAAGAATGAAGAGGAGAAGCATATTATATGTATGACCGGAAAAGAGATTTTGCCAAAACAATTCGGAATGGCTAAACTATTAAGATCGTGTAATATCCCGAATATAACTAAAATGGTATACAAAAGTGCATTCAGGGTTTTGATTCATTTTCAAAACAGAGAAAGTGCTATTAAACTGATGAATTGTGGAAATATTACTAATTTAGGTTACAGAGTACAGTTGACTGATGAAGTAAGTTTATGTTATGGAACTCTGAGGCAAGTTGACCTGGACACAGATGAGAAAGAAATTCTAGAAAATATCAAATGTGAGTACGAAATTATATCAGTTAAAAGACTCAAAAAACTATCAGAGACTGGAGAATGGATTGACTCCGAAACTATTAGAATATGCTTCAAGAGTGCCACTTTACCACCGTACGTATACGGTTACGGTTGTAGGTTCAAAGTGGAATCTTACACGTTTCCAGTGTCACAATGTTCCAGATGTTGGAAATTTGGTCACCTGTCTAGGTCATGCCCAACTAATAAAACAATATGTCCCAAGTGTGGCAATCAACATCCCAACTGTGAAACAAATGAATATGTATGTGTTAACTGTAAAGGACCACACATGGCGATGTACAAAGAATGCCCTATTTTTTTAAAAGAGAAAAGAATTAGAGATATTATGACCAAAGAAAATTGTACCTACAGAAAAGGATTGGAAATATATCTAAAAGAGAATGCAACTCAACAATTAAATACAGCAACTACAAGTAAAGAGAGAAGTATGAATTTTGAAATCCTAGAAAATGAAAACTTAAATCATATACAAAGAAAAACATATAAGGATGCGGTGACAGCCAATACAAATGTTCAAAGTTTGAGTTTTGCATCGGGTAGTATGACAGAAACAGACAATAACCAACAAGGATATGTACCGAAGAAGAAACATAAAGAGTCCAGCAGAGTTGTGAGTAGTAATAGAGAGAAAGAAAGTAACGATACCCTACCAACAAGTCCCGAAGGAAAAACAAGAAAGGAAGGACTATCAGAGACAGCCAATACAAGCTCTAAACTAGACTTTTATAGTATATATCAAAAAGTTAAAGATATATGTTTTTCAGAGGATAGCTGGCATTTGAAGCTACAAAAATTAGCTAAAATTATCTTTGACGTATTTAGTAATTTAATTCTTAAAGTGTTTAGAAGTGATGATGTATGGAAAAGAATAATATCTATGTTTAATAATGGCTAATGTTAATAGAAATATGTTATCTCTTAATATTGTACAGTGGAATGCACGTAGTTTGTTGCCTAAACGTAACGAATTCGAACTTTTACTTGCACAAGAAAAAGTACATATAGCACTAGTATCGGAAACTTGGTTAGAATCGGATACGCACTTAAATGTGAGTACATACAATACTTTTAGAAAGGATAGGTCAGATGGTTATGGTGGGCTAGCTATTTTAATACATAAATCTATAAAAGTACAACTGTGTGACACTAGTATCAGTAATCCTGGAATAGAATTGATGAGCGTTAAACTTTTTAATTGCAATGAAATTAAAAATATTGTGTTAATATATTGCCCGTCTTCGGTTCGTACTTGTCTAGCTGATTGGGAACAAATATTTTCATTATTTTCGAGTCAATGTATCGTTGCCGGAGACTTTAACGGCCATCACGCAACTTGGTCCTCAAAAACTGACGCAAGAGGAATTCAGTTATACGATTCTGCTTTAGACTCGGGGTTTATTGCTCTTAATGACGGCAGCATGACGAGAGTGACATTAGTTGATGGAGTTGCGCAGAAAACATCACCTGATGTTACATTTGTATCTACCGATTTGTCTGTGTTGTTGGAATGGAAGATTTTAAACGAAAATTTAGGAAGTGATCATTTATTTATAAAAATCTCATACAAATATAATAGTAATGTCAATTCTTTCGGTATAATTAAAAAGCGGAACTTCAAGCTTGCGAAATGGTCAGAGTATAGCGCAATCTTAGAAAACTATTTAATGCAAACTGTTGTTCCAAGAAATGTACAATCTTTATATGACAATTTGGTGGAACAATTAAATAAAGCTGCGAATGAATGTATTCCGTATACCAAAATCTGTAATAATCCGACAAACGCCTTTCGGCCAAAACCGTATTGGAATCCTACTCTATCCCAGTCGGTAGCACAACGTAGATTAGCCTTAAAAAATTTTAGAAGAAATCCTACACCAGATAACTTAACTGTACTGGATCGTAAAACAGAAGCTGCCAAAAAAATCATCAGTCAAGAGAAGGTAAAAGATTGGCAGAACTATTGCAGTAGTGTTAATGAGCAAACATCTAGTTCTGAAATGTGGAAGCGTATGGGATGGATGAAGGGACGTGCATCCCCCAGGTCATCTGTTCCAAACGAACACAAGCTCGATCTTCTGAGTAATCTTGCCCCTGATTACGTCTATCCAAAACACCAACAGTTTAAATCAAATAATACAGTATTAGAGGATGAATTTACTTTACAAGAAATGATAAACTGCTTTAAACGAAAAGATACAGCCCCTGGCGCTGATGGGATAACATACTCTTTGATATATAATTTATCTCCTGCTAGCAGAGAATATTTACTGAACATATACAACCTTATTTTTAGTACTGGGATTATTCCAAAGCAATGGCGGGATATATTGATAACACCAATACCAAAATTCTCGCCAGACAATACTAGTACTAAATTAAGACCTATTTCCTTAATATCCTGTGTTTGCAAAATTTTCCACTCAATGCTGACAAAGAGGCTTGAGTGGTACATTGAAAAAAATAAGTTGCTGTCTCAGTATACCTCGGGATTTCGGAGAGGACAATCTTGCCAAGACTGTTTGGTGAAAGTAGTTAGTCAAATCTACACAGGGTTTTCACGTAAAACTCCAACAATAGCCTGCTTTCTTGACATCACTAATGCTTATAATAATGTGTTAATAGATGTTCTGGTAAATATTTTAGATGAAATAGGAATTGGAAAAACGTTTTGCCAATATTTATGGAATTTTTTGAGCGAAAGACATCTTATGATAAGAGATGAAACAGATAAATGCAGATTCTTCATAAGATATACAAACAGAGGGTTGGCTCAGGGAGACCCAATCTCACCCCTACTTTTCAACATATGCACAATTAAGTGCTTTCAAGAAATTAATAACGTTACTATGTGTCAATACGCAGATGACTTTGTCCTATACCGTACGTCTATTAATTTAAGAGAATCCCAGCGCGCACTTCAAACAGCGCTGGATAGATTGTGCTATGTGCTGGATGAGTTAGGTTTAGAGTTATCAGCCGCAAAATCAAAAGTGTGTATTTTTAGCAGAGGTTTTAGAAGGAAAATGGTTGAACTTAAAATAAACAGTCACAATTTAGAGACAGTTGATACTTATAAATACTTGGGTGTATGGCTCGATAGGTGTTTGCGTTGGAGTAAGCATATTAACTATATTGTGGAAAAAGTCCAAAGAAACCTTAATTTACTTAAAGTTTTGGCAGGTAGATCCTGGGGATTACATCCTCAACACTTGAGACATATTTATATAGCTTTAATTAGAAGTCGGTTAGACTATAGTTGTTACATATATGATGCTAGTGCGAAGTGTCACTTAGATAAATTAAATAAGTTACAAAACCAAGCTTTACGTGTTATAGGAGGTTTTATCAAATCCACTCCGATACACGTTATGGAGAGTGAACTTTGTGTGGTTCCACTGTACATACGAAGAAAGTATCTGGCTTATAAATTTTGTCTTAAAGCCAAATCCATAGAAAATAATATTACAAATACCCTATTAGATGAACTTTATGCTCTTCGACAAAATAGTTACTGGCGAAATAAGGTTTTTCCTATAATTGCCGCAGCATTTAACGAGGTCAAAGAAATTGAGGTATCATCTTCCTATCCTTTATTTATGTTTACACTTAGAACATGGGTTACGAACATTAATATAGACAAAGTTATCGACTGTAATTTAGAGTCAGTTAAGTTTCCGAAAGGGCATTACGATTACAGCTTGCTTAAATCCGAAGTGACCAAGGAACTTATTACGAAATATAATGGTTGGTTTACTATATTCACAGATGGATCGAAGAGTTTAGAAGGCCGCGGAGCGGCTTATTATATATCTCGTACTGATGTTAATCAACTTAGCAATAATTGCTTTAGAATAAATAAACCTGCATCTATTATGACGTTGGAGCTCATTGCGATCTCAGAAGCATTGACATTTGTCATAAATTGTCAAAACGGAAATACCGTTATTTGTACGGACAGTAAAAGTTCCCTACAGCATATAGCTCGATGCGCCTCTGGCTTCAGAGGTGCTTCGATAGCTTATGTCATTCTAGCTAAGATAGACGCACTTAATCAGAAAGGAGTTCGGCTGAGATTGCAATGGGTCCCATCGCATATTGGAATACGAGGTAACGAGCAGGCTGATACTTTAGCAAAATATGCAGCGAAAAACGGAAAAATAACCAATATTACTCTTGATTATACCGAAATATTACCAAAATTTAAAAACATTTGTCATGATCTTTGGAAGGAATACTTCAACAGGACTTCATTAGAAAAAGGAATATGGTATAAAACCGTACAGTGTCAGCCTCCTCGTATACCTTGGTTTATAAATATTAACCTAAGCAGAAAATTTGTGGTGACAGCTCACAGACTCAGATCGGGACATTTTCCGTGTAACAAATTCGCTTACTTGATGAAAAAAATAACCTCTCCAAACTGTGAAGTCTGTGGAGTTGTAGGAGATATGCACCATTTGTTGATGGAATGTGTCTTGTATGAGGATGATAGGAGTAAATTGTTCGAGGCGTTAAGGTTGAATAAGAACAATATCGGTACATTCCACCATATATTAAGTAAGCCAACTTCTGAAGATGCGAGAATGTTGTTCGACTTTATGACCTTGATCCATTGATCTCAAATGTTATTGTTGTAACTTGTTTTAGGGTACGATGGGACTGACATACGCTGTGCGTTATAAAAGTCCCTAAATTTTTAAAGAATAAAAAAAAAAAAAAAAAAAAAAAAAAATGTTTAATAAACAAGAATGTTATTGTAGCTGTAGGTCCAGCAATCCGAATCATATGAATAGCTGTCCAGATTCAGAATATAATTTGTGTCAAGTGAATGTCTAATTTGAATTGAAGCCTTAAAGGCAAGCTGGAACCCAAGCTGCCGTGCGCCTGGCGGCATACAAAGCCGCCGGCTTTGCCTCACAAAGAAGCCGCCGGCACGACCAACCAACCAAAAAAAACGATTTTGTGCCGCTTGTATTGCCGGCGGCATAGCCACTCGGCATGAAACCGGCGGCATTGCTGCCGGCATGTGTGTAGTAGCCTTTAGAAAAGCCTAAAGATTCTTCAGAAAGCACTGACCTCTATATTTACCCCTGGACAGGCTGCTGTCAACGTGCTTTTGTGGTCGTTTGATAATCGCCATTTTGGCGCTGTTAGACGTAGCGAGTGTCCGTGGTACTAAAATTATTTTACAGTGAACCAATGAACAAACCCTTCTCTCACAGCCATTTGAAATTATACGTCAAAATTAGTTCTGTGGACACTCGCTTACAGTTATCGGCACGGATATTGGGCTATGACCTTCACCTGCACAGAAGCGATTTATTGGTTTATTGCCTTATGTGTACAGTGCGCAAAGCGATCCCCACTCTTCCGCCGAGAGCCCAATATCCGTGCCGATAACTATAGACGATGTTGGCGCTTCAAATGGGCACAAAAAAATTGCTGTCAAACGTACGGAACAGCCGGTCCAGTGGTAAATATAGAGGTCAGTGTCAGAAAGCCATTTTAGCCGTTTGGAGATTATTCTATTATTTACCGTTGGCAACTAATTTTACACAAAATATTTTCATATTTTTAATCTGTGCATAGAAAAATGTCTCCTGAGCTGTCCTATGCAGTTTGACGAGTGTTTTATTTTATAATTGCATAGTTTTCTATTAACTAAATCACACAAAATCAGTTTCATACCCACCGCAAGGCTGTGCAACTTGTGGATGTACAAATGGAGCCATGACAGTTGTGTAGTAGTGTCGTCGTAAATCATTTAGTAGGACCGACGCTTGTCACGCTAATCATTATTTTGTAGTGTTCGTAATTGGTTCCTAGACGTTGTGGGGAATACCAAGTGGTAGTTGGGATCGATGGCGGCTTGAGTGCTTCCGCGGTGTGATTATTGGCGGGAGGCGAGCTCCCATAGTTCGGTGACTCATTCGCGGGCTGGTGACTTGGTGATCATGGATACCGATGATGGAGAATCCTCGAGCAGTGGGCCTATGTCAAGCCTGAACAGCCTGTTCTCGTTTACAAGTCCCGCTGTCAAGAAATTGTTGGGGTGGAAACAGGTATGGCTACAAACCTTATCATTACTTCATGTCTCATGTTACTTTTGTGTGAATTTTCCACGAATTTGTAGATTATGTGCTGTTTTTGAGTTCATTGAACACTAGTTTCACTTCCTTACATCTTCAAAAATTGTATTTTACTTATAATTGATGCTAAATAAACAGAAAACAGTAAAAAGTTTATCATGTTGTTAAGCTAACAGAAAAGTGGTGTGCTATGATAGATTTGATTAAATATATTATTTTCAAGTCTTTAAGTAAGCACAGCTTTCGTAGGATGTCAACATAGCAAGTATGAACAACTCCTGTTATTTAGCTAATTTTCCTTCTTGTCATGTATTTCATGATGGTAGCAAAAAAATCAAATATTGTTCAAATTGCTTTCAGTATCAAGTGGTTGATCCTAAAGTTTTTCCAACAGTGTTGGCCTCGTCTTCCAGTCTAACTTAAAGTAGCTGACTACTCATGTTTTACATGGAAAGCCTGCCTATCTGTTCTCCTCATCCCGGTTACCTGGGCAACCTGATACCCCTTGGCAATATTGGTTGTCAGATTGCTTCTGATTACTTATAATGACTGCCAAAACTTTGCAAATGACAGCCGGTCTGTATAAAATAAGTATTACTTCCTAGGAATTTTCTATCAGAAGTTTTTTTACTGATCCAGTGACAGTGTATATATGCCAATCAGCCTTTATATTGTCCTACTGCAGGGCACAGGCTTCTCATATTGAGAAGAAATGATTGTTAATCACAGCAAATTCCTAATGTCAGTCAGGTATATATCACATTTGTATAGTGATAAATTAATTGATTCCTTTGGTTTCGTCTGCATCCCATGGACAGTCCTTCCCATGCCTACTTTATAATGATAGTGTATCTTACACAAATCAGTGAAGTATATGTACACAGGACACAGGCAACATTATAGAAAACTTTATTTAATTTTTTTTTTCAAGATCAATATTGTATTATACTATAAATTCTTGTCATCTTTTCTTAAGAGCCTGTCCCAGACCATACATTCACAAATTATATTCTATAGTAACACATTTTCTAAACTGCAACAACATTATCACACAATCTTATCACTCAAATCAAAATCTATATCATTAGATTTTCAATATTTTATAGAATGCTAATTTAGTACATTTACTGTTCTGCAATGAGAACACACAGGGAGTTCCCGAGTTTCTTACCTGGATCAATATTATGTCACTATATGGATTAAACTTCTAACAGTCACAAAAATAAACAGTAGTTATTGACAGAAGGTTATGAGTCATCTTCACAGTCAGTTAATTCCTAGTAACTGTGATTCATAGCTTGTTTACTATCACACAATCGGTTTTCTTTTACTTAACTCAAGTATTATTTAAGGAAAACATTTTAATATTTACCTACCTATTTGATTTTATTGATAAATGTTTTTACCTTATACCATTGATTTTGGTTTTTAATTCAAAGAAGTAGTGTGCGTGATTATCCTGTTTTTGGTAGGACCAATATTGTTTGTTGTGGTTATTTTGACAAATATGTCAAGCTTTATTTAATTTATGGCATTAAGCTTCTGTCTACTCTTTTACAAGAATATAGTCTAAATTATTTAAAAAATAATGAGAAAACTGCTTGTAAATATGATGAAATCATTTCACTCCCTGGAACACTTATAAAAATTGAACTTCAAAATTGAACTTCATGCAGTAAACAGTAGTCAGTTAAAATTGCAAAATTTCGAATTGACCACTATCTCAACAGCTTAAGTTAATTTTGGGAATTAGATAGATGTAAATTACAAAACTATGAAGTTATATATATATTTACATTTAGGTAAAATATATTTCCAGAGAAAACTAGCAACCATCCATACCTATTAATTGTGTTAAGAAATTCTAGAACTGGTATATCAACTAGAAAAACCTGTGTAAAATGGTGAAATTCTAACATTTTAATGATGCACTTTACCATGAGCCTCGCATTACTAATGTGCCGTTGTTGACAGATCACATGCTTAGAATTAATTATCGACTAGTCTGCCTAGTTTCCTTCCTCACGCAAAACCTGTATGTCATTAAAATACCAATTACTGTCTAGCTTTAGGCCTAGAATTTTATGTCTTTGGTCCTATAAATTGATATAATTATCGACATGCTGTAAAATAATCATTCTAACGGCCAGTTTCTTCATCAAAAGTTAAAGTTAAAGTTATGGCTAAAGTAATGTCTAAAGTAAAAGTAACGGTTAAATTCAATTTTTCTATGAATTTTCTGTCAGTTTAGCCTTGAAAAAACGAATTTGACCGTTACTTTTACTTTAGACATTACTTTAACTTTAACTTTTGATGAAGAAACTGGCCGTAAATCTTATAAAATGTCGAATCATATTCCTAGCCTCGTTTATTATTTCGGTTGCCACTGAATCCGATTGCTATCGTCCTTTAGCCTAAGCTAGCATATGAGAAAAAAATTGACCTAAAATGTTTAAAAAAGATTTGATGAATCACTTAGGAGTATGTACAAAGAAGCAATTTTTCTAACTGCAAACATTTACTTTTCAGGGTGATGAGGAAGAGAAATGGGCGGAGAAGGCAGTGGACAGCCTGGTGAAGAAGCTGAAGAAACGGAAAGGTGCCATCGAGGAGTTGGAGCGAGCGCTGTCCTGTCCTGGCACACCGTCCAAGTGTGTCACTATACCTAGGTCACTTGATGGCAGGTTGCAGGTATGTGTCGTACTTTTTGTACCTAAACTAAACTTTTTTTTCAAGCAATGGTCTACAGCAGTGGTAGAAATGAGAACTTTTTTATATAAGTTTTTGTGTTTCAGCTGTACTTAAAGTTTACATCTTGTCATACGTTTTTTAGCTTTAAAAAAATCTTCTTAAGACCAATCACTAACATTAAACTTAATAATTCCAGGTATCGCACCGCAAAGGTCTTCCTCACGTGATATACTGCCGTGTGTGGCGCTGGCCCGACCTGCAGAGCCACCACGAGCTCAAACCCCTGGAGATCTGCCAGTACCCGTTCAGCGCCAAGCAGAAGGAAGTATGCATCAACCCCTACCACTACAAGAGAGTCGAGAGTCCTGTCTTACCGCCAGTGTTAGTACCTAGACATTCTGAATTCGCTCCAGGTCACTCTTTACTCCCTTTCCAAAGGACTGCGGAACCTTCGATGCCTCATAATGTGTCCTACTCCGGGTCAGGGTTCCCTCCATCAGCTAGCTCAGAGCTCCCTGACACGCCACCTCCAGCTTATTCCCCACCTTCTGACGATTCAGAACCGCCTGGAGAAGTAGCCCCGGTTTCCTATCAGGAGCCACTTTACTGGGCGTCCGTTGCATACTACGAGTTGAACTGCCGTGTCGGCGAGGTTTTCCATTGCAACTCCCATTCGGTCGTGGTCGATGGCTTCACGGATCCTTCGAATAACAGCGACCGGTTCTGTTTAGGACAGCTCAGTAATGTGAACAGGAATTCGACGATTGAGAACACCAGACGTCACATAGGGAAGGGAGTACATTTGTACTACGTAGGCGGGGAAGTTTACGCGGAATGTTTATCGGACGCCGCCATTTTCGTCCAGAGTCGCAACTGTAATCATCATCACGGTTTTCACCCTTCTACGGTGTGTAAAATACCTCCCGGCTGTTCCCTTAAGATCTTCAATAATAGAGAGTTTGCCCAACTACTGTCCCAAAGCGTCAATCATGGTTTCGAAGCGGTCTACGAGCTGACGAAGATGTGTACGATTCGTATGTCGTTTGTGAAAGGCTGGGGGGCGGAGTACCATCGTCAGGATGTGACGTCTACTCCTTGTTGGATAGAGATCCACCTGCACGGGCCGCTGCAGTGGCTGGACAAGGTGCTGACGCAGATGGGGTCCCCACACAACGCCATCTCGTCGGTGTCCTAGCCGCGTCCCCGCTGTTCGACAACCCCCACCGTACTTTGGTATCCGGTATTAAAATTCTTTAATCTCAAAAATCATTTCAACCGTTGCATTTTGTATTTTATACGTGACAGAATATTTTTAATCGTTTTTTTTAATGTTTTGTGTTGTAATAAAGCCCCAATTGGCATTTTACAATTATGCAGCTCAAACCATGTGTCCAATTTATTGAATCGTATATTATAAGCGTATTATAACGAATAAAGACATTAAGGTTTACTATGCTCGTCAATATAATTTATGACAAGGTAAAAAAGATATTATTGGTGTAAATAAATAATACTTAAAAACTTTTTGGTAACGTCAAGCACAAAAGTTTCAGTTCGCCATAAATTCGTTCGATATTGATGATATTATTTTAGTATATTATTATAAATATATTATTAAGATAAGACATACATATATATGTAAGTTTCGTATACTTTGTATGAATAGCTTAGATTTAGTTTTAATGCAATTTTTAACTAACATTTGAATCATGGTTTTGGTTTTGTGGCTCTTTGTGTAAAATTGTTGCGCTTACGCATAACTATACAACAGACCTATATGAAATATTGGTAATAACAATAAATTCGGTGTAAAAAAATACAAACTTTTGTTATAATAATGCCATAGTAAGTCTTCACAATAAGAATAAAATGAAACATTGGACGACAATAACATTTTATGCAAACAAACCACAAAACTAACAATAGATATAGTGTAGCGACGAATATGTGTTCTATATATTACAGTAATTGTATTTATATTTTATATAGGTATGTCAAATTCGTTTTTTCGACTCGCAACTCCGATTGAGAGAATTTATATAGATTATAAATATTTTTTAGAAGAGAGGAAGAGAGAAAGAGTATGAGTCATACAGGGTTTGCGTGCATGCAAAAGAGAAAGAGTATGTTAGAAAAGGTTAACAAAATGGTATGTTTTAGCGATGTTATGAGTCGAAAAAATATTATTTGCAATAATTTTAAATCGTGCCATCATAAAAGTTGACAGAATTAATTTTGTCATGTAAATTGTAAAATCTGAACGTTGCAATTTCATTTTATAGATTGTTTTGTTCGTAGTTATTTTATATTGTAAAAAAATGTTTTGTTTTTTAAATAAAATTGACGAGTTTTGATAAAATGTAAAGTCGAAATTCAATGCAAAATTTTTGGAATCTAGTTGTTTAGGGATGACAGTTTTACAAAAAAATATAAAGAATTAAAACCAAATCAGGGACATGTACAGAGTAAAGAAAAATGTGATTGATCTCAAAATATTAATAAGAAATGATGTTCCTCAAAAAGAGTGACTGTTTCGTGTCCCAGTTAGTAGAGGTATAGATAACTTATATATTTTCTATTAAAATATTGCAGTGACTAACGTTTTCAAAACTCAACTAATCACAAGCCAAGTAAAGTCTTTTATATTTGTCGGATCTATTCTGCTGACTGTATTACCCTAGTATTGCGACAAAAGGGTATCAAAAGGGTAAACTCGTGCTAAATCTTCAATAATCACATAATTAAAGAAAACAATATATACGTTTCACTTTTTACAAAGATAGATAAAAATATAGAATGTAATAAGTTCCCGTGAATTGTCAATATGGTCTAGGGTACGTAGATAATATTCAATTACATTACTGCACAGATAAAAATGAAATGAAACAAATGAGTCTTAATGAAATTCATTATATAACTTTTACAGTTTGACACGAAAACCTAAGAAATATTGTTCAACCATGTATTCTACATTACCTACCGATAGGTCAATACCAGTGAATTCATATTATACTTGTTAAAATGAAAATATAACATAGTGCCGCTGCATTTAAAACATATATTATTAATTAATAAATAAATATACAAAAACAAAATCCTAAACTATAAAAGGATATATGGATAATAAAGTAAACTTGAATGTTTCAAACAAATAAAATCTAGTGATTAACATAAAGTGTCTTAAATCCATTTTGTAATAAATTAGCGTCAAAAAATACGGTTTTCATATACAATTGATAGTGTTGTTATAAAACCTATGGCCTCTGAATGTGCCTAAATGTAGTTTCTATGACCGTCCACATAAATAGTTGGTTTTTGTACGGATCTTGTCATTTCATTACTGGGTTGTTACCATGGAGAACAAAATGAATAGCGGAGATGTCATAGTGCAAATTTCCTAAGAAAGTAGCTCGCCAAAATGCGGGTGTTCCGGGGAAGAGGAACGTTAGCTCCGTCCTTACAAGCCTTCAATGGAACCCGCCTATTATTTCAAAAATAAAATCAACAATCAATCAAGACCAATCTTTAAATGATTTGACGGATTGGATTTGACTACAGTACGTTACGACATACAAGAAGGCGCCTTGCTTATGGCATCTCCGCTATCTTTTCCTCCTCAGTGGTCGATAAAAGGTCAGGCCTTTGAAATGGGATGCACGTTTTTTTGAACTTTTTGTATGCTCATTAGTGCAAGTATGCAATTGGTTTTAATTATGACGAGTACATATATTGATTAAGTAACTATTTCTAGAAATTGATCCCTTACATTTCAGTAGAGCATTTATAATAAATGACATGTATGACAAGATCCATATACAAATCAGATACGTAAACAGTTACTAAAGTATACTTCGTATATATTTTTCTTTTACAAAATGTTATTCCATATAACATATTGGCTTGTTGTCATAATACATGCAAACTTATTTATATATTATTATTATAGTGCCTTTTAAACTCTGAACTTCGACGAATGCCTTATTATTTTAATTATTACATGAGAATAGTATTCATATTGTATTTGGAATTATCTACGATATTGCATTTTTGTTTTAATCTTTTTTTATTATAATTTGACCATAATTTTAATAGTGCCTATTCTTATAAATTAGTATAAAATACCATTTGTATGCCTTATTTTTCGAATTCATATTTTTATTGTACAAGTTGTGTAAAAAGTAGTTGGTTAAATTTTGACAAAACGTTTTAATTACAAAAAAGAAAACAGTAAGTGAATTTCTACAATTACAAAAATATAATAACAATAAAACAATACCTTGTATGGGTGACGTCAGTTGTCATTTTTTAACCGACTACTTTTTATACAACTCCCTGTATATGTCTGTTAAAAAAACGTAGAAGTCTGTAAACTTATTGCTGATATTACACTGTATATTTAATACTTATTTTCGATTGATTGTACCAATTGATGGAAAAATTCTATTTTCCAAAAAAAAAAATTACTAGGAATTCACTTCAGAAAATAAACACTGAAGAAAACGTATATTATTAGCCATTTTAGTTCTTAGCCAAGTTAGTTCCAGGTCTAGGTCAAATCATTTTATTTCATTTAGACCTTTACAAGAAATTATGAACGCCAAAAATGTAGATACGTTTGATTCCAGTTGCCCATTTCAAAAGTAGCTTCCTATGGAGAAGAACGAGCAAGAAACTCCATGGTATCTTATTTAGAAGTAAAAACATTGTTTATGAATTTGACTCTAGAAACCGTAACAAATGAATTTGAGGTTCATTTAGCGACATTTTTTTTCTTTCTCTTGGTACAGTCTGATTGAAAAACAAACTAAAATACTAGTAATGGTTATATGTGCGTCTGTGTGATCCTGTGACGTCAGAGTGGAATGTCTATTTGTACATAATGTTTTACGACGGTGTGGCTATTGTTATCGTGGTTTTGTTTTTTCGACTCGTTTTGGGTTTGGCTTACTTTGATACTCTCGTCTTTATGGCGTAGGTCGTCATTGGGAAATGACTGATATATGTGACCTAAATAATGTATAAAATATAGAATTATGGAATTCAAGAATCTTTAACCTTTTAAGTAAATCAAAAACGCACAACTAACTTCTAAAAGGCGAAGGAATAGGTACAATAAAAATATGCCATTGTTGAAAATATATTCCTTAATTTTGAATTTGTGTTTAGCATTGTAGAAATCTTAATCACAGATTTATAAATTTGATTTTACCATTCATAAAGTAGCACAAAATGTAGATAAAAAAACTGTAATTCCGTAAATAATAAAGATAAAGATTATTTTGTGAAAATTAAAATAAACTTAAAAGAAAGGTAGTCAAACCCAGAAAAAGTCTTTGTCTGTTGATTTTGTGAGGTTGCTGTCAGTGTCGTTTTGTCGGATTTAAATGAAGTGAGTTTTATGTGGCTCTTTCCACTGCAGTGAAACAGCTTTATTTAAGAACGCACAAGTTTTGTAACTCCGATGTAAATATTTTCTGTTTTAAACCAGCCATTTAAGATTCATTATAAAAACAACAATGTTTTTTTTATGAAATAATAAAGTCAAATTCTCACTTTCAATGAAATATAGATACTTATGCAATGTTATATGCAAAATTAGATACTGCACTCTTTAAAGGGATTAGAGGTTTAGGCCCCCATTGGTCGACGCCCCCTAAAATCCCTTTTGATTATGTTAAACGAATTGGGGACGTCGGCTACAGGTACTTCGATCACTGGGGGCCTAAGCCACTGACCTTTTAAGTGTATTTTTTCTAAATAATATGGTTGTAAAATAAACCTATTGTTTCACTGCAGTGGGTAAGGAGCTTTGTGTACAAAATTGTGAATGTTTCGCTCTATATACCGTAAGATAGGTGTAAGCGCATAGAAGCCATTGTTCATGTAATTTTTAGTATATTTTTTCTCTGTTTAGCAATTAATAAAGTTTCTTTTATTGATATAAATTAGTGTGCTATTTTGAATTTAATCCCCGTAGAGATAAATATCCTTAAATCCGTCAAAGGGCCCCGTAACGTGGTTCCTGTTTTGTAATAATGACTGCTACTGAGGCATTCGGGTACTTCGGGTGTAACACCGTCGACTTCCAGACAGGGCTGCTTTGTGAAAGTTTCTAAAACCCACAACAATTTCAGCCCGACCCAGGATTTGAACCTGCGAGCGACTGGGACGGGATCCCTGTCGCTCTCACCTTAGACCACTGCGAGCACCTGTGCAGATCCGGGATGAGCTATACAAAATGTAGCTTACAAAACCAATGTCAGTTTGTCGCAACATAGGAACCAAAACTATGCCATTAAATCATGCATAACACCATAGGTGTAACAAGTGAAATAATAATGCAATTATCGGTAACCGTTTCGTATATGTGAGTGCGTCGCATACAAATGGCGGCGGTGTCATGGCCGCCCGCGCACGCGCGTTGCAGACGTAATGTGGAGAAAATTTGGCGGCAAGTCCTCGAATTTTCTGAAGATTTTGCAGGCGTTTATTTGATTAGCGTTTAAGGACATTGTAGTATGTTAGGTATGGTGTGTATTTTGTATCTTATTATTTGTCCTACATGGTAGTTTTCTTACTACTCACCTACTATAAGGTTTTCTTACTATTAGGAATTTCCCTAACACAGCTTGCTGTTAGAATGCTGTGTATTTTTAACTGATTTTGCTATTGCAGCTAATTGGTCTTCTTAAAATTTAGTCTCCTGTCTAATGCAATGCCTATGGTCTTGCTCACTGCCCAAAATTCGCTCTTCGGACCCTTAAAGCGTTCTAATAAAGGTTATCCAAACCGGTTCAGTAACACTTGACAACAAGATATTCGATAACCATCAGAATGTGCAATAGCCCTTGGTACACCACTATGTACTTGCATTGGATCCATGCCAATGAATTACGACAGTGAAGCACTTAGCCGATTACCCTTCGACATTGGGATTTTAACTTCATCAGTGGAAGCTTTGTGCATCAATACAGACCTTAATATGTACTGCCTTACTACTACTTTAACGAGAAATTGATGTTTAATTTTTTTCTAAATTTACTTAACTAAAAGTACGTTATATAGTCATGCATGACTAAAAAGTAGCTAAGCGTCTTTAACTACCTAAATGTATTGTGTCATACACATAACTATAAAGAAAAACTACACTAGAAAGCAGTTATACACCAATAGCGGCTTTTAAGTTATGTATTGAAATTGGTGTAAGCTAAATATCAATCGCTAGAGAGCAGCTAAACGACTATACTAGACTAAAAAGCAGTTAAACGCTCGTGATTTACGTTTGCGTTTGACCAGCTCAGGCTATAATTCCTGCCTTTTCACTTCGGATGCTCGTAGCGGACGGCCTTGCGGCGCGTCTCTTGATTTTTGTCGCCACAATTACGAGAATGGCGCAAAATTAAATGAGTGCTTATTACAGCTTTTTACTTAAATTTCGAGATATCTAATCAATCAATTCGTGGCTTGATAATTGTACATCTCAAAATAAAAACTGGTTATTGTTTTATATGCTAATCAACCTCATCGATAGTGACTTTTTGTGACTATTTGTGATCGGCACTGCTAACTTAAATTTGTTTTGTCGCAGCCCAAAGTACTCATACACCTCTAAATTGGGTTTTTAAAGAGAAAGGGATATTTTAAACCGCATGGGTATAATATCTAAGCAATAGAACGCTTTACATGAAAATACGAAACTCTTAACATTGCCATCAATCATCAGTATAGACCATTTAGAGCAGGTGAACATTTTATCAAATACTCATAGTTGTTTCAAAAATGTTTGATTTTACAGAAAGGTACATTAATGATTATTTAAAACTCCATTATCAGTTTTCTAAAAATCACGTCAAAACCTTTTCAAAACGAAGACGAACTTTCTACCAGGAATTAGTCCAATACGAGGTTCAACCAGTTTCTTAGCAATTCTACAAAATTCAAATTTAGTAGGTATATACTCTCACGCATGCTTGGCTAACCCTTTTGATGCTAGTAACATACTATAGTCATTAAAACCCTTTGGATACTAGCAAAGTCCTTAAAACAAAGATTTTGCATAGGTGCCCGGTTTTTTTGCAAAAGAGTTTTATTAAATATTTTTGTTTACTTAGGTATAATTGCTTATTTACCTAATCTGATTTACTCATTTTGTTAAAGTTTAATTAGTATTTGACCCAAAGGCTGGTTTTTATTTTGGTCAAAAATTAAGCATTGCCATCCAACGTGGCAATGCTGCCAGCCTCTTGGGTTTTTTGATGCCATTTTGTAATTGTTTTTAGCTGTTGTATATATGTATAAATAAGTTTATTTTTATGTGTAAATATGTATATATCCTTTTGACCAAATAAAATAATATTAGAGTTTTATTAGTATTTAAGCATAAAATAACTGCTGAATTTATATTTTTTTAATATAAAGTCTAATATTTAATTGATTATGACGTTATGTTGTTACACACAATTATATTATTTCAACTTTGCAATTATTAATCTTTGATTGTGATATGTTTATTTCGTATGCATAAGAATTTGAAACCAATATATGTCATGTGCCATGAAGCTTTCAAAAACGATACTTACATATTTTGGGTATTTTTATAACATAATTATAATATATTTTTTCATATGGTTTCACGAATACTGATTATTATTAAAGATGTAGTTGTGATCTCATTACTGAATAAGATGTGTAAAAGTTTGATTAAAAGAAGAAGAATTAAAATTAAAGTCGTGGTGGCCTAGTGGAAATCGTGGTGGCCTAGTGGAAGTCGTGGTAGCCTGGTGGGTAAAGAACCAACCTCTCAAGTATGAGCGTTGAGGGTTCGATTCCAAATCAGGCAAGTACCAATGCAATTTTTCTAAGTTTGTATGTACTTTCTAAGTATATCTTGACACCAATGACTGTGTTTCGGATGGCACGTTAAACTGTAGGTCCCGGCTGTTACGGGTAGTCAGAAGCCAGAAAGTCTGACACCAGTCTAACCAAGGGGTATTGGGTTGCCCGGGTAACTGGGTTGAGGAGGTCAGATAGGCAGTCGTTCCTTGTAAAGCGCTGGTACTCAGCTGAATCCGGTTAGACTGGAAGCCGACCCCAATATAGTTGGGAAAAGGCTCGAGATGATGTTTAATTAAAATTAAACTATTTGTTAAGTTCCTATACAAAATATAATTAGACGTACTGATTGTCTATTCTTTTTTAATAATAAATAAAGTGCTGATTTTCACAGAATAGTTTTTAACTTCTCAACTTTTTACCCGCAAGTGCTTATTTAAAAGGCAGTTAATTGCGAGCGAGATATCTTTAACTGCCTTCTAGTTAAGCAATAGGAGAAGCAGTATAAAAATATGTTTTACAATACCGAGCTTAAAAGTGGTTAAAATCCCATAACTGCTTTCTAAGTAAGCAAAGTTAGTCTTCCCAGTATTAGTTACTAGACTATAAGTCTGTTAAAATCCTTTAACTGCTTTATAACTAAGTATATTTTGATAACTTTTACTATAAGTACAAGACGTGGCAGCTACAAGAGATTGCTTTACTATAAAGCAGTTAAGGTATGGTTAGCGGCCTTATAGTGCAGTATATTATGTAAAAATGAAAAAAATTGCTTAGCTAAAAGTTAGAAAATGAATTTAAATAAAATGTGATTAATATAAATGAATGAAATATATCACATATTGTGCAAAAAGACTATACCTACGTATATAACTTGCAACCTTGTTCCTAGGTAGCATACTTTTCAAGAGACATCAATTCCCACTTATTTTTGCGTTACCTATCTCGAAAACTACTTTTTGCACTTAGCTGCTTTTTAGTTAGTGGACGGCAGTGTATCAGCACAATCTGCAGTTAGTAGGTAGGTACTTAATTTGTATTGTTCGGAACAAATAATAAATAGGTAGATACATGCCTATAGCTATAAGGCTACTTTATAAGGATAGGTACCTACCTATCTAGTGTGATGGGTCCTTTAATTTTCGTTTTAGAGAAAACTTGATTTAAAGTTAAAATCTCTTTAGTCTGATTTCGCAGAAGGTAAGGCTTATGACTGTTGATGGAATTTGGTGTTTCTTCTACATAATCAAATAAAAATTTAATTGGCTTTACGCATTAGGTACCTATTACGGTCATTCTACCAAATGACCATAAAAAACGTTACAACATAAAAATTCATATAAAAAGGGGCTAATAGTCCTCTTAGGCTATGATAACAGGTTATCTCTTGGCCACTGCAGACATTGCAATACTCTTTACTGTTGCGGTATTACCACACTACTCTAGTTTCTTACACATGATGTTACAAATCAATTGCGCTAGCTACTTATTCCCTAAAGATCTTCTAGCTGTAGAGTTAGGCTTTGTCCCCAAGATTAGTGAAAAATATTGAGTGCGTCGCTCAATACTTTAGAATGAGAGAATATAGCGTACATGTGTATTGGCGATATCCAGACTATGTTTTGAGAAATTATAAATGGGAATATCTACTCACCTTAATCAACTTAGGCACCAGTTAACCAACAATATAGGTACCTAAACGTCTTTTCCCTTGAAAACAACGGTTTACTAGGAATATCCACGTTATTTTTTTAAAGAAAACAACAAGGACTTAGGTACCATCTCCGAAAGGCTAAGTGATGTCTCACATACTTAAGTAGGCCAATTAATGAATTACCGATAGTTTACCATTGCAAAAAGTCCTTCATGGGAATCGTGTAAAAAGGGCATGGGTGATGATGATGCGCTGATGAAGCGTCAACTGAAGTCAGGGAGAATCCGATCTCATCTCCTGCTACCGATGATGATAGTCCAGTTTTATCCCTTATTCAGGAATAAGAGCGCCAGATGGACCTAAAAAACTCTATTTCAGAAAATAGGTATACTGTCGAGTAAGCAGTATCTAGATGACTTGGGTTTACGCATAAAGATCGTTGAAACTTGAATGGAATGAGTCAGCTGTGACCACGGAAGTACTCTCACTGTCCTTGTGAACATATTGACTCACTCATGTGTTTACGCTTTTGTTTTTATGTTTTTAAAGCAAATCTTCTGAGAACTGAGACATACAACCTGAGTTGAGTGATCCACTTAGTTGTATCATGTAGCCAAAATGGTTTTTCTTGTGCTGGCGTTTGTAACTTTACACCTATGTATATAGTAGGTACCTATAGTTATAGTTAGTAGGTGTGGCCTCCTACACAGTTCAGATTAAGATTATCTTCGGTCTGTACCAAACTATACATTGGTAAGTATAGGAACAACTTACAACATTAGTCGTCGTGTCAGCCGAAAGACGTCCACAGCTCAGCTAAACAAACTGCTCCCCCAGGCTTCGACACTTTGCTCGATCTTCAGCGACCCTCATCCACTACACTAACAACATTACTATAATTTAATTAAAACACAATAGATAATGTGAGTATTATACAAATAGACAAATATAAATAACTAAACAAGTTAGCACATCTGTAGGTCATTCGGCTATCCGACATATAGACCGGAACGGTTGACTCTAGACGTTTGCAACGTGCATGATTTATGATACCAGATATTAAGTAGATCTTATTTAATTATCATTTAAATAAGTATGTATTAATTAATGATAACCGTGTTATGTTATTCGAATCAAATCGTACATGTTTTGACTACATACGTAGGTACATGTTTAATAGAAAAAAAACCACAATTCACAGAATATCTGATGACGTCCGCATACTGATACATTAGTAAAACCATAAAACGTAGATATTTTTAACATCGAAATCATTAAACAATTTGCCTCAGGCTCGAAGCTTTTACGGAAACCATAAATTAGTAGACTAATTAATGTAATCATTGACTTGCTTCTTTAAGGACAAATTGATGGTGTAAGATGTGGCTATATCAATTAAGAACCAATCATTCAATTTTACACCATCTATGGAATTTAGGTACCTACTCAGACCCAGGTTCTAAATTGCTATTGCTATTGCCATAGAGTCTAGACAATAACAATTTGCTTCAGAGCGTATCAAACCTTTTAAAAGAAAACCGAATAAAATAATACACTATTTATTTATAACTCAAGAATGGCTGAACCGATGTCACAAAAAAATAGGAAGCCTAGAACTAGGAGACGAACATATTTGTTATTCCCGTCCAGGTACTGGAAATACCTAGTTTCCTCAGGAGGCAGGCGAATCCGTTGGCGGAAGCTGATATTTCATTAATGAAACCCCTCAATATCATCGCCCACGTCGCAATAAATAAAAACCTGTCTCTGGTATGCGCAGGAGATGAAATCTGTGTCCTTACTACGCATACATATCTACATTACGAGCACTTGCGGCGATCTTAGACGCGTTTATAGTCCGAGAGTTCGTATTATATATTATTTTTTATTATTAGCGTAAACGCACTTAGTTGAAAAACAGTTGAAGTAAGTAGAGACTTACTTCAATTTTTTTACTATATGTTCACCTTCATACGGAATTTGGCTTACGTGTTAAGTAATAATTCCTGGTTTCAATGCTAAAGTCGCTGTCTTGTCTAGGTTCTTCCTAGTAAGTATTGTGTTGCTAACATACAATGCTATATTGTGCGCATTTCTTACGCCAATCCAATTATTATTACTTCATTCGAATCACAATAATGGCCAATTTATTACAGCTTAATACGTAATATTCACATCGGTGCGTTTGTTTCATAATGATTATTAAGCTTCAAGAATTTTTGTCGTCCTGTTATATCTCCAATATTTTACTAAATCGCTGACTTGCATTATCAAACTGCATTGATTTATGCCATATGCCTAATGTTTTATTAGCAATAATTGACCATGTAAATCAGCTCATACTTTCCCAAAATTGCATAGCATTGTGGAAAATGACATAAAGGATATTCCTCCTACATATTTCGTAGTAGAGGATACCTAATAACCGAATACATTACGCCACATAAGAATTTAGTGTACTATGCAACATAATTATATTCTACACTAGCTTCTGCCAGCGACTTCGTCCGCGTTAGATTTGGACTTTGTGCAAAGAGAGGAAGAAATAATAATCACCAGCCTATCCAATTATCTAAATCTATGCGTACCTAGCCTATTGGGATGAGTGAGAGTGTTATAAACGTCAGAGTAGACAAATATAATCAGAAAGCTCTGAACTGCTTAGCAATCGGAAGTTACACGTGTTATTGTGAGTCAACCATAAAAGATAGACATATACTGTCGTGGGATATTTTTTACATAATTTAAAGGAGAACATTTCCGTCATACCTGGTTTCCATATAGCTTTAACCATTAAGGCTGCACACGCGACGGAAGCTTGAAAAATGGAGTAACTTTTCCCGTTTTCCCAACATTTCTCTTCACTGCTCTGCTCCTATTGATTGTAGCGTGATGAAAAGTATCCTATAACCTGCCCAGGAGTATGAAGAATATTTGTGCCAAGTTTCATTAAAATCCGTCAAGTAGTTTTTGTTTCTATAACGAACATACAGACAGACAGACAGACAGACAGACAGAAAGACAGACAGACAAAAATTTTACTGATTGCATTTTTGGCATCAGTATCGATCACTAATTACCCTCTGATAGATATTTTGGAAATATATTTAATGTACAGAATTGACCTCTCTACAGATTTATTATAAGTATATAGATAATAATAAAACTTAGTAAGTATATTATAAAAAGATTAATAAGATTAAATAAATGACATAATAATGACTAATGACAGTCGTTCGCGAGCTCCCACACTACATAGGCAGAGAGACTGGTTGTTCATGGCCTTGCCGCGGGCGTCTCAACAACTGGTGCTTAAAGGGACAGCCAATCAATATGTATCTTTACACCATACGTCTGTCAACGAGTATATCTTAGACACCTATGGCTGATAAAAAGGTGAAGGAAAACATCTTGAGGAAACCTGGACTATATACTTAGTATGAAATCACCAACCCGCATTGAGCAAGCGTGGTGATTAATGCTCAATCTTTCTCCGTGTGAGAGGAGGCCTGTGCCCAGCAGTGGGACGATAAAAAAGCTGTAACAGTTACAGTAACAGTAATACGTTTGTCTACGAGGGTTCAACACTTCCTCCTAAATTATAATTGACCAGTAAACAATAAATTCCGTTGAATTGAGAACCTCCTCCTTTTCAGGAGGTCGGTTATTAATTGCTTTTAGGTATGCCAACATTTATCTTAAGCCTGCCTATCTGCTTTACCCACCTAGTTACTTTTTTTTTTAAATAGTTTCTGAGACTAGCACGATCAAATAAATAAACTCTAAGATCTTTAAAATCAACATTTTAATTTGTATTGACAATATAAGTAGAAGCTTTACTTTAGAAAAAAATGCTAATCAGGTTTTCGATAAAGTCACGGGCAACATTTATACTAATTACTATTTATAAAATTGGTAATAATTGCATCAAATATTGAAATATTTCAGTTCAGCAATAGCCAGGAAGTTTTTATTTATGATTGACTAACTTATTTAGTGATGTTGAAAAAAAAAAAATAATAATATTAATTTAATAATTTAGATGCGTTTAGTAAACGTCTAATTGGAATTTGGATCATATTTTTTTATACTTTAACGGAGTCAAGTCTGATTAATAAACTTAATAGAGCGTATAAACATTACTATAGTTAAGTACATTTTAAGTTAACCCTAATATCGTGTTGTCTCTATCTTAAGCTATTGAACTTTTGAATGTCCAAGAAACAAAGCAACTACTTAACAAAATTAAAATAACCTTTAGAAGTTAACTCTACCTTTATAAGCCTCTGGGCAATGTTTTATCGAAATATACTTAATTTCTGGGTTCTAAATGGTTGATAGAATTGTAGATAGGTACTTATTATGGTAAGCTGAAAGGTTTCAAGTGCAGGCTATGTAGATGTTCTCATGTAAGGATAGAAGATGGAAGATTAGCCAGCTGCGCAGGTCATATTATAGTGCACAAGCATTTGCGCAGACACAGGTGCACTCCCTATTCCTTCACTCTCATAGCCCGATGGGACGGCAATCCGACGCGACCGGAAAGAGATCAGGCGCAGGACCGACATTTACGTGCTCTCCGATGCACGGGTGAATCAATCACCAACTTCCAGACTACGGGCGGCTTTGTGAAAGTTTAAGAAAACCCAAAAAGCGATTTCGGCCTGACCCGGGAATCGAACCCGAGACCTCGAGCCCAGCAGCCGCGCTTGCGACCACTAGACCAACGAGGCAGTCAGTGCAGGCTATGTAAACAGTTTATTATAATCTTTATAAATGTGACAAAGATAGCGCGAATATAATTATTAATATAATGTCTTTGGTAGGTAAAAATTTTACGTTTAGGAATCGCCCATGTTCTTACCTTTGTGAAAAAATACATGGGGTCATTGATCTCACTGAAATCAACTGTCGAAAGAATAGTGAAGGTAAGGATGACAAAATAACGTTACATGGTTTCTTTCTATCAACGGTATTATAGGTATCAATGCACACACACAAATGTATCAAATTCGACATGGATAGATACTGCTACTTGAAAAGCTAGGTAGGTAGGTACGTTTACTTGTAATGGGTCTAATGTCAAAATACTATCTTTAGTAAGTCAAACAAAAGATAGATAGAATATGGGAACGGCCGTTAAACCACCATTGCCGATCAGCATGCCATTACGAATCGGAAAATGACCTTCATGGTGAAATGCGTGACTGTCGTACACAAACAAACATGTCAAACACACATGTTTTAAACAAAAGTCTACAACTTTGACCCCGTTTTAAACATCTAGGTCCCACACACTTGTATCTTAGCGCTTTTACAGGAAAATCTAAAGAAATTAAATGGAGTAAGGTCTATAATAATTTGTATGCAAAGCATAGTGTGTCCGATTTTGATATTTTTGCTCCCTTTGCACGTAGGATATCGAAAAATAAGTAGATGCTAGATAGCATAAATTGCTATAGAAGAAACATCAATGCCTAATTTAACTAGAAGACTTAGTACCTATTCGTTATTTGAGCTCATAAACTCGTCACGGAAGCTGAATAGACATAAACGTTACATAGGTATTTAATTTATAGATTTAATCAATCTATTGGGTGCAAATCTCTGCTCAATACGTCATGACTTATTTATTTATGTAGCGTTTGTATAACTGATATACTGTATAGAATTAGGTCCTAAATTCCTCCTTTTCGGAAATTCACTCATAATGAGGTGGATTCAGGATAGAATTGAGTGTATTGCCAGGCCAGCTAAAGGGACACAAAGGACTTATAATTTTTCTTTGTAAACATCAGTGGAAATGAAGTCCCTACAACGTAGTTAATTGACATTTATGTATTCAACGTCATTGATATTGGACTTTCATTGCTCTCATTATGGTAAAACCCGTCGAAGTATCGAGACTGGATTCAAACCTTTAAAACTATTCGCATAAAAAATAACTAGATTAAATAACAAGCATAATTCCTCCATGAATCATTTAGTAAATGTGTCAACTTCTGACCAACGGGGGTGTTACGTTACCATAGGGCTCTGTAGAGAATAACAATATCAGACCAACCACTGTGGTAACTTAGCGACATTATAAATACAAGTGGCCGTGTAGCCAGCGGCAGACGTGTGTTGTGATCGCTCGCCAGAACGCGCGTGAAACGCGGGAAATTTGACAAGCAGCCATGTTGGTTTTGAAGGTGAGTTTATGGTTACAAATAAAATTGTGGCGGGAAAATTAATGAGGCCATTTTAATGACCCGACTTTTTTAATTTCTTTGGCCATATTTTTTAAAGTTAACTTATATTGGAAAATGCGGGTTGTTCTTGAAGTTGTGTTTTGAAGTGCCGGCGTTGATTTTTTTTTGTTGCAAAAGTGTCTGTTATTGTTCAAATTGTCACGTAATAGTGCGCTAATAATACTAAGAAGGTGTGAACCATTGAGTATTCAACGTTCAATACAAGTTAATGGGAATGTCTTGTGACCTTTTGTTTCTTATGACTGGATACTATTACTGTACAATATTGATAGTGGACATAGAATAAAACGGGTGCTAAGATTTATTTGTAAGTAATTATCGTGTGCTTAATATAAGCTATTATTGTCGAGTATTAAAAGAACTTTGGGGCCTTTTGAAAAAATAAACTGTTTGCTCTTGTATAAAAAAATCTTTCTTTGTATTATGGTTTGGTTAAATATATTTTTTTGTCTTGATTAACTTAATTAGGCAATTAATTAATTAATTTTAATTTAAGTTTCGCAATTCTTTAGTTCTCCAACCATACCATAACATAATCTACAAAATTATTTCGAATTGCGTGAATATAATTAATTTTCATTCACCATCTTTAACGAGATAAGTAAATCTCGCAACATAAACAAAGAAAAACATCTGTCCCATAACATAATTACCTACATATTTTAATGCCCCCACAACAAAAGATTAATATCATGTAGTACAAATTACCGCCGTACCTACTGACCCTTTATTTTGCAACAATAATTAGAGCTTTAGAATTAATGTGAGTTTCTCACGGGTGATGTTTCATTTAGTGTTCAGTTCGTCCATTAGCGTGTAATATGCAATGGTAGCGCAATGTGCTCCATTTCTTAGAAATTGTAAAGTTCATATTCTTAACTTCGTAAGCTAAAATGGATTTGTGTTGGTGAAGTCTAGTACCTACCTAATGTCAAAGGAAACACACTGGTCGCTATGGTTACGTCTTTTTCTTAATTAGGAACGTTCTTTTGTTTGACACTAATTTGAAATTGGACTAGTTCGCGAACTTAAAAAAATATAGCGCATTCGAAGCTCAATTATAATATTTTCGCGGTTACACAAATAAATAGGAACTCAGTTCTCGAACGATCGAGAACAATTTTGTAAATGTGAGCTACATTTGAATACTAAAACAAACACTAGATTTGTAAAACGGCAGCCAGTGCAATTTGCGTTATTTCTCAACGCAATAGTACCTATTGCCCCCATAAAGTTGTCAACTTGATGGAATATTACAATGCATAGCCAGTTATTTGTTAGGCTGAAGACATATTGACGCGACTTTGGGACGTCATTAAATCTTGCGCGAAATAAATGGCTTGGTTAATAGAAGAAAGAAGATTTTCTCTGCTGGAATTTGGTGAAAATAATTTTTTATCTAGTTCACAGTAAAGTTAAGATAACTTCACTTTAAGCTACATCAAGAAAGTTAAGGCTCTGTAATATTTGTTGACGTAATAACGTAACCAATTCAAATTCTACCAGATTACATAGGGCACTAACTATCCTTAAACTTTTACATAGAAATGGCTCTACTTTCAACAAACTTTCCTTAAGGTATTCCGTATATGTAAGCGGATATGACAGTGCTTTCAAAACTGCATTTTACAGTTAATTTTATTAACGTTCCAATATACGCAGCCTATCTGATCTCAGCCTAAAAGGAGCGAAGTAAACAAGTTTACGTAAATGCGATAACAAGGCCAGAAAGTGAGTTAAAATTAAACTCTTATTGAGGTTACAAATGTTTTCCGCAGTTTTTATTCTGTCCCATAATGACATCTTGCGATGTTTGCAGATTGAAAACGAGACGGGTAATGATAGTCTTTATTGAAACGGAATATCCAGTGCCAGTGCACTAAAACCAGTGTTTTAATATAGGTTATTGACCCTCAGACCGTGTAGTTCACAGTCAACTATTAATTTCATATCAGCTACCTGATTGCCGTCCTCTACTGCACGTAGGTAGGTATGCCTCCCCTAAAGAACGCCAACCATCCCGGTCATGGGCAGCCCGCATCAATGTTTCGGAATGTACTGAAATAAATATTCAAGTACCTACAACGAAGCGCAAACAGCAAAGCAGAAGTTTTCTTTTATCTGCATTGAGGGTCCTAAGTTTTAACTGATTATTACGCAACGGTTCTTCAGGAAATTCTTTAAGTACTTACCTACACGTAAAAGACAGTGCTTATTTTTACAATCTAAGTACCCATATTATTGTTCAGCTTTACATGATTTTAGATAAACACATTATTTACATGACATGAGATGAGTTTATCGTCACCTTCAGTTACAGTCTTCAATTTTACGCATACTTATATATCGTTTCGTGCATCTGCAATTAATCAATCACGTACCTACATACCTTCTTCATTGAATCCGCCCCTCTTTTCTTCTAACTAACTCCTAATCTAAACTAAACCAATTTCTCCAAAATATTTAGCACATAATAATCTCAAAATACCAATAATATCTGGCAGTTTCACAAGTGGTTCGGAATGTAGCACAAATAGGTGGGCGCGGTCGTTGCAACAGCCTGATGATCGACTTGTAGGCTATCATAGCTGTGCTCGGTAGACCGGCAGGGGGTGGGAATGGCGTCAATAGCATGGGTGTTATGGTAGGTCAGATGTGGGTTATGATTAGATGCACTTTTGAGGCTAATCCTGCTTGGCCCGTGGATCTGGAACGTGAAGGGCTGTAGAAGGAACATGAGTAGGTGGTTAGTGGATATTCTTAGTGCTAAGTAATTTGATTTTTTTATTAGTATGTAATGTAGTATTAAGTATATATGTTATGGACCAAGTGATAAATTGGGCATTATACATAATGCCCGGTCATTATGAAAAATGCCCAATATGAGAGTGCAATTTGATAATAATTATTCAAATAATCAAATTGACCGGGCACTATACATATTGCCCGTGACCTTTTGGGCAAAGTAATATAAACATATTTAATTTCATTTTTTTTATTGTTATTGACATTTAACTTAAACTAAATATTAATAGCATGCAACATGCAGCAAGCATGGCTTCTGTCACGGCTCCGGCGCTGCGGGGCTCCGGCGGTACCATGCGAGCTTATCGTCGCAGATGGATTTCACGCTCTTTTAAAAAACTACCTGCGCCTCAGCTCGCAGGCCGCCTTGACCCTCCGCGCCTACGCGGTTTTGAATTGCACTCTAGGGGTAGGGCAGACAAGACTACGTGGAGTCGGGTTTGCAGCGATTCGTTTTCGTCACTGACTTAAATTTTTAATACAATGTTTTGAATCCAAATTAAATTCTACCATAAAAAAAAACGAGCCAAGAAAAATGAGATCAAGGAAAACGATGCCGAGTAAGTAAATTAGATGACAATTATTGTCCAATAAATAATTTTGTGGTTAGACTTAAAATTTCCCATTAAAAAAGAACATATAATTTTCGAAACAATGATCATAAAATGTGTAGCAAGTAACAGAATTTATTTATTAGAACAACTGCCACCCTCGCACCGCATAAAATATAGCTTTATTATCAAATTGCCCAACTGTCATGTAGCAATATAATAATGCCCGTGCAATGTGATAAATAATGAAGTTAAGATAGTTATTAATCACTTGGCCCGATAAAGCTAGACATTATTCATAATGCTCGGGCTAATGCCCGAGCATTAAATAATGCCCGAATTAATCACATGGTCCATAACATATACATAGGTTTTAAAGACGTTATAAAAGATATTTATGAATTAGAATGCTTTCGACCCTAAATCAAAGTCAATAAGCTTGGTGGAAGAAAATCTTGGTCTATCTAATAGGTAATCTAATCTATCAGAACTTCAATTTAAGATTCCTTTTACACTGCAACTTTTAAATAAGTGTGATTGGACATGCCACTAAATTATTTGATAATTGGAACGTCATTTGTTTGAAATTATCTGACATTTATACCAATCCGTTAGTGGTGTAACTGGCCACACCAATAACTTTGCAAGAAAATGAAAGATTACTTGAAAATAACCACAAAATACACAGGTATTCGTTCAAAACCTTGACCATTAGAACGCAAACGAATATGCCCGACTCACAGACAGAAGTTGTAATGAGTTTTAGCTTTATTAGGAGTAAATTAAGTTAATTACTATTGTAACAAAAGAATAGATTCAGATTGCCATATAAAGGTGTAAAATTGAGTTTACCTGTCGGAATGCTTGTGTGTTTAATTGTCAATGACCATTGAGACAGCAGGGGTCCAAAAATTTGATTCATGTTTTCGAGGGGTAAATCTTTACCATGGTCCGTTTTTCGATATGTGCAATGAGTAAGATCCAAAATGATAAAAAAATATTAATTAATGGATAGATCCCTTCCTGATTATCTCTTTGAGCCCATTTACTTATTCTTATTCTTATAACATAAATACTGTCTGGCGGGTTTGAGTATTTTTGAATGGCCTACGCAAATGTTCTGCAGATCTGGTATCGTCGTGTGACAGGTCGTTGAGCTCCCTAAGATATGGTTTGAGCTACACGACGACTGATGCATGCGTGCCGTCTGTTGGGACTGGTGAGCTCCAGCCTGATGTGGCTCTTTCCTCAAAAGGCCATTCCCGTCGTTAAAAAAAAAAAAAAAAAAAAAAAAGACCGCGTACATGGTGACACTCGCACATAATATTATTTGATTTATAACATGTTTGGACTTTAAAAGAGACTATGACCCTTGGGTTTGTTTCGGCGTTTCTTCTCAGGGATCAGTCAGTTAGGAAATGCCGACCTCAGCGTTCTTAAAATGACGTGTAAAAGTGATGTAATGTCCAACTTGCAAATAAACGATTACTAACGTTTTTTTTACTAAATAACTTTACTATAAATATATATATATATATTTGCTTTGGCGCACAGTCTTTAAAGCTTCCTTCCGCGATGTAGAAAGAAGTGTAGACCTACTTTTACTTCCTAACCTCAAAATTTATAGATCATAGTCTAGTCATTACTATTCTACAGACTAAAGACCAAGTAGGTACTCAGTATGCAAGCCTAGTCCACAGAAATAGATAACTTTGCTACGCAACCCAGTTTACGCAACAATTGTTTACAATAACAATTACTTGCGTTCCGTTCAACTTTTGTTTTTAATCAAGTTCAATTTTGACAGTTCTTTGCATGACAATATAGGCTGTATGTATGTGATGTATTGTCTTGACCAAAGAGTTGCTTTTATAAAAAGAATACAATGTATTCAATGGCGGGTTTTTTTGGCGGTTTTTCTCGGTTTTGGTATTAGATAATTGAGGCATTGTTACGCTTAATTATTGGTATTTCGTAACTGACTAAACTATAGGTCTGTATGCGAGTTATTTAACACAGGTTGTTTTTTTATTAAAAGCTCTGAGCTTTTTATTAAGTATTTTTTAATTAAAATGTTCCACAGTATAATTAAGAAATACTTACTATACTCTCTCAAAAATCTTTTTACTTAGCTGTATTTATAATATGTTGTTAGCAGGCCTAATACACTATCCATAAATAAATAATATTAAAGTCGCATGTCACACTAATTTATCTTACCTGGTAGATCATAAAAATATTTTGAAATCATTACCTCTTAGCAAGCTACAAAAACATGGCCACATTACAATTACTATTACAGTAGGAACTTTTCTAGAAAAAATAAATTAAAAGTCTGCGTCTAGACACGCAATAAACCTATACCCGTAACATTTGGCAATGTCTTGTTTATCAATATTAATAATCTGACAATTACAATCACTTGTATTGTCCAAAATAATATTATTTATAAGTGAACGGCTCTTAGGTTATACACGAACTTAAAGAATTTAAGGAAATGGCGCAATAATTTTTTGTCTATCAGTATTCGTACACTACAAGGGGTATTGGGCTGTCGGGTAACTGGGTTGAGAAGGTCAGATAGGCAGTCGCTCCTTGTAAAGCACTGGTACTCATCTGCATCCGATTAGACTGGAAGACGACCCCAACATAGTTGGGAAAAGGCTCGGGAAATAATGACTACTCGTAGTTCGTTTCATGGGCTCATAATTCACTAATATTACCTCTATAAAGCTGAAGAGTTTGTTTGTTTGAACGCGCTAATCTCAGGAACTACTGGTCCGATTTGAAAATTTCTTTCAGTGTTAGATAGCCCATTTATCGAGGAAGGCTATAGGCTACTTTTTATCCCGGTACGGGAAGTAGTTCCCACGGGATGCGGGTGAAACCGCTGGTAGAAGCTAGTTACAAAGATAAATTATTCACAGACCGACTAAAAACAATGATTGAAATCAAGATTTTATTTAAAAAAAATCTAAGTATCAGGCCAACAGTCGGCTAACTGTTTATTCTGCAGTGTGGTCTTAGATTAAGCACGAATTTGAATAATTTAAGGAAATGGTGCAACCATTTTAATCTAAGTTTGATACATATTTAATAAATAAAATGAGTCATAGTTTTTTTTACCCACGACGGAACGGAGCAGGTATATGCGTTTAGGGTGAGAGATGTGCGTTTGTGTGTTTGTGTGTTTGTGTGTGCGTTTGTGCAAAGTAATGTTCCCACATATCTTCTAAACTAATGATCTGATTTTGATGCGGTTTTCAATAAAGGATTTGTGTTCGATGAGTTCATGTTCTTAGATAGGTGTCATGGCTGTAACTCACTAGGGGGCGCCACAATATTAGTCCAAACAGCAAAGTAATGTTCCCACCTCCTTCTAAGCTAATGATCCGATTTTGATGCGGTTTTCAATAACGTTTTTGTGTTCAATGAGTTCATGTTCTTAGATGGGTGTCATGGCTGTAACTCACTAGGGGGCGCCACAATATTAGTGCAAAAGAGCAAAGTAATGTTCCCACCTACCTTCTAAACTAATGATCCGATTTTGATGCGGTTTTCAATAACGGTTTTGTGTTCGATGAGTTCATGTTCTTAGATAGGTGTCATAGCTATTAATCACTAGGGGGCGCCACGATATTAGTGCCAAACAATGTTACAATATAATCAAAACGTCCGATTACAATTCTGTTTTCATCAGCAATGTGTACGTGCTTAATGCATGTTCCCAAATAATAAAAATTACGCCTGTAACTCACTAGAGGGCGCTACAATATCGGTGCAAAATAATATTGCAATAACATATTATATAGACTATAATTCGTATATGTTCTCTAATAAGTCTGAAATAAAATTAAGCAAAATTAAAAATTTTGAAAAAACCCCCGACGGTAAAAATCTTATTGAAAAATAATAAAATAACTCAAAACCCCCGACTTAACCCAATTATATAGGAATAACCGTCGGGGGCTGCCTTTTCTATATGAAATTTCAACAATTAATTGAGTGTATTTTATGTCATCGTTAAACATCTACAATTCTTCAATAATTGTATTCACGACACTAGAATCCTTTAGCTGGTTTAATGGCAGCTCCCGACGGATATTCCTATATAATTGGGTTAAGTCGGGGGTTTTGAGTTATTTTATTATTTTTCAATAAGATTTTTACCGTCGGGGGTTTTTTCAAAATTTTTAATTTTGCTTAATTTTTGGAATATGAATAGGATGTGGTTGAATTTCCTATTTTTTATAATTGCATTAGGTACCTTTTTGTAAATGGTTCACGAGTTTTTGATTATTGAATGAATGAAATCACGTTTCGATACAGTTCCGGCTCAGTTCTGAAACTGAAGTTTTTTTTTCCTTTTTGCTTTGATTTTGTATAGGTACATATGTATTATACACAAATTGATTCATATTGACTCATATATTTTTTTGGAATACCATGTAAATTAGGTACCTCAAGATCTTCCCTCAGGTTGGTTGACCTAGTTTATTCTCCATATTGTACCTATTTATATCAAACATATGTGAAAATATTATCATCTGCCAAGCCTTTTTCTCAACTATGTTTTGGTCGCCTTCCAGTCTAACTAGGTGCAGCTAAGTACCAGTTTTACAAGGAGCGACTGCCTATCTGACCTCCTCTACCCAGTTACTATGTATGTCACAATATACAACCTTATTTACCAAAACAAAAAGGAAAAACGAAACGCAACCACACTATAACGACATTCACATTACAACACTTTAATACCCAACAATTATTAAAATAAAAAACTCAAACTAATAATTATAAGTACAAGTAACCGATCGAATTCAATGATATAAAAAAGCGACCTTATAATAGATTTTAGTTCGCCAAAATTAGGCCGTGGTCAAACGTGCGACATATTCGAATTCATTGCTTGCGACAAAACATGTCGCGATTTAGTAGTAGTATGATGTAATTTTATGGCGCTACGTGGTTTCACACTTGACTGGTTGAGAGTCCTTGTTTTACATATTTGTTAGGATATCTTATGAAAATAATTAAGCAAATAGGTTTATCATAAAATGTTACGATTTTTTGAATGTGTGTTAGCTTAGGACGACAAAATTTAGTAGTTGTCTGGCTATTAAGTAATAATTATTTACCATTTAATTACACTTAATGCTAAATAGTAAAGTTGCTTATCTTACTAAATGTTTGGTTTAATCAATTCGCATTAGAATATCTTCCGATACTTAATTCTAATACATGCATAACTCATTTCTCATACAACCTTCTCTAGCACATTAAACAATAAACCACATTAATATTAATGAAATCTAATCACATGAAGACGTAATACGCATTGAGACACGACAAACGCCAAACCGGCCACGTTTGTCTTACCGTCTGAACACACCCTAATACATCTGATTTACACGCGAACCAAACCGCATTCTTAGACAAGTATGCAACGAGAAATAATGATATCAACTTATGCGCAATAGTTAAATATCTCTTGTCACCTTGGTAATGCCATCTGTAGGTATGAAAAGCTGGCTTTCCGTGAAGATTTGAATGATTAATTAATTAAGTTGGTAAGTATATTGAAAGGAAATACTATACCTATATATTAATATTATAGGTACTACGTTGAATATGACTTAGGAATAATTGGCCAGAGAACGACTGAATCATGAACCTTTTTTTAGGAAAATTGAGTATAGTTGTATCATTGGTACTAAGTATGTAAAGTTATAGCAGAAATAGGGCAACATGTTTAGCAGTTTAGTCTTTCCAATGAAAAGATTATTTTTCCGCCAATTTGCTTATAACCGTATGTAGAGAAAGATAAGCCCTTAATTCTTAGAACTATCATTACGACAGTGCTAAGCTAAAGCTCTTGGGTCGTAAGATTCGATTCTTGGCTTCGTCATGTTTACATTCTTGGACACTTCATATAAAAGTTAGTATCTCCGCATTGTACGAGTAGGTTATGTTACCTAGCTGTTACCCCTACACATAACTATGGTTACACGAATTCTGAATATCAATTAGGCTTTTATTGGTGTAGGAAGTGTTCGAACGCTCAACGTCCTAGGTGTTACGTAAGCACTAGCTCTATCTAGACTGGACCGCTATGTAGTCCACGATATAATGCCTAGGTGGTTTGTCAACATTTAATAGTTATTATATTTAATCACTGAGTCAAAGATTGATTGGAATTTCTCTTTTGAGTTTTCCGATGTTGTTAATTAATAGTAGGTTTATGACATGAAAGGTTTGTGTATTTTGTATTTAAGTTTATTTTAAAGACATTCAATCTATATTTAATTTAATCAATGTATTGTAAATAACATGTCATTGATAGTTAGTTATTTTAAGGGACGGACCATATAAGGGACCTAATGCAACAATTTGGGTTTTTAAACAAAAGTGTACCAAATTTTTTGTACGCGGTATTATGTTCATAATATGATTAAATGCATATTTATTTGCTACGTTGTAATGATAAGAACTGCTTCCTTAACACATCAATAAACGTATATAAGTACCTGCCTATGCTCTAAGTTTTTTATAAAATATGGCTTGACAAAGTTATCTGTGCAATGTCATTGGTATACAAAAAAGGCAACGCCATATCATATTTCTCTTTTTGCGTTGGCGTTGATCGATAATGTGCTACTAATTAGAGCATTACGTGGAAATATTTTAATTTAACTTAAATAGTGTATTAGGATTTCTTATTAGGAAGGTAATACAACTTTTTAGGTCTAACTATTTTTATTACCTCTGTAAAATTCTAATACATGCATAATAAATATATTTTTGTTTGATTTTTGTAAACTTCTGTCAAACTCAAAAATGTTTAAATAAATTGGGCGATAAATCAGCACTTTTCGAACATCAAAAACATGATCATGACATCAACAGCCAAACCTGTGTTTTGGCTGGGAAAAAGTGGGGCAACAAATTCCCCAGCAACGTGTATAAGCCATGCCATTTTATTCTTATACCTGGAGCCAGTTTAAAGCTCATAGACATAGCCACAGGCAGCCATATGTAGGTATCTTTATAGCTAGTCAGTGGCATTAGTCAATTTGATAGGGACTTTTTGTCAAATGTAATTACTGTTTTTGTTTTCTAGGACTTGACAGGTAATCGAACTTACGATCTCAAGGTTTAGTGTCTGAGTGACTGCTGCTAATTGAAGTATAAGTACCCTGAAATACTTAATACTTGTTATAATGACATGAGTATTGTAACATTCAATTTAATTCATTCAATCTAAAAATTTACAATCCAATTTGAAGGCTCCTAGCAACCATTGACTTTTTTCTGGATATTCATAAAAAAAGCAAAATTTGTCGTCTTGTTAATTAAATCAAGTCTCAATCAAAGCCGATATCCAATTACAACAATTCATAGGTATAGTTATGTACATTAAACTTATAAACAAAGTATAGTATGTCCGTATTGACCACAAGGCTATGTCGCTCAGGACATTCTCTTCGACGAATGAAATACGTTTCTTGTGTACTACTTACCAAGAATTTGTAAGAAAAAATGTACCTATATACAGGTAGTATCTACGAAATGGTTTGAAACTTTATCCTTATAGGGGCTCTGGCTCTGATGGCGTTAAGAACTGATTTTCTGATGATAAAGGAACGAACGCAAAGGAAGAAAGATTATAGCATGGTGTAGTATATGCCTAGTTCTTTGGTTGTTATGCTAAAATTACCTACTTATGCCTGTTTTCCAGGTAGACAGATTATTTGTAAGCGTATATCTTACCCAGTTATATAACAGGGGAAAGTCTTTTGCTTTCAACTAGACACAAATCGAACCTACTAAACAATTGACTAAACCTAGGAAAAATACCAAAAACCTGGTCGGAAAATTAAACCTCGGACAACGTAATGAGTTCACAATCGGCAGACCAAAAAAATATTTCACATAAACACATTACATTTTTACATATTTATCGTTATTTCCCAAACAAACATAAACATAACAAAAATATCAATTACCAAACACACCCATAACAATTACTCATAAATTAAACCAAATAACTTACTACTTATTTTATACAAAACTTATTACACTCAACGTAACGAGTCCGCGACGATTACGCCACGACGTCGGCAAGATCAAGGGCGTGGTTCACTTTTAACTGTTAACTAGAATAACTTAACGCCTTACTTTTTGTGCTAAACTTGCGTAATTTTAGCTGAGATTCACGCTTCGTTGGTAACGTAATAAAAAGATGCGGTTGTTTTTATTTTTTATTTTTACTTCCGAAGTTTGATCATTTTTTGTGTTGTAATATTTTATCTTGTTAATCGGGCCAAATTGTTACAAATTATTTGTGCTATAGCAATAGTCCGATTTTAATCGTGAAACATATAAGATTATTATCCTGACATACACTAAAGACTAGCCTTCTATTGTATGACGCAACTTTGTTTTACAAACTTTTGCTATAAAACAACGTCGGCCCTAAAACACTACCCAGCGGAACATCCGAACCAACCAACCTAATTTCGCCTCAATCTCTTTTCAGACTTTGATCATCTGCGCGGCGTGGCTAACGGTCCACTGCCAGGGTCACAATGGACCCACCACGACCCCTGTGCCCATCCTCAAGCAGATCAACAGGCAGAATGATGATGGATCCTACAGTTACGGCTACGAAGCTGCCGATGGGTCCTTCAAGATTGAGACCAAGTACCCCAACGGTGATGTGGCTGGAAAATATGGATATGTTGATGAGAATGGCAAGCCTAGAGAGATTTCTTATGGAGCCAGCAGCCAAAGGGGTTTTGAACCTGAAGGTAGGATTGTTGTTGTGTTAGCTGTTTTGTTTTTGCGTGGGGATTTGAGATAAGGTATGGATTGATATGTACATGTAGTTATTGGCAGTGTGAAGTCTCAATTTGTAAAATTGGAATCCTAAAAGGAAGGTAACGGACGGTTCTTAGCTCTTCTTGCCAAATCTTTATCACACATAGGTGAAATAAGCTAAGGGTCGTTTACACCCTGTCTATTTGGATCTACGAAAATATAGACACAAAAGGTATTTGCGTAAATTCTCCACGTATCGAAAGTTTATACACTTCTTTGTTATAAATGAACAACTTTTCTAAGAAGTCGGTTAAAAGAACTTACTAATCAATTACCACAACTACCAATTAGCCTGTTCCGTACCACAACACATACAAACAGCTCATAACTGGAGCGGTTGCACCATCGCACTCTAATTCTCTATGGTTGGGAAACAACACATCATGGTGTAATGCCATGGTGGAGTGGACGATGATTTGTCATTTATAGATCTGTAGGTACAATTGATGTAGAAGTTATGAGGAAACTAGCAATCATTACTAAGGATTATCATTATTAAGATTTAATCAGGCTTTACTTGAATTTCCACAAAATTCAAAACATGTTAGAAAAAATATTCCGAGAGACATGAAAATGTATAGAAGTTGAAAGTTCCAGCGAAATGTTGTTAAATGTATAGATATTACCTAAGCGTAGGTTAGATCATAATTTGTACTATGAGGTAGTCCTGACGACATCTTTGGCAGTCGTTACGGATAGTCAGAAGCCAGAGAGTCTGACAACCAATAACTGTGCTGAAGAGTTAGTGAGTTAGATAGGAAGTCGCTTTATGTAAAGCCTGCCCCAATAGCTTGGGAAAAGCTAGGCAGATGATGAAATAGGCATGACGATGTTTACCTGTTGGATAACAAAAGAAAAATACTTAGATACTCTCAGTTAGTGATCTGGCAAAATTCAACCGTAACAAAGTTGATGACTCTAAAATGGTCATGCAACACATAACTACAAACAAGGCTAAAGTGTCAATTCATTTCGCGAAACTATATGACACATGATAAGCACTATTTAAGATGATAATGCTAAAAGGTAGCATGTATTATGATAACGCGATCGCTCTTAGAGGTAAGCCAAACAACAGTGGATTAGGTTTCAAGTTGTCATGTTGGTATCAAATTCGCATGTTACCTACATGCTTGAATGCATTAAAACAGCTAAGCTTTTTAAGTATTAGTTAAGATAAATATTTGTATTATAAAACACTAGCCGTTTTCCCGCGGTTTCACCCGCGTCCCGTGGGAGCTACTGCCCGCACCGGGATAAAATATAGCCTATGTTACTCGCAGATAATATAGCTTTCTAATGGTGAAAGAATATTTAAAATCGGTCCAGTAGTTTTTGAGTTTATCCATTACAACCAAACAAACAAAGTTTTCTTCAAACTAAACTTCAAAAAAAACTCAAAACTGACCGCTTGAACGCTTGACCGCGTGAGCGCTCCCTGTCTGATAGATCCCTAAGCTCACTCTCTGTCTATATAGACCTGAACAATGTTTGAATACGCTAATCACTTGGAGCAAGTTTAGTGATCGCGTGCCTTTTTGTATGAGAGCAAATGTTCGGTCTATTCGTCGCCAAGCACGATTACTCTGCACGGGACCGCGAGTTCGATTCCCGGGTCAGACAAAATCGCTTTGTAAGTTACATAACGTGTCACGTGTGGTGTGGTAAATGCGTCATTCTAGTCTATTGCACTACGATAATAATATGGCAATGATGCTTTAACTAAATTATATGCCTAGATGTTTGTCTTTATAATATTAGTATAGATTGAAGTCTGATTTAGATTTGTCTTTAGTTTTCCCCGAGTAAAAAAATTACAAAGTCACTAGTTGAATTTGAACTTACTCTCTTTATTGTATTTTAAATGCTTATAATTATTGTGTATCTAATTGCATCGTAAATAATAACAATTATTATCACATCTTTACCTCATTAAAACAGTTGACTCTTGGACTAGAAAACACAACTACCTACATATTGCAACTCATTCTAAACAACTGGCTTGGCAGCAACCTTCACGCACTAGTAATCCACCTAACAGGCTAATTCTCACTAACTGGAAGATTACATTACCTAATACAACTTAAAACTAGATTAAAATTGCAATAAAAGTAATTTATTTTAATCTGATTCCATTTTTTGTTAAGCTCTCTTTAACTCTTAACTCATTATTATTGTTAATTGCTATCATATTTTTAAATGACTCAACGTTTTTTAAACGAAAGGTTGTTATGTTAATTCTTCCCCTAAGTATATATCAAATAGTATGCTTAAGACGCAGGTTTCAAAGAAAGACTCCTTTCTACACCTTTCTATCGAAGATTTTTAACCAGCAATTCATTTCAAAATGCTCCAGAACATATTAATTAGAACTAAAGTGTCCCAATTTCTAACTGACACATTCACCTTCCAGGTCCCGGCATCATGGTGCCCCCACCAACCTTGAACAACAACCAGCACTCCACAAACGCCCTCACTGATGGCCAAGAAGACGACGGCCAGTACCGAGAGGACCCCAGCATCTACGAGGACCCCAAGTACAACAGCCGCGCTCAACCACGACCAGCCCCAATCAGGCAGTACCACCAGCCAGCTCAACCAGCCCCAGCGAGGCAGTATCAGCCAGAACCGGCAGCATTCCCTACAGCAGCCCCAGCTCCTCAATACCAACAGCCAAGCCAGTTCCGTTCAGCCCCTCTATACTCTCAACAGACTAGCCTATTCAACCAAGGTCCTCAGCAGTTCCCTTCTCAAAATCAGGACTTCAGACCTCAAAGCCAGGTGTACCACCAGCAGCCTCAGTTCTCTTACCAAGCGTATACTCCTCAGCCTTATAACAACTTCCAGAGCCAGTCCTTCCAGCCTCAACCTCAGCCGCAGTACCAACAGCAGGGTTACAACCAGAATCAGAATTATAACCCATTCTTTGGACACCCTGCCCAGAACTTCGATCCTAGCTCTGGATCTTATTCTATTAACTTCACTGGTTAAGTAATGATTGGCTGTTGTTTTTTTGATGGTATTTTAGGTGTTAAGTCAGTGGTCGGGTAGACGAATCATTATTTGCAAACTGGTCATAAATATTGGCTTAAAATTATAAATAAGAAAATTCAAGAACTACTGTAAAAATGCTATCATAATTTGCAGAATAACATGAAAGTGTTTGCAAATAATGATTTTTCTACTTAACCATAATGTATAAAAATATTTTGTACAAAATGTAGAGTGTTTAAGGTTACCCAAAGTGACGAACGACACCTTTTTTTTACGATTTTTTGTATATTTTTAGTACTAGTCAATAGTATCGGCGTTTTTTATGAAATTTTGTACGAAGGAGCTTTAATTATATTGTCACTAACAATATGAATTAAATTATTTATTGATACATTTCCTTTGTTATAAGTTTTAAAGTTACATATATGTATAATGTATCCTTCTATATACCAGTATTTATAATTTATTCATGTATATTGTATATGTATATGTATGATATTACTTATATTTATGTATATTGTCGAATGCTGAGTATTCTATTTATAATACTTTCAATATCAATATTATATATTTTACATGTTTTTTTTATGTATTACACTATATAAGTTATCAGTACATAAACAAACACTTTTACCTTCATATAACAATATTTATTGTCTTGTACTCAAAATATGTAAATATACCATAAGTATTATAAAAAAAATGAAACATACATTTATATAATTATGTAATTTGGCAACACATTTTTTTACATTGAAAGAAATCCATCCAACAATATTTTTGGCTCAAAAAATATGTAAACAACAGTTTATTTTTGATCTGGTAACACACTTAGCAGCCTACATATTGCAAGTAATTTTTCAGCTAATTTATGAAACTGCAGGAATTTATTTATGGCAGTCTAACTGCAGTACTCAAATTGGCTGATTTAATTAACTGTAATTTTCAGGCTTCTAAGTGTGTAACTTGCCTTAAAGTCAAAGCTTATCAATACATTTAAGATACATTTGCCTTTCTTTAAACGAAGTGTGTTCATATTAGTAAATATTCAAAACTAGCTGTTGCCCGCAACTTCGTCTGCGTGGGCAATATAGCATAGTCAATTATTACGTATGGTGCGTAAGTAATTTTCACAGGAAATAGCTATAATCTATGTCTATATGCTTTGAGTCTGACAAAGCTGTCATTTGTACATTTTCTGCAGCTGCTGCGACTAAGCAGAAGCCAGAAAGTCTGTCAGTCTTACCATGGATATCGTCTTGTGTAGTTGACTGGATTGAAGATAGATAGATAGGTAGTCGCTCCAAGCAAAATATTGGTACTCAAACAGATTCGGTGACTGAAAGCCCAACACCAACATAGTTGGGGAATAGCTGGATGGATGATAAAATGAGTCATCATCATCAGCAGGCGCATAGGGTAGGATAGTTTCACTACTGGGGAGAAACACTTGTATGACTTGTATGAATTGGGGATTTTCTGTGCACTTACTTACTATGGTAAGGCTGACCCCACATTAGGCGTGCGCGATCCTCGGGCGTGTGAGTAGCGCGGGCGTCGCGAGCGCGCTGCGTGAAAGTCGCGTTTTGCTGCCCTGCGGCCTTTGTGAAGAGTGCAAGCGACGCGCTCGCGGCGAGCACGCGGCGCTCGAGTTGCGTTCTTACCCCTACGCCCGCTATCCCCGCCGCCCGCTAAACACTTTAGCAGTTAAACGTCAAGTCGAGCGCGCTGCAAATGCCGCAGGGCAGCAAAACGCGACGCTCACGCAGCGTGCTCGCGACGCACGCGCTACTCACACGCCCGAGGATCGCGCACGCCTAATGTGGGGTTAGGTCTAAACCGGGAGGGACTCCACCGAAATGTTTGCATTAGTTCACGAATAGGCAAAATGTACGTATCTGTGAGAGTCCACTTCATGTGTTCGTACTTGAAACCTGCAGTTTTGCCAAGATTTTCAAAATGTACGCTCGCAATTTGTCATTTCTTGGTGGAGCCAGCAAATCAAAAGAAACAGAAGTGTTGTATACTGTGCGTCACTACAGCTCACCGGGAAAATTTCGCTCTTGCGGAGGACGTTTGTATACCATATTTTGTGTCACACGTAAACAGGACGACAGTAAGTATCCACCGAAACACTTTCAAAGATCTGATGAACGAACAAATCAGACCTCAGTTGGTCACCTGGGGCCAATCAGAGCTCTATGAAGCGATCATACGCTTTGGCTCCTACTGTTATTGTGGTTTCTGAAAATGTATTCACCTCATTCAACGATGAATGTAATTCTGATGGTACTATTAAGAACACTTGCTTAGCGCAAAAGCTGACGTTGGCAGGTCAACTCTTTTGACTTCTCGATTAGGATACCATTGGTTTTTGTGCAATGCACACCTGCAATGCATGCTGGATTAGGATAGGATATACATAGGTGGATAGGATTTGCAGCAGAGAACAATTCTGTCTTTGTAATTGAATGACATCAAACGTAGTTTTATATAAAAGGTGTTTTTTTAGACTTGGCTCGGGTCTTACTGAGACTGTTCGTAATCGTGAACAGTGTATTTGCGATCAGAAGTTGAAAGTAAGCATGTCTCTGGTATGCGACGCGTAATTTGTACGTTTCCAGACGCATAAAGCATTTTACGTGTGTATGGTATTAAATCGAGAAAGCTCCCATTTCTTATCTGCACTTTGTATCTGGGCTTGTTTTTAAAGCTACAGAAGCCTACATTACCTACCTCACGCTTAGCAGCGCTTGCGATAGATAGATCTTCCTTTCTTCTAGGATTAAGTTTACATATTTTGCATCAGAAAAAATAATTAAGGTCTACTTAATACTACTCACTCAAAGTAATTTGTTTAAGGCCACCACATTAGTGGAAGATAAGCTAAACTATGTTTATGAAAAAATCCTGATATGAACTCCATCTGTAAGTTTAAAGTGACGACCTCGATGGCGCAATGGTCACCATGCCGGACTGCCGTACATGAGGTCCCGGGTTCGATTCTCGGTTCGATCGACATTCGTGTGATGAGCATGCTTGTTGACCGTGGTCTGGGTGTTAAAATATGTATTTATAAATATGTATATGTGTAGCTATATGTAATTTATCAGTTGTGTTAGCACCCATAACACAGGTTAATTAATAACTTACCATGGGGCTAACCAACCGTGTGTGAAAAGGTGTCCCGGCATTATTTATTTATTTTAAATGATAATTAATTGTTCCACTAAAGTCATCATTTTTGACATAATGTTCAAAAAATAATTTAGATGGCACCGTTTTAAATTTGGCTAAGAACTATTAATTTTCCTTTCATCAAGGTAATAATTATAGTTGGATTTTGATGTGGTACGGTAAACTGACAAACACTATTGTCGAAAAATTACACTACGTGTTAAAATATGGTGAATTACGGAAAATACACAACTCCATCTGTTGAAATAATAATCCTCTATAAAGAATGTATGGTAATTAATTGTCATTTACCACCTCGCTCTTTTGACGATGTATTTTTACCACAGATGGAGCTACTTTAACCTTGGCTAAACAAAATTTTCATATTTTTTTTTCTTCCGAAGTTACTTATAAAGGTGTGATTTTCTGTGTAAAGATTAATAATAGGCCGAACAACTAATATAAATACAACATTCAAATGTACAGTTTTGACAAACAGATTGCGTGTCGTAATATTTTACATCTTTTTTTTTTAATCTTTTATTTTTAGAGGCTTAAACGCTGCTGCGTTATGCCAGCCTCGTAAGGTTTTACACAAATTAAATAAAAAAAAAAACAAATAATAAACTCTATATAAAAATTAGTCAATAAAAAATTAAATGAATTGAATTAAATATTGTGCATTCAAAGACTCCATGCCAGAGCCATTCGATATAATCGATGGCGACATGCACAATGGCAAATCCCACGCCTTACTTGAGAGACAACCCGAAACAGAATATAAAAAATTAACTAAGGATTGAATGAAAAAAGAAATTAAAATAAATTGACTGTATTTTATATACACGAACTAAAAAGAATCTCTCCTCAAAAACACATTTTTTACAAATTTATAGATAGAAACACTCTGTTCCGAGAGAGGTCTCCCAAGCAAAACATTAACTCCACCACTATACATATCGCCACCAACCGCCGTACACAGCTGTAGCCTCAAGTCGTCGAATGCACAACATTCTAACAGAATGTGGTATAAGTCGTCCACTACTTGATGAGTGCAGGTATTGCATAACGGGGATGGTTTCACACCCATCAAGTGCAGAAACCTATTAGCAGGCACATGGCCTGACCTTATTCTAAATGCTAACACTAAAAGTTCTCTCGGCATGTTACCCACGTCAAACCAAGGAGTTCGAGGCAGATCATGCTGAATAGTTCTGTACCACAGACCCTTTCTTACTGTAACAAAACTAAAATGTTCCTCCCACAAATAATGACAAAACTTTTTCATGTGAGGAATAAGCTCAGTAAAATAAGGGTCACCGGGAATAACTATGCCATCAGCAATAGCCTCGGAAGCTAGCTTGTCAGCCATTTCATTTCCCGGGACACCTATGTGGGAAGTTATCCATTGAATTTTAATATTTACAAGTTGTTTTTGAAGAAATTGTATACTCTTTAATGCCTCGTATGCAATCGGCATGCCTCGAACTCCGGATACACAACGATTCAAATGCTGTAAAGCGCTTTTGGAGTCGGTCATAATCACAACATTCTTATACGGCAAACTCTGAACATAGGACAAAGCTTCTACTATAGCCGTTAATTCTGCTCTCATGATACAAGCGTCATTGCACAATTTAAATTTCATACTAGTGTTTGTTTGGACATCAAAAAATGCTGCGCCAACACCATGAACACTTTTAGAGCCATCGGTAAATATAAAATAATAATTATCGTATCTACAACTAAACATATTAGAAATCAACATTCTTAAATTTGCCACACTCATTGAACGCTTTGGTACATCTAATTCGTCAACATTACAAATAACACAATCTCGAATATTAATATTTGATACCCAAGTATCCAAACTATACATGTCTAATATAGGGGACTTATGCACAATATTGTTATTAAACTTATTATAAATATCAATCAAAATGGGTTTATTCTTATTCCTCCAATATGCATTGGTGCACAAAACAGATAGTTCTTGTAATAAAGATAAAGTTGCATCATTGGAAAAGGAGCTCAACCTTAGCCAATACCTACATGCTAGCCAATATCTCCTCACAAATAGTGGTGACACGCAGAGCTCACTCTCCATGACACAAATAGGTGTTGTACGAATGAAACCACCACAAATTCTTAATGCACGATTTTGTAAAACATCTAGTTTATACAAATGCGTCTTAGCGCTATTACCGTATAAAAAACTAGCATAATCAACTCGACTTCTAACAAGTGAGATGTACAGTCTCCTTAAATGTTTCGGATGAATGCCCCAAGATTTCCCAGCTAAAGTTTTAAGAATATTTAAATATTTGTAAGCTTTCTCACATGTTTCATTTATGTGAGCTCCCCAACGAAGAGATGAATCAAGCCACAACCCCAGATATTTAATTTTATCAACAACTTTCAATTCCTTATTATTAATACTAATGTGGACATTCGTTAAGCACCTAGACCTACTAAACAGACAAACATTTGATTTTGATTCCGACAGAAATAATCCCATCTCACCTAATTTTTTAACAAGAACATCTAAAGCTGTGTACAAGTGACGGATGGCTGAATCTAAATTATGTTTACTTGAAGACACATAGAGAACAAAATCGTCTGCATACTGTGATACATTACAGCTAGTGATTAAATTACAAATATTCATAGTTGCAATATTAAAAAGGAGAGGAGATAATGGGTCACCTTGAGCTAAACCTACACTTGCCTGTCTTACTAAGATACCATCCATTCCCGTATCAATTTGTAAATACCTTTGACTCAAATAATTAAAAATATATGTACAAAGCTTCCCCCCAACCCCAATTCTATTTAACAAGGAAATCATTCTATTAATATTTACATTATTATAAGCGTTATTTATATCAACAAAACATGCAATAGTGGCCATATTTTTAGAAAACCCAATCTGAATGGATGATATTAACCGTGTTAGGTTGTCCAAGCACGATCGTGACCTACGAAAACCAATAGTGGAAGGAGACAAAAGGTATGATTTCTCTACGAACCATTCAAGACGCTTCAGTAAAACTCCATGAAATACTTTACATGGGCAAGACATTAAGGAAATAGGCCGCAGGGAATTACAACTATTGGGGTCTCTACCGGGCTTAGGAATCGGAACTACCTTTATGCTTCTCCACTGGTTTGGTATTATACCAGTTTGTAGTATTAAATTATATATATGTAACAAAAACTTTTTACCTGTAACAGACAAATTGAAAAGCATAGAATAAGATATATTATCTACGCCTGGCGACGTATCTTTGTGCTTCAAGCAATTTAACAATTCAAACAATGTTATATCATCTTCCATGGCACATGAACCCTCCATAAAAAGTGGTGGTTCCTCGCAAGCTAAATCAGGTGTCAAGGATTGTAATAGCTCTCTACATTTGTCAGAATCAACACAACGGTTTCCATACCTCCCACCTTTTACCCATCTCATTCTTTTCCACATCTCTGACGCGGATGTTTCTGAATCAATACTCGTGCAGAATTCCTTCCAGCCCGTAGAACGAGCTCTGCCAACCAGTTTTCGGGCTGTATTTATTTTAGCCATATACATATTATAATTATCTGGAGTAGGATTACGTCTTAATTTTGCCAATGCCAAGCGTCTCTCGGCTACGGCCTTAGACAACTCTGAAGTCCAATAAGGTTTCGGTACAAATTTTGCTGTAGGATCCTGACAGATTTTAATCCATGGAATTGTCTCTTCAGCTACCTGATCAATTTTGGATGCAAATAAGTTATAAGATTCCTGAACACTCAACGAAAGATCTACATTAGCGAACGCTTCTTCCGATTTTTCGCGGTATTCACTCCACCGAGCTTGCTTAAAGTTACGTCGCTTTATGAAATTATTTACAGATTCATAACCGTACTTAATTTTGATTACGATGTGATCACTGCCTAGTGACTCATTTGTAGTCTCCCAAGACATTTTTGTAGCTAGATCAGTAGAAACAAATGAAGCATCTGGAGAAGATTGTTGTAAAAATCCATTAACAGACTTAATTCTTGTAGCATTTCCATCATTCAAACACAAATAGTCTTTATCAAAATAAGCGTCATATACCATCTCTCCCCGTCGATCAGTCTTATTTGACCAGGTTATATGATGCGCATTAAAATCACCAACAATTAATGTTTCTTTATCAAATCTATTAAAAATATAATGCCAGTCGGACTGATTAGTAATAGATGAGGGGGGGCAATAAATTGAAATAATGTTCTTTATACCAGGCACATTCAAAACTTCGACGATGATCATCTCAATACTAGAATTTGGATGTACAACATCTCTGTGCAAGACTTTAATTGATTTATGCGTTATAACACATACACCTCCATAAGAATCCAATCTATCCTTTCTGATAATGTTATAGTTACTAATATTTAAAGATTTATCAGAAGATAACCAAGTTTCACTTACAACAGCAATGTGTATCTTTTCCCGTAGTAACAAACATTGAAAATCATCTGTTTTAGGGCTTAAACTGTTCGCATTCCACTGTAGAATGGTAACAACTCTATTTTTTGTGTTGAAGGTCTTATCCATTGTTAGAGCACCCTAGTACCTCCAGCAAAAAATCAACACTCAGAAAACTCCTCAGAAATGACTTTAATTCTGTAGTAAAATATTTTATAACTGCTATTATTTTGGCTTCCATGCCACTGTTTGCACTCAAAATTTCTTTTATATTCTTCAAAAATCGTTTTAGACTGAAATCATGCTTTTTACGAGATTTATCGCCTGATTGGGACTCAGTATTCTCTATATTTTCTGCTAAAAATTCCGATATCTCTTCATCCTCAACTGGGCATCTTATTTTTTTACGCCTGCCTTTCTTGACTTTTGTAATTTTATTTTTGAGAGTCTTCTTAGAACGAACCAAAAGTTTATTCGAATTCAGAATAGGAGACATTCTATCTTCATCCGAATTTTCAGTAGGCAGGAATGACTGCTTGACAACATCTGAATAGGATTTTCCAGCCTTTACCTCGGCTCTAGTAAATTCCTCGACAGTAAATAAATTCGGACTAGGTATTACATTCTTATTTTCTTTATTTTTAATAAGAGCCATTTTGTATGTGCAATTATGCTTGCACATTATATCTCTTATTTCTTTTTCACGTAAAAATGCCGGGCACTTGCTCTTCACCATAGACATGTGGTCTCCTTTACAATTAACACATTGAAAATTATTTGTTTCACAATTGTCATGCTCGCCACCACATTTCGGGCAAATCTGTTTTTTATTAGGACAAAATGCTTTAATATGCCCGTATTTCCAGCATTTTGAACACTGGGTAACAAGGAAATTAAAAGGCAATACTTCCATCCTCATACCGTACGCAAAAACAAACGGAGGTAAAATAGGACCTTGAAAACAAATACGAATACTCGCACTTGCAACCCATTTGCCTTCATCGTTTCTCCGGCTTAAACGTTTTACGGATAAAATATCAACCTCACATTCTAGTATGTCCTTAATGCTATTGTCATCCAGATCGAGGTCAATTTCTTTAATTAAGCCGTAGGAAACATTTACCTCATTAGTCTTTTTACAGATCCATCCTCTTTGCTTGATAGATTCAGAAGATAATAGTTTATCTGCAGCATAGTTACTTTTAAATCTTATCAAAATTTTGTGTGGACTTTTATAAATAATCCTCATTATTTCAGGAATTTTCTCAGTACTTAATAATTTTGCTAGCGTAATCTGTTTCGGAAGGACTTCTTTGGATATAACCGATACTTCAACATATTCAGGATTATCACTCACGAACGATTTTCCGGGAGAAAATCCAGAACGCGGTGTAGTAACTTTAGCTTTCTTACCACGCTTTCCCACCGTAATGAACTCTCCATTCTGTATATCATCATCCGGACTTGAATCATCTCTGCCTCTTTTATTCCCAACTTTCAAATTGCTTTCAGTGTCACCCTCTTCTAAATCAGACGTACCATCAGTATTGTGTATCATAGCTCGTAAGGTCACAGCGCTAGAATGACAGCTGCTACCGTCCTCCTCGTCGCAACCGCTTTCCATTATTTATAGAAACTTTTTTATGAAGAAAAAAATGACAAATGCCAACTTTGACAATTAAAATAAGCTGAAATTTTATTTAGAAATTATGCTGAAAAATGGTTGTAGCACTGGTAATTTGTGACACAAACACCATAATTATGTCCATAGATATAATATGTTTTAGTAGTAACAGTCACTCACTTAAAAACGTACACAAACTCGCATAAAATAATTATTATACCGGAGCAAAACTAAACAATGTTGTCGCGTCAAAATCACGATGACAGATGTGTATTTTACATCTTGAATTCACAAAATTAATCATATCTTTTGATAGAGTGAATCGATTTCGATGAAACAAAAACTAAGTAATACCCCAAGTTACGTAGAATTTTTGTATATAAGCATTGTCTGCATTGAATTCGTAGATTTTACGTGAATCCCGAACGAACAAACAGATAAACAGACAAACAGACAAACAGACAAACAGACAAACAGACAAACAGACAAACAGACAAACAGACAAAAATGACAAAAATGATGGAAATGGGTTCTGTTAGTTATCCTTTAACATGCTGGCTATTTTTTTTGTCAATTTCTTCAATGTACAAAAATTACTTTTCTACAGATTTATTATATGTATAGATAACTGCACTTATTACATACTAGCTGTTGCCCGCAACTTCGTCTGCGTGGGCAATATAGCATAGTCAATTATTACGTATGGTGCGTAAGTAATTTTCACAGGAAATAGCTATAATCTATGTCTATATGCTTTGAGTCTGACAAAGCTGTCATTTGTACATTTTCTGCAGCTGCTGCGACTAAGCAGAAGCCAGAAAGTCTGTCAGTCTTACCATGGATATCGTCTTGTGTAGTTGACTGGATTGAAGATAGATAGATAGGTAGTCGCTCCAAGCAAAATATTGGTACTCAAACAGATTCGGTGACTGAAAGCCCAACACCAACATAGTTGGGGAATAGCTGGATGGATGATAAAATGAGTCATCATCATCAGCAGGCGCATAGGGTAGGATAGTTTCACTACTGGGGAGAAACACTTGTATGACTTGTATGAATTGGGGATTTTCTGTGCACTTACTTACTATGGTAAGGCTGACCCCACATTAGGCGTGCGCGATCCTCGGGCGTGTGAGTAGCGCGGGCGTCGCGAGCGCGCTGCGTGAAAGTCGCGTTTTGCTGCCCTGCGGCCTTTGTGAAGAGTGCAAGCGACGCGCTCGCGGCGAGCACGCGGCGCTCGAGTTGCGTTCTTACCCCTACGCCCGCTATCCCCGCCGCCCGCTAAACACTTTAGCAGTTAAACGTCAAGTCGAGCGCGCTGCAAATGCCGCAGGGCAGCAAAACGCGACGCTCACGCAGCGTGCTCGCGACGCACGCGCTACTCACACGCCCGAGGATCGCGCACGCCTAATGTGGGGTTAGGTCTAAACCGGGAGGGACTCCACCGAAATGTTTGCATTAGTTCACGAATAGGCAAAATGTACGTATCTGTGAGAGTCCACTTCATGTGTTCGTACTTGAAACCTGCAGTTTTGCCAAGATTTTCAAAATGTACGCTCGCAATTTGTCATTTCTTGGTGGAGCCAGCAAATCAAAAGAAACAGAAGTGTTGTATACTGTGCGTCACTACAGCTCACCGGGAAAATTTCGCTCTTGTTACATATTATATTTACATAATGAAAAATGTAATGATACGCAATAAAATAAAAATAAACCTACATTTAAGTATCTAACAATGAAATAAATATTCAATAAACGGCCGATTGATTACGCGTGCTCCATTTCAAAATGGCGACCGCAACGCGAAATAATACGTGTATCGATTGTAAATATATGATTAAATAAAACGTTATGTAATATTTTGTGCGTTTCCTTTTTATTGTTGGCGAGAAAGTGCACTAGTTACAGGTCATTCGTTTGTCATGCGTGTTATCTATTAGGAAATGAGTGATTGCAGTTTTGTGCATTCTAATTTGTATGGAGCTGAATTTCTAGGAAGCTGCTTAAGTAGGTATGTCCTATGTGGTGCAGAATAGATGTATTCTGTAACTTTGACAGATAGGATAAATGAAAAGGAAATAACGAGGATACTGCGAACTAGCGTGAAGATAATACATCCAAACGCATGACGAACACCAGAAACCCTTAAGTTCCAATTGTTGAATAATAGGTTTGTTCCCACAGATCCTTTTATTTATTTAACAGTCATTGCCACTATTGGCAGATGAAAGTACGTGATCTTTCCTCTGTAGAACTTATAATCATAAAGTCATACAAAATGCTACAATAAATTGGGAAGTATGACAATATGACTAAGGATTATGACAAACTGGTAATTCAAGTACTTATAGAGAGGAAATACCGTAGGCGGCTTCTATATCCGGCTCGCGAGTAGGCGACCTTACTCGATCCAAATATTGAATTGAAGGGTGTGATTGACTATTCACAATCATTAACATTTACAAGATTGATATCGCTTCCAGTATGGGAGAGATGAAATGTAGATAATTTCTGTCGCATTTAAGGAAATGCCTACCGTATAATTTATTTTACAAAGGTAAAGAAGCAATGAGGTAAGTTTGTGCGTGTGTGGTGACATTGGAATCTCTGGATCTACTGAACTTATTTTGGAAATTCTTTTAGATAGAATTTCCTTTAAGACGCTTAAGAATCAGCTGTTTTTGTTTGTTTGTGCCCTAACGGCTCCGAAACTACTGAACCGATTTGAAAAGTTCTTTCACTGGTGGAAAGTCGGGTTATCCCCGAGGAACATAGGCTATATTTTAGCCCGGTACGGCCAGTACTTCTCCAGGGACGCGGGTGAAACTGCGGGAAAACAGCTAGTGAATGATATGATGTGCTTCCGCAGCTAATTCTCTGCCCCCTCTTCACCCCGCAACCGCTCGAAATCCGCTTTCAAATAAATAAAACCAATTAAGTAATTACTCCAACAAATTAAAATTATTCACAAAAACTAGAGCAGAATTAATCGCAATTCATTACAAACTTGTGTTATTGCATAATGGCTACAAAATGTCAAGTGTGAGTCGCAAGGTCTCAAGTTACGACAAGTTATATGAAGAGATAAGTTAGGGCTAACTTGCAATATGAGTAAGTTTAGCATTTAAGTTGACATAGATTACATTCAAGTTGTCTTTATTGCGCTAAGTGATCCTGATTTGACATTTAAGTAGTGTTGGTTATTTTGTTGGCTAATACACTGTTATGCATCTAAAGTTAACGCCTTAAAATAGAATTTTGAGTACCTAACGCTTAAATGTCATCTATACTAATATAAGGAAGATGAAACATTTGTTTGTTTGTACTCTAATGTCTCCGAAACTACTGAACCGATTAAGAAAATTCTTTTACTGTGGGAACTTCACTTTTCCCGAGCAATATAGATTACATTTTATTCCGGTAGGGGCAGTAGTTCCCACCGGACGCGAGTGACAGCGGCTAGCAATGGATCCTACATAGCTATTGTTACAATTTCACGTGAACCCATTACCTAGGGTTTGTTGGGTAGTTAAAAACCTGAGGCCTACCTAATAAGAAGTAAAAGAAGAACCATAGTAAAAAGTTTCCTTCAATCAGATAGAAAAGAAAGAAGGTTAACTAAAATAAAACAATCTACCCATATGAACATAGATTAACTAATTTATAATCAATTGTATTATTAAGACAGCGACCAAGACTTGTCCCATTCATACGAGTACTTACTTTAAATACCAAATAGACATGCAAATACATTCGGCATTATTAAAATCGGCCTTTCAACTAGATAGGCGATACAATGTAAATAGGGGACAGAACAAATCGGCTAAGTGAGGCCGACGAGACCTCCAAACTCGAGCAATGACTTGTAACTTGTAAGTCAATTCGTCGCGTTGTGACGACCACGCCTTGTGGCAAAGAGTAGTGTCGGCACAGAGAGTTTGAGCAGCAAGGAATTGCTTACTTTGTTTATATGAGGATGTTTTGGATTGTCTGATGAAGATGACATGGATAAGCAGGGAGTGAATGTTAGCACGCCAGGTCAAGAAGACCTTTTAAGCGTTTCGTGAAATGTCTTCTTAAGAATTGTGTGTGTAGGTATGCACGTCAAATTGCATTCAAATTCGTACTTCTTCGTATATAGTTTACAGGAAATCACATGTTCTTCTAGACTCCTTTGCATTGTAAAGCGCCGATAACTTTTTAGAACTGATACGGAGGCATTTTGGTTCTATGGGTTAATTTTTACTCACTTAATGTCAAGTTAGAAGAAGGTTAACTTCAACATTGTAGGACAATTCTTTTCATTCTTATTTTGATGCCTGAAATAAATAGATAGTTAAATAAAATACATACATGCCATATAAATTCGCGATTCAAACAAAGCCTCTGTACCCAACTACTCTGTGCACAATTGAAATTAAGCTGTAGGTACTTACACTAAATATCACTTCCTCATGACATCTTATGTGTACTACACATATGCTCACGTAGATAATATACATATAAAGTATGTATGTCCTCATGTTCGTCCTCGCCCCTCCCTGTACGCACGTCTTTATGTCTTCTTAATGTCAATCGCCCTGAGGGTATTGTTTTGATGGTGGTAATATGGATATATTTGATATATGCGTAGATTTGCTAACTAATTTTATTTCAGGGCTATTTAGAGTTGTCTTTTGCTATGATACTAATTCTTAAAAATACACAAGTGTTTACTCAATATTTCAAACTTGGAAATATTCAAATCTAACGTGTTTGGTGATTAATGGTCATTCAATGTATGAGAAGAGACCGCAGCCCGCACGTGGGACAATAAAAAAGACTGATGATAATGAATAAAAGTATGGTTTTCAATTAGGAATAGGTATAATTATTATTTATCATTTTGAGTTTACCAAAAAAATGAAGTAAAATGGAACATTCCAATTTTTCCAATTCCATTCAATGGAAAAAACCGTGCAAAATTTTTCAGGTAAGTATTTTCTTACGTAGGTAACTTTCTAAGTTCTTATTAAGTGACAGAACACGTGCTCTTTTTAACATAATTATTGACCTTAGTGAATGTCTTATTAGATTACTTTACTAATAGGATATGAGTACTTAGGTATAAAAAAGTGGTCTAGGATATAATACAGGTCACCTATCAAAAAAGAAAAAATAAATGTCACCTCCGCCTTTATATCCGTTGCCAGACTTAACACACAATACAATCTAATTACGTATTTTCAGTTAATATGGAACTGTTAAGAAAATTAAACTGTTGTTGGTCATTTTGCATCATCGTGTCAGCCGAAAGACGTCCAATGCTTGACAAGGTTCGCCTCTTTGCTCGTTCTTCAGCAACCCGCATCCACTGCATCCCAGCGACCTTGGCCAGATCGTCCGTCAATCTAGTGGGTGTCCACGCATTTCGCTAGCGCTTACCCCGCGGTTTCACCTGCGACCCGTAGGAACTACTTCTCAAACCTGGACAAAATATAGACTATGTTACTCGAGAAGCGTATCTTTCCAACAGTAAAAGAATTTTTCAAATTGCTAGGAGCCGGTAGGGTACGAACAACCAATAAAAATGACCATCAATAAATTCAATTAAGAACAGTCGTATATAATAAAACTAGCTTCTGCCGCGGCACAGACCCGGATAAAAAGCCTATAGCCTTCCTCGATACATGGGCTATCTAACACTGAAAGAATTTTTCAAATCGGACCAGTAGTTCCTGAGATTAGCGCGTTCAAAAAAACAAACAAACAAACAAACTCTTCAGCTTTATAATATTAGTATAGATAACTATTTCTTAATAAATAACAATCAGCATTATCATCAATTTAAATTAATAACTTTCATAACTCAAACTTTACTAACACATAAGTTAACCGTGACTTACGTATGAAAGCGCTCACAAGGTCGTGTCGACTTCCTGTTAAGCGACGGCATTAAGTATTAACTTAAGTTATTAAGTTTAAACTGGTTTACATTTAACTTGATAACTGACAGTTATTGCTGAGAGAAATGATTTGTGGCGCCATCTAGTGGAAAAGCGAGTCATTACTGAGAGAAATTGCGGTGCTGTTTTGTTTCCTTACGCAGTTAAATTGTTTTTAAGGTTATTAATAAAATAATGATAATTATATTTATTGGTACCGAAAAGCTTGGTTAAATGTAATGAAGATGATAATTAATTATAGTTTGGTTACCTGGTACCTAAAGGAGGCGAGACCTTTTTGATTAATTTTTAATTACATAAAAAATTATAAATAGGTACCTTTGGATCGTTGAACTTTGAAACTTTAGTTGACATTAATTGGCACTGATGTCAAGCTGTACCTACACTAAGACTTTAAGATCTTAGTTAGACTGTCTTATTCTTACGGGTATTAGATCATAAAAGATAGCTGTGCATTTAATTATGTATTTCATGTAGAATATGATTAAGCAGTGTAATGCGGTGCGTTCTGATTGTTGACCTTTGTGAAGAATGCAGGCCTGTCGAGGCTGACAGCTTTAGTATGAACATTTTGTATTTATTTATTTAAATATTTAGTAGGTAATAAGGGTGTATTAGTGACATAAATGGAAAGAATTCTAAACAACCGAGAAAATAAAGAAGACTAAAAATAACATCCACAAGCTACTTTCGAGGCACGATATTTTGGTTATAGGCACCTATGACAATTATTTGACACTAGCTGTTGCCCGCAACTTCGTCTGCGTGGGCAATATAGAATAGTCAAAATACTACTTATCCCGTAGGTGCATTCTTTCATGTGACAGTATAATTAGGATTAGCACTTAGCAGTCGCATAGATTCATTGATCAAGGTTGTGTTGTGGGCACCATTTATCTAAACAAAAGAAGTAAAGTTTGTGACGTTGTGAATATCTCTCGATCTAGTCAGCCAATTTGGAAAATTATTACGTATGGTGCGTAAGTAATTTTCACAGGAAACAGCTATAATCTATGTCTATATGCTTTGAGTCTGACAAAGCTGTCATTTGTACATTTTCTGCAGCTGCTGCGACTAATCAGAAGCCAGAAAGTCTGTCTTACCATGGATATCGTCTTGTGTAGTTGACTGGATTGAAGATAGGTAGATAGGTAGTCGCTCCAAGCAAAATATTGGTACTCAAACAGATTCGGTGACTGGAAGCCAACACCAACATAATTGGGGAATAGCTGGATGGATGATAAAATGAGTCATCATCATCAGCAGGCGCATAGGGTAGGATAGTTTCACTTACTCACTATGGTAAGGCTGACCCCACATTAGGCGTGCGCGATCCTCGGGCGTGTGAGTAGCGCGGGCGTCGCGAGCGCGCTGCGTGAACGTCACGTTTTGCTGCCCTGCGGCATGTGTGAAAAGTGCAAGCGACGCGCTCGCGGCGAGCACGCGGCGCTGGAGTTGCGTTCTTACCCCTTCGCCCGCTATCCCCGCCGCCCGCTAAACGCCTTAGCAGTTAAACGTCAAGGAGAGCGGCGCGTGCGCGCCGCGAGCGCGCTGCAAATGCCGCAGGGCAGCAAAACGCGACGCTCACGCAACGTGCTCGCGACGCACGCGCGGCGCCCGCGCTACTCACACGCCCGAGGATCGCGCACGCCTAATGTGGTGGCCTAAGCCGGGACTCCACCGAAATGTTTGCATTAGTTCACGAATAGGCAAAATGTACGTATCTGTGAGAGTCCACTTCATGTGTTCGTACTTGAAACCTGCAGTTTTGCCAAGATTTTCAAAATTTACGCTCGCAATTTGTCATTTCTTGGTGGAGCCAGCAAATCAAAAGAAACATAAGTCTGATGAACGAACAAATCAGACCTGACTTGGTCACCTGGGGCCAATCAGAGCTCTATGAAGCGATAATACGCTTTGGCTCCTACTATTATTGTGGTTTCTGAAAATGTATTCACCTCATTCAACGATGAATGTAATTCTGATGGTACTATTAAGAACACTTGCTTAGCGCAGAAGCTGACGTTGGCAGGTCAACTCTTTTGACTTCTCGAATAGGATACCATTGGTTTTTGTGCAATGCACACCTGCAATGCATTCTGGATTAGGATAGGATATAGGTGGATAGGATTTGCAACAGAGAACAATTCTGTCTTTGTGATTAAATGACATCAAACGTAGTTTTATATAAAAGGTGTTTTTTTAGACTTGGCTCGGGTCTTACTGAGACTGTTCGTAATCGTGAACAGTGTATTTGCGATCAGAAGTTGAAAGTAAGCATGTCTCTGGTATGCGGCGCGTAATTTGTACGTTTTCAGACGCATAAAGCATTTTACGTGTGTATGGTATTAAATACCATCCCATTTCTTATCTGCACTTTGTATCTGGGCTTGTTTTTAAAGCTACAGAATCCTACATTACCTCACGCTTAGCAGCGCTTGCGAGAGATAGGTCCTCATTTCTTCTAAGATTAAGTTTACATATTTTGCATCAGAAAAAATAATTAAGGTCTACTTAATACTACTCACTCAAAGTAATTTGTTTTAAGGCCACCACAAAAGTGGAAGATAAGCTAAACTATGTTTATGAAAAAATCCTGTTATGAACTCCATCTGTAACTTTAAATGATAATTAATTGTTCCACTAAAGTCATCATTTTTGACATAATGTTCAAAAAATAATTTAGTGGCACCGTTTTAAATTTGGCTGAGAACTATTAATTTTCTTTTCATCAAGGTAATAATTATAGTTGGATTTTGATGTGGCACGGCCAACTGACAAACACTATTGAAATGTCTATCGAAAAATTACACTACGTGTTAAAATATGGTGAATTACGGAAAATACACAACTCCATCTGTTGAAATAATAATCCTCTATAAAGAATGTATGGTAATATTGTCATTTACCACCTCGCTCTTTTGACAAATTTGATGTATGTTATTTACCACAGATGGAGCTACTTTAACCTTGGCTAAACAAAATTTTCATATTTTTTTTCTTCCGAAGTTACTTATAAAGGTGTGATTTTCTGTGTAAAGATTAATAATAGGCCGATCAACTAATATAAGTACAACATCCAAATGTACAGTTTTGACAAATAGATTGCGTGTCGTAATATTTACATCTTTAATTCACAAAATTAATCATATCTTTTGATAGAGTGAATCGATTTCGATGAAACAAAAACTAAGTAATACCCCAAGTTACGTAGAATTTTTGTAGAGGTATATAAGCATTGTCTGCATTTAATTCGTAGATTTTACGTGAATCGCGAACATACAAACAGATAAACAGACAAACAGACAAAAAGACAAACAGACAAACAGACAAAAATGATGGAAATGGGTTCTGTTAGTTATCCTTTAACATGCTGGCTATTTTTTTTGTCAATTTCTTCAATGTACAAAAATTACTTTTCTACAGATTTATTATATGTATGTATAGATTTCTTCAATTGGAATTTTGTTGCAAGCCTCATTTATCACCCATATAACCTAATTAATTCAAGTTTTCTTCGATTAAATATATAAATCTTTTTCAAATTCTCTATTCGTTGAGATGAAGTAAAACCTATGATTTGGATCGGATATTACACCATGTCAACGTATGACGTTTGACATTAATTTAATTACATCACATATGTTAATACGGCGGAATGCAAATTATATGAAGGTTAATTACTTCATAAGATATAGAGGTTAATGTCTTTATAATAAAGATCTGCAAACTATAGCATGGTGTAACATTAATCATTTAGGCTGAATTAATTGATGGTTCAGGTTTATGTTAGATTATAAAGGAGTAGGGTTTCACACACTAAACTAAGTATTTCTTGCAGGAGCATTATCGGGATACTTTCCATTTAACATCTATCTATTAATATCCGTTTTTGTAATTATATAATCAGGAAACGATAGTCAACATTTGTGAAATCTCGAATGACTTACGCTAATGTAAATAAAAAAATATTACCCAAGCAGAAATAGAGCATCAGTATAGGTATAATAGGTACCTATATGAAAAACTTCCATAAAAAATAATATATAATTATGTAAAGGAACAGATTCTACATTCCTTAAAATAAGATAACAGCAATTAGCACGACGAAAGATGAAGGGCAACATTTGTATGTGAGAAATCAGAAGTCGGTAAAGGAATTTCATTAGCATTTTATATTTAGCCAAAAAATATTATGTGGGAATCTGGCACCAAGGATTGTAAATATAGGTATTGTTTGGGAGCTGCATAATACAGGGATGGCGAACCAATGGCACGCGTGCCCGTGGTGGCACGCAGCTAAACAATTTGGGCACGCCATTATTTTGCAAGTTTCAATTGAAATTATGTTTCATAACCACATACTATTAAATGTTTTTCGTGGATTCTTCCCATATTCAGAATAGAGCCTATTTTATTAAGCATTAATGTAAATTTGAGAATCAAAAACAAGTCCCTTCATCATAATCTTTTAACTTTTCATGTTAACTATTTGCCTTAAAGGCACGCCTCTATAATTATGATTGTGTTTTCTATTTAATTTGGCACGTAAGTCAATAAAGGTTCACCATCCCTGGCATAATATATCCTTACTTCACCATTTTCCGTATATTGACCTAGCAACAGTTTTTTTTTTTAACAAAGCAATAATAGGTATCATAAGCATGCAACATGAATATTATATAACCACATTTATATTTGTCTAAAAAAGAGAGATTGTAAATATCAAATAACTAATCTAACACAGCTGATTAGACACCATTCTTTCAGAAATGGCAAACAAAACACATCTTAGAATAGCAAGAAATCTTCAATCTAATCACATTATCACTAATTATCGAACATTTCGCTAATTTCTGTGTCTTCAATTCTAAATAACGTTGATCTTGTATGTCTAATTTACCAAATACGGTAAGATTCACCAATCAGTTTCGTTTTAGTGACTAAAATGACCAAATAATAAAACGAATGCTTTTTTTGTTCACGAATTCTGTGCCAAATGCATCATTGGGTATTCAGGGCTTGGGTATAGTGTGCACAAGGTTATTCAGGGTTTTGTCACTATAGAAACAATATTAAATTAAAGTTACTTGTTGAAGAATGGCATTGCTTGGTTGGCTATATTTGTTAAAGAATGGCAGAGAGACAGAGAGATATAAATGCAGTTAATGATTCAGTATTTACCAGTAAAAATCTAAACTAATATTTAAGCTAAGTAGGTATAAAGAGGATTGTTTTTAGGGTTCCGTACCCAAAGGGTAAAACGGGACCCTATTGTTTTCGCTCCTCTGTCCGTCCGTCCGTCCGTCCGTCTGTCTGTCACCAGGCTGTATCTCATGAACCGTGATAGTTAGAGAGTTGAAATTTTCACAGATGATGTATTTCTGTTGCCGCTAGAACAACAAATACTGAAAACTAGAATAAAATAAATATATCGGGAGGCTCCCATACAACTAACGTGATTTTTTTGCTCAGTTCTGCTCAATATCCATAAATATATATATATATATATAGAATATTAGTTTGACTGGTACGGAACCCTACGTGCGCGAGTCCGACTCGCACTTGGCCGGTTTTTTTTATGTTTGTGCCAAAAAGGCTGCCAAATCGCTGAACCGATTTGAAAAATTCTTTCACTTTTGGGAAGCTACACTATTCCATTCTATATTTTGTCCGGGTACGGGAAGAAGTCCCCGGGTCTTCGATGAAACCACGGTAAACGGATAGTTCTTTAATAATGAACGTCGGAAGTAAGATAAAAACAGTCCACATTGTTTATGAACCCATGACCCTGAGGTCTGAAAGCTGCCACCACACCGCTGTGCCATTTGGTCCGTATAAACTAGAGCTGCAGGGGAAATTCTCAGTCAAGGCCATGGTCTTATGAAGTTATTTAGTAATGGCTTTTATGATCAATGGAATAACTTGACCGATTCGGGCATCGTATTTTATGATATTGAGAGTTGCTAATCTAATTCTTGCAAACGGTGGTAATAAAGATTGGTGTCAATAGTTTTAAATTTTCAAAAGGTTCCTGTTTAATCTAAATTACTTGCTTGCGTTATAATAAGACAATAATATTGTCAATGTAGGACGAATATGGGCCCAATTTTCTTCGTCTCAAAACTAGTAAAGTAACTCATATTCGAAGGGATCGTTTAACACGCTTTTTTTGAAGAGTGTAATACTAGCGGTTTATGAAGTGCTGATCCTTAGCTTTTATTTTTAACTGTAGACTCATAGAAAAAAGTTATTTTTTTATTCAAAGTAACATACCTCGTTTGCCGATCGAGCACTGCACCATGTGCGGGCGCATCGTCCCTAAATCGTGCAGATTTTTATCGAGACACGATTTATCCGCTAGCCAATAGCGATGTAATCAATACCTACTGTTACATAATTGGCATTATTGCCCTTATTTTAGGGCAGTTTATTTAGTTACTAATTGACGATTAAAAATTAGTCCTTTTATTTTAGTTCAGTAGAATAACTCAGCAGTCTGAACTGGATATTGGTATCTTTACTTTTTGGAACATGGACATGGAACGTCGGTGAAGATTTTATATACGTAGGTACTTTTACTGATAGATACAAACTTGCTTTTAATGGTAAATGACAAACAGGAACCTTGTTAGGTACTTATATAAAAATCCTGAATGAATGTTGTCCATCTGATCTGCTTACCTTACAACACGCCTGTGAATATGAAGGGCTTAAGGTCTTTAATATGTTAATTCAGTAAGGGCAAAACCCATGATACGTGATCTCGTTTATAAAACAAAAGTGCGAAGAAAGTGAACCAGTACAGCATACTAACTCTTGTAACAAACTATAAGTCATTACTGGTGCGGGCTGCTGAGAATGTCTAATCCAGCTTACACTTGAATGAAAGAAATAAGGGCCAATGATTATTTTCTACGTACTGGTGTAGGTTATTTTTTCGCATATAAGATGGATGTGCATCCTTATGAAAATTTCACTGAAACGTCCTTGTGTCTCATTTTTCAATGATCAGAGAGAATCAGTCGGGACAGACAAGATAAGAGTCTCAAAACTAAGCCAAATTCTACACGTTTAGCCACATGGCTTGTTACACCTAGCTGTATCCTGCTAAACCTAAGTGTAGTCGCACTTCGGGCTTGAACCGCAACATATACATAAAACCAGATGGAAGTCGTTACCAATAACGTTAACATAGTGATTGAATATTCAATGACACACGGAACAGACATACAGATAAGCTAGGAAATGCCCTACACGATCATACAGTAGACACAGGAATTGCACTTTCTTTTGTTACATATTTATTGATGTAACTAACTCGTTAATTGATCTGCGAAAGGATACAGGAAGACGACTTACAATAGGGCCGTTCTCAATATTATATCTAACTGTGGTTTAGCTTACTAGATATAAGAATTTGAAATAACTTGTGTAGAGCTAATGTCAAAAATCTATCTCTAGTAGGGAAATCTACAGATTGATAGAATAATGGGAACGGCTGCAAGTGGCTAACACTTTATGCAACAGTGAACTACCTTGCCATTTCCCAACTATGTTGGGGTTGGCAATCTTACCGGACGTAGCTCAGAACCTATCCAGCAGTGTTTAAAATGAAGCGATTGCCTAGCTGACCTCCTCAACTCTGTTACCCGGACTAACCGATACTCCTTTGGTAAGACTGGTTATCAGACTCTCGAAGAGTATGACGTGCCGGGACCCATAAAAGCTCTTATTTTGTTTTCAAAATTTTTACAGCAGAAAAACATGTTTAAACAAGAGGCCTAATTATTGCCAAAGAAGTTCACATGGTAGTCTGGACCCGTTGATTTAACATGGCTGCCGAAACAATGAAAAGTTTAAGCGTACATGCCTGCAATTTTATCAGCGCACATATTTTGATTTTCAGATTGTAATTAATACTACCTTACTATTTATCTTTGTTCTCACCTCCAAACTAATTAATTATTTTATTATTTATATATATACGCCTCAAATATTAATTAAGCTTAAAGTCTAGTCTAACATTCGGTCTAGCTAGACTAACCTCGACATTGTGAGGGTGTGGCTACACTTTCTTCCTATATTGTCTGAAGGCCGGCCGTCTCACGTGTTTGAGGTAATGAAGAATTCTTAGAATTCTTTTAGTTGTATGAAACTTTAATAAGCAGTTTTTGCTATAATTATTTTTGAGGTTAAGTTTGTTATGCTTTAGTTAGGGGCTTTAGGGGAAGTTTTCGGGATTAATAATACCTATTTACTATGTATTATTGCTACTTCGCTAAAGCATACATTTAAAATAGCTTAGGAGTGTTGGGTTATTGAAATGATAATCATGATATCCATGATTAGATATTGGCTGTGCCGTTTTTTGTTATAGGTACTGCTTCGTTTTTTGTATTCATTTTAATTATTTCTTTCTTAATTTTATTTATTTCTTTCTAATAAGTAATTAATGAATACTAAAAACTTTCTTTACCATTTTAAACAACATAATTGAAAATAATCAACTCCCATCACACACATAATAATATTGACAACGAGTGAATCAATCACCGTTTTTACGTGCGATGTTACGTGAGGTGAGCTCAGCGCAGGCGCACATGTTTTTGCACTATTTGTTACACTATTAACCCGATTCCCTCACTCACACTGTTTGTAGTGTACCTAGGTATAGTTTAGTAGGTATGTAGGTACGATGTGTACTAACATGTGAGATGTGTTTACATAGAGCGAAGATTTTGAGCGATAATGCAATATTGTCCCTTCTTTCATAATAAAACTGGTACCAATTTGGGAAAATTATGTAGGTAGGTATTACGATGATTTTTTTTTTGTATTTCATAAATTTCCTATCGTGTCGTTTTTTTTCTACATTTTTATTACTTAATTTGTGTGGACACTTAAGTTACTACAATTCAGTCAAATATGAATGTTTGCTTTCATCTGTCAATCAACACACATAGCTGTTCTAGCTGCACGTAAATATATAATAGATAATGGTCAAATATACTATTTTATACTTGCATAATTTTTTTCAACTTATACCGATATTTAAATTCAAACAGCCTTTTTTTCGCTCGTTCCATTTTCAAAGATTCTAGAAAGCGGTCTCCAAAATAGGTTAGATTACATAACCAGTCCTGGACAATATGCAATGTGGGTGCGAAGTGCGAAGCCACATTATAAAATAGGTGGTCAGCCTCACAATAAGCTGTAGATTATGTCTCAGTAACTTAATAGTGTAAACTCAGTGATAACTAAACACAATACTAAAACCAAGGCTACAGATCAAAATCTGCTTCTCAAATACCTTATATACTTAGAAGGTCAATGCTACTAACTATACGTAGGTATATTTATTTATTTTTTAACTCTTTTTTATAGCTATTATGCTGAAATTGGTGTTAGGTACATTTATTTTTTATTTCAGTCGTCAAAATAAATTAGGTTTATGTAAGTGAGATGCAGCTGCGTCTATGCATCTTAAAATCGTTGCGATAAATCTAACGGTTTTTCTATGTTCTGTAGATTTTTTAATTTAAGTGTTTTTAGAAGTTTTGCTCCAAAATTTTGAAAAGAATATCCCATCAACCCTAAAGTCGAAAATAAATAAAAAAAACAGTGAAAGGTTTCGCCCCTAGTTGATATAAAAGCGAGGTGCACAGGCGCCGCGCCTCCGATTTGCCAACATGACACCGTTCACGCGATTGGTATGTTGTTCGCTTTTTAAAAAACCTTTTTTTTTGACAACACTCAAAAAAAATAAAAAAGTTACCAGCATTATTTTGGGATTATTTGACAACCTTTTTAGTCATTGATAAATTTAAAAAAAAATCGTTGCCATGGTTACCAAATTCTGTTGATATTAATAAGCTACACAAAACAAGTTTGTCCCTTTGTCTGATAAGCTTAAAATATAGTGCACAAATGTCCATAAATTATTGTAATTTTTCCATGACAATGTTGGTACAATTACGTCATATAATTGCTAAACTTACTAAATTATTATTTTTTGACTAATTGTTTTTATTTCAGCAAAGTGTTTAAGTGAAAGTTAATAATTATAAATGTGACGTCATGAAGTGATTTCCTTTGTTTTATAATAAACGGTGATGTGATAGATACAGTTCGCGTGTGTTCACTAATTAGTGAAGTTATAATGAACTTACCGATATGAAGAGAAAATTTCAATTACATTTTCAGTTATCGTTATTTTAGATAGTTTGCGGTTTAAATTTTGAATTTCTGTGCATGTTAAATAATGTACCTGCGTAGTTAGGAATTTTACAAAAAGTAGGTAAAGTATGTGAATTCTTTTCGGGAAATAATTTTCCTAGTTTCCTCAGATTACTTTCGCATAATCAAGAGTTATTGCTATCATTGAAAATTAGTAGTGTTTTTCATAGTAAAGTACAGTAGTATTTTTAAAGCATTGTAAATCATCCAATGATGGTTCAAGCTATGTATGGAGCTTCAGGGACTATCAGACTGAAACCCACTCTTGTTTCTTCTGGAGCCCACTGAATTCCAATTGTCCTAAAACTCTTTCAAACAATCCAGCACTCCAAGACTAAAATTCTCTTTTTAAATATTCAAAAAGGTTTTGGGATATTGAGAAACTCCTTTTTAAAAGTCGGCTTTTATGTGATAACGAGAACGATAGTGACGCACAGAAAGCGGTTGTCCTAGACTATTGCACTGGTTCCGAGTTAGATTTCAAGTTAGTTCAAACTCCTAGCCTGTTAATTGCGAAATAACTTCACGATAACTGATAACAGTTTACTTAATACTCACTTCACTGTTTATAGAAATCGGTTGTTCCCCGTGGTTCCACCATCGTCCCGACTATCTCAGAATATATAAAAAATAGCCTATTAGATACTATATTACTAACTATGTATATTACTGCCTTGTCTTGTCTAAATCTATCCAGTAGTTTTAGCGTAAAATTAAACATCCATACCTACATACAAAAGCTTTGTAATATTAGTTAGCTTAATAGTAGTGTATTAATACCTACTTATGTATTTCAATGTTTGAATCTATGATGGTGATTATGATAATTATCTAAATCGCATTGAGAAAAAGTTGAATAAGTTTACACGATAGTTGATAGATCACCTTTATCAATATTTCCATTTACAAACCAATCAAACATTATTTCCTTGTTTTCTCTACCTCCAAAATACCCGACAAAACATTGGTAGTGCCTCGTAACTCTAGTTATTATCAGTGCCAATGGTCAGGTTACTGGCGGCAATAGGCTGTAAATCAATCTGTGACATACCACACTACCGGAGACCTGCGCCTGCGCCGCTGTGTAGATAAATGCAGTAGGATAGCAGCTATTTGATTACAAGTTATTTGTATATTTAAAAGTTTATGTACTATGTTGATTTTTAGTGAAACTGTCACGGCTGTCATTTGAACATCTTTGGCAGTCATTACGGATAGGCAGAACTCTAGTAAGTCTGGCTACCAGTCTTAGATATGGGTATTGGGTTGCCCACGTAACTGGGTTAGGTAGCCAGTCGCTCCTTGTAAAACACTAGTACTCAGCTACGTCCGGTTAGACGGAAGCCGATACCAACATAGTAGGAAAAAGTTAGGCAGATGGTATTAGAGAGAAGATTACATTTATCATAGTATCTTCTATATAGGTACTAAAAATGCTAAGAACTACATCTACATTTGAAACTGCTTAACTCACATCTTTCTAATTGTTAACCAGGCTTGAGTTAAGAGAGCGTTTAATGAATAATTACTCATCATTATAGCAGTCATGTAACCGTGGACAATGATAAATATTTAAAAAATAGTACATCTACAAGCTAAACTGAATCTTACTTCTGAATGTTACTTCTGTCACACTCTTAACAAGTTACACCATTTATTTATATTTTGTTTATTTAATACAAAGTAGATACAATGGCGGACTTAACGCTTTAGACGTTTTCTACCAATCTACTTTTGGGTGGTGGAGAGTCATTTATTTGTACATCAACTGTACTGGATCTTTCATAAGAACATAATGTACATAATTAATTTAAACCAACATTTAATGAGACCTTGACAGCAAAACGAAAGACAATCACATGTATTGATACATACTCCACATTTCCGCATGCTTTCTTTGCAATCAATATAAACGCAATGTAAACCTTATCACTTGTGATCAAGACTTAAAATTGCACAACCAACAGACTGCAATTGAAAAGTCACGACTTTTTATTATAATGAATATCAACCATCAGCAATGAAGAATAAGGTTTAAATTTATTCATCACTGTTTGCAATTCCAAGGGTGTGGCGGACTTGTTTTACTGGATTCATTGCTCTTTGGCCAGTGAACGGGCCGTGGCCTCTAACGACAGCTTTTCTAGCCCCTTTGTGCAGTATTATAATTATTTATAATTTAATACTGGTCCACCTCTGTACGAGGAAATAAAAAGGCTTTATTGAAATCGGAGCAAGTGACTTATACATTTTATACGCGTAGGTATATTGTCTCGATTTTGACAATTAAGGAATCGTGCGTGTCAATGCTCAGTTTAAAATAAAAATATGCAGTCTTTTTTGTTCACATTTTTCTTGAATGACTAAATAATCGCCGCGAAGTTTAACCAACCGCGAAAATGTCCGTAAAAATGAATGATTTACGTTAAATTTATTTAATAATGATTTAGTATTGTCTGCTGCAATTTATTAATTGTTAGCCTTTAATTTTATTTATAAAATACTAGCCGTAATTCCGCGGTTTTACTTTCGTCCCGTTAAAACTAGTGCCCCTACCGGAATACAGTATTAGTTATGTTACTCGGGAAGAGTGTAGCTTTCCAACAGTGAAAGAATTTCTTTAACCGGTTCAGTAATTTCGGAGGTTTTCGGGTACAAGCAAACAAAAACATCCTCTTCTTTAAATGAGTATGGATTGAATTTGAAACTAGTTCAATTGGAACAATTCGTAACAACAACAAAATAGTTTTGCGTAATAAAACGTTATTTTATCACGCACTGTTTATGACCGTTATATTTTTATGGTGAAAAACCATGAACGAATTTATATTTTTAACCACGGATTACCTAAGTGAAATAGTTGGTCAGCCTACTTGTAACTGTAGGTACCCATTACCTATTTGTAATTAAAAAGTATAATATTGTGAAAAAATGTGAAAATATGGCGGTTAAAGTAAACAGCTGGCTGATCATGTGATATCAATTATGCCTTTAATTGTATAAGTTGTTTTAGATTTGAATCTGGGAAACAACGTTTTGCTATACAAATTTATTAAATTTATTGACCGCATTTTTTATTGAAATTAAATAATAAATAAGATATGCTATGGCTTATCGCAACTGAACAACAGAATGAGATGTTAATTAATTCCTCTAAAAAAATCCCTTGATAAGCTGTTATCATTCTATTCTATTGACCAAAGAGTACCAAATACCTAACTAAACTGCATGACTGCATACAATAAATCACAAAACAGCAGCATTTCGTAACGATGAAGCAACAATAGTACTAACATAGGTTCCAGCTAATGTAGTACAGTTAGACCTAAGATCAGAATTGTGACAGGCTGTTATGTTTGACACGTAAATGCACCAATGCGTGAACTTTCGTCATTAGATTGTGGTGCAAGGTAGTAGAGTGCGCGGTAACGTTTATGTGAGGGAAATAAATTGGCTATATTTCTGTGATCAATTAACGTCTTCTTGCACCAGTAACACATGTCATTTTTTGACTCTAGACTATCTGTGTACCTCTTTTCAGTAGATTTGCCGTGAAATGGCGACAAACAATTGGAGATACTTTTGTAAGCAATAGACAATATTTATTTAAATTTTCTCAGTAATATTCCGTGCCCATTTTATTATGTACAAATATATTATTCGCACCTACAACCCTCAAAAAAGTCTCTAGACCAATTAAACATCTGGTCTATCATTCTATCTTTAATAAACTATCTCGAATTAGCGCTGTGTACAAGTAATTACGAAAAGTATTCTCAAGGCAGTCTAGATTTTTACCAACCCGCTTCCGCTTATAAATTACGTCATAAAATCAACAAAATTACCCCAACATGACACATGACTATACCTAATATATAAGTAACAAAATGCTATGTCAAGGATCCCACATTTCTCAACGAAGTAATTGCGCTAGTATTTTAATTGATACATTTCAAACCGTGGCGGCATTATGTTGCCAAATTACAATGTAGTTCCATTGCGTTTCGATAGTTTTGAGTGATTAATTGATGAATTTTCTTGCCAATATTGTCTGTTTTTTAGTTTTTTTTTTGTTGAGTCTTTGCGCAATTGTGGGCCATATATCACCTCGTAGCTTTTACCTACGTAAATGCCTTTGCAAACGTGTATTGCAATCGTTGCAAAAATAAAAGGTGAAGTGCATCTGATTAATTCTATGCAATATCAAGGCGATTTTACTAAATATAGAATGTATGAATTCCACAAAAATCAAGGCGGCTATTTTTTCTACGATCAGCTAACCTCGCAGGACATATTATAGTGCACAAGCATTAGCGCAGACACAGGCGCACTCTATTCCTTCAATCTCATAGCCCGATGGGACGGCAATCCGGAGAGTTTGTTACGCCACTTCTTCTTTCCAACAAAACAAATCGGAAGTGGTGAGGGGTGGGCGTTTTGGGAGCAGTCTTTTGTTTTTGACGTTCAAGAAGTGCTGATTTATCAGCCTAATAAGATTTTTTTTTACAAGCTTTTATTTAACTTGCAATGTATGTATGTATGTATGTATGTATGTATGTATGTATGTATGTATGTATGTATGTATGTATGTATGTAACTATGTGTGTTCGGGTGGAATTTTACAACTCAATTTTAAGGCACTTGCTCTCAACCGATTGAGCTGAAATTTTGCATACATGTTTAGTTTGGATGACAATGCATGTTAAGCTATGTGACGTCATCCTAAATCCAACATGGCTAAATATACAAGATGGCGGACTAGTTATTTTTAAGGTACCTATACAATATGGGTATCAAATGAAAGGGATTGACATGTAGAACACATTGCACTTTACGAAATAAAAATCCAAGATGGCCGCCGCTACAAAATGGTGAATAACCTATTTTTTTCAATCCCATCCATATGGGTATCCAATGACAGGGCTTGACAAGTAGAATAAAGTGCACTTTTCCAAATCAAAATCTAAGTTGACCGCCGCTACAGAATTTAGACTTAGGAACGTACCAGGTGAAAACTAAATAGTATAAAATAAATTGAGGTAAAAAAATCTTTAAAAACAAGCTTTTATTTAAATGCGCTAAAAAGAAAAAAATAAACTTTTACTGTAACTTTACTGTCAACTTATAACGACATTTCAAATTTAACATATTTGACACAATTTATATGTATGTTTTAAAAGCTTGTCGCGATTTTACTAAGAAATTAAATACGAGTACATACTTAAATCTCGCGACAAGCTTTTAAAACGTATAAATTGTGTCAAATATGTTAAATTTGAAATGTCGTTATAAGTTGACAGTAAAGTTACAGTAAAAGTTTATTTTTTTCTTTTTAGCGCATTTAAATAAAAGCTTGTTTTTAAAGATTTTTTTTAGTTTGAGTTTGCATTGCGTTCGCAAGATGGATATTTACGTGAAACCTATATTAGCTTCAACCCTATATTAAATTCTCTTCTATTATCCACAGGCGGTGCTAGCTCTGGTGGCGTGTGCGCACGCGCAGTACCAAGACGAGCGCGCGCCGCGGTACATCGCGTCCGAGCCCAAGGCACCGGCTTCGACTCCCGTGCCGATCCTCAAGCAAATTAACAGGTAATTGCCGATATCTTTATAAGATACCCGGGTGACTGGTTTGAGGAGGTCAGGTAGAAATTTTCTCCAAGTAAAACACTGTTCATGATGATGCTGACAAATATTTTATTAAAAAATCTGCCCAGCACTTGATTCATAGCGAGAAGATTTTGGCAAAAGTATGGATGTAAATAAAAATATTATTGCAGAAATACATAATCAAATTATCAAGATCTAAACATAGCTAGCCTACATAATACAGCATCTCATACAAGAACATAAGTAGGAAGGAAAAATAACTCTTAGTATGAGGGTCGTCAGTTTAATATAAAGTTTTATTTCATACACAACACAGTAAAGTGAGTGCAAATGCAACGACAGCTGAGCAACCAATAAGAACGTCGTTTTTTCATCATCTCAATCTAATAATGGATATTTTACACGACACCACGCCGTTCCCTTGGTAAAATTTGGTAATATTTACTGTCCCTTGAAAAGTTTTTGTCTTCTTACATTTGTACTTAGTATAAAATAAGGAAATCTTCATCTCTGATCTCCCTGATTATCATCTCCACCTCTGGACTTTGTTTTCAACTAGTTAATATTTAATTCTGTTTTAGTCGTACTCTCATTATTCTATATGCCTAATTAGACAATATCTCTCTATCTATAATTTTTCTTTCTTTCACTAGCCATGTGTTAGTCATAGTATTTACTAGCATTTATAAGTATTTGAGGTGCCTATTTTAATATCAGGACTATTACTTCGTTCTTTTTGCCTTATGTGAATGTGTGCTCTTATATTCTTTAGGAATATTACATTCCTACAACTATGTACATTTTAACCCCCGACTCAAAAATGAGTTTTTATGGTCAGCCGTTTTAAACTTGCCTGTTAGCTAATTTGTTTACAAAGCAGAAGAGTATGCAATGATACCCGTTGTTGGAGAATCCGGAAAACAGAGAGCGTTCAACTAAAAATAAACTTTCTTTTATGACTATGTACAGAGTCCTTCTGCAGAAATATTCAACAAGGTATTAGACTGTTGTCTACAATGAATGTAATACATTTCGCCAGATCTAACGCCTACAACCTTGACTATAATAAACCTAGATATAGAGAATTAAGCAAGGCGTAGTTCTAAAATACCTAAACGTTAGACTGGTTTGTAAGCCAGTTATTCGTTATATTGTACTCAGAGCATTCATAATGCTATTTGGTATTTATCGTGAACACAAAGTTTTAACTGTCCTTACGTAAGAACGTGAATATAAAGAGGCAATAAAGTACCATCATTTAGGTGCTCGGAAACCTTTCTGCTGAAAGAAGAGGAACAATCATAGAAAAAAATCAATAATAGTAATCTACTATCTTTTCCACCCGAGTCCCAAGGGAGTTATTTCTCGTTCCTGGATAAAAAGACTCTAGACAGTCTAAGTAGCTATTTAATTAGAGGTCGGTGCAGTAGTTTTAGCGTGAAAGCCCGACACACAGTTACTCTCGCGTTTTTTTATTAATCTAACTATCAACACCTCCTAATATCTTACACTGTACATTACAGGCACAACGAGGATGGTTCATACACGTACGGGTACGAAGCCGCCGACGGATCGTTCAAGATCGAGACCAAGTCGCCAGCTGGAGAGGTCAAGGGCAAATACGGATACAAAGATGATACTGGCAAGGTAAGAAATAGCATAATAGGATTTTGATCAGAAAGAGGAAAACGAGGGCATATAGATTACAAAAAAAATATATAGTTAGAAGTCCCTGTCAAATGTAACAAAGCAATGGAATCAAACTCTAAACATCTGACTTTATGTAAGCACATTGGCGATTGTTTAGTAGTTAAAACGAGATGTCAGATGTTGTTGTCTTCAGAAAATTTTAAGAGGTATAATGTCGATGAATCAAAGCATAGCTATATGTTTTATTTATAACTCTGGTGACAGTTGTTCTCAAAGAAATATTGGAGCATAAGGACTTTACATAAAACATTTACTTATCTTATAATATTGGGTCAGATAGGGCAGTCGCTCCTTGTAAAGCACTGGTACTCAGCTACATCCGGTTAGACTGGAAGCCGACCCCAACATAGTTGGGAAAAAGGCTCGGAGGATGATGAATGTTTACTACAATTGCTGTTTTTGATTTCTTGACTATTGCTACTACAATATTTATCAATTATGTCTTTATCAAACGAACTTTTCAATCCTAAACCCACTTCACAATAATTCCAGGTCCGCGTGATAGAATATGGAGCCAACAAGTACGGTTTCCAGCCAGCTGGTGAGGGCATCACGGTGGCGCCTCCCACGCTGGTGGATGAGACCCGACGAGACGAGGAACAGAGGCCTGGCAAGCAGTCACAGGTATGATTCGTCTGCAATATTTAGTTAATATAATAATAATTTAGTAAAGCTATTCGAATCCTCACAGTTCCACTACGTGAAGCAAGGAAACTCCTTTACGGTTCCGAATAAAAAGTGGCTTGGTCTTTCGTCAGGCTCTGTGTACCAAGTTTCATTTGAATTGGTGTAAAAATTTTGACGAGATCCGGACGGACAGACAGAGTTATGAAGAAATCATATCTTCTTTATCGCATACTACATTGAACAAGTCAACTCTAAAATAAAAATACGAGCAAGTTGCTCTTAAAAAATAAAAATACCCTAAAAGTAGCAGTCTGAAAAATTGTTTAGGAATGAGGTGCTAGTTATTTTATTACTAGCTTTTGCCCGCGACTTCGTTCGCGTGGAATAGTGACTTCCAGCAGATTTCTGGTTTGACCAATAGATGGCGCTATATGTCCGGAATATTTTTTTTTTCTTTGTAATAAAAACTATCCTATGTCCTTTCTCAAGTCCCAAACTATGTCTGTACCAAATTTCACACAAATCGGTTCAGTAGTTTAGGCGTGAAGAAAAGACAGACAGACAGACAGACAGAAAGACAGACAGACAGAGTTACTTTCACATTTATAATATTAGTTAGGATTATCAACTTAGAGCAATTAATGTTCTCAAGACATTCTTGTCGTTTATTCAGCTAATAAATATAGTTCTTTAAGTTACCTCTTAAACATCTAACCAAATGCTACTTACTTCCAGTCTCGCCGCAACCAATACCAGCCAGCTCCTGCTCAATCCATAGACTACGACTACAACGACGAGCCCGCCCCTCCTCCGCCACCCCGTCCCGCCCCTCGCCCTGCACCCCGTCCCGCCCCACAGCCCCAATACAGACCCCAGCCGGCCCCACAGCCCCAGTACAGACCCCAGCCTTCCCCGCAGTACCGTGCGCCGGTGCAGCAAAGTCAGCAGCAGTTTGGAGTGCCCGCTCCTACTCAAGCGCCGTACAGACCTGCTCCTCAAAGTCAGGGACCTACTCCTCCTAAGGTAACGTGGAATATGATTATGAATTCCTTAGCCCCATATAATTTACTTTTATTGAATTGCTGTTATGCTCAATTAAGGTCACTAAGAGAAAAGTTGATTGCTGCAATCTATAAAAATAGTATATCGAAAATAGAACTAAGATGAAGCAGAATGATTTTAAAAGATGCCCATGAATTCATATAACACCTTTAATTTGAATATAAAACTAGTGTTTAATTCATCTCACAACAAAAAAGCTATTTAAAATAAAATCAGAAAAAAAATACCCAATACAATAAAATGCTTCAGTCTTGCATCCACAATATCTTGGTCTCCATGCATATAGTTAAAGAAAAATAATAGTGACAGTGTTGCAGTTCATTAAAGACAACAACCTTTATTTATATAATATTTATACCTATATCTAAGAATCGTATAATCATATCGTCTATAAATCACATCATAATATCGTATAATAATATGAAGTTTCATTTCCTCCAGCCCGCATTCTTCGCTGGCGCCGCGCCCGTTCCCGCTGAAGACAACTTCTTCAACCCTGAACCCCCCCAGAGGCGTCAATACCAAAGCCCGAAGCAGGACTTCAGACCCGTGCCACAATTCCAGGATTACAACCAGGATAACTCTGCAGCAAGTTTCCCAAGGCAACAGGACTTCTCAGGTCCTAGCTTCTCTGCCCCTAGGCCCGCTCCAAAGCATGCTCAACCCTACTCCATGCTCGATGAACTCTTAAAGGAATACGCATTACCGAAGAATGGAGCCCCAGCCCTACACGACATCGTTTTCGGATCCTACTAGGTTAAGAAATCTCAGTGCCCTCTTGTAAATATGTAGACTATTTTTTTATTAATTAAAAAAAAACGAACGTGTTTTGTTTTTTATCGAACTCGTTTTTGGTAAATAACAGTATTTATGTGTATGGTTTGTTTTTTGTGTTATCCTATTCTTTAGTCATTCCTTACATCTACAAAAAGCTGAAATCGTAGCCAATACCATCGTGAAATGACAAAGCATTCATACTTACATTTCAATCAACTTACAAGGTCATCTAAAAGTACCGGGATAAAAAGTAGCCTATAGCCTTCCTCGATAAATGGGCTATCTAACACTGAAAGAAATTTTCAAATCGGACCAGTAGTTCCTGAGATTAGCGCGTTCAAACAAACAAACTCTTCAGCTCTATAATATTAGTATAGATTTTATGTAGTTCTACTGTTGGATGGATACAGACCTCATATGGCAGTGCCTTGTGACATCACCCGATCTTCAATTTGTTTCCATCATCTGTCTAGTCCTATGTTACTTTGTAGGTACCTATATCACCTTAACATCATCAGAATACTGACAATATTATTAAACAAATGAAAATTTTCAAAGGACAATTACTAATTTTCTATAGAAGCTGGACCAAGAGCTGCATAGACAATTAGACAACTTATATAATGGATTATGTTTCTCAGACCATCAGTAATCTGTAATTCAAAGCGCATAAAAATCTATCGCAAGTGTCCAGAGAAAATCGGATGTTTACTTTATTAACAGTTTTGGAACCCCATCATAGAAACTATTAAATCCAAATCTAAGCCAAAAACTGCTAGATCTAAGGTCACAGTGAGCTCGTTTTGCGTTAATCGGATTGTCAATACCTAATCAATAAAATGTAGGGTAGCTGTGTGTAAGTAAAATATCAAGATGACCAGACGTCAGTCTGCCCGTGATCATGGATGCTGTAAAGGATCCGAACCGTAGGGATTAAATAATATTTAATCGATAATATTAAGCGATAAAATCCGTTAAATGGTAGTTTTCAACCGACTTCAAAAAAAGGAGGAGGTTCTCAATTCGGCTGTATTTTTTTTTTTTTTTTTATGTTTGTTACTCGATTTCTCAAAGACGCCTGGACCGATTTCAAAAATTCTTTTTTTATTTGAAAGGGTATGCTTGTCATTTGGTCCCATCGTCATCAGATCAGGATCTGATGGTGGAAACCCTGAGAAATCGAGGGCATCTCTTGAAAATTGTAGGCGAGCATGGGGTAAAAACTTTATATTTATGTGTATATCTGATGAGACTACAATACTATGGAGGTTTAGGGCAGATCTGATGATGGAGACGACAGAGGATCGAGGGAACTCCTAAACGGCACATCTTAACTACCTCGTGTTTGGGCTTATATTATTTGTATTGACGAGACCTTTGCAACAGTGAAGGTTTGGAGCTGACCTGATGATGGTGACCAGAAAGGGTCGAGGGAACTCGACAACTGAATATGTAAACTACCTCGTGTTTGGGCTTATATTATTTGTATTGACAAGACCTTTGCAACAGTGAAGGTTTGGAGCTGACCTGATGATGAAGACCAGAGAAGGTCGAGGGAACTCGACAACTGAATATGTAAAATACCTCGTATTTGGGCTTATATTCTTTGTATTGATGAGAACTTTCCACTTATATGGATAGTGACAACTATTTGTATCACTGAAAAGCTGTAAATAAAAAACTTTTTTACAAAAAAATTAAACCGACTTCCAAAAACACTAAAAAGCAAAAAAATAAAAAACAAATTTTAGGTGCATCGGCCTAGAAGTCGGTGGCAAAATTAACTTAATAACATCTATTAGACACCGACTTCTAGGCCGATGCAACTAAAATTTGTTTTTTTTTTTTTTGCTTTTTAGTGTTTTTGGAAGTCGGTTTATTTTTTTTGTAAAAAAGTTTTTTTATTTAAATGTCTAAGGCCCGGTTGTTCGTACGTTACGGTAAAGTTAAAGTTAAAATTTTACTGTTGTCAATTTTGACCACGGTTAATTTGACATTTTTACTAAGAAATTTTAACGCTTTTTGAATTTAAACCCTGTTAATTTTACATTAACTAGAATTTAACCCTAACCTTGACGTCACCGAGCTTCGAACAACCGGGCCTAATATTCGCGTAAGTGTCAGAAATCAAAATGACAGTCATGTTGTAAAGACGGTGATGAGTAGGAACGTGGACGGATATAGTGGAAGAGGAAGACCAAAGAAACCATGGATAGACTGTGTGAAAGTCGATATGGTAAGAAAGAATGTTACTTGTACGATGACAGCAGATAGAAGATTATGTTCCCTACATACTCTTGTATCTGCTCTCTTCTATCCCTGAAAATATGTTGCGCCGACCCCAAATAAAATTGGAATAAGGCCAGGAGGATGATAATGATGTTTCTGATGATTGATAAGTTAGTTTATAACAAAAGCTTCATATTCAATAATCTAAAGAACTCAATAAGCACAAATCCATAAGTACACAAACCATTACCTAATTCCTATCGAATAATTACACAACACACAACACATTACATTATTAAATATTTCTTTATTGTCATTTTTTAGCGAACCACATCTGGCACGTGGGATAATCTCCCAGCATTATATACGCATGGGAGTTGGTGTGTATGTGTGGCACATTTCTCAAGAACATTGCGAAATTTAAACACTTGTTATGCATTACTTTAGAATGGTTTGTTTCGTGTTAAGTAGTGATTTGATTGTTTTGGTGCAGGTTTAGTGTGTTTTAATTGTTGTAGATGTAGAGGTAAATGTTAATTTTATGGAAATGACAAGGTTAATTTAATTGTTTATGGCATGAAAACCGTGTCCTGGTCTATGATAAAATTGTATTAATTATCAGTATTTTAGAGCTTATATCTTGAGTGACAGTTAAGACTAAAAATTCTCCGTATCTTTTGAGATAATTTGTGATCATATTTCAATGATCCCGTCACAGTAATTTATATATTACAGAGAGTAGGTTAACTACTCTCTGTAATATATAAACGCACAATAAAGCCTACATTAAAACCCCACACCGTAAATTTTAGTCGGCCAATATTTGATCGGGCATGAAAATCATATTGGAGATTAATAATAATGCACACATAGCACAGTATCAGACTGACTAAATAAAAATTGGGAACTAAACTAATTGGTTTCACTGTCAAACAATCATTTGAACCAACAACCGGCCAACATTTTAATCTGCAGTTTGTAGGCCTTCAAATGACCAGTTTAAACACCGTATCATATAACTGAAGCTTACGTTCAAACAATGATCATGTAAACTAATTAACTAGCTCACTATAACAAGTGAAGATAGTGCAAGTGCTCACTCTTACTTGTGATAGTATCGCAGTTAAGTCATACCGAGGAAATGCGTTACTTAATGCCTTCTCAAGCTGTGCGTGACAATCGTTTGTACGATTATTATCTGTTTTACTTGGTGGTGGAGATTTGTTGGGAGTAATATAATGATTTTGGAACTCTCTTGAACAATGTTTGTAATTGTTTTGATGAAGTGTTTGTTTATTACCATGTTATTCCTGAAATAATTTACAAGATTTTGTGTGTTTTGCTCTACATAGTATAGTATCCCTTTATCTTGGCTTTATAATAGCAGCGATAGGTATATTGTTGTGGACCAGGAACCCGATTCTCCTAAGTTAATAATGTCAAAATCGAATAGAAATTGAATCGCAATATGATCGCAATAGCAGTTTTAACCATATCGGGCATTCTGCTACTAATATAAGACCAATCGTATTCCAACGACATTCGATTGGTTTGCGATTGGTCTGCTATTTTGATGATTTTGGTCTATACGGTAGTTTGCTCTACAATCATATTGCAATCGTAAGTAATTTGCAGACAATGTGATTCATTATTGAATGATAGAAAAGGATAAAAACGTTTATTTAAAAGAAAAAATAGCGGAATGCCACATACGCTTCAATCGTAATTGAGTCGGGATTGGATCTCAGTCGAATATGAATCGTATGTCGCTTAAGTAAAATTAGGAGAATCGGGCCCCAGGCCTATCTTTGCTAGGGCACGCCACCATCGTGGCGGTAAGTCCCCTCTTTGAGGAGTGGCTCGGGAGGAGTCACGGCGCCCTCACGTACCGCATGACGCAGGTCCTCACCGGACACGGTTGTTTCGGGAGGTACCTGCACCGAATCGGTCGTGAGGAGGCGCCCGGGTGTCACCATTGTGCGGACAGCCCCGAGGACACGGTGGACCACACAGTCCAGGTGTGCCCCGCATGGGAAGGGCACCGCCGGGTCCTCGTCGAGGCTTTGGGCGGCGGCGACCTCTCGCGTCCGGCCCTGGTTCAGGCCATGGTCCGGGGCGAGAGGGAATGGGATGCCGTCGCCTCCTTCTGCGAAGCGGTCATGCTCGAGAAGGAGGAGGCGGAACGCCAGAGAGTTCGCACCTCTCATCCCGGCCGCCGCGCTGGACCAGGTAGACACCACGGGCGCCGGGTGTCGCGAGATGACTCCCGGCCACCGTAGGCGTGGGTCTGTGGGCGGTGAGTTCGGGTGGCTCATCGTCCCTCTGTCTTTTTAGACGACAGACCCGTGTCGACGGCGCGCGTTGTTCCACGCGCTCCTCAAAGAGATTTCAGCAACCCCAGCGGGGCCCAGCAGGGCCAAGGCCTGCCGGGGCTGCGGGTTGTTCGAAAGAGATACCGCGGCCCTGGTACATAAAAGGCCTGTGACGGAACACGACGGTTTTTAGTCAGTAAGAGTCTGACACTCCCTCTCCGCTGCTAACCCACAGCGGGAGGGGTCATTTGATGATTTTTAACGTCGGAAAAAAAAAAAGGCCTATCTTTGCTTTTCTTATTTATTTTTCTACAGGATGGCCAGTTTTCTTCAACCATTAAAACTTTGGCTTACGTTCACCTTTGTGCGATACGAAACACAACCACAGTTACTCTTAATAAAACAAATGAAATCAAAATTGCTCTTGAAATTCAAAAGACAATACAAAATGGTTCTTTTGACCCCTGTTTCAACCAGACACCTAATCATATACACTCGAAGCCATGAGAAAGACCAAACAAAAAGCTTTAATTACTTGCATTAATCTGAGACAAACTGCCTACTGTTGTGCTCAAGGCTGTTCCCAAAATATTGCTGTTAGTGTACAAACAATGGATAGCCTTCACGCCGGCAAGTCTTGGCTAAGGGATAGGTAGGATTGTCGCAATGTGGACTACAGTATGTAGATGTGTTAATAAGTTTATGACAAAATCGAAGTATTTGTTGAATTGATATTATGCGAATTTTTGAACTAGGTCGGAAGATTTAACAGGAATTTAGAATGAGAAACTGAAAAATTACGATTCTGTACAAAATTTGATTCTAAACTTGTTGATGTGCCATTTTTCGGCGACTCAGGGAAACTTTGTTCCTGACTCATACTTACCTGGATGCCAAAATCTTAGTCTGTTCATCCATTTCAGTGAGAAAGCCTTACAAAACAAACACACTTAATTTTTTTGAGTAACAATTATGGTAGCGGTTAAATAGTTGCATTAGCATTAAAATTAGACTTACGCATACATATTATTTTTGAAATCAACTTTTCAGTACCGAAACCTCACTATGGACTTAAGAACCATGATCTGAATATTTGCGATTTTTAACCACTAAACATACCTACATAATGTGACATGTTGATACAATGGGACAACAATATGACGAAAATGTCAAGGGTTTTAGTAAATTCCGTACTTATGTTTATCTATTGTTGGAGCTCAAGTATGTAGGCGTATCTAATATAGAGCATTTATCAGATGTGGTCAGAGGAAGTTGCGATATCGTAACTTATACATATGTATTGCAAATGTATGATTATCTTGGACGATTTTCTTAGTTAGCCTCTGAGTCTGCCATGGTTTGGGGTCGTGTCCCGTCATTTTAAAGGCTGCTGTCATTTATTTTCTTTCGTTACTTTGTATCTGATGGTTTAAATAGCAGATTTTTGATTCGCTTGCAAATCTGGAAAGAGCTGGCTAAATATAAAAGTTGCAAAATGTTCAGTTATTACATTACCGTGTCTGTATCTTATCTTTAGAAGTAGATGATTATGGGTTTTGGTTAATTAATGAAGTGGAAGCAAAACAATATTAAAATGACTATTTCCCACACAAATACATTTTTGCTGTGAATAGTGAAAAATGTTTTTTTGCAGAGTAACTGTATTTTTATTTATTTATTAAAGGGTACTGTATTGTTGACTGTAATATTGGCTGAATCATATTTCAGAGGTTAAAAACTTGTAAATCAAACAGCAAAATTAAGTTTTAAGTCGTTTCATTACCACAAAATTTACATAAAAAACGTACTATTTACATTACATGAGACATTTCTATGGAAAAATGTTATAATAAATATTTACCTCAGTGCCTCTGGCGCTTGTCATCCATGGCGCCCTCTTCGCCCAGGATCTGGACATTCCTCACTTGTTTCCTGGGGGGAGCAGCCGTCGTCAGCTCGGTAGGGGGCGCCACCGTGGGCATGAAGTCAGGACTGATGGCCAGAATCAGCATCTTCAACAACAAAGCCTCTCTTATTTCAGGTGGGAGGAACTCCGGCATCTCTTCGATATGGTTAGAGGAGGAGCCTGCTGTATCATACGGCCGAGGGTACAGCCTCCTCCGGGGGACATACCGCTGGCTCTCATACTGATTCTCATAACCCTGGTTCTGATACTCCTGCCTGTACTGGTCGTATCGGTAATCATAACGATCATCGTCCTGGTACCGCTGGTATCGGTAATCGGTCTCCGGACGGTACAGAGACGGCCCAGGCATCATTTGGTCCATCAACACTTGCAGCTTATTCTGCCGTAATATCAGAATGTGGAGCAAGCGACGCAAATCTCTGGTACTCACGGGGGCGGCGATGGAGGTCATTTCGTCCACAGGGTCGTACCGCGGCTGGAAGAGGGCAGGGCGCTGGTACGGGTTCACAAAGCGTCCTTGATAACCTTGGAGAGGCACACCTCGGTCGTCCACAGGGATAGGTATGATTCTCGTCACAGGTCTCACTTCATAAGGCTGGGATGTCACTTCGGCAGTCGGTTGAGGTCTCGGCTGGTGTTGTTGGTGCTGCGGCGCCTCCTTCACATACTGAGGTTCCAATACTTTGTTCTGAAATTCGTACTGGATGAAGGGTCGCGTATTCCCAATGGGCACAGGCGCTCCAGGGTTGTCTCTCAAATATTCTCGGGTTCGGAAATGCACAGCTGCTGGTGGTCGTCGGTAAATAGGCTGCTGGTACACTTGGTCATCAGGATCACGTTGAGGCTGAATGTGAACTACAGGCACTGCATTTGTAGTGAGAACATGATCTTGATCAAAAACTCGGCCTGTACTGGCTTCAATAGTAGTCTCCTGCTCCTGGATAGGCACGTCTTGATATTGCTGCTGTATTTTCTGTCTAGCAGCCACTAAGGAGTGAATAGGCACTAATCTAGGCCGAGGTGTTGTAGTTGTGAACAAGGGCCGAACTGTTCCCATAGATAAGTGGCTTCCATAAACGTCTGTTGAATCATCCCCCACAGACTGTTGTAAGCTGACCATGCGAGGGTTGGGGCTGGTTCCACTTAACTCGCGACGAATAGTATTAGCTTTGTTTGCATCACTGTCTTGATCTTTCTCAGTAACACGTTCGTACACTGGCTTCACTGTCGCGGGAATTTTCGTAGTCGTTTGTCTTGTAATCAAGTCATCTCTCACAGTCGCCGACATCGGTTTTAAAATCTGCGTCCGGGTTTTCACATCGTCGACTTTCGGTTTGTACAAACTCAAGATGTTTGTTGTTGTTTCTTCAAGCTTCTGAGTTTCTGTTGTGGTTTCAGCAAGTGGGGCCCGAGAGGAACTAGCGTGAACTCGTCTCCGCGGTATGGGCTGTATCACTGTCCCTCGCGTGGTATATGATCCTCTCGTAGGGTACACAACGGTAGGTAATGGACGTCTTGTAGTCGATGACACTGTTTTATTCACCCGCACAATCATAGTCGGCGTACTTGGAGTCGTACTGGTGGTAACTGGAACCGGCGTACTATCACTGGAAGAAGTATATGTCACACGTTTGATCTCGCCATCCTGGTCGATGTAACCAAAAGTTCCCTTAACATTTCCAAGCACATCCTTGTTTTCTATCTTAAAAGTGCCGTCGTCAGCCTCGTAGCCTATAGTGTACGAACCATCTTCATTCAAGCGTCGTATTTGTTTCACAATTTGGACCTTCTTAGGGTCAGCTGTTTCACTAGCTTTGAGGATCTCTTTGGTGGTGTTGGTTGGTGAGTCTGTCGTGGCATCTTTGGTGGAGTTGGTCGCAGCTGCAGTGGTGATGCACGCGATGATGATAAGGACGATCATCTCGTCAGGCGGGCTGTCGGCATGTCGACGGTACGGCGGCGCCGCGCCCGCGACTCCCCTATATAAAAATATCGCCCCACTCGCACCGCCACCGTGCGAATATTGCGCAAGCGTCACTATTGTTGTCATTTCATTATCTGAAACGGAAAATCTTTTTCTCTATAGCTACACTTGTGCCGTAAGCTCCCAATTGTTTAATTGTCCAAATAGTTTAGTATATTACATGCATGTGGACAGATTCGCTTTTTAGGGAGATATAGATTTCGGTGGTGGCGTTATTTTAATTGTTCGATTGTTTCTGTGTATGGCATGGTTGGATGAAGGCGGTCTATTTGTCTGATGGCTCCCACGGTAGTCAAAGTCAAATTCGTAATAACCACCTGCGGTTTTTAGGTCATGCCAATGTTAATTACTGCCATAGTTGCCGGAGCGTGTGTATTTACATTGAAGAACTTCTTATTTCAATTTTGCAGGTTATCTTCATCTGAGAAAAACGTAAAAACCCACTTCTAGTAAAAAAGCTAATTTAAAACAGTACTTACCTTTCATCTCAAATTCAGTTGGCACATAGCTGTTTAATCGGAGCTTTATTTACAATATTAATGTTAACTCTACATTCCACTATGTATTTAATGCTTTATAAATTCCTTCATCATTGAACCGATTATTTACATTCACCTTGTTTCGAACATACAGGTGCTCTACAATTAGTATTCTCACGAGGTGTACGGTTGTATGTTCATTTGTATTGCTTTGTTATCACGAGTACCTTCAACTTTAATAAATACAGTGGTTGTTGGTTTTACAGCCGTCTACTAATGGTTAGGTTCAAGTCCTGTAAATATGAATGAAAAGGAGCTTTTATGAACTAAGTCACAGCTGCAATTTACTTCAACATCAATCGAATCATTTTATAGTTTGTTGTTGCCTTTTCAAGTTTATGCTCCTCTTGGAAAATCTGTTATTTTTTCGTAAACCTTCTTTTCGTTTCGTAAACTTTGTACCTAATACTTTGACTTATGAAGTATTTTTGCGAGAACTCATTAGAAAACAAGAGTCAATCAGGTCCATATCGTGAAAGTGTACCAAAAATCCATCATTATTCAAAAAATAAGTACTTAAAATCAAATAAAAATTAAAAGGCACACAAAACAGATCATTATAAAAACATCAACAGTTAATTAGGCACATAATAAATCTTAGTACTTACATGAACAATGACAATTGTGACTTACATACGATTGTATTCCAACTAATTCCCACGAAGTCGTTGCAAATGTATGGGATTGCAGTGAAGGGTCCAAAATATGGATTTGTTAATTTTGTCTCGAGTTTGGTGAAAACCGCAAGGACATTCAGAATAAGTGTGGAACTACATAATGATGGAGTATTCAATATAGAACCACATTCACAGAACTACAAAATGACGAATCAAGAAGCCTTATTCGATGTACTAGCCAGAAATGCCTTTTATGCTTTGAAGAATTATCAAAAGACTCCTGACTGCTGTTGTAAATAGAACCTTCTGTTTTAAGGTAGTGTTAGGTTTGCAGTAACTCTTTAGTTCATTTCATATCCATTGAGAAAGGCAGTCTTAGTGTTGTTGTGTTGTGTTAAGGGAATATTGCAGGAATGGAAAGGAAGGCCTGATCGTTTTGAGTGCGATCATTATCATCTCTTGTCCACATCCCAATAAATAAAGGAGCGATATAGAGGTAGAGTTGGAGGCCCATATGGGGGTAGTGCAGAGGGGTTCCTAAAAACAGGAGTCCAAGCCAACAGAATCTATCTGGAGCAATCGATAAAAAAACAGTATTAAAAACATACCACCTAGTTTTCGATTTGAGAACTTCTAAGCATTGTAGCGTAGCAAGACCACTAGCTAGAGAAAAGGTTCTGCTAGTTAACAATAGTTGCTACTACATTACGCTAGATGTCGCTGTTATTATATTGATTAGATTGATGAAAAGCGCTGCGGCTTAACTCATTATGGTCTTAGGTCTGATCCGTGTTAGATTTAGATAGGTAGAAACTACAAAATTTATTTATTCTCTATCCTCCAGTTGCTCTATCTTTTATCAGTTGTATTGGTACTGAAAAAGTTATTATGTATTCTGTACTTCTACTTCATTGTTTCCTGCTTCAGTTATTTTCTTTGATTATTTAGTCTTATCTGTTTATTTTTGTTTTCGTGGTCGTGAGTCGTGGTGGCCTAGTGGGTAAAGGATCAGCCTCTCAAGTATGAGGGCGCGGGTTCGATCCCAGGTCAGGCAATGGACTTTTCCAAGTTTGTATGTACTTTCTAAGTATATATTAGACACCATTGACTGTGTTTCGGATGGCACGTTAAACTGTAGGTCCCGGCTGTCATTGAACATCCTTGGCAGTCGTTACGGGTAGTCAGAAGCCAGTAAGTCTGACACCAGTCTAACCAAGGGGTATTGGGTTGCCCGGGTAACTGGGTTGAGGGGGTCAGATAGGCAGTCGCTTCTTGTGAAGCACTGGTACTCAGCTGAATCCGGTTAGACTGGAAGCCGACCCCAACATAGTTGGGAAAAAGGCTCGGAGGATAATCTGTTTATTTTTGTTTTGGTTTATGTTATGAGTATACTTACGATGTTTCCATTTTCTCAGTTCATGAACTTTTTATAACATTACAATAAAAAACTCTCTCTTTAGTATTCGTAGAGACGTTTTCTGTGAGAGAGAATCTGGATTTGAAAATAATGGGCACCTAACTTGATATGCTTTTGTCTTTCTTTCAACCCAGATCAGATAAAGTTTCTGGATCAGCGAAAATGCCATAACATAATCCCAAGTTGAGAAATCCGGATTTCCTGATCTTTATTGACACTTACTGTTTCAGTTCCTTTTTTCACGACAATAGTATCAACTCTAACATGTTCAAGATAATAGATATCAACATCTACGTTAGGTCTGAGTACTGTTTTATTTGGCCTTAACAGAAAAAAAAATATATATATTTTATGATACGCGTTCAGGTCTTTACCGCCATACAACTAACACGATATAATAAACATGGAAAACTCATTCTAAGAAATATGAAAGCGGCAACTCATTTGACTATTATCGGATTTCTCCAATAAAAATGCGGAAGGTTTGCGCGGGCGCAGCCGACTAGTAAATTATGAGCTGGTTAATTATTGACTTGTTAGTCTTCGGGGGACGTGGGCATGTAGGCATGTAGCCTATTTGGTTATGTAAGGTACACTTGCTTCGGTAATTAGTGGAGCACCCTATTTTTATGGAAGACTAGAACTAGTGTGGAGTTAGATTTGTTTGGAAGACTAGATTTGTGCGTAAACACAGACATCTGAATTGAAAACCTTCTCCTTTTAAAAATATCGGTTAAAAAGGAAGTTACTCTATCTGCTAATTCAATTGTTTATTCAGTCTGAGAGGAAAACATGTATGTTCGAAAAAGGCTAGAGGATATTAAAAAATATATATTTTTAGTTCAATCCATCCCTTTGGAATACCTATCATAATTTTTTTTTTTTTAGTTACCATTTTAACTTTATTATCAAGTATTTACATAATATTTACATTAATTAAAAAAAAAAAAAAACTTATATATATACATTATATATATGTTACAGCCATAGTGATTAAATATATATTATACATAATCACTGGTCATTATATATATTACTTTATCCAAATTGAGTAGATATTATAAATAATAGCTAGATAATATGTATAATATGCAGACTTATTACTTTGGCTGTAACATATATATGTATATATAAATAAATTCAGTGATCTAGTTTTATTACTCTTGATATTGCTCTTATTTTATAATGTAAAATATTTAAAGTCATCGCATTAAATGTTCGATAGCATCTCATCCCATTTTTAGAGGTCATGACTAAATAGCGTTGAACACAAAGAGTTGGACTAGACTTCTCTGTTATGCAGTTATTATGATATTAGCTGCCAACTAATGCGTTTCGTAGTTTTTTACTTATTAACGAATCCTTCACCTTCAAGCCTCGCTCCAGTGAGCGGCGGTGTGTTGTAACAACTAAATAACAATACCACAACATGCAATAAATAAATACAACAAATGTTATAAAAAATATAATTTATTATTTAAACAAAAATGTTACAAATGATCATTTGTAAGTTTTTACAATAACGCGCGTCGGGGACTGTCACGCACGAAAGTCACACACGTTACAATATTATTTACTTTAAACTTATAACACTATCTACTAATTACATTAAGGTACTGATTAGACACAGCGTATTATGTACACGGAGACCACCACTGTCCGTCCATAAACACTAGATATAAACATACACACTTTCGCACTCGATTATACTATTCGACCAATCGGAGACTTGTACATTGCTTATGGCCTTTCCTGGGAGAGTTGCTGACTGGTCGATAGCGATTAACTAGCTCAGCTACAGCTGTGGCACTAGAACTGGATGCCGTGCCCTCTGAGGAAGGCGTCGATCTGGCCGGAGGACGCGGACTCTCCGCGCGGCGCCACGTAGTAGAACTGCGCGGGCCCTTCCTGCGCCTGCGACGACACCTGCAGCCTCTGCGCCTGCGCCCGAGCTGCCGCACGATCTCTTTGCAGTTGACTCTGCTGCAGCTGCTGCTGCTGAGCGAACAATTGCTGCGAGTTCTGGAACTGGTTCTCAGCCTGCTGCCTCTGGTACACTTGCTGTGTGTTCTGCAGCTGGTGTCTGTACAGAGGCCCAGAGGAGGCAGTGGGCACTGATGGCAGCTGAGGAGAGGGCACGAAGGGCCTGGGCTGCTGTTGCTGAGTGGCGACATAGGGCTGCAGTCTCTGGTTCAAGTTCAGCTCTCCCTTAGTCTGGGGCAAGGTCTGGTACAGTTGGGTGTTGTACGAACCACTTGATGGGTCGTAGACCAGCTCAGTGGAGTACAGAGGGTTGCCACTGGGAGCGGGTGCAGCGATGGAAGTGGCCTTTGTAGGGTTAGCTCCAGCAGATGTAGTGGACTGAAGTTGTTGGTTCTCACGGTGGAATTTAGCGAACTCAGCAGCAAAGTCAATCTGGCCTGGCCTGGCCGGGGCAGCGGTGGTGATGACAGCCGGAGCGGGGGATGGTGAGTAGTTAGGCTGAGGGCTGTACTGAATCTGGGGCTTAGCAGTCACTTGGACGAGCTGAGGCCTGAATGTAGTCGCTGGGGGCAGAGTCCTGGGAGAAGTCACTTGCAGAGGTCGAGGCGTGATAGCAATGGGCTGAGCCTGGTAAGCGGGCCGCCTGGCTGGCTGCGGGCGCTGGACTACCCTCTGTCTGATGTGCTGTAATTGCTCCTCTTCGGCTTCGTCTTCATCAGCATCGCTGAAGTCGTTCTGGAAGAAGGTCGTAGGGGGTCGTGGGGTCGTGGGCCGAGGAGCCGCCACTGGTCGTCTGGGGTAGTTGGGTTCGGGGTCATCGCGTTCTGCGGAGTCAGGAGCTGGGGCTTCTGGTTCCTCCTCGTCAGGTTTGTTGGGGTCGCAAGGGTTGCCAGAGACGTAGGTGAACTCTCGCTTGTTGCCGTCAGGGTCTACGTAGCCGTACTTGCCGCGGACCACGCAGTCGGTGCCTCGCGTTTCTTCCTTAAAGGAGCCGTCGGCAGCCTCGTAGCCGAAGGTGAAACTACCATCATCATTGACCTGGAAAATGGGAAATAGCATTAAGTTATGGTTCTGTGGTATTATTTACTTCAAATATTTCCTAACACTTTCGTTTATATAGATGACATTAAGAGGTTTTGTTCTCATACCTTGTTGTAGTTCCTGATGGTCTGCACGGGCGGCTGCTTGGGCCCCTCCTGGAGCTGCGGCTGCTTCAGCCTGGCGGGCTGGCGCTGCAGGGCTCGGGGTTCGTACTCGTCGTCCAGCCGGTCGGAGGCGCGGTATAGACCGTCGTATGAATCCGCTGCTACTAGCACCACCTGGAAGTAGAGATTTTAGAGTCAGTTTTTGGATGATCAAACTTGGTAATTTCTTTGTTTTCTTCGATGAACATAAGAAATTTGTCGTAAGTTTGCACCACGTCGTCTTAGGCGTCTTCTGCCTGTATTTTTTTTTCAGGATTTGTTCGTATGTTCTATTTCGTAATTGTATTAACTTTGAATAGTACCTAACACATTTGAAAGCAAGTTATGGCAGAAATATGTAAACTTGCTAGGTGCAGCTTACTCGAGAACAAGAAGAAGGCAGAATGATGACAAAAGTTTTCTACATGTGATCAGCTTCTGAAGAGACCTTTTTCTAACGTGATTTTTTGTTCAAGCTTTTCATTAGGCTGATTATGATGGACCACTCCAGAGTTAAACCATAATACTTGAAGGAACTGCTCCTCACCTGATCACCAGCGGCGCGTTCCTGAGCTTGAGGTTCATAGTCGTAGTCATCTTGTATCTGCTGCTGCAGCCTCGGCCGCGGACGAGCTCCCGCCGCCAGGGTCACGCTCAGAAGTACGCATAGCATCTGGAAGTAAAAGACATCTGTTAGGGTTGTGATTCAAATGGAAATAGGCTTAATGTACATCTCATCATATCTTTATGTAATTACAAAAAAAATACATTTTGGGATGGGAAGTGGCTAAGAACCAGGAGACGGACGTAGGATACTTTTTATCCCCATTTGGATATGGAAAGTAAATAGTTGACTAAGACGTGGATGATTTTAGTGTCAATGTGAAACATAGTGTTGAGGGGGTTGTCAATCTCTTGGATTCTGTCCAAATGCTGGCAAGTACGGTCTTTGTTAACTTGGTTATTGACTTTTGGTAATGGAAACATCGTGAGCTAGCGTTGACGCAAATAAAATGAATAAAACTTCTAGTTTCTTTAGACCTCGTTTAATTCGAGATTATAAATGAATATCATTAAAAAATCTGCATTATATTTAAAAATATTGCATGAGTTTTAATAAATTATAAAACAAAAAAACACTTAGATGCATCTATTAAATAAAGTAGCTTCCTATATTTCGAAATAGATCAACGAAATTAACTCCAAGGTTTCTCGTACAATCCATCTCCTAAGTTTCATCAGCTACTACGTACAGAAAGTTAAAGTAATGTGTGTGTGTTTTGTTGCAGGCTGTACGTAGCTGACAGGTGACTAATAGGTTTCATGATGTGGTAAAAGTAATTAACATTGAGTTAATCTCGGGTTTATAAAGCTCATTTTACTATAAATCAAATCATTCACACTTTTACAAGACTTTGACAAGACACTTTTTTATAATCTTAATGTTTTGAAAATCAAGCTAATTTACAGCATTGGTTCGCAAATTAGAGCTTTGGTTATTTCAACTAGGTCAAAAATGAAATCTTTAATAGACCCTTAGGGTCAACTCACTACTGTTTAGTTCTAAAAGGAAGTACTTTGCATACCTCAGTGAGTTTTTATTAGGAAATTACCCATTACCAAACTAAATACAATTTAGCACTACTATTACTCATTACCAAGTGAAAAACAGTATTTCAACTAATTAACTACAAATAAGTGATTTCCATTCAAGCAGATATCCGTGTCCATGAAAAATGTTAACACATACAGTTGCATATTTTGAAACTACATATTTCTACTATAAACGCTAATATTGGCGGAACTAATTATAACGATATTGCTCAAAATCAGCATTTATCGCAAATATTTTCAACTAAATACGTGAAGACAGGTCAAGTATTGTAACGAATCATACAACCTTGGCGTTTCAAGTAAGCTTCTAGAAAATATAAGAACGCAATAATTTGAATTACAACAATAAGAATAAGCGCACACTAGAAACATTTGGTCGGCTAATAGTTTGGGCTCGTAAATCAGTATGAAGATGAATGGAAGTATAATCATCGGCAAAGATATTGGTTTATTGCTTTAAGTGTACAGTGCGCAAAGCGATCCCCACTCTTCCGCCGAGAGCTCATTATCCGTGCCGATAACTATACGCACATCAGGTATATGTCTGGTATCATTCTCGCAGTATTTTGCACACGGTCAACTTTCGTCTACTTATAAGCACTCGTGAATACCTAAATATAGAGAAATATGACTTGATCCCGTTACTCCTGTAAAAAATCAGCACTTTTGTACATGGTTAGTCTGTTTTTAGGGTTCCGTAGCCAAAATGGCAAAAACGGAACCCCTATAGTTTCGTCATGTCCGTCTGTCCGTCTGTCCGTCTGTCCGTCTGTCACAGCCGATTTACTCGGAAACTATAAGTACTACAGTGATGAAATTTGATGGGAATATGTGTTGTATGAACCGCTACAAAAATATGACACTAAATAGTAAAAAAAAGAATTGGGGGTGGGGCCCCCCATACATGTAACTGAGGGATGAAATTTTTTTTTTCGATGTACATACCCGTGTGGGGTATCAATGGAAAGGTCTTTTAAAATGATATAAAGTTTTCTAAAAAACATTTTTCTTAAAGTGAACGGTTTTTGAGATATCAGCTCTCAAAGTCGTAAAAAGTATGTCCCCCCCCTCTATTTTTATAACTACGGGGTAGAAAATTCTAAAAAAAATAGAGGTGATGCATGCTAATTAACTCTTTCAACGATTTTTGGTTTGATCAAAGTATCTCTTATAGTTTTTGAGATAGGTTGATTTAACTGTAATTTACGGAACCCTTCGTGCACGAGTCCGACTCGCACTTGGCCGGTTTTTTTAATAGAATTTTCAAAACACATTGCCTCTTACAAGAATTGAACCTAGTTGCACAATTGCATAATTTTGAAGCAACAAAATTAAGACCAAAACCATCTCCAACAACAAACGCTTAACCTTAAACGGCAATTACCTCAAACATCATCATATTATAATAACCATATTGACCTTAGCCCTTCGTAATGATAATGACCCACACGCGACTCATCGGACATTCAACTCTTATATAATGCGTCTGCGCAGGTTGTAGTTAACGAGTTTCTGCCCAGCTGTGACAATGAAGTAGGGAAAAGTAAAGACTAGATGAAAAGGAAATAGGTGTACTACACTTTTATTTTCGTAATAAAGTTTCATCATTCATTCAATACTACTTTATTGGTAAAATAGTTCAACTCAGCAGAATTTCAAATCTGTAGGGGTGAGATTATTTATACAACGCATATTGGAAAATACTTGACATATACGAAGTCGACCGATTTTTATAAACAAAAACTTTTTAGAAAATGACCTCCGGTTCTATAATATAAATCAATCTGAACATCCAAATACAAATCAGACCACTTTTAGTAAACTAAAATTAGGGCCTGAATACTTCGCTCCGTAATTCAATAACACGTAATTACAACAGCATGTAACAATTGTCGTAACAGCGGTTAATTACAAAACAGCCGGCATACCGACCCACTTGCAGTAGGGACACCACGCCGCACTGGAAATTGATACATTTCCTCATAGAATTAACACAATATGTTCGTTTCTGACACAACAATATTAGACACTAAGTAGTTTACTTATAGCCTTCCTCGATAAACGGGCTATCTAACATTGAAATATTTTTTCAAATCGGACACAAACTCTTCGGCTTTATAATATTAGTAGGTACCTATAGATTTAAATAAAACTACTTTTACGAAATCGGATTAACAATAATCAACAAAATGTAGGGTAGTTGCTTGTAGCTATAATATCAAGACGACCAACACATTAGTCTGCCCGTGACCATGGATGCTGTAAAGCATCCGAAACGTCGGGATTAAATAATATTAATATAACCGCGATAAAATTCATAAAAGTAGTTTTGTTTAGAATTTACGCGTGTTTGTGTAGTTGAAGAGATGATTGATCTATAGTCGGTGAGATTGACACAAACATTAAAATGGTAAGTCAAATATTTAAAACTAAAAATATTCAATAATATTCTCTAACGCATGTTCTCTTAAAACTAGTAATATAATTACATATCTTTTTAATTGAATTAAATAACATTATAATTACTAATAACAACTTAAATTAGCGAAGTTCCAAAGTATTTCTCATATTTAAAGGGTCCAATCAGTAGTCGCACCACAGCTCAATTAGACTAACTTTATTAGGCAAACGAATGTTTCTCACAAATTAGCCTGATATTACTGAGCGCCAAAAAAGGCCTAACTAAATTGGCTTGTCCTAATTTTTCTTGGAGACGTGCTCACCACAGCGTGAGTAATGAAATTGGTGGAACTTTTGAGCCGAGGGCTGATTCCGAGCTTTGTAAGTTAACTCTCAATACGTAATTATAACTCGGCTGATATAAAGAGTTTTAAGCTTCATCACATGATTTGAATATTATACCTTCATTCATTTTGCCAGATAATCGTTTGCTATTTCGTGAATGAGCACGTTAACTAAAAAAAAACCGGCCAAGTGCGAGTCGGACTCGTGCACGAAGGGTTCCGTAAATTACAGTTAAATCAACCTATCTCAAAAACTATAAGAGATACTTTGATCAAACCAAAAATCGTTGAAAGAGTTAATTAGCATGCATCACCTCTATTTTTTTTAGAATTTTATACCCCGTAGTTATAAAAATAGAGGGGGGGGGGGACATACTTTTTACGACTTTGAGAGCTGATATCTCAAAAACCGTTCACTTTAAGAAAAATGTTTTTTAGAAAACTTTATATCATTTTAAAAGACCTTTCCATTGATACCCCACACGGGTATGTACATCGAAAAAAAAAATTTCATCCCTCAGTTACATGTATGGGGGGCCCCACCCCCAATTCTTTTTTTTACTATTTAGTGTCATATTTTTGTAGCGGTTCATACAACACATATTCCCATCAAATTTCATCACTGTAGTACTTATAGTTTCCGAGTAAATCGGCTGTGACAGACGGACAGACGGACAGACGGACAGACGGACATGACGAAACTATAAGGGTTCCATTTTTGCCATTTTGGCTACGGAACCCTAAAAAAAAACAGTTATTACACATTTTAGCATTTTCTAGGCAAGTACGAGTATATTGGACGTGTTCTAGCATTGATTACAAGTTTGTTATTATTCCTAGTCTAATTCCTGGGCTCAATAAACACCTATCAACTCAAATTATCGGGTAACCGTCACTACCTGCCCATAGTTAGTAGCCACGCAATAGACTCGCCCATTATATAATGGGTAAACCCCATGGTGAAAGTTAAACTATAACAGTAAAAGTGGGCAATTGTCCAACTCATGTCAGATTACGTTTTATGGCTATTTTTCCTTCTAAACTATGAAGAGATTACCGTGGCAGTGTCATTGTGTTACTGTGAATATTTTAATGTCTATTCTTGTGGGATGGTATCTTAATAGGCATATGGATGGGAAAATGTAAATTCTTCCTGTATTGCTTTTTATGATATGCAAATCGTAGCGGTGTTTAAAGAAAGAGATTTTGCGTAGTGTGAATTGGCGAAGTTATGTGAAAAAGGCTTGAACCAGTTTCGGTAAAATTTGGTGTCAATATAAATATGTTGAGCCGTGGTAAAGTTACATTGTTTTTATCCAAGTATGTCGTAGACAAGTAGTTATTCAAGAATCTTATAAGACAAAATAAATTAAAGTAATTTAAAAATACAAGTACCCATAACTTTCACATATCTACTAGGCTCTATCTATAAAGCACGGTAATATATGCAATTATCACATCGTTAGTATAAAATAATTCAGTTTACAGCGCAATTAATATTAATGGTTGATAAAGTTTATGCCGAACATTATAATTAATTAATGTTAAATCACTTAATTATGGATGTTGTTAAAATTAATTCTAAATCAGACGAGTTATGTTGCAACGATTTACTTGGATTTTATGTTATACATGTAAATATCAGTGATAAAGCCGATAAAAATGCCTGACCGCTGAAATAAAACTGGTCAATTAGAAATGTTTTCAAATGTGAGTGAATAAGTTAGCTCTGATATTTAACAAAAGAAAACAAATATCGAACTTGCACACGGATAAAAAGTAGCATTCCTGTGTCCTTTCTCAGAGTCAAGACTAACTTCATCTGAATCAGTTCATTAGGTTTGTCATGAATGCGCGACAGACACAGAGTTAGGTACTTTGCATTTATGAAATTAAGTAAGGAAGTAATAATTTACAATACTAAAGCCACAGTTGTAAAGACAACTGAATCTGAAAGTTTGGCTAAATAGAGTGCGTGTAGGTATATTGACTTGCTGATTTCTTAGTTAATTATTTCATTAATATTTATGTATTCTGTTCTAGCAATACATAGTTATAAATGAATATCATCCTCCGAGCCTTTTTCCCAACTATGTTGGGGTCGGCTTCCAGTCTAACCGGATTCAGCTGAGTACCAGTGCTTTACAAGAATCGACTGCCTATCTGACCTCCTCAACCCAGTTACCCGGGCAACCCGATACCCCTTGGTTAGACTGGTGTCAGACTTACTGGCTTCTGACTACTCGTTAATTATCCCGCCAAGGATGTTCAATGACAGCCGGGACCTACAGTTTAACGTGCCATCTGAAACACAGCCATTGGTGTCTAAGAGTTGCTTAGAAAGTACATACAAACTTAGAAAAGTTGCATTGGTACTTGCCTGACCTGGAATCGAACCCGCGCTCTCATACTTGAGAGGTTGGTTCTTTGTCCACTAGGCCACCACGATAGATATAAATGAATAACTGGTACTTAATGTGACAAATGATCAATAGCTCGATGTAAATGTGTCCTGAGTCATAGAACAGCTATCATAATGGAAACCGTTACACCATAGTGTGTAGGGACCTCAAGATTGCAAGGATAACTAGTAAAACTTGTTGAACCTACGATTAATTGAATTCATTATTATACACCCGACGACCTGACGCATTTGTCCAAGGTTTGGCTCTCCGGCAATGACGTTAGAAAATCTCACTGCAGAAGTTGTCGTTGTTCCAAAAATATTTAACAAAATATTAATATCAAGCTTGACCGGCTCAACTGATATTTCACGCAAATAGTCTTGCAAATGAAATAATTTGCTAAAATTTTTATGTACTAAAGGTGAGGCCTAATCTACCATCAATTTTATAAAACCATTCAACCATATAAATTATTACAATGAACGCAATAATATTGATATCTAATATTACGCAAGATATCGATAAAAATGTAGAGGTAGATACAGTCGCGGACAAATTAGCTGGGCCGATTGCCACTGTTCGTACTTTTCGTACTTTAAATAGTATGTATAGGCACATAATAAAGATGTACAAGAGAATATATCTTAACTGTGGTATAAGTAGGTAATACAATCTAATGAAATATTTGCTATATTAACATTGCTAACAACTTGCTAAACCCCTGTCTAAGTCAAATCATGTATTCTACTTAAGCCTTTACAGAAACGTATAATAATAGTGATTTTCTAACATCCAGTGGATTCATTAGAGTCCGTATTTAATCTCGCCATCTTGCAAATATGACACTACATAATTACAAAGCTACCAAAGTGGTTCAACCATAAATATCCGTTACAATACTCACTATCACGTTCGTACTAAAGTTACGCCTCCCCGAGGGTACAATAAAAACATCGCCATGTTTAGAAAAGCGGATCACATTGAAATGTCGTATAGAACTCAGTTACTTAACGTCGCGAAAGTGTGTTACGCGGCTGTAATATTAAATAGAGCTGTATGAATAGACAACAATTGTGTTAGCATAAAAAAGTTAAATTGTGTCTGTTAGGACAATGTTGCGATTATAGTCATTTTTAATTCGCAATGTTACTAAACGTTTTTTAACCCGTCGTATGTCGGAGCACACAAACATACACGAGTCACGAGACACAATTTAATTTCTATTGTTTTATAATTAGCGTCAGCGAGAGGTTAAAGAAGAAGATTCGTATTATTTATTACTTATAGTATACATATACTAACATATACATATAAGAAATAAAAACCATAAAAAGACAAGAAAGTGTTCTTTTGAAAAACATACTTCGGAAAATCTTGCAAGAAAATAAAGTACCTAGCGGAAAAAGCTAAAATTTTTAGGAACCTTCGCTCACACTTTTAATTCAGTAGGTATATGAATGGTTGTAAAAATTCTGTCACCATTATCTATACTAATATTAGAAAGAGGAAAACTTTGTTTGTTTGTTTGTTTGGTTGTAATGGATAAACTCAAAAACTACTGGACCGATTTTAAATATTATTTCACCATTAGAAAGCTATATTATCTGCGAGTAACATAGGCTATATTTTATCCCGGTGCGGGCAGTAGCTCCCACGGGACGCGGGTGAAACCCCGGGAAAACGGCTAGTCTCTGAATAAGAAGCAAGTAGTTCGCCCGGGATCTAAATCTAGGTACACACTGATTCACATACTGATTTTATCTGTTCACAATACCTCTCACAAACATCAAACGAGTAAGTACGATCACACAGCATTACACCAACCAATATTTCCCACACTTGATAACTAGCTTAAACTAGTTTTTTCCCATCAAAGCTATATACATCATGGTATAAGTTCCATCACATTAAGAGTACACACACTGCAAACTTTTAGTTGACCGACAGTTTGTCTGGGTTCATTATTCAGTGTGGAGATGAATGGTAGTAGTCACATTACAAAGATCAAGTATTAGCCGGAATCAGACAGAATTGAAAACTTTGATTAGAAACAAGATTTTGTTTAAAAAATGCTTTTGACACCCCTCGGGTCAACTGTCGGCTAACTGTTGGATATTTTTTTTTCTAAATAAAATCATGAATTCAATCAAAATTTTCGGTTTTTTTTAAGTCGGTCTGATACAGCCAATGACCTGATCTTTGTAACGTGCTTACTACCATTCATCTTAATACTGATTTATGAGCCCAAACAAACTATCGGGCGACTAAAAGTGTACCGTGTGGGTACATTAAGGGCATGTAATCGATACGACGCGCGTCGCCGTTAGAAAGGAACCAGTGTGTATTGTCCTTAAGTATGTGTCGCAATGTTGAACTTAGTTAATAATGGCTCGTTAGACATTCACGACGGATGGTGGGCAGAGATTGAGCTGAATTTGTTGATCTTGTTGGTGCGTGTTTAGGTAACTAATATTTAAGACTAGTAAGTTGTCCTGCAGATCTTGATAAAAAGTAAAGTAGCCTATGTACTTCCTCAGGCTCTTGGATTATCTATATGTACCTTTCATTTTAATCGGTTCCGGAGTTTTGGCGTAAAGCCCAACAGACAGACAGAGTTACTTAGACATTTTTAATACTAAGTACAACTAGAATCAAACTTATTTATAATTTTGACGTTCATAAGTGCTTGTAAAGCTACATGAAATAAATGATTTGATTTGATTTGACTAAACCTGGATCTATGATCCACATAATGACATAATTTTAGGAAAGTTTCCTGTGACAAACAAAGTACAAAATTACATTAGATACTTTATGCTATTCTTATTTGTTTATATAAACAAAAAATGCAACAAGCATAAATCATTAAAGCGCATGAATAAAAATCAATCAAAATAACCAAACAACTGTGAAAGTGTGACTAACGAGTTGTTTATTTAAATTAAATAGCTCTTGACCTCCAAAACCGGTTTCAAAATAAACAAAAGCTTTTTTTGCTTATTTTCTGAATATAAACTACTATATAGTAGGAAATTGGTTCATTGATTATTGTAAATTCAAGTAATTTCAAGCTTGAACTAGGCTTAAATTCATCAGAAATGGACTAAAATTTAAACACACACTATTATTATAAACTAGGTTCCTACCTACATTTTTTATTTTTAATCGACGAACAACATGTAAAACCCATGCCAATTTGACACATAGCTGTACAAAAACTCTGTTCCCTTTCGTAATAAGTAAGTACCTACTAGACCACAATCCTATACCTAGGATTATCATAGATCAACCAGCACTTTTTCCCCTTCATACATTTACCGCCAAATACCACATATTTATAATCTTCAAAATCATCATCCTCCGAGCCCTTTTCTCAACTATGTTGGGGTCGGCATCCAGTCTAACCGGATGTAGCTGAGGACCAGTGCTTTACAAGGAGCGACTGCCCTATCTGACCCCCTCAACCCAGTTACCCAGGCAACCCAAAATCTCTTGGTTAGACTGGTGTCAGACTTACTGGCTTCTGACTACCCGTAACGACTGCCAAGGATGTTCAATGACAGCCGGGACCTACAGTTTAACGTGCCATCCGAAACACAGTCATTGGTGTCTAAAATATACTTCGAAAGTACATACAAACTGAGAAAAGTTGCATTGGTACTTGCCTGACCTGGAATCGAACCCGCACCCTCATACTCGAGACTTTGGTTCTTTGCCCACTAGACCACCACGACTTTTAAATTCATAATCTTCAAAAATAGAAAGCTAATAAAAAAAACAACACGCAATCGCCCGCCCTCATAAGGAACACCTCAAAAGGTTTATCATCATCAAGATCTAGAATCCGCTCTAATTTCGTCACATCGCTCCGTCCCCCGGCTGCACTCGGTCGTGGCTTACTTAACTAGTAATTATGTAGTACCAGTACATAAGTCACGATGTCCGTGTCCGTACTGAGTCACTCATTCATCTTATCTCCCATCGATTGCTGATGCACTGGTATTCTGTGCTCAGTGGAGAACCTAGATTTCTGCTAACTAACAATGTGATAAAAAATTGAATCAAAGAATCTAATTGAATTTTTAAGTACAGGTCAAATAAGTCATGACAGTCATTTCAAGGCCTTAAAAGCTCTTGCTAAGTTATTTCTTCTCAATGGCGAGTCAGCGGTTTAACGTAAGCCTCTGTAGGATCAACGACTCGTAAAAATGTTTGTAACACATAAATGCGAAAGTAGCTCTGTCTATCTGTCGAGCCTTCGTGCAAAAAGTACTGAACCCAGTGGCGGCGTAGCATCGGGTGGCACCCGGGGCGAACTACTTAGTGAGCACCCCTCCCCCCCCCCCAAAAAAAAAAAAAAACTACAAAATATAATCACGTAGTAAAAAAAATCATACAGAATTAACACAAAAGTACCCAAACAAGTTTGAAAAAAGCACCGTAAAGTGAAGAACCCGCGAGCGAAGCGAGCACGAAATTTTTGATTTTTGAGGCTCAAAGAGATATGTAAAGGCTTCGTGGAAAAGTAGTGTAAAGTGTAAGGCGCGAGCGTAGCGAGCGCGATATTTTTGAGTTTTTAAACAGAAGTTCCAAAAAAGTTTGAAAAAAGCACTATAAAGTGAAGAAGGGCGCGTAAGTTTTGATACTTGTGACGCAAGAAGATATCTAAAGAGATTAGACATAATTACTGTCAAGTGAAAGGCGCGAGCGCAGCGAGCGCGAAATTTTTTTCGAAATTTTGACGTTCATAAGTGCTTGTAAAGGCCTAAATGAAATAAATGATTTGACTTTGACTTTTTGAGTTTTGTAACACTCAGACAAGTTAAAGTAAAAAGTAAAAAAAAAAGACGACCGAAAATTGAAGCTGCGAGCGAGCTCAAAATTTATTGAGATTTGGGACACCTCCTCTTACAAATAGCGCCTAAATAGCTTAGATAGAAATATCGACTGTTAAATATTTTTTTTATTGTTTTTTTTTTTGAGGACTCTAATTTAACCCAGAATTAAGCACAAATTAAAAGAAACCGTGACTTAAGCGAGCGTCAGTTTTTTTTGCTACTTCGGTGCTTTCTTTTTGCTAGATTGAGGACTCAAAACGAAAGAGTAGAACAAATTAGAAATGAAGAGAAATTTTTTTTTTCTAACTTTGAGGAATTAATTAAAGTAATCGGATAAAAGCAAAAATACAAGAGAAGGGTGACAGTCGAACTGAGAGGGGTGACCACCTCGATGTCTCACACATGCACTGTTATAGTTTTGTTTAAAATTTGAATATCGCGCAGTAAATGGTAGTGAACCTAGGCTTCGCAGCCTAGAATGGCACCCTTAGTGACTTGTCCCTTCTGTCCGCGCCATCCTGGTCGTGCAGATATGTGCCGACCGAGATGGCACCCCCCGAGATGTGGCACCCGGGGCGGACCGCCCCCCCCCGCCCCCCGCTTACGCCGCTACTGACTGAACCGATTTTAATGAAAATTAGTACACATATTCGAGTAGACTCTGAGAAAGGACATAGGCTACCTTTTATCCAGATGCGGAAAGTAATTTCCTCTGGACGCGAGTAGAACAAAGAACAGAGAGCAACCAAATAAATAGCAATTAATTTAAGGCTATAAAAACTTTACAAAATAAGGCTATGTTTAGCCCGCGTGGAATGTAGACCAACACTCATTAAGTACCAACCAGAGCGTGAAAGATATAAAACTGTTTATAATCTCATAATTACTTCCCAACTGTTCTGGAAGTGAACACAGCTGTGCAGAAATTATGTTGTCTTGTCAAGTTAAATTAACTTGTTCGTTTGTCGTATTGTTTTTCTCTTATTGTAGCGTTTAAGCTACACAATAATAGCTCGTATTGAAAACAAAGGTTATGATAATGCTTCTGAAAATCATTCGAAAATACTACGTACACACTGTTTTAATATTAATATTTCCATATCACTATGGTGAAACTCATTAAAACGGTATTTATAGATTCTCTTCTTCTATACTTTTGTATCTAAATAAGATTTCTGTGTGAAACTAATGCCATTCTGTAATAGTCTTATTTAGTTTTGGATGCCACCCATTCCAATTGACAATTCTCATAATATCAGTTTCCATAACATGTTATATCGTCCAAACACGGTCCTTTATGACAGTAACGAGAAAATTACGTATTAAGTATTTTTCTACAGACTCACATATAAATCATAAACAGTTGGAGCCATGTAACAATTTCTCCGCATATAATTTACAGTACAACAAGTTTAATGAGAACATTTTAAGTAAAACTAGGACAAAATGTAACTCATACGGTATGTAATACTATGTAATGTGCTTATGTAAGTGAATATTAATGCTTAGTAACTTCACGGCTCATTTAACGGCCGAGTGCCGACAGTTATGCAGATTCGGTTCGTTTTTTTGCAACAATAGGCCGGTTTGGTAGTTTTGTACCGTCATGAAAAGTAGGAAATGCTTTTTCATTGACTGTAATGTTAAGAATGTGAGTCAGCTACAAAGTATCATGACGATATAAAATTGTAGTTTTCAAAAAGTTGAATAGCTAAGCCGTACCTAAAATGTCCATATTTCACTAGTCATTTACAATTCCACATTAGCTGTTAACAACGGGTTCAATCCCGTCGCGCGAAACTTCCTTTACCTGGATAAAATATAGTCTACATCAACCGGGGATAATGAAGCTTACCAACAGTGACATAACTTTTCAAATTGGTTCAGTAGCTTCGAAGCATTGACACCAAAAGGCTGAGCACTATGTAATATTGCAACACATTTTAAATCATGGTAGTTCCATTACCCATAAAATTATGTTTTTCTACAAAAGAGGGAGTATGTTCATCAGTAACCCTACATAGCTTAGGTCAATCCCCTTTGTCACAAACCAGCTTCCAATATTATTTACGTCAACACACAAATCAAGCTTCATGTAAACATACAAAATACAACACATCAGAAGACAACAGTGTTAAGACACCAACAAAACATAGGATGACCTAAAGCAATATCCCAACACATTGGTACCACAGAGCAAGCAATTTGCACAGTGTCGACAGATACCTGCAAGAGTGCACCGTGAAAGGTACAAACGACATACAAATAGATGTAATCAAATGACAATTTCTGATACTTTCGACATTCTAGGCTGTTGCATGTCCGTCATTAAAAATGAGGTGTAATTTTAACCTTTTTTTATTATTTTCTTTGTGTTGAGAGCTGTTATATAATGTAATGGTCATGTTCTTGTAAGTTGAGAATAAATAAACTAGATGGTACGTGTTGATGATAATTTTTCCTCGAGCACTGTTCTCTCGAAGAAAGAAAAACTTTTTTATATTTTAATGGGTTAATCGAGGAAGGAAAACTTTGAGTTTTGCTGAAGTTATTAAATAAAACTATTCAATAAAAAAATTAGAAATAACTAGGTACTTACAGAAAAGTAAACTTAGAAGTTATTTCTAGTATTAAAGAATAATAATTGAATGTAAGTACGTATTGTAAGTAAGTAACATCTAACTCCACAGCTAAAATCTCAGTTAAACTAACTAAGAACAATGAAAGAGAATGGCAACTCGCGGTCAAACAAACATTCACAACAACCCTTCATTAAACCATAGACAATTGTCTAATTGCTATCGGAAATCGAAGCATTTAACATAGTTCTGACTTGAGTTCTGACAATTGTTAGACCGTAACACACGATAAAGCTATTATGAACACGATTAACTTGGAGCAGTCGGTTCAATGACAATAAGTGTGCACGATTGTAGAAATTACCCCGCTTAGGATAAATGGGTAAAGGGTAAGCTGAAGGCTGGTGATTAGAAGTAATTTAAGGTAATTGAGTTTTTATATAATAAGTAGGTATATGTATTGTGTACTTAAATTATTAATAAGTACAAGTAATGTTTATAGATTGGATACAAATTATATTCTTCCTAGTTTGGGATACAGATTTTATGCAATCCTAGTGTCTAAATTTCCACAAATCAACATCACGATCTCTGACAACGATGGACGGACAGTGTAGTCTCGGTACCCTTTGAGTATAGAACCCTAAAAAAATGACCTATCGAACTGAGACCATGGTCTAAAAAGTATCCCATGTGGACTTGCTCACAAAATTATAAAAATTCAATTTAATCCGCCTTTACCTGACTTTACATACCTACTTAAAATTAGCATATTTTTCAAGCTACATCCATAACAATCCAGTTCCACCGCATTTGTCCAGCATGTCGTGCGCAGACGCGTAACTCATTGGTTATGTACGACACGCGTAATAGCGCGGTGACCATTATACAGCTGTGTTAGCACTCTTGCGCATGTAATGTGAGATAATTTGCCTGGTGTATGTGTTTTTATTGGTTAGACAGTTTTTTATGGGTTTGTGTGTTCTTTGAAACGGATGTGGGTGCTTTTATAAGCCGGAAAATTTCTTTCTAATTTTTAAAATTGGATATTTCTGTCTTAGATTTTGTTATGATTTAAAATTTGTTTCAGAAGCGATGATAAATACATAGATAGTCCTAGTTGGCAATCACCTATACTTCCGTGAAGCAATCTTTACGGGTAGTCAGAAGTCAGTAACTCTGACAATCAGCCTTCCCAAAGGAGTTCTGGTTGCCCGGATGACTGGGCTGAAGAGATCAGAAAGCCATCTGACTTTATTGTCAAAACTGTACATCTGTCTTTTATCAAGATGAAATACTATGACACCTTCATCAATCTACTCACCACATTTCAATCACTACACCAGTTTAATACTACCTACCTACATACTATACATACTCTAACATGACAAGTCAATAAGCTAGATCACTCTCGCTTTCGCTGCGTCCGCGCACATCGGCCATTGCGCATGCGTCCCAAGTCTTAGAAAGCCAATGGTTTCACTGACCGCCAGAGGACCACATCTTGAACTTGCCTGGTTAATTATTTAACTATTTAACAGCTTTTTTATATGGTTAGGTACAGATAACGTTGGTGTTGAATTAAACATGGTTTGATTTAATTATGGATTAGAATTTTAAATCTGTCTCTCTGTAAGTTCTTATTGACGTGTATTAGCAATCTGATTTGTATCTTATGAGGTGATTATTTTCCTAGGACTTAATGTTAAGTTTTCTATTGCTTAATTTCTAATTATGTCAGAAAAGTGACTACCAAAGTAATGGCTAAAGTGGCGTTTATGTGCTTGACCACTGATTAAGTTCATGTATTTGAGAATCAATAATTTTATTTGTCCATATCTACATGTTAAAAGTAAGCACTCGTTTATAGACTTTTTGTTGAGCTGACAGACTACATTACATGAAATTAATATGATATTATTAAAGAGATCTTAATGGATGAAACTGCCAAATTAATCATATACCATTTAAATACAGCCGCAGGGATACTTTGCATCAACATTTTTCTTTCAAAATAAGTTCTTGCAACACAAACCAACAATTGAAAAAATGATTATTAATGAATGAGTGTACATTGCACAAGAAATACTCGATATCGTAACGAATAATATTTATTGTGATACGATAGAATCGATTCTCGATAATCGGAATAAGTATCGAGAGAGTTACGAAATCGTTACTGGTCTAATATTTGTTATTATGAATACGTAGCTGAGGTAATACTGTTAAAAATGGTTCACTTCGCGAGTAGAAAAAAAAAAAAAAATTACAGTCGACTGAAAGATAGTTAATAGAGCTTATAACAATAAAACTAGTTAACTATAAAAAATTATACGCCTGATCATGGCAGAGTATGGTTATAACTGATAACTACTTACTAACAACTGATTTGTACCCATATTCTTACAAATAAATGTTTCTTTCTTACGGCCAGATTCTTCATCAAAAGTTAAAGTTAAAGTAATGTCTAAAGTAAAAGTAACGGTCAAATTCGTTTTTTCAAGGCTAAAGTGACAGCAAAACTAATAGAAAAATTGAATTTGACCGTTACTTTCACTTTAGACATTACTTTGACTTTTACTTTGGCTTTAACTTTTGATGAAGAAACTGGCTGTTAATGTAGACTAATATGACGAAGAGAAAACATTTGTTTGTTCTCAGAAACTACAGAACCGATTTGAAAAATTATTTCACTGTTGGGAAGGTAAATACATCATCCTCGAGTAACATAGACTATATTTTATCCCTGTACGGGCATTGGGAACTACATGGGACGCGAAAGTAGCGGCTAGATAACAATTTATTGTGTTCTAATATGATTCGATTCGTAATATTATAATCGGTATAACAATCGAAACTATTACAAAATTGGTTTATAATGATATCGAGTTTACCGGCTGTCATGTTAAGTATAGTTAACATATTTAGCGGCTGTCACTAATGTAATTTGTATCTTTGTTCGTCTGTCATATTGTTTATCATTTATATCTTAATACAATTGGGAATAATAACTCAAAGAAGAATTGCAAAATTGTAATAATAATGATTAGAATCTGTTTAGGTAAGACGAGAAATAATTATGTTTTTTTTTTGTATTATGATCATTGTTGTATAGAAAAGATGGCGAATTGCTTTTGAGCAATATCTAATTTTGAGTGTCTCAAGAAAATGCAAAAGAAAAAGATTTGTAAGAAATATAAATAATTATATAGGTAATAAATGCTAAATAATCGATGCAAGATGACTAACTTCCGCCAGAGCGGTTTCACAAGTATCCCGTGGGAACTTCTTTACACATTAATAAAAAAGCTTATATAGCATATCAGATGACTTTGAACTTGCCTTTAAACCATTTGTCATAGTTATCAAATGATTTAAAAAATTAATGACTGCACAAAACACCATTAAAACATAGGTATTAAGATTTTAGTCAGATTACGAAAAATGGATACAAAAATAATCTTGTAACATTAGCATACAATATCTACTAAATAACATTTAGATCTCAATCTAAAGAAATAAATGCGTTTTTATGGTTTATGAGCTTCCTTGTATGATAGCAATAATTTATGGATGCCATTTGGCAATACTGAGAATTCAGTAAAAAAATTAACCGGTAGTTCTGTCCGGAACTGCTTGGAAAAATATTAAAGAAGTAAATAGGTATGAAAAAATTTTTCCCCTTTCCCTAAGTCTGACAAATACTGTGGTGAAACCCGTATTAAAATCAATATCATCAATATCAATAATCACATACAGTTCAAACTAAGAACCTCCTTATTTCTGAAGTAGTTTATTTTTTTTAATTAATAAACTTTTTTGAATTTTGCTGTACCTATTTTAACAGTTTAATCGGATGACTAAAAGTTTGACCGCATTTGCAAAATTTTATTACATAGATATTATACAAAAAACTGTACCTATTATTCTCAAACCAAGGACAATGACCGTATCAAATAAAAATGCATCGATATCAATTTCCGATTGTTTCCAATCGATTAACAACAGAACAATCGATAAACAAATCAATATTTACAGCAAAAATCCTTGATCGGTATGTGTGAACCGTACAAACAGAAGTACCGTCAGCAAAAACATTGAATAATAGAGTTACGAAAGAAAACGTGTGGTAATGTTTACGCACTATTGAAAATCGGTAACATATGCTCTTCGAATCGATATACCTATCGACTCGTTTTGTTTTTATTCGATTCTTTATCGATGTGTGGTAAACTGTATTTTTATTTTTATCACGTTGTATTGTTGGGTAAGTATTTTTGGGGCATTAAGATGTTGGTTAATTCTATGATTCTGATCTCGCATTTTTATTTCGTTGAAAATGGTGTCACTGAGCTTTTTCCAGGTTAAATGTGTCTTTTACAAGAAAAAACTTGTAGCTTTCAAAAAATGACCTATGAATAAGTATTTACATACTAATATACAATCATCGCATTAAATTAATATTTTCAACTCTTAAATGACATACTCATTACCATTTCGTCCAGTTCAAACATGCTTATTATAAACCTGACAAGCTTCAAACCATCCATCAAAACAACAGACTCAAGGGTAGCCAATAGCAAAAATCATCGTGTTCTATCATTTTAAGGCTGGCAACATCAATCAGTGTGAACTTTTGATTGGCCGACGAGGTTACTCTATGATCACCTTGTCTATGTTCCCAGAGTCATGAATGTATGTGGTTGCGAAATTAATGGTATTATAGTGTACTCTGTAAGTCGAGATAAGCATTGTAACATATATTTGTTTATTATTACACATTGCAGAAGAAAACTTTCAGTTCAATTCAATTTATTTCACGAAAAGTACGCATACGTAAAAGTAACTTAACTGCTACTACATAAAAACGCTCCTAATTATTTTAAAAACTTTAAAATATTATATAAAACACGAATCAATTTGTCGATAACTATTTACGAAATGTATCGATAAATTATCGACTTCCTACGCTCAAATTAATAATGCACTCCCACAAAATTACTCCGGTTAATCTAAATCCATTATCGAAACCTCGACCTTTACAAAATCAATCACTAGAACAATATAATTATCAATTGAGATAATCTCGCACCTTCTATTTCCCGCCAAAACTTTCACTTGACAGCTGACCTTGACAGTTGGCCGCCATCTTGTAATTAACGTCACTTTTATATTAATTGCGCGCGAGTGTGAATGGCCTGCCCTTGCTTAGGTAACCCGGAGTCTGGTAATGTCATGATTTTCCGTGATAGTTTGTAGATAATTATACAATATCAAAATATATTTTTATAATAAACCATATAGTAATTATCATTTCAGTTTGTTTAAAGTTAATTGGAAACCTACAGGGATATATTTGGCGGAAATTAACTGTCACTATTATGTATTTGGGCAATAGACAATTTATTCACATTCATAAGTATTATTTATTATCAGACAGCCGGAACAAGGCCTCAAAACCTTAACAAAGAGCCAATAGTTGCAGTGAACTAAAGCTTAAATATACCTATTCCTATCTGCTATATTGTATAGTTCTAGAAGCGTGATATCCTTTATATTTAATTTTCTATCAATCGGACGACACATAATCACATATTTCGCTCATCCGATCCCGGACAGTAGGTAAAAGCCTTCTTATATCAATTTCAGGGAAGCACCTATATCTATGCCAATCAGTTCAGCCATTTTACCAAGCAAACAAACACTTTCGCATTCATAATACTTTATAAAAAATAAGCCCACTCCACTCCATACTATGATCAGAGTGTAATGACCACATGAGAACAGGTTGGCGGTCCCACGAGGTCAAGAGTTGGAGAAAGCTGGTATCATTAAACTGATTGATACACTACATCTGTGTTTATTGATCTTCTCCTTTGGAGATTAATTGATTGAATTGCTATGTTGGGGGTCTGTCTGACACTGCTTTTTATTAGTATCGATCACTATTAATATTATAAATGGGAAACGCCTCTGTGGTGCTTTCACGTCAAAACTACATACGAGTAATGTTTGTCACATAGATAGACATAGAGATACTTAGAGAAAGGACATATGCTATTTTTTACCAAGTGCGGAGAGAAGATCTACGGGAAAGCAGGAAGAAATGCAAGGAACAACAATATTACATAAAATATTTTTGCATGATGATATGGCACTCTTTTTCTTTTGATTTGTTTCGAAAAGTCCTTAAATATTATTTTGCTGATTTTTAAATCAAATTAAAGTAAATATCTACAGCCTAGTTTTTTGTGAATTACTTTCTGAATATTCATTATCCTTAGGTATATGTTAATCGAATGATAACCATCACTTAGATTACAAGTATATGTATATTCAAAAGAAAATGTAATCATTTGCATTAAACAGCGTTTCCTGCTTTTCTAGTGGTTTTCGCCCAAATTACGGCAATAAGTATTAAAACTTTCACCGTACGCACATTGTTTAAGTTTTTAATCTACAATCATAATCTGAGTTACATAAAAAACGATTACAAGTAGTTTTAAAAATAGAACTGCGTAAAATTGTAACGTAAACAAACGAAACGTAAGATGATAGTAAAATAAGCGAAAGTGATAATGACTGGGGTGTTCTTTCCGTAGAAAATATACTTTCTTGTATGTGCTCGTCAAAGTTTATGATTAATTAGTATCAGATTCAGATACTATTCAAATATAGGTCGTGGTAGTGAAGCATATAAAATCATTTTACTGGAGCCAATAAACTTTAGACAAATATTTTTTTCCGCTTTGAAATTAGCAACTAGTGCTTGCGCAAAAGCCAAAATATACACCCCAGTGCAGGCGCAATGTGCGTAGGTATCGAATTACTGTCTTCAGGGCGGTAAAACTATACGACAAGAGCTCACACTTAACCTCCACGTTTGGACAAAGAAGTTGACCAACAGGACACCTTAATTAGGCCAACAATATTACACCTGTGGAGGTATGAGAGCAGAGAGTAAAGCTCATCATACCTCGCACTAAAGGGAGGATCCTCCGACCGGACAGGTGTTTTTGTCCGGTGGGCTACTGCCCGATAGTTGTTGTCGGGGTGATCTATCTGTATTCACTGTGCGCGCGAACACTGCATGTGCGATGCAGGATAGTTGCGTCTCCGAATGTGTAGATGGCGGTGTTGTGAGTTGTAGTACCGCTACATCACTCCCCTCCGGAGACCGGAGGTCGATGGTACAAGTTCTTGAAGTGCTAGCTAGTCTTGTTGCCAATGCTTTGCCGCGAGGTTCTCAGTGAGTCGGAACTGGCTGCTACGGCGGTGCTGCGAATCCCAGTGAGTCGGGACCGGCGCTGCGAGAGTTGCACAGCGCCGCGCTAGTGGCTAGCGACTGCTTCGGCGAGGGAGTTACTCGACCGGCCGAAGTGCAGTGAGCTGGAGCCTAGGTCGTTGGATGTGGCTGAAGGTGCTGACCAGGTATGTGCGTCTGCAACATGCTGGTGGCCAGGGATACCCATTTGAAGCTGGCTGGCTGAAGAACTCGTCGCTCGAAAGCTTGAGGAAGGTCTTGCTGATGACGTCACGTAGCTCGAAAGTTGCGTGTTCATATCACGTCGGGGTCACCACTGTGGAGGTATGAGAGCAGAGAGTAAAGCTCATCATACCTCGCACTAAAGGGAGGATCCTCCGACCGGACAGGTGTTTTTGTCCGGTGGGCTACTGCCCGACAGTTGTTGTCGGGGTGATCTATCTGTATTCACTGTGCGCGCGAACACTGCATGTGCGATGCAGGATAGTTGCGTCTCCGAATGTGTAGATGGCGGTGTTGTGAGTTGTAGTACCGCTACACACCCAACAACAACAACCGTGTAAAATCCTCATCTAATCACGAAACACTAAACAACACTACGTCTCACTAAGTATTACAATCGTTGCGTGCGCAGCAGTCACGTCACACAGACGGACAGACATCCGTGTAGCAACGTGTTAGCTGTCACGATGTCGTTACGGAGTCGTCACGGACCGTGTAAATGATGTGACTAATGATATTGATGAGGTGATTATGTCAATACGGGTAAGAGTACTCTTACATTGTAGACTAAACATGACAGCCAGCAGTTCTTAATATCAAAGTTTTCAGTAATACTGTTATCGGTTAAATACCTGTTATTATTTCTTAACAATTTCATTTATTTACCATCCTAAACTTCAGAAAAGTAGGTGAACACTCTGGTAAGTTATATACAGCGGCGGCCCTAGCCATTGCGAGGCTACGTGCGGCAGGTCTATGCGAGGTCCTTTGTCCTACGTGAAAAGTCTGTTGTGAGCTAGGAGTTATTTTCTTGTTAATAAAAGGACTTACAAGCGGCGCTACCTTCTAGGTTCGGCTAAAAAAGGATGAAAGAAATAAAAGAAGCGGAAAATAAAGCACCCGCGAGCGTAGCGAGCGCAAAAATTTTTGAGCTTTGGGTCACAAAAACACCTAAACTTGTATATTAAAGAACGGTGTAAGGTGAAGTCGCGACCGCAGCGAGCGCGAAAATTTTTGAGTTTTGGGACATAAAAGTACTCTAATCATGTTAGAATGAACGGTACTGATAAGCGAACAGCCGCGAGCGTAGCGAGCGCGAAAATTTGTGAGTTTTGGGACATAAAAGTACTCTAATCATGTTAGAATGAACGGTACTGACAAGCGAACAGCCGCGAGCGTAGCGAGCGCGAAAATTTTTGAGTTTTGGGACATAAAAGTACTCTAATCATGTTAGAATGAACGGTACTGACAAGCAAACAGCCGCGAGCGTAGCGAGCGCGAAAATTTTTGAGTTTTGGGACATAAAAGTACTCTAATCATGTTAGAATGAACGGTACTGACAAGCGAACAGCCGCGAGCGTAGCGAGCGCGAAAATTTTTGAGTTTTGGGACATAAAAGTACTCTAATCATGTTAGAATGAACGGTACTGACAAGCGAACAGCCGCGAGCGTAGTGAGCGCGAAAATTTTTGAGTTTTGGGACATAAAAGTACTCTAATCATGTTAGAATGAACGGTACTGACAAGCGAACAGCCGCGAGCGTAGTGAGCGCGAAAAATTTTGAGTTTTGGGACATAAAAGTACTCTAATCATGTTAGAATGAACTGCACTGACAAGTGAACAGCCGCGAGCGTAGCGAGCGCGAATTTTTTAAAATTGTTTGTTTAAGGACTCGCAAATTAAACTCGGAATTAAGCACAAATAAAAAGAATCCGTGACTGGATCGAGAGCCAGTTGTTTTTGTTACGTTGGTGTTCCAATTTTTTTGTTAAATGGAGATCTCAAAAAGTAAACGCAGAATGAATAAGAAATAAATAAAGAAAAATATTTTTTTTCTTGGACCAGATATATATGTATTTTTTAATTATATTTTTTTTATATTAGTGTGGGTTGTAGCGCGAGGCCCCCCCAAGCGCGAGGCCCTGTGCGAAGGCACAGTTCGCACACCCCTAGGGCCGCCACTGGTTATATATTTGATCTTAGTTATTAGCTGTAACGACCACTGTTGATACCAAAACATCATCCTCTGAGCCTTTTTTTCCAACTATGTTGGGGTCGGCTTCCAGTCTAACTCGGATTCAGTTGAGTACCAGTGCTTTACAAGAAGCGACTGCCTATCTGACCTCCTCAACCCAGTTACCCGGGCAACCCGATACCCCTTGGTTAGACTGGTGTCAGACTTACTGGCTCCGACTACCCGTAACGACTGTCAAGGACTGTTGATACCAAAACAAATGCCGTTAATTATTATTATTTTTTAAATATCGACCTTAATCTTTATTGACTTTAACTAAATGGACGCGACATTTAGATCAAATATCTATGTATGTTGAAATATTAGCGAAATGTCAACTGTAGTGAGGCCGTGATATTTTTAGTTTGTAGACCGTCAATTAAAGTTGAAATAATCCAGATTAACAAAAGAAAGAAATGTAACAATAATCCTTGTAAATTATGGACGAAGTTATCCTGACGAATAACTACCGGAGGTATATTATGAAAGACGGGACGGTTGACATATGTCGGGCATGTCACCATCCGGGTGAGTCTATCAGACATATTATATCTGGTTGTTCTCGTTTGGCTAACGGTGAATATTTGCACAGGCATAACCAAGTGGCCAAGATCATCCACCAGCAGCTTGCTCTGCAATACAAACTTGTAGATCTTGAGGTACCGTACTACAGGTATGCGCCCGACCCAGTTCTCGAAAAAGACCATATCACGTTGTACTGGGATCGATCTATCATCACTGACAGGACTATTGCAGCCAATAAGCCTGATATAGTGGTGATAGATCGATTAGCGCGCCGCGCGATGTTAGTCGATGTCACCGTCCCGCATGACGAGAACCTAGTGAAAGCTGAGAAAGAGAAACAAATAAAATATCTTGACTTAGCGCACGAGGTTGTCGCCATGTGGGATGTCGACACGGCTGTTATTGTGCCGATTGTCATTACGGCCAATGGTCTAATAGCCAAGAGCCTCGACCAACACCTCACGAGGCTCTCGTTGGGCGGCTGGATCAAGGGATTGATTCAGAAGGCAGTACTCCTTGATACGGCGCGTATTGTGAGGAGGTTTCTGTCTCTGGGACCCTAACCACCGGTACCTTGGACCCTGTGCCCGATATCGGTGGCCATCTATTTTTTATATTTTTAAATGTTTTTTTATATCTTTTTTTTTATAATCTAATATTTAAAAATATAAATAATATGTTGAAAGACAAATAAATGCACTAAATCCTTGTAACAATTACGCCAGGAATCCTGTTAAATCTGACATTCGAAACTTTCTTTAATCTCTATATTCTATTGAATGACTAAGATTGAATTACCTAATAAATATAATATAGTTTTATTCATTATTCAAAGTATTCGGAAGTTAGGAAATACCTATTTTTTAAAACGGATCAGTCACATTAATTAAATCTATCTAACCAGTCCATAAACCTAGATCAAACCGATTCATTATAACTAAAAGAAGCTTACCGATAAATCACAAATTATACCCTGGGTAATAAATTAATCAATTCCAACCCCTATTTATCCTTAGCCCCTATCCCTATACCTAGCTTCTAAAACTAGTCCAAACCACTTTAAAAAAAGCCGGCCAAGTGCGAGTCGGACTCGCGCATGAAGGGTTTAGGGGCATTTATAAAACTGACAAAAAAATCACGTTTGTAGTATAGGAGCTCCCAAAATATTTATTTAATTCTAGTTTTCAGTACTTGTTGTTATAGCGGCAACAATAATACATCATCTGTGAAAATTTCAGCTCTCTAACTATCACGGTTCATGAGATACAGCCTGGTGACAGACGGACGGACGGACGGACAGAGGAGCGAAAACAATAGGGTCCCGTTTTACCCTTTGGGTACGGAACCCTAAAAACTAACCAAACTTCTAAACACCTAAATTCCCTATATAACATGATATAACCCACGTTCCATTTTTCCTTACACACATATTATCCTAAACAAATAGCAGGTTGAACAACTGCGCGGGCGCAAGAATGGCATTAGAAAGGATAGCGCGAAGGTCGGGCCGTGTCCGCTAGCGGAGCGCTGTGTATTGTACCTATGTAGTTAGTTCTGCTGTCCTTATGGGGTTTAGATAATGTTATTATGTCTATAGAAATGTTTAATTACATAATATAAGTTTATTTGGATCAAGCAATCCATCAAATGTAATCTAACTGAATCTATGTATATAGCTGAATCAATGAGTTTTATCATTGATCTTAATCGTCATCGTTGCGGTCGGTCCGTAGATGAGTGACTATATTAAGTATCTTATCATGACGAAAAACCGCGTTTCGGAATATTGGTTAAATTGGTTTGTCCTGGCTGTGATATGGACATCTTGGGCAGTCATTACGAGTAGTCAGAAGATAGCAAGTCTTACCAAAATTCATCAAGTTACCTAAGTAGGTTTAGGAGGTTAGACAGGTCAGGAAGTCGCTCCATGTAAAACACTGGTGCTCAGCTACATCCTACTAAACTGGAAGCTAGACCCAACATAGTTGGGAAAAGGTTAGGCATATGATAACTGAGTCACCAAGTGCTTAATCACATATTATCATTACTTCCTCAATATTTTAAGGGTACACTCACTTCCACGTAGAATGTCTGGCAACTGTTCCTAGGTAGATGCAGTTGCATTCTCCCGTTGCGATTGTGTGTATTAGAATGTGCGTAGCGCCAGCAATGTTAGGAACTAAATCTAGTATTTACCGTAGATACATAGTTTCTGCTTGTTTCCCGTAAAGGTAAAGGTATTTTCCGTCTCGAGTACTTACCTGAAAAGATAAAAGACAAAAGATTAGTAACCAATTATTTTAAATAGTTTACAGATTTTTGTAATTGTTTAACTTTCCAGCGAGTTTCTCAAAGTTGTACATGTTTCAGATACCTACTTTAAATGAATTTTTTTTTGTTTTATTTCTTACTACAAGAAAATCTATATCTATACATATAATAAATCTGTAGAAAATTAATTTCTGTACATTGAAGAAATTGACAAAAAAATAGCCGGCATAACAGAACCCATTTCCATCATTTTTGTCATTTTTGTCTGTTTGTCTGTTTGTCTGTTTATCTGTTTGTTTGTTCGGGATCCACGTAAAATCTACGAATTCAATGCAGACAATGCTTATATACAAAAATTCTACGTAACTTGGGGTATTACTTAGTTTTTGTTTCATCGAAATCGATTCACTCTATCAAAAGATATGATTAATTTTGTGAATTCAAGATGTAAAATATTACGACACGCAATCTGTTTGTCAAAACTGTACATTTGAATGTTGTACTTATATTAGTTGTTCGGCCTATTATTAATCTTTACACAGAAAATCACACCTTTATAAGTAACTTCGGAAGAAAAAAAAATATGAAAATTTTGTTTAGCCAAGGTTAAAGTAGCTCCATCTGTGATAAAAATACATCAAATTTGTCAAAAGAGCGAGGTGGTAAATGACAATTTAATTACCATACATTCTTTATAGAGGATTATTATTTCAACAGATGGAGTTGTGTATTTTCCGTAATTCACCATATTTTAACACGTAGTGTAATTTTTCGATAGACATTTCAATAGTGTTTGTCAGTTTGCCGTACCACATCAAAATCCAACTATAATTATTTCCTTGATGAAAGGAAAATTAATAGTTCTCAGCCAAATTTAAAACGGTGCCATCTAAATTATTTTTTGAACATTATGTCAAAAATGATGACTTTAGTGGAACAATTAATTATCATTTAAACTTACAGATGGAGTTCATATCAGGATTTTTTCATAAACATAGTTTAGCTTATCTTCCACTAATGTGGTGGCCTTAAAACAAATTACTTTGAGTGAGTAGTATTGAGTAGACCTTAATTATTTTTTCTGATGCAAAATATGTAAACTTAATCCTAGAAGAAAGGAAGATCTATCTCTCGCAAGCGCTGCTAAGCGTGAGGTAGGTAATGTAGGCTTCTGTAGCTTTAAAAACAAGCCCAGCTACAAAGTGCAGATAAGAAATGGGAGTTTTCTCGATTTAATACCATACACACGTAAAATGCTTTATGCGTCTGGAAACGTACAAATTACGCGTCGCATACCAGAGACATGCTTACTTTCAACTTTTGATCGCAAATACACTGTTCACGATTACGAACAGTCTCAGTAAGACCCGAGCCAAGTCTAAAAAAACACCTTTTATATAAAACTACGTTTGATGTCTACAAAGACAGAATTGTTCTCTGCTGCAAATCCTATCCACCTATATCCTATCCTAATCCAGCATGCATTGCAGGTGTGCATTGCACAAAAACCAATGGTATCCTATTCGAGAAGTCAAAAGAGTCGGCCTGCCAACGTCAGCTTTTGCGCTAAGCAAGTGTTCTTAATAGTACCATCAGAATTACATTCATCGTTGAATGAGGTGAATACATTTTCAGAAACCACAATAACAGTAGGAGCCAAAGCGTATGATCGCTTCATAGAGCTCTGATTGGCCCCAGGTGACCAAGTCAGGTCTGATTTGTTCGTTCATCAGATCTTTGAAAGTGTTTCGGTGGATACTTACTGTAGTCCTGTTTACGTGTGACACAAAATCCAAACTAATATTATAAATGCGAAAGTAACTCTGTCTGTCTGTCTGTCTGTCTGTCTGTCTGTCTTTCTGTCTGTCTGTCTGTCTTTTCTTCACGCCTAAACTACTGAACCGATTTGTGTGAAATTTGGTACAGACATAGTTTGAAACTTGAGAAAGGACATAGGATAGTTTTTATTACAAAAAATAAAAATAAAAAATAAAATTTATTACGGACATACAGTGCCATCTATTGGTCAAATGTCGAAATGCTGTTCCTATGCTCCGTAGATAGATGGCGTTAATCGCGCAATGGTGTCATTACACGTGTTCGGTTCATGTTATTGTTTTAATTCATCGGAAAATCCATCAGAAAAATGTAAATAAACAGTAAAAAGGTGTAAAAAAAATAATATTAATATAATAAAAGTTTTACTACAAAGAAAATGCTCTAACGGAGTATAGATAATTCTATTAGTACTACGCGCAATTGTGTCGATCGTTACACGAGTTCGGTTCATGTTGTTTTAATTCATCGGAAAAAAGTAAATAAATAGTAAAAAGGTATGAAAAAAATAATAACAATATAATACTACTTTTAGTACAAAGAAAATGCCCCAACGGAGTATAGATAAATAATCCGAGTTGTCACTATGCTCGATAGATGGCGTTGGGATCGAAATAGATCGCGCTATGGTTTCGTTACACGCATTTGGTTGGGTATCGGCCGAGCGCTTCGGTACCGTCGTGGAAAAATTGTATTGTCGGTTGTATGGTCGTTTATGTGGATTGGTCCTGTTTCGTAAATTCTAATTTGGTTCCGTTGTATTTGTCGATTTGGTACAGACATAGTTTGGAACTCGAGAAAGGACATAGGATAGTTTCTATCCCAAAAATCCTGCGGGAGCGGGAACGTCTCAAAAATCCCGCGAGATCGGGAACTATGTGGGTAAAACCAAAAATCTGCCGGAAGTCACTATTCCACGCGAACGAAGTCGCGGGCAAAAGCTAGTATGGTATATAAACGTCCTCCGCAAGAGCGAAATTTTCCCGGTGAGCGGTAGTGACGCACAGTATACAACACTTCTGTTTCTTTTGATTTGCTGGCTCCACCAAGAAATGAAAAATTGCGAGCGTACATTTTGAAAATCTTGGCAAAACTGCAGGTTTCAAGTACGAACACATGAAGTGGACTCTCACAGATACGTACATTTTGCCTATTCGTGAACTAATGCAAACATTTCGGTGGAGTCCCTCCCGGTTTAGACCTAACCCCTCATTAGGCGTGCGCGATCCTCGGGCGTGTGAGTAGCGCGTGCGTCGCGAGCACGCTGCGTGAGCGTCGCGTTTTGCTGCCCTGCGGCATTTGCAACGCGCTCGACTTGACGTTTAACTGCTAAGGCGTTTAGCGGGCGGCGGGGATAGCGGGCGTAGGGGTAAGAACGCAACTCGAGCGCCGCGTGCTCGCCGCGAGCGCGTCGCTTGCACTCTTCACACATGCCGCAGGGCAGCAAAACGCGACGTTCACGCAGCGCGCTCGCGACGCCCGCGCTACTCACACGCCCGAGGATCGCGCAGGCCTAATGTGGGGTCAGCCTTACCATAGTAAGTGCACAGAAAATCCCCAATTCATACAAGTCATACAAGTGTTTCTCCCCAGTAGTGAAACTATCCTACCCTATGCGCCTGCTGATGATGATGACTCATTTTATCATCCATCCAGCTATTCCCCAACTATGTTGGTGTTGGGCTTCCAGTCACCGAATCTGTTTGAGTACCAATATTTTGCTTGGAGCGACTACCTATCTATCTATCTTCAATCCAGTCAACTACACAAGACGATATCCATGGTAAGACTGACAGACTTTCTGGCTTCTGCTTAGTCGCAGCAGCTGCAGAAAATGTACAAATGACAGCTTTGTCAGACTCAAAGCATATAGACATAGATTATAGCTATTTCCTGTGAAAATTACTTACGCACCATACGTAATAATTGACTATTCTATATTGCCCACGCAGACGAAGTTGCGGGCAACAGCTAGTCTTAAATAAAAACCAATATTGAAGCTATTTCTAACAATAAACTCAAGAACTCTGACCCCATCAACATAAAATATTGTCATCAAAAGTTCAACGCACAAACTCGAACCCGCGATCGTTCGATAAGAGAATCCTTCGCTCTTAATAGCCGAGTTTCCGCTCATTGACATTACATATTACTCCACAACAGTTAAAACATAGGTTCAATATTAACCGTAAGGTTAGTGAGAATGTAAATCACTGTGGAATCTGTTAAACTGGATTTAAAAGCAATAAAATGCACAAATTTAAGTCAACTATTTGCTCGAAGGGCTATATTGGGATAATTTTAAGGTTAAGTACTGATACATCCGTTATTGTGAAATACATACATGTTTTAGACTCCAGTTTACCTTAAGAGGTTGATAGTACCTATTGGTGATAATAATAATGGGTTATTCCCGATTTGCCACTTTTCCGATTCGGTCCATGAAAAACTCGTCCCAATTCGTCCCCATAGAAAATATTTTTATTTTCTAAAATTTAAACAATTGACAAAGAAATAAAAGTTATAAATGAACTAGATGCAGAACTTGACAGTCTATGACTTTTCATGTCTTAAAATGAATAGCCTTAGTCACTCTGTGATGAAATCTACGCAATTAATAGCGATTACACCAAGAGCAAAGTTTATGGTAATATAGGCAAACTAGTTGCGACCTTTCATAGCACTGTTTTATGGGCACTATTTAGAACAGGTTCATACTATTTACATACAGACTAACTTATTTACGTACTTTTTTATGTGAACAAGGTATTTAACTGATGTCGAGTTAAGCGCAATCATTTGACCTAAGGTTTTAAACTTTACGAAGCTTATATAAGAAGCTTACATTGTTGTTGAAGAGTTTGTTTGCGGAAATCTCAGGAATTACTGGACCGATTTGAAAAATTATTTCAGTGTTAGATAGACAATTTATCAACAACAAAAATGGTCCATTTAGCCAGGAAGACTACATGGTACTTTTTATCTCATTGCGTGAAGTAGTTCCCTCGGGACTCCGAGAAAACGCTATTATAAAAAGTATATTAAAACCTAACATTTTCCCATAAAAATTTCAGTGATTCAGTTATAAATAATATAGTTATTCGTATATATTATATTGTCTTAACTGTTTACGATTTACAAGCTAAGAATGCGGAATGCCTTGGTACTCTTTACTGAGTCGGAATGTCGTCTGACATCAGGTTATGAATGTAAGTCAGTCTCCGAGGCTGCAGACTATGACTAAAGGATCTTGTCTGCGGAAGAACGTTACAAACAGAAGTGGTAGTTTTTGTAAGGTAATATGTGTATTGAGTCATTCTTTATTATGGTAGGATGTGTTAATTTGCTAGTTTTTTTTTATAAAATGTATGACATAGTACCTAATGAAATGGCAATTTAAACCTAGAAATGTGAATGAAATATTTCATAATTTATTTCAGAGTATTATCGTAGCGTTTTTTTTCAGTTAGTTTATTTAAAGTCTCAAAAAATCTTCTAACAATGAGATATAATACCCATAAAATGTGTGTGAATTAAAAAACAAATAAATCATAAATAAAAATATTACAAAAAAAGTTACAAAATATTCAAAAGTTAGTTGACAATTATTTTGAGAAATTCATACTTACACCATTGTTGTAATGAAGTACTAAATTTAATTAAAGAATTAAGTTGGTTTAAGTGTGAAATTGCGAATTTTTAAGTTCCTATTGTTTTAAGTTACGTTGGGTAAGTTCTATGTGTAGCTTAAGTATTGTCTTACGAAACTGACCTCGCGTATCAATGTTCAGAGAAAATGGTGAGAATACCACTTTTATGAAGTTCTAAAGATTTTAATATGTGTGAACGAAATAAAATATTTTGTTTTAAGAAAGTTTTTTAAACTACTTTCATTATTTTTCTATGAAATTGTTTAGGTACTTTTTAACTCTATATTATATCCTCTGTGAGTAAATGTAAAGAAAACATTATACAACAAAGGTGATTCGGTCTATTAACGTCTATTATTTGAACTTCTTTGACTGTCGTTACGAGTAGTCAGAAACCGAAGGTTGCCCGGGTAACTGGGTTGAGGAGCTCACTTAGGCAGTCGCTCCTTCTAAATCACTGGTACTCCGCTGCTTTGGGATAAGGGTGAGCAGGTGATGGAATCATTAAGACCGAGTTATGAATATTTTTTTATACTCTTGTCCTACCTAACTCATTCTCACATCTGATCTACCATTAAAAAATCAAAACAAATATCCACTAACCTCCCAAGATCAGACAGACAAACAGACTAATAACAGTATTCAATTTACTCTGCAACATTGCTCACAGCGCGTACCTACATATGTCGTCATAATTACACTCTGACCTTCAACTGTTTCTTATTGTTTTCGGCTTTAACTGATGATTATAGACTTTGGTTAAAGTACGGTTACTATTGTGATTTGTAAGAGTGAACTTGGAAAATAAGATAGGGATCAGTTGACCCACGGTGTTATGAAATAGCGTGAATTAAGATTAGTAGTATAGTAGAGCGGAAAACTTGGCGTATTACGGAAAAGTCGTAAAGTGCGTGTCTCTTCAGGGCAATCAAGTATTAATACATATATCACTGTCATTAGGATTACATAGTTATAAGATTTTAGTTACGAAATAATTGGAAAGATTTGCCAAAACTATAGTTTCCCACACAGTTTTCTATTTCACATTTAAACCTGTCTTATCAATTTATTTCTGTTATTGTAAAGTATTGAAATAAACATACATACATAGTAAGAAAATTACAGTTCTTTCAGGTTTTGGGAAATAGCACTTTTATTTATTAGACACTTTTTCTAACACTTTCACCTGTCTCATTAATTACTAACAACCTAATTAGCACTCAACCATTTTGAGTAAAACGCAACACTTTGCATAACTTGAGTAAATTTGACATTTCCTTCTTAACAATTCACAATAGAAAACCTCGAGTGTTCTAGGAACAAATGCTAATCAAATTACTATATTTACTTTAGACTTTGCTGTGGGAATATGAACCTTATGGCGTTGTTATTAGGACTAGTTAGTAGGTGTGTAGTTTTATGAATGAAAAGTGAATGTATTAGTGTGTGCCGTGGAGAACAAATGACTAGCGGAGATGTAATACAAAATCTCCTATGCTTCGCCCTTACACGCCTTATATGGAACCTGCCCGTCATTTTCAAAATAAAATCACCAATCAATTAATACCAATCTTTGATAGATTAGTTTTTATTTGACAAGGAACCCGAACGTCTCATTACTGCTAGTAACTGATCACGCGTACTTTAAGTTGCTTGACCTACAAGAAAGCGCCTGACCTACCTTCCTTATGGCATCTCCGCTATCTTTCCTTCCTCCATAGTATATGCTTTTGAATGATGATGTAAACAAAGTAACATGTGCTATATTGTTGAGCAAGCGTTACTAGGTTTGCGTGTTTATGTTCAGATATGAAATGTGATCAATCTTTGTACTGTTTCTTACACCTATTGTAACTGTATGTTTTTGCGAATCTGTGGTTCAGATCTCTCATAGACCTATATTTTCATTTTCTATCAGAGAAAGTTAACAGAATACAATATTTTTATTTGATTGATTGATAACAGATTCTTCAATTGCTGACTTATTTTTTATGTCTGATTGTAATAATAATTTACACTCTTTTCTGTATCTCTCTCTAACTCCTTAAAAACACACAAATTGATTGTATTTGAAAATAATTTTGGCTTCCTTTTGACCTACATAAGCACATAATAATTACCAGTTTACAGAATCTAGCTTACCAGTCTACCTATAAGTCTATCTTTAATTTCGCAATAGGTCAAACAAACAATCCTACATACCTCATACTCAATAATTTCTCGCTCTCAGAAGTAATTGATTTTCACAATTAACTCACATCTATACTAATATTATAAAGCGGAAGAGTTTGTTTGTTTGTTTGTTTGTTTGTTTGTTTGTTTGAACGCGATAATCTCCAAAATTACTGGTTCGAATTGAATAATTCTTTTTGTGTTGGATAGTCCAGTTATCGAGGAAGGCTATAGGCTATATAACATCACGCTACGACCAATAGGAGCAAAGATATAGTGGTAAATGTGTAAAAAACGGGAGAAATTATTTCATCTTTGAAGCCTTTCGTTGCGTGCGCCGTGAAAACGGTTCAAGATACACAAAAAATATGTATTAAAGATAATAGCTCTTTTAATGATCTAAAAAACAGTCCGCGACAGTGTATGTCTATCTTTTAAGATTAACTCACAAAAACCGTTTTTATGGTACCTAATTTGGTCGAAATAATTTGTTTAAGTTGTATCAACATAATAATATTAATCTTTATTCAAATAAATATGTTGTTGGTTAAGAGTACTAAATCTATATATATATATATAAAAGAAAGTCGTGTTAGTTACTCCACTTATAACTCAAGAACAGCTGAACCGATTTAGCTGAAAATTGGCAGGGAGGTAGTTTAGAGCCAGGAGAAGGACATAGGATAGTTTTTTTTACAAAAAATAAAAAATACAATTTATTCCGGACATACAGCGCCATCTATTGTTCAAACCAAAAATCTGCCGGATGCCACTATCCCACGCGAACGAAGTCGCGGGCAAAAGCTAGTGAATGTATAATTTTCTTTGGCCCTAAAATGCATAGATCTTAATTGAGGTAACTCGATGTACTGCTTATTGCACTCGGGTGTAATACTGCTACTGTTTATTTAGCTATCAACACCGTACTATTGTTGTTTCATCTAGGAATACTTTCGGAAAACAAATATACTGATTCACCCGATCACTTGCTTATGTATAAGAAAAAAAAAAATTTCGGCATAATTTTTGTATCAGATTTCGTTCGAACATAAAGTTTTGCTAATCGGAAAGACCGAAAATACTTTGAAATTAAAAACAAAAAATGGAATACCCCATCATCATCCTAAGCTTGTTTACTGTCCCATCGCTGGGCTCAAATAAATACATAGGTAAGTAACAGTAAATATAAATAACCCAGACTAAATACTTGGTATATATAGAAATGGTATAACTCAACATTATGTCACTGTAAACAGGCGATAAACCGTCACTCCAATTATACTTTTTTCTGCTCACAATAACTTAGCGTGGAACATCACGATTATGCGTAAAACAACTGATTAATTGATCACGTTCCATTTCCCTTTGTAATTGAACAACGCGCTTGGTTGAACAAATATTCAAACATAAGTATATGTATGTATGAACGTTTCAGTGTCAATCATTTGCATTTCCAGTGGTAAATTAACATATTGTCAGTCTTCATTTCCTTGCTATTTAAATGGAAGGTTATTGCTTTTGGTACGGAACACTAAAGGCTCAAGAAGGAGCATGGTGGATTCTAGTCAGTAAAAGTTTTACACTCGCTGTGGGTACAGCATTAAGGGCCAGTCGATGATTTCCCAGTTAAAACGTTTCCAGAAAGATGGCTTTATGGGAAAAAATCATTAAAAGTAACGATAGTATAACATCTTACGGATTGCTATACAATTTTCCATAGCCTGAGACCTAAGTACAAAAACCCAGTACCAGTAAACACTTTCAGTTTCAACAAAGCCCGCAATGGCCGGCGTTATGTAACGCAGTCCGGCGCTTGCGCATGAACCGGTCCTAAGGGCATTATGTAGTGCACTGCTATGTAACTGTGGCGAAGAAAGTCTATTATTGTGGAAATATTGTCCTTGAGAATAAGCCTTTTGTTGGTAAAGCAGGTAAGCTTTAAAAGTATTGGCTTTAGTAGTATGAAAGGTCTCTCTCTTCTGTTTCTCCAAAAATCTACACAATAATTAATGTCAAGATTATTTATTGCACGCACAAATGTTTTAACACATACACAATACATAAAGGTTATGTACAAAGATGAGCTTAACCCAGAGTTGGGTTCACTGACAACAAATCTTAGAATCCATCCAAAAATTAATGAAGTACTGAATTCTTGTCACAATCACTTATTCTTTTCTCTTCTAAAAATTATGAAATTCATAAAAGTTCTAAACTACTGCAGTAGGCAAGCTGTTAATTTACTTAATTATTCAGTTTTGTTCCAATAATTAATTTTAGTTTATATAGTTATGTCTACTATCAACTCCTCCAAAAATATTTACACACAACCATAAAACAAAGTTCAAAACCAAAACACATTACCAAACTCCGCCTTAAGGCATGACCTTGCTTAAAACCAGCTTAAATATTACTTAACCTTAACTTGAAGTAACATTACAAAACTGTCCCAGTGAAAGTAAGTATGTTTGAACCTCAAATTCTTAACCTACTCTACATAGAGCACTCTCGCCGCTCTACATAGAGCCCTTAGTGTAGAGACCGGTTTGTGCAATGTATTACGTAAAGTTATTTAATTTTCTATGAGTAATGAAAGGAAAGTTCTATTCGCAAACTTTGAAGGGAATCCGAGAGTCAGAATCAAGAGACCGAACGAGTAGGTACCTAATGTATTTTTCAACATTCTAACATAGCTTACGTTGGATGTTACTAAGACTGAAGAGTAGGTGCATGAACTAAAAGAAATCGTTTAACTTCTATCCTAAGGGCTATTACGCACTGTCGACTAGTCGGCGGCGACTCAGTCCCTCGGCGACCGAAACATAGGCAACAACCGGCGACCAAGTGCGTAACACCTTATTTAAACGAATGAAAGTCACAGTCGCTAGCGACTCGGTCACCAGCGACAAGTCGACAGTGCGGACAGGCCCTAATATAATAAAGAGGAAACCAATTTGAAAAATTCTTTCACCTTTGGAAATACATACACACTCTTGATAAATAACATATTAGCCCATATTTTATCTCGGTACGAGAATTTTTTTCCCCACGACGAGAGTGAAACCGCGGGAAAGAAGGTAGTTTTTTACGAGTATAAAAGAAAAGATTTGTAGAATGTCAAAAATCAGAAGGGGACCCCAAGATTTAGATGTAAGAGTCTCACCCAAGTTTAAGGAACTAGTAAAATGTACCTGATGTGATTTATTTATAGTTCTAACTTAGTTTATGTTAGATGCTTAAGAAAGAAGAATGGGTACATAAATTCAAAGAAATCGTGTCACAAATAAATTAATTTCTAGGCCATTGGATATAAGTTGGTTTACTATTTGAGAGTTTTTTTTTTAGTAGTAAAGTTAAAACTCACAACTGTCTGAAACACGCAATGCAGATAATAATAGGTCTGTAACGTACGTAAAAGACAAATTAGCCAAAATTAGTCAACTGTTAGGAAATGTCAAACTAACAATTTGACACTTTCGGGTTAAAATTAGTAATTTCCGACAGTTAAACACACAGTACTACAGTTAAACCAAATTGTCAGGTACATATTTCGATATTTTAACTTTGACGTGTTCGTGTACAATAGGTTTAATTAGTGTCACATTAATGTGTATAACACACTATTATTAAAAGGTATTGATTCCTAACAATTACAGAAGTATGAAAGCAGTACTGGGTTTCATTCCTTGATTCAGTAATATCTATACTAATATTACAAAGCTGATGAGTTCGTTTATTTGTTTGGACTCGCTAATCTCAAGAACTACTAGTCCGATTTTTTTAAATATTTCAGTGTTAGATAGCCCATTTATCGACTACGGCTATATATAGGCTATTTTTTTCGGATTTATGCAGAATTTCCCACGGAAATCGGGTGAAACCACTAGCAAAAGCTAGAAGGAAATGTGCACGATAATTAGGAAAGCTCTCATATTGAGCAACTAAAGTAGGCAGGCTTACTAATATAAAGTATTTCTTTTTTTCATTTCTACATAGAAGATTTGTTTCAAGTAATTGCATCACTGACTGGAGAAAGTATTTGATACTAGAAGCAGTAAACAGTGATCTAGGAAACGTTTATCGATCACCCACACTTAGATAACCAATAGCGACGTTAAGTATAACTATTATTTACTTTTTACTCGATATTTCCCGGTGTTTAAATAAGAAATATACTTCTCGCAAACGAAATGATAACGTATCCTTTAGAAAAAAAATGCAAATATTTCATACTAGCAATTTTCCCGCGGTTTCACCCGCATTCCGTAGAAACTACTGCCTGTACCGGGATAAAATATAGCCACGTTACTCGGGAAATGTGTATACAAACAAATACATGTTTCTTCTTTATTATATTAGTATATATGTATATCTTTAGCGCAGTATTTTAATAGCTAAAGCATCAAAATGAAAAATGTACATTTATAACTAAGTTACCAAAATGTTGTGAGCGCTCATACAAAAGACATCAACGCAGAACGCATTTACTAAGATTAGTGAATTCTAAGTTTAAAGATACTGGTCGCGGTCATTCTATTGTTATACGACCTTGATCACATTTCACGGATCAGAAGATATATGGGTACCAATATGACTAAGTAATAGTGCCTACAATGTGACTACAACTTACATGACGATGGAAGTATTGTATAACTCTGCACTTCAGTTACATAGGTACATAAAATTTGTAGGTGCCTACTTTTCATTGCTTGATAATTAAAACGTTCAAAACAAAAGCAAACGTCATCATTTTATATATAATAGTTCGTTTTATTGGATATCCAATACGTAATGTCGAAATTACTACCAATATTTCATTAGCAGTTCAAAATCAATATTGATCGTGTTTCCTTAAACCTATTTAGTAAGGAAAAGCCTGTGATCACTAACATTGCAGTCTGATGGACATACACAGATGGCTCACGCTGATACTGACACAATGGCTGGTCTGAAGGCACCGTCACGTGACCTCGACCTCCTTGCTGCAGAGTCTGACTGACTGCTGACTCATGTCCACTGTGACTGATCAGTGGACTTGTTGAAAACGGTCTGAATAAATTATAGTACAAGTGAGAGAACTAATGTCACGAGACGTTTCAAAGAAAATTGATTCAATTATATTTATGTTTTGTATAATGGAGAGGGAAAATGAAAAATATACTTGGAGAAATACACACTGAAATATGGCAAAGAAAATTAAAAATACTGGAGTTCTTGACAAATATCTTTGCCGGTACGAAATTTGAAATTTGAAGCTCACGTTTATGCAGTGTGTATTTTAACTATAGGGCAAAGAGATCATAATTTTAGTGGATAAAATATTTTTCTAATATTTAAGAAAACATAAAATGGAAATTTATGTAACTAAACCATACATAGCATAACAATAATTTACTGCACAACGAGCCACTTAATATAATTTATCTACAACATAAAACGTCTACACCTGACATTAACTTACACAATTAAACAATAATAAATCAACTCACTTAATAAAACAAACTTTCTACTCCACATTAGTACATAATAATATGATTTATATGTTCGACCAACGATCGGTTGTAATAATTGATTGAATCGATATATCGTGATCGGTTATATAATCGATAAGAAGGCTTATAGTATTAGCATTGCGTATTGACATGTGAAATGAATATAGTATGAACCGTTTTTAACAGACTTCCAAAGAGGATAAGTTGATGGCATAATGGTACAACAATGGTGGACAACAAGACATCGACTTCAAAAGCAATGTTACCTGCCATTATTCTTTTACTGTGTGCTTTGGGACTTGCATTTCCAACCATTTTTAATTCGACCGCGTATTATATATTTTTTTGTAAAGTTTTTACCATAAGGTTATATATCCTATTTTTTTTCCAAAGCCTAGACAAATATTTCTACTATGAACAAGGGAAATAATTATATTTTGACCAACAATTCAAAACACAATACTGAAACTCTAAAATGTGTAAAGATAATGGTTTAATATATCTTTACACCGTATTTAAATCTGTGTTTGATTCAAAACTTAACAGTTATCATCAGCTACCTAGACTAATAAGGCAGTCATAAATTCTAAAGCGCTGATAATACAGATCTAGTAAACTACTAGCTAAGACTGGCCACGCCTGCTGACAACTAGCTTAAATAATATTTTCCGCGATAACAGAGACTGCTGCGGAAACAGCCTGTAGTCAAGTCATTTAAATGTTTTAGCTTATTTCCGCATATTCTTGTCTAACTTAAAGATTATTTACAAGTTAGTATTTTACAGAATACTTAGTATTCGAAGTCGGTTAAAAAAGATTTCAGGATTTATTTATCCACATTAAAAAAAGGTTATCAATGAATACTTATAGTTTACGTTACTTTTTACCTCTATAACATTATGTCTTCCCTCAAAATAATATGCTACAAAATATATTCAATCGATCGCCGTTAATTCCGAAAAAAATACATTCACAACAAAAGCGAAGTACCTACATCTACTATTTTATAACCATTTCGCACACAACTAATATCACTTGCATAAACTTTCAAAATCGGCCTTGCGTTATCCAAAAATTATTGTAAACCTCAGTTGATACAAAACGTCGTCCATTGTGATACATGCACAATTGCAAGCTATTATCTGACTATCAACCTTGCTTCGTAAAAACGTGGCTTTTAAGTGTGCACACTGCAAACTTTTAGTCGACCGACAATTTGTTTGGGCTCATAAATCAGTATGGAGATGATTGGTAGTGCGCATTTTACAAAGATAAGTATAAGCAAAGTTTTCAGTCGGTCTGATACCAACTAAATAATTTGTAATGTGCGTACTACCATTCATCTTCATACTTATTTATGAGCCCAAACCATTTATGAGACTATTGGCCGACTAAAAGTTAAGAGTTTGCAGATACACTTATTGTATAAGAATATTGCTTTTTGACTGGCTTGGGAAATTAGAGGTGTGATTTAGGAAAGTTCTAGAAACTATGACAGTTCTAATGGCGAGATTCCTAAGAATTCGTGGACAAAGGTTGTTTCGAAGATATTTTAGAAATAGTTCGCACGTAATTTTGGACTGTTTGCTAGAGCAAGTAGACATCTTTCTTGAGTAATATTGTCGCACACTAGAAAAATCTCGCCTTTAGCACTAAAATCATTCGTTTTCCTACATGAATTCCTCATAACATTTGTGAGTATAACATTAGTACAAATTAACGGTTGTCTTTTTTGGTTTAAAGAGCTTTTTGATAGAACGTAACCCGCTTAAATACTTATAAAGCATAGTTCAATCCTATTGTTTTGTGTATTTTCCTTTCGACGTTAACAAAGACACAGCCCAAAATCTTTAACTATGTTTATCGAAACACATCTTTCTCTCAACCAAAAATAGCCACAATTAACCTGCCAAGTGCCAACCTACCACCAACATAATAAAGCAATACATATTTATAAGTCAGAAGGTCAGGTACCAGGGTACCAGCGTTTCGCAAGAGATAGTACAGAACAAGCGCCACTGAATGAGTGAGCAAGTGACCTATGCGTTCGGTCACGATAAACTTACGCTGTTGAAAGCTTGTATCATATTTTAATGAATATATTAATTTATCAGTCGCTCCTTGTAAAGCACTGGTACTCATCTGTATCTGGTTAGACTGGAATCCGACTCCAATCTAGTTGGAAAAAAGCTAGGCTGATTTATCTTCAAAGGCTTCAAGCTCTATCAAACGTAGGATATGTCACTAAATATATATTATTAAAAGTAGTCAATAGAGGTGTTATTCTGTGCGGTTGTCTGTTCGTAATAGACTCGAAAACTACTCAAATAGATTTTCAGATCGCTTTCAATTTTAGATAGAAAGATTAAGAAGTAGTGAACAAGAAATGGTAATACGGGGAATTCCTATTCTTTACAACGTTCAAATTCACTTTGAAATATAGCTAATTATTCCAGTACGTTTTGCTATTTTTCTTAAACAGCAAGACACTCGTTTTATGTAAATAACTCTATAAATAAATAACAACTGATGTATTTATAAATAACCACATACTAAATAACTTTTACTTAATAAATAAACCAATAAAATTAAACTTAAAGACGAAACCTGTAACCTTTTGACGAGACAGCAGTTAACCTCAAAAACTACGGTTAAACATAACATTAACTGCATGACACGTATTACCTTTTCTATAGAAAGTTAATTTTATATGTTTTATTGTATATGTCCTGTTTACTAGATTTCTTGATTTCTCTATTAACGTCACGATTGCCTCATAAATTATCTTAATTTATAATTGGCTATGTAGCATAAATATAAACAAATGAATTGTTAAGAAAATACCACAATTAGCAAATTTTCTTGCGAGACTGTCTATAAGATTTTTATTTTATTTTTATACAAGAGTCTATTTTTAGTCATATTTCTAAACTATAAAAAAATAAGATATTAATATACCCCCCGTAAAAATATGTTTACCTGCTGGCTGGGTAATAAATTGCTGTTATATTTCTCACTAGCCGTTTTCCCGCGGTTTCACCTGCGTCCCGTGGGAGTTACTGCCTGCACCGGGATAAAATATAGCCTATGTTACTCGCAGGTAATATAGCTTTCTAATGGTGAAAGAATATTTAAAATCGGTCCAGTAGTTTTTGAGTTTATCCATTACAACCAAGCAAACAGACAAACAAAGTTTTCCTCTTTATAATATTAGTATAGACAAACCTTATATAATAAAATATATCGTCCTATATTGTTCAAAACCAATAAAATAATAATTTATCATGATTTCCTCAAAGTAACAGTTAAAACGGTCAGTTAAATACTAATTAACAAAACGTGGAAGCAATTCGTGTTTTTTGTCACGCGGGGTCACAGGAGGTCACGCGAGGTCACGGCGGAACTCTGCGGCTGACCTTTATGACCTTTGTTCAGCATGATGCAAATTAAAGGTTGAAAGTCACTGGCGTTTGTTTATTTATTTATACCAAATAGATAATTTAATATAGAGGTGCTAATGTTGGTGTCAGATTAGTTCAAATTTGACTGATACCTAAGCCCAATTAATGTATGTACACTTGGTTTATTTATTTTAAAGGCATTCTATATTTAACTCATAGCCATAAACTTAAAAAAAAAATATTTACAAAATTAGCGCTATTTAAAGCTGACTAATTTGAATGCTACGATATTATTTATTGCACTTACAGGAAAAAGTTTAAGGTCTATATTTTATAGAGTGGTCCACTTTTAACTAATTACATTTGCATATTTAATAATTATGCATCTAATATCGGCATCACGAAAAGAACATCTTGCAGAAATTGCATAATTTTTAGAACAACATTTCAAGTGCAATATATAAGTGCATTTATCAAATGAAGCTCAAATAACCTTATAAATGTATTTATTCAAATAGCAGTCAGTTTAATTTATTGCCATATAAAAAAGCTTCAAAAAATAATTTACATAAAATCCGGATCATAAATAGATGTGTCAATGTATTACCAAATTCGCCGTTTTCCCGCGGTTTCACCCGCGTCCCGTGGGAACTACTACCCTTACCGGAATAAAATATATCCTATGTTACTCGGGAAGAGTGTAGCTTTCCAACAGTCAAAGAATTATCGAAATCAGCTCAGTACTTTCAGAGCCTTTGGGGTACGAACAAACAAAAAAAATCTTCTTTATTATATACTAAATTTACATAAAATCCAGATCATAAAGAGATGTGCCAATATATTGCTAAATGTACCTACATATACTTAGTATAAGTACATAGTACATGAGACGAACCAGGTCGTGGGAAATACACTAGCTAGCCTTGCAGATGTCGTCTTACGAAAACTGATGCTCAACCTGTTTTTAGTTAAGATTTCAGCTTTATATAGCTTTGAAGGCTGATCTTTTGAGTTGATTTTTTAATTGAACTTGTTTATCGTACGTTTTTATTTATTGTGGTTAATATAATAAGAAATGTCATAATTTTTATGACAAATCAATCAAATAAGACAACTTTCATTGACACTTTTGATTTAATGTTTATTACGGAGTAAACATCTTTAAGCTATTTGTCATGTCTATGTAAAACTTGTTGTAAATACTCAATTTTAAAGGCTTACGAAATAACGAAAATAACAATTACTCAGCCTACAACCCTGATTGGTGGAATTCAAAAGATCGAGAGGTGTGGAGGAAAAATGGGGAGGCCTTTGCCCAGCAGTGGAACAATACAGGCTAAGAAAAAAAAACAATTACTGTTTAAAGAAAAGTGAAAACATCTCGTCAGCTTACCCAACAACGTTAAAGCTACATAATGATTTAAATAATGTAACACAGCGCCATCTTATTAAAATGTTGTAAGTAAATATGATAAATTGACATACATCTGAGAGTGAATGTACTAATCTTCTACCAATCTATAAATTACACCTTTTAGACATGAAGTGGCAAATTGCCCCATATTGAGAATAAAATTTTAATTGGAGACGTATTAATGTGATCTTACTAACTTATTAGACCGGTAATATACATACTTGTAATTATGTTTTAATTGACATAATTTTGATTAAATAGAAAGATTTTTGTGTTTATAATCATCGCGAGTATATGAAGCTTCGAGGTTAGATAGTGCTTGGGGCTAGAGATCATCTTCCGAGCCTATCTGACCTCCTCAACCCAGTTACCCGGGCAACCCAATACCCCTAGCTAGCGATTACTTATAGTCGAATTATTTCTATAGATCTTTGACATCTAAACTTCCTTCTATACATCTGCAGTAATATAATAAAGAAGATTTTTTTGTTTGTTCGTTTGTACTCTAATGACTCTGAAACTACTGAACTCATTTGAAGAATTCTTTCAGTGTTGGAAGGCTACACTATTCCCGAGTAACATAGGTTATATATCATCCGGGTTCGGATAATAGTTCCCCCGAGATATGGGTGAAAACACGAAGAACAGCTAGTATATATAATATGATCTTGATAGTGTAAATTCCTCTACATTCTTGATAACATATTTTGGATATATATAAAAAATAAGGACTCACAGCTCCATTTAAGCAACAGCTTTTACAAAATATTTCATCGGTTTTTACATAATACCTTTTTAGAGTCCATAACATAATTGTAGGCATTACATTGTGAGCTTTCACAACGAGATAACTCGCTCGATTATATTACAATTATTCGATTAAGATTATTATGCGAGTGCGCAATCGATAATCGAATAATCGGTGTAATCGATTGGACTTTTTATTCGTATTCTTGTGTGCCAGTTTTAATGTGTTCTCATTTATTATGTTTTATTGTGAACTTGGTTTATAATAGACGATAAGTTGTTGAAAGGTTTTAAAAAGATGTTTGAGACGTGATAAATTGGTTCAATATTTTGCTAAGCGTTTTCTATTCTATTAATACTTATTATGCATGCGAAAGTTTGCAAGGATGTATGTACATATGTAGTGAGTTATCATGCATGTTTGTTAATCTCTCACACAAAAACCACTTAGAGGATTTTGAGACTTAGTAGTAACTAGCGACCCGCCCCGGCTTCGCACGGGATAATATTATTTCCCCACTATATAATAGATGTCATTATACATATAAACCTTCCTCTTAAAACACTCTATCTGATAAAAAAAACCGCATGAAAATCGGTTGCGTAGTTTTTAAGATTTAAGCGTACAAAGGGACATAGGGACAGAAAAAGCGACCTTTTTTTATACTATGTATGTACCTAGTCCAATAGTTAAGCTATTGATTCTAATACATACTATATGTAACAAATACTACGTAATACATTTATTTCGTTTCACATTTTCCTCACGTGCGAATGTTTGCTCCGCTTAGGTAACATTTTCTACGTGTACTTTTCTTTTTCGTTTCGTCCATTTTCTATTTACAATAACATTATTAACGGTTCCTACTTGAGGCCTTCTTCCATTATTATATTACAAAAAATGTTTTGAAAGATATATTTCAAGAATAATATTGAATTTTCTACGCATATCTGTATTGTTTAACTTTGTTTTAATACACCGTGTAAGATGCGTGAAAATGAGTATTAACAATTTTGTTTGTTATACAGAAAAAATGTATTTTAATTATGTAATCGTCGCTTCAGCTGAAAGACATCTATGGCTGGACAAAGGCCTCAACCAAAGATCACCACTTTTCACAGTTAATGATGCTGTAGATTATGATTACATAACGAACTAGAAAATTCCTCATTAATTTTAAAACAAACACAGTACAATTAAATACAAGTCACATTTTATTTCTTGACTTTTTAGTCATATATTCTTGCTTTGGGTTGCACTCGAAGTAACCTGACTGGGTTTTGTATTTATTTGCTGTTTTTTCGAGAAATTACACATCTTTTTCAAGGAAAATTATCAGATGGAAATTCTGCTGAGGAGGTGTCAGACTTTTACTGACTAAATAAAAATCACCATATTCCTTCTTGGGACCTTTTTTTTTCAAACCCAGTTATTCTCCTGTTAAATATTAATGAAGTCACGGTATTGATGTTTGTCAGCACAATGATCTAATCTTGTTCATTGTGTTTTTGTCAAAGTTTCCCTCTCGGCACGTTCCCACGTACATGGAGTCTTCTAACTCTGTCTGGTTAATATATTCTATGCCTATACGTTTTTAGGTACCGTTAATAGCTAAGATTTGTTTTCTAATAGGTACGTCTGCGCTCTTTGTTATGTAAATGACATCTTGATTCATGTCAATAACCCTTATAGGTCAAACAAGTTCAAGTTTACAATTATCATCCACAATGGCCGGGAATGTTTTAGTCTTTCAGGCAAAAAGAAGCAAAACAAATTGGATGGAAGTTGGCTGTAATACAGCATACAGCCTACATGTCAGAATAACATATAAGTTCATTTTTATCTATGTGTTCAGTTCAGAATCATGCAGAGATGTTAGATAATAGGAAAAGAACAACTAATAGGTATATTTATTAAAAAACCTTAAAATATTTACTATCACCATTTTTGAAAATACTATAAGTCAGCTGTACTATTGAGCTTTCTAAAATCGATAAAATAACGAAGTCGTCCTAAGTGAGATGCGTCTCACTAAAGTTGCAAGAATCAATCAGAAAGTTAGTTAACACAGTTTTTGCTAACTAACCGAAGCTTACCGTTAGTTTTTGTTGTCATTCCTGATATTTACTCATTATTGCCATATTGCTACATTTAGCTCTGAGTGAAGAAGTTAACATAATTGATTTGCTCCATAACCCCGCGTAATTGAAAGTGCGTGTAATAATGAAATGAGGTCTTATTACATCGTTTGATGTTCATTATTTGGTCACATGATGTATTGAACATTTTCTTAGATAAATGACACTCGAATGCATTAAAACAGGCTATCACTTCGCTACGTAAGTACTAAATTAATTTCACTTAACATATGTAGAACAAATCTTAAAGTGAAATAATAAAAGTATCATGCATCAAAAAAGCTTAATGCTTAAGAAAGCTCAATCCTTCGCTGTATGTGAGAGGAGGCCTGTGCCAGCAGTGGCACGATACAAAGGATGATGATGATGAGAATAAAAAGAAAAGACATTTACAAGACAAGCACAGACAAGCAGATCAAAAGTATATCGCACACGAAATCCCAGTACAAAATCAAACACCACAGATAATCTAAATGACATTAAAATAACAAAATTACAATCAATGATAAGATCAGCCATAAACCTATTGTGTAGTAACCTCCTTATGATAATCGCGTCGAAGATAAAAAGCTAAAATGATCAGGTGCACCACATTCGACAACATCGACCCAGATCGCACGAGAACTGATGCCAAGTATTGTTGTCTTAAATGGCGTTTAATCATGTTTAGGTAATGAGTTTTTGGATTATATTGATGATGTTGAGATTCCAGCGAAATTGTTGTTTTTAATATCTTTGTTCCCGAACAAAAAATAATAACTGTCGGAGCAAGTCCACAGCTAGCATGCGTTCGCACACTAAGTTACAGATTCGCGGACATTTTAGAAATGTTCGCACGCAATTTGTTACTGTTTGCTAGATTGAGTAAACCAGAATAAACTAGTAGAGAATACAGAAATAATTTTTCTACAGACTGTTCAGAGTCTACGACGTCTACAATAGACTTCGACTAGGAACTAAAGATGAGAAGTGAGAAAAACGGAATGAGCCACCTACTTCCCGTACCCGGATAGCAAACTTTACATCTTTATCGCATTAGTATAGAAGTATAAGTTCGTTTTAATACAGATAGTATCCCTTTTAATTTTCTTATGCATATTTAACACCATAGACAGCAATAAGATCTACATTTCGCAAGGATAGATCTCATCGGTACTTCCGTGTCCTATCAGAGAACGAGGCCGATTGCGCGCGCGCACAAACAGATCTATAGGAAGCTAGATCGATCGAGATTATTCCGAAGATGGTGATTTGTAAGTGAGCTTTGCTGGTTTTCTGTAATAAATAGGGAACTAGCTTCTGAGCCTAGAAATTACTACAGTCATACTTATTATTTTTATGACCACAAAAGAAATGTATGTGTCAGTGTAATAGAGTGATTCATATAAAACTTTAGACAGAATGGCAGATGCAGTCGAAGAAGGCCTGTTTTCACATTTTTAAAAGAAATGTTTTCAAATCATTGCCAATGGTTTTTTTTAAACACAAAGGTTAGACAATTATAACCTGTAAAATAATTTCTTCATAGAATCTGAAAGACTAAAGCTACCTACATATTTTTAGTAGCCATTATTGGTATAATAACAATTCGAAATGTGAATAGAACACCAAAATCTAGACATGATCACTTCCGAGTCCTGCCTGAGAACTAGCACAGTTGCGCCAGCGCATACCTGCCTTCCCTCCCTTCACCCCCTCACTCCCGTGCCTGACCTACAAGCCTAAGAGTAAGACACGCGATTTTCAAATCACTGTTATTGTTTCAATTGCATTGTGGAACGATTAGTAATTTAATATCAAGTTGAAAGGGAAAAGGACATTGAAAATTCATTTGCAAACATATGATACTTCTTATAAGTTGAGATTTTGTGAAATCACCATCCACCTAGCCTTTTCCGGAGTGGGTTAGGGTCGGCTTCCAGTCTAACCGAAGATAGTTGACTTTGACTTTGACGAGAGCAGTTATTTTTGTAACCATGTGACCTTTTGTAAGAAAGATTTAATGTTCAAATTCAATAGGCAAGTCACTAAAATGGTTCTCATTTCTGAAACACTTTTCCGTATAACTTTAAAAACATAGCTAAACTAAAACTACTAAACTACTCAAAGTTGAAGTACTTATTCTCCCTAAAACCTGTGTCATATAGCCCTTATGTAGGTTTTCATCCAGTCTGTATGATTCATACAGAACAGCTGGTACCTGATACCGATAGCCATTAATATGATAATGTCGTGTTCTGTTGCAATGGCCGCCTAATATGACGCATTGCCCACGCGCAGCCCTAATCTAGATGTAATGAGAAATATTGTTCGAAAGATTTGGGAATTAAATAAGGTATTAAGAATGAGTACTTATACTTTAAATATGCTAGTTTTGAAAATTACGAGATATTTTAGAAAAAAGAACTATTTAAATATATGTTTTTGATTGTGTGCTATTCTTTAAAATACTGGTAAAATTAGTGATTTCAGTACCTATAGCTTACGAGTAGGCTGTTATAGAACAAATAATACTAAAACATTTTTATGCGATACGCTATCGTATCGCATAAAAATGTTTTAGTATTTGTGGCATAATTATTTTTAGGCAAGCTGTCTAATATTTTTCTTACGCGACTCTGTACCCATGATTCATAAAGTTATTATGAGTATTCAGACTATTTCTGTTTGAGAACCTATGTAAGTACCTATATTAAAACCACCAGTAAACATGCGAAAATATTATAACGAAAAAAAAAATGAAAATTTTCCTACCACAACAAAAAACATTTTCACCCAATAATTTTCTCCACATATTAAAATTTAGCATAAAAACCAAATAAAAAGTTTATCGTCGAAGCAATAAATATCGCGTATCTACACACGTATCAGCTTCGAGCAGCTCACTTCCCGCAGGCGGTTTCACTTTCCGTACCATCCGAACACTTTCGTTCTTTTCCAACGATCGGCTTAACATTTGTTGAGTAATAGTTTTTAACTACGTGAGTATTTTAATGGAGTATTTTTTTTACTGTGTTTGGTGAAGTGTTTAAAAGATAGATAGAAAACTTTACGGTATGGTCGTCGAGAAAGTAAGGTATTTAGACATTTTGTAAAATAAATTAGGCTAAAAAACTGTGTCAAAAATATCTAGAAATATGTAACACTTTTGACAGAGGTCAGTTTTGTTTTTTATCGAACTTTTTACTGTATTTTTTTGCATACGGATATAGAGGCTTTTTCTCGAATAATAAACAGTTATTTTTCTACTCAATTATTTCTAAATTATGTTAAATTTATGCACGTTGGTTGGTATCTAGCGGAATTCAATAAATTTTAGTATTCGGAAATAAATTAGAATTTCAATTTTATAGATATCAGGCCTATTCAATATGGGTATGTTATTTTTTTTGTTTCCACTGCTAACCCTATAAAGGCGAAAGTGTTCTTAGAATATCAGTAGAACTATAAAACATAGAGAATAAGGTTATCGACCCGGACAACCAGTTGTCCTTTCCCAGTGCTGACTAAACCTAGGCATTAATCTTATTGCCTAACATTTCTAGAATATATCACATTTGTTAACTTTCATTTTATTTTGAGTCCTTGAATGCTAAATAAGTTCAGAGTTGAAGTGTTCTAGGTATATACACTTTAAAGATACAGTTACAACCTTATTTAGTCTTACTGAGACCACCGAACATTGTGAATAATATTCGAAAAGTAAAATAAAATTATTAAAATTAATTTCAAAATCTCTATTATCTCCCAAAATTAACAGTTACTTATTTAACTTTTAAAAAGACATAAACAAACGTTAAAATTCTGATTCAAATAACTAACTGCAACAAAAAACTGTTGAATTTAAATAAAAAAGCCGAACCAAATCGCTAAGCTTTTTATGAACTAACAATTAAATAGAGCCGCAAATAATCTCAAACTAAATTAAACATGCACAACTAACATACACAAGCAACTCTTACAATTCACAAAATATCAAACTGCAACATCAATTATTCACATGCAAAACAATAGACGCAGAAATGTGGCTTAGAACCACCTTACGATATACGTTCTCGTATTCATCACATTACAATATCCACTGCATCACTCGAGCAATCCGTAATCCAGGGTGCGTTCTAAAACCACAAATCTGCACTTAATTTTGACACTTACGTAAAATTTGGCCGCCATTTTAGGGTTTTAAACTGTCACTTTTGTCACTCGCGAAGCGGGCGCATGCGAAGGGTACGCGCGCCGAATGGCGGCCGAGCGAAGGCGCCCACTATATAACCTCCCCCCCAAGCTATTATTATATTAATTACATTGAATGTTTTCACTGCGGTGTCGAACGGATTAATCTGGATCATTTGCTTCCTACAACGATATCCCGAAATACGGAATCTAATGTCTAATTCTACGTTTTGTACGTAGAAAGTTTCCGACGCACATTTGTTAAGTTGATTTATGACAAACAATTAATTTGGTTATTACGTCTATTAAAGCAATAATTGATGTCTTACATTTTTATTGAATGTTCTCGCTTATTTTTATAGGCTATTGGATCATTGAAAGTTAATTGAACTTGCGTTATATTCGGTGTAGTCCATTTACTAGCAAGGTAATACATAAAAACAAAGAAGATATAGTATTTAGACATATACCAAATCATTTTGATTTATTCAAGAATTAAACTTCAAGACCTAGCCTAGAAGGCTCTATCCAGATGGTCAGAGATAATTCTTATGGAAATAAAAGTCAAAATAGAAAGTGAATTTATTTCCCATGCGTAAAACATTACAATAGTCACTCCTAGATCCAGACACATTCATTAAACAGCTTTAATTAATTATTTTTTAGAATTGCCAAGCACACCTGTTTATCCCTTTCAAATACAAATATCAGCTTTAAGTTACTTTTTTATTAGTTACTGAAAACTTATTAAAAAATGTAGGATACGAATTTTCACGACAACATGACAAGACGTGATAAAAAACACAAAAGATGATCGTGACAATATCAAACACACTTTCAAGATTCAAACCAATAACCTTGATTAGCATTGAAATTACATAATTTAACAAGCTTTATAATATTATGCATATATTTAGATTCATTGACCATGTTACATGAAGACCTAGCCTTGGTCTAGATTTGACTGGGTGCTAGTTTGAATGGGCGACCAAGTGGAAGATATTTTGTTACGAGCTCAGTTGGCACTTTGTTTTGGCCAACTCAGGTAGCTTTACAGGGTTACTATGATGAGCATGTAAGTAACTTACGTGTGTCATGCACATTTGCTCATGGTTTTAGAACCAATCTATGCAACTAGTAGAAAACAAACAATTTAAGAAAAGCGTTCAATTATTGTAACCTAAATCCCCAACGACTTCAAATCAGACCCGACCACTGCCTCTGTTTGTGATCACTGTCACTGTTTTTGGCGCAAAAGTCATAGTCGGTGGACATTTCAATAACAAAAATGTACATAATAAAAAAAATCAATTTACAAATTAAATGCAATGAAAAAAAACAAAAAATTAGTACAGCTCGATGGAACTATGGAAAAATATATGTTTTTGAAATTTCTGTCATAAATTATTTCCTTAGACCCAAATCTATAAAAATTTATACTTAGCAACACATTACCTCAAATCAGCCCATCTTAACACGAGAGCCGTCTATGCGCAAGCGCGTAGCTCGCGTGTACGAAGCAGAATTACCACTTAATTTACAAAATTACGCTACATTATTACCAGTGAATAAATTATTAATTAAGCCACTTATATAACGTGTTACATTAGTGTGTTCTTAGTGAATATGTAGGCCGTACTTGTGATTTCGGTGATACAATTAAATCTAAAAAACAGTTTGAATTAATTTTAGGACCTACTTTAAAATGAATATGTGGGCGATAAATCAAGTGATTTGTCTATGTGGTTTTATGTTATGTTTTTATCGTCCCACTGCTGGGCACAGGCCTCCTCTCACACGAAGAAGGATTATGCGTTAATCACCCGCATAGTATACCAGCATAGCATACTTAGTTTTATGTTTTGTCTAAAAATGTTCTTGATTAATTAAAGGGAACCGTTAATCTATTAGGTATTAATTATTTAAAAGTTTTAGAAAGATTAATGTAAAACTCATTTTATGAAGAAAAAAATCAGAATTCCTGTTCTGAGCCATCATTAGCTATCTGAAGTTTATCACTTTTCCGTTTTACTTTAAGTAAACCATTCATGACCGATTAGGTATATCGTTTATTTTTCGGTTCCCTTAGAAGACATTTCCTAGTATATTTTTTTGTATTTAGTCTAAGTTTTAACTGGTTTTATGTTCTGTAGTTGATTTATTTATCCTATAAGGATATCGATCTAAGGTTACAAGGGCCATTTATCTTTTCGATTGGTTTGTTAATTCATGTATTGCTAGAAACATTCGTACACATTATTATATCTGCCAATTGATTTGCAATTTGCCTATTATGTAGAGGTGATAAAAAATATATAAATTATGATTTCTATATCGCAGTTTTAATTGCAAATTAGTATTGAAAGATCTCATTAATTTTTAATATTGTAAATGTTACATCCTGTATTGACAAGTTAATTTATAATGAATCTGAATTAATTATTTTATCAAAATATGATTTTTATGGCTAGACGGTCATCTCTGAACTGAATCAGACTTTTACATTCATTAAGTAGGTAATCAAAATTAATACCTTTACTAAGTCTTTTCACAAATATACTTGTTGATTTGGTGATAATAGTTCAGTCATTTAAAATGTGTAGAAATAATAAGTATTCAAAATCTTCATAACTTAAAACAATATTATAAGTACTAACACTGTACCAACTGTAACAACTTGTAACCTAATTAAAGAAAACTTCTTGACGTGAATAATTATTTTTCACAATATTTATCTACTACGTAAACGCTCACTCATTTTTTTAGGTACCTCATTAACTCTTGAAATAAGGTTAATCAAGAGTAACTTTCATAAAAACCAGCAAAACAAATATAAACTATTTACTTTTTACAGTACTCTTATTGTATTTAGCAGTAATTTGCGACCACTTGTGGTTTCCTCAGGCCAATTAGTAACCGAGACACCGGTGCGCGAGTGTCGACCGCAACAGTTGCGCCACTTGTTGCCCGCATCTGTGGTCGCCCGCCATTCATATCCGCGTCTAGATCTATTGGTGAATGACTTGTCTGTAAATATATTTAAAGAGCTAGACTAGCTTCTACTAGCGGTTTATCTTGTGTCCTGTGGTAACTACTCCGCGTACCCGGATTAAATGTAATCCTATGTCCTTCCTCGATAAATGAGCCGTGTAATACTGAAAGAATTTTTCAAATCAGTCCAGGATTTCTTTAAATTTGCGCGCCCAAACAAACGCCCAACTTGTCAGCTTCGTAGTAAGTATATGTAGATAAACTTTTAGCTTCATAAATATAGTATGGATACACTATTATGTCTGTTTTTAAACGTACGAATGACTACGAATTCAAAGGCTACTTGATGATGATGAGTGATTTTAAATTCAAATAATAAAGCAGAAAGATATTTGATAAAATACAACGAGATGCAAAAAATCGGGCCACTTTCAGCACCTCAAGAACTTGAAGAAAATGTATCTTTATAACGCTGTCGTGTTGCATTCCTAGAATTGCACATTACACTAAATAATAATAACATTTGCCACACTTGAGTCAGTCGGAATCGAACCTGTTGTACTTTACGTAAGTCGTGCAAACCCGTTGCTAGTAATTATAACAAGTTACTATGCAGATTATGAATTCCAGGAAGTTCTTGTGAAATGTAGTGTAGAACTAAAGTGATAGATTTTGATATAACAACATAGTTCAGATTGTGATGAAAGATGTGGAAAAATATCTAATAGCCGAATCAATGTTCCTTCGTACCACTGTGAACCTACTTATATTGTATATACGCATATTGGCGGACTAGCTATTTCCTGCGATTTTACCCGCGTTACAAACTTCTTTCGGTGCTTTGATAAAAAAAATAGTCTTTGATACTCTGGTATAGTCTAATTTTCCAATGGTGAAGATTTTTTCAAATCGGTTCTATAGTTTCGGACCCTTTACGATACGTACAAACAAACAAAATATTTGCTCTTTATTGTATTAATATAGATATACAATCTTCAACATCACGGGAAACACAATTCATTTGTGGATGTTGCGATGGGCGTTGTCGCTCCCGTATAGGCCTTGTTAGCCATCAGCGCAAGTGCCGAAGCCAAACCACTTGAAACGAAGTCAGCTTTGATCATCTTTTGTAGATGTTAACAGGCCACAGTAAATCGTTTTCCCGCGGTTTCACCCGCGTTCCGTCGGAACTACCTCCCGTACAAGGATAACATAATTATAATGTATATACCTATATTTATAAAGTCAGTTAAGTAGTTTTTGAGTTTATCCATTATAAACAAAAATCCTTATAATATTAGTAAGGATATAGATTTGAACATTTGTACAAGCAAATACATATTTTGAGATTAATTATAACCCCATAGCACCCATGGGGTTATCACAAAAATTCGTTTTATGTTCGAATAACTAATGCAACCATCAAATTAAGTACCCTCTAGCGTTCAAGACCCTTTGCCTTATTGAACTCTTGTAACGTAACCATACCGCCATGCAAATTTCGCACAACGTGGAGCAACGCCATCTGTTGACCAAATGTGGTAACGTGAACTTGGGAGGTTTTGTGTTTGGTTTTGAACATAATCAGATAAAAATAAGCCTGCAGGCTACTGAAAACATTTTCCTTACCTGCTCTGATATTATCCAAACAAGCTTTTAGCTTTATATCTAACTATAAACCCCCGTTTACCCCCTTAGGAGTAGATTTTCGTAAAATCTCTTCTTGACGGATGACTGAAAAAATATTTCCTCTTTCTTAGTTACTATAGAACTATAAGTACTAGATTAACAAAAATATAATATTATTTTATTATGAAATTAAGGTTTAAGGTAAAGTTAAATTACTGCATTTTTATTGTGAAATTGTAAGAGATTTTTATTAAGTAATTTCGAGAACTGGGCCGTGAAAACTTAATATTCTGCGAATAAAACTGCTCGCTTTACTTCGTCGTAATTTGTATGTAAGAGTATGGATTTATTTTATTTATTTATTTATTTATTTATTTATTTATTTATTTATTGCAAAATGTATACAGATGCATCTTATGCTAGGTACACATTACCCTGTTAGGGCGCAGCAAATTAACTTAAAACTAAAAGTATTATAATAATGACTTAGACTATAAATATATATATATATATATAACATTAATTTATAAGAAGTTAACAATATCTAGAAATAATTATTAGTTAAGCTTACATTTACAATATCAACTTAGGTATATGACAGTAGTTTTAGTTTATCATCTTAACTATTATTATTATTTATTGCACAATGTTTTTAGGAACGACATAATACTGTTTTGTTTTTATTTATAAATACATTTAAAACAACAAATTAAATTATATCTAGAGGTGGTTATTTATTATTTTAAGCTTACTACTATACTATTATCTTCTAAGTATTCCTGTACACTATAGTAGCATTTTTTTAACAGTAATAACTTAAGTCTAGATTTGAATATGCCTAGGGTTTCGGTGGAACGGATGCTTTCAGGTAACTTATTGTAGATTTGAATGCTTCGGTATTCTGGGCTATTTTTAAACATTTGTATCCTAGGTGTTGGTAAAATCAGTTTAGTTTTGCGGCGCTCGTTCTTTTCAAAGTTGAACATTTTTAGATTTTTCTTAACAAAAATGGCAATTTCTAATATGTATATTGATGGTAAAGTTAATATTTTATTATTTATAAAGTGGGGTTTACAGGTGTCTGTTGGCTTTATGTGGAATATTATTCGTACAAGTTTCTTCTGGGCTATAAATATATCTTTGGCATCTACGCTGTGCCCCCACATGATCACACCATAGCGTAGCCATGCGTAGGCATACGCGTAGTAGGCAGTGAGAGCACACTCTGCTTTTGTGTTGGTTTTGAGAACACCAAGTCCATATGAAAATTGTGATAGTTTTGTTTTTATCTGCTCGACATGTTTTTTCCAGTTTAGATGTGAGTCCAGTGTGATTCCTAGTAATTTAAATTCTTCGACTTCTTCAATTTGGATATTGTTAGTTATGGTTTTGAGGTTGATTTTTTGTTTTTGGTATGGTTTGAATTGTATTATTTTAGTTTTTTTATTGTTTACTTCAAGGTTATGATGTAAGAGCCAAGATTTTATTAGGTTAAATGTTTCGGTTATTTTATAGTTGTATTCTTGATTGTTTGTTGGGGTTTTAAAGAGGATGGAGATGTCATCAGCAAATAATACACAAAGGTGGTCACATATTTTGGGCAGGTCGTTAATATAAACTAGGAATAGTATACACCCTATCACACTTCCCTGTGGAATGGACCAGTTCGTGGTCAGGATGTCCGAGCGCACGTTTTGTAGCTCACATGTGTCGTGATCGAGGTGTTCCACCTGGTGTGGATACCTAGTGGATAGTCTTTTAAACCGCTCTTGAATTATTTAACTCTTGCAGATCTCTTCGGAGGAAGAGATCTGCAAGATATGACTACTTAATTCGTTCATGTATTCGTTACTTTATTTAATACTAGCTTCCGCCAGCGGCTTCGCCCGCGTGGTGTGTTGATAAAAAGTAGCCTATGTGTTAATCCAGGGTATCACCTATCTACATACCAAATTTCAATCAAATCGGTCCAGCCGTTTTTGCGTGATTGAATAACAAACATACATCCATACATTCTCACAAACTTTCACATTTATAATATAAGTAGGACTAGCGACCTGCTCCGGCTTCGCACGGGATAACAGTATTTCCCCACTATTTAATGTATGTTATCTATACTAATATTATAAAGAGGAAAACTTTGTTTGTTTGTTTGTTTGGTTGTAATGGATAAACTCAAAAACTACTAGACCGATTTTAAATATTCTTTCACCATTAGAAAGCTATATTATCTGCGAGTAACATAGGTTATATTTTATCCCGGTGCGGGCAGTAGCTCCCACGGGACGCGGGTGAAACCGTGGGAAAACGGCTAGTTATACATATAAACCTTCCTCTTTAATCACTCTATCTATACATAGAAAAAACCGCATGAAAATCGGTTGCGTAGTTTTTAAAATTTAAGCGTACAAAGGGATATACCTAAGGACATAAAAAGCGACTTTGTTTTATACTATGTAGTGACTAGCTTCAGGCTTCTCGCGGCTTGGCCTGCGTGTTGTGTTGATAAAAAGTAGCAGCTAGTAGTAAAGTATGTGTTAATCCAGAGTATCACCTATCTACATACCCAATTTCAACCAAATCGGTCCAGCCGTTTTTGCGTGAAAGAATAACAAACATACATCCATACATTCTCACAAACTTCACATTTATAATATTAGTAGGATTAATATTTTTTAGTTTTTAATCTAATCGTGATAATATTATGTTTACCCAACAATCGTCGAAAATAATCATGAATAAAACAGGCTGGGCAAGCAAGCAAAAAGGTATGACTGTGGTAGACACGAACAAACCGTACGTCACCATTTGGACCATATAACAAAATAAACATAATAAAATGAGTACATCACATCACTTTAAAATTACTCCACATAACCTTCACTACTCTGACAGCTCACTAGCTAAAAAGTCTATTGTTATAAAAGAAACTTCCCCAATGAGTGTCAAAATGACATATCGAGTGAACAAACAATGTGAGGAAGCTTCCCAATTAGAAATGGCCGTGACGATGGTGCATCTATCACTTTGATAGGCATTACCGGTGGAAGTTCAGGAAATGATGACATTCGAGGTCTTTCTAAACAAATCTTATAATATTATGTGATATAAAGTGATTTATGTGGAAAAAAAATTAAAACACATGTCTGCATGTCTGTTCGCGATGAACTTGAATTTTTAATTTTAATTTATTTCTTTAATTCAAGCAACTCAGGCCCATAGCAAATACAATACATAAATAATAACTAACATTACAATAATTATAAACTAATACACACATAATAATAAACAATTAAAGTTAAATGCCTTCTCAATGAGTCATTCACAACTTCAAGGCGCCACTTTTTTTTACCTTATTACTTTATGATCTGAATTAGAGGAAATAAACAAATGCAACGTACATAATATCTCTACGTAAGTATAAGTATCTTAAAACAATGTAATATCATCCGCGACCTTCACGCCTCAGATATGTTGTGTCACAACAAAAAAAACACTATCAATTGTCATTTATATTTTACTAGGTGGTGCCAACGATGTCACCCGTCGACGTCGTGGTGGCCTAATGGGTAAAGGACCAACCTCTCAAGTATGAGGGCGCGGGTTCGATCCCAGGTCAGGCAAGTACCAATGCAACTTTTCTAAGTTTGTATGTACTTTCTAAGTATATCTTAGACACCATTAACTGTGTTTCGGATGGCACGTTAAACTGTAGGTCCCGGTTGTCATTGAACATCCTTGGCAGTCGTTACGGTAGTCAGAAGCCAGTAAGTCTGACACCAGTCTAACCAAGGGCTATCGGGTTGCCCGGGTAACTGGGTTGAGGAGGTCAGATAGGCAGTCGCTTCTTGTAAAGCACTGGTACTCAGCTGAATCCGGTTAGACTGGAAGCCGACCCCAACATGGTTGGGAAAAAGGCTCGGAGGATGATGATGCCAACGATGTCACCCGCGTCCTTAGGAAACTACCTCGTGCACTCAGATAAAAATAAACTGAAGGCTGTCTAACACTGAAATAATTTTCAAATCGAAACAGCAGTTTCTAAGATTAGCGCGTTCTAACAAAGAAACTCTTCATCTTTGTTATGACCAGTTGTTTCCCGAGGTTTCACCCGTGTCCCGTGGGAACCACTGCCCGTACCCGGATAAAAAATATAGTCTATGTTACTCTAGGATAATATACATATCTCCCCAACAGTGAAATAATTTTTCAAACGAGTTCAGTAGATTCGGAGCCTCTATGGTAGAAACAAACAAACAAGAACATATTTCCTCCTTATCATATATATATATATGTAGGTAGATATAGAATATCAAAGTATTGCCGACTTGCAAGACGAACAGTGCATATCGCTTACACTGTAAGAGACGCTTTTAACAAATAAAATAAATAAAACTACAGTGTGTTTGAACTCTACAGATCTAAGATTTCGAAGGTTGTCTGTATTCGGGCGAGACCACCCGTATGCATTACTAGTTTCTACCCACGGCGCCGCCCGTATCGTGTCACATAAATCACTTCAGAATATAAAGTTTTCTTTAAAGAAATAATTTCTGAACTCGCTCTTTGAACGTCAGAGATAATCCTTTACAAAACTTGAAATATTCATACAATAAATATTATTTAGTACTAGCTTCTGCCAGCGACTTCGTCCGCGTTAGATTCGGACTTTGTGCAAAGAGAGGAAGAAATAATAATCACCAGCCTATCCAATTATCTAAATCTATGCGTACCTAGCCTATTACTACTTAGCTTTAACCACTAAAGCTGCACACGCGACGGAAGCTTAAAAAATGGAGTAACTTCTCCCGATTTCCCAACATTTCCCATCACTGCTCTGCTCCTATTGATCGTAGCGCGATGAAAAGTATCCTATAACCTGCCCAGGAGTATGAAGAATATTTGTGCCAAGTTTCATTAAAATCCGTCGAGTAGTTTTTGTTTCCATAACGAACATACAGACAGACAGACAGACAGACAGACAGACAGACAGACAGAAAGACAGACAGACAGACAAAAAATTTACTGATTGCATTTTTGGCATCAGTATCGATCACTAATCACCCCCTGATAGATATTTTGGAAATCTATTTAATGTACAGAATTGACCTCTCTACAGATTTATTATAAGTATAGATTAAAAACGTGTGAGAGGAGGCCTGTGCCCAGCAGTGGGACGATAAAAAGGCTGTAACAGTATACAAAAGTACCGTCTAGGGTCTGTCCGGTTTGAACTAAGTATCTATTCCTTATCAGGTTGAAGTATATTATTATATTCGATGGTGTTCGGTGTTTGGCTAAGACCAGTGTTTAACATTTAAATACTTCTAATTCGGATGACACCGTACGAAGTCAGTAAAATAATTAAAAATCAAATTTAGGTAATAAAAGATTTTATTTAAAATCTCTTAAATCTCTTAAAAACTCATAAATTAATCTGCAATAATATAAGCCATATCAAAGTACTCGTAAGACCAACTTACTCATAAACTGAATTTCCTACAGCATGTCACTTCAAACCGCCCCGTCATCATTTTCATTTCATTTCACTTTCGTTACGCAGTCAAGGTCACGCCACCGACCAATGGCAGGCTTCCTGCGCGTACGCATACTCCTTTCACGGCAACAGGATATATTCGCACTGCATGTAAGTGTTATGTGAATATTATGTCTAGGTACTGCCTTTTTTGTACAGAGGTCTATTTATAGGTTGTGTCGGTCTTTTAAAAAAACCCACGCTGTATTTGGATTCTTTCCTGTGAGCCTTTTAAAGTTAGTCACTCGTAGTTATTTATGTTAATGAACTTGGTGGTTAATTAATTATTGTAAGAGATGTATATTTAGATTAAGCAGACTAGATTTTTAATTATGTTTCAAAATAATGTCCTGTACAATAGCAGAAATCAGCTAGAAAGAATAGAATAGATACTCAAAATGACGGGAGCCCGGAGACAGAACACAAGGTAGGTAGGTACTTTTTATTCGAGTGGGAGTAGTAGTTCGTTTAGGACACGAGTAGAACCGTGGAAAAAGGCTACTAGACTCATATGTACTAAGAATAATAAGTGATTATGTAGTGCATTAGTAGGTACATTACCGAATGATTCAGACATTCCGGCTACGGAAGCGGAATAACCACAGACTAACGTCTACTGCGAGCAATCACGATCTTTTTATTAATTCTCATTCAACGGCCGCCATTTGCGAAATAAATGACCGAATAATTACTACGTGCGAACATTTTAAGTACAGTGTAATGAATATTGGAGAAAAAGTTACGAATTTGTAGAATCCAAGAGGCTTTTGATCCATTTTTAGGAACTTTTTATTTGATAATTAAGTTGGTAATTGAGCTTGGAGATTGGGAAATATAGCTGACAAAAGTCAAGACTCGAAGTACAACATTGTTGAATGCCGTGGGACAGAAAATAGGCTAAGATTACGAGAATATTTAAATAAAGCAATTTTTACGAAGGTGAAACCTCAGAGCCTTATTCCTTTATGTAGCCCATGGAAACCTTTAAATGCAGGACTCCAGATTTGGCCAATGAATTAGTACTTTATACATCTACAGGTACTTCACTCTAACACCAATTCACAATAGACACACCTACCACACCTCCGTAGGTACTCCGTATCATTGAGTTGTCCCACCAGGCACATGCATGCCCCAGTTATGTGACAAAGGGCGCGACAAGGCCGACCGGCTCCGCTTATACGTCACTAGCCCCTGGCTATAGAACACATTTGTAAGTATTTAATGACATAGTTTAATAACAGTAGATACATACTTTAGCATTTGCTTAACAGGTTTGTACGACACATATTTTTTATTGTATTAAGAAAGAAAGGCCCTTCTTTTTGCAGAGTCAGGGTTCTTTTAGGTACTATGTATATATTTAATGAATGGATGAAGCAGCTAGGAATATTCTGACCATACAAGAGTCTGGTTTGTCTGACTAACGCCCACGAAGAAGATGTCCGGGACAGAGTAAAGTGGCAGAGGGTGTGAAAAGCAGACCCCTTCACGAGATGGGGGTAACCCTAGAAAGAACAGGAATAAACCTATCCATTTTTATTTTGGAGCCCTATGGTTCTAGAGTCGCGAAACTGTTATATATAAATGGAGGAATTGCCATTAATGTGCAATTGCTGGCGGATAATTGAACCTCAAAATTAAAAGCCCCAGCAATAATTCCCAGAATAAAAGCCTATTCCTCAAGGTCATCATCATCCGGTTATATTTCCGAGTTCAAGCGTCACAATTGGACTTTATTGTCACTCTTCAGCTGCACAAGGTCGTGCTCTAAATCAGTTCCACTATAATAGAATTATTATCTAAGAATAGGAGCTTAGATTGGTTCAATTATTTTTTTGTGAAGGTATTAACCATGGTGGATAGGTACACGATGTCCTTTTGTGGTGTTGATCCGGAAAGATTACCTACTGTCATGGTGACTAACTTTGCCATTTATAACGAGGAAATGTGAAATACAGCACAGGCTTTGCCGTATCTGCGGGGACTGTGGGATTGTTCACGAGGCCCTGATACCTGCACAAAGGGCTCCAGAAGGAACATGGTGGGTTTTCTGATGAACTGATGATTTCCCAATTAAAAAAAGGGTTTTTGACACTACATATTGATGCAGTTAGTACTATATAGGCAGATACATAGCTAAATTGAGAGTGAGTATCTTAAATAAATAAATATAAATTAATAGATTTTCTATAACATTGCATCTACAATTGCATGCATTTCCACAACAATAGCAACAATTGAACATCGAACATGTTTGCGTCAAACTTTTCACCAAACATAATCAATTAAATCAAAGCTAACTAAGCAGTTTTTGTTCATAAGATCAGCACCGTACGCCGTAGGTGTGTAATATAGTTCATTGGTTCCCACGCCTCGTCACGTCTGTTCAGTTTTTGTCGGTAGCTCGGCTAAATCGTGATCCATTGAGCCACATTCGTGCTGCTAGTTTTTGTAATACTTATTTAGCTCTAAATATTTGTTTTCTAGACTCTATAGCTTTCTTTTAGATTAATTATTTATTTTCTGATTCGCTCCTTGCATGGTAAATTCGCAAACTTCCATTAATTTTCGCGAAGTTCCATTAATTTTATATGGTAAATTATTACTGTCCAGCTGTGATGAAAATGTACAAAAATGTTAAAGTTGACATTTAGGCCATCCGCTACCTTATTAATATTAAATTGCATGTAATTATAAATAAAAAATTATTCTGCATCCAACAAAGGAATTTAATAACAGTTTCCGTATCGTTTGTAAATACAAAGGCCGTTGCATCAACAAACTCGTTCTTTACTAAGCGAAAAAAATCCTACTAAAAAGTTCTAATCAAAACAAAAAACCAGTTATATAACCTGTGCAAAAGTTTTCATACACGTAAAAAAAAGAAGAAATTGGCGCCTAAATTAGCGACCGCAATGACACATGTCAAACTAAACAAACCAAGGCAACGGCCATTGGTTATTCAGCCAGTAAAATGTTACGATAACGTGCTGCGTTCCGAAACCGAAACGAATAACTTTGCCGCGGGCCGCATCGCAAATGAAAACAGCACCAACTTACAATTACTTACATAAAACTTAAAATTGCACTCTGTTCCGTTGTATTAAAGATAGTTTTTCATTGCAAAGAGGCTGTAACACGACGCAGTTGCTTTACATGCAAGTTGCCTCAACGTATGACTTGTACCAGATATGTCAAGGACTGTTGTTTTGTAAAAATACTTTCTTTCAATACTTATCTTTGCAAACTACGCCAATAAAATCTCCGATGGAGTTTTTTTCCACTGCTTTGTATAATGTAACCGCTTTTGATTCATCAGGCTTGGCAGGCTGATCACCGTTTGTCGCAATGACTTCTTTAAGTGGCAGGAATGAATAGATAGGACAGTATTTAATAATTATGTTACGTTATGGTGTGTGGGTCAAATACTGTTGAAATCTGAAATCTTCTATGGCAAAAAAAAACACGTATTTATTTACAAAAGATTGAAGAGAATATTAAATATTCAGCAAGCCTTGCAAGAAATCGAACAAGCATTCTAGAAAAAATCTTCTCGCTCTAAACTTATTTCTAATTACATTGAAAAAAGTTATTCACCTTTACCGAATAATTTTATGCATGGTCACTTTTGTTGTGCTGCACTTATGTAAGAGTAGGTAAGTTCTATGTAAAAGTTGCAGTTAATTGGTCTAACTTGAGGAAAACACTTGACAAAACCTCAACTTGTTACTATTTATTCTTAGGTAGGTTAACGTTAACTATCATCTTAAATATCATGAGGTTACGGCATCATAATAAATAAGATATTTTTATGTCTTCATACCTTCCTACCTATTAAGAATGCGAAAATAAGTTTGTTCCGCATACACGATAAAACAGCAGAACAATTTAAGATAAAATTTGCTCAATGCGAGAAGGTGTTCATTTTGTAATATGTCCGGTATATATATAGTTTTATTCATTAGTCATACTTAGAGTCGACCTGGTTATAACTCTGAACTAAGTATTAGGTATATTATATTATCACACGTAAAATAACTCTAGACTAATGGCAGACTTATTCTAGTTGTTTGTTTACACTCCAATTCTTTCAATTACACAAATAAAACTAGTTCATTTGTACAATGGAGCCTCAATTCGTCTTCAGAACATTATCTTTGTAGCAAAGGAGAGTGTATGCGTACGCGCCATGGAGGAAAGAACTTAGCGGAGATCCCATAAGGAAGGTAGGTCAAGCAACGTTCGATAGGCGTGATCAGTCACTAGAACTAATGAGACGTTCGGGTTCCTTGACAAATTAAAATTGGTGATTATGTTTTGAAAATACTAAAGAGTGGGTTTCTTAGAAGGCGTGTAAAGGCAGAGCTACTAGCGTTCCTCGTTCCCCGGACGCTACTTTCTTAGGGGATTTGCATTATGTCATCTCCGCTAGTCATTTTGTTCTCCATGTTCTGTACAATGGCCCCCCAATTCGTCTTCGAAACATTATCTTTGTAGTACGAAGAGTGTATGCGTTTGCGCATTGTTCGTACAACGGATGTTGCGATGCAAAGAATAGCTCAATTTGTACTCAATTGTTACGCTTTTACTTGATAAGGAACGATGTATTGGTTTTTTGGGCGATGTGTAAATACTTAGCCGAAACTAGAGGTTTAAAAATAAGAATGAAAGCTGCATGTATTTTTAATACGAAGATTGGGTTCTAATTGAGGAGCTCGTGATTAACCGCATGTATCAGTAAATCGTAAGATAAAGCAGCGCTTGGCACAATCAATGTGTGTATGGGTGACCATCTTGCACACGCCCTAAAAATAAGGTCTTTACCAGACCGTGGAAACAATTGGACTCTAATATATGTAGAGTGCCACGGACTGGGGACTTCTTATGCACGAGCAGTATACCATGTAGACTTAAGGTCATAAGTAGCAACGCACTATAAGTGTTTCAAAGTCCATTGCTTCATTCGTGTACGACATATCCTTCAACTTGTATTAGTAGTCAGCCAATGTATCTGGTAATGTGCAAACTTGTAAACGTTGGACGTTAGCCAATCCTATGTTGTTATTTAACTTTAAAAGTATCTGGGTTGCAAAGATTTTTTTTTTAAGAGAATCTCCGCAAGTGTGCTGTGTGTACAGTGTTTCCTTGATTTTGCTGCATCACCGTGAAAAAAATATGTAAAACAGTCCCAATAGACCTTCTTTATGACACTTGTTATAAACTTCTTTGATGCAACCTTCACATAACCATACCCCATTTAAAAAGAAAACTAACGTCACACCAAAATGTGACATCCAAACACAACGCGAGCCAAATTCAACAAAATTTCAGCAAAATGAATCAAAATCCGTTCCCACCGCTCAAACTGCAATAACAGTGAGAACTGCCTAACTCCTCAGAACTCAATAGCTTGAGGCTCAAAACTTGTTACGAAGATGTATAAGCATGAACGAACCGAACCCTGTATCAACTGCGATGAAGGCCCGGATCGGGCATTGCCTTACGGAATCCAAGTATCATAAGTTCCAGAGACTCGTCAAGAGATGTCTGCGCCTACGAAGGAGGAACGCTGGCTTTGAAATAGACAGTGAATTGTGTACTACCGTGGTCGCGTGGACAGGAGCCCTGGTTGTCACCGCGGTAATTGTTAGGTCTCTGTACTTGATGTACATGAAGCCGGACACTTACTAATGCGGTAAGCTGAAGTTACAATTCTGTTAGTGTGTGTGGGTCGTGAGTTCACAGTGATATTACCCACAATTCTGAAGTTGCAACATTTATCTGTTTTTCAGCAGTGGTAAACTCTTGAACTGACCATCGACTAATTGGCAACTTAATTGAAACGTAAAGTATTCTCAAAAACCAAAATCGCTAAAGTTATCAAAACTTAGCTCAGGCACTGAACATCCTATTCTGCACATAGTCCTCCCATTTATTTTCTAGACGACCGGTTAAAAGCGCCTTGCGTCTAATAACTAAAGCTATCTATGTCAGTTTATCTAACCACCACGTTTGGTGGCCGCTGCGATTACCAGATATAATAACTATTCAATACTGTCTGTATGTCTTTATTTACTATACCTTCTCTATCATTAAACTAACCTTTATCCTATTAAGCGTCGGCAAAATTCTACAACACTATCTTATCAATTTTTTTGTTCCAGAATTTTCTTTTGGCTCTTAAAATATGAGCAGTTACATGAGAAACAATATAATACTAAATGTTCAGCCTCAGAACCAAGCCAACGCGACTGTATCGGATCAAGAAGTCGATCTACCTGAGGACTTTGAGGCATAGAGGAGGCCTCTACTACTCGTACAACTCTGCTCTAGGCAGCGTCGTGATATGGACAGGATTTCTATGCGTTCTGGCCATCATCCTCCGCTCCCTCTACCTCAAGTACAAAGTGCACTGCCCCTCCCAGGAGTCTCTCCCTGTAATACCAAGACGTAGACGTGTCAGACATCAGTGAACTATTATAGGGTTTTTATTTCGCGTTTGTTGGTTTTTATTTTTAGCTGTATTTTTAAGATCTATTCAAAAGGTAATGAGGAATTATATAGACCTGGCAGTGGTATGATTCACACAGTATTACCAATCTATACAATAGGCGCCATCAACTCAGCTGAGCAAGCTGATTGAAATGAAGCCATAGTATATAGTTTTCCCGCGGTTGGGAACTATTTGGGAACTATTGGGAACTACTACCTGTATCGGGATATAATATAGCCTATGCTACTCGGAAAGAGTTTTGTTTGAGTTTTCGGCTTTCCAATTGTGAAAGATTTCAAATCGGTTTATTAGTTTCGAGGCCCTTATGGCTTGTGCCATAAACATGAAAAAATCCTCTTTATTAAATAACCTACAGATTACAGAAAGTCTCTTCTGTTCTCAATTGACAGCCCAAGCTTTTGAAACCACGAAGGAGCCTAATTTCGTAATTAAAACTAATTAACAAATCACGGATGACACGCCTTGTAAAGCTATGTCGTTTTGTATGCTCGCAGTGTACGGGTCATAAATAATGCGTTCTAATTAACGTGAAGTGTGTCACTAACATAAGTAAGTATATTTAAATTGTGTTGCTACTTTTGTTTGTGATATTTCAACAGCTTTAATAGGTCTAGAAAAATATTTTGTTATATGTTTGATAGGATTTGTGGGTCTTACAGTAGATCTGAATTAGTATTTTCAGTTTTTCTGAACACCGGAAACAACTGGCATAGATGTTGAATGACAGCCGGGAGTCAAGCGTGGTGATTAACGCTCACTCCTTCCCAGTATGAGAAGAGATCTGGACCAGTGGGACAAACAAATAAGACTTATGAAAATGACGACAACTGATTTATTAATAATGCAACAGCTAAGTTTCCTGTGCATATTATTTGTGTTTATTTTCCATGTATACAATAACAATGTAATACGTCGGTACCTATTTACCAGCTTGTAAAACAATCCGCCTCATAAAGATAAGATCACGCCCAAAACCTTGAACTTTAAATAACTTCAGACATCCTGCAGCTAGTCAAGTTTAATATAATAATTAGCAATTAAGCATTATGCCGACGCCGACGCCTGCGCACCACGTCCGCTATAAAATCTTAATGTTCGGCCACTTCCTATAAAACAATGCGATATATCGTATGTGAATGATTAGCCTATTCTAGTAATTATTGAAACAACACACGTATTGTTCCCAAAACCATTTGAATTAATAATAGAAACATAAACAGGGATTAAAGACTCAAAAGGCTGATCTAATATCTGACTGTCCTTTGGTACCTACTTATTTTGAAAAGTTTTTACAATGTAGGTACTCGTTACTTAGGTGGTTACAGCAAATCGACTTCGTTGTTCGGCAGAATTGACTAATAATTTTATTTTATATTCCCTGCTCGGCAATATTGAATGAAATAATCGAGAGCAAGTTGATGAAGTTATCTGACGTCATACCAACGAAATGAAAACAAAAGAATCCGAAAACGGCCTATCACGTAAATTATTTAGCCAAACAACTACACTGCACAAGAGACCGTTCAAAATCTTTAATTACAAAACACGAACGAATCATATCAACTGCACGGTTTAACGTACAATCCACAAGTACAGTCAGCATCATAAATAGCTAAACAGATTGAACATTTTCAAAAGTGTCTAACAAAGTAAAGGGCCATAATTTCTTAAAAACACAAATGCCAAAATTCTTCAAAAAAAAGTAGATGACATATTAATTCTCTGGTAAGTAACCGACGCTACGGTGTTTAGAAATTTTGAAAATTTACATTTGTTCAGTTACTATTGATGCTGCATGTACATCTTAGATCTCAACTTGAATGGTCAACCTTTCATCAAGTAAGTAATTATTTTAGCACGAAAGGTCGTGGGTCAAGGTGCCTAGTGATGGGCATTGTTCGATAAATTATCTGATCACCAGAGGTCACTTCCCGTAAAACTGATCAAATTGATCGATAGAGTTGCAAAGAATTGGCCAATTTTTGGTCTGAATTGGAGCGTTGGTTTGGCTGGTGATTAGTTGAATTCAAGGGTAAATTGCTTTTGTTAGTTAAAAATTGTTGCTTAAAAGTGATCTAGTTTTATTGTGTTAGTATATTGAAAGGCAAGCCCTAGCTTTGGCGTAGTCTGCCTTCAGTCGAAGATGATGACGGCAACAGATGAACTCTAGGCACAATTGTTAGAAAATCTATACTAATATTATAAAGCTGAAGAGTTTGTTTGTTTGTTTGAACGCGCTAATCTCAGGAACTACTGGTCCGATTTTAAAATTTCTTTCAGTGTTAGATAGCCCATTTATCGAGGAAGGCTATAGGCTACTTTTTATCCCGGTACGGGAAGTAGTTCCCACGGGATGCGGGTGAAACCGCTGGCAGAAGCTAGTACTTAATAAAGGTCAAAGTCAAACAGTGTTTACAGACCACATATGGCTACGACAGATTATCCATATGTCAAATATTACAAAAAACCCGTTAAACGGCTGCAGAATTCAACTTAAGTACGTAAGGAGGTATGTATGTACTTCAATAACAGTTGTTTTAGTCTTCTTAGGGTCCGTTCAGATAGACCGGGTCGGAGAGCAGAGCAAATTTCTTAGCACGTTGAAAATTGAGTACTTAGTATTTGAAGTAAGGTTTATTTTTGCATGCGCACTGCTTTTTTCATTGCGGACAAGTTCGAGTCGTACTCGCGGAGAAAGGATTCCGTACCTAGGAAACAGTCAAAATACACTTTTGTTGTAAAGGACAAAAACAGTGCGCATGCAAAAATAAACCTTACTTCAAATACTAAGTACTCAATTTTCAATGTGATAAAAATTTGCTCTGCTCTCCGACCCGGTCTATCTGAACGGACCCTACAACTATACTATACCTGCATGACATACCTTTCATTATCATTACCAAATATACTCTGACACGATACAATAAAGCCTTAATCGATATATTTACATCAATTAAACAAAAGAGTTTTAACTACCAAATCAAGGCAACGTTACTAAACAATACAAATACCAAACTCAAAAGTTAATCTAACCGGTTTATCTTTGAGATACTTAGTAAGAATAGATTAAGCAATCATCATCACGATTTGATCAGATCAACAGACTCTCTAAAAAGAGTTTAAGCGTTTGGTCGCTAAGCTGATTATTTCCGATCTACAAACTTCTACCTATGTCCGGTAAAAAAATATAATAACTGTATGTTTTTACTCTCACTCTCCTTCTTCTTCATTTCATGAACTCCTGCAAGATTTCGAGGTTGGCTTATAAAATAAGAATAAAAGAACAAATAACTAAGACCTTTCCAACTCGTAACTTGACGTAAATCTATTCTAGCATCGTTAGCATATTCAAAAAAGTTGGAAAGACGACAATAATGTGAATTCCCATAGTTATTAAAAGAATCTCTTTCCAAAACTCTTGGGGTTGAGTCGGGTTGACTGATGGCCCCTTTGGCGTTTTCCGTATCTACTTTTAAGTTCTAGCTGAGACTCCTAAAATGCAGCTTTTTCATGGCAGTATCAATAATTTCATACCTCTTTAATAAAAGTTCAGTCCATTATCTCTGTCCATGGTTACAATTTTAACCTTTTGCGCAGAGGTGCGTGTGAGTTGTCAAAACATGACGAATGGTAGACCCGGACAAAAGACTGTTATTAATAATTTAGAGACCTTGACCTAACGGTTCGCGAGATGAATGGACTGATTGCGTTATGGTTTTAACTATGTTTTATGCGTATTAACTAGAGGTACCGTCTACGGAGTACGGATGTAGGTAAATAGGCAGTAGTAAGTAGGTAAGTTGCGGATTCTAAAGGTTTTTTTTTAATATATTATCGCTGGGGTATCACTTTTATAATAAGAAATAGCTGTGACCATAATGAAGACTTTTTAATGCTTAGAAATAAGCTTCCAACGGATATTCGGCCTATTCGGCTGCTTTTATTGTATTTGGCCGAACCGCTGAATATCTACGTAGGTAAAAAGTATTAGTCGGCCTTCTTGCATCAAAATGCTATAGGTATATGTACCTAATAATTATAACTAACTCGGGAATTGCTCCAAAATGTTATGGTTCATTTGTAACTTAATAAATTAGACTATAGTTATGGAACAGTAGACAAAATAGACTTGGCTGTGACCATTACATTGTAAAGTTCACTTAAATGTAAAGGTTATAGATATTATCAGCACAAGTGGTAGGTATATACCTAGAATATAATGGACAACGTAATTTTACATTATGTGCGTAGTAGGGACAAAGATACCTACTTATATGGTGGGAAATATATACGAGAATAACTTTACAGGAAATAGGTAATAATCAAAGACTATAAAAGTAATAATGGTGGGATCCGACCGATTTTGCCCATTTTGGCTGTGCTGCGCCGTTTTTATACAAGGAGATCAGCTAGCTATGCAAGACACTAGTAGGTATTTTAGTGCACAAACATTTGCGTTGACGTAGCAAATTATACAAAAACGTATCTCTACACCGTATAAAACAACTTTCTCAAAGCTAACCGAAGCTTTTCCAATGAATTACTTAAGTTGCAACTTGCACAATGCACTTGCATGCAGGTGCAATGCAACTATCTGATAACCAATACTCGACCTTCGCTGCATTTGCACACTCTTACTCCATTTCCCTTAATTACTGGCAACACTTTACCTGTTCAAAATTAAACCTTTCGCAAAATGCACCTTTCTTATACCGACCAAATATTGGTAATGAAAATTCCAGCCAAATGGGCAAATCATTTTTATTCGCAACTTTTTTCCTCTTGCGGTTTTATTATCAAAAAAGCTAGAAGGTACCTAACTTCTCCAGGGACTTTCCGCACGTGGTTAAATTTACCTCCATATCGACTACGCGAACCCGGATAAAAAGTAGGTAGCCTATAGTCTTTCAGATAAATAAGCCATCTAACACTAAAAAAAACATTAACATCATCATCTCCCGAGCCTTTTAACAATTATGTTGGGGTCGGCTTCTAGTCTAACAAGATGCAGCTGAGTAGGTACCACCCAAGTAACACAGTCATGCTGAATAACGTTTGAGTACTAGTGATCCGCGAAACTATAAGCTGTAACTATTGTCTGGATAATGTCTGAGTGAACGTCTATTCAACTGTTATTCAAGCAATTTGGGCACATTTTTAAATGCTTAAGTCTGTATAATATAGCTGTAAAGTTTGGGTAATAGCTTAATAATAACAGCCTTAGCTTAGTAACGTCTGAAAAAAAGCTGACATCACTTTAATACAGCTATTATTTCGTATTTATTCAGACAAATGCATATGGATTTTGTTATTCAAAAAATATTCAGGATTATGTTCATTTGCGTAATACTTTTCAAACATAATTAAAAGTTAAGTTGTGAATTAGAAAAAAAGTGGTGTATCTTGCAGTGTGTGCTTTGTTTTGAAATTTCATAGTTTTGTTGCATTATTTGTTAAGTAAATGTTATTATGTGTTATAACCATGATACACGTAAAAAATAACTGCGCAAGTAATTTTATCGTGAATAGCATATAAATTATCTCAACATTTTTCACGCGCCGCTTTCATATTCATTTTTAGTGATAGTATAAGACATAAATAAAGACTTTTAGAAAATACTAAGTATTTTTGTCACTTCTAAAAGATGAAACAGCTCTATGCTAATCTTTCAAAAGTCATAAGGTTAATCAAAAATGTATTTTTAACTGTAATTAATTACTGAAATGGGGCATTTTATATACGTAATATTTCAATAGTTTACTTAAAAATAAAATGAAATGGCGATTCATTATAAAAGTTCTCCACGCAGCTATTTTACAGTACAACTCTGATTTAAAAGTCACTCATTTCTAATTATTAAGCTTTTATTTGAGAAATAGTGATCAGGCACTACAAGTATCTGAATAACACTTGATAACGTTACTAAATGTGATTAATTATACAGCGAATCAGGGTTTAAAACATAATTTACTTACTACCCAGAAAAACTCTGTATAAGTTCTTTAAAAATGGTATTTTTACAAGTAATTGCGGAATAAAAATACATCATTCGACTTCCATCTGTGTTACGTTAGCTATAAACTATGACTTTATTTCCCTTATACCAAAATAAGCTCTATTAAGAACCCAGAAAATACTTTAATACAGTAGTTGAATAATTGATAAAATGTGGAACCTTATATGACTTTACGACAAAATAAAAGCCGTTATTCAAAATACAATGCTAATATTCCTTTTATCAGAAATTAATGACATCCTTATTCAGAAGACAGCTACCGAGGACACAGTTTTACGGAGTATGGTGGTTTCATAAGCAATAAGCTGAGAAAAGTTTGTTTATTAGTATTAGATAATTACGTTTATTCAGCTACTTATACTATTATACAGATAAATGCTGACCCAGGCAATCTTTTTCAAATTAAAGTCATCTGTAATGCTTTAGGCTTAATAATATCTGTGTTCTATGCTGTACAGAAGTTATTACTAAGCTTTAAAAATAATAGTCGACCTAATACAACTTTTATCAAGCATAAACGGCTATAAAGGCCGAAAGAGAATATTATTCAGAATTTGGCTATTTCAATAGCCTTTTCACACACGTTATGGAGCTTATATCTGTAAATATTTTCAAATTACTTTTACTCAAACACTATTCAGCATGTCTGTGTTACTTGGGCAGTGTTTTACAAGGAGCCTATCTGACCTCCTCAACACTGAAAAAAAATATTCAGTGTAACTATCTTGTATTTTTAACCGACTTCCCAAAAAGGAGGAGGTTCTCAATTCGACCGGTATGTTTTTTTTTTTTTTTTTTTTTTTTTTTCTATGTATGTACATCGATTACTCCGAGGTTTATAGACCGATTTGCGTGATTCTTTTTTTGTTCGACGCGAAATAGCTGCCAAATGGTCCCATAGTCATCAGGTCAGGATCTGATGATGGAAACTCTGAGAAATCGAGGGCAACCTTCGAAAGTTCTAGGCATACATAGTGTAAAAACTTGACACTCAGGTGTATGCCTGAAAGTACTATTCAACAGTGAAGGTTTGGAGCTGACCTGATGATGGAGACCAGAGAGGGTCGAGGGAACTCGACAACTGAATATGTAAACTACCTCGTGTTTGGGCTTATATTATTTGTATTGACGAGACCTTTACAACAGTGAAGGTTTGGAGCTGACCTGATGATGGAGACCAGAGAGGGTCGAGGGAACTCGACAACTGAATATGTAAACTACCTCGTGTTTGGGCTTATATTATTTGTATTGACGAGACCTTTGCAGCAGTGAAGGTTTAGAGCTGACCTGATGATGGAGACCAGAGAAGGTCGAGGGGACTCGACAACTGAATATGTAAAATACCTCGTATTTGGGCTTATATTCTTTGTATTGATGAGAACTTTCCACTTATATGGATAGTGACAACTATTCGTATCACTGAAAAGCAGTAAATAAAAAACTTTTTTTACAAAAAAATTAAACCGACTTCCAAAAACACTAAAAAGCAAAAAAAAAACTAATTTTAGGTGCATCGGCCTACAAGTCGGTGGCAAAATTAACTTAGTAACATCCATTAGACACCGACTTCTAGGCCGATGCACCTAAAATTAGTTTTTTTTTTTGCTTTTTAGTGTTTTTGGAAGTCGGTTTAATTTTTTTGTCTATAATCTTTTCTGCTACCTAACATTATAGGTGCTCTAATAAACAACCACAAAGCTCACAAGGGATCGGTATGTCAGTAATATATTGCATTTATAATACTAATCATAACAAATTATGATATTATAATGCGCTGTGTACTTTTAAAACGCTCGGGGGCAACTCTTGCGCAACGAATTATATCAGGAGTCCCTAAACGCATGTTGATGTAAAAAAGAAAGCGTTGTCCTTAACCGGAGCTAAGCGCATGCGCACTGAATTGATAAGGTCGGTGGGTATACCATGTGTAGGTTTCAAAGTACCACAATTTTATCTAGGACAATGCAAGATGCAATGATTGTAATAAAAAAAGACAGCGAGAAACAGACATGTATTTCTCTTGTTAATATTTATACATTAGCAGAATTCTTTGAGATTCTTCTTATTTCAATACTGAAAAATGCTATTTTCAAAGCGTTCCAATAATAGATAACATTTCAGTCAATTTGAATAACTTTTGGTATTGATTTAACTGTCAATGGTGAGTTAATATGAACCTGTAATACCTAAGTCTGTTAGCAATTACATAACACGTTATTAGTTTCGACCTTCCAGCAGTTACGATGTTTACCCAAATTAGTGGGACTGTATATTGATCTAGCAACACCATCGTTGCGTGAGCGCCAAAGGAATGCAAGGCGCACGTCTGAAATATTTAAATGTAGGTCAAAATTCAGATTAATAGTGACTAATATAATAACAATCTAATTCATATTCAAAGTGCATGTATGCAGTAGATAGTTTAATATAATATTTATTATCATAACAAGTCATGCTATATTCATATGGAGGAATGGAAATAACTACCGTTTAACGAAGACTGTATTGTATTGTATGACTGTACTGTATTATATATGCAGGTATAGTAGGTAATTAGTTTCCAGCGGTTCCCCGACCCCTGAGGAACAACGTCCCGCACCCAGATTTGAAGAAGTGACAACAAAAATGGAAAATATTTTATGATGCACGTATGCATAATCGTGTTTTTAGGCATTTTTCATGTAGAAAGGGAGTGTATGTGCTAAGTTAGTAATATCCTAATATCTTGTTTGCCTACCCGCAGAATTAGCTAACTGTAACACTGCTACCGAGTGGTACGCTGTATATGGCCAGGTTTCAAAGATGGCCAATACTCTTGCCAGTAATATATTTATTACGTATCAACTTATAACAAAAGACACACAAAAAATAATAGTCCCCAGGCCGGCGAACAAATTTTTTTTTGATACATATACATTTAAGACTTTGTGAGTGCCTTCCTTACGATGAGTCCGACAAACTTTTCGAATGCGCAAATTTTGGTGCCGCTGCGTTTTTTAATGCTTGACTCCTGAAATTGTCCATATGACGTCACTATGGCTCTTCGTACATACACGTTTCATTTTTTGAGATTCGTTTAATAAAGTTAACTAGAGAATGGTGGTCAACTTGTCCGATAAAGATCGTGCTGCGTTTGGAGTGTCCACCATCCTGAATATGTCGATATGACGTCACTATGACTCTTCGTACATACCTGTTTCATTTTTTGAGATTCGTTTAATAAAGTTAACTAGAAAATGGTGGTCAACTTGTCCGATAAAGATCGTGCTGCGTTTGGACTGTCCACCATCCTGAAAATGTCGGTATGACGTCACTACGACTCTTCATACATACCTATTTCATTTTTTGAGATTTGTTTAATAAAGTTAACTAGAAAATTGTGGTAAGCTTGTCCGACAAAGATCATGCTGCATATGGAGTGTCCACCGTCCGGAAAATATAGATATATTTTAAGATTTGGTATAAAGTACTGGCAATTGGTGTGAAGTATGTTAATAGTAAATGTTGCATTAAGAAAGTCGTTTCGAATGATATATGTATCATTACTACAGGAGGGATTTATTAACTTGAAAACACCTATCGATAAAATAATCTTATATAAGCTCTAGCTTCTGAAATACTAACAATTCGCCGAAGATTTTTTAATATGAAATGTTGCATTTAAAAACGTCTTTTGAATGATGTATAACTCATTACTAGAGATGGGATCTATTTAATTGAAAACATCTATCAATAATTATAATTTTAAATAAGCTCTAGCTTCTAAACTACTAACAATTTGTCGGAAGTATATTAACACGAAATGTTTCATTTCGAAAGGTTTTTCAAATAATATATAATTTGTTACTAAAGAAGTAATGGATTAGCTTGACAGAACCTACCGATAATATAATATTAGAAAAGCTCTAGCTTTTAAAGTACTAACAATTTGTCGGAGTTATGCTAATACAACCTTGCGCTTAAAAAGATCTTTTGATTGAAATATGGCTCATAACTTCAAGTGAGATGTTATTCCTTAACACAATGTAAAGTATCAATAATATGCCTTAGGTCAGTTATGTCTTCCAAAATAATAAGAATCGGTAAGTGGTATGTTAAGACGGAATATAGCGCTTAAAAAGATCTTTCGATTGACATATGGTTCATACCTAGAGGTGGGACATTATTCCCTAACATAGTAAAACCTATCGATAATACGCCTTATTTGGGCTATATCTTCTAAAATACTAAGAATTGATAAGTGGTATGTTGAGACAAAATGTTGCACTTAAAAAGACCTTTTGATTGATATATAGTCCATTAATAGATGCGGGATATTATTCCTTAACATAATATAAACTATCAATAATACGTCTTAGTCAGGCTACTTTTTCTAAAATAGTAATTAAAATTGGTAAGTAGTATGCCAATTTAATATACTTAAATAATGCACGTGAATATTTAAGTCAGAAATTGACAAAAATAATAAACTTCTTCCAATTGTAATATTTTTTTCTCGTTTTCTTTTCGAACTGACTATTTGACTCACTACATTTGTCGGACAAGTCGATATTTCCAATAAGAATAGTATTATCTATCATTGTTGTATTTGTCCGACATGTATGTATGGGGAGACACAGTGACGTCATATCGACATGTTTCGGATGGTGGACACTCCAAACGCAGCATGATCTTTATCGGACAAGTTGACCACAATTTTCTAGTTAACTTTATTAAACAAACCTCAAAAAATGAAACGTGTATGTACGAAGAGTCGTAGTGACGTCATACCGACATTTTCAGAATGGTGGACACTCCAAACGCAGCACGATCTTTATCGGACAAGTTGACCACCATTCTCTAGTTAACTTTATTAAACGAATCTCAAAATATAAAACGTGTATGTACGAAGAGCCATAGTGACGTCATATCGACAATTTCAGGAGTCAAGCATTAAAAAACGCAGCGGCACCAAAATTTGCGCATTCGAAAAGTTTGTCGGACTCATGGTAAGGAAGGCACTCACAAAGTCTTAAATGTATATGTATCAAAAAAAAATTTGTTCGCCGGCCTGGGGACTATAAGTAATGCTCTGTAAAAAAAATATGCTACCCCCGACGTCACCGAAAAAACCAGCAAGTAAATGGCAACTTTAAAAAATCAATAATCAATGTCAAATTAGTTTGTAGTGGCAACACATAGACTGAAATGTCATGCATCACGTCAAAATTGTAAAAATAATGCTTTCGTTTCACATGGGATTTAGTTTATAAATAAAGTCATAAAATAGGCTCTGCCCTAATTTAAAGTCTTTAACTTTCATCGTTAATATAACACATGAGTTAAAACCAAAGAGGTTGAGCTAGTTACATCGTGAAACGAGGTTTGTATTTAACATATTGTGTTTCACGTTTGGCGTTATTTATTTGCGAATACGTTATGTTTGTGTTAACATTTGCAGTAATACAGTAAATAAACATCGAATTGACGTAACTGCTCCAAGTTTACCGCTTAATCATCAAGTAATGTAGTAAATATTGCTAAATATCTTTAATTTTTTTTCACAGGGTTTATAAAAAGCAGCTAGAATGTCGATGCCACATAGTAGCTCGAGTACCACAAGTTCCAGCACTAAACGCAAGGAAATATACAAGTGAGTGTAATGTGACCTCTACTGTTTCATAAATAAAGCCTAAAAGCTTGAAACATCAAGACTTAATTGGGTAACTATAGAATCAAAGTTCATGTCAACCAAACATTAAGCATGTCTAATCTTTTTATCATCCTTGAGTGCAAAGAGTGAATAAGATCTTACAAAATGTATTACTCATTACTATTACACCTTTTATATCCAAACTTTTTAAGAAAAACTATCCAGTTAAACATGTTATTCCCTAGTGAAACAAACTGTTATTGAGATATAACTTGTATAACGTTCATACTGTATTTTGCTGTTCACAGATACCAGGCACCATGGCCCCTGTACTCCATGAACTGGTCTGTGCGACCAGACAAGCGCTTCCGACTTGCTCTCGGAAGCTTTGTTGAGGAGTATAATAACAAAGTAAGTTAAGTTAAGAGCAGTTTCTCTTACATCCCATGAGAACTACTCAACTAACCTGGATGAAAAGTATCTATAGCCTTTAATCGATAGGCTATCTAACAATGGAAGAATTTTTTCAAATCAACCCTGTAGTTAGTGAGATTAGTGCATTCAGACAAGATCTACAACTTTATATTATTAGTATTGGTTTGCTTCAATGAATATGATGTAGTAAAAATTTCTCAGAACGGTCATTATCACAAACAGGTTGAGATAAGAAAAAAATAAATAAACATGTGAAAAATTCACAAAGTTGATTGCTTCTATGATGTAATTGTCACTATGGGTAGTTTTGTTATCCACTAGTTTAACTTACTTCTTTGATTTATAATTTAGTCTCCCAACTTACTCATGTATAATGTATAATTTTCCAGGTTCAAATAATATCTCTAGATGAGGAGACCAGTGAGTTCAGTGCCAAGAGCACATTTGACCACCCGTACCCAACCACTAAGATCATGTGGATTCCTGATAGCAAGGGAGTCTACCCTGACCTGCTGGCTACTAGTGGTAAGTTTATTTTAGAATTATAACTTTTCATTAAACTGTGACCCTCTGAATTCTTACTTGTATGATTAATGCATAGTAACTGTCTGGTATGGGTCCATTGCAATATAACAACTGGCTTGCAATATAACAATATTGCAACTGGCTTTGATTGAATTTGATATGAAAATATGCCAAGACTTATATTCTCTGAGTATCTTGCTCAATCTGCAAAACACAACCATTATATGAAATGATTGATCATGACAATGTCTTTATGCTGTAACTGGCTTATTTCCCCAAAATGGGATACCAAAATCCACAAAAATATAGATACTATTTCTCTCAAACATGAAATTCTGTCACCTCTCTACAGGTGATTACCTCCGCATCTGGCGCGCCGGTGAACCCTACACTCTCTTCGAGTGCGTACTCAACAATAACAAGAACTCGGACTTCTGTGCCCCGCTGACATCATTTGACTGGAACGAGGTGGACCCCAACCTCATTGGTACCAGCAGTATTGATACCACTTGTACTATATGGGGACTGGAGACTGGGCAGGTGTTGGGGAGAGTGAATGAAGTGTCGGGACATGTGAAGACACAGCTTATTGCTCATGATAAGGTAACACATTGTTTTTGAAGTAGATAACATTTCCTGCCTTGATTCAAAATATTTGCATTGAATAACAGCACTTAAATAATACAAGCATTAAATACGACATTAAGTAAAAGACAAATTCTTCCACTTTTTGCTGCAATACCACAGATACATAAACATATAGACATGGCAAACATAAGGTATACTTTCGACACTTTTGTCATAGAAGACGCATGTGTTTTGGAAGAAAAACTTTATAGCATGCTTGTTAGTTGTATAGCTTATAAAGTTTTATTTCTGAAAACCAGTACAAAAAGTTTTGTTCAATGTACTTTTTTGCATATTATGTTCTATTTTCACTACTAGTACATACTCCTATTCTCAGCATTACATAAATCTTCATCATAAACTCATCTATTACCTTACAGGAGGTGTACGACATAGCGTTCAGCCGCGCGGGCGGCGGCCGCGACATGTTCGCTTCGGTCGGCGCGGACGGCTCCGTGCGGATGTTCGACCTCCGGCATCTAGAGCACTCTACTATCATTTATGAGGTATTTAGATGTTATTTGTGTTGTGTGGGTACTGCTTCTAGGTAAGGGTAAAAAGTAGACTATTAACTCTTGTTCATAGCACGTTTTGGTGATGGCGCATTTGTCGTGACGTTTTTTTGACGGTACATATATTTTTGTTGTGATTCATACAAAATTTGCCGCCGTCACTATATGCGATAATTTTACTGTAGATTTTCACAGCAATAAAACGTGTGTTAACAAGAGGCATTAGTACTTTCTCAGACTTTAGACTGCGTACCAAATTCAATTGAAATCGGTTCAGCAATTTTCGCGTGATGTCATGACATGGCTTCAAATATATGGAGTAAGAATTATGTCAAACTAGATAGATTTCAAGTACTTTCTGTGTCTTATGAATAAAATAAATATCTTCAATTTTTCTAGGACCCGCAACACACCCCGCTCCTCCGCCTGGCATGGAACAAGCAGGACCCGAACTACCTCGCCACGGTGGCCATGGACGCGTGCGAGGTCATCATCCTGGACGTGCGGGTGCCGTGCACGCCGGTGGCCCGCCTCAACAACCACAGAGCCTGCGTCAATGGCATCGCTTGGGCTCCACATAGGTAAATTTTATATTTTAAAACAATGCTTTCTATTTCTAGGATCTTTAACGGAACTTGGAATCGTTTGTTCACTCTTGGCTGCAAAACTGCACTTTTGAAGGTTAAAATTTGTAAAAGACGGGCAACTTTCCTGAGTGTTTTTATGTGCACTCATAATAGTTATTTATATCAGTTCCTCAGAACTTTTTTAAATGGGCAATATTACGAAGTAATTAAAAAAAATATGCGGTTCGCCTTCAAAACGCAGTTTTTTTTTATTAATTAACAAATAGTATTCCGATTGCATTGAAATGAAAAAACATAACTCTTCTTGGCAGTTGAGTAAAAGACATATCTCTCTTTACATAATATGTACAAACATTTATAATATGTTTGTTTCCCTTACACTCAATTTTCTATTAAACTTGGCAGGTAGTCATTTTCCATATCCATCAAGATAATATGCAGCCTTTCTTGACCTGTGCTTGGAAAATACAGTTCCCTCGATATTCGATTGAAACTACCACAAGAAGCTACTAAACTATAACTACTTTCTTTCCAGCTCGTGCCACATCTGCACAGCGGGCGACGACCACCAGGCGCTGATCTGGGACATCCAGCAGATGCCCCGCGCCATCGAGGACCCCATCCTCGCCTACACCGCCGCCGAGGGCGAGGTCAACCAGATCCAGTGGGGGGCCACGCAGCCCGACTGGATCGCCATCTGCTACAACCGACACACTGAGATACTGCGCGTCTAAGGGGAGGAAGGGTACGTAGTAGTGAGCTCTGGGTTACAAGGGTACGTTTTGTTGGTCTTCTTGAAGGTTTTGCTAAAAAGTACTCAAAAGTTACTTAATTTTTAAGTTCTAAAGTTTTTCTGTTGAAGAAATTAATGTAAGTATGACAGATGGAAGATAGATAAATTGAGTGGCGTTTGAGTATTCGGCCGTTATTTGCTACATTTTTAAACTTCCAATAGAATTTCTCAAGGGTGCTACTGAGTGGGTGGAATTTTTGTGATGGTGGAACTGTTGAGAGGACTTTATTTTTTGTATTATTTGTAAAATATCATTTTTAATGGACGCTGAAAGAATATCAATGAAATCAGTCTCATGACATTGTCCCCTTATACCAGAGAGCATTATGATCTGATTAACTTAGAAGTTACATCAGCATGTACAGACGTGGCATATTAAGCTATCTCAATCTGTCAAATTTCTTCGATACATTTTCAACCTTATCACAATAGTGGAAGGTTAATGTTCGATTGGTAAAATTTGACAGATCCGGGTAGGTTGACCTGCTGGCGTCTGTACCAAATGGTACCGTTAACTAAAAGAAGGTATTAGGGTGCAAAATATGAGTGTTGAACCCCGCGAACATACGGATTTGAATATAAGACCAAGTTGTGAAAGATTTGCCAAAAAAAGCGTTCGGTGTGCATAGATGTGAACTAACCCTAAAAATTATCGGAATTAAAAAAAAACGGAAATTGGACTTTGACATTGTGGTTTCTACGGAAACCAGCATAGGATCACAAAAAATGGAAATACCTAAACAGGTTTTCTTAGTTACTTGAAAATGTGTACTTTATGTACAATTTTAAAGTCGTGTTGACATGTCGGCTGGTAATCCGACTTCGATTAAAAAAATATTGTGAATGAATGTTATCTCTTTATCAAAAGACTGACCGAAAAATTAACATTTCAAAATTTTGAGGTTTCACTAACTAACCTAAGATTCTTAGGTGAATTTAAAAAATAAAGGCAACTACTGTATCTATGGGCTGTTCTACTTGTAGATATACAAATATCCGAATTGAAAAGCTCGTCCTTTTTAGGAAGTTGATTAAAAATCTAAAAATATTGACTCGCCTCTGTACTTAAGAAATAAACAAAGTGTTCCGTTTTTACCCAACAACGAAAAAAGAGGATTATTTGTTTCCAATTGAAAACTTCCCCAAGTACAACTCTCTATAGATACAACCCTTGCCTAACTTTATAAGATTTTTATACGCTATCATGTAAATCGTAGCTAGGATGATTTTCACATAAAAAAATATGTGTTAAAAATTCCTAGCGACATCCATTTTGTATTTAGTTATTACTTGTAAATATAAGCAAGTAAAACTATGTAAAAAGTTTTCTACGTATTTATATAGGTCCTGGTTATGTATGTTGCAATATGAAGTAGATTATATACTTTTTTGACGTAGTAAATGAAGCTATGGGTTAAAATATTCGAGTAAGGCAAGGCCCAATTCCCCGACATCAAAAACGTCAGTTTTCTAATAAATAACTGCATACCTAATAAAAATATTAAATGAGAAAATTTATAATAAAAAGTTGTTTTTAAAAAAATGACGTTTATATTGTCGATGAACTTAGGCCTATGTACTATCGGGTATTTTTTGTAATATGCGTGTGACTATAAAGACAATTTGTCGATTTTTTTAGTAGTAGGTATATACCATAGTGTGTAAACTTGCATTTAAAATGTGATTGCTTCAGCCACATTGGTGTAGGTAAAATGTTCCAATCTATTGATTCATACATCTATGGTAAAATGAGGGAAATCTAATGTGGGAACAGTCTCTAATATACAAATTATACTAACATCAATGGTCTCATAATTAAATTCAAAAGCCACAAAATCACTAACTATCAAGACTATCAGTCACAAAAAATGGAATGGGATGTTAAATAAATCCAATGTAGGTAAGTGTAACATACTCTACGCTACTCCAATGTGAGCGAACTGACAAAACTATTGCGCTGTAAATTCCCAGCGTGTGTAGGACTGTTTGTGTACCTATTTATACCTATAACGCTCAGACAATTTGGTCTAAACTAATTACAGGTACTTTGAGATGTTCAAGTACTGAAACCAAATTTTAATTTAGCGCATTAAACATTTTAATGGATTTTAAATAAAAAATCTCACATTTCTTCCAAACATTTAATAAGATATTTATTATCTTTCCCTTTGTTTGACTCCAAATATGAATAACTTTGTATTTATATCTAAAAGTCGAGATAAAAACATGTATTATTAAAAATTGATGTGATTAAAATAAGGACTAGATTTAATATTAATTTATACAAATAGCTGTAAGAATTCTTATTAAATAAATGATTTAGAAAGTAAGGCACTTATACTTATTATTAACCTGTTATTAAATGCACACATCACACTTTAGAAGCGATTCTCTGGTTATTCAACTAAAGGCGTAAAATGCAATATAATGTTTTGTTGGCACTCTTATCCAGACTTTTGTCCTAAAGCAAATTCCTGATAGACCTTCAAAAGAGACTCAGGTGTTCTTGGCTTAAAATCTTTGAGGACATGTTCGAAATGCTCCATAGTTACTGCAGGACAGTCAAGATCTTTCTCCAAAGCCCTTAATGCAGCCTCGTGACAAAGAGCTTGCAGTTCTGCTCCCGAAAACCCTTCAGTCCTTGTTGCTAAGTTATGGGAGTTCACATCATCACTTGTGCTCATTTTACTTAATTTTAACTCTATTATTTGTAACCTAGTCTCGAAATCTGGTAACGGGACGTAGATCAGCCGATCTAACCTGCCCGGCCTTAACAGTGCTCGATCCATTCGGTCGGGGCGATTGGTTGCCGCCAAAATAGTGACCGAGTTCAGTGGTACCACTCCATCCAACTCAGTTAATAGTTGAGCCAGTACTCTCTCGTGTACCCCCGCCTCCCCTGCGCCTCGTTCCCCGCCGATCGCATCCATTTCATCAAAGAATATAATTGAAGGAGCCACTTGACGAGCTTTTGTAAACAGATCCCGAACAGCGCGCTCAGATTCGCCGACCCATTTCGAAAATAATTCCGGGCCTTTTATTGAGAGGAAGTTCAGACCACTTTCGGTTGCCAGGGCTTTAGCTATCATGGTTTTCGAGCAGCCAGGTGGTCCGTACAGTAGGACGCCACCTGGAGGCTTCACTCCTAGCCTTCGGAAGCTCTCTGCGTGTTTCAGAGGCCATTCGACAGCTTGACGTAACTTTAATTTCAAGTCATCCTGCCCACCTATATCTGTCCACCTCACATTGGGTATTTCAATGAGCAGTTCCCTCATGGCACTTGGCCTGACAATAGTAAGTGCTGCGATAAGGTCATCGCGCTCTATATAATCACTGGAACGTTTTATACATTTCATGGTGGCTTGTGTGCACAGATTCACCAAATCAGCAGCCACATAACCATGAGCTAAGTCTGAGATATTCTCTATGTCCTCGGGTAATATTTTGTTTGGCAAGTTTTTGAGCAAACTGTAAACCATTTCTTTTCTTCTCATTCTATCTGGTACAGGAACTTCTATTTCCTTGTCCAGCCTGCCAAATCGCCTTAGCATAGGATCTATATTTTCTGGCTTTCTTGTTGTAGCTAATACAAAAACCCTGCAATTGTCTGCATGGAGGCTATCCAGCATGTTGACAAATGCTGAAGTTATTCGCCTTTCTTGCTCTGTGCTGCCTGAAGACAGCCTCGGACAAATTGTCTCTATTTCATCAACCAGTATAATGCTTGGCTGATTTTGAATAGCTTTCTCAAACAGACTTCTCATGGTACCTTCAGTTTCACCAAAGTATTTACTAAATATTGCAGGGCCATTAATTTCTATGTAAAAGCAGCTGATGTTTTCAATTAAATATTTACAAATAGCTGTCTTTCCTATTCCTGAGTGTCCATAAAGAAGTAAGCCTCTTGTAGGTTGAAAGTTGGCTGTTAGGCCATCCATACTGAATGATATTTTGATGAAGGTCTGTATTTCTTCCAAAATATCATCAACACCACCAAGAACCTGTGGCTTTTTCTTTATTTTCTGAACTGTTTCCTTCTCCATACTCCAAATACTATTTTCACTTAAAACAAACCAACCCTTATGATCTAAATTATCAGATTTTAAGTCAATCACCTCAATTTCTAATTTCTTACCAAAGTAATAGTAAACTAAAATGCTACCAATACAAACAAAATTACTATAAAAATGTTGTTTTAGAATATCAGTAATGTCTGATTCTGTTTTGTGGTTGTTGAGTCTGATTGTTACTCTTGTTGCTTGCGGTATTTCCTCCTTTATCACTGAGACAGTCACCTTCATGTTGTCATTGCTCCATGCACTGGATAAATCTGTGAAATAAGAAAATAAGGCTTAACTGTTTGATATATAATCTTATTAGACATATTGTTACCGTCATAGAGTGGTCTAGAGGCTCTTACCAGTTGCGGGTAATATAACTGCCGCCGGTGCAGACGCTTTAGAAGGCCACATTCGCTTCACCATCATTGGAGCACCGTCTCTGCTCAACTGAAGGGGACAACCAATAACCGCGCCTATTAACGTGCCAGCCGACGGGTGCACAAGCACAGCATCACGTGGAGCCCCATCCGGCGCCACCCCAGTCCTCTGCAGCCAGGTAAACAGCTTCCCATCGTCAACATACGGGCATTTCAATTGATCTTTCTTGCATTCTAACTCAACATGAATGTTTTTATCGTTTGTTGTTATGCTGCAACCGCACCGCTCGCAGTCCACCCACAAAGTTTTCTTAGATCCTTTTGGAGCCATGATTATTTACTAACACGTAAATAATGCCTTTCTTATGATTTTAATTATATTTATAAATCACATTGAACCAAATTATAGGTTATTTTTGTGAAATTGTTACAAACGTCATTTCTAATATTCTGACACTGACTTATCGAGCAATGGTTGAAATAACTAAACGCAAAGGAATAGTGCTGATATTTTAGTGGTTTTCTATTTACTTAGTTTCTCAAAAAAATCTACGAAATGATTCGCACATAACTATTACGATATACTTTTTTATCATCACCAGTTCACCACGTAATGTCAAGGTGTTCCTGTACCTATTTAGATTTTCGTGTAATGCAAGGAAGTAGGCAAAAGACAAAAATGTGTACTGAAATTAATTAGTGACTGAAAATAAAATCTACGTTTAATTATTGCATCTACAAATTCGAATGTTTTATCTGTGATTTTGCGTAAATGTGACATGATTGACAGACTGACAGTTTGACACTGACCAACACTGACAGCTGACAGACAAACTGCGTTTGCTTTTGCTCATTGCTGTGATTCGTGATTCATTTAATTTTTGTAACAAAACAATATATTGATTCCTTATCAAATGCTCACAGTTTAATTATTCATAAGCTAATCAATCAACTGCATTAGGCAGCTGTTAGGGGTGTAAGGTTTACTGTACAGTTGTAAATAATTGTGTAGGATGACTCTAGCAGAATTCTTCAGTTGTTCCCTCCTTGCGTTCGGGGCTCCGTTGGTGATGTTCGCGCTGACGGTGGCCAACGACCCAGTGCGCATCATCATCATGATAGCTGCAGCATTTGGGTGGTTGCTTTCGTTTTTGGTGTCGTCAGTGGTGTGGTACGCAGTGGTACCGTTACGGTCGTATTTAGCCTTCGGAATGGTGTTTGCCATCATAATCCAGGTCAGTAATAAGTATCATTGTTTATTTAGCTTAGAATATAGCTTTTGCTATCGTAAATTTTGTAACATCTGTCTAAAACTTTGTCATAGATAACACAACTGTTCCATTTTTATTTCATGCCATGCACTCTTGCAGTATAATATATTTTTTTACAGTTGCAAAACTATTCCTAGAAAATACTCATTAGTCTAAGAAGTTGTTCTAAGTATTAAACAGGAAATAAAATATGTTTCAGGAAGTGTTCCGGTACGGCATGTATTTGCTACTACGGAAGACAGAAGCGGGACTGAAGGAGATATCGGAGAACCACAACATAGGTAGCAACAAGCTAGAGATGGCTTACGTATCTGGTCTGGGATTCGGAACCATGAGCGGCGCCTTTGCTCTCATCAACGTATTAGCTGATTCGGTAAGTTATTGCTTCTATGAAATGTTGAGAGATGGCATATTAATTCTTCTATACTACCTAATATAAAAAAGAGGAAAACATTTGTTTGTACCCTGGCTCTGAAACTACTGAACTGATTACAAAAATTATCTCACTGTTGGAAAGCTTCACTATTTCCAAGTAATATAGGACTATATAATATCCCGGTACCCAGTATGGTACCCACAGCACAGAATTGAATGTGTGAGAACACAGCTAGTAATGACTATAGATTTAAAATAACCACAAAATATGTACCTACTTACCTGACAAATCGCTATACTTAGAATAAGCCAAACACTTCCTCAGCTTGATTTGTGTAAACTTCGCAAATGTTACAAGAGGAAAACTGTAACAATCAAGTAAACACAAACAATGTTAATCCTGTTTAAACTGTTTTATCAAGTATTTGACTATTTTTAGACATAAGAATAAAATTGTTCCTTCTAATATTCCAGGTGGGGCCGGGCACTTTAGGTCTGTACAACGGCACTGAGTACTTCTTCGTGACGAGTGCAGCAATGACCCTCTGCATGATACTACTCAACACATTCTGGAGCGTCATATTCTTCAGCGGGTTTGATGACAAAAACTACATAAAAGTTGGATGGGTCATAGTATCACATTTCTTTGTGTCCGGTCTCAGTTTATTGAATACCAAAGAGATGTATGCAGCAACAATCTTGCCCTCATACATTGTTCTAGGTATCACAGCATATATTGCTTTCAGGACAGCAGGCGGATCAACCAGGAGTCTAATCCAAAGTATCTCATCCAGGTCATAGAATTAATAATTGTTGATTCAGAATTAATCTCGAAGAATTTAAAAGAATTTGCGCTAGATAAAATTAACGCAATACAGGGTTTGTTTTCATTGACAAATGCATTTAGAATTCAGTTTTTTGGCTTGTTAAGCGCAAAGAAAACAGAATATTAGAAGCAAATTATTGATGGATTCGCTTGCCTAGCTAACTTGCTGTTCCTGACCTCAGTTCGCAATTTATTTTCTAGTTAGGTGAAATTGTGTCCAGTTCTGTAGTATAGCTAGAAATATTAGAAATTCAGTTTAATTTATTTAGGCTTGTTTGCTCTAACAAAAAGCTTGTTCAGTTGATCACATTTAATTCCTGGAATAGAAAAATAAATGTATAACAAAGCAATTACTAGAATGTGAGTTATCAGTGAGCTAACAATCGAAACTTCACATCTTTCAGAGCATGTAGCTAGAAACATGACTTGAGATTATCAATAGATCATAGAAGCAAATAGGTTCCTGTTTTGTAACTGAAATGTCTTCATCTTATTTTAGAACAACTAATTCATGTTAGTTTTATATTGCTGACTTATGATTTATAGTAAACAAGTCACAAATTAATAGACTTATATGAATTGTTAGGTGAAAACGGTCCATCTGTTAGCTGTTCCATCTTGTAGGGCTTCAACATAGTATGTAAAATAATAGTTGTAGCCTTCAAGCTTCACCAGTACTGTGTGACAAATAAAATTAGCACTTTTACAGTGACTTCAAAAAATATTGTCACAGCAACCGCTAGAAATTGTATTAAGAATGATTTATTTAGTTGCCCAAACTGTTAGTTTAAAATTGTTATATCGAGTGGGCAGCCTAGGCCCTGATATTCCATTGTGTTCGGATGTGTATATCCTTCTTAAGATTAGCTGGTAAGAAAATGTACTGGGTAATGTACTGAGTACCTATGTATCTAATCAAGATGTAACTTATGGACTGACATCTTAGCAATTCTATTGATAGGCAAAAATTCACCATTAACATAAACATCAGTTTTCTTAAAATAAATCACGTTCAAGATTCAAAGTAACTATGTACTTGTTTTAAGAAAACTGATGGTTATGTTGTCGGTAAATGTGGGCCTTAGTATTGATTGACTCAGGAAGCCTACCGCGGTTATCTGCCCATGTCAGATTAAAAATCTTGGCCCATCACAATGTTATGGTAACCTGTTATTTTTACTAGATCTCAAATAGCTTTGAAAAGTCTGCTCGCAAAACAATATGAAGTGTATGTTTATTATCACATTAGAAAGTTTAAAATCACAAAAGCAGAATAGCTTATGCATACAATCAACAAACTAAATTTTTTTGAGTGAGTAAACACTATCAGATAAATATAGAAAAAGGGGCTGACTCATAACATGAAATTAACTCATTCAGTTATTTTTAACGTGCATTAAATATGGCCCTAGGTATTATTATCCACACTAATATTGTATCATAGCTGTATCCAGTTCTACCCCATAGATTGAAAAGGTTCCTCGATAAGAGAAATAAATAAATTAGAATGTATAAATATCATCAGCTACAGTGATTCACACACAGCACCGCACACCGAGATCAGGCGGGAAATCGGATCTCATATTGTATTGGCTGTGAAATCAGCTCAAACTTTTCACTCGCACACCGCACGACCGCGCGGTTGTGCTGTTTTGTTTCCCGCCAACGCTCTGCGTGGCAGTGAGCGGTGCCGTGTCATAATCGCCATAGTATGAATAGTCTTCTTTGTATCAATGTCATTGTTAGTAAACCACGTAAATAAATGAGAAAGAAAATATAACATAGTTGGAAAAGAATAAAATAAATCAGAATATATTAAACTCAATTAAATGTACAATAACAACAATAATTTCAAATTACAATTATTTATTTTTCTATTAATAAGTGAGAACAATCATTCCTTAGCGTACTAATAAATTGGACGGATAATTTGTTACAATAACTAACTGTTATAGCACAGTATTTAATAGTAAAAAAATAAAAAGTTTTTTACAAATAAAATTATGACAAAACTTGTTTCTTCTTTCTTTCTTATTATTTAGCTAAATACTTTTTCCTCACATCCTTATACTTATATTACTACAACTACAGAAGACTATAACTGAAGTAATTTTTTAAATTTTCAGTAATCAATTTATAGGTGGGTATAACTACTCATGCTAAATGCTTGTTGTAACACAAAATTACTGTTTTTTAAGCTCATAAAAAAGAAACTGTTTAATCTACAGATTAGAATTTTCACTAATGTGATACTCCTATTCCTGGCTCTCTTCAGCCAGTTCTTGGAGCAAGGAGTCTACCGTCCACACAGTATCTGCAGAATCCATCTCCTCGTGAGGAATGTAAGAGTTGAGTACTTCTAGTACCGCCTCAATGCTGTCCGCTGTGCCTGATAAGCCACCTCCAACTTCTGACAAAGCGTTCACAGTTTCTGTGTCTTTGTGATCAGACCTGAAATATTTCAATTTGGTGCTACATAAATCTATGTAGTAATTATTTACACTCTTCCATATAAGAGACGGTGTTGTAACATCACTAATTAGTAATACTAATTAGTACGTCACTAATATAATAACTTCCGCTATGATCTGTCATCTGTCTTTTTCCATATCCTTCGTATGGGTCGACTATGTAACTGTGGTACAGTGAATGTGTGTTGTGAAATAAAACTCAAGTAACCCAAGATCAAGGACTTTCATTTATATTACATGGTGTCAGAAGTCAAGAAGAACTCAAGTCAAAAAAAAGTCGAAGTCGGGAAGACAGTCGGTCGCGAAAATGGACCAGTCGAGTTCCGAGCCATGCGGCGTGGGCGACCATAATGGCGTCCAAGGCCTTAACAGCAAAATAAAATCACTGCAAATTTCGTCAGATTCCACAAATAATAATGCGGAGGCGTGGAAACGCTGGTGGCAGCAGTTGGAGCTGTATCTGTTGGCCACGGGTTTGGATAAGGCACCCGAAAAGCGTAAGATAGCTATCTTGTTGCATCTCATAGGTGAAAAGGGCTTAAATATATTCAATACTTTCAACCTCACCATTGAGAAGACCACGCTTGCCGAAGTCAAGTCCAAATTTCAAAATTTTTTTTGAGCCCAGAAGGAACATAACCATGTGCCGTCACATGTTCTTCACCAGAAAGCAACAGAAATCCGAGTCGATCGAAGGATTCCTAGCAGATCTGGAGAACAAAAGCCAAGATTGTGAATTTGGAACACTCAGGGAAGCGCTCATCAGGGATATTTTCATTGCAAATCTGCATATGGATTTAGCGCATGTACGTCAGAGATTACTCCAGGAACCTGATCTGACATATCAGAAGATGCGAGAACTGGCAACAACACTGATCGTCGCACAGCAGGATGCTGAAAAAATTGTCAGTAGTTCCAACGTTGAAAAGTCAGAAAATGTCATGCATCTACGTCGGAGGAGCCGTAGTCGAGGGGATCGTCGACAGCGAGCTTCACCAGTCGGTCAGCAGGGTTCTGGCGCAGGGAAGTCTCCCAACCCTGAAAGGCGCTCGAGGACGTGTAGCCGCTGTGGGCAATCTCACCGCTACAAGTGCCCAGCGCAAGGAGTCAAATGCAGGTCATGTAAATCATTTGGTCATTTTGCTAAATATTGCTTCAAAAATAAAAATATCAGTCATTTAGAGTCGTTTAATTCAAGTCATAGTCATAATAATAATCAAGATTATTTTGTTGGAATTTTGAATAGTCATAGCTCCAGTCAAAGTCATAAGTCTAATTGTCATTTAAAGTCATATAACAGTCACTATAAACATGTCAAGTCAGCAAGCACACAGTCTCCACCACCACAATTTACATACATACATAGTCAGTCACAGTCAGGGAATGATTCCGGTGATGACATTGGTGTCATTCCTGAGAGATCTCACCGAGACTCATATTGTCAGTCTGAGAAATTAATTCTCAAGTCATATTTCAAAGATGATAATGGTGATAATGTCATGTCTGAGAGGTCTGAAAAGTACCTCGGTGATGAAAGCAGTCACCAGTCAGAGAAATCAATTCTCAAGTCATATTGTCATAATTCAAATAAAAGTTGTGATAGTCAAAGTGTGTATCTCAATGATGAGTACAGACACATGTCTGAGGAATCACCTCACACAATAACAACAGTCACATCACCATATCACAGTCAACAAGTCACATCATCATTTAGTCAAGTCAATACAGTCGAGTCAAAACATAAACATAACATTAACAATAGTAAACAGTCTTGGAACATAAATGTTAAAGTAGGTCATTCACAATTTAATTGTATCATTGATTCAGGAGCTGATCTTAACATAATGTCAAAACAAACTTTTGTTTCTTTAAAACGTCAACAAAGTCAAATGTCACTTGTCAAATGTCACATAAATGTCACAGGATTTTGTGGCAAGTCAATACCCATTATGGGAAAAGTCAATATTAAATGCAATTTAATATTAAATAATAACACTGTCACTGAAAATATAGTGTTCATAGTCGCAAATTTAGTATGTCCCAATATCCTAGGTCTTCCTACTTGTGAAAGGTTAGGAATAATTAAAAGAGTTTTTTCAGTATCTAAACAAAATTTTTGTCAACAAATTCTTACACAATATAATGATGTTTTTCAGGGTCTTGGCTGTCTACCTCCTGTCTGTCACCTGAAACTCAAACCTGATGCAGTACCATGCGTGGATCCTCCCAGGAGAGTACCATTTGCGATGCTTGGAAAGCTACGCGAGGAGTTGGATCGCATGGAGAGCATGCAAGTCATTGAAAAAGTCACTAAGCCTACAGAATGGGTGAATAGCATAGTAATTACGGTCAAAAGTTCAGGTCAGTTACGAATTTGTTTAGATCCTAGAAATTTGAATAAGAATATCATAAGGGAAATTTATCCAATAAAGTCAATTGATGAGATAAGATCTCAATTAGTAGGAGCTGTTTGTTTTTCTCATTTGGATGCATTTTCAGGTTTTTGGATGTTAAGATTAGATGAATATAGTTCTAATTTATGTACCTTTCAAACACCATTTGGCAGATATAAATATTTAAGATTACCTTTTGGCATAAATGCATCATCAGAAATATTTCAAAGAGTTATGATGAATTTGTTTGGTGATTTAGAAGGAGTCTTGATATTCATCGATGACATTCTAGTCTATGGTCCAAGTGAGTCTATACATAATGAGAGATTACATAAAGTAATGCAAAGAGCTCGTCAAGTTAATTTAAAATTTAACAAGTCCAAATGTAAATTTCTAGTTTCTGAAGTCTGTTTTTTAGGTTATGTCTTTAGTAAAGATGGTGCAAGGGTTGACCAAGAAAAAGTAAAAGCAATTGTCAATATGCCTACACCACAAAATGTCAAAGAATTGCAAAGAATATTAGGTATGATCAATTATTTAGGTCCTTTTATTAGCAATTTGTCAGAAAAAACTCAAATTTTAAGAAATCTTTTGAAAAAAGATGCAGTCTGGTCTTGGGATGAAAATCATAATAAATGTCTTAAGAGTTTAATAGATGAAATTACAAAGTCACCGGTTTTAGCTCACTATAACCCCAATATTCCATTAGTCTTGTCAGTAGATTCGTCTAAGTCAGCATTGGGAGCAGTCATTTTACAAAAGAATAAACCCATTGCTTATAGTTCAAAAACATTAACCACAACTCAGTCTAGGTATGCTCAAATTGAGAAAGAATTGCTTGCAATTCAATTTGGTTGTGAAAAATTTCATCAGTATGTATATGGTCATAGAGTCACAGTTCATACAGATCATAAACCATTAGTCTACTTATTTGATAAACCATTACATGATGTACCAGCTAGGTTACAGCGAATGATGTTAACTTTACAAAAGTATGACTTGAAAGTCATACATGTCCCAGGTAAACAAATGTTTATATCTGATACCTTGTCTAGAGCTGCCTTAAAAGATTATTATATACCAGAAAATGAGTCAGAAATAACTTGTCATGTCAATTTAATGTATTCAAATTTAGCAGTCACTAAAGATTACAGCACAAAATTGTCACAACATACTAATAAAGATGAAAGTTTGCAATTGTTAAAGAAATATTATTATGAAGGTTGGCCAAAAAGTAAAAGTAAAGTCAGTCAATTAGTCAAACCATATTGGAATATACAAGCTGAAATTCATGTTGTAAAAGATTTGTTGTTCAAAGGTTCAAAATTGATAGTACCACAGTCTATGTATAAGGAAATGTTGGATAAAATTCATGAAGGTCACCAAGGTATAAACAAATGTCTTAAATTAGCTAGAGATTCTTTATATTGGCCAAACATGTCAGTTGATATCAAAAATTTAGTAGAACAATGTCTTATATGTGCAAAATTCAAACCTTGTAACCAAAAAGAACCATTACAAAATTTTGAGATTAATAAGTATCCATGGCAACAAGTTGGTATTGATTTAATGTATATTGATAACCTTTCTTATTTAATTGTTACAGATTATTACTCTAAATACATAGAGATAGCTTTGTTAAATAAAAATAGTACAGCTAAAAATGTAATTACACATTTAAAGTCTATTTTTGCCCGTCATGGTATACCTTTGTCATTAGTGTCTGACGGTGGACCTCCTTTCCAATCTTTAGAATTCAAGAATTTTTTACATGAATGGGACATAGAACATATTATTACTAGCCCATATCATGCACAGTCAAATGGTCAAGCAGAAAGTTCAGTCAAAATTGTAAAAAATATGTTGAAAAAATGTAAAGAAAATTCGTCTGATCCTTATATAGCCTTATTACAATATAGAAATACACCTAAAAATAATTTACCATCCCCAGCACAACTGTTAATGTCTAGGAATTTAAGAGATAATGTTCCAAAGTCATATAAAAAATTAAAACCAAAGGTTGTAAAATTTAAAGATTACAAAGAATGTGTAAACAAGAATAATGTCAATAAGTCAAAATATTATAATAGAAATTCTAAGCCTTTGTCATTGTTGTATCCTAATGATCATGTCTACTTTAAAAGAAAACCAAATTATAATTGGGAACATGCCATTGTCAAGCAAAGGCTGGCAAATAATAGGTCATACGTCATTGAGGATGTCAATGGAGTTAGGTATAGGAGAAATAGAATTCACTTAAGGCATAAGTACTCTCCTATGCTATCCAACTCGTCGTCGTCGTCATCGTCGCAGGGGAGAGAGGATGGTGACAGTCAGAAGGCTGGACCTCAAGAACTCTCATCTCAATCCTCAAGTAGTCAAATTGTCACACGTTCAGGTCGATTTGTAAAGCCTTCTCGTAGGCTAATAGAAGAAATAGATTAAGTATATAATTGTAATCTAAATTAAGTCATAATCAAGTAAAAACCTTTGTCTATCATAACTGTGTATAATAAAGTCAATTTTTGTCAAGTCAGTCCATAGTCTTAAGTCTATTGTTTGTCAAGGGTTAATTTAAACTTAACAGGGGGGATGTTGTAACATCACTAATTAGTAATACTAATTAGTACGTCACTAATATAATAACTTCCGCTATGATCTGTCATCTGTCTTTTTCCATATCCTTCGTATGGGTCGACTATGTAACTGTGGTACAGTGAATGTGTGTTGTGAAATAAAACTCAAGTAACCCAAGATCAAGGACTTTCATTTATATTACAACGGAACATGGGTATGTATGCTATAAATAAACTTGGTAACTACTAGAACAATATTACAAGAATGCTACATTAGAACTGATTATGATATTTATTTGAGTACAGTCAGAGAAGTTCGTCCAGGATGTAGGTAAAACCAAAAGCTAGGTTCTACTTTTGTACAAAAAAGCTAAACTTACACAGGTGGCATAGATATTTCTTTCTCCAGTATGTCTTGCAGATCATCGAGGTCAGGTATTGTTGGTATATCATCGCTAGAGTCTGGTGACTTCTTGGGTATCACGAATTCTCTAGAAAAGTAAAGTAGGTAGTAGTTAAACTGTAACGTGGTCAGTTGGTCATCTTAGGGCGGATTTAATCTGAGAGATAGCTTTAAAGGACTTTTATAGAATATAATTCGAATATAAGCCTTCAAGTTACTATATTTTATCCTCAATTTTATCACAACAACTTCAGGTTATCTTCTTATTGACTTCCTATCTCAAATTGGTTACCTATGATGTAGCAAAATATATGAACACTTACTTTGCCTCAATGTGAGTTCCTTCAGCCCATACACCCACTTTCTTAGGTTCAGGGACACTTGCACTCAATTCATTCATTATGCTTTGCTTTATAATATTCTATTGCACCCCACAAACACTTGTTGTTTTTCTGTTTACATTTTTAGCAAGCGTTTCATAGCAACCCGTCTATGACGTATCGAGCACTGGTGTCAATGTCAAGTTGCTGTCAAACTCAAGCTCATTCGATGACATCGAGCTAAAGTCAATGTTCGATGATGATAATAAAAATTAAAAAAAATTGTTTTAAATTAAATTAAAAATTGTTTAAAAAAAAAATAAAAACCGATCAGTGTCATCTACATTGACGTTGGCAAAATCTTCGATACCAACCATATACCAACGAAGGAGCCATAAACAAAAAGAAGAAGAAAATTCGACGCCCCCCCTAGACGACCAATTAAATAGAGCAATCTTAAGAGTTGTGCTGATCATGTAGGGTTGATATTGAAGATTGCGCAATGATTTTTAGCGACTAAAACGTTAATTGCACTATGTTATTAAAGTATAGAGGCCAGCGCAAAAAGTCGGATGTACAGTACACTGATGTTCTGCTAAACTGAGACGTACAGAATGCTCGATCTTTTGGTTTACTCGCTGAAGCAAACACAAATAGTAGGTTGTTGTGCAGTCAATAAAAACTACGAAAAATATAATGAAAATATTTAATTTATTATAAAAACGTCAAAATAAATATAAAAAACACTAATAAAATGATGGCGTTAATAAATTCGTCAGTTTGACTGGCACCTATGAGGCTATACAGCCTCTTTGAGATAAAGCTTGCCCTTGGCTAGGGTATGAGGTCACTGGCAGAAGTCCACACGCGGGCGTTCTAGCGTTACAGTATAAGTACCAGATGTTTTTTTTCTTATTGTTAAAATATGCAAGTATCAGTCATTATCAGTACATTTATGAAATCTACTAAAGTAAATACCAGCACATAGGTAGGTATTACCAGAGAACCACAAAAATAATACTTATTGTATAAAACAGGGTTTTTTTAATAATCAAAATTAAATACATCGTGTGAAAACGGGACTATTGTTAAATGAGGTAGCTTAATAAACCTTAAAGTTATTATAAAAATGATGAGGTAGCTTAATAAAGATTTGCTGTGCCCAGACATGGTAATGTACATAAGGATAAGGATGCATTTCTGTAACTGTATACATTTTGCAATAAATAAATAAGTACCTAAGTACTGCCACTGTTACAGCCTTTTTTATCGTCCCACTGCTGGGCACAGGCCTCCTCTCACACGGAGAAGGATTGAGCATTAATTAATAAAACCAATAAAACCTAACCAATAAAAGCAATAAAACCTAAGTACGGAAAAAGTTACAAAATATATATTATGAGTAATTACTTAATTACTGTCTAGGTCTATGTATTTTTTTACATTTTATGTTTTTTTATTCTAAGATTATACAGGATGCGTATAATCACATGCTAAAAAGGAGATGAATCAACAAAAATAATTACACTAACTTAACACTATTTTAAAACATAATAATCTCTCCACGCAATCAATGACACCCTTTATAATCCGACATAATCTATAATGTTTGGATTATGTGTTAGTGCTTGATCGAAAATCGTTGCATTAGGTACTTCGGAGCCACTATTTATTGTACAGAGATTCAATTTATAATATTCTACTCAACTGTGCAGACTTCACTTACAATGAATAGAGATTCAACATAGTTAGGGCTGCCATCCGTCCGGGTTTCCCCGGATTTGTCCTCGTTTGGAGGCCGTCCGGGGCCCGTCCGGGCGGGGTTTCAAGAAGTGTCCGGGGAAAACCCGGACACTTTTCATGTAAGGATGCACCTCATTGAATTTAAGTATATGTTAATAGTAAATGGATTACAAATTAGGTATTATTTTGTTTAAAAAAATCGTACTAGTTCGGGGAAAAAATGCGATTTACGCCAAATGTCCGGGTTTTTTTAATGTTTGTCCGGGTTTGGCAAAATTCAAGATGGCAGCCCTAAACATAGTACATACTATATAAAGGGGCACCGAATGTTCTGTGAGAATCTTTTGTGCAGTTTTCAGCTGTCAATTTACAAGGGAAAGTAGCATTTTTTCTACTGGCTGACAAGACTGTCACCTGCACCAAAAAACGGTCAGGGGCCCGATTCTCCTAATTTTACTTAAGCGACGATCGATCGACGTTCGACTCGATTCGACTGAGATCCAATCCCGACTCGATTACGATTGAAGCGTAGGTATGTGGCATTCCGCTATTTTTTCTTTGAAATAAACGTTTTTATCCTTTTCTATCATTCAATAATGAATCATTTTGTCTGCAAATGATTTACGATTGCAAAAAGATTGTACAGCAAACTACCGTATAGACCAAAATCACCAAAATAGCAGACCAATCGCACACCAATCAAATGTCAATCGAATACGATTGGTTTTTTATTAGTAGCAGAATGCCCGATATGGTTAAAACTGCTATTGCGATCATATTGCAATTCCATTTCTATTCGATTTTGACATTATTAACTTAGGAGAATCGGGCCCCAGACCATGCAGAGGTACAATACAAATCTTACTTTTATAATGTTCTATCTTTGACTCTGTCTTACATACCATTAAATTGAGCGTTTCGTCTTCCTTTCAAAGGTTACTTCTCAAGCACCCGTAAACTTTTAAAGTTATAAATATTTTCAAAAAATATTTTAATCTCAAACTATTCAGCCATTCTTGAGTTATAAGTAGCGTTACTAACACGACTTTCTTTTATATATTTATATAAAACCATGTACGTCAATATTGAATAATTTCTTAATATCAAGATATTAATTTAATATGGCACTTATGGTGATGAAAAAACAGAACACATGATTAAAATATACATCACCGATCCGTCATTATGCTAGCGTGGTGATCACGTCTTCACGTCTTCACGTCTTCGTGCACTATGCTGTATAGCATAGTGCACGAAGACTCTTTATAACTTAGACATTAAGCGACGTTTCTTTGTTATCAAGAAATACTAGACTAGGCAATAATTTACAAATTGAAAAAGCCATTTATGTCGATATCATCCAAATCAAATTCGTCATCGGTGTCATTTTCATGATTTTGGTTGCCATAGGTTGGTGGTAGAGATTCCTGGTTATTGCAATCAGCAGCCCGGTTGTTTTCATTCATGGATGGTAGAGGCAAACTCAGTTGCAGATTCTGCATTCCCGTATGCGCAAACTGTGATCCTGGTTGCCCATGATGCGATTCTGGTTGCTCAGGATGCACATGTAGTTGCTCAAAATTCGTGCGGATAGAGTTGACTCGGTTTAAAACAGGAGCGCCTGTGTAGCTGGCAGAAGCATCTGAGTGGAAAGTTCGAGGTCGGCTTGGACCAGGTAGCGGTTCCCCATTCTGATAGAAAAGTAAAAACATTAGTTAAAATTTTTATAGTTGCTCGAATTAAGTCCAACTAATTCGGACTTTGCATGAGTTGGAATTTGTACCTGATCAAATTGCATTGCGTAGTCCTGTGGAGGAGTTACCGGCGGCTGCCAATCTGTAATATATTAATAAGGGAATAACTAAGAACTTCAACTAACCAAACCGGTATAAAATGCATTCTAAAGAGGCTTCTAGAATTACATTGTGCAAAAATACTGTACTTACAATAAAAATATTAGTCACAATTCGTAATTAATATTGCGCAATTTAATTGATCGTCTAGGGAGCGTCTAAAGCAAGTTAAGTTTAATTTGATTTAGAAATAACTTTTTTCTACTTAGATATGTCTTTCGATAAATGCGTATTTGAATGAGGGTCTGATTGTGGAAAGTAGTAATACCGTACCTATATACTCCCGCACAATGGGAAGTAATGACTTGCGTTTCTTTGCTCTTACTACTTCCTCTGAAATCAATGATTGAGACATTAGTAGGTACACATAACAAACTGGACAATGTTGTTGTCAGTTTATCAATCTATTTTAAATTGGTGACCCGGCTCTCATTTGAACATCTTTAGTTTAGTTAACAACGGCAGTTAAGGGAAAGATCGTCTGATCGTCCCGTAAGTTACGGGCAGTCAGAAGTCAGAAAGTCTGACAACTAAGGGATACCAAGGGGTATCGGGTTGACCGGAAATTCAGGTTAAGGAGGCCAAATAGGCAGTCGCTCCATGTAAACACTGATATACTGCTGCATCAGGTTAGACTGGAAGCCGACCCCAACATAGTTGGGAGGAAAGCTAGGCAGATGATCCGTCAGTGTAGTCAGCTTACCATCGTCCTGTTCTGCCCTATACGTGAACGGCGCAGGGGACCCGGTGCTGTTGTGCGCTGGCCTCCGAAGGTGGTAGTACACCTGGAAAATCAACGATCAGGGGTTCAGCTGCAGATGACGATAACGAAGATGCTGACTGATTCCAACTAAGTATTAGCGAAGTACAAAAGCATAGCCATACTTAAAATCTGTACGTATGACAAATTATTTTATAATAATTTCAATATTTTATTTACTAGATTTAGAACAGTTTTGGCGTCACCTGCACATCGTTGTTGATTATCCTGTCCCTATAAGGCGGGCTGATACAGGATATGGCAGTCCTGTCGTAAACTCTTATTTCAGTGGCCGGCGCCTCCCATACTATGACTCCGTTTTCCATTTCGTAAAAGAATACTTCGATGTCCTCTCTTGAAACCTAGAAAATACAGTCCCTATTCGATATTTGCAGTTTTGATATGAGAAATCGTCCAAAACTTTATTTTATCTTATTTGTTTGCTGAGAAGACGTGACGCTACAAGTTATTTAAGGCTTTTGTCAGGAAATAAGGCATTCAACGAACTGTACTACTACTTTCCACTTTCTTTACTTTTAACTTTTTCGCCGTACTTTTAACAGTACATTACATAGTGACCTTGGTAGTTACTCTCACCTGCTTAGACACGAAAATAATTTTAGTCCCGCCAGTAGTGGGCCCGGAGTGATGGCAAAAGTCCTTGATAGTCAGGTCACCGGTGAACTTGCTGTCATAGATAATGTCAGAGACGACAGGTGGTGCCAGCTCGCGACTCGCCCCACTCTCGAACACGTGGAAACACAGCCTCACAGCGTGCAGGTCTTCTTTACTTAGCCGCTTGTGGCCATACCCCTCTGTAAATAATAACAATATATGGGAAAAGCCGGTTAAGCTGTACCTACACGGCCTAATAGGTTGAACTGCGAGATGCCATTGACTTAGATTCCTATGGCCCCTAGATGGGGCAGAGGGCATCCACAGTGCTCCGCCATCGCGTTCGGTCTTGAGCTTCGCGCTTTATTTCGCTCCATGTTCTGCCTATAGTCGCCGCTTCTGCGATGATCGTCCGCCGCCAGGATTGTTTAGGGCGGCGAGATGCCATACGAGAAAAAAAAGAGATGAGCTCATCAGTCAGTGACGAAGGGTGGCTGGGGAAGAAGATATATGCCAGTGCTAAGTAGACTTAATGTTAGTGCAATGGCCCAATCGGGCACAGATGAGATACATCCAAAGTTTTTTTTACAAATTACTGGTAGAAGAGATTAAGTAGAAATAAAAAATAAACGAAGTGCTGAAATTGTTAGAGGTAACTCACGTCTAAACGGATCAATACTAAGTTTCCGCCTCAACTTGAGCTCTTGCTCGACGTTCGCACTTGACACGTATTGAATGCGAAGGTTGTTGAACTCAAACACGCAGTTGTTCTCGGTTACATCAACTTCTTCTTTAAGTATGTGATACTTGCAATTATCACCAACTAGACACGCTGGATGCACCCTGCGGTAAACATTATCAGAAATTACAAAGAGAGGTTGTAAAATGAGGGTATGTTATGTATATAAAGCAAGTAGACTTAAATGATTTCATACCGATCGACACCCGCAACTCCTCATAGGTCCAGTTGAAAACCAGCGTCAGACACTAGCTGTCTGGCATAATGCTGAACTGGACCTATTTGGCACAACCTTTTATTACTTTTTTTTTTTAATTATTATTCTATTTTTATTTCTTTGTGTATGCATGGCTTGTGTCAATAAATATCTTTTCTTTCTTTCTTTCTTCTTTCTTTCTAGACGAGAAAGTATGCAAGGGAGAACATAAAGCAAGTATATAAAGGTTTAGCTATTAATCAACAATTTTTTTAGACACGCTACTGGACTCGCTTTTTCAGTATAAAAAGAGGGAAAAACAAAAAATGTTCGCTTTATTTTTCAGTTAACATAATATGTGAATTTAAGTAATTTGCTCGTTGACATGTAAAGGTGTGATTATGGTTTTGGAAATAAATTATTTGATTTGATTCTCTGTTTCTGTGCTGTGTTTGTGTTATTACTGACTTGTAAGCCCCAGGGCTGTCCTTGGTGAGAGTACACACGATGATGATGACGCGTCCTCTAAAGCCCAGTATCCTGATAGTGGGGTATGTTCTGCGCTCCTCCGTCGAGTGCTGGCCGCGAATCGAGCCCGCTGAGTCCACCTCGCTTGCGTACCGGAATCTGGGACAAACGCGCAACAAACACATACTACTCAAAACGAATCATTGTGTAATTTTGAACTTGTTTGTAATAGGTATATATCTTAGAAAGGCTAGGCAGATGATACGTATTATTTATGACTAGCGTTAGAGTATGTTGCAGCGATGTGAATCGTATGTCGCTTAAGTAGAATTGCGCCCCTGATCTTGCGCAGCTTGCTGATCTCTGCTGATATGATATTGATGATCGTTTGATATGAGAACAGGGGCCCGATTCTCCTAATTTTACTTAAGCAACATACAATTCACGTTCGACTGCGATCCAATCCAGACTCGATTACGATTGAAGCGTATGTGGCATTCCGTTATTTTTTCTTAGAAATAAACGTTTTTATCCTTTTCTGTCATTCAATAATGAATCATTTTGTCTGCAAATGATTAACTATTGCAATATGTTTGTAGAGCAAACTACCGTATAGACCAAAATCACCAAAATAGCAGACCAATCGCAAACCAATCGAATGTCGTTGGAATACGATTGGTCTTATGTTAGTAGCAGACTGCCCCATATGCTTAAAACTGCTATTGCGATCATATTGCGACTCGATTTCTATTCGATTTTGACATTATTAACTTAGGAGAGTCGGGCCCCAGATCTTGCGCAGCTGGCTGATCTCTGCTGATATGATTGATGATCGTTTGATATGAGAACAGCCGCCATGGCCAATAATCGGCTAGGAGGACATCATCATCAAGTCGCTTCCGTAAAAATTACGCAAGTAGATAACTTCCGCAAGTTGAAAGAAGTTCTAAGAAATTACTATAAGCGACTTACGGAAGGGAAGACGGAAGACTTACATTTTTTTATGGTAAGTTATTCACGTAAGGCCTTATGTTTTTTCACGTTTTATCTAATAATCATGTCAACCCCTTTGCGTCAGATAAAAGTACTCGAATCAAAGTATCAATTTGGTATTTAATTTTGATAACTTGCTCCAGTTTTACTTTCTTATCATTTTCATGTTACGAAGTATTTTGTCTATTGCTGTCTTTTTCTGGTTGTTGTTTTGGACTTGAACTCGAGTACCTCTACTTATCACAGTTTCCAAACACGGGACTTCCCCGTGGTTTTCAGTTGGATCAACGCTGTAAACAAAGTTGTTTTGTTTTATTTTTTGTCTGGAAATGTTCTAATAAATGTAGGTACCTACATAGACTACCTACAAAAGTACCTACCATTTACATAATTTAAAACAATAATGATGCTACATTATTGTTTTAATATTATTTAATACATGTCACGAGTCACATAATACCTAATAATTTATCTCTTACTACTGCATACCAACATACCTAACGTGGACAGCTAATCTCGCGTCTGTTTCGATGTTAGTAAGACGAAGTTTTTCCTTTTCAAACAATGCTAAAATGTCAACTTGTATATTTGGTCGGCATTTTCTCCTTAATTTTTTAGTTTAAATGAGTTTTAATAAGTAAAATGTTTGTATATTTACCTTCTGTACCTAGCCGGCTGTTCTATAATCTCGACTCTGGGCACGTTAGCTACGCGCGCGCCGCTCGTGCTCGGCTGCGGCGCGGGAGCCATCGCACTGGACACAAGATAAAGATAACAAATTGTTGAATGAAGTTTACTACGAATCTTGTTAGAGCCTATAATGTACTAATAAGTAAAATGTTTGAGTATTTTTGTTTACTTTTTGTCTTCGTCACAACTACTTACCAGACGATCTCATGAAGACCATAGTAGTACCCATTATTAAAAATAAGACCGGTGACGGTGACGTATCGGATAAGGGAAATTATAGACCTATATCTCTGGCTACGACCCTGGGTAAGGTGCTGGATGGTGTGCTTAACAGACAGTTAAGGCAGCGTATCTCCCTGCACGACGCTCAATTTGGATTTCGACCTGGGCTGTCTACAGAAGCTGCAATACTGACTTTTAAGCATACTGTCCGGTACTATACCGACAGGAGAACGCCTGTGTACGCCTGCTTCCTGGACCTGTCAAAAGCGTTTGACATGGTGTCATACAATGTGCTGTGGAGGAAAATGAGGCTTAACACCAAGCTACCTATAGAGGTTATAAGTCTGTTTAGATATTGGTATGGCAACCAAAGCAATTATGTGAGATGGATGGGAGAATGCTCGGATGAGTAGGTATAGGATGGGACGTGGAGTAAGGCAGGGGGGATTGACCTCTCCTACTCTATTTAATTTATATGTGAATGAACTCATTGAGGAGCTCAGCAGTGCTAATGTCGGATGTTCAGTGGATGGTGTATTTATAAATAATATTAGCTATGCTGATGATATGGTACTGCTGGGCCCCTCGGTCAGTTCCGTGAGGTCACTCTTGACCATATGTGAGCGGTATGCATTGGGTCATGGGCTCAAGTATAATGTCCAGAAGAGTGAGTTGCTAGTTTTTAAAGCTGGAGCTAAAACTTCTCCGTTCCTCCGATCACACTTAATGGAACCGTCCTCAAGTAAGTGTCCAATTTTAAGTACTTGGGTCATTGGATCAATGAAAACCTAGCCGATGATATGAACATGGAAAGGGAGCGCAGGGCATTGTCGGTAAGGGGTAACATGCTTTCTCGCAGGTTTGCACGATGCTCGCGTGACGTTAAAGTCACATTATTTATAAGCTACTGCCAAACGTTATACACGTGCAGCCTGTGGAGCAGTTTCACTAAAAAAGCTTACAATGCTCTGAGTGTCCAATATAACAACGCGTTCAGGGGTATGTTGGGGCTCCCTTGGAGGTGCAGTGCCTCCGGTATGTTTGCGCAGCATAGCACGGACGGCTTCCAGGCGGTACTTTGTAAGAAAACGGCCTCGGGTAAAGGGGAGCAGCAACACGCTTCTGAGTGTGTTGTCGGACAGAGTTGACGTCCAGATGCTCAGGCACTGGTCGTGGATGCATGTTCAAAATAATAATTATTTTCAATTTTACTAACATAGATTTTTAAGTTTCTCATTTACTAACATAATATGGACTGTGTACTGTGTGTGCTTAGTCTGAAATAAATATTTTCAATTTCAATTTACCTTCTGTACCCAGCCGGCTGTGCTATCATCTCGACTTTGGGCCCGGAGTAAGACGCTCCTCTACTTGTGCTCGGCCGTTCTGCTAGAGGTAACTCACTGGAAACAAGGAACAATTATGTAGACAAGAAATATATACCTACTATTCTGGACCCTGGAGATGCTCAAATGACAGCAGGGACCAACCTATTTAATAGCATCTCGTCATGACAAGATGGTCACCTATTCACGGTCGCACGGTCTAGACGATCGAAAACAAAGCTAGTACACTTATAATTCTGTTGGGTACCTCCTATTGCTGAGGGGTTGTTCAAAGTACATAAAGTCAGGCTCGTAGCTAGGAGAGTGCACGCTGGCTGCAGGCGCGCCACTCGTGCTCGGCTGTGGCTCGGAAGACATTGCACTGGACACAAGATATAAAATAATTGTTTATCGTGTCAAGTTTGTACTCAGAAGTGACGTAACAAAAAACCCAATCGTGGTGAATCTTCGTGTTATTTGTATGTGGGAGAAAATAAAAAATACGTTTCCATTATTTTAGGGTTAACTAAAAGACAGAATTATAACGAATGAAGATATCATTCGTTATGTCAATTATAATTTGGGTGCCTACCTCGTATTGCTGGAGGGTTGTTCAAAGTACATGAAATCAGGCTCGTAGCCAGGAGAGTACACGCTGTGTGCGCGCGTGTCGCTCGCGCTCGCGCTCGGCGCGGGAGTCATCGCACTGGACACCAGATTTTGTACTCAGAAGTGACGTAACAAAAAATTCAAACGTGTTGTTTCTTCGTTGTTATTTGTTGGTGAGAGAAAATAAAAAATACGTGTCCATTATTATAGGGTTTACTTTTTTCATATTGATTTCTGACATATACGCGAATATTATATATTTAAATCAAACTACTGTTACCTACGGATTTTATCTCGGTTATATTAATATCACCTTTTTTCATTCATCATGTCTATTCCTTTGAGTACCTACCTACTGTTGCTGAAGGGTTGTTCCAAGTTCATGAAGTCAGGCTCGTAGCCGGGAGAGTACACGCTGGATGACGTCGCGGGAGACATCGCACTGGACACAAGATAAAGATAACAAATTGTTGAAATCTTGTTTCATGAAAAGCTGAGTTAGAGATAATGTATTGCCTAGAATCCAAAAAGGCAAACTTAGTAATAGCCTAATAGGGGCTAGTAGAAAATAATATGTCTTCTTTCAAGTAAATTATGGAATTAAATAGGTACTGTTTAGGTCAGAATATAATAAAACAAATTGTTATAACCCCATGGGCGGGCACTATGGGGCTCTAATCAAATTCAAAATATTTATTTGCTTGTTATGGTACCTACAACTGGTGTTAAAATCTGTATCTATACTAATATTGTAGACTTGCTCCAGTTTTTTTTATTATTATTTTCATATTACGAAGTATTTTGAATATAATTTATTTATTTTTTGATTCCCTACATTCGGCGATGATAATCAAATTACTATCTATTTTCTGGTTGTTGTTTTGAACCTGAACTCGCATAGCTACTTATCACAGTTTCAGTGCAGGGCTTCCCTGTTTATTGTTGAAGTTGTTTTTTTCATTTTTGTCTGGAAATGAACTACTAAATATAAGTAAGTAGTTAGCAACCTATACTACATACGAAAGTACCTACTACTTATACAATTTAAAACGTAACATTATATAATGCATATCGCTAGTTACAAAATACTTACCTAATAATTTATCTCTTATTATTGCCTACCAAAATACCTAATACATAACGTGGACCTAATCTCGCGTCTATTTCGAAGTCAGTAAGAGTAAGTTTTCTTACTTTTTTTCATTCATCATCATCATCATGCCTATTCCTTTGGGTACCTACCTCCAATTGCTAGGGAGTTGTTCCACGTACATGAAGTCGGGCTCGTAGCCAGGAGAGTGCTCGGTGTCTGCGCGCGCGCCGCTCGTGCTCGGCTGCGGCGCGGGAGACATCGCACTGGACACAAGATAAAGCTTCACAAAGACAACAAATTGTTGAATGAATGTTTTCGAGAATGTATTGTCTAACTAGACTTTGTTCACAGTGTTATTCATTACCTAAATACTTATTACCTACCTACCAAACTCTAACTGTACCAAGGTGTTTGTTTTAGACTTTCTTTCTTGTTATCTGTATTGTTTTTATTTATTGGAAATAAAAAGATATTATGAAGCTGAAGAGAATCTTAGTCGGATATGAAAAATTCTTTCAGTGTTAAGTAGCCCATTTATCGAAGAAGGCTAGAGAAATACATTGTTCACTGCAAGTATTTAATTTAAAACGAAACTATCCTTTAAATCATTCGATTTAAATATATCGAGAAGGGATTTTACGAAAATCGAACCCTAAGGGGTTAAACGGGGTTGATATTAGGTATAAAGCTAAAAGTTTGTATAATATAAGCAGATGCAGATAAGGAAAATGTTTTCAGTACCCTGCGGGCTTATTTTCATGTGAATATGTTAAAAAACAAGCACTATATCTATACTTATATTTCAAGAGGATTTTGATTCTTTCACCTTTATAAAGCTACATTTTATCCCGGTGCGGGCAGTAATTCCCACGGAACGCGGGTGAAACCGCGGGAAATCGGCTGGTTATCTACATTAATATAATAAAGAGGGACATTTTGTTTGTTTGAACGTACCCTTAAAGCTACTAGCAGAAACTACAAAACCGATTTGAAAGAATCTTCACCATTAGAAGATTAGACTATACCAGAGTAAAATAGGCTATATTTTATCACAGCACCGGAAGAAGTTTCCACGGGACGTGGTGGAGATCGCGGGAAACTGATAGTTTCCAATAAATTCAAGCTGTACTATGAAAAGAGGTACGTACCTGCCGTTGGCGATAGCCGGTTCATCGACAACTATTGGCCTAGGCTCTTGGCTAGTGGACGGCGACACACTGCTTGCGCCAGCGCTGCTGGCACTCTTCTGAACCGAAGAAGGGTTTTTGTTGTAGCTGAAAGGCGTTCTGGCATTGAATTTCGTACTTGGCAGGTATATAGAAAAAAGTAACAAGTAAAAATTAACCTAAGAGTTGTATTATACCCATTTGATGTTCAATTATTACTTAATCTAGTTCTGGAAGAGACGCCGAGGATTGATAATTTAAGATCTAAGTAAGTACCTATCAATGACATTAATATCAAATCATATTTAAGTAAGTAGGTACATAAAGCTTACTTATGGACAGATATAGAAAAAGTGTAAGCTGATACCGAAATATTGTATGGATAAATATTGGTAATACAATCACCCACTCTAAGGCCGTACTTATACAGAAAGAAAGCTGGAAGGAGCTGGAAACTTATAAGCGCTTATCGGCGCTTGACAGCGCTGGTAACCCGCGCAGGAAAATAAGTATATGAACACGCGCCGTTAAGTGCTGACCGGCGCCGACAAAAGCTGAAAACTTATAAGCGCTTATCGGCGCGTGTTCATATACATATTTTCCTGCGCGGGTTACCAGCGCTGTCAAGCGCCTATAAACGCTTATAAGTTTCCAGCTTCTTCCAGCTTTCTTTTTGTATACGGCCTTAGAATAGGATGGTAAAAGGCTTACGTTTCGTTGGGATGCCACATGTCTTATAACGAAATTGTCCTTTACACCATTCGATTTAAATGAATATCTTAGGAGATATCGCAATTTTAAAATAACATTGCAGCAAAATAATTATCGGGTACTACACACAATGTGCAAAGCCTACTGAACAGATTTGGAAAATTCTATCACTGTTGGGGAGCTACATTCCCGTGTTACATATGTTATATGATTCGAAGGAACGGGAAGTCGTTCCCACGTGACGCGAGTAAAACCGGGTAAAAGCGGAATACTACTGACTAATTAATTACGAAATCTCAGAAACTATAAACACTTAAAACTATATACAGAAACTACAAACTTGGGGAGGTTGGTACTTTATAGAGTGATAGTCGTCCGTTAAGAATCAAGAAGGGATTTTACGAGAATCTACTCCTTAGGTGGGTATAAAGCTTAAAGTCTATTTGGATAAATAAGAGCAGATAAGGAAAATGTTTTCAGTACCCCGCAGGCAAATTTTCATCTGATTATCTTAAAAAACAAGCACAAAACCTCCCAAGTGCACTTTACCAGATTTGGTCAACAGATGGCGTTGCTCCGCGTTGTGCGAAACTTACATCGCGGTATGGTTACGTTACAAGAGTTCAATAAGGCACTTTGCAAAAGGGGCTTGTACAATACTTATTTGCATAAAATATAGAATGATGAAATGTCAAAAGCAATTTTTGTGATAACCCCATGGATGTTATGGGGTTATAAACAAACTCAAATTTCTTGTTAAGGTTCCAATGATGATCATGATGTCCTTCTAGACGTATCCGTCGACGACGACACCCTGACATACCGGCTGTTTGGTTTCGTATAACAAGTGTTAATATTATAATGAAGTATTTTTGCTTGTTTGTTAGTTTGTAACGTATGAACTCAAAAACTACTCAAATGAATTAAAAAATTCTTTGACCATTAGAAAGCTACATTATTAACATACGCTATATTTCTACATGGCTATACCTACCGTGATTTCATAATTTATATTCTGTCAATGACTTTATAAAAAAAGTAGGTAGGTACATACAGGTACTAGGTACTTTGAGAAAGTCAAAACTAGTATAACTTAATAACAAAATATATAATTTGATAAGTTTTGGTAATACGATCACCGCCACACGTATTTAGGATTAGGATGGCAATAGCTTACCTTTCTATGGGGTGCCTCATGTCTGACGGTCTCCGTGAGGAGATGGGGACTCTCACAGCAACGGACCCACTCCTCGCGAGTATCGGCTTTCCTACAGAGAATAAAATAGATTTATATTTTATTTTTCTTACCGCGGCAAGTTTAATAAAGATCAAAAAAAAAATCAGAAATAGTTTATTCAAACTTGGCTGCTTGTCAGCACTTTTTGAACGTCAGGAATTTACAAAAGTCAGCCCCAAAACACACACTTCACCACTTCCTATGTGTTTTTGCTGGGAAGAAGAAGTGGCGCAACAAACTCCCCAGAAACAAGAAGCATCTAACAAGTCTGTCAGAGTTTTGTCCAATCAGACGGGGACAATAGGTAATGTAAGTTCACCGACAACATTATTTTATCGCGAATAATAAAAAAAAATGCCGTGATACTTTACCGCCTAAATATATACTTTGTTATGTTTACACTGAATTAATTAAATGGGCAGTAATAAGCTGATAAATGTATAAAAATAGACGGCTTTTAGTTAGGTAGGTATGCCGTGGTCAATCCAGTTCGTACCCTTAGATGTCTGAGCCTTGGTAAATAGTTTTATATAAATAATTTTATAGTAAAAAAGTGGAAAAAGTTTAATATTTATATCGCAAACTGTTGCGAAGTGCGGGTTTTAATAAACAACGCCATATGGATAACACAGAATGATAAGGTAGGTCACAGGTTATCACTCCCTAATTCCTAATAGAATAGAATGACGTTTAAGCTTATTAATGTTAAAGATGTTAATTCGGTTACTGATTACGGTATGATACAAAGAAAGCATACCCTTTTGGTAATTATAAGTATGTCCTTCTAGTTTGGGCCAGACGTAAATAGACCTCTGAAAACTTGAACATTTCCCAACCTCGCTAGCTTTTAATGGACCAAAGAAATTAAAAAGGTGTTTAAAAAGTCAATTTTCATCCCCCGACCTTGGAAAGGATATTTTTACTCTTCGGTCTGAGTGCAAAAACTATTTTATTGGATTAAGTTTGTGAATTAATAGCTATGATAGATATTAAGTCTTTTAGCGCTACTTGCAACTGTTGTATGTGGATACCGGAGGTATGCATGAGACTCAGTTAAATGCTGAACCTATTTCGTCTAACTTCCAGCAAACGATTCCTAGATGCAAATATGGACGTGTTAGATATTATTATTTTTCAGTATAAAACCGTAGACTATAAACGAGTTATTTACAAATAGGTACCAACTAAAAATTATACACGTTAACCGTTACTCTTATCTGAAAAAATATAAGAAAAAAACTTCATTAAAATCAACTACTAGTGTATAATCATCGGCAGGGATAATGAGCCCTGATCTTCACCTGCGCAGAAGCGATTTATTGGTTTATTGCCTTATGTGTACACTTGTACAGTGCGCAAAGCGATCCCCACTCTTCCGCCGAGAGCTCAATATCCGTGCCGATAACTATATTTAATTTATGACTTCTTATAAGTTTGTGCTTACCCGTGTGTTGTCTATACACTCATAGTCACATAACAATCTATACACTGCAAATTAAAGTGACACTGCTTTCGCGAAAACACATAGGAAACATTTCCTGTCGTAAATAAAATGACACATATAATTATAATAAAGAATCTATCTATCATATGTAATACTTTTGTGGTTGTGACGAATCTGTTATATGATGGCACACATACATCGATGTTTGAAGGTTACTCGCCTAAATTGGGTGACAATAGCCACACTGACTCGTAATAGACAGTTAGTATTAATGATTTATTAATCCACGTAGAACAGTGACGTAATGATGTCCCTTTAACTGATGAGAAAAATTCATGGAAAATTAGGCGATTATAGTTCACGTTTTCTACGTATCTTATAGGTATCGTGGCCACCAATGATGTAAAGGGAACGTACGAAAACCCAAACATACACAAGCCATCTAATTTTTACAAGTTAGTAAAGACGTCACTGTACTTTGCGCCACTGACTTGAGGGGATGTGTATGGGCTGTACTCGGAAACCTAAGGAACCCTTCACAGAGCGTGGCCCCACATTTTATTTAAAAATCTTGATTTTTTTAGGATTAGGAAACGCATTTAGTTTACACATGCCATTAGGTAGGTACTCCTTATAAATAAACTACTTGGACACAAAGTCCTGTTTATGTGGATAATAGGTATCTATTTAGTTTTAGCGAAGTAGGCGTAACTAAGGTTAAACATAAGCAAGGCGAAAACCGACAACCGCGCGATCGGATGATGAGCACAGCTTACACTTAGACATTTTTTTCATAAAAATGGACGCAATTTTGTACATTCACAGACAAATTGCGAATCTTCCACATTGATAGTCGGCAGTGAATGGAGTCTATTTGGATTGGATACATGGATTTCAATTCGTTTGGAAAGCTAGAAGATGACATTTGATCGGTATACCTAGGCATTAAGGAAAATATTTGGAAGACGTCCACTCTATTTGGATTGATGGACAATCAATGGCTAAAGTGTTTCATTGAAAGAAAATATTCTTATTACTAACAGAATACTTACTATCCGTAAACACAACAAGTTTTCCGGTCCCACAATCTGATAACCGGGTTGTTACACACTTTTTTACATAATAACTAGTAAACTGTTATCAACACTCCGAAACATCGGAATTCCCTGTTATCACTGTATGTAGTATATGTTCAGTTGTTATCACTTCACCAGTTGTCACAGGGCCTGAGTCCCGGGACTGACTGACAAGAGAACTGGCATTCGCCTCCCATATATTCACTGTACCAACTTATAGCCCAAGAGCCAACGACCGCCAGACCTATGTTGTTATATAAAAGCTGAAACTTTGTGTGTGCGTCTGCCTTACAATGGGTTGATGAATTAAGACTACTATGCAGTTTGACTGAAGGTGGCTTTGGAAAATATAAAAACAATAGTTATTTGTTATACAATAGTGCAAAGTTGCTTTTTTACCGCGGGCTCAATTTTGATGACCGAGCAAGCGAAGGGTTCTAAAATTAGTACCTATCCTGAGTAGGTATCGCGAGGGAATCAAAAGAGCACTTATGAAAAATCTTTCCACTCGAGTGCAACACATAACTTTTCATCCCACCTCATCGAGGAAATTACTTAATGCAAAAAAATAAAAGCCTTTATAAAATAACTTAGGTCTTTCGGTAGCTGGCTCTCGACCTATTAAAGATTACTCACCGGGTTACGACCATAAATGCAAAATCTTTATTACGACGAAAATTTTTAAAAAAATAACTATCAGCTATCAGCGAACGGTTACAATTCTAATAAACATATTAATATAGGTACGTACTTTATACATTCACTCTGAAATATGTATGTTATGTCTAATTGTAGTTTCTAATGTTTTAGACTTTCGAGCTTTCTTATAACTAAGGTATCTAATTATTATTTTGTACGTGTCAGTTTTACCTACTATAAAAAGTGTAGTCATTAAATAAACAAATAAATGACTATCAATGATCAAAAGTTAAAAAATGACGCAAGTGACATACATAGGAATTGATTTTGAAAAGTTACTGAAGAGTTGATGGTTTCGGGGGTGATTAAAAATGTAGCCATTTTTAGCACAAGTTTTGATCCCATTGGGATATAATTTCGTTAACATTTATTATGATTTTTTCTTATTTTATACGGTATACGATTTATCTAAACCTAGATACTTTACTTGGTGTTATATAAATGAATGACAACCGATTTTAAACACTTATGGAAAAATCATCGATCGAGTCTTTGAATCACTCGATCCTAGATAATCTATCTACTACTCTATGTCTATGGGCCTATGGGTTAGTTGCTCTATGGGCGGGGATTTTTGTCGACGACACTCGCAAGAGAGGTCAAAGTCATCTCATTACCCTCTGTTTTTGGACTTGTTTTTCCTTTGATACGAAAATTATGTTAATTAAATTAGTCACTATCAGTGTAGGAACGATGATTTCAACCACTCTTCCGCAGCAGAAATAGAGACAGGTGAAATACCTATCAAGGATATGCGTTTCTTCTTTTGTTTTCACCTATTTACCCACACATGCTTACAATAATTATGTTGTTTTTGAGAGCTATTTTTAAATATTATTACGCAGTATGACAGAATGTTTGTGTCATATTGGATCAGTGCTACGTGCTACGAGCTACGAGCGCGCTACGAAATCTACACAGGAAAACTTATTTCTCTCAGAATTTTTCTTGTATTGTATCGTAGCATTCGTAGCTATTAATCATACTGCGTGGTCTAGCGATTTCAGATCCAGATTTACTCCAACTGCTTTCCTTCACCTTAACTCATTGGTGTCCAAGATAAACTTATAAGTAATATAATAATAAAAGTAAAGTGATACCTAGTACATATGTAATTATGACAATGTTGGGGGCAGCTATCTGTCCTTCACAACCCAGTTACCTGGGCAACCTGATATGTTACCCTTTGGTAAGACTGGTTGTCAGGCTTTCATCATCCTCCGAGCCTTTTTCCCAAACTATGTTGGGGTCGGCTTCCAGTCTAACCGGATTCAGCTGAGTACCAGTGCTTTACAAGAAGCGACTGCCTATCTGACCTCCTCAACCCAGTTAGCTACCCGGGCAACCCGATACCCCTTGGTTAGACTGGTGTCAGACTTACTGGCTTCTGACTACCCGTAACGACTGCCAAGGATGTTCAATGACAGCCGGGACCTACAGTTTAACGTGCCATCCGAAACACAGTCATTGGTGTCTAAGATATACTTAGAAAGTACATACAAACTTAGAAAAGTTGCATTGGTACTTGCCTGATCTGGAATCGAACCCGCGCCCTCATACTCGAGAGGTTGGTTCTTTGCCCACTAGGCCACCACGACTTTTTTCAGGCTTTCAAACTACCCTTAATGACTGCCAAAGACGTTCAAATAATTATTCTAATCTTTTCCTTATAAAGCCAGTTTATTAATACCTACTTACTTAAATTAGTTATTATCTATGGACAATTAATTTTTATCTACAGAGGTTACAGGAAAAAGTCACGATGTTTTTATAATTGTGCTAAGTAATTGTAAATAACATACCTACTTAGGTATAACTAATTAATTTATATGTTCGTAAAGTTACGAACCGTTTTCAAAAGTGGTAAGTAGGTATCTATATACCCTGTAAATAAATTTAAAACATTATGGCTTACCTATGTTTTTGATCAGTGCTATCTAATTAATAAATAATAAGAAACCCACCACGATGGATCCACGGTGTAGGTAAATTGTTAAGATTTTTAACTCGCCAAGGAATGGGTACCTAGCAAAACTAATCAAATGATGTCAATGCAACTATGTATTTATAAGAGATTTGGCCAATTACTTATCTCGTGACCATTATGGATAGCAAGAGTTACTTTATAAACAGCTTGGGTGCTAGCAATTCATGAATCATTCTTGTTTTTACAAGCTTTTATTTAACTTGCAATGTATGTATGTATGTATGTATGTATGTAACTATGTGTGTTCGGGTGGAATCTTACAACTCAATTTTAAGGCACTTGCCCTCAACCGATTGAGCTGAAATTTTGCATACATGTTTAGTTTGGATGACAATGCATGTTAAGCTTTGTGACGTCATCCCAAATCCAACATGGCTAACTATACAAGATGGCGGACTAGTTATTTTTAAGGTACCTATACAATATGGGTATCAAATGAAAGGGATTGACAAGTAGAACACATTGCACTTTACGAAATAAAAATCCAAGATGGCCGCCGCTACAAAATGGTGAATAACCTATTTTTTTCAATCCCATCCATATGGGTATCCAATGACAGGGCTTGACAAGTAGAATAAAGTGCACTTTACCAAATCAAAATCTAAGATGACCGCCGCTACAGAATTTAGACTTAGGAACTTACCAGATGAAAAGTAAAAAGTATAAAATAAATTAAGGTAAAAAAATCTTTAAAAACAAGCTTTTATATCTATTAAACTTATAACGACATTTCAAATTTGACATATTTGACACAATTTATATGTTTTAAAAGCTTGTCGCGATTTTACTAAGAAAGTAAATACGAGTACTTAAATCTCGCGACAACAGCGCTGAAAACCAGCGCTGTTGTCTCGTGCCTGCGTGTGCGTGACACAGCATTTATGCTGAGCGCTGTCCCTTTTCACGCATAAGTGGCGCAGTTGCAGCGCTTTTATTTTTTGTTTTACTGTTTGTTTTGTCCCTAGATTTATTTGTTTGTATTTGTGTGTGTTTGTTTTCTGCGTCATTTGTGTGTAAAATAAATGGTTTTTCTTTCTTTCCGGACTCCAAAACTTCTCAAGTATTCTCAACTGATTTGAAATAATCTTTCTTTGTTGGATAGCTACACTATTCCCGAATATCAAAGGCTACATTTAATCCGGGTATGGGGAGCACTTTTCACGGGACGTGGATGAAACATGAGGAAAACAATTAGGGTATATTATAAATACGAAAACAACTCCGTATTTCAGTCGGGCTACAGCTTGAGAAAGGACATAAGCTCTTTTTTACCGAGTTTTGCTTCTTTTCAGGCTCATTTGAAATAAAAATATTTGACTTTGACGGCGATAACGCCCTTTCTAGACAGGGAGGAATAAAAATAAAAAACAGGTTTTTCAAATATTATACTTTTATTGTATTTTTTTCTCAAAAATATAACAAAACTGGCATTTTGAATGCTTGCATATTACCTACACATTCGATCATTACTGTACCAACGTTGTGATGTCTGTTCTCTTACTTAACATAACTAAATCGAGGATGTTTTTTTTATAATTATCGTAGTCATAAGTTATAGTATAAAGTATGAAACAATTTAGTTCATCTCTGTAAGGAAATAAAGTCTCGTAAATCTATTGTTTTAAAACATTTGAGAATGGAATGAAAATTATCAAAGTGCTAAGTATTCCGGCTTTTATTTAATGGTAATTAAGTCTTTAAAATACATTTAAATTTAAAAAGTTGCCGGTAATTTTAAAAATCTTCCGTGAACAACATAATTTATTACTATTTCCTCTCTTTTCTTTTAGAAAACATCTATTTACAAACTATTTGGTAACAAATCATAACCAAAAAAGCATTTAATAATAAAACTACAACTTAATGAGAATAAATCTTTAAACAAACTAATTTCATTAAACTCAAGATTTACAAAATCTCATTATCTTTAGAAAGTAATAAGATGTAAACTTTATCACTCATTTTGGGAGTAGTATTGGGAAATATAAAAAGTAATTCTAGTCAAGTCGTCATTTTGCCACTTCTCATTACTGCCTATCACATGACACATTTCAGTAAATATAAATGATCTCGTAACTTAATTTCATTCAATTATGAAATCTCAGAGCACTCAGGCTAGGTCAGGCAATAGTTAATATTTCATACAACATGCTATTTCATTACAAGCATGACGTCCTTTCCAGTCCTGCCTGAACAGTTATCACGTCAATTAGAATAAAAGTCCTCATATTGTCACTTGAGTTACACGCGGCAGTTAGCTCAAGCAACCATGGATTTATGAATGTTATAAAACTTTTGATATATAGGTACATGAAATGTAGGTAAGTATATTAGTTTCCCGTTGTATCGAAGTTAATAAGACCATGTACCTATTATTTGCACTCGTGACACAAATTTCATCGTACGTATTTTGTGAACAGAATCGTATGCTATCCTATAACAGATTCCCAGATAGTCATTTCTATTAAGTAGAAATGGTATTGGAAACAAAACAACATCTCACTTAACTATCGAGTTACATTCTCGCTTAAATGTTAACATGATTAAAATTTAAGGCATAATATAATAATTACGAAGTTAAAAATATCTCGATATTTACATAGATTTTTTCTTTTCTAAACTTTCAATAATAAATAAGAATTTGATTCATTACTTTTCTATTATTTTCTGGTTTAAATTTCCAGGTTGTAAATGTTTAAAAACACAAAATAAAAAGTTAGTAAAAGCACCAAGCATGTAATAAATGTGATGTTACATTATTCAGAGATCATCTACTATGAATTAATACAACAGTATAAAGATATCTGGAAGACATTTCGTGTTAAATGTACGTTGAAACTCGGAAGACATTCTTTAACACAAATGTGATGTTAATAAAATAAAAAGCACACTAAAACGGCTATATTAGTTAGAGTAGGTTATTTAGCTTGCTAACAAAGAAACTGGTGAAAACATCTGACAAAGCTGCGTTTCAAACTGTATAGCATTGTGTACTTCTTACCAAATCCCAGATCGGTACAAATAAAACTATTTGACGTTAATAATAAACTTAGAAGTCTTAGATTACTTACAAGCCGAAGTCAGCGTCCGTCGCATCGTCACGGTCGCGTTTATTACGTAAAGTCCGAGAATTAAATTCGTTTATAAAATAGAGTGCTACTGTAGCTTACTTTCAAACTTATTTATTACATTAAATTAATGTTCTAAATCGGCATTTCTTAACGTTACACATTTCACGGATTCCTAGAAAATTGAGGATAATTTTAAGAACATTCATTAGTTTTTAGTTAGATGATATAGTCCATACACAAGATACCGACAAGTCTTATCTTACCCGCGGACTCAGGGTGACAAGGTTACAAAAATATTGCGAAATTCAAATACAAAATGGGTTTCTCAAATTGCCCAGAAATCTATAAAATGAGTCAAGAAACATGTTAGACATATTTTGAAATATAGTTTTGATAGTATGGTGTGTGTTCAGTAGTCGAGCGCGGGCTGCGAGTCCTGCGGCCTGTCGCCGAGCAGCGCCGACAGCCCCGCCAGCTCGCCCGAGTTCAGCAGCAGCGAGTGGTCGCCGCGGTCCAGCAGCAGGTTGCTGAGCGACGTCGTGCTGTGCGTCTCCGTCTCCATCAGCGACCCGCCCGCCGCTTGCTGCGGGGGAGCCTGCTGGGGGAGGAAAACTTCATTATTATTTTATTTTTATGTTAAACTGCAAATACTAGCTACCCCGGCACAGTGAAGGAATCTCGCAATCTAGGGGGATTCAAATCAAAATATAAATTCTAATAATATATAATATAGTTATATCCTATTTATACCTAAGACCCTATTTGTCATAGCTACATATTAGAAATTCTTGTAGGTAGGTTAAAAAAATTATAAAAAAAAATTAAAGTGGATAGACAATAATCGTTGCAACTTTACAATACGAACAACAACATTAAAGTGTCATCTTCACTTGAGATTACTGATCAAATTAACGTATAGTCTTATTTATTTGTTTATTATTGTATTCTGTACATATTTCAAGGTAAGTTATTGTGTATTTTACCTAAGTAATAGTTAAACATTGATCTAATGACATCATTTAAAAGCACAGTTAAATTAAGCATTTTTTAGAGATGATATCTATACATATAATAAATCTGTAAAAAAACTGTGTCTGTACATTGAATATATTAAACAAATAACAATTGGGTGGGGTTTAGAAACAGTATTGGAGCACAAATCCAAAAAAAAAATTGTCTGTATGTCTGTTTCTTTGTACACGCTAATCTTCCGAACTACTGAACGGATTTCAATGATTTTTTCTTTGTTGTATCAGTATTAAGCCTGGTCAACATATAGGCTATAATTTATCTTCGAAACTTGAAGACCTGATGCAGAACTCCAACAGACCAACAAAACTATAAGAGATACAAAAATGGTGCCATGGCAAAAATTGTTTCGTGTGATGAGCATTTTCAGCTGAGATAATAAATTTTTAGATCTGGAACACCTGATGTGGAACCCCAAGAGCCCAGCTTCTCTGTACCATATACAGGTATGACGTTTTAGCAAAAGTTGTTCAATTTGATAGGCACTTTCTATTGACTGATACAAATTGAAGATCTAAAACACCTGATGTGGAACTCCAGGGGCCCAGCTAGACTATAGCATATAGAGGTATGACGTCTTAACAAAAGTTGTTCAATCTGATAAGCACTCTCTATTGACATATAAACATCGAAGATCTGGAACACCTGATGTGGAACTTCAAGAGCAATACTACACTTGAAATTTATAGAAATGAATGTTATGAAATAGGTATCTCGGGACTACAGAGTTCCGAATTTTTGGGAGACGAACGTGGGGCCGAAGCCAACACGCTGAAGCCCTTTTGAGACAAATTTAATGAAATGGTGACACAAAACCGACGATTATCCCTTTATACACTATAGAAATGAACACAAGGACAATCCCCGGTAGACGTCGTTAAAAAAAAGACAATCCCCGGCTTTGTGCTATACTATTGCTAACTGTGGATGAAAACTACTTGGGCTATTGTGATGGGAATGGACTAGGAATGGGGAAACTACGGGAACTATGGCACCTGCCGATGACAATGTATTAGATACATGTAAAGATGGCAGGTGGAGACTCGCCACCTCACTTACTGGGCCCCCGGGAATCAGTCACAGAATAGCAACAAGAGGGCAACAGGGACATCAGCGGCTGAAGTGTGAGGATACCTCGGCGGATTTTAAACGCAGATTACGCGCTCCCTGTGAGTCACTTACCACGAGGCACCTACCCTCCGAACAGGGCTACTAACCCTGCTCTAGCGACTCCACTCTGGACGGCCAAGCCAAGCCAGAGGCGTGAGACCTACCCCCATCATGGTTCACTCCGACCAGCCGGAGATGGGGGACAGTATACTCTCTTTGGAGAACTCAGTACATTTAGCCCCGCGGGGTCGCTACTCCCCGTCATCACCCTCAGATGTCCTGCGATGCTTATATCTCATTATTATTGTCGTTATCAAGAGCCTTTGTCCCAATTATGTTAGGGTCACGATGCAACTAAGTACCAGTGTTTTACAAGGAGCGACTGCCTATCTGCCAACAACCCTTCAACCCAACAACCCTTGGTAAAACTGGTCAGACTTACTGGCTTCTGACTCACCATAACGACTGCCAAGAATGTTCAATGACAGCCGGAACCTACAGTTTAACATCCCCTCCAAATAACGGTCATTGGTATCCAAAATATACGTAGAAAATACATACGAACTTAGAAAAGTTGCATTGGCAGGTACTTGCCAGTGCAACCAGCGGGCCAGCCTCTACCCACTAAACCACCACGACTTCCACTAAGTCACCACGACTTTGTCATCTCAGTAATATTTAATGTTTTTTACGTAATAAAACGTGTAATATTTTTGCCACACACAACTTAAATGCTGACTAATTAGAATCAATACTTTCATCCCTAAGGTCACGTCTATTGCGCTTCAGTTCTCAGCGTTTTGTTTAGTTTGCTGTGCTTTTGCCGTTGAAGTACAAAATTTTAATATATCGAAAGTTTCTAATGGTTATGGGTATTCCGTTGTTTTCAAGTCAATGGGCCCTTAAAATTCAATATCAGACGATTCAGATCTTTGATTTTGCTGACCCCGTAGTCGCTGGCATAAGGAACAGGATCCGCGTACGAAGTCGCGGGCAGAAGCTAGTGCAGAATAAAAAGCGTATAGAAAAAAATGCTCTCAATATCCCGGTGTTTCTATTGTTTCAGTTTATAGCTTAGAATCTTAACTTTTGAGAACACTTTACAAAACTTGCGATTTTGTGCGACCGTCAAACATTTTTTTTCGGTTTTCAGAATGACCGCCGAAATTTTTGGTATTTGGACCTCAAATGAGAAAGAGGAGCGAATTAATGCTATTTTTGCATTTATAATAGGTAATTACCCTCAAGTACAGTTTTCGAAAGGTGCTATTAATGAAATTAAATTTTATTAAGAAAGTTATGTAACAAACTTAACGAAAAATGAACAGCAAGCGGTAGACATCGCGAACGTTCTTCAAACAAGAATGCAACTTGGTTGAATGAATGCATTAAATTACCAGTTAATGTTTTAAATGAAATACTATCTACATCTGGCCACTCACAAGGAAGACCACATAAAGTTTTTGTTGAATGTTGCGATAAAACCAAAAAACGCAAAGTTCAGAATCTAATATCGTCTACTAGCCCTGAAGAAATAGCGATTGCACATGAATGTAACCTTCGAAAAGCTGGTAAAAGGGACTCTGCAGCTATCGTAAAAGAACTTTCTATGAGTTCACCTAAGAGAGGTTCTATCATAAAAACCGTACGAAAAAAAATTCTTAGCGATAGCGTTCAAGTGACTGTGTCGGCCGATGAAGCATTAAGCATGATGGTAGTGCTGATATTACTGGGGTAAATTTAGAATTAATAACGAGGTTTCATATCATTTTAGAAACTCTCGGGTCGGGATTTACAGTCGATTTGGATTCCTTCAATAGTTACACAGAAGAAACCAGAAACTTGTATCTTAGGGAATACTCATGGTATAACATGCCAGTTAGAGTGTACAAAGTTTTATTTAATGGCCGCCGGGATGTCATAGCTTCGTGTATTTTGCCGATTGCCCAGTTGTCAGAGGAGGCATAAGAGGCTAGAAACAAAGATAACCGAAGATACAGGGAATTCTTCACTAAAAAAACGACACGAATAGAGACCAATACCGACCTACTTAACAGACTTCTCATATGATCAGACCCCTTCATATCCAGCTTGAGACTTATAATGAAGAGAAAACGGAGTCGTTTAGATCCTGATGTCCTAAAATTGCTTTCTGTACCCACCGTAAATGAGGCCGAAAGTGGAAATAGTGACTAAAATAACAAAATGTATTCATATCGCATTTTTTCAAATAAAACTTTATTTTCTCTCACTATTTAAGTATTTTTATTTATTTGTAAACCAAGAAATATTATTTTTTAACTTGTATATTTTAATTAATTCGATTTGGAATTAAATCCCCCTAGATTGCGAGATTCTCACACTGTGCCCGGGTTAGTAATCAACCATTTCAGTATTAAAATTTGGAGTTGTCAACATGATGGTTGACTTAGGATAAAAACGTTTTTAAAATTTTGATATCTAACCTGTACATAAGCAGGCTGCTGCTGCAGGTTAGGCGAGATGTGGCCCATGTTCTGCTGCACGTTGGGCGACACGCGGCCGAGGGGCGACATGGCCTGCAGGCCGGGGGCGTGGGGCAGGGCCTGGGCATGGGGCGACATGACCTGGGCATGGGGCGACATGACCTGGGCATGGGGCGACATGACCTGGCCGTGGGGCGACATGACGGCCACGTTGGGCGACATGCGCTCGCCGTACGCCATGTTGGGTGACAGCGGCTGCATGTTGGGCGACATAGGCTGCATACTGGGAGACATGGCCTGCATATTGGGCTGTAACACTTGTAAGTTCTGGGGCATGCCAGGCTGCATATGGCCAGGGGACAGCTGGCCGTACTGCGGGTTGGCCCACATGGCCGACTCCTGCACGAACAGGTTGCCGTGGGCGGCCGCCGCCGGGCTGACGTGGCTCGGCCCCGGGACTGCCATGCCGCCCTGCAGGTTGTCTATGTTCCAATTCTAGAAGAATACATGATCATGCAATATTGGTGCGTCACACGGCGTATGTTCGGGTAATGGCGATGACCTATATGTGTGTGTTACCTGTTCGTAGGGCGGCGCGTAGCCGTGGAGTGGCGGACTGCTAATGTTATGATGTGGCGGAGTCCGGTCTGTAACCACACGGCAATATTAGCACAACGAGGGGACTCCCACGGGTTACAGGTTACATTGCGGCTCAATGATCACACAAGTCAAAGGTGACTTATCATCACAGGACCAACAATATCAACTAATTCGAACTTTGTATTGTGTCATTTTATAAGGATTTCTATGTAAAAATAATTTAAAAGAGTTGTTTTGCGAGTGATAGTAAATAATATTTAAATTAAAGCGGTCTTCTACATTTTTATATAAAGCAATAATTATGAGCAATGAGTTATGGTTGTAACCACGAGTTGTGGTTGTCTTGGAAAGTAAAAACTCTTTCTTACCTCTTGGTTCCGACTTGATCTGCTCCGGTGAATAGATTCCTAAAAACGTACAGAATCATTAGTTATGTATTCAACTTTTTAACTTCAAACTATTCTAGACATTTTTTTATAAAACTACAACACCCAACGCAGAGCATGCAACTTGTTAGGCTTAACGGAATATAAGTAATAGTATAAGGTAAAGGAATCGTTGCAACATAGTTCATTAATGAAATTAAGTAAATGATCAATGTTCAACCGATTTTTTAAGATTTGTAACCCAGGCTACATAAGAAAAAGTTGAACTGTATATTTCAAACAATGAACTATGTAGGAACCTAAACCACTGTGTAGGTAATTATAATATATTGTTTCTTCAAAGCGCACTGTGCACTAAACAGTTCGACGGTAGAGACATCGTTTCTATACAGCTAAAATTAAAACACCCTTGCAAACGATAATCATGCGTTTAAAATTATGCCTAAATCTACATCGAAATAAAGCTAACATGAATATGTGTGAAAATAAAAAAAATATAAACAAAAGAACAAGCTTAAAAAAATAACAAAAATTAAAAAGTAAAACATCAAAACCATGCCACATGAAAGTATCCGTACCTCTGACGTCATTCGGGTTTAGGGGTCCACGGGCATTAAATAAAACCCACGTATTTTTATTAGCATATTAATATAGAATTTCGCATCAATCAAGCTTCGCTATTCAACTCTTAACTTTTACAAAAACGTTAAAAAAGGGTTGTTTGAAAATATAATTGTTTTAAATATAAAAATGCAAGAACATTGAAGTAACTCTATGGGACGTGACACACAGCTTAGCTGTTTAACTAACTCGCCTCACTAAACAGATAATTTTGACAACTCTTTCGGCTCAGCCGCTAAAAACCAAAATACAAAACGTTTATTAATTTGTAAATTAATCTAAATCTTTATCTAATATATGACATACATCTCCAAAGATATGTTTGTATCTTATATTATTCAAAGCAAGTATCAAAAGGTATGTTCACAGGGTGTTTTCATTGTTTAGTTAGAAAGATAAATAGCTGCTTTTGGTAGCAATAAAAGCACCCTGTTGGACAGTTTATACCTACAATATAAACAATTTCGCCAAAATATCTAATTTACCAACATTAAGTACCTATGTAAGACCTAATTCTAATGAGACTGCAGAATTCGAAATCTGACAATAATTTGGTTCGCATGTTGTTTTTGTTTAGCTTGTTATAGAAGCGAATACTTCTGTCCCATCAACACACATATCCACATTAGCTCGCGTTATGTGAAAACTCATAGCAATTTGGTCGAAACTTGCATGCTATAGCCATAGCTGCATTTTCAATACCATTCATATTATTCGCCTGATAGCTTTTGTATAAGTTGCATAATATTGCTATATCCTAGGAATAATATATTTCTGCTATTTTCACCCAAATCCGACCTGTTTTCTACCAATTTCTTAACAAACAGAACTTCGTAACAAATAAATAAAACGCCCAATAGATATTCGAGATATTAACAAATAAATTATTAAAATATAAATTAACAAAACTACGGTAAAGAGACTAGTATAAACTCGTGGGAAAGTTGTTTTTTTTTTAATAACGAACCCAAAACAATATATTTTTTAACACCAACGAAATTCAAAATAAATAAAAATTTCCCAATATTCTTCCTATATTATAATTAAGTACTTATTAAAATAATGTTAGTAAAAATACGCCATATAAAATTAAATTAATGTACATAATGCTAAGATATAGAACGTTCCCGATATTTTGTACTGGCAAACAATTGTATGGTTCCATAGCACATAAGGCCATTATCATAATCCATATAAATATTGTAAGTACACTTAATATAAAATACTTCGTTCATATATAAATAAAGACGTTGTTAATAATATAATTACTTTTCCTACTTAATAACTAAAAGTTTGTTAGTAATACCACCATTTTCAATTTTAATAATATCTAAGCTAAGGACATTATAAAAACAATTTATTTTGCATTGTTATACAATATTAAATTAAATTATGCTGAAGCACAGCATATAAATTAAGAAATAGACAAGAAAATCTATGGTCTTGCGGCCAACACACAATCATGACCAATATACTAACTCTGATCAAACACTATTAAAATAAGACATACGACGTCGCTTATAACACCATATTTAATATTCCCATCACCATAGAACATCCTATAATGACAAAATACATAATCGAGTATACAGAATGTAAAATAACCCAGACAAAAATAATCTACCTATATTTTTTACTAATATTTTTGTTTAAAAAAATCTATCAACGTATAGCAAGGCTAGGTTCGAATACATCCTGTATACTCATAAAAAATATGAACCTGAACTTACGGTCAATTTCGTAGTTTCGTAACATGTCGCTTACCACCTTCCGCCTCTTATTACTCACATCTAGAACATTCAAGTTGTTACGTTATTTAACATAAATTACAAATAATAAGAATTATTCAGTTTTTTAAATAATTATACAGTTAAAAATAAGAAAGTGATCATAGTTTTATAAGAACATTACATTCACAGTATGTATAAAAATCGTCGAAAATCTGTAAAAAATTTAGTAAATTTGGCATCTTGGGTGGAAATTTAGACTTTCGCTGGGAAACTTGTTCATCTTAGAAAGATTCGGCACCGATGTTTACAATAGTAGACAAAATAAACCATCTTTTTTCCAAGCCACTGATTCTCAAAACCTCTTTATTTCGTACAATGGACGATTAAATGAAAGCCAGTCTACAGACTACTGATTTTGAAATTTGCTGGCATCTATGGGCGAGTAGTAGCAACTAGTTTCATCGAACTCCGACACTGTCGCGTGCGGGGCTACTGCCATGTACAGCGCATAATGTTCCGCGTCCGTCAGATCCAGGTCATCCTGCAACTTCTTGAACTGAGAAGCGTCTAAGGCTAGCACACTCTCAGCTACGAGTATAGTGCCGCCATCTGTCGGCGGCAGGGGAGCCAGACTGGCCGGACGACGTAAAGAAGATTGAGAAGTAGACTTCTCATTGTCATCTCCGTGGAGAGAAATGTGAGTGATACTGTCCGCGTAACTCAGGCCAGTACCAGATGCGTTGTCTTTCAGAGAAGTGTGAGACACTGAGGACTTAAACTTGGATGGACGGACGCCAGATACACTACTAACGGAGCGACCTACGGGCTTAGATTTGGCCTCTTTCCTGCCCTCAGATTTGACACTGGGAGCGGGAGATTTCTCCTTTCTTCTGAAGAGACGGGAGAAGAACGAACGTTTCTTAACCGGAGGTAATGCCGGCTCGCTTTTAGCGACCGTCATTTCTGAGTTGAGTTTCAAATGATCGAGGTTGCGAGTAAGGGGTATCTGACGACCAGGTTTCAAGATACTGTCGACGGAAGTCTGACTGGTTTTGAAGGGTTCAGTAGAGGTGGCCTTGCGGACACGTTTGGGGGGGAGTGGGGGGGCACGTTCGTCGTCTGTGTCGCGCTTCAGAGGACTGAACTCGATGATGGGGCCGCGGTATGTTTGGACCTGAACGTCTTCGTAAGACATGGGGTCAGGCTCAGAGATCTCTACGGGGTTTTTGAACGCGAGTTGTAGACTGGTGTAAGTGCCGGCGTCGTTAAAATCTTCGATCTCCTCGCTATCGTTGTTGAGCGAGGTGATGTTCTCAAGACGGGTGCGGTTCTCTGAGTATATTTCGTCTAGCTCGGCGACTTGGTCGAGGAGTTCGTTGAGGCTTTTCTCGTTAGTGTCGATGATTTCGACGTCGGTGGTGGGTATGTTGCCGTTAACGTCGGGTACGTCGGTAACGTCGGGCACGTCGGGCACGATGGTGACGTCGCCCGGGGCGGAGTCGGAGGCGTCGGAGGGAGTGGCGCTGTCGGTGGAGGAGGAGACGGGCTCGGGCTTGGTGTTGTTGTTGGGGTCGGGGCGGAGGAGGAGGGAGAAGAGGGACAGGTCGGGGCTGGGCTTGCGGGCGGTACCTGTGAACTCGGGGATGTACTCGAACGGCAGGGAATTGCTGCGGGCGTTGTCTGACAGACGCTTCAGCTGGAAGTGGACCTGGAAGAAAGACACGACGTTATGGAGGTAAATGTCAGAATTTTAAGTAACAAAAAGTATGTTTACTGCAAAAAGCTCCATCTATTTACCAGATTGACTAAGAATATTACTACATGTACTGTATTTAACAAAAGAGTAAAAAATACTAAGGATAAAAATTGAAAGTGAGGACTTTATGCCGTCTTGTAATAGAACGAAATACACACACGAAAATGGTACGTTTTTATTTACATATGGGGGCAAAAAAACTATTTCCAACATTATAAGACTAGCTAAAAGATGTACTTATTCCTTAGTGACGATCCCTATAAAGTTAACCAGGTTATGATAATCCTTACGTGAACATGGTCCGTGGTGTTGGGGTACTTGTAGGCCGGCGTCTCGAAGGCGATGGCGACCTGCTTGTGCACGAGGATGCGGATGGCCATCTCCTCCCACACCACGATGCCGTTCTCCTCTTGGTAGAACACTACTTCTATGTCTTCTCGGGTCACCTGGAATGAAGGATTGTAAAGTTCAGGTTTAATATCAAAGTGGTAAGATATGAGGGTGAACTAGTTGGTAGAAGTTAGGATTATAGCGACAGCCCTATATGTGGATGACGGACTTGCTGTACCAGTTTTTCAAATAAAAGTTTTCAATGACGGCTTTATTTTGAGCAATCCCTCACAAATAATAAGTAAAAGATAAATTTCAACCCATAAACGTACAAGAGACAAGTTACCATTCATTGACGAAAGCAGCATCTACATAAATACAGAAAGTCATCTATGAAGTTGTGACTGAATTCTAGAAACTTACCTTCTCACAAAGCAGAATAACCTGCGTGCCACCCCTAGCGGTACCAGAACAGTGGCTGGACCTCATGATGAGCAGGTCGCTCATGGCCTTCTTGTCGTAGATGACATCGGAGACCACGGGCGCCAGCGGCCGCCGCAGCCGCCCCGAGTCGTCCGGCAGAAACACTTGGAAGCATAGTCGAACTGCGTTCAAATCGATGCTTTGTGGGTGGTTCTTGTGGTCGAAGTTTTCTGAAAGAGAGTTGAATGGTTATGTTTAGATCCGTATGACACGGTTTAAATAAAAATAATCATAATATAGAAAACGAGTTAACTTTATCGTAACAGATTAGCCTTTATTGGTAATCCATTTACACTCAGACCTTTCTACAAAAAGTCGTTTACAAACGTTGATAATTGTAAAAGTTGAGACTAGTGTTTATTTAGACTAGCTTTGCAAAAATAGATATTTTTTGTTCAGTTTAATTAATTGTGACGAATTGTGGAACGTTACAAATCTGGGTATATATATATTTTACAAACGGTGAAACAAAAACTTCTAACAAACTTGTGTTCCTTCAATTTATCTATAAAGAATAAAAAACATGGATTATTGTGCTATAACTACACACACATACATGTTAGGCTCATAAACCACAGAAGACTCATAACTATAATTACAAGCAAAAACTACAGAAATCGCTAATTAAATACCAGGAAAAAGACGAGATAGATCATAAAGCAATAGCTATAATTTGTTATGAGGCGCCATTGCCTATTCCGGACACCGGCTATACAAAGACACGGACATAGAATATTGCACATTCACGTAACGTGCATTGCTAAATATCACTTCTGCATTTCACTTGACGACTTTGGGAATTTCCATAATCAATAAGGTCACTAGTATAAGTTCCTCTAAGGCAAAAATTCACCCACAACATAAACGTCAGTTGTCTTAAAACATGTTCTTACTACGAATTTTCACGTTCAAGTTTTAAGGTAAAACAGTTGTTTAAGAAAAACGGCCGTTTATACTGTCGGTGAACTTGGGCCGTCAAGTCAACCATAGCAAAACAATCTTTCGCCTATCCCAGCGTTCAGAAGCATAGACATGTTAATCAAAATTCCATTAGTAACCCATAACGATTGACGTCAGAGAGGGAATCCCGAGTCACTTTCACTCGGCCCCGTGCCCGCCATAACAGAAACGATGACCGATGAGTTCAACTCACTCACCTGCCGACAAATACACTCACGCGCATAGAACATAAACAAATAAATGCGTCACTGTGACGCGCGAGAGATCTGCTAGACACTTGTTTATTTAAAGTATTTCTTTTTATAATGGCTCTAAATCCATTTAATAAAGGTTATAAATTCTAAGCTTCTAGGATCACAAGCCGTTTGCCGTTATTTGATTAATTTTAGAGGGCTTTTTAATTAACTTGGCTTAAGTGGAGATCTAAAGGGGGAGGCCTATGTTCAGCAGTGGACGTCCTATGGCTGAGATGTTGATGATGAAGGAAACACAGACCCTTAATCTGTCATTTAACAGTAAAAGCGTAACATATGGACGGTAAGGTGCTTTCTCATTATTCTATTACTGAAGTTGCGACCATTTTGCTATACGGAGGCCAATAACATCATTAAATTCAAGGGCTTTTAAATAGCCGGAAAACAGTAGCATAAAAAAAACTTTTTACAAAAAAATAAAACCGATTCCCAAAAACACTGAAAAGCAAAAAAAAACTATTCTTAGGTGCATCGGCCTAGAAGTCAGTGTCTAATGGATGTAACTAAGTTTATAACGCCACCGACTTCTAGGCCGATGCACCTAAGAATAGTTTTTTTTTGCTTTTCAGTGTTTTTGGGAATCGGTTTTATTTTTTTGTAAAAAGTTTTTTATTTTTAGCTTTTCAGTGACAAGCATAGTTGTCACTATCCGCATGTCATATCCGCAGTGGAAAGTTCTCATCAATACGAACAATATAAGCCCAAACACGAGGTAGTTTACATATTCAATTGTCGAGTTCCCTCGACCTTCGCTGGTCTCCATCATCAGGTCAGCTTCAAACCTTCACTGTTACAAAGGTCTCGTCAATACGAACAAAATAAGCCCAAACACGAGGTAGTTTACACATTCATTGTTCAAGTTCCCTCGACCTTCTCTGGTCTTCATCATCAGGTCAGCTCCAAACCTTCACCATTGCATAGTGTTATCAGACATACGCCTTAGTGTCAAGTTTTTACCCTACGTATGCCTACAATTTCCGAAAGTTGCTCTCGATTTCTCAGGGTTTCCATCATCAGATCCTGACCTGGTGACTATGGGACCACCTGGGAGGTAAACCCTATCAAACAAAAAAAAAATTTTGCAAATCGGTCCAGGCGTCTCCGAGTAATCGGTGAACATACATAAAAAATAAAAAAAAAAAAAAAAAAAGATCCCGACGAATTGAGAACCTCCTCCTTTTTGGGAAGTCGGTTAAAAACTACGCGTAATACTAGCCATGTTTTATCTCATACTCGTAACACAATGCCAAACAAATATTAGCAATGGTCATGTCCAAATATTTATGCCGACGCGGAAATGATACTCGCGGTCTCTGACATAACGTAGTCCAACTGATTATACAGTACGTAGTTTGAAATAAACAAATACGATAGCTGTGATAAAAACTTGTCTATTTATATCTTGGATTGCATTCGATTAAGTCATTGGTTGTTATTAATTGCAGGTAGATAAGCCATCAAAACACGTCTTTAAGGAGTGCTTCGTGCCTAAGGTTTTAGCTGAGGTATGCCTTTTTTTAAGACCACTGTTTTCCAAAAGATCACGATTTCCACAATATGTAAGACCAGCAATCTATTTCATGTTTCTCTTATTAGAAGATGCTACAAACAATATTCCTACTCATTCAACTGGATGCATTCGTTGAGACTGAAATCATAACTCGATCATTAAAGGGCTTAAAATAGGCTTCTGCATATAACAACAGTCAAAGAATTGGGCTACTCCAGCTGCCAACAACTCCATTTCGCGTCTTCCGCATTCACAGCTTAAACTAGCTTCTTTGGGTCATCGTTACATTTGGCAACACAAACGAGTTTCCTATTTTTGATTACTTATATAGATTTTTAGACCTACTCGTATTTGAAGTGTTTTCATGTGCATTCTGAAGGCATATTCCATATGACAGATTTCTAGAACTGTGAAGAAAAACATTGTGAATAAATCTGGATTATAAAAAGCGTGTTAGAGCTCTTTTTCTTTTGTATAGAAAACACCTATATCAGGTACAGGTCTATAATTATGTCTCAAGTTCCCAGCTCTCTCAGATCGACCCTGACAGATTTTTAAACTGAACAATAACAGAAAAAATACGGTAAGCATTTATGAACGCTTTCAGCATAATATTGACAGATAAGATTATGATGACCAGCACAATCTACCGTTACGACGCGGTTTTTGTACTGATAAAAGTACTAAATATATCTAAAAACAAGGTTTATTCGCTGAGTAGTTCTATACCTACGTATTGATATGAAAATGATCTGACTTTTGTTTTATTGGATTTGATGAATTGGCGTTCAAGCATGTTATGTTACGTGTGCCTTTAAACATCTGATTGAAGTCACTGTTTGTATTTGCCTGTTTATCTAACCACAAAAAATACAATATTACAGCATTTTTGGTCATTATTAACCCAATGCTGAAGAACAAAAAATCTTTTAAGTCTATTTTACTCCAATATTACAAGAATTTTCATCGACGACTAATTAATTCCGTAATTGGTTGCATAAATCATGTTAGCGCTCACAACAATGGCGCATGATTCGTAAATCGCAAGCAAGACCGGTTGGTGGTGCGCACGCGCCGAATCGTAAAGGACAACGCTTTCCCACCTCGTGGCGTGTTTTATTTGGATTTTTCCTGTTGCATTAAACATTGTTATTGTTTAAGGTTGCTAGTAATTGTACTTATAGTCAAAGAGTTATTTTCAGTTCATGAAATATTTTATCTAACTTACTGTGAATGGAATTTGTATGTGAAGTCATAAATAAGCACTTGTGTTTATAGTTCAATAGCTGTGTCATTTTGAAATGATGAAGTGGGCGATTTAATAAAGTGCAGGAAACCGGCGAGTCGTATAAATACTCACTGCATGATAAGACTTACAAAAATCCGGTCTCGTACAAAACGCCCACATATGCATTCTTGTTCTTATTGGAATTTATGTAATAAAGAATACATTCCATCATTTAATAATGCCACAGGAAAATAAGAAGATTACATAATCGATCACTGCGCATATAAATCTCGATATACCGTCTTTAACCGGTTCCCGATATAGTAAGACCCTAATGAGACGATTTAGACGGCTATAGCAGTCAGCAAGATGTAGATCTTTAACAGGTTAATAGGTCGCTAAAAGAGGCCGGCCGCGGTTTATGGATATTTCTGGTCGCTCGGCTATTTCTGAATTGACTGCAGGCAAGTTTTGAACAAATTGCAACCTTATTAAAAAGAGTTAGGGTTGAATTTGTGTTGTACGCAGCTCTTCCAGTCAAACGCATGTGGTTCGATAGATGTAGCTCGGTCGGCACCTGAGCACGTTTTATTGTTACATTTTCCGTAATGATGGCACATGTTAGCCGTTTCGGAACGAATTGGTGCACTTGTTTTCGAGGATTTTGAAAATAAATTCCAGTTTGGTGAAACCATCATTTGATAGGCGGCTGAAAAGTGGAATTACTATTATATTGCTATTATATAATAATATTGCTTTATTAAGCAAAACGTCACACTTTCGTTTTCAATTCAGACGCTGGGAAAACCACCGTTGAATAGGAATTGTAAAAGTTATCTAAAACGTTGCTACCAATCAATGTTTGTAAGATAATGAATTATGTATTTTGTTTGTTCCGCACGCGAGTTTCAGAGATGTGTAAAAACTGTTTACTGGAGTTATATCCGGAATTACTCATGTGCTCGTTATTCTGGGCATACGCAATACGGGTCAAGAAACTGATTATGAACGTTTTTAACTATCACAGAGAGAGCTGAAGTTTGCATCCACCTACCGTTTATGCAAATACGAACATTTTGTATCTTCAAATCACAACACAGTGCCTACGGAATTGTTCAAAGGAACATAGGTTTTAGATGGTAAAAATCTTGAATTTCTAGATTTCCCACCTACCTACCAAAAACAAAAGAGGGACGTAATGGTATCCAAATGTTATGACAACTTTTTACTGTCCTATTGCAGGACACAGAAAACCTCTCATAACGATAAGCAATGAGCGGTATTTTTTGGCATTCAGACTTTAAACTCATATATGCATATGTTCTAAAGATTTTTTCTTCACTGACAATTACGCACCAGTTATAAAAACCACTTAACGCTTGAATCCTTCCCACTTTACCTGCTTTCGTATTCATTATTTACTATTTCACGCGTTATGGTTTTACAAGCAACTGTAGCACAAATGATAAATGCATGCGTGCGTCTAACTGACAGAATCTGTATTAACATCTACTGCAATCACTATCTAACGTGTATAATCTGACTGCTTGACGTGGTCACTGTTTGGATGGGTGAGCTCCGCCATCTATTGGAGAGTGTTAATCATTGATCCAAGTTTTGGTTTAACCATTTGGTCTATACTATACAAAATAATATCTAGGTGTGTATTCTTTAGTCGAGAGGAGGCTGCCGAAACGTAATTATTTATAAGGTCTAATTTAACAAGTGAACGCGCACTTATCAGATGATAAGTGTAAGAATACCTAGGTAGGTAGGATTATTGGTGATATTTCCCAAACGTAGCCATTTTCCCATTCACGTAACGCAAGTTTCAAACGATGTAACACCACATAATATAATAAACATGATATCAACGATACGTAACAGGCGGATCTACCCGATCACTTAAAGAAAGCGGTTGTGTAAGTCTACTAGCCGACAAGTTCCGGCTACAGACGATCACGGCCGGTCCATATATAGGTGGAAACAGAGATTACAGAGGACGGATTACAGAGTATTTACTACGGGCATGGGCATGGGGCCCAAAGGGACCCTGAACCTAGGGCCTAAAGAAGGCCAATATAGTGAGTTTGTTATATAGGCCAGCATAGTATAAAGAGTTACCTCGACTCTGCTTCTTGAAGAGCTCCAGAAGGAGCACAGGTGTGTTTAGGTCAGTATAAATCTGACACTCCCTCACGCAGAACCCACAGCGAGAGGAGTGAGTATGAAGTTGAGAACTTTCTTTAATTCAAGGAACCACGCACTAAAATTATCTATGGGCCCCTGTGAATCCGGCACTGGACAAAGTTACTACACTGGCAGGTAATTATTGAAATCGCCTAGCTATATACGGCTGGGTCTGAAAGCGAGATGCTGATTGCTTGTAAATGTTTATACTTCATTATATGGGCTAGTCGGTGATGGATTGGCAAAGTCTTGGCTGCTATAGGAGTTGTTTTGTTGATTACTAAATATAGGATGGTCTATATTGAGTCGTATTTGTTGATGGAGGAAGTATTGGTTGATTGTTATTAACATTAATTTTCTGTAAATACCTGTTAACGACGATCCGGACAATCTGAGACTGAGTAAAGTGACTAAATTATATCAAGTAGGGAATAGGTACAGTAAAGTTTCCTATGGAAACCTCTTTGATCTATCAACCTTTTTACAGGTCGTGCTATTTATAGGAAAATTAGACAGCTTGCCCTTAATCAAAGCAATAAATAAATCTAGTTTATTTCTTTGTATTTGCACACATTTATTTTATTGTCGTCGTAAATCCGAGCCGGTGAACACGTGCCTTATATTTATAACGGGAGCAAACGATCGATGTTAATGTGCTATTTATAGAGTTATTCACGGGAACTTTGAATAGAAGATATTGTTACTGACTGGAATATTGCCTGAAGATCTTAACTGATTGGCCTATTTTATGTAGAGGTAGTTAGGACCTATATTTTTTCTAAATATAGGCCTTGGGTTTTCTTCTTGTCCTTAATTGTTATTCGTCAAGATAGATGGCAAGATGCCGGAATAGCTTTTGCCAAGCTTTGCAAAAGGAAAAGAGAGATGTAACTAACTGATAAAATATAATTACTGTCTTTATTATCATCAGCGAAAAATCCAGTGTTTTAAAACATACCTATTACATCAAACGAGAATACTATTATCATTATCACAACATGATTCATTCATGTAGTTATTCCCACGGTGTTATCAGTACGTTATCAGATGGTAGTCGGGAAAATCCTAGGTCATCACCGAATACTGGCAGATATATCAGATAGGCTTTCCCCATGGGTGATGGACCTACACTTGATCATATCTTTTGAGGATTAAGTATAGTTTAAGTTTACTTAAATACTCACTGGTAACCACGTCTGAGATAAATATATATTAGTGACCGAGATAATGCGGGTAATTGCAATTGTACTAAAGATTGTAATGTTGACAATAAGATTTAACTTTGTTGTTGTAAAATTGTGGTCAAAGTGTAATGAATGATGCACTGGGAAATATCTAGACACGCAATTTTATGGTGTTAGATAACTGGAGAAAGGTGCTGATAACTGCTTTTATGAATGATAATTTATCACGTTATGAAATCCTTTGAAAAATGACAACATTTTTATCGAGAAATATCTACATAGATCCATCTGCTACTTATGTAGGTTTCCCAACCGTTTATATTTGAGTTTTCCCCGATCAAATGTTTAGATTGCGCCAGCGCGATAACCAGTCTATAAAATCTGCGTTTTCAAAACATTTAAATGGGCGAGCCTAGGCTTAAGCTGCGATAAGTGGTCGGACAGTTGATCTGAATCAAGGATATTGGTTAGATTTTAATCCTTTGCTAAGCAATGATAATCAACGGAACCAAATCGAAGAAAACCTGGATATCGAGAGCAGTGCAAAAGCATGTTTGTCGCTCGCCTTAGTTGATAATATTGATATTCACATTTGCTCAACGATCAGAATAAGAGGAATGTCAATGTCATTAGGCTTGTAAGGACAACTGAAAGTTTCGACGACAACTTTGCTAACTTAACTATAATACATACCTAGTCAGCAGAATGTTTTCTAAGATCTTAAAGTAATGCTTTATACGACGTAAACAAGGAACAGACACAACAGACATGTCAATAGTGAAGGTCTAAGACAAAGCAGACGTCAACGACCGGCCTTGAGCGACTGGTTCACTCATTATGCGACATTTAAGCGTATACGTCGTGTGATGAATGAGTACAGCAACAGCGAAAATCAAGATCCAGTACATATTAGTAATGACAAGTTGCAATCGCAAGGAAGTCTGAAAACCAGTCTTACCAAGGGATGTCTATAAGTGTCAGTGTGTCTGTGTGTGAGCTGCGTTGAAGAGGTCAAATAGGCAGTCGCTCCATGAAAAACACTGGTACTCAACTGCATATGGTTAGACAGAAAGCCGACCCCAACGTTTCCCAAAGGCTCAACGGGTGATGAATGGTTTGGAACGAAATAACTTTCTCTTTTGAAAAACATCTGAGAATTTCTATAGTGACATAACTATATTTTTCTTAAGTGGCAATTAAGTGGCTTCCAAAACGAGGAAGGACAATATTTTAATGATCAACGGGACATAACTGTACATCTAAGGAAGTTGTTTTCGTCTGTTTGACGTCAATGTTCTCAGATACGGAATATACATATGACGTCACGACACCGGTATGTTAAATAACACATATCTTAAATTCAGTGCGAATTATTGTGAACATTGTCCTGGTCAGGAATTAAAGTCGGCTTTGCAAATTTGCGAGTGAATTATACAGGTTTAAAACCTCGCTAATACATATGACCCTTCAAAATTTTGAGGTACTATAAGTTTTTATTTTACTATCACATACATTATAACAAACGGGTATGTATAATAAACCTACCATCTATACACTACATCCTATACATGAGAAAACTTAAAACGACACAGAATATCAATACGTATTAAGCCCGAGTGTTGTCCACCAACGGGACAAGATGTTCAAAAGATTTACTGCATAATCCAAAAAAAAATTGTTTATTCTCGCCAAAGTTAATGGCAACTCGCAACTAATTTCAGAGCAGAGGTAAAAAATGCATATAACCACAATTCTAGTGGCAACTTAGCCACTCGCTGATCTCAAAAAATGATTTCTGCGCAGTTCTTTGGTAAGAATTGTACCTGAAGTTATGTAACTTACTTCTAAAGGGGTCGACTCTGAGCTTCTCCCTGACTGTGAGTGCCTCGGCAATGTCGCGCCGTTTCACGCACTGAATACCGAGGTTCTTGAACTGGTACTCGCATGTCTCTTTCGTGATGAGGGTCGGGATCGTGCAGACTCCTCGCTCGCAGCGTTCACGACCCACTAAGTTGTGGGGGTGTGCCCTGGGTGGAAACAATGCAGATTAGATGGAGGAGTATTCATTAAAGGACAGCTTTAGCCTGGTATTTGAAATTTTTGGAATGGTAACCATGATGATGATGATGCATGCGGAAAAAATAGAAAGTATTCCTCTGGAAATTCTAAATCAGTAGAACGATAATAGGAAAAGGAATCGATACAAAATAGATTTTACATTAGTTATATATAATACCCAAGATAAAAGTGACCGATCGAAAACAAATATTTTTTCAACAGTAGAAATATCGTACGCCCTATACGAATGCAGTGTAGGAGAGAGTGCAAAGTATCAATCCGGGTCGCAACAGATTGCTGAGTATTTTTAGTATATTTATAATGATGTGTGAGGATCGCGCCTTTAATTAGTGCAAGTGGACTACAGACGTTCTCGTCAAACTATAACAAACTGGCCCTGCGGTATGGCCGGTCTGTCATGCGAGATAATTTTGCCTTTTTTATAGACCATAAACTAAAGAATTTTCAAAGTTCTCCAGTATTTTCGAAGGTACATTGAAATGAGATTAAAAAATACTCTTCATTAGCAAATATTTGTTTTCCGAGGTTTTCCCATGCTTCAAAACGAATATTATCAGAAGACCGTCCATTTTCTATATCTGTTACTGTACTGTTGTCCACTATTGTACACATAATTATGTTGTACAACAGTGGACAAATAATGTGCACAAGCGGAAATCGATGACACGTACGGTAGTCTGCACATCAGTGGTAACTGTCATGCACCTTAACTCTATAGTAATAAGTACGATTTTCCTATAAAACTGTTACCACTGACCTGAAGTTGACTGTACTAAGATAAGATATCAATTAATGTGATAAGGTACTATATCGGTCACTCGGTAACACTTGGGACCCTGTTATGAAAAGTATACTGATTCTGTTATCATTGACGAGTAGGGCTTGCCTTGGTAGGTTGCAATTAAAAGGGGTCCAGATGGGGTCTTGAAACACAAACAATGATAAACAGGAGCATTTTCGAAAGTGATATGACCATTTTTTGGACACTGTTTTTTTGAGACAGCCAGCTACACGAAAGAAGTGAAGTTATCAGAAGTTTGGATCACAAAGAATATCCAGTACCATGGCTAAGATAGACGAGATAAAGAATGTTTGAAATTTTCGATACTCATAGGGGTTTGCCCATCAGGTGTAGGAAATATTTAGATATGAATAAATAAGCAAATGTAAAAAATAAGGGTCTGTTCTCACCTGTAAGGCTCATCTTTGGTGACACAGGACACGACGATGACGACCTGTCCCGTGAAGCCGCATATCCTAATAGTAGGGTAAGTCTTGTTGTCTGACGTGCTGTTCACGCCGGGGATCGAACCTGCTGACCGGCCTTCGCACTCATAACGAAATCTGTGGGCAAAATGTGACTGTTAAAAAACTGGACCTTCCGAAAAAAATATTAAGTTCACATGAGGAATGAACGCAAAATGATTTGGAGAAATAGAATAAAGCAGATTTTAGCAAAGATTTTTTACTGAAGACCAGAAATTGAGAGCTTGTCTTTCCCTGATTAAAAGTTGAAGTAATTTTCATTTAGTATGAACATGCTTCTGATTATCTAAGAAACATGTTGGAAACCTCTGGAGCATATTAAAAATAATTTAACAAGTTCGACCTATTTAACGCGGAACTTCAGGCAGCCATCGAGTGTTAATTTGTAAGCGCCCGCGCATTAGCGGAACCGGCCACTCTATGTAAACACACTAAATTAACTTAGTTTATGAAGCTATTCGTTCGCAGTTTTAGTCGAGAGCTGTTCTACTGCTTCTTCGATGAGAAACCGGATAGATGCTCATGTATTGGATGTTTATAGTAAAGGATGGATAGCTTCAAGATATAGACAGCCAGAAGATTACACTAATTTGTGATCTTCAGGTTAAACTTTGTTGATGCTGTTTTTCTGGATTATGAAATGAATCAATATTTTTTCTTCCTGACCTGACTGACTTCATGAACCAACCTTTCAATTAGGTAACTTCTTAATGTGATAAAAATATGTATCATTTAGTAATCGACCAACAAGTCATTTTATCGATACAATATAATGTAATTCTTTGATACCAATATTAATATTTTTTTTCATGATTAACTTATTTCGCCAACCCACCATGATTTGCAGATTCACCTCACGTTCTGGCGACTGGCGCCTTGATAAAACATTAGATTACATACTGCTATCGATATTGTATTGTATTCAACGGAGGATAGTATACAAGTCTAACGAATTGGATGCTGGAGCGGGCCTGGTATACAAAGGGCGTAGTACAAATATCATGAAATGATCTCTCCCACTCCCACTGTGGGTGCAGTGTAAGATGGTGCCAGAACTTACTGACTAAAATCCAGCTCTGTTCCTTCTGAAGCCCTTTGTTATAAAGGGCGCGGAAAGACACAAAAGGTTCCAGAAGGAACCTATGTGGATTTTAGTCAGAAAGAGTATGACACTCTCGCTGTTCCCATAGCGAGATCTTCATTTGATCTACATATAAAAAGTCTAAACGTTTACTAAGAACTATGTTGTCTAGTCTAGATATAAAATGAAATGTGATAATGATTTTCCGTGAGCATAGCTCGTCGTCACGTGGCTAGTCACGGCGCACATGGCATAACAACACAACGTGCGCAGTGCATACAAAGTGCTACTCTTGAACCGCTTCGAGCGACGACACGGAACACCAGCCTTCGCGCGATACTATTTTGTAACATACCCGTATTGAAAATAGCTTTCATCGGTATTTGAAAAGATTAAGTATGTATGTGTGAAAAATCAGTCGCTTTGAAAATCTTTGCAGTTATTACACCCGGTAGTTGGTTCAACTTGGCAACAAATTAGCGTGTTGTCTATTTGTGGGATTATTAACGTGACATATGGGGTACATTATAATATTCAGGCAATTTATTCTTAATAAAGGATTTTATATAACTATTACCTAAGTAATCTGTGATTTTATATTTATGCTCATAAAACAAAACAATTTCTTTTTTCCAAACTTTTGGTCAAACGTGAACTTCTTAAAGAATAGGTATTATAACCAGGCGATACAACGCGATAAGTTTATCTTAATCACCCGTAGCTGTTAATTATAATTTTCCTGGATAACTAAGAATACTTGCGTGTTATTATGGCACAGTTACTTCACATTAGAGGTCACGTAATTTTGTAATAATATACACACGTGTATTCCCATGGGGTTTTTCGTACGCTATCAGTCAAAACGTATGAGTGCAAACTGGGATATCCTAAAGCTATTTTGCAAGCCAATGTTTACCTTATTTGTTATATTACTCATTAGACCTTCATTTAGAGGTAAATTAATATGGTATTTTAATAACTTCTTAGGTATTTTTTTACGGGAAAGCAGCTAGAAAAATATTTGTTTACAGTTAATATTTATTACTTCATAAAATTGGGATACGTTTGCATTCATCTAAATGTTATACTAGGACATATTTTAGTGGGATTGGGACTTGTTGATGCAGATACACACGTATGTATTGCCGTTAGATAAATAAGATAATTGCTACTGATTGCCTGTCTAATACTCTACATGGCATACTATTGGTGCTTAGCGGCACTTTGATATTAGCATAATGCATACACGGTGCATTTTAAGTAATCTAGAAAACTCTAGATAGGCGTTAACTGTTTAATATGAACCTAGAGCTGACAATTTATGTTTCTATTGCACTTCTAACAGATCGTGTGTAAAGGTGTCGCGATAAATATATTGGATACATACAGCTTTTTCTTAATTGCACTTTTTACTTACTGCTCTCATTTTCCTTTAATATGGTTATCACAAAGGTGGTCAATTTAAGATGCTGGGATGCTGCGAGAAACCCGAAAAGCAAATTCCAGCATAAACAATAAAAAAGTAAGAAAGAAAGAAAACTAGTAGATAAAACAGCGCAACAACAAAGTTTAATCACGTGATAACACAAATCATATAATTATCTAACAAAGCAGGCGTTTGCAGTCTAGCACTACAGGAAAACATAGGAAGTCGATATCAACAAATAATAAAGTGCTTACAAAAAACGCAGGGCAATTATTGCATTGCAGCTAGTGCACACGATATATGCAGCTATCATTGTTTTCCTGCCGTTTGTACACGATACTTGTGGATCAATGGAAATGGCTACACAAATACTATTACAGTACCAGCACACTGCAAACTTTTAGTCGTCCGATAAATTGTTTGGGCCTATAAATCAGTATAGAGATGAATGGAGGTGCGCAGATTACAACAAATTGATATTTGACCGGTATAAGACGGACTAAAACTCCCGATTGGATTCAAGCTTTTCTCAAAAAAAAAGAAAAAACTAATCATCAAGCCATTTCTTGGTCGACTGTTAAGTCTGCATTGTGTACTTACTACTTACTGTTTATGTTATTTAGGAAAGGTAATTTAACTTTTACAGTTTTGAGGAAAAGCTTAGAGAGTTGTTTGTTTATATATGTATGGTCATTCTGTTTGACATGTTTTACAAATATGGTTTTCCTTGTGGTAAGTGGTAAGTACAAACACCTCTTACTATTGTACCTGCATGCAATTTAAGTAATCTAGAATTTAAGAATCTAGAATAGTCGGCCCTAAGGGTGCGGAGATTAGTTCTCTTACGATAGAGAAATGCATAAAATATAATGTTATACTTAAATGTTTATTTTATCCCAAGATGCTGTATGTCATCACTAAATAAAAACAGAACTTTTTAGTTCCCGCCTTTTTTCTCAGTTCACACCTTTGGCACATTATAGAAATGTCAAGTGACTCTTAAATCGAGGCTATTTCTACTTGTCGATATTTAATTGATTGAATTTCAATAGGCCTAGTGGGCAAAGAACCAACCTCTCGAGTATGAGGGCGCGGGTTCGATTCCAGGTCAGGCAAGTACCAATGCAACTTTTCTAAGTTTGTATGTACTTTCTAAGTATATCTTAGACACCAATGACTGTGTTTCGGATGGCACGTTAAACTGTAGGTCCCGGCTGTCATTGAACATCCTTGGCAGTCGTTACGGGTAGTCAGAAGCCAGTAAGTCTGACACCAGTCTAACCAAGGGGTATTGGGTTGCCCGGGTAACTGGGTTGAGGGGGTCAGATAGGGCAGTCGCTCCTTGTAAAGCACTGGTACTCAGCTACATCCGGTTAGACTGGAAGCCGACCCCAACATAGTTTGGGAAAAAGGCTCGGAGGATGGAATTTCATGCACGCTGGACTAGCACAAAAATAGTGTTCAATGGAGTACTATTTTTAAATGGCGGCTGACGTAATACAGTTTACGTAAACCACATTGTATTCGTTCATTTTTAACCATCAACTAAACTCTAGGATAAAAATAATGTGTCGGAGCCGTTGGACTTAAAGTCTGGTATTTGACTGAAAAATATAGTTTTAAATGATGTCATGGTCAAGGTAGCAGTGTGGTATTTTACAGGAAACGATATCGATCAAAATATAGATTTAAAATGTATTATTGTATTTATTTATGGTTTAATGATGGGGGTTCCACAGAATTCGAACCGATAACAAACAAGTTCTCGCAAAATTGACCATAATTAAAACCAATACTGCGGGCAGGACTACTATAATCTACAAATCGATAAGGAAAATAAAAGGATAATATTTTCCTGGTTCCATAACAATTTTGTAGTGTGGGCACACTTTCTTGACAAAGTGCGAATACTGAGGAAAACCGTTATGTAACCACGCCTACAAGTTTACGCAACTCATGCAGTAAATACTGGGTTATCGTCTAACTGGTGTGAATTCGGGAAGTTATCGGAATACTGAGTATTATCATTTAAAGAGTTTTTTTCGGTACTTAGCGTTGACCTCTGTATGCCAGAAGTTGGATGCGTTTATTCCCAAGTTTGGTCACAGTTTAGCGAAGGTCTATATTCGATAGCGCAGTTACATTAATTACGCTATTCATTACGGAATATTTTATAACCAAAATTACATAAACAAACGGGCCCAATGGATCCACCATATTTTTAGTTAATAGACAAATCAGACGCGCTCAGTGAGAGACGTAATCGAATTAGGATCTCATCGAAGCATGATTCATTCGAATGGGAAAATAACCTCGACAGCTGCACCTGACCTCGGCCGAACTAAATCATTCCATCGTTTAAAAACCTTGGAACTTTAGGGAAATAATATTACATATATGGAGGGCTTATTAATGTGGGATTTAAAATGTTTCCCTCACGTTGCATGGCGAATTGGACACCATACATTAGAGAAAACTTGAGGTCGACTGTACTTATCAAATGAAAGTATCTTGGAATAGGTGATCTCAGGAACTATTGGCGGGCTTCCAAAAATTGATTTATGAACAGAAAACTAAATGATTTCCTTGGTCACATTTTCTATGAAGAAATACGCAATACACTGAGCCCAAATGCATATCTTGTCAAAATATCCACTAAAAATATGATAAAAATCTCAAAAAAAGTAGTAACAACGTGCGTGCGCGCATCACCGCACCACAGCATCATACAGTCGTCTCAAGGATGTTATTGTATCGTCCAGTAGTAGGTAAATCCCCGTACACATAGTACAAACTCGTTAATTATTTCACTTCCTCAAATTGTTGCCGAGCCGGTTTCGCCCTAAAAAATACTCGCGCTGATGACTTGTATAATGTGGAAACTAAATCGCTCATCATGTTGACAGTATTATCTAGTTTGACACCACATTTGACACGCATTGCTTTCGTTCTGAACAACGTTAGCTTTTTCTCGAATCTTATGTTCGTCTGTGTGGCACTAAAGGGTTCTTTTAAATGGGACGTTTCGTGACAAACCTCTGAACAGTTAGCATGTATGGCTGTCAATTACTTATTCAAATAAATAAGACTTGTAAAGTTACTGGAAACGGTAATTCTATTCAAGTTCATGGTATTCAATGTTGGTCAATTCGTGAAGTCTTTATCGATGGTATTTTTTGACCACTATCACATCTGATGGTAGGCGATAATGGAGTCATGTAGGCGATAAGACGAGAATGTACTGGAACATTTCTCCATCGTTTTCCTGGCCTGATCAAACGTTGCAACATATGACCGGCTGCCGAGGGCTAGCACTTGAACCCTGAAATAGCTCGGCGCGTCACCTTCAGAATTAGCGGCGGGAACAAAAGCTGAACGATGTAGCTCGATCATCAGCCCAATATGTGATGTGACGTAGCCGTTTTGTGTACAACTAGCTATTTCTCGTGGTTTCTGCACGGGTATAAAGTAGCCCAACAGTGAAACATTTTTGAAAACGATTCAGCAGTTTCGGAGGCTTAAGTTAAACAATCAATCAAAACATCTTTATAGGTAATGTTTAAGAAAACTAAAGTTTTTCTGAGGCAATTTTGAAGGGCTGTCAGACGAGAATGTACTGGAACATTTCTCCATCGTTTTCCTGGCCTGATCAAACGTTGCAACATATGACCGGCTGCCGAGGGCTAGCACTTGAACCCTGAAATAGCTCGGCGCGTCACCTTCAGAATTAGCGGCGGGAACAAAAGCTGAACGATGTAGCTCGATCATCAGCCCAATATGTGATGTGACGTAGCCGTTTTGTGTACAACTAGCTATTTCTCGTGGTTTCTGCACGGGTATAAAGTAGCCCAACAGTGAAACATTTTTGAAAACGATTCAGCAGTTTCGGAGGCTTAAGTTAAACAATCAATCAAAACATCTTTATAGGTAATGTTTAAGAAAACTAAAGTTTTTCTGAGGCAATTTTGAAGGGCTGTCAGACATTTATCAAAATTTTAGGAGATCTGCACACTGTGTTAATATGCTTATACATAACTTCCGCTATTTTCCTAAAAAGACCTTCAATTCTAATAATCTAGCTAATCTTAACCACATCCTAAATATTGATATTAAACCAGCACTATTCAATTTCGAATTGCACATTACATCAGCTATCTATAACATGGCAATTATCCAAATCGATTCAGCTGTTTCAACTGAACTGGTCAGTACATAAACATCAATTTAACTGATAAAATAAATAATTGTTAAATGCATTGTTAGATGGTGTCTAAGGTCATTTGGGATATTTAGGTAGAACAAAGAATGTTTAGTCATACCAATTTAACCATAATTAATATATTTTCCTCAATTTCTCTAAATTCTAAGAAAAGTACTTGACCGATCGACAGGTAATTTAGTTCAGGTTTTTATATTAGTAAGAATCGATATGAAAACTGATTGGACTGAGTTTATGCTTCTGATAGGATAGAATAGGTAAGAAAAGTATTGACGCGACGATAGAATATGTAGGTTGTCAACCTACGTCTATAATTTATGTATATCCAACTAAGATATAAACTAATACGTAGATACAAAATTCATCGCACTCTAGTACTTATGTACTAAGAAATAAGAGCTATATTTCTCTTTATCCGACTCAAGTTAGCAGTTTCTGATGTAGGTAATGACTTCTCAGAATATCTGTATTTATTTCTGGCCGATCGCTGTTTACTTTATTATTATGCATAATTAGTTTACACTTCAACTACTGAAATGCTGTTACTCGGTCAAAATAGTTGTGACTTTTTAAACGCATTTTCATTTGTTTTCCAGATTTTACTGTAAGATATTTTTACAGAATACGAAAAATAGGTTGTATTGATGGCAGAGTTCATTTCTCTCTAGACACCTATAAAAGCTGAAAAAGCCGATATATACAGAAACAGAAGATTCCCGCCAATTTACATCGAATATTTGTATCAGACCGATTCAAACCAATGGCCACCACGCGAGCGTAAAAAAATCCAGTGATTCATCATAATTGAATACTAAAAATAGATGAATGAACTTGTACACCGTTTTCCTTTAGCGGCGTAGTAACAAGTTAAATAATTTGTGTTTAGTAAATCTCCTGCTCATTAAAACAACATAGCGATCTTCGACCGCGGGTTTTGTCTATTCTTGAAGTCTATGAATCATGTGTTATTTTACAATCTTTAAGATTTTTTTTCTCTGCTAACCGAGAGGTTTTTGCTTCGGATTTAAACTGTAGCCTAGGAAAGTTTTAATGGAAAATATGCGATGACTTACATGTCATACTATAAAATGGGATAAAAAAATAAATAATGATGACTGTGTTCGCTTATCGTGCGTTATCGTCAGCTGATAGGTAACTGCTTGTGATGTCATATCATCGAAATTGAATGATACATTTCTGTCTTTATCTTAGAAGGAGTTGGTCTATTGAATAAATATTGATAAACGATTATGTTCTCTATTGAGGATGACAGACAGGACAGTGACGCAATTAAATTCGAAAGTATCTTATACAGAACAAAGCAAAAACGGTGAACCCCGTATATGTAGTTAGAAACATTGATTGATTTATAGGGAATGGTAAATAAATAAAAAGTTTCGTTTTCACATAAACGTTTCCAAGCGCTCTTCTTCTTATCGAGTGTACTTCATGTTTAATCACATAACAAGACCTACAGAGTGTTCTTCAATCCGCCTGAAGGCTGCCGCAGCAAGAAGTCTTCTACTGCGTAACATTCAAAGTTTGAGAAAACTACGGATAACTTTTAAACCGGTATATAAAATAAGAATTAATATCTGCCAGGCACCTCGGCAGCAGTAGATAAAGCCGGGGTGCATGACCTAATAAATTTGCTCTACAACAGAGAGACCGCCCCCGATTTGTACGGTGCCAACTTGTTCTTATAATATTTGCTGAGCGCATTATCTGCATAATTTTTCGTATATGCCAGTGCCCTAATTAAGAGAACGATTTAACGAAACTAAACTTTAATTACAAATTAAATTATAATGTATATAGTAATATGTTCTTTAAACTGGCTAATGCCTTAAAGAATATTAACTTAATACATTTTTGGAAATAGTTTCATCAGTAACAGCTTAAATAACACTATTCACTATAGAAAGCTGCTAAGATATCAAATGATACACACGGATATGAACATGGCAGTAGCGTGGAGCAATTAACTGATTGCTGGACTTGCATTGGTTCAATTCAGTAGTGTGATAAACTTCACTTACAATAACTATAAGACCACAAGAGCAGTTACATGACCAGGCTTTAGCAGTATTATACTATCATTAGTACCTATTTCATACTGAGGTACTGAAGGTTGACCTTTGTGCTAAGACATGATAATATTATTATCGCAAGGTTAATTAAACGTGCTGCGGGATGGTTCGAAAGAACGGAGTTATTGCGGCCCTGGTACACAAAGGTAGAATGAAGAAGGAACTGAACTAAAGAAGGAACATGGTGGGTTTTAGTCAGTAAAAGTCACTTCCTCACACTTCATCACGTTACACCCACAGCGGAAGAGTCATTTGATGATCCTCCATTAAAAAAGGCGAATCAAAAATCATTCAGGAGTTAATAGGTTTAATTCTAGAACCAATATCATGATTCATGACAGTGACGAAAAAGTTAAAATTACTTTATTCTGTCCTTACGTCATCATGATTAATGAGACAATTTTTTTTTTTCTTTTGGACTATGTCGACAGAAGGAATAGAATAGACACAATAGCTGCTTTCGTGAATGGTCTACGTGACTCGTAAAAATCTAAAATATTCGAGAATCAAATACCTACATAAAATATAATGTGTCACAAAACCACAAGGTTTTCTTTTAGGTAGTCTAATGCAGGAGGTAATGTACGACTGTTATTAATAAGTGGCCCTAATTGTTTAGTACTTTAAATAAAAAAATGAGAACAAATGAGTTTGAATGTGGGCGAAGAGTTTTTATAGTAGGCGTTCTTAAAAAATTAAGTACTTATTATGAAATACTAATGTGTGCAGTAAAAGTTATAACTTCAAGCTAAAAGAGCCGAGAGCAGATTGAGGAAAATTAGACTTTAACTTTATTACAATTGCGGTTTTAGTTCTAAGAAATTTATAAATACGTCACAGTAGTACTTTTCCAAATTAATTTGATAATAAATAACTTTATCATATAGGTCAAGCCAGTGGATGTGCTGGTTCCGCTGCTGCGGCTGCAGAGAACCTCAAACGGCGCAAATATATAACGGTTTGTAATTATACCTTTGAGCCGTTTGGGGTTGAAAACCTCGGGCCGTGGGGTCCAAGTGCTCATCTGCTTTTTAAAGATCTGGCAAAGCGACTTGCTGACACTTCAAGTGACCCAAGGACTGGTTTTTATTTTGGTCAAAAATTAAGCATTGCCATCCAACGTGGCAATGCTCAGCCTCTCACTCCCGGTGGGCAGCGATGAGGAGTTTTTTGATGCCATTTTATAATTGTTTTTAGTTGTATATATGTATAAATAAGTTTATTTATGTACTAGCTTTTGCCCGCGACTTCGTTCGCGTGGGATAGTGGCATCCGGCAGATTTTTGGTTTGAACAATAGATGGCGCTGTATGTCCGGAATAAATTGTATTTTTTATTTTTATTTTTTGTAAAAAAAACTATCCTTTGTCCTTCTCCTGGCTCTAAACTACCTCCCTGCCAATTTTCAGCTAAATCGGTTCAGCTGTTCTTGAGTTATAAGTGGAGTAACTAACACGACTTTCTTTTATATACATAGATGTAATAAAAACGGTTTTTGTGAGTTAATTTTAAAAGATAGACATACACTGTCGCGGACTGTTTTTTAGATCATTAAAAGAGCTATTATTCTTTAATACATATTTTTTGTGTATCTTGAACCGTTTTCACGGCGCACGCAACGGAAGGCTTCAAAGATGAAATAATTTCTCCCGTTTTTTACACATTTACCACTATATCTTTGCTCCTATTGGTCGTAGCGTGATGTTATATAGCCTATAGCCTTCCTCGATAACTGGACTATCCAACACAAAAAGAATTATTCAATTCGAACCAGTAGTTTCGGAGATTATCGCGTTCAAACAAACAAACAAACAAACAAACAAACAAACAAACTCTTCCGCTTTATAATATTAGTATAGATATAAAAGGAGTAAATTTTAACAGTTAGGTCTGACGTCAAAAAAAAAAACTAAGACTCAAAAAAACTTATTGCTGTGATGAAGTAACGGCTTGGACACCTCGATAAAAATTAATCAATAAGACTCAATGATAATTTGAAACACTACCGATCTGATCAAACATTATTTTAATATTTATAACTCGGTGTGCCCAGGCGCATGTACAGTCGCACTCAAAATGAAGTACACATTATTTAAAGGCTATTGTTATATTAATTCATTCTAGAACGAGACGTTAGTTAGTGGGATTGATGTTTTAGAAGGTAGCTAACACCTCTAAAGAATTTGGGATGAATTTCCATTTTATATGAACGACATTACATGAAACATGATGTATTTGTCATTTGTTTCCTAAATATCAAGAATTATCAGTTTCCTCTCTTGACAATAAACTTGCTCCATTTAGTTTTCTATAAATCCTTTACTGTCCGGCCACTACTCATCTCGGACAGAGCAAATAAGAGCAATTTATGAGCATTCATTACCACGCTCAGTTAAGGCGGATTAGCGTTTCCTTACAATCGTAAACAAAACTAGCAGCTTCCAAACGCCAGTTATTACCACAATTCAGTCATAGATATTTCTAACTAATCACTAATTCGGTACATGACTGTAGGTACATTAACATCGTTGGCCGGCAGCCATGCGCGTGAGCAACTAACCTGAGCGCCTTGCTGGCCGGCTGCTCGACTATCTCCACGTAGGGCTGGTCGCGGCGCGCCATGCTCTCGTCTATGCCGGCGCCTGCGCCCGCGCCGAACGACGGATCCGCCAAAGTAATCGCCTCAACTGGTGGAAATAAGTTAACATTAGCAAAAGTATAAATAGTAACGGTGGAGTAAACGGTCAATAATTAATTTAAAGACAATTAAGTAATAACAAAATAATAAAAGAAGACAATGCGATGTCCTTCTCTTCTTCCTAACATTCTTCTTATCCGTTTTATTAAAGGTCATAATGTCCAACACAATGTTTATCAAGAGCACTTTTTACAAGTGTAAATATAATTCAGGATGTGAACGCAAATGACACGTTACTCACATAATTAATGAGGAATTCTTACAAACCTGTTTATCCTGACATTTAAAATGGATCAGAGGAAGTAAATATTGCTATGAATACCACAAAAAGGTCTAGACGGGTTGTTTAAAGAGGGCCCGTAAACAATACAACAAAAACATGTTCAGGGTCATTTTTTTTTTAAGAAAAGGACCCTTTTGTCTGGTGACACTAAAGTGGATACTTAGTGTAATTATTATAATCAGGCTTTTAGTAATATTATATGATTTGATTACCTTACAGAGAATAAACCGCCAAAAATACGAGCTCCGTCAAAACATATTAAAAACAAAATAACCACGAAGCGAAGGTCGGGTGCGAGTTGTGAGACGGAACACATACCTATTAAAATATTAATAATATTTATAGCCGAGACGTTGTTAAAACTAACTAGTTTTTGGACGAGTGGATCTCTTCAGCTGTTCCAGTATTGACAAGGTCAAATAAATAATATTTAAATATGGCTGCTGTTTGTGATCTAGCGCTGTTGCCATGTATGCTGTGATGGTGAGGTCATTGAACTAGTCTCGTAACATGTTCAATGCCTTGATCACTGGCTCTTGGCAATGTTATATCATAATAACAAGCTATATGGTGAAGAAAAAAATAACAACTTAAAATCTGTGTAAAAAATGTTATGATTGCCACAAAAACATGAACTAATATTGTGAAGCTTATCCTGTATATTCAAATATTTTAAAATGCTACACGTTTAAGCCCATCATTGGCCTTTAAGCCACTTAAAAATGAACAATGTAACTCGCCACACTATTAGTGCAGGCGTACTCAACCCACACTTTGAGGCAAACTTGATATAATACTATCAACAATATTTTTACTATACAACTTCGTAGTAAGATTGTTGACAATTTACTTACCTATGTAGAGGTACTATGGAGGTTTTTACATAACCTAACCCCAAATTTGTGTATTAATAAGTGTACTTAATAAAATAAATAATGAAATACTTACAAACATCACTAATATTCAGTTGTTCCTCATTCTGGGGACCGCCTATACGTATGGCGCTTTCTGTAAAAAAAGAAAATATTATTTAATAAAAACAAATAAAATATAAAATCTTTCAACTACTTTTACAATCACACTTTATTGGGATACTTTAGTCTACAATGATATAGAAAAGTTATGACTTGGAAAATAACGTTTTTTAGGAAGGTCTGTGTTTACATAAAAGTTACACAATATTATGAAATGTTGTAAATATTAACACAATATGATTTTATGAGTTAAATCAAATAAACCAACGGATCAACGACACATTGACGCAAATTAATATCTAAAAACTACTTATCAGAAGCAGAATATCGTAAAACATTCCTATTTCTACTTGGCAATGATTTTACACAGCAACAACGAAAATACAGTGAAATACTACATTTAGGATACATACTTACTTACAGTTTATTGAATATTTTAATAAATTATTTTTGTAGGTGTAAAAAACCTTGATACAAACATAGTACTTCTACAATTTTACGGTCAAGTTAAACTAATACCAATACCAAATAAATATAAATAATATTTATATTTCTTTATAAAAATATTTTTACAAATAAACAAAAATCTGTTTAAACCATTGTATAATGTTAGTGAAGCTGTTAAACATTATGATTAGGGCATGCAATACCGGTTTACCGGTTTCGGTTTTACCGGTAAAACCGCCCATTTTCGCGATTTTTAATTTACCGGTAAAAATAATATGTAACCGGTAATTTACCGGTTTTTACGTTTTTGTGATAATATATAGCAATTGTTCATTTAACGTCAAATCTTCATTATGTAGCCTGAACATGGTGTAATATTGCATATGTCACCGTAAGATTACCAACATCGTTAGATTACAATCTATCTCGAGAGATTGTAAACTGTCGAATTATTGTGAACCGTAACATCTGATTGCAATTTAACGCATTATTTTTCGCTATATTATAATCTATCAATGTAAAGCGGTCAAATTGTCAACTGGCGTAGAACGGAATGCATCTTGCGCGCTGATTGGTAGAACGTAATGGGCTCCGCCGCTCCAGCATTCGCCATTTTGTTTGTTTATTTCGTTTGTTGTCGATTGTGTAAACAACTGTGTTTTTATAAATTGATTTCCTGTTGAAAATAACTTATATCTTTAGAATTAGTTATATAAAAGTGTTCGGGAACTCCATGGGAACAGAACGGCTGGTCGTGATTGGTCGATCTTACAAAAAGACTGACCAATCAGGGAGAGCTTTTGGACAGTTGACAATTTGACAATTTCTCATCGATAGATTATAATATAGCGAAAAATAATGCGTTAAATTGCAATCAGATGTTACGGTTCACAATAATTCGACAGTTTACAATCTCTCGAGATAGATTGTAATCTAACGATATTTGTAATCTTACGGTGACACATACATTACATATTGTAAGAGTATTAAAGTTGCTGTTTTTTAGGAAAGTAAACTTATGTGGCTCCTTAACTATCTCTAGGTTAGATACAAATCTTCATTCTCATATTAATTTATAATATCTAAACAAATTTTATTCATTCGGTTAATCTGAGTTTCCTCATAGCTGTCAGTTCCTATTAGGTAAAAATGTAGCTTATGCTTGTTTACTTTACTCTATGACCTTATTGAGCAAGGGCTTTTACTTCACCACCATGCGGACAGCTCTGAGGATACGGTGGAGCACACAGTCTAGGTGTGCACTGCCTGGGAAGGGTACCGCGGTGTCGTCGTCGAGCCAATAGGCAGCGACGACCTCTCGCGTCCGGCCCTGGTTCAAGCCATGGTCCGAAGCGAGAGGGAATGGGAAGCCGTCGCCTCCTTCTGCGAAACAGTCATTCTCAGTCTCTCCCAGTCAGCTCGAGAAGGAGACGGTGGAGCGCCTGCGAGTTCGCACCTCTCATCCCAACCGCTGTAGTGGACCGAAGACACCACGGGCGCCGAGTGTCGAGAGACGACTCCCGGCCACCGTAGGCGTCGGTCTGTGGACGGTGAGTTCGGGTGGCTCATCGTTCCTCCGTCTGCATAGACAACAGACCCGTGTCGGCGGCCCGAGTTGTTCCACGCGCAGGGCCAAAACCTGCCGGGGCTGCGGGATTGTTCAAAAGAGTTACCGCGACCCTGGTCCATAAAATGCCCACGATTTACCATAAAAAAGTGCTTTCACTTCAATGAAAAAAATGATTTTTTTTTTCACGGTAATTCTTATCGTTTATCCCGTCTTGTGACGGGGTCCGCTTTCCGTATCTTCTTCTTCCACTTCGCTCTATCCAGGACATCTCCCTCTTCGAGTTCGTAGATTTTCATGTCATTCATTACGACACTCAACCACCACCGTTTCGGAATGCCTCTGCGCCTTTGACCGGGTATATTGAGATTGAGTACACAACATTGGCGATGTATTCAGGTGGTCTCCTTTTTACATGGCTGAACCATCGCAGCCGTTTCTCTTGCATTTTGTCGACGACATCGCGTCCGGATGATACTGACATGTTTTTTTTTACGGCCCACGTCCCAAAAAATGTTTACCACCTTGTATTTTTAATTATTTTTTGCTTTTGGACTAACCAATCTTATTGATATAATATCACATAAAAAAAAAAATACAAAAATTACCGTTTTACCGGTAAAAATATTTTAATTACCGAATTTTTACCGGTAATTTTTATTTTACCGGAATTGCATGCCCTAATTATGATGATACCCAGAAAATGAAAATACACAAGCAATACACTTTCTCAAACCAACAAAACTACAGTATTTACAACAACAAAAAATATAGAAAACTACTTAATTACGTTTTAAAATCTATTTTTCAACAGTCAATAAAAGAAATTACTGGCAACAAAAAAATAAGACTCAAAAATTGCAATTGTCAACATGTATCTTTCCCTGACTGTACTAACGCAAATATATTCTAACGAAGTCATTAGATTACTTAACTCATGATTCATTCAATTGTTTCTAACACCGTTTACAGGTACAAAGACACAAGCCAAGCAAAACGTGCGGTGCCCACTACATCACAATACTTATAAATAATAATCATTATAATTGCTACTTGCTGATTTTATTACGGGCATTTATACTGTACTTTGATTGAGGTAAACTTCAAGTGCATACTAATAATATATGAGGGTATAGATGTACACATTTATGCGAATTAAGATACAGTCTGATTGTTTTTTGGTCCCTGTTTAGCGCAGTGGTTGCTGTCAGTCAGAACAAACAACGGCATTGTCCCTTAAAAACTGACAGCTGTCAACTGCACTAAGACGCGGTGGCATTAGTGGCACTGTAAATTATTTTGCAACCTGCAGTAACTTCAGTGAAGATATACGTACCTACACAGATGCATTTAAAAATTTAAGTGTGGTCGATTGTCTTAAGAATGAATTTTCCAAGAAAACACGACAACATTCCTAAGATACAACTGTTAAAACAAGACATTGTATTAATTTCGAGTGTTCAGGAATGTTTTCAGAATAATACTGTATAGATACAGGAAGCTGTGGACATTATAATAGAAAAAAAGTCGCCAGACGATTTCCGCTATATTGTCATAGAATTGGAGCAGACTATTATAGACGCGTATCTTATACTACATTAATATAACGAGGACAGGTATTTCTCATTACTGTTTACAATCTTGTATGAATGTATGTATATTCGAATGTTCCTCTTTCATGCAAAAACTACAGAATGGATTTTGATGAAACTTGGCAGTGAAGTAGCTCACACATCAGGACAACATATAAGCTACGTTTTATCCTGGGGCAGACTTTATTTCCCTCGAGAAGCTGATAAATAATAACTGCCGGTATTCACATTATGTAAATTGACTTCGCCAATACAGAAGCAATTGACAAAAGTTCCACTACTTGATAAAGACCTATCGGCGAAGTGTTAACCAATTGTTTATAACGTTCGTAACAATAGGCGCCATGTATGTCTACAAAGGAATGCTAAGAGTGGTCGTGATCGCTGCCAAGACTGACTTGCATCTGTCTTTTTGAGAGGGTAATGACCAGGTAAAGGTAGAGATACTCAGAGAGGAACCGCATTACAAGACACAAAATTCTAGCGAAAATAAATAGAAAGGTGGCGTAATACATTTATAGTCTCACCATGCTTATAAACTGATCGAAAATAATATTTTCCTGCAGATCCGTTATTGAGTTTTCAACTCCTACTTTAACTCCAAGATCAAATAATTTACACCAATTATCCGATGCTATGCGATCCAACAAGGTGGACAGACGACCTTATAAAGGTCGCCGGAAGACGCTGGATGAAGGACGCCTCCAACAGGTATCTGTGGAGATCTAAGGGGGAGGCCTATGTTCAGCAGTGGACGTCCTATGGCTGAGATGATGATTCGATACTATAATTTCACAGACACCATGGTGTTCCTTTATTTATTTTTTTTTCTGCAATACTCATTGTGTCACTAGTTCAATACATCACAGCCCACGCGACCGCGTCACGCGCAGACGCAGTCTAGGCGACGCGTGCGCATGTTCGCTCACATCATTACCTATTAATATTTTCTGTTGCCACACTTGTATTAGGGTAGTCTGATCGTCAGATTAAGTTTCGTAGTTGTTACTGAGGTGTTTTAGTTTTTATTGCTAACTATGCAAGGTACTACTTTATGGAAGTATCAATTTGTATCAACCCATACTTTTTGATATTGGAATCGGGCCCCAAATTCACCCTGACATGGATCTGAGTGCCTAGTGCGAGTTTTGCAAGTTAATTTTTTCGATGCGAAGATTATCATACCATTGAATCACGTAGCACTTATCTTAGAATTGAGTATTTAATAAAAACTGTCATCAGTACTCGGTCGTATTACACTTGAGCTCACTTTTGCGAGTGTAATCATTATTAACCGGCAAAATGAAAGAAGAAGTAATACCTAAATCATGTGACGTAGCATACGACTCTTTATTTCAATAGACTTATAAATACGTATCGAGTTGCGAATGCTGTCAAAACTCGGAATCAGCACTCTGGTGACCATTGTAAATTGGCGTGTGAATCAATCAATGTAAACACAGACTGAGGGCGACCAAAAAGACAACTTTATCAAAATAATTGCTACTGGTTCAGGATGTTGATATGATTTTAATTATACAGAACTCCATTAAGTAATCTAAAAATAACTAAACGCTTTTCGAATCACGGAGCAAGATACAACTATTATTCAAGTGTTTTAGACAAGCTGTATGTTCGAAACATGAAGAAAAACTAGTTTCTCTTTAATTAATTTCTGTTAAATTGTACAATTCAAAACTGCAGAATGGAAATAGATGCAAGGAACACAAGAAAAACTCAAATACAAATTATATAAAGCAAAGTTTTGCTTAACTACTTGAGAATTGAAAATGCGACATCCTTGTTATTTTCCACACTAACTATTGTCACATAATCAGCACTTGTTTACGTCATGTCCAACAACTTACATATTGTGATAGGTCAGCCATTTAACAAATTAATCACCATTTTAGAATATTTTACTACAAAATGCTGAAATTAAAATTTCATTTCATTAAGATTCATAAATAATTCGCGACTAGACTCACGGATCTGCGACTTGCTAGATAATATGCATGACATAAAAACTACCTGTCTCCTCGATATTTCAAACTATTATGCAACTTATCGAATATAAGTGTACCTCTGCTAACATAAACTCGAATAACTAATAGTATATAAAAACAGCTTAGACTGCATTGCGATCTAAAGAAGATAACAATGCCACATTCGGACCAAAAACTATCAAAGAGCGTATAAAAGTTGAAGACTTTCGCCAAGAAGAACTTACAGGAACGAACACCATAAAATAAATGATAATTAAAAACAGTAAGGTAAATTTATATACTTACAGTAATAAAATTGTCTTGACGGAAGGAAATCCCAAATACAAAGGATAACAAACAGTATGTAATAAAGATGCTTCCTTTCCTTGTGACATAATACAATATGAAGAACAATCATAATGTTCCTCTCTGTATGAAAAGAGGCCTAAGCCCTGCAGAGGGACTATAAAAAGGATGATATTTAGACAATAAACTGATCTTAAACACGTAACTATAGGTCAACACGTGGCAAGCTCCTAACACTATATGTATGAACAGCGACTACTGCATATAATGAGTTATATTTATTTTATGCACACGTTAATAGGTGTGGTTGTATGCCATCCTTTCTTCACGGATGTTGGCCAGCTTCATATAAAATGCAAATGTCCTTTCGAAATGCCATTGAATAATTTCGGCTGCTTAGGAATTTTAAATCAACAATTTGAAATTCAGATTACACTTGATATTGATCAGAACAATTCTGCATAGATCTTGTAAAGTTGCATTAAAAGAAAAAAACAATTATAATGAATGCAAAATCATGCTAAGAGAAACACTAACAAAATAGTTAATTAATGACTTAATTAATCAAAAGACGATAATAACAAGAATTCTATCACACTGAAACCGCAAAATAGTAAGCATTTCCGGATTATATATTAATATTGTAAGTAATATTGTAAACCTTGTTAACGAAATTAACTTAACTTTTGTTGATACTAAAATGTTACTGGTAAAGTTATTTAATGGAAAATCTAGCTGCTCTAGGGCACCTTAATATTTATGTATTTCAATATAATCAGCATATTCACTCTTACAATCCATAATAAATCAACAATAACAAGCAGTCTAGAAACCAGCAGAAAAGCGATAACTAAGTCTGAATTGAAAGCTCACGTCTTAAAACATGAGTCACGCGACCGACTTATTAGGTCAACTCACAAAGCAGAAAATGGAAGAAGTGCGAAAATTGGTCCTGAAAATCTTCGTAGTTTTGTTACTGTTACAGCCTTTTCGTCGTCCCACTACTGGGCACAGGCCTCCTTTTATAAAGTTGTGATAAAGTTTCACTGGTTTGTGAATTCAAAGGGAAGCAACAGTTATTTTTATTTTTATCAGTAAGAAAAACAAAAAAATTGAAAGGATTCTAAGATAAGGTAAGTCCGCCCAGACACGAGGAAATTGGCAAAAATTTAATATAAAAATTCACACTGTCTAATCAAAGTGACCAGAAAATCTGATAACGCAATTAAACCTCATATTGAGTAATAATCCAATAAATTGTCATAATAAAGTGTTATTTTATCGTACTTATGATCGGCGATAATAATCTTCTGTCAACAGGAAAACCGTCCGAGGTCTCTTCGGTAGGAAAATCTGGCGAAATTAATAGGTCTAAATTGAGCTACACAAAAAAAATCAACTGCCATTTTTTTGCGACATGGCAACTTCTTTAGAACGGAACAGATAGTATACAAACATAAATCATGAATTTCAGTAGAAAATTGATATTTTAGTTGATAGTATACGTGAAGCAGAACACTACAGGAAACTTTAGAATGAGGTTTCAAAGATGAAAATCGATATTTTTAATTAGAACAGTTTCAGACAGACCTTGGAGCATAGCGTAACGAAATTAGCACAAGTAAAATGCTTTTTGAATTTTGGGAAGATAGAAGGCTTGAAAAATTATGAAAAGTCAGAGACGAAACCCCTTAACTCTCTTCATCTCAACTTCATCTGGGTCATTAGTAAAGATGGGCGTGCCACAGGGTTCAATTTTAGGTCCCTTTTTATTCTTAGCATATATAAATGATCTCCCGTATATGATGTCCTTGATCTCTGATATTATTTTATTTGCTGATGACACTTCCCTTGTCTTCAAAATTAACAGAAAGGAATCTAGTCCCATAGACTTAAACGATAGCTTGGTTACTCTAAGCAAGTGGTTTGCCGCGAATAACTTGCTTCTTAATTCTTCTAAAACGAAATGCATTAAATTCTCTTTACCTAATGTAACACCAGTAGGGCTCAATATCGTTCTGGACGATAATAAATTAGATGTTATTAGTCAAACCGTCTTCCTGGGCATCACCATTGACTCTAAATTGCAATGGGGTGCCCACATCTCAGCACTGTCAAAGAGGCTGAGTTCCGCAGCTTATGCAGTCAGAAAAATAAGACAGATTACTGACGTTGCTACTGCTAGGCTCGTGTATTTCGCTTACTTCCATTGTATTATGTCCTATGGTATTTTACTGTGGGGGGCAGCGGCTGACGTAAATTCAATCTTCGTTCTCCAGAAAAGGGCAATTCGTGCAATTTATGGCCTCGGCCCTCGCGAGTCACTAAGAGAATTATTTAAAGACATTAACATACTTACACTACCTTCTCTTTATATTCTAGAAAATATCATGTTCGTACGCAAAAACTTAAATCAATTTAGTGTTAAAAGTGATATACATTCCATTAATACAAGAAACAAGCACAAGCTAGTAGTTCCAAGATTCAGATTAATGAAATCAAATAAATCGTTTTTAGGGAATTGTGTCCGTTTTTACAACAAGCTGCCTAAGTGTGTAACCGATCTCACGGATATAAAATTTAAGAACACTGTAAAATCCACCCTAATTAAAAAAGCTTATTATAAAATTCAAGATTTTGTTGACGATAAAGATATTATATGGCGATAACTCATCTCTCCATGTGTGGCTTCCCTGGCAATTAAACGACTTTCTGTTCTCCCTTTGCATTATATCGATTTACAGTTTAACTTTCTTGCATTGTATAATTTTGTGAGCTTACTATTGTTATGTAATAGACTGTTTGTACTGTGACTGTATTACTTTTTAAAAAGAGTGTCTATGGAGTTTCTTGCCGGCTCTTCTCCATGAGACCAACTTTTTGGAACCGTGCAACTAATGTGACGTTTCATAGGTGCCTGCAAAGGCCTATGTGAAATAAAAAGATTTTGATTTTGATTTTTTGATTTTGATTTAAAAACTTAAATAAAAGCCAGGCAAATAAAGTAATTTCATCAGCATCATATCTCAGAAGAACATGTTACTAAAGAAAGCTGCGCATTATTGGAAAACAAAAGAGTATCCAATGAAAAGTTATGTAATCATAACTTGTGAACATCGTCGAATAGCGAACGCATTTGACTTTCATTATTACGATGAATTTGGTGAAGAACAATGATAAAATAGGAAAGCCAACGACACCAAGTAACATCTGTCAACTCAGTCGATTCAATTACTCGCGTCCGATACAGTATTTATACGAATCGTAAAACATCTAAGGTAGCCTTTCCAATTTGCAGTTTTATTTAACAAATTATGATTTTATTGAAATTTTATGTACCGTCAATAAATTCTTACTATACCTACGACGTTAAGGCTACGTTAACACGAATAAATAAAGGAGCCAACCACCTTTTGTCCTTAACTTCAATTACGACCATGACGTTAGATCTAAGACGCAAACATCTAGTCAGTTTAGTGAATAAAATCAAGTTGAATTTGAAGATGGTGAATACAATGTTACTTATAGCTATACACGTGCGAGTACCGCAGAATAACGCCTACGATGTGAAGTCAAGGATAGAGGGCTCCAGCCAAACCCGTCTACGCCTACGTCAGCAATCCCCCTCTGACGTCAAAGGTACTCATTGATTATATTATCCCTTATTGCTAAGATAACCTCAAGTTTTATCTTAAGAAACATTATATGAATTGTTGGTCTGGCAACTTACCTTGGCAATTGGCTGAACAGGGAGATATTTTATTTTTAACTCAGTTAAAAAGACGAAAAGTTGTGTATGCTTTGCTGCGGCGAGTTAGTGTTAATTACTATTGAATAACACTTGAATATTTAAATATAAATAGTTTGTAAGTCACTTTGGCCGATATTATGTTAAGTATAGAGTTAATTCATAAAAAATAATATAAACCACAAATTGAACAACTTTAATAAATTAAACTTTAATTAATTCGAATTGAGATCTTCGCGGCGAAAGACTAAACGAATGATTAACGTAATGTCATCAACGATTTTCAACTAAATACTCCTTCGACGCATGGCAAAGATAATTTATTTCATCAGCGGCGATAACAGATTACAATATGTTCATTATCTTCTATGACACAAGGCGTAAGAACGTGGTTACATCTTTTGCTAGACTTTAGGAAACGAAATTGGTGTTTGGGTATCGATCCCACAGCTCTTTGGAACTATTTGAGTTACAGCGGCCCTGGAACGCGAAGGGCAATCAAGGAAAAAGTACGAGTGTTAGTCACAATTGCGACACTTAGACCTGTTGTTATTCTGTTCCACCCACAGTTCAAAGAATGAATTCATGATTTACCAACTATCATAAAGGAGACTACGGATTTTACAAAATTATCGCAGTAACTGTGAACACATTCCCAATATTTTTTGAAGAGTCCTATTTCTCCAGAGTGCCTAGCAACAGTGCAAAAATTGCAAAAAACTAATTGAAAAATTATGTCACACGGTAAAAATGAAAATAAAGAGAATTCCATAACAAAATATGCTCCAAAAACGTGTTTTGAAACGGATATCGAATAGATGCATAATTTAGAGAACTGGTTTTGGTTTGCACATTCTCATCGCGATGCAAATTGTAAATCAACCTTTATAGAGCGAAAACATGACATTGTCGGCCATCCCTGCCGATTCAATCATACGTTTATTGTGGACCTTAAGTGAATGCTAGTGTAAGTTTTCCTCTTATAAATAAGAACATGGTGACGTTATGATTTACGAGTTAGCCTGGCTATAATATGACCAATGTATTGAAATGTAACCTCGATTAGTTCAATAATAGTATAATATCCGAATTGTATGCTCACAAAACACTGCAGAAATATTATGTCAACTCATGAGGGAAGATAGCAATTATTTGTATCCCATGTTTTGTAAATGTGAAATCTTCAACTGACCCCCTCTCGCTATGGGTGTGTCGGCAAAAAACTCAGCCCTGTTCCTTATGAAGTCTTTCTAGTTCCAGGGTATGTAGTGTATTCGAAAATTCTTAATGGGCTTTCTGAAGAACTTTACGTTCCCACTTCTTATTTCGTCACTATATGGAAACGTTCCTCTCCAATCATAGGATTTAAATGATCAAAATGATTACTAGATCTCCCCAAGTTTTGTCGAAGCTGGTATGAAGCTTAGAAACAGCTAGGTAGTTGACAAACCTGTATTAAATGTACCAATAATAACGATATCTAGTCGGGAATGAGCAACCCGCCTAGCTCTTGAGAAACCTGATATAATTTACATAAGATTGCATGGTTTTTTAGTGTGGAGCTGATAAATCCTGCTGGTGTAATCAGGTTTGGCTGGAAGTCTATATACTGTATATAAATATATTCTATATAATGTACTGATTCCTTAGGATAATTAATCCGTTCTAGGAGGAACTTTGCATGAAATCAGATAATTTAAGTGAAATAAATTTTGAATCACGTTTGAATATATTAAGCATTGGGCTTTCATGAGAAAAGATGAAAAAAGTCAATGCTGTGTTATGTGATAGACTCAATATACTTTAATTATATCATTATTTACACAGTTACTAGGAATACTTTACTTAAGGTCCACTGACCGCACCCCGCATAAGAAAACCAGGAAAGTATCGAATTTTGATAAAGTGGAAAACCATAATTGATGTCTGGTACCTAACCTAATTAAACGATAAACAAGAAAAACAGGAAAAGTCCAAATATTAAAGAATGTCTAGACTTTATAATCTGATAATAGTTGTCTGGTGCGTCCAATGCAGGAGTACGAGTGAGTAAGTGTTGGACGGGGAGGCCTATCTGACCTATCTATCCTACCACTTGATAAGATAACAATTGACTATAAAACCGATTGTGAGACTTTCTGGCACCTGATAACCAGTAAAGACTCCAAAAGGTGTACAAATGCACCATTATAGTACAATTCACTTGGCCACAGGTCCTCGGATCGGGCGCGTTAAACGCAGCTTAACCTCTGACAGGTCGAAGTGCGCAGATGTAACTTTGCTATTCGCTCCTCGAGGGCCATTGAACGTACGTATTACATTTTTATATAGCAATTTTGTTAAAACACTGCATTCGGGGCAGTGGCTAAACCAACGCTTACTGGAGGTCGAACATTGGGTCTGTTAAATACACATAATATTTGTAAATGCACACACAATACAGGAAAATCCTTAAGTGATATGGGTCAAAAATGTATATTAATTAATTAATTTTACGTTTATTAAATATGTATAACTAATCCAATGACCCAGGTAATGACTAGGACAACCCAAGAAGGATAGGAAAATTATTTTGAGCCAATATAAAAGCTTAAGGGTAAAATTACGATAGCGCCCGACTTCACCAGTAGAGATCAGCTCGCCATTTTTGGCAAGCGCTTACAAAATAAATGCTGCTTGGTTAAAACTTTCCATAGGGAAAACTTAAACCATATATACTACAATAGTCTCACAGCTTCGTTTCAAAGCGAAAAGGATATAGTGACTAACCAAAGAATCAACCTCGAGGCCAGTCGAGAAATTGTTATTGAGGAATGTCAAAAAGGGCCATAGCCATACCCTTATGAAGGCAGGCTATAAAAGATAGCAGTATACGGACAGGCGTGATTGCGCTAGAAAATAGCCCTTATTACAATGCACCGTGGATGCCTTATCTAACGCGTGCTGCATACAAATTACCCCTCATTAGTTTTACTCACAATTCTGAATTTATAAGCGAACACACTGTATGGTTGACTGATGAGGTTTAATCTAAGCCTATCCGCCTACATTTTTGACTGTCAATGTGAAAACTAGCTTCAACCTCCAGTTCTGCTTACAGTTTTACGAAATCCTGCACGTCAGGAGTCATGTCTCAATCTGAAATCTTGTCCCGTTTAAATGAAAGTTACTTTGCAGTTTGTTGATAGACTTGATTTTTTATATAACAATTGATATGCAAACAGTTTATGCTCGAGTAACAAAACTATTTCTCTGATGTCACTGGTATTACAGTTCGGTAAACCACTACTGTACAGTACTGTCTCACCACCCACTGTCAACTCGACCTCTGCTAATTATGCACTGATTTGTTTGTTGGTCTGTATTACTCTACCTACGCTTGCATAATTGCTTTAGGTCGTCGTCAAGATGCACTTTATTGAAGGAAATAAAATGATATCGCGTGCGTAGTACAAATAAAGTTGCTAGATCGTTTTCCTATAAGTATAAGGTCATGCTAGGAAAGGGTCATGGAAGCAAATACTTATGCTCGCTGCTAAGACAGTACTTCGGGATTACGGGTTAAGGTGCCTTGCATGACGACTTCTTTGAGGAATCCCTGAAATCATTAGTTCAGCCGTACGCGGGAAACAAGATCATCACTAGGCCAAATATCATTTTATAATTAAGTAGTCCATAGTTGAATTAACTAGCGAGATCCATTCATTCATAGGGCTTAAGCCTGATATCGTGTAATTAGGACATCGTGCCAAATGCAGAACTAGCAGTATCAGAGCCCTAACAATAGGAGAGATACAAACAATGCCAGTTACAATACATAAGTAGGTAGCAACCAGTACTACAGACTTTTTAGATGAGGAAAATGAACGTAACTAATTATGAATTACACACATTAGTCACATAAAGGTGATAACGTAAATAATCAATAAAGATTGCTAAACAAACGACAGTGTAAACATGAGTAACTTACAAAGTTCAACAACCATTAAACAAATTATTTTTAGCAACCTCACGTGAGGTTGTGATTACTTTAGGGCTAGAACTTAGGGTTGCTCCCTCTGAATAATTTCAAATGCCCTTGAAATATTTTCAAGTTAGCGACACGCTAACTTGAAAATGTGAATACTAAAACGAAGGAAGTTTTGTTTCATTATGGCGTTCTCTATTTTTAACCCCAGGAAATGTATTGCACAAGCAACCCTTTGTTGCGAATATCGTAAGCAGTTTTCAAATTTTCCTTAATTACTTAAATATAATTAGTTAATGAAGTTATGGGCAAAAGGTAGGTATGTAATTAGCTATCGGTTAATCATACCTTTTTTTTTTTAACGACGTCAAAAATCATCAAATGACCCCTCCCGCTGTGGGTTAGCAGCGGTGAGGGAGTGTCAGACTCTTACTGACTAAAAACCGTCGTATTCCGTCGTAGGCCTTTAATGTACCAGGGCCGCGGTAACTTTTTCGAACAATCCCGCAGCCCCGGCAGACCTTGGCCCTGTTGGGCCCCGCTGGGGTTGCTGACATCTCTTTGAGGAGCGCGTGGAACAACGCGCGCCACCAACACGGGTCTGTTGTCTAAAAATAGACATGAGCGATGAGCCACCCGAACTCACCGTCCACAGACCCACGCCTACGGTGGCCGGGAGTCGTCTCGCGACACCCAGCGCCCGTGGTGTCTACCTGGTCCAGCGCGGCGGCCGGGATGAGGTGCGAACTCTCTGACGTTCCGCCGCCTCCTTCTCGAGCATGACTGCTTCGCAGAAGGATGCGACGGCATCCCATTCCCTCTCGTCCCGGACCATGGCCTGAACCAGGGCCGGACGCGATAGGTCGCCGCCGCCTAAAGCCTCGACGAGGACCCGCGGCGGTGCCCTTCCCATGCGGGGCACACCTGGACTGTGTGGTCCACCGTGTCCTCGGGGCTATCCGCACAGTGGTGACACTCGGGCGCCTCCTCACGACCGATTCGATGCAGGTACCTCCCGAAACAACCGTGTCCGGTGAGGACCTGCGTCATGCGGTACGTGAGGGCGCTTTGACTCCTCCCGAGCCACTCCTCAAAGAGGGGACTTACCGCCACTATGGTGGCGTGCCCTATCGGTTAATCATACCTGACAGCCTAATTTAGGGATGAGTGTGAAACCACAGTAGCTGGTTATTAACTCAGCATCTGCCTAACTTTTCCCCAACTATGTTAGGGTCAGCTTCCAGTGTAATCGGATGCAGCTGAGTACCAGTGTTTTACAAGGAGTGACTGCCTATCTGACTTCCTCAACCCAGTTACACAGGCAACTAGATAATTAAGACCGGATGTCAGACCTACTGGCTTCTAATTACCCAAAATGACTGCCAAAGATATTAAAATGGCAGTAGCTGGTTATTGACTGTTAGTCATAAAAAACTGTTAATAACCAATGTAATTGATTGCTGTAAGCATATTGTCACACTCTATAACAATACAGTTATTTATTATGAGACTTATTACTGTGCTAATATTTAAACATAATGTTTCAGAAATAAACTTGGTGAATAAGATGATGATTTGCAATATTTTTAGAATGTAATTATGATATATTAATTAAGATATACCCATTATTAGTGATAAGTTGATAACTTAATTGTCTCACAATATCAAACGGGATGTTTTCCAATTTTCTAGCCCGAAAGACATTTACAAGTTTCCAGAACATTATTTTGATTTTGGTAGCAGTTATTATAATTTTTTTTAAATAAGTCGTCCATGTGGCAAAGACATAACATGAATTAATCGTTGATAAAACATACCTAAATAATCCACAATATTGTTAATGACCTTTTTAAACTCTGACATTTCAACGCAACATCCACTTAAGTATTATCACTGTAACATTTATACACAGAACACTATACATATATAACTTTTATCTTTTTCAGGCTATCACTTATGTGCTCATAGAATAGAAGTCTAAGCGTAACTGCCGATGTACAAAATTGTTGGGTCAAATCAGTAAGTCAGATAAGACACACGCAGATAGGGGCCCAGTAGAACAAAATATGATAGATCCAGAAATCATTCATAGATTTTTATTGATATTATCCCTCAAATATGGGTTCTGCGTTAGAAAAGGTCCCCTAGATGATATTTGGTTAAAGAACAAGATGTGTATTCAAAGAAACCAATTCATGAATATTACATTAAATACATAAAGATGATTGAATGATGAACACAACAAGAGAAATGAACACACAAGGGGAAGTCTTAATCAAGCCACAGTTGCAGTAACCAAACTGCCAAGAATAACAAACATATTGTGAGCAACTTTGAGCATGAACCTTAATAGATACAGAGGACAATATAGGAAGAGAACTTTTTTAAAGGAAAATCCATAAAATAACTTTTAAATTTTTTTAGTTGGTTGAAATAACCAGAGTTGGTAAATATAATAAAACCAAAGTTGATTTTCAAAATCTATAAAAAAGATCTTCTATGAATACTTTGCTTATCATAATGTGCATAATTATAATATTTTGCATGAAACATCATGTGGGTTCAACATTTCTGATGAATGAGGTCATCGCACCGAGTGAAAACATGCATAACTCTCACATTTTTATGCATAAACTAGCTTCCCCCTGGGTATTTCTCCTCATCATCATCTGCCTAGCCTTCTCCCAACTATGTTGGGGTCGGCCTCTGGCCTAACCGGATGCAGCGGTGTACCAGTGTTTTACTACGAAAGACTGAATATCTAACCTCCTCAAACCAGTTTCCCGGGCAACCCAATACCCATAGGTAAGACTGGACTTTCTGGCTTACTTGTCAGACTTATGGGCTTCGGACTACTTCGATTTCACCTGCATCCGAGAATAAATAAAAATCCAGTCACAAGTCGTTCCATACTTCCATCCATACACCCACTCTAACACTATTCAATGTTGGAGCTTCAATTTCTTATGATAGGTACTTATTACAGAAGTGAACATAATATTTTGAAATGAACATAAAACTTAGCAAGTACTCAAGGTACTACAAAATGTGATATGCCTAACATTTCACATTTTATACTTTACCCATGTGCCGAAGTTTAATTAATTGCCTACATTGATCTGATAAATTATTTTCTTACCTTTAGACTCTGATCTTCATTTGTTTATGCAAACAACTATTACGCTTTTTACTTTGGTAGTTGGCAGTCTACAGCAGTATTGAAAACAATAATCTTATGGATATAACCTCGATATGACTATCCGTATAATTAATGAATACTTTTCTCCGAGCTAAACATAATTTAAAAAACTTGGATAAAATTATCAATTTACAAATTAGAAGGTAAGATTTTGAATTTTCGCGTTTCGTGTTACGCATTGAAGCACAGATTATAAAGTAGTTCGGAATTTGTAATGTCAAACTGGCCGCAAGTATTTGTTCTGAATAAAAAATATCGTCGTTTAACATTTTCATTATTTATTCATCGTTTTCTGTAATATTGAATATCACGGAACTTGACTTCATTAGGAAACCTTTACATGAAATCAATGGACAATTCATTAGAACGTATGACAGTCGACATCGTAAAGTCGATCCAAGAAAATTCTTATTAGATTCACAAAAAACAACATAAAATATTATAATTAATTCCATAACATTTTATACATTATCAAAACAATTAAATTACTTTTTAGCATAATAATGTCTATGCTATGTTCGCTATTCGGCTTGTTCTCGGAGATTATGACTTATGACCACAGATAATAGTAATGTAAATAAATATAGCTGTAGGTATATGTTTCTAGGAGTCAACGAAACTGTCTAGCTATAAATAGAACAAGAAAAGTATGAACAAAAGATACAAAGGCACTAAGGCAGTATGAAGATGCATAGAAGAGATTGAAATGTACGTAATGATACAATTAAAATACATCAGAAACAACTAAACGTACACATCGAAAGCAGATTTTACACATTTTCCACAGTGTGCAGCCAGCTTTTAGGATATAAATAGAACATACACTCAACCACCCAGCTAAATAGAACATTGAGAAGCTTCAACAAGTACTGGCTGAAAATGCACCGAAATCGACCAGACTAGGCTGTATGACTTGATTCCTTTGCTTTTTAAACGTTATAAGTGCAAACTACTAAAGTGCAGTGACGGGTCGCCAGAAACAAAAATGTATGGCTTATTACATGCATGTCGTACACAGTTTACCTCCGCCGATGTCCATGGCACTGTACGAATAGGCCGCGGCCGCGGACACCTCACAGCGGTCCTTCCGGACGCGACAATATCAATACGCACATTTATATTAACTTCGTCATAACTCGTTTCGTTTTATAACATTACACTTCCCACTTTCAGAGTGTACTTTCATGAACTTTGAACGCACTAAACCTCACTTTTTAACTTAATACCGATCGACTGATTCGAAAACACACACGATGTACTTCACAAATTGTAAACTATAGACGTACCTCCAGCATGAATGATCCTATAATAATAACTGTGAACTGTTTCTTCGCTCTCGCTCGTCCAAGTAACTAGTTATCAAGGTCTCTTGTCTCGACGTGTAGTTCCAAGAATTGTCACAGATTATGTCGCGAACTAGCACTGTATTGTTAACGCGCAGCACTATTTTTGATAACTACGGTTAATTAATTAAGTAAAAAATATTCAGGTATCAAACGTATCGTAGTGAAGTAACACTACTCCGGTTAGTGAACATCAAAAACTCTAATGATAAATCCTATTAGTGTGCGTGAGGACCCGACATCACACTAGCAACGACTGCCGGCGATTGGCCGCCAACTGTCACATGGCGGCCGTGTGACGTATGCGGACATGGCGCATGCGTATGGTGAATTCTAAACTTTATTTTGTGAGAGGGAAGGAGAACGAAATAGCGGTGGTACTGTTCTCACTTGCACTGACAGCTAATGGCTTAGGTAATCTGTGGTCAAATGTTCCCGCCGAAATTAAATATTGCGCTCCATGCATGCCCCATGCAGATGAAGATAAGTTATTACTTGTTTAGGTACTAAGGAAATAATCGCCAGTAAGTATTAGAAAATTTAATAATCCGAGTAAGTTTTATTTTTGCTTCCTTGCTGTCGAACCTTACCTTGTTTCGGTCAGAATTCAGTAAATAATCTTCAACATTATTTTTGCAAACCTTTTATTCCGAGCAGACCGATTAAAAAATACGAGATAGGTAAGAAGTTTGTTTCATTTGAAAATTGTAGAATACCATAAATGTATTGTATGCAAGAAGAAGCAAGAAGCATGAAAAGTAGGCAAATCCCAAAAACACATCTGATTTTTATTTTCCCAAAACACTATTCGTAGTTTAATATCGAATCCGATGTTAGGTGAACTATTTTGTTATTGTGGGGGACGTACCAAATCGGAATACAGGTGAAGACGTGGGATAAATGTTTAAAATAAAATTAGAAAAGCCTGCTACAGATGAGTCAGCCATTCATTATGTAAGGACGATACGGCTCGAGCCCAATTTTGTCCGCGGTTCAAGGGTGACTCACCAAAGGTCTGAATGGTGCGTAGTTGAGGGCGGGAGAGGGGCAGGGGGGTAGGGTGCGTCTCAATACTGTACTGAAGTTTCAGTATTTCAGCCGATGACTCATGCCGGCGTTACGCATTCTACGTTAGAGAGCACATTCATGAATTTTAGAATCATTTATAAAGCTGGGGAATAGGGTATCGAGTAAATGGTAAGTTACTTTGGTTGGAAGGCTCGCTCAGTAAATAATTAAGCTCTTTATTTAGTTAGAGCCATTTTATTGGTAAGGGCTTGATTAAGTTTTAGGATGGCAGGTGCCATAAAAAATCTATACTAATATTATAAAGCTAAAGAGTTTGTTTGTTTGCTTGAACGCGCTAATCTTAGGAACTACTGGTCCAATTTGAAAAATTCTTTCAGTGTAAGATAGCCCATTTTGTCGAGGAAGGCTATAGTCTAGTCTTTTTATTCGGGTTCGTGCAGAGGTTCCCATGGGATGCGGGTGAAACCACTGGCAGAAGCTAGTAAGTTAATAAAACCAAAGGTCTGTAATTCGATCTAAAAAGATCTTGACTAATTATAGCTAAAGCTGCGTCTACGCTAGGAGAGCCGAGCACGAGCGGAGCACGAGCCGAACACAATTCGTCTAGTGTGGACCAACTTACAAGCCTCTAACGAGCGCGCTGCGAGCATTTCGTTCGTGCTCGGCTGCGTTCCGCCTGTTGTCCGTACTATTTATACTTCCATGCAATTAATTGAATTATATCAAAATAATCCATTGATGTGGGACCCAAAACATGAGGATTACTATAAAAAAAATAAGAAGATTGATGGTCTCGTATATCCCAAGAATTGGGTAAGGATGTAGAATTGTGCAAAAATAAAATTATTAGTTTATTAGCTTCATATCGCCGAGAGAAAAAAAGGAGGATAATAATCGCTGCAACAGCAGCGGCTACTGCAATATTATTAATATCGTACATATTCGCCAAGAGCCGCGAACTCACTGCGGAAAACTACGTTCGAGAACAGTGATCGTTGTACGTCCACACTTGACGCCGCGAACGACGAAGCCGAGAACGGCTCCGCTTGTGCTTCGAGCGGAAGAAACTCACTCCCAGTATAAATTGACTTGGATGGAATGGAAGTTGGATTAGTAGGTTAAGTTAAAACGAACTACTACACTACCTGCGGCAGCTGAGAGTCGATTAAGTTCTAACTTAACATAAGCAGTAGAATTTAATTACTAGAAAAACAAAATACAAACTCCAAAAGGGATTGTTAAAGTACTACGCAGTTGTAGCGCTACGCCGTAGCCTTCCCTGACCTACGTATAGCGTGCGTCATCTTTACTACCATAGATAGGCAATACATTTAGACATACATATTAGTTTTACGAATAATAATTACTCGTATCATCAGTTAGTATATTTTTCACAAGCTTTCATGTATTATTTTGATCAGTAAACTAAGGAAATGGACCCGAAGTAACTTAATAACGAAGCATTAAACGACATATCATATAACCTTACCAATTAATTTCTTCATTCAATGTGTAACTACCCTACGAACATGTAGATAAGTAAAGTTACAAACAAAAACATTCAGTAATGAGTCAGCGCTGGCGGCGGGCAGACGCGCCGCGTCGCGTGCGGCGCCGCGGCCGGGCGACGCCTCGCCGCGCCGCACAGCCAAACGCTAAATTATACCAACCCTCCGTTTGAGCCCCTGTAACTTGTATTATTTAATATTTACGCAATTCCATGACGTGACATCTAAATGCGGATATGGTTAGCTTTTATAATGTTGCACTTTATGAATAAATCGTGCGTGTGAAATACTTACTAGAGGAACAATTTATTTTAAATGAATTCTGCCTGTATCTAAAAAGCAAAACATTAACTAAAAAAAAGAAATGTACATACGTTTGTAGCTGTTCTCCCTTACTCAGTAGGCACCTGCAAAATACAGCTAGTTACTCATAAAGACTTTTCGTTACGCATTTTGTGAGAGATAAGATGAAAAGTTTTCCATCGACGGCCTTGCATTGTAAAAAAGTATATGAACTCAGAAGATATTTTTTACAGATTCAGTCACACAAAATAAGGTATGTTTATAACAATGTTAAAAACCTCACAAAGTCCCGATAACGCACACAACAAAAACTACTCATAAGTATCTAATACATTAAAAAACACCTGTAGTTCCAAGTTCCTCGCCCCATGCGTCACGCAGGCGACACGTTGCCCGGCGCCGGCAGCGACCCGGCTACCCTGTCGCCACACGCTCACCCCTGCACCCTTAGTACGCCGTCATTTAGCGTTTTTAATAACCTTGTAAGTACTGCGTTAGGTTATCAAGATATGAACGAATTGTTAAACCGTTTGCTGTATGTGATGGAATGTAAGTTAAGTATAAGCTGGAAGATTGAGAATAATAATTTAATAAAGTGTTATCAGTTATGCAAGCTTATAAGCTTTCATTCATCGATTTAAACAGATGCAGAATATAGAGGCAGAAATAAAATGACGCAATACAACTTGGGTGAAACACCGTTATATAAAAGTAATTTGAAAAGCTAAGGCCCGGCGCCCATTATCGGCATCGGCAAGAAACAGGATCCTTCGGCATCCTACATGCAAGCGCACACTGTCGGAAACTATGCTTTCGCATGCTGCAACGTTCTTAGGGATGACGAGGCGTCCTTTAGCATGCCACACAAGCTAGGGCAAGCTATCCCCGAGTGGTGCCTCGGCGCCGGCGGCGTACCAAAGGATGCCGAAGCATCCCGAAGCATTCTTAAGGGTGCCGATACAGCAGCCTCAAGCATACCGAAGCGGTATTTTTGTTATTACAACCATATATCATGGAAATTTCTACTTTATTGTCATTATGTTAATGTATATTGCTATTTGCCACCTAAAATCCTCAGTCGTGCCGATGCCGATAAAATGGGCGCCGCGCGCCGGGCCTAATTGGCACGATTTTGAATTGTGCGAACGCAGTGAACGTAGCATTGGCGTAGCGGTAAAGTTCGCGTAGCTCCTAATGTTCGTAGCGCTACGATGGCGTAGCGCAGGCGTAATGGCACGATATATTTAAACTGTGGTAATGGTTAGTCTACTCAGCAAGAAGTATTTACAAACTTTTGTCTAATACAACATCACATTGCGGCTGTATAATACAAAGAAAAACAAAACAACAAATTTCAAAATCATTCTCGAATCTATGTCACCGAACTGTCATTACAATTTGATCGCTTTTCCACCTAACATTGCTTTTGAAAAAAAGTTAAACTTTTATACATAAATTAGATTGTTGGATTACTGCTGTTTAATCTACATAATGCCGGAACAATTAGTCAAGGTGCCTCGGAGCGCGTCGCCAGTCGCCCGGGCCGGCGCCGGCGACATATCGGAACGGGAATTGTCCAGGGAACGCCATAATTTGCAGACACCACCCGCGTGAGTTTGTATTCGTAAAGTATTGTAAGGCTACGTAGCTACGAGTGCTACGAGTTAAAATATGAGTTATCTAGAATTTAACATTACGCGTTAAGCAGTTTTGTACTTTTTTAATTTAGCTGTGACGTAGAAATGACGTTATTGTGGTCAACTTTTCCTTCCTACGAAATACAAATAGGGATACCTGGCCCCCTTGCAAGACCTTTGATGTCGTCACGGTTGGTAAGTCCTATGGCAATAAAAGCAACATCAACTTCTGAAAAAACCCAGCCTACGACTTTATTTCCAAACCCTTCCCTCAAACATACTTATAAACTAGGCAGTCATGAGTATGTGCTATATTTTAATAAATTCAACATACCTAAGGTTTTCAAAACTCACTTCATCTCCTAAAGCGTATACAGGAATGAATTTTAAGCAGTCCACAAAAAAAAACTGGTGGTCCAGCATCATTAACAGAACATATCTGCATCATCAGTAAAAAAAAATTTTCATTCTTTTGTCCGCCCTAAAATCAGCAAAATATGGATACCAACTATTCATACGCGCTTGGAGCAGCGCTCGCGTCAGTAAACCGGTTTCGCGTTGCCGCCGTGCCTACTATGACGACTGTGACCGTACAATCGGTTACAAAATAAACATCTTTCGATATCAATAACTTTCTTTTTTTGTACTAAAACGCGACAAAATAAAAATATACGTATCTATAAAACTTATTTAACTATAAGTTGACAAAGTTTGCGCACTGAATAAAATTCATTACTGTATACCTAATGTCCTATAGTGTTCTCACAGTATCTCGTTAGAAATTAGATGAACGACCGCCGCGCTGTCTGCTACACCCGTGATATTTAATTAGCTCATCTAAACAAACATGAGTCACTCGGATGCTGAGCAGATGTTCAGCTAAGTGGTGGGTAAGCCCCATTCAACAAAGGTTATCATTTCTTAGAAAACAATATCGTTATTAATGTGTTGGCACTACTCATTCAATGCAAAACTTACCTAATAATCTCTCAATGCAGCCCAATAAAGTTATCGCAAAAATATAGGATCATTATTTCAACAACTTAAAATATTGACTTCAAATTCTAAAGTATAATCATTTGGCATATGCTTATTTTTGATGATTACGTACATGAACGCAGCTCAGATGGCTGCCTATTAGGCAGCGTCGTGAGATGAGGGCATTGACTACTCTTTTCTCTATTCTTAACACTCCTGCTTCACCTTCTTATTTAACTTCTCATTTCAAATATCTTGGTTCACATCATGACAAAAATTTACGCTCTTATAAAAATCGCCTTCTACGATGTCCTACACATCGTTCTAATTTCATACACTCTTCCTTCTTTGTAAAATCTATTCTTCTCTGGAATGAGTTACCTCTGGAGATCAGGATGGTAAACAGCCGTCACACCTTCAAAGTTAAACTTCGTGACCACTATCTTGGTAAATTGGCAGAAGCATAAACAGCATTTCCCTTTCGAATTATTATTCTTGATATGAAGGTAAGTATTTTATGTAGTGTACATATTTATATAGTTATATATAAATATAATTTATTTGTGTATTATAATATATGTAGGTATATGTTTCATTTTTTTTACAATTTGTTTGCACTTACCAACGCTTTCTCTCCGCCACCCACTGGTAGAGAACGCCTAAGGCGTTAAGTCCGCCATTGTGCTGTTTGTGCAAGAAGAATTTTAAATAAAAAAAATAAATAAAATATCCTATACTTACAGCAGACATACTGCCCATGTAAGACCATGTAGGAATTCATCAGATCGTTTCAAAGGAGAAGGAGCACTTATTGTGCCTTCTCCACCACATTAATCTCTAGGTTATTTGATATTGCAGAAGTACAAATGTCTCGAACTCATTGCTCAGTATTGTGCACACGATGACATTGTTGTACATAGATAGGTCAGGCGCCGCCTCGCAGTCTGCTCGCTTGGGATAAACCCATATTTACAATACGATCCCGGTTCAATGATACAATATCTATGTGTGAACCGTTATATACCTAAGCATAAAAGCACCTACCCGATGACCTGTATTTAGACATACATATATCGAGATTTTTAAATTGTAGTTTAGCTATTAACTGGCAATCAAACTGTCATCGCGAATAATATTAAATAGGATCAGTAGTTTCCATCAGAAGCGCAAAAGCATATAGTAATATAGTGTGCCTGTAAAAGGATAAGTACCTACATATATAGTTAAGCAAACGATACAAAAGTATTCGCCTAGTAAAAAATAAACTGGAGGAAGGAATCAGCAACATTTAGTAAAACTGGTAGTTTTATTTCAATTTCCTCTCGATGACGCACTTCAGCATCACAGATCGTTTTGTTTGTTTCACGTCACAAATACACTATTGAAAATGGGAAACTACGCCACGTTTATGTAAAACATAAATAAACTACACATTTTTCCTTGGTCGTTAGTCATTTTGGAAACTCAAACTAAACAATGACCTGGTATGACGTGGGTAGGAAAAGAAGAATTAGTGGGATCTCCCTTTAAATAAAATGGTATCTCTTTAGAAATATCTGGAAGAACCGCCTTTTATATGGCTTTTATAAGAACGCCTTTCAGCTTAAAGGCGTTCTTATAAAAGCCATATTATATAAAGCGTATTATTTATGTTATGACAAACTAGCTTCCACCCGGCACTTCCTTCGGCACTTCGCACCATCATAAAAATAATACTAAATTCTAAGTGGAATCGCAATCAACGTGTCCCAAATTTCAACTCATTTCCTTCAGCCTTCATTGACACGGTCACGGTCAAATTGACGGTCATTGTGTAACAATCATCCAAACCCAAAAACTTTCACATTTAAAGTCCTCACTGACTTTGATCTGGTCTTTCAGGAAATGTGATTTTCGTCTTCTATAGCAATTTTACTTTAGATAGGTATAGGTAGCTTTATCTATCTTCGACCTTTTATATCCCTTACAGCCGCCTCCAACCAGCTCACCCCAAGAAACAGCTGTTCTCAGCACCCGTGAACAAGTTCACAGCCAAGTGGTGTGCGCCCAGCCCCAACCTCGCCAGGATCCGCAGCTGTCTCGACGCGTATGCCAACCAAGAGACCCCTGTCAGACCGGTCGCGAAGACCAAGGCGGCCTCCATGGAAGACTTGACGCCTACTAAGAGGGTTCTGATTAACAGGTATGCATGCGTGTTAGTAGAAGAGCACTTAGTTCATCTGTTATTGGAGAACAAACTTAAGTATAATAGGGAATAAGGCTTTCTTTTTGGATAAAATATTCCCCACATTCTGATCAATGTTAATCTCAAAACATTGGTATACTCGATTTCAGAGTTAACTAAAAAATATGTAAGCCATCAAATTACAGATATAGGATGATACAGATTACACTCATTAGCTCTAGTTTTCCTATGGCAACTCCTACAAAATACAAAATAGTATGAAAGTGCAGTGTGCATGGAGTTTTGCAAGTCGAATTCTTACAAAAACGTAAATCAGATTCAGATGATTTAAATTGTAAAAACAAAATACATTTATTCACGATACACGATACACATGACGCATGACTACACAAAAGAGGGAATACTTACCCACAAAAACATAACTACAACTAAGTACCTACCTAAAGAAAATGGTCCAATTGTTCAGAAAGAACGGACTCGCCGCGGTGGAATCTCCAGAGGGGGTGCACAGCGCGACTGAGGAGCTGGCTGCTGCCAGGGTCTGTCGGTTTATGGTGGTGGCTGCGTGGAGGCGCCGCCGGGAGGACGTGCGCTGTCTGCGCAAGACTTTAGAGACGCAGGTCGTTTTGATAGTTCTCTTTAGAATTAGCATTTGCTGCAGAAGGCTTTTTTAGTCAACATGCCTAGTGAGTAAAACTTAGGTACTTACGACGACGACGAAATATGGACGTTTATGTGTTCGGTGAAAATGGGCATAAGCCATTCAGCCCTAGCATTTTATTTAGCCCCCTAGCTCTGGTGCATTAGCCCGTTGATTCAAAACAATGACTATAAAGACAGTAGCTCCGTGTGTACCTATAGAAATTATTGTTATTCCGGGAACGCCAAAAGTTTCTGTAAAAATTCTTTAAAAAAGACCTTTACCACATATTACTACTTAGTTACCTCTTGGTGTTGTATGAAGCATTCAATCTTCTAAACAGGTTTCATACTCGGAGCGTCTGCGCATCCAGGTCTCTACCCTCAAGTCCTTACTGGATTCTGACAACGCCAAGGTCAGAATGGCGATGAAAGAGCTAGAGAGACTCAAGCAGCTCCTCAGAGACAAGGAGATGGAGAAATCTGTTCTGGAACGAGTGAGTGCAAACAATTAAGAGGAATAAGTAGGGTTTGGAATATAAATATTTGGGACTGTGTGTTTTATGAAATGGTCCTTGTTGTTTAGGAAAAGCGGGCGTTAGAAGATGACGTTTGTGCTGCTGAGGATCGAGCTTCTGAAATTAGTATTGGTGAGTGTGCAGACATCAATCAATCCAAGTATAAGATTTCATGGTACGCCAAACCTGTTACAACGAGGGTGCTACAAGATTGTTTCCAGTATTTTTATTCAGATTAGTGTAAATTCCATGTAGGTTGGCGCAACTGCCGCAACGAACTTGAAGGTGTCCGCGCAGCCGCCGCGCGCGGCGAGCAGGCGCTGGCGCGCGAGCGGGCCGCGCATGCTGACACTGTGCGGGACAGGGACAATGCCACTACGAGGGTATGTTCTTGGAAATGAGAAAGAAATAATAAACATTCTTTGTTTTTCCTTTCCTACTTATTTAATGTCTTCTACATATTTACTAATCAATCAGCTCTCTAATGACCGTTTTCTATATGTAAGGTATCTGCTGTTTGGAGTCAAAAGCACTAAGATTTACCTACTTCACTCATGTAAGCCTCGTGTTTTTGGTAAACTTATGATTATACATTCCCGATGACAGCTGGCGATATTAGAAGAGGAACTAGCTCAGCATGAGGAACTGCTGTCTAGCGCAGAGGCTGAAGTGGCGGCACTGCGCCGCGAGACTGACGAGAAGCAGAAACTGTTGCAGGCCACTAGTGATAGACTCGCCCAGGAGGAGGAGTGAGTCAAATCCAATACCATCTAGATTTTTCGTTCTTATCGGTTCTTTCCCAAGGCCATATCAACCCGGTGAAAAAAAAGAATTAGCATATTGTATATGTCAGCAATGCCTTTAAATTTCGCGACGTGTGGGTACACGTATCTATAGGTATTTTTTTTTTAATTAGCACTGTTCCTTTATAGTCATCTTCGCACATGAGATGGTATAGGCATTTATCACTGCAAAAGTTGTTTGAAGAGAGGTTTTCGTTGACTTTTTTTAACCATCTTTCCAAAGAGTTGATAGATTTCAATTCGGATATTTGTATTTTTTATTTATAGTAAGTAGGTACCTACCTAGTTCCTATCGTTGTCTGTTAGAGATTGCTTTTAGCGATTAGACCATCTATTGTACTCACGCATATTTGTTTGTTTCGTCGTTCCATGTTTGTTCTATTGGTGTAGGTACAATAAAGAACATTCTATTTATCTACCTAACATCATCCTTCTAAACCCCTCACTCCCTCCGCAGAGCCCGTTCCCTCTGCTCCCGCAAGTGCGCGGAGCTGAACAGCCGCGTATCAGCCGCGGCCGAGCAGACCACGGCCCTGCGCGCCGAGTTGGCCGAGCTGCGCGAGCTGCTGGCGAGGCTGCAAGCTGAGCTCGCTCTCACTAGGGAACAGCTCGACTGGTGGCCGAGGCCGCTCACCAAGTAAGAACCTTATAGCACTTATAACATTTAGTCTGCGTCAAGACCGCTGTCACTCTTCACCGATCCTCTCGAAATACATTTAGAGAGCTGATGGCTGTCACTTTCCCCAGTATGAAGAAACGGCGCAAAAGTATTGTTTTTTACACCCAGAGTTGCTACCTAATTGCCTACCTACCCTCGAGAATTAAATTTTAGACCACATCGATTTCGTGGATAAAAAATAAATTAGCAATAAAAATAGAAGTAATGTTAGTGATAGTGTAACGCACAATTAATACAAAAAATCGGACCGATTTTCTGTCCTGAAAAAAGCCTGACGTGGGCGGGCCGCCTCAATCAATTTTACTGCTTTAAGGATTTGCCAACTTTTTATACTCTTTAACTTGAACATTTTTCAGGATGCTCGGAGCAGCGAGGTCGTGGTTCCGTAATCCCAAAGCCGTGCATGAAGCTCTCCTGTGGACCCTTACACCTGCTCGACATGGAATACCATAAAAATATCTTTAAATTTTCCTATTAAGTTTTAGGTCACATATTTTTCCATAGAATTCTAACTCTGAAAGACTGATTGTAATTTTTGCAGAAATTAAAAAAATATTTGAAGTCAGGTTCAATGAAGCGATTTGTTTAGAATAAACATTTACAAGGTAAGTTTGGTAAGTATTTTACTTTTGGATAAGAAGTCCTGTTTTAGATGTTATTTAAATATAATGTTGGTTCTTGAATGTATTTTTAAGTGATTGTTGTTGCTTAGTTTTTGTATAATAAACGAAATTAAAATAATTTGGTTGTTTTCTTACACATTTTATCCCTAGGGCATATGATGAATAAACTAAGACCTACATGAAAGTCGATAATTGGTTATCCCTTGAAACAAGAAGTGTAATGAAAAAAACATGCTGCGGCTATACCAAATATAATAAGGGCAGGAGGTTAATGATGATTCAGAAGTTTCGGAAAATTGCAAATATAAAAGAGATTTTGACGTCATCAATTTATTTCAGTCTTACATTTCTAATCAACAATATCTCAACTACAAAATATCAACATTTGGAATGGATCCTATCACTGGGGCGAACTGCACTTGTTTACTACAACATCAATGCAATATAAAAATACAGATAATTAGGTCTTTTATCAGCGAAATAAATACACAGTCAAAACAATATACAGTCGACACAACCAATTTTAACGCAATAATTCTGATTAACTGACTGAGGAACCAAAGTTTTCTACAACAAACCAAGATTTGTTGTAGAAAACATCACTTGACATAAATAAAAGTGTAAAGCTATTTATTTTTGTAAATACATACATACCTTATTTCAACAAAAGGCCATGAATGATTCCGAATAAGGCCTACAGCTCGTCCCTTCTACATACACATTAAAGAATTAGGCCAGCGGAACAGCGACTGAAGAAATAAAATACACAAACAAACGAACAAATAAATGACATATTTTAATAATAAATGGCGGTAGAAACCTCAATTTAGCATACATACATTTTAAACGTTCAAGTAATATTTTGCAGGACTTTCCGAGGTCAATAATAAAACCTTTGAGGATATTTTCTATGCAGTATGCTTTAGATCGCAGTCCCGCTAAGCCAAAAGGGTTTGAGATAGATATTTACAAGATGTCAGCTACCTATTTATATGAATTTAATGTACATAAATAAGAATGATTGAATTTCTATTCAATAACGCCATATTTGCTACCATACCATTGCGATTTAGGTAGTATTCAAATTAATCATACGGGACAGCATAATGTAAAATTTTCAGAATAAGTAGCAAATATGGTGTTTGTATTAAAATAAATACCAATTAAATTAATAGCTAATTACTAGCTAAAACTGTGCGGATTTGTTTGGAGAGCGGACACTATGTCCTACTAATATAAACACATTTGACTACAAAAATAGGTATATGTATCAAATAAAAATAATACTATGGTTTGTTACTATTAGTGATAAAATTGTAAAATAATAACCAGTATTTGTATTAAATAAAATATCTTACTCATTTTCAAAATAAATACTTTAACAATAGTAAATAAAATATATAAATAGTGCCTTCTCCCCAATGCAATAAATGCAATCATATTGCGAAACACTAGAAGTATCGTATGACTAGAGCCGTAATAATATGTTGAAACTTAAGACACTAAATTATATTATAATCATATATTAATATCTTTGATTGAACACTAACATCATTGCTTTATCCTAAGTAAAGAACATTTTTTACAATAAAAGTTATCAAGTATAGTTGGTTTCATGTATTAATAATTAGTAATTTTAGCTTTTTCTCTAAAATATGTTGACAACTTTTAATGTAATTAATACATGCAAGGACAATCTCACACTGAAGTATACATTCACTGGATTTATTAATTATTTAAATATATTTTAGACGTTATTACATATTATTATTTACTCGTAATTATTTATTTATATTAAATGCAACGTTGGAGTTTAGATTGGAGTTATAGAACAGTTTAGGCCAAAATAGCTTTTTGTACTAAAATTAAGTATTTTAAATCTCGAATTGGATTTCAGTTTTTAAATAATTTCAAGATGAAGAAAAGCGAGTTGTAGAATTATTTAAAATCTAAAACCGAACTGTTTTATTTATAAGTTTTTCTTTTATAGAAAGTTGTATATATACTGTGAAATATTACGTAACAAAATAATAATAAACAATAAATAAATTGTTTTATATTTAAGAACATTACCGCAAAATACTTTTTTATAATAATTATATTAATAATAAAATATAGTATAAATTCAGTTTTTTTTAGAAATATTCTACATGTCTACAATAGAACTATAATTTCAATATTCTCTTCAGATCTAAATAAACACTACTATTTTTTTTGTTAATTTAAAGTAAGGTAGCCTCAGAGGGAACGAAAGAAGAAAATACCCTAGATAAATGCCTTATACAAGATAGAACAACTAAACGCGATATATAAAGAAAAGTAAAATTCGCAATAAGCTTGCGGGTTATTCGAAAATCTCTGCTTTGCGCAATTATCAAGTTATTTAATAAAATATAACGTGTTTTTAAGCAGTTTGGCGTGACAGTGCTTATTAATAAGTGACTAAAAGCTAAATGCTAACAATGCGATTTGAATCTCTGTCAGTTTAATACATAGTTTTATATACTTATATTAAAATCTTACAAAAGCAACATGATTGCTTTTAATTCAAGTTAAGTGTAATTTTTATAACTTTTGCCAATAGTGTTACAATGTTTAAATTTTAATTTATTTTTTTATCAAATACAATCGAGTCATTAAGTTAACACTGTCGAGTTGGTTAACCCGCTTAATAATAGGGGTTAAAGTATGAAATTGCCGATTTGTACTGAAAATCTAAATTGTAATTTTTTTTAATTTTTAACAAACTTATTTAATCAAAATAGTTGCCATTATTATCTATACATTGCGGCCATCTAATAAGAAGGTCATTTATGCCGTTACGATAGAACTCTGAGGATCTAGACTGCACAAACTGTGTGAAAGAATTTTGATCTGCCTCCTGGAAAGAAACTTCTTGTGACGCAGATAATTGTCCAAATTACAAAAAAAAATGGTCGTCCGTTAGAGCAAGGTCTGGCGAATATGGAGGAAGACGAATAGTTTCCAACTGCAGTTCCTGAAGAGTTAAAACGGTTTCTTTTGCTGTATGAGGCCTCGCGTTGTCATGGAGCAATAACGGTGAAGGTCGATTCATGAGTCGTGGCTGTTTTACTGCTAATTTTTTCAACATTATTCGTCTTCGGCTGGGTATCTGGGTAGTTTGACTAGGATCGGCGTTCACCGTCTCTCTTAATTTCTCGTTAATCACCTGTCAGGCGGTCTTTTTCATGGCTCGTTCTTCAAGTCGAAGTTTCCGCCACGAAAGCGTTTAATCCAAAATCGCACGGTGCGTTCATTAGCAGACACCTCTTCAAATGCAGCATTGATATTGCGGGCTGTTTCTGCCGTTTACTTCCGCGTCGGAATTCATATTCAAAAATTACTCAAATTTTCGCAGTGTCCATCTTTCTTGTTTAAGTTGAATAACAAAAACAATTGAACATCGATAATCAAATGTTTCACATTTTTTAAAAGAAGAACATCACAGAAACCACGTGAAAAAAGTTTCATTCGAAAACCTCAAACCATGAAGACTCTATGGCAATTCAAAAACCTACTAGAATAAAACGGCAATTTCATACTTTAACCCCTAATATTAACATAGACAATAAGCATAGATGTTAACATTATCGTTATTGTCATACGTTTATCAATTCCATGAAGATGGACTTCGTCTTTGGCAGGATTCCATTAAAGTTTAAACGCTTAGACCCATGTCTTATATACAATAGTTAATTATTACTTTCACAAGGGAGAATTGGAATTGTATCCGATTTATTCCCCGTATATAATGGACGTGTGGCCACCATGGACCGTCATGGCCCGAAATTGAGCCAACATGGGCTAGCATAGGCCAGCATGGGTCACCTTAGGCCATCCTGGGCCATTAAGCGAATCATAAATACGTTTTTACAATAATCTGACGTAGAGTTATGACTAGTTAGAGACTGATCCGCTCGCTTACATTAGTTACATCAATTGCACGTTTTCGATCCCGCGATTATAAATAAATTAATTTTGCCCACCAGTGGGTTTTTTAGGCCCTAAATAATTTAAGAGAACAGTGTTTCTGTTCTAGTTTACACAAATACTTAGTTTTAGTTTTACAGTAACGCAAAATATTACGTAGATTGAGGCGCCAATGTGAGACAGAATAATTGAAAATTATTCAACGTGGAGGAACTTGCTCGATTTGGTCAAACATGTGGTATTTAGTTGTTTTGATTGTGGTTAACGGTATGAAAAAGGGATCAACGGGAAACTGATTTTTTTACATTTTCAGGGTTGGTCCCATCATGATGAATATCATCACATCTTTTCGCATTTTTTTGTACCCACTCAAAAAATAGGTAAATGTCTCAAGCCTTCAAACGATAACTACGCACATATTTTAAAAAATTGACCCAATTTCGATCAAAATCTGTTTTCACATTTTTGTTGTTTATACCGACTCCCTAAAAGGAGGATGTTTTTCACTCTCCAAGCTTCAATTACAAAATTAACTAAAACAGAGGCTGTTGATTTTTTTCTCCCAAATCGAGCAACACTTCCACTCCCCCCCCCCTACTCCCACTCCTTATATCATGCCGAAGCCCTCCCCCCCCTCGTTGATGGCCCACAGCAGCGCGTGCACGAGCTGCTCGTAGCTGTCGTAGTCGGGCAGGCACAGCTGGTTGAAGCACGTGTGTGCTGTGGGTAGGGCGCCGAAGTTGGGAGCTGCCGTGATTTGGAAGCGGGGGTTTAGTTCCTGGAAGAGAAGATAAATACAAGGAAGTATATAGGGGAGGCAGGGGACAGCTCTTGGAAGTGGAGATGATGTTATGGCTCTTTTAAGTTTCGCAATTTGTACACATTTTTATAAAGAACCTGATCTTGACCGCCACGGTTCACGTGACTGCGTGAAACATACATAAGGGAGTATGTAAGAAAAAAGTTGAAAATGACATGCATTATTAACCTCTTAATAATATTAGCGCTAATGATAAAGCGTCGTTTATAAAAACTGGACATTACTTTTATAATAACTACAAAGAAGTTTCAAGTAGCTAGTACATTATTAACTTTATTTGGGTTGAAGTGTGTCAAATACTTCTTGACTGAAACCCATCATGTTATGTTTTTTCTTGAGTCCTTTATGAGCTGGGGGACGCGTTAACCTGCGCGAACAATGCCGCAACCCCTAGGTGGAATATAATGTTACCTGGAAGCCCCCCGGCGGCAGCTGCGAGCAGCCAGTGGTGAACTGCAGTAACCTAGCCCGCTCCTCGGTGCTGAAGTTGGCGAGCGCCGCCCACAGCCAGCCCAGCACGCGCTCCCAGTCCCGCCCCGCGCCCGACACCAGCGCAACCCCTAGGTGGAATATAATGTTACCTGGAAGCCCCCCGGCGGCAGCTGCGAGCAGCCAGTGGTGAACTGCAGTAACCTAGCCCGCTCCTCGGTGCTGAAGTTGGCGAGCGCCGCCCACAGCCAGCCCAGCACGCGCTCCCAGTCCCGCCCCGCGCCCGACACCAGCGCATGTGCGCGCCAGTCCGACACCGACACCTCGCCCGTGCCGCACACTAGCAGCTGAGGGGTACGCGTCCACATCACTTCAAAATATATCATTTCCCAAAAAGCAAGCAACCAATTTTACGAGGTTTTTGCTGGAAAAATGAACTGGTGGCACCATTGTAAAGGTTTGAAGTAACAACATTTTTACAAGCTTTCAGTTATCGCTTCTGATTTCTATCTCATACCACAAGATGCCAAAAAAAGAAAAGATTCTACACGTAACTGAACAAGTTGTAGAACATTGCATACTAAAGTCTGAGCAGCAAATAATATCTGAGTATAGATCGAAGTGCCGGACCACGTTCGAATTGATATAATATGTTCATCTGTATCCGAGAATGGATAGGATATGTTACGGTTAAAACTCGAAATGCGGGTACACTTGGTTAGTATTCTCATATTATTTTCGTCTCAAGCAAATTAAAAACATTATGAATGTGAAATAATACCTATTGCCTTTCTAAACCAACATAGTGCATAGATAACCTTTTAAAAAGATAGACTCCCAAGTACGTATTTATTTTTATTGTTTTCAAAACTATTTTATCAAGTATTTTGTTTTACTGTGTTAAAGATCGATGAATGACATTTGGTTAGCTTCGATGATTCTAAAACTTCCGTAGTTTTATAGAATAAAGAACGAAAAAACGTTTATTTCTAATAAATTCTCATCATCATCATCATCAGCCTATCGCAGTCCACTGCTGGACATAGGCCTCTCCAAGTGCACGCCACTGAGATCGATTTTCGGCTTCTCGCATCCAGCTCCTGCCAGCCGTCTTGCGCAAGTCATCACTCCACCGTGCCTGAGGACGTCCTACACTACGTTTGCCGAGGCGTGGTCTCCACTCTAGAACTCGTTTACCCCAACGGTTATTGGTTCTTCGGTTAATATGGCCAGCCCACTGCCACTTCAGCTTGCTGATTCGGTGGGCTATGTCGATGACCTTGGTTCTCTGACGGATTACCTCATTTCTGATGCGATTCCTCAGAGAAATGCCGAGCAAAGCTCTTTCCAAAGCCCGCTGAGCGACTTTAAACTTGTGGACCAGCCGTACCGTCAGTGTCCACGTTTCAGCTCCGTAAGTCATGACAGGTAGGACGCACTGATTGAAGACTTTTGTCTTTAGGCACTGTGGGATCGACGATGTTAGGACTCGACGTAGCTTCCCAAATGGAGCCCAACCCAACTGAATTCTCCTATTCACCTCGTCCTCAAAGTTGTTTCTACCTAACTGTAATGTCTGCCCGAGGTATACATATTTCCGAACAACTTCGAGAACGGCGCCGTGTATCGCAATCGGTTCCGGTAGAACATGTTCATTGAACATGACCTTGGTTTTGTCCAAGTTCATCCGTAGGCCGATGCGTAGAGAAGATTCAGCCAGGTCGTTCAGCATCTGGGGGTCCCCCCACAGCGTTGACTTCCACGTAGTGACCCCTGGGCAACGCCGCGCCTGACCACCGTAACGGAGTGGCAGGCCGGCGGCTAACGAACGCTGTGCGTCGAAACATATAACAGTCTTGCGTTTCGATATTGTGGGTGGCAATGCCACGTCCTGTGAGGGCCGCCTCCGGGCGCTGTCTCCCCAAAGGCCCTTCTCAGGGCCAACCCAAAGGCCCTTCTCAGGGCCAATCTCGAGATGCTTCGGCATCAGAGACCAGCCGCGCACCATCCGCGGCTAGTCTCATGCGAGATAGTGACGTCGTGTCCACCGATTTGTCCGACACGGAGTCACAAATGAGTGGCAAGAGCGGCGTTGCAACCCGCCAGACCAGGAAGAGGGCCTTCCTCAAGCGGGGCTCCGTAGGCTCTTCAGACGCAGCTGAGAAGCCGGCGAAGCGGGCGGTTTTACAAACCGACTTGGAGGAACAGCCGGCGCGAAGAAGCAGAGCCAAGGCTAGCCACGGCGCCTCTAGTGTCCTCTACGCGGACCACACAGTGGAGGAAATGGAACGCATGGCCCTAGAGTATCAGATGGAGATCCTCGAGGTGGCCTCCAAGTCCTCCAACCTGAAAGGGACCTTACAGAAGGCCCTGAAATGCCGGGCAGCGAGCTTGCTCGGCATTGTTAAGGAACTGGCGCAGCGCACCACCTCCGAGGAGACGCGGCAACTGCAGGCGAAGGTGGATCGCCTGCAGAAAGAGGTGTCTGCGCTGCACGCGCGTGTTGCCGAGCCCACGACTCGACAAGAGGGAACGTCAGAAGGTCTAATAACGCTGCCTCCCTCCTCCAACCTTGAGGATATTATCCGCAAGGTCGTTATGGAGGAGAGGGCCTTCACCAGAGCCTGTCTCGCCGGCATCGAAGACCGGCTCCTGCCGGAGACGCGGCTACGCCCTCCACTCGCGGTGGATAAGGCGCCCGGACGGATGCCCATCGCACCGGGGCCCTCAACGGCTCCAGCCCAGGCGGAGCCCCAGGTGCTAAAGACCACCAAGGGCAAGAAGACGTCACCGGCCCCGACTGCGAAGACGTTCCCTCTCGAACCGGTGACGGAAGACGTACTGCTACCCTCCACCACCCCTTCCAACCAGCCTTGGATTAAGGTGGTAAAAAGGAAGCAGAAAGGGAAAAAGTCGGCCCCTGAGCCCCCTGCAGCCAAGCCTGCAGCTCTAGCGGACAAGAGGAGGAAGCTCGCTCCTCCTCCAAGAACTGCAGCCATCGTGGTCACTTTGACCACAGAGGCAGCGGAACGAGGGGAGACATATGAGTCCGTGCTGCGGCGGGCTCGTACAAATGTCGACCCTGCGGAAGTTGGGACTGGCAGGGTCACGTGCCGGAAGACCCAAACAGGGGCCCGAATCTTCGAGTTCTCGGGGGCCCAACGCGGCGCCAAGGCGGACCTCTTCGCGACGAAGCTCCGAGAGGCTATCTCGGACACGGCCAAGGTCGTGAGAGCCGTCAAGTCCGTGACTCTTGAGGTGACCGAACTCGACGACTCAGTCACGCAAGAGGAGGTGGTGGCAGCGGTTGCGGCGGCGGGGGGTTGCACCACCGCATCTATCAAGGGCCGAGCCATTAGACCTGGCCGCAGGGGCATGGGCACTACGAGATTAGAGTGCCCGGTCGTAGTTGCCAAGGCGGTCCTGGCTAAGGGTCGCCTCCCGGTCGGACTTAGCTCGGGTGGGGTCCGAGTGCTCGAGGATGCGCCGATGCGCTGTTTCAAGTGCCTCGGCATCGGGCACACCCGGCCTCTCTGCCCGTCCACTGCCAATCGTGGGGAACTATGCTTCCGCTGCGGGAAAGAGGGGCACAGGGTGGCCACCTGCGAGGCTGCCACCATGCATTGCGCAGTATGCGCTGCCAGTGGTCGTCCAGCTAACCACGTGATGACGGGCAGGGAATGCCGACCGCCATTAAAGAAGGGCAAACCGCAGGCACCGGTGCGGCCTGCCGCTGCCGCCGCCACTGAAACTTCAGTTCCAGTGCCGGCCACCGAGGGATGCGCGATGAACACCGACTGATGGCTGGGCAACGACGACGTGTTCTTCAAGCCAACATCAACCACTGCAGAGCAGCCCAGAGCCTGCTGGTTCAAACCTTTGCGGAGTGGTTGGTGGACGTGGCGGTTGTCGCTGAGCCGTACTCTGTCCCTGGCAGCTGGCTGGGAGACGACAACGGCTCGGTTGCATTGGTGGCGCGGTCTTCTACGGATTCCCCTCCCCTCTCGCTCTTAGAGAGAGGACCGGGATATGTGGCCGCCGCGTGGGGTGACATAGCCCTTATAGGGGTGTATTTCTCCCCAAACCGCCCTCTCAGGGACTTCGAGGACTTTCTAGAGGTCCTCGCTAGGGTGGCAAGCGGAGTAGTGCAGCATCGGGTGTTAGTCATGGGCGACTTCAACGCAAAATCTGTGATATGGGGTAACCCAGCCACGAATGCCCGAGGACGAGAGGTGGAAGCTTGGGCCGTGTCGTCCGGTCTGTCCCTGCTGAATAGGGGGACAGTTCACACCTGCGTGCGGCGGCAGGGAGGCTCCATCGTGGACCTCGCCTTTGCCTCCCCTTCTTTGGCGGCCTGTGTAGTGGACTGGCGGGTCGAGCTGGTGGAGACGCTGTCAGACCACCGATACGTGCGGTTTGATGTTTCCATCCCGGGCTTTCAGGGGGCCCAGGAAGGTCGGACGCACTTCCCACGGTGGGCGCTCTCCCGGCTAGACCGGGAGGCCGCTACGGAGGCGGCTTTCGTCCAGGACTGGCTGTCACCTCCTGTAGTAGTCCGGGATGTGGACGCCACAGCGGCCCAGTTAAGGGTCTCCCTGACCGAGGTGTGCAACTCTAGCATGCCTCGGTCTCATCGTCCACCTCCTAGGCACGCCGTCTATTGGTGGTCGGAGGAGTTAGGGGAACTTCGGGTCGCCTGTGTGGCGGCCAGGCGGGCCTACACAAGAAGCCGGCGGCGGCGCCTTCGCGACCTCGACAACGAGGACCGCCTCTATGCAGCCTACATAGAGGCTAAGTCGACATTGACGGCGCGAATGGGCACAGCCCAAGATCGCGCGAGGGCGGAGATGCTTGAGGGTCTGGACATGGATCCCTTTGGGAGGCCCTACAAGGCGGCACACAACAAACTACGCCCGTACGGTCCCCCAGTTGCCGAGACTCTCGAGCCGTCGTTACTGGATGGGGTTATTCAGTCCCTGTTTCCGCGCAGGGACAACTTCACTCCACCAGTGATGAGCGCCCCACAGGGTGCGGCTCCATCGGCCGAGGAGGTCCCGCCGGTCACGGAGGACGAGGTGGAGAAGGCAGTTTTCTGCCTCAGGGGCAAAAGGACGGCCCCAGGTCCAGACGGCGTTCCCGCAAAGGTGGTGGCCATCACCGCCTCCCAGATGGGAGAAAGGTTTCGGGACCTCTTCAGTGCGTGCCTGACGTGTGAGAGGTTCCCAAAGCCATGGAAGGAGGGCCAATTGTGCCTTCTTCGGAAGGAAGGGCGGCCGGTGGACTCCCCATCGGCATACCGACCCATCGTTTTACTGGATGAGGTCGGTAAAATGTTCGAGAGGATCCTCGCTGCCCGTATCACCAGGCATCTGAGCACAACTGGTTCAGATCTAGCGGACGCTCAGTTTGGTTTTCGAGCTGAGCGTTCGACAGTTGATGCCCTGTCCCGACTCAAGGGCCAGGTGAGGGAGGCGATGGATGCGGGAGATGGACTGCTGGCTGTGTCATTCGACATAGCCAACGCCTTCAACTCAATTCCTCACTCCACCATACTGGAGGCCCTCCGCTTCCATGGGGTGCCCCTGTATCTGCGGGGACTTTTGGCTGACTACTTAAGGGACCGTACAGTCATCCTTGTGGACAAGTCGGGCCAGCTCCGACGTTACGTCGTCGAGTCCGGTGTCCCGCAGGGTTCTGTTCTAGGGCCACTCCTGTGGAACATCGGATTCGACTGGCTCTTGAGGGGCAACCTCCCCCGTGGCACTTCTGTCATCTGCTATGCAGACGACACGCTTTTGACTGCCAGGGGGAGAAATTTTGGAGAGGCGGCCAGCTTGGCCTCGGCGGGCGGTTCTCAAGTGGTGGACAGAATCTCCCGCCTAGGGCTGACAGTGGCGCTGCACAAAACCGAGGCAGTGTTCTTTCATGGGTCTCGGCAGCACCAACCGCCCGACGCCCATATCCATGTGGAGGGTGTCCGCATTGAGGTGCAGCCCCAGATGAAATATCTGGGCATAGTCCTCGATAGTAAGTGGCGCTTCAGAGCACACTTCAGCGGCTTGTCAACGCGCCTGATGAGGACCGCGGGCGCCCTCTCATGGCTCCTCCCAAACATCGGGAGGCCCGGCGACCAATGCCGGCGTCTATACGCCGGCATACTCAAAAGTATGGCACTGTACGGGGCCCCAATCTGGGCAGACTCATTGTGCAGTCGGGTGAACGCCGCTGCCATTCGCAGGCCACAAAGGGCAATTGCACAGCGGGTGGCGAGGGCGTATCGCACGGTGAGCTTCGCGGCGGCGTGCGTTCTGGCGGGAACCCCTCCCTGGGAGCTCGAGGCATGGGTGCTCGCCAGAGTGTATGACTGGACGGTGGCGCAGAAGGCGCTAAACCGGCGCCCAGACCCGATAGAAAAGGAAGAGGTGCGTGAGGAGGCAAGGGAGGCAATAACTCTGCACTGGGCCGGAGACCTTGCCTCGGCAACATACGGGCGCTGGACGCTGGATGCCGTCGGGCCTGTCTTGAACGGATGGCTCGATCGGCAACATGGGTGCCTTTCGATGCGTCTGGTGCAGGTGCTGTCCGGGCACGGCTGCTTCGGATCGTACCTGCACCGGATTGGGAGGGAGGAGAATCCACAGTGTCACCACTGCGAGGCCACGGTGGATACAGCAGAGCACACACTTCAGGTGTGCTCATCGTGGGCTGAACCCCGCCGCGCCTTGATGGCAGTGGTCGGGAACGACCTCTCGCTTCCCAGTGTGATTGCCGCCATGCTGGGAAGTGAGGAGGCATGGGAAGCGGTAACCTCCTTCTGTGAGGACATCATGTCACAGAAGGAAGCGGCGGAGCGCATGCGGGAGAACGACCCTCTCGCGGTGCCGCTCCGCAGACGAAGAAGGGGCAGAAGACGACAAACACGCCGTCCGTCCCCATCCACCCCGGGGGGCGATCAGCGGGCGACAGGCGCGGGGGCGCCACCGCCTGCATCACAAGGATCAAACCCTGCGCTCCGGCCATTATAAGGACCCTTCCCTACTGGGGGGAGGTATGAGGGGCCTGCCGTAAGGCGGGCAATCGCCGGTGGGGGACTGGACGCCATAGATTCCCAGACCCCCTCCACTCAGGCGAGGTCGGAGTGCCGCTGGGCCTTTTTAGTGGGTATACCGGAAACGATTTTACCGGGGAGTCCCACATACCCCTCTCCTGTCCCCCGACAGGAAGGGGATGCGTAATAGCATTTTTAGCCCAGCGACAACAAAAAAAAAAAAGGTCGTTCAGCATCTGTTGTAGGTCCTGCAGCGTTTCCGCCATGATGACGATATCGTCAGCAAATCGCAAGTGAGAGATGTGTTCGCCATTGATGTTGATGCCGCGTCCTTTCCAGTTCAGCGTCTTGAACATATCCTCCATTGCATTAGTGAACAGTTTCGGGGAAATAACATCCCCTTGTCTCACTCCTCGATGCAACGGTATGGGCCTTGTTTGCTGATTCTGTACTTGGACGGACATTGTAGCGGCTTCGTAGAGACATCTCATCACTTGGATGTATCGCCAATCTACTTGACAACGCTGCAGGGACTCCAGAACAGCCCAGATTTCAACCGAGTCAAAGGCCTTCTCATAGTCCACAAATGCTAGACACAGGGGCTGATGATTACCATGGGGCTAACCGACCGTGTGTGTAAAGGTGTCCTGACATTATTATATTTTTGTCATTTATTTATTTAGAACATATAATTTACATTTTTAAATATTAAATATAAAAATAAAAAAACATTCAAAAATATAAAAAATAGGTTGCCACCGATATCGGGCACAGGGTCCATGGTACCGGTGGTTAGGGTCCCAGAGACAGAAACCTCCTCACAATACGTGCCGTATCAAGGAGTACTGCCTTCTGAATCAGTCCCTTGATCCAGCCGCCCAACGAGAGCCTCCTGAGGTGTTCGTCGAGGCTCTTGGCTATTAAACCATTGGCCGTAACGACAATCGGCACAACAACAGCCGTGTCGACACTCCACATGGCGACAACCTCGTGCGCTAAGTCGAGATACTTTATTTGTTTCTCTTTCTCAGCTTTCACAAGGTTCTCGTCATGCGGAACGGCGACATCGACTATCATCGCGCGGCGCGCTAATCGATCTATCACCACAATATCAGGCTTATTGGCTACAATAGTCCTGTCAGTGATGATAGATCGATCCCAGTACAACGTGATATGGTCCTTTTCGAGAACTGGGTCGGGCGCATACTTGTAGTACGGTACCTCAAGGTCTACAAGGTTGTACTGCAGAGCAAGCTGCTGGTGGATGATCTTGGCCACTTGGTTACGTCTGTGCAAATATTCACCATTAGCCAAACGAGAACAACCAGATATAATATGTCTGATAGACTCACCCGGATGGTGACATGCCCGACATATGTCAACCGTCCCGTCTTTCACGACATATCTCCGGTAGTTGTTCGTAAGGATAACTTCGTCCATAATTGCACATACAAACCCTTCGGTTTCTCCAAACAAGTCACCGAAGCGTAGCCAAGATACGGACGCTTTGAAGTCTACATCGGGGCCATGAAGAGCCCCGAAGAAGCGTCCGTGTAGCTGTTTGCTCTGCCATACCTCCCTGCGATCGTGGGTAGTTAGTACGACAGGTTTGCGCCAGTTCTCATTTGCCAACGACAGCGGGGTGAGTCCTCTGTCCACTGCCACCATATCACGGTGCATACCCACGTCGCTTTTGAGAAAATATTCTCTGAGACTGCACACCTCGCGGTTGTGGAGCGTCTTTGCATTTAAAAAGCCTCGGCCTCCACATTTCCGTGGGATGTACAGTCTCATCACTGACGATCGTGGGTGATGCATTCGTTCTGCGGTCAGCAGTGTGCGGACTTTCCTATCCAGGGCGTCCAATTCAGTTTGAGTCCATTTGAGTATGCCGAAAGAGTACATCAGGACTGGCATGACCCAACCATTAAAGGCGCGAACCTTGTTGCCTCCCGATAAGGAACTTTTCAGGACCTTATTCAGGCGGCCAAAGAAACGCTCCCGTAATGACTGTTTCATGACAGCCACATTGATGCCTAACCCCTCCGCCATACCCAAGTATTTATATGTATCGTTTGCGGAGAGTGATCTCAGGTTTATAGAATCTGAGAGTTGTACTCCCTCAGATTCCACAATTCCCCCTCGCTTTACATGCATGACTGCACATTTGTCCACACCAAATTCCATCCTGATGCAACTACTGAAAGTTTCAGTGACCTTCAGTAGCTTCATCAGCTGCAATTCTGTGGTGGCAAACAGTTTCAGATCGTCCATGTAAAGCAAATGGGATATAACCTCACCCCCTCTCCGCAAAGGATAGCCCAACCCCGAGCCCTCTAGCAATGTGCTCAGAGGGTTCAAGGCCAGGCAAAACCAAAGTGGACTCAAACTGTCACCCTGGAAAATTCCCCGCTCGATCTTAATAGGATCGCCGGTCCCTTCAATTTCTCGACATCCTGGATAGTGAAGAACCGTTCTCCATTGCTCCATACATGACGCAAGAAAGGCGCGTAGAGTTGAGTTTATTTTATACAACTCCAATACCCTCTTAAGCCATGTATGGGGGACCGAGTCGTAGGCCTTCTTATAGTCTATCCAACATGTCGACAAATTCTTTCGGGATCGCCGAACCTGTTGGCTGATGACCATATCAGTGAGGAGCAGCTCCTTAGTAGCACGGGACCCCTTCTTACATCCATTTTGAGAAGTTGACATAATTGAATATTTTTCAATATGTTGATTTATTTTTAATCTCAAAATAGATGTAAGAAGTTTATAGACCGTCGGTAAACAAGTGATCGGTCTATAATTTTTGGGTTCCGCGCTACTACCTGATTTATGGAGCAGGTGGGTAATCCCTGTTGTTAGAAACTGTGGGAGCGACCCGGCTTCTAAGGATGACTGAAACTGTGATGCTAAACAGGGGTGCGAACTGTTAACATTATTATATTATTATTATATTATATTATACTCTTCGGTCTTCTGTATAATCTGCCGCACTGTGTGGATGTGGTCTATGGTGCCGTATCCGCTCCGAAACCCAGCCTGCTCCGGTGGTTGGAATTCGTCGAGTCTTCGCACAAGTCGGTTCGTGATCACTCTTGAGAACAGCTTATATACGTGGCTTAGGAGGGAAATTGGTCGACAGTTCTTCAGCAGGTTTTTGTCTCCCTTTTTGAAGAACAGGACGACAACACTCCTACTCCACGCCTCTGGAGTTCTCCCTTCAAACAGGACGGCATTAAAAAGCTTCTGGAGCTCCCCCAGTACGGGCTTACCTCCTGCTTTTAATAGCTCTGTTGTAATGCCATCCTCGCCAGGGGCTTTTCCATTTTTGAGCTGTCTCAGAGCGATCTCGATTTCGCCACTGCTGACTTCTGGCAGGTCTTCGGTGAAATGGCGTGTTAATGTGGCTCTAGAATCCTCATTTCCGGGATCAGGTCGAGAAAAATTCTATATATATTTATATATAAAATTCTATATATAAAGGTCTAATAAATTCTATTTATATACAAAAAAAAAACGATTTTGACGTTGCTGACAATAAATGACAATAAGTGACCGGTCAAATTGGATAAATGTCCAATATGCTCGGTCAGATTAATCGGTCACATATAACGTGACGGTCACTTTACATCTCTTTAACTAACTAAAAAGTCTGGTAGGCGACCTTAATATAATTCGAAAAAGGCTAGTTAGCCCGGTGCAGGGCACGCCACAATAGTGGTGAAAAGTCCCCTCTTTGAGGTGTGGCTCGGGCCGCTGTACGGACGGCCCGGAGGACACGGTGGACCACACAGCCCAGGTGTGCCGCATGGGAAGGGCACCGCTGTGGCTTCGTCGAGGCATTCGGCAGCGGCGACCTCTCGTGCCCGGCCCTAGTTCAAGCCATGGTCCGGAGTGAGAGGCAATGGAATGCCGTCGCATCGTCTCCTTTTGCGAAGCAGACATGCTCGAGAAGTTCACACCTCATCCCAGCTGCTGCCATGGACGCGGAAGACGCCGGGTTTCGAGAGACGACTCGAAACCCGGCTACCGTTGGTGTGGGCCTGTGGGCGGTGAGTTTCGGGTGGCTCTTAGGAGTCACGGGCCTGTGTCGGCAGCGCACGTTGTTCCACGTGTTCGTCAAAGAGATTCAGCAATCCCCAGTGGGTTTGAGTCACTAATAGTCTAACACTACCTCAAGCTGCTAACCAACAGCGGAAGGAGTCATTTGATGATTTATCATAAAAAGTCGGTAATAACTTGAGCCGTTTTTAAGACTAATTCTTAAAAACGGCTCAAGTTATTACCGACTTTTTAAGTAGTAAGTTACTTCTTAAGTAGTAAGTTGGTTATACCATATTTATTACTTTGGCTAACTTTGATTAGCTATGATGAATAATATCCAGATTAAGTGATTAATTTATCATATTGTCTAGTCAATTTGGGTATTATACATAATGACTGGTCATTATACGTAATATACAGGAATGAATTTTATGCAGTGTGCAAACTTTGTCAACTTGTAGTTGAATAAGTTTTATAGATACGTATATTTTTATTTTGTCGTGTTTTAGTACAAAAAATAAAAGTTATTGATAGCGAAAGATGTTTATTTTGTAACCGATTGTACGGTTACAGTCGTCATAGTAGGCACGGCGGCAACGCGAAACCGGTTTACTGACGCGAGCGCTGCTCCAAGCGCGTAAGAATAGTTGGTGTCCATATTTTGCTGATTTTAGGGCGGACAAAATAATGAAAAAATTTTTTTTACTGATGATGCAGATATGTTCTCTTAATGATTCTGGACCTCCAGTTTTTTTTTGCGCACTGCTTCAAATTCATTCCTGTATATTTAATCACTATGGCTGTAACATATATTTCCTCTATGGAATATCCTTATGTACATGAAGTATGTGCTCTAGGAAATTTTCCGTTACGACGTCTCCGCTGTAGATGGCCTCCTTTTACAATAAAAGCCATCCTCAACTCATTTGGGAAAAAGCAAAGGCAATATTACATACCTCCAGCTCGTTCTCGTCGAAGATGGCGAGCAGGTTGTCGGGCACGAGCAGCGTGAGGCCGCGCAGGAAGGCGTCGGTCTCGGCCCGCACCCGCGCCGCCAGCCGCCACTGCGCCAGCGCGTCCAGGTACGAGATCTTGCTGCTGTTGCGGACCTGGGGAGTTACATCCACTTTAACCTGGGTACAGTGTGTAATTGATACCGATCAGTAGAGGAGTACACCGTGTAATGTTGAGTGTAGGATTGGTTGCAACTAGTGGGTGGTGAGGCCGGCTGGCTGCCGCGCGACGCCTGCACGTGCCTGCAGCGCGTGGTGCCCGCTGCCGCCCGCTGCCAGCTGCAGCTGCGGAGGAGCCGCACTCGCGCACACCACCGCACAAGCAACGCCACATTACTCTTGTATCTATTACTGCAATACTACCTTCCTAGACCATATCGAAGTTTCATTCAGTCGAAACCACCAACATACTACTGGAGCTCGATAATCACATCAGGATTTGATGAAGCGATGTTGATGATAATGATGGTGGTGGTCATGACGGTGATGATGATGACGATGACGATGATGATGGTGATGGATGAAATTTCACGAAAATGTCACCTTAATTATAAACTGTTGAGTTTCCAATAAATAAGTAAATGATGATGATGATATGGTCATAATGATGATGATGATAGTGATGGTGGTGATGATGATGATAACGGTGATGATGAGTCCAGCACGTACTGGATCTAAGAGCAACATACCCGTATAGTGGAACCGTTGGGCACCAGGTCATGCGTCTCCAGCAGCCTCCCCGAGGAGTCGTACACGTCATCCGCGAAGTACAGCTCGGGCACGGAGTCGCCGCCGTCCAGGTCCGTCTCCAGCACGTACTTGATCTTCGATAGGTACAGTTCAGGGTCGTCTTGCTCGAAGTACTGGAGGGGACAAGTTAAGTATATGTGTATAATTAGTTTTCATTTGCAGATTCTCTTGCACCTTAAGGGAAATAATTTTCGCTTTTGGATTACCAAAAAACTCATATGTTATTCCGATGTAAAAGTAAAATTACTGCCAAGATTTATTAAAATCTGATCAGCAGTGGCGTAGCGTGGGGGGGGGCAGGGGGGGCAAATTCCCCGGGCGGCAGCTTTTAGGGGGCGGCAAAATTTACCCAATTAAAAGAAAAATGTTCGCAACTAGTATCTGCGCCGCTACATAAAACTGTCTAACAATAACAAAACATTAAACAAGAAAGTTGAAACTTTTTAAACTTAAAATTAATTATTGTTAACATTTGGTACTTAAAACATACGTGACACTACATTTTACGTAATTTTGGTTTTGAGTCTTAAATAAAAAATAATTAAAATTTCGTGCTCGCTTCGCTCGCGTATTCAGAAACTGTATGCGCTTAATTTTGCATTTGTCAACAAACAAAAAGTTAAGTACGTTTGGGTTAAATTTTACGTAATATTTGGTTTAAGTCCGATAAAAATTTCGCGCTCGCTTCGCTCGCGTATTCAGAAACTATATTATGGCCCTTATTTTTGCATTTGTCAATAAACAAAACGTTAAGTACGTTTGGGCTAAATTTTACGTAATTTTTGTTTTAAGTCCGATAAAAATTTCGCGCTCGCTTCGCTCGCATATTCAAAAACGATATGCTCTTATTTTTGCATCTGTCAACAAACAAAAAGTTAAGTACGTTTGGGCAAAATTTTACGTGATTTTTGTTTTAAGTCCGATAAAAATTTCGCGCTCGCTTCGCTCGCGTATTCAAAAGCGGTATGCCCTAATTTTTGCACCTGTCAACAAACAAAAAGTTAAGTACGTTTGGGCTAAATTTTACGTAATATTTGGTTTAAGTCCGATAAAAATTTCGCGCTCGCTTCGCTCGCGCATTTCTAAACTACATAGGCGAGTTTTTCTTTATTTGCATTTGCTTCCCTACACAACTGCCGACATGCGTTAAGCAGAGCGCTAATTTAGGTAAACCGATGAGGTGGTCCCCGGCAAGACAAACTTTAGTTAAAGTGGTCCCTCATGACTAAAAGGTTAAGAACCACTGGTTTAGATAAACTTGAATGCTATAAGCAATACCTACCTAGATACAAGCCAAATTTCACGCTTAGGTATAGTGCCATGGAAACTAGTTGAAGTGTTAGTCCCGTAAATTAAATTAATTTGTTAAACAGTTTAAAGTAGCTTTTAAAATTATTTCATTTTTTTATATTATATTATAGGTACCTACTTCGCTAGCCTGCGTACCTAAAAGAATTTTAAAACCTTCAAGAAATCAAGTAACAAAGATATAAAAGAAAGTCTACTTGACAACCTCCCCCTTCTGCCGGGGCTGCGGGTTGTTCGAAAGAGTTACCGCGGCTCTGGAACATAAAAGGCCTTCGACGGAACACGACGGTTTTTAGTCAGTAAGAGTCTAACACTCCCTCACCGCTGCTAACCCACAGAGGGAAGGGTCATTTGATGATTTTTAACGTCGATACAAAAAAAGAACCCTTTTTTTAAGTCGGTTAAAAATGACAAACGGCCAGTAACACTTGTTAAAAAAAATATACGGGAAGGGGCGGTAAAATCGACAACTGCCCCGGGCGGCAGATACCCACGCTACGCCACTGCTGATCAGCGGTTTGCGCGTCAAGAAGTTACGTGATTTGATTTGATACGTAAACTCAGTTTTAGGTCACATTAGGAGATGGAGGGGAGAGGATTGCTTAAAGAACGTTAAAATTACAAGTCAAGCATGTAATTTTATCGTTCTTTGTAATGGAAGGATCCGTTGAATAGAACACTGAATGTTAGCGATGTAAGCTTTTACAAGAAACTTTATTAAGACCGGTAAACCATTTTCTTGATTGATTCTCCTTTGAGTCAGAAAACTCAACTTGAAATGAAACTAATATGCAATTTTACTAGCTCTTTCCATTTCAAATGCCATGTGTGCCTGCTGTAAATTTTAGTATTTTGCCAATAGGTACATGTTATAAATGTTTTCAGTAAGTATGTATATACCTTGTAGTGCACCCGGAGGCCGATGATCTGCGCGAGGAAGGACCTGGTGAGGCGGGCGCGGACGAGCTGGCGGTAGCTGCCGCCCAGCGCCGACTCGTACAGGCACTTGCCCACCAGCTTGCCCGCGAACTCGAAGTGCTTCAACTGCGGACAAAATCATCCAATAACATTCCATCAGTTTTGATGGACAAGCTATTTCCGAGAAGGTTGCCTATCCGTGGTGATTTACGTAAATAAAATTCCTCTCAGCAAATAATGCCTTATCGCACCACTCAAACGTGCGCGAATTGTTACATCCAGGTCCTGCGGTGACATCTAGTAAAATAATTTATTGTGTAATAAAAATAAACAAAAATGTTGAGCCTTCCCAGTTGATAGACTTATTCAAATAAGCATAAACCACAAAAGAGAAAATGACACATAATATTATATTAAAAGTAATAGCAATAGGGACTATCACCTTGAGATGCGCCGGTCTATCAGGGTTGGGATGCACGAGGCCGGTGGGCGAGTCGTGGAAGGACACGAACAGCCCGAACTTGGAGTCGAACAGCTGACCGCACAGCAGAGAGAACCACTCACGACGCACTCCGCCCCAGTCCACACCTAACAACGATGATATTGCATAAAAATATAATTTAATTTTTCAAGCATATAACAAAAATTAAAGTGGTAAATACGAGTGGTTAATTTTAGAATTTCTTTTATGCGAATAAAAACTCTACTGACTCGTATCTAGCTTTTGATTGTGTTCATCATGAATTCATGATACACTGTTATGAAAAATTCCACTATTATGGAATTCTAAAACGGAATATTAATGTAAAAAAACTCGCTTTTATTAATTTTATTTTATTAGGCCTTTCAGTTGTGAGCATGCCACAGGGCTTTATTCTAGGTCCTATGTTAATCTTAGAAGACATTTAGCTTTTCATACAGTTGGCACTGCTCTTGATTCTACGGTGCACAGTGCCCTTCACACCGCCAGAGACCGAAACAGATGGAAGAAAACCATATCTTTCGAAGGTGATGAAACAGGGAGGTCACGACCCTCAGCATTGAGGAATTACGACGCAAGGAGGAGGACAGTTGGCTGTAGCTAATCCTGGTGTACACTTACCCTGTTCCCCCTGAAAGGTGACATCGAAGTTCTTGCACCAGTCCTGCACGGTGAAGTGGCGGGTGGCCTTGAGGCTGGTGCGGAGCAGCTCAGCGCGGAGCACGCGGATGGCGAGCTTGTCGTGCGGGTGACGGGAGTGGGCCTTGCGGATCTCGCTGTAGAAGAAGTCTTGCTTGTTCTAGAACAGAATTGAAGTCGGAATACATCACTTATGTAGAGGAAGATGGTCATGATCATGCACCTATAACAGACCGTATTATTTAAAATGGAAAATTATCAAATATCTCCTCAGAATTTTTATGACTAAAACGCAGTCGATCTCTTTCGATTGCCCTACGCATTTGAGTTCCGCGATTTCTCTTTAAAAGACTCCTAGGTAGACACTTTTATCCCTGATAATTACCGTCACTTTTACTAACATGTACATTGTTCAGTTCCTGTACAGCACACACTACCTTAAAGGTGTCCTCTCCACCGCAGTTGGCGAGTAGCAGCTGTGTAAAGGTGGCAGCGATCAGGTCTCGCTCGGGAGATACTAGCTCCAATTGTGGCTGTACTCCATCCTCCAGGGTGAACTCGCCACCAGGACCTGAACCTTCCGGTGTTGGCTTTAGGATCAACTGCGGAAATTAGACCCTTATTAGTATGAATTTCAGAAGGGTCGTCGTTATCAAGAGATCATTTCATAAATAGATAAGCAATCTAAGCTGGACATATTTAGTCCACAAGTATTCAAAGATATAGGCTCTTTTGTCTCTTTGGTCGCGAAATCAAATTACAAAAACAACGTCCAAGAAAGAAAAATATTATAATAAAAAGAGACAAAGAAGAAGAAAGGGAAGAGAAAAAGTCACATTTACCTTAGTTGAAGGACACAATCTGAAGCTAGTAATCCTCTTAGGTATAAACTTGAGTATATAATCCTTGATGGTGAGCTGCTTGGGGCTGATGCAGCACAGCACGCGGCGCGGCTTGCCCGACACCAGCCGCGCCTCGTAGCAGATGTTGTGCCGCTTCGACGACATGTTGCGCTGCACCGTCGCCGTGTCGCTCGCTACGGGGAATATGTTACTGTAGTGTTACGGTGCTACGGCGTAGCGTGCAACTAATATTGGAGTAGCATAGACGGAGACGTGTAGCACACGATATGCAGTTTCGACAACATGTTGTCATCGCTTGCTACGAGAACATGTTGTAGCGTACAATTCTGCTATAATGTTGTACGCAACGACACATCATCATCCTCCGAGCCTTTTTCCCAACTATGTTGGAGTCGGCTTCCACTCTAACCGGATTCAGCTGAGTACCAGTGCTTTACAAGAAGCGACTGCCTATCTGACCTCCTCAACCCAGTTACCCGGGCAACTCAATACCCCTTGATTAGACTGGTGTCAGACTTACTGGCTTCTGACTACCCTTAACGACTGCCAATGATGTTCAATGACTGCCGGGACCTACAGTTTTAACGTGCCATCCGAAACACAGTCAATGGTTTCTAAGAAACACTTAGAAAGTACATACAAACTTAGAAAAGTTGCATTGGTACTTGCCTGACCTGGAATCGAACCCGCGCCCTCATACTTGAGAGGTTTGTTCCTTTGCCCACTAGGCCACCACGACTTTTTTTTTGTACGCTACGACACAAATTGAGACTAATGTTATGTAGTTAATGTAGTACGCAAACTGAGCTGCGTAAACGCAATGCTGTAGCATGCTATAGTGCATGCATATAACATACGTAGTACTTATGCCTTAAAGACAAATCGAGATATAACAGCACACGGCAGGCATATACTGCACGGTTTGTTTCACCAAGTATCGTGCCATACTACATAAACAGCTTAGTTTTCGCTAAACGATACCAGACTATTGCAAAGCTAGCAAATAAAAATACACAAAATATAATTATATAAGTCTTCGAATGACGTCACTCACCAGTAAGCACAATACAGTCAAACTCCCCATTCAACAGCATGACGCCTTCATACATGAGTTTAGCGCGGTAGACGCCGGCGCGAGGGAAGCACAGCGCCACGCTCACGCGCTGGTTCACCGCGTCGTATGTGAAGGTCGCTGATGAGGACAGTTCCTCGTCTACTTCCCCTCCGAGGGGGTTTAACTTGATGGTGAAGCCCTGCCAATAGTTTTTGCACTTTTGAAGTATCTGTCCACCTTCGGGAATGAGTCAAGGTAGCATAGTTTGACTGTTGAAGTATACTATAGTTTGTCTGGGGACATGGAAACATAGAAACTATTTCTTAAGACCAACGTGGGAGCTGAGGTTCTACAAATGGAACACAAAGAGCTTTGAAAGACCACATGTCTGTGCTGCACGGCAGGAGAAATTATTATATGATGATATTTTTTCTTCACAGTTGCAGGACTTTTGTGTGTCAGTTACTTTGTGCAATTTATTAATACATATTTTGCATTATAAAATTTACTCAGGAATCAGCTAGGAAACTATCGTAATTTTTTAAGAGCGTCTTAAAGTTTCTTGCTGGTTCTTCTCCATGAGACCAACTCTTTGGAACCGTGCAACTAGTTTGACGTTCCGAAAGAGCTTTTACAGACCTATTTGAAATATAAACTTTTGATTTTAACTTTGCCTAAGGAACAAAGCGTGCCGACGAGCTGGGATTGTTGAAGAAGTATAGCGATCTTAGAACACGAAGAACTTCGATAGATCACATGTTCCTGCTGCAATACAATGGGAGCAATTACATGACGATTTTCAATCTGTAAAAAGAAGGTTCAGCAGAGCTTTCTGTATGTTAGTTACCTTAGGTGGTTCAGTGTCGGGCAGCGGCGCGGGGTTGTCGTACTGGTCGCGCGGGTGCACGTGCAGCGCACGCGCGTGCCCCGCCGCGCACACCAGCGCGTGCAGCGCCCGCCCCACGCGCGAGCGCCGCGCCTCCACTCTGCCCGCCGTAAACCACTTGCGATAAGGGCTACCGCTAATGGATACCAGACCTGAGGGATGACATCAGCTTCTAGAAGGTTCTTGATACAAAGTTTTTGGACATAAAACAAACGCTGCGGCCCACATACATCAAGGAACATATCATCCTCCTACCCCTAACTCAATTTTATTTAGTGTCGGCACATCACGTCTTCTTTCACACTCCGTAATCTAACATCATCTCACAAATAACTATTTCCTTCTATATTTGTAAACCAGTAATGGTAAAACATGTTGGTTATTTAAGTCTGAAACTTAAATATTTAAACCTCATTATATGCATCAAAACAATGTATTATATGTACCCGTGTTTTTGCAAATAAATGATCTTTGTCATTGCCTTAGCTTTATTGAAGGCAATAGTACAAAAAGCAAGAACAAAAAAGAAACGAAAAAAAAAACGCTTACTAAAGACATTCGACAACTCACCAATCATGATAGAAATGATGTAGACGCCAGCAGTTCGGACTGTGAACTTGACCCGGGCAGTGTTAGCCTGCGCCGGGTCACCCGACCCCAGCTCTATGACCGCCGTCACCTGCAATAAGTTTAAAGGCCACATTGACACACCTGTAAACATATACCACTTACCACGACCAGCTTCTTGCTAAAACCGGAATTCGAAGTTGAGGACTCATAGAAGACCAGCGAACAATTGAAACCTTTTTAAGTACTTTATTTTAAAATACCGATCTTAAAAGATCAGCATAGAAAAATATATCCATTGGGGAACTGCTTTTCCACGGACACAATCATAATATATCCCCTTTTCTGCCACAGTCTTCTCCAAATATATCCTCAAGTCTAGTTCAGTCTATGAAACTCAAGCTTACCTTCCTTGTGCCATGACTAATGGTCACAGTGAGCTCATCTGTATCACAGATGGGGTACGGGTGTCCGTTGCGCTGGAAGCAGTGCACTGTGAAGCACATCGTCTCGCCTACAGCTTGAGGCTCTGTCCAACCCCATTCCACCTGGAGATTGGGGGGTTCATGTTAAGAAGTCCAATTTCTTCCAAGATGTGGAGTTCTAGCGTATTTCAAACTAAGAAAGGGTATTAGGTAATGTCAACACCGCGAGTTTCTGTGCGATCTAATATTGCAAATGTACGCTTTTCTTATGAAGGGTAAGAGAAAACCGACCTTGTTACATCATAATGTTCAGATTTAACCATAATTTCTGCGGACTATAGACAGTATTGCACAATTTTAATCAAAATTCTGTTTCCATCCACCAATCAGATTTGGTAAAACTTTGAAGCAAAAGCCTGCAATCAAACTGTTCCATATTCGAGTAATATCCTTACGGACAGATTGCAAAAAAGTTAAAAAACGTGTTCGCTGCAGTCCACCCACACCTGGCCTATATATGACACGTGTTAAAGGGCAGCGAGCTATTTATAACGTGGAAAGTAAGAGAATTTACATACAGAACTGTCCTATGTAGCTATAAATACTGTAATCCTATCAATGTCCTCTCGTTATAGCAGACTCGATATAGGTAATTGATTCCTACGTACAACCCCACCACCCCAAGCATTCATCTATACTAATATTATAAAGCTGTAGAGTTTGTTTGTTTGTTTGTTTGAACGCGCTAATCTCAGGAACTACTGGTCCGATTTGGAAATTTCTTTCAGTGTTAGATAGCCCATTTATCGAGGAAGGCTATAGGCTACTTTTTATCCGGGTCCGTGCCGAGGTTCCCACGGGATGCGGGTGAAACCGCTGGCAGAAGCTAGTGTTCTATAAAAATCTAACATCCACTACCATAAATCAGCCTTTTTTTTTCTTCATGATACTGAGTTAGTGTTAGTTTGAAAAACTGCCTAATGAATACTTAAGCCTCCTAAATGTATCACCCTGTTAAGTCCAATTACTTTATCATGTTCTGTTTTGCGAATGTTATAAAAAGTGCGAACTTACCTTGCAACTAGGTGGATGCAGGTACTTCCCGGTGACGTACTGCAGCAAGGAGTGCTTCGCCTCCGGCGCGAGGGAGGGCTGTGTCATGGCCGCCAGGGTGACCAGGCCACACACCGACACCGACACCACCAGCATGCCCCCTGCGTCGCGTAAGGACTCACATCACGACATGCACTCACTACTATTAGCCCAAGAGATCTCAGATTACACCCAAAGCGAGTAACTTTAGATTTGATCAATATGTGATAGTCTAACGCGACCCAAGCATGCGTTGCTTACCTAATTGTTAAACTATAATACGAAATCATACTACCTGTTATATCAGAATGTTACCAGTGATAAATGACAGCCACCGATCAGTATGATAAAGCAGAAGATGGACAATATGTTTACGTACCCCAAGTCCAAGCGTCCTGGTGCTTACTGTTCTTGACCACAACGTTCCAGAGGTCAGCCTTCAGGGTCTGCAGCGCCTCCTTGCCAGTGGGTAGACTCTGGCGGGCTGCGGACCACGCGCCGAAGTCTTTGGGGTCCAGCACGTGGTGCGCTGTGCTGTCCTCCAGCCAGTACACGTCCTCGAGAGAGGATACATCGAGACTGAGGAGTCTAAAGGACAAGGAGAATATGATGGTATGAGGGATTTTTTCGCATAGCTGTATCACCTTTCGTACTTTGCATTGCATGAAAAAGTTAAGTCTAAGTTACAGATGCTTGGACAGATCTGAACTCGTTCAAACATGACAAACATTGCTACTAACACGACCAATAAAACATTCCAGCAACAAATCTATCGACCAGACATCAACCTCTCTAATGGAGCATTAAGAGCAAAGCGGCAATTACAGCTGAACCTTGGCAATATCACTGTGCAAACATTCGGAAAAATGCAATCAATTTGCAAAAGATCGTTTAGTTCCCTCCGGTCCATTACCCCTTGACCTCACGTAGGGTGCGTCTGATCGTGTGAGATGACCCCGGCACGGTCGGGGACCCGATGTGCGAGATAAACGACCCGCCGACAAGATAAAGGGTTACTGACGCGATTATGTCGTTCATAAAAAATGTAGCTTGTTTTCGTTGTTAGATTTTCGGGTCGTTCGTCGTTTCGCCCCACAAGCGATTGGCACCGCGGTGCCAATCGACGAAGCACAATTTTTGAATGGGTCGATTCGCACCACGGATTTTGTTTTGTTTTATTCGGGGCGAATGGCCCAAGGTATCTTAAGCATAGGTCGATTGGCACCACTTAGCAAAACATTTGGTTAACTCATTTCGAATATTGTCTATTCCAATTATTTATTTGTACTGTCGCTACGAAAATTGACATCATATACCAGGAGAGCAGAAGTGTAAATGTGAGTGAATTGTGTTGAAAAGGATTAGGGGGGGAAACCAAGGGAAGGTTCATTAACAGTTGGCTAGTAAACTCAGCCTAAAATGCATGGGCCAGATTACCATGAGAAGAAAGTAACGTTGGTAAATCGACCTATTTTAATTAATTTCCTGAAATCTGGTAGTTGTGAAAATTTTCACAGCTCAAAATCATCAGGAGGCCAAAAGACTTAGATCTTTTTCATAATTTTCATCAGAAATATTATGAGTAAAATTATTCTTATCCATTATTTACGTTTTGCTTCAAAATTGAGATTATTTTAACTTATCATGGGTACTAGGAGTTCAGCATTTTAGACAAAGTCATCCTCATAATCCGAGCCTTTTTCCCAACTATGTTGGAGTCGGCTTCCAGTCTAACCGGATGTAGCTGAGTACCAGTTCTTTATAAGGAGCGACTGCCCTATCTGACCCCCTCAACTCAGTTACCCGGGCAACCTAATAAATACCCTTTGGTTAGACTGGTGTCAGAGTTACTGGCTTCTGACTAGTGACTACCCGTATATTAGACAAAGTATTTTATGCGAACTTCGAAAATATTATTTATTTTAAATAAATAAAATAACTAAATAAATTTAAATTATTTTTACGCATTCAAACCTTTCATATTTAGCATCCCGTTAGAAATATGCTTTTTAAAATCCAATCTTAATTACCGGGAATTCTGATCGAACTCGCCATGTTTGTTTACATTAGTTGTTTTTTTTTAATTTGAAGGCGCATAGACAAGATGGCGACGGTGATAGAAGTTTTGCATCGAATGATCTGATTCGTTAAAATAAAGAATCTATTTAATAATTTTATAATAATAATTTATAATTCAATTCAATTCAAGATAAAAATTATTACGAATGACGCAACACCAAAATAAATAATACATTTAAAAATTTAATGCTAAAAACTTTCATAAAACTTATTTTTTATTTCTTAACAACAAAAACAAATTGAACCTATAATTTAAAATTAATAAATAAAATTGAAATAAGTTGCTATTAAAAAATATATATAAAATTTGTATTCGATTATTTATAACTAGCTTCTGCCAGCGGTTTCACCCGCATCCCGTGGGAACCTCGGCACGGACCCAGATAAAAAGTAGCCTATAGCCTTCCTCGATAAATGGGCTATCTAACACTGAAAGAATTTTTCAAATCGGACCAGTAGTTCCTGAGATTAGCGCGTCCAAACAAACAAACAAACAAACAAACAAACTCTGCAGCTTTATAATATTAGTATAGATAAATATCCGATTTAGGTATCGAATGCACACCGCTGATTGAAAAAAAAATACTCTATTCCAAACTCTACTTCTTGTCTGTGACTTTGATCTTGTAAATTGTTCATTTTTATTGTGTATTTTACGTGCTGATTTTTTATTTATTGAACATAAATAAGGGCACGAAATGCGTTGCAACGGATTGAAAAAACTTTTTACAAAAAAATAAAACCGACTCCCAAAAACACTGAAAAGCAAAAAAAAACTATTCTTAGGTGCATCGGCCTAGAAGTCAGTGTCTAATGGATGTAACTAAGTTTATTTCGCCACCGACTTCTAGGCCGATGCACCTAAGAATAGTTTTTTTTTGCTTTTCAGTGTTTTTGGGAGTCGGTTTTATTTTTTTGTAAAAAGTTTTTTATTTTTAGCTTTTCAGTGACAAGCATAGTTGTCACTATCCGCATAAGTGGAAAGTTCTCATCAATACGAACAATATAAGCCCAAACACGAAGTAGTTTACATATTCAATTGTCGAGTTCCCTCGACCTTCGCTGGTCTCCATCATCAGGTCAGCTTCAAACCTTTACTGTTGCAAAGGTCTCGTCAATACGAACAAAATAAGCCCAAACACGAGGTAGTTTACACATTCATTGTTCAAGTTTCCTCGACCTTCTCTGGTCTTCAACCTTTCTTTTTGACTTCCATGTCGCGATTCAAAATATCCCGCCGAATCAACGGTAAAGTCATATGTCAATTTGACATATGACTTTACCGTTGGACTTGCTCGACAAGGTTTTGACATTGTCAAAACCTTGTCGAGCAGAGGGGTTAAAGATTCTACGTCGGTAAAATTATGGTCTCCGAGTAATGGTAAGCACAGCAAGTTTCCAGTTGGACTGATTGTAATGTTGATTGTTGCATTCAACAAGTCGTTTTATATTACCGACTTATTAACTGAGTTTTTTTTTAATGAAAATTATGAAAAACATCTAAGTCTTTTTGCCTCCTGACAATTTCAAGCTGTGAAAAATTTCACAACTACCAGATTTCATGAAATTAAGTAATGGGTGCTTATGCTAACTTCGAAAATATTCTGAATATTATTCTATTATATTATATTTAGCTATTCCACGCGGTTTCACAGACGCCCCGAGGAATTTACTTCAGGTATTTTATGCTGCCCTAGTACATTGTAAGATAACACTGGGTACTAGAAAAGTTCAAAAGTTCAGATGCAATAATGCATTTTTTCGGTTTTGAAGTACACCACTTGGATAAAACTTCAGTAGGTGATGATACTACACTGAAAAATTTATAATAAAAACTGCTTATCTCCTTTGCTGCAATCACCCTTTCAAAAAAAGAACTGTTCAATATTGTGGGGCGAACCGACCCATTCCAAATGGGTAGTTCGTCGATTGGCACCGCGGGGCGAATCGACCTATTCAAAAATTTTACTTCGTCGATTGGCACCGCGGTGCCAATCGCTTGTGGGGCGAAACGACGAACGACCCAGATTTTCGGCAAATTTTGTAGCTTAAAATTTTTGCATCAGTCTTTTCACAGCAATCTAAACTAATACCCCTATCTACAGTAAAACCCCTATTCCCATTTATTTTAAACTAGCTTCTGCCAGCGGTTTCACCCGCATCCCGTGGAAACTACTTCCCGTACCGGGATAAAAAGTAGCCTATAGCCTTCCTCGATAAATGGGCTATCTAACACTGAAAGAAATTTTCAAATCGGACCAGTAGTTCCTGAGATTAGCGCGTTCAAACAAACAAACAAACAAACTCTTCAGCTTTATAATCCTAACTAATATTATAAATGTGAAAGTAACTCTGTCTGTCTGTCTTTCTGTCTGTCTGTCTGTCTGTCTTTCTGTCTGTCTGTCTGTCTTTTCTTCACGCCTATACTACTGAACCGATTTGTGTGAAATTTGGTACAGACATAGTTTGGAACTTGAGAAAGGACATAGGATAGTTTTTATTACAAAAAAATATAAAAATAAAAATAAAATTTATTTCGGACATATAGCGCCATCTATTGGTCAAACCAAAAATCACTATTCCACGCGAACGAAGTCGCGGGCAAAAGCTAGTATTAGTATAGATGTGGGCGAAATAAACTCTGTTCCCGAACGATATCCGCATTAACATAGACTGTCCATGTCACCGGTATCAAGCCTGACAATCTACTTACTGGTGCCCATTTACATAATCTTGACAACAACACCCCGTCCGTGCAAATCCGTCAACATTAGCAGCCGGGCGACAGGTGATCGCATTAGCGTATTATTGCGAATGGCAGACTTAATACAATCATGGCAGTACACCAACTTCCAATTGTGAACGTTTCTCTGGGACTTCGTTAGAGAAACCAATGAATTTTCGCATTATGCCAAAAAAGGATCTCAAAATATCGTTTTTGATAAAGCGTGTGGATGCCAATTTCAGGCTGATTTTGTTTGCCCCGAGGGACGACAATCATGTTTTACGCTACTCGTTTGAAATAGATGGTAAGCGTGAAACGAACACAAGAAAATATAGGATATAATCTGTGGTTAAAATAAAATTTGATCTCGTTTTAGCTTTTTCAAGAACTTTTATTTTTTCGACAGTTTCAATTCCAATAATAGGTAAAAACTTACCATCAAGCAAAAGTCTTTGTTAGGGAATAATAATCTTCGTTAGTTCGCAACGCTCGTGCAATTCAATATTCATATGATTATGCATAATTTGCCGTCGCTAGGCAACGGAGACCCTAACAATGTTACTTTCAGGTACACTTCAGGGCTCGCGATGACGTCAGAGAACTCTTGACTATTATCACGCGAATAAGTTATCTGCTGACCTCAAACTGGAAAATCTTGACTTTTCCCACTTGAACGAATGAGGGCCGCATCTCCTCGACTAAGTGCCACTAATTCTCGACGAGCTTTCTAGCTTCTACATAAATGTCGAGGGGATAGAAGATGTTGTAGACACGAGGGCTCTCTTTGTAATATTGGCTAACTAACACAATGCAACAACAAGATAAGAAGGTAACCTTGTATTAGTTTTGTGGAGTAGTGAGCTCAGGCCTTATATTTTTCAGGACATTGATTTATAGTTAAACTGGGAAGTGGACTTAAACATACACAAAAACCAGACCCCTAAAACTAAACTATCTTTAATGTAAAAGCCACGCGTTAATCCATCCATCAGTGTGACACAATCGCACAGGAACAATCTAGTATAAGTTAGTAAAGCTGGCGTGCTATCGGCGTGTTCCACGCTGCTGGCTGCAGCCATTACCGGCCCCCGGTGAATAAAGACCTGAACATTATTCATACAAGTTCGCGCCTTCCGGACGCTCGGGTCGGTGGAGGCACGAGATACCGTGTTAACCGGATAATTGCATCAATCTGAATAATAAATCTAGAAAAGTATGGCGTTTATACACAAAGACCTTGCATAGAAAATAATAAATTAACGTTTCTTTACGTCATTATTTATGTAAGTATGCCTTATATAAAGTGGCAATCTTAATCTGTAGTGAAGTGTCACTATTCAAGATTCATATTATAAGAGTCATCAATCAAATATACATGCCCGTTATGGAGCTTCGAACCTGAATTGACACACGATATATACAATCCTAACGCACGTACGCCTAACTTTCCAACATTCACAGGTCAATCACAATAACAGCCAATAAAACAAAATCAACAATTTAAATCAAAATCAACAAACGAAACACGAGAAAATATAAAATGGAGCATCCTATTCCATCATTCTTTGTAACTCAATCACACCTCGGTGAGGTAGCAATTTTCCGCGCGGAAGGAAATACGTCATAAATCATGAGCCGGGATTCCCTCCCTCCAGCCTCCCGTGAAATGCAACCTGCTCTAAAGGCTAGATAGACTAACTATATTTATATTGTATCTAGCTGTAAAAATGCTGTTTGGATACGGGCTTTGTGAAGGCACCATTTTGTAATATAATAGTACTACTATCGACTGATCCCTGGTGGTGCCTTTATGTAAAACTCAAACTTAAAAACAGTTATTCATATTAGGCTGATAAATCACCACTTTTAGGAAGTTAAAACAAAAGGCAGCCCCAGAATGCTCACCCTCCACCACTTCCTATGTGTTTTATGTGTATTATGTAGCTATTTGTATGATTAATAGTGATCACCGCTACTACATCAGTACTACACAAGACTGCATAAGGTGCCACGAACACGGGATATGGTTAGGAGGACGATTGTGCTACGACCACGTAAACCTATTATTTACTGACGTAATTCCATACAGGTAGATTCTATATAGAGATATCTCTCTCAAGATAATTTCAAGATACTCTATGCAGCAACAGTAGCAACATGACCCAATTCTAAACAAGGAAACTATCCATAAACTTAAGCAGCTTATGGACAGTTACTAGAATAATCTGCTACTGCATTATTCCCCTTAGGACTTACTTAATGAAGTACTCTGGAATAGTTGAGCAAACTGAGTTGAAAATCACGGAACTTGTACAGTGGTGATGAAAGGTCGTAAGTCAGCTGGCACGAGTCACGGAGTTCATTTACGAGCGAATGTAAAGGGATGTTACTGCAGTTTAGATTGTACGCCGTTTATTTATTAATACGTTTTAGAACTGCGGCGATGGATTGAAGGTGAATCTACTTGATATAGTAATCAGGCCTGTTTATATAGAATTGTAGGAACCATTACTATTAACTGAGCAAACTAAATACTAGATCATATCCTCAAAGTTACCAGAACTAAAAACTAGCAAAAGCAACCTCGCCTTTTTCATTCAAGTAAAAAGGCAATGTCCCAGTTTATGTTTGAACATGTAAATACATTGTCTGCCATGCAGCAAGGCAGACAGAACACACGAAATATTAATCACGAAGCTGTCACACGGTTAGATCTGAATCCTTTGCAAGTTGGGGCTTTGCTATCCGATGTTCAAAACTATTTGTGTAACAATATCTGGCTCCTATTTCTGTTTCAGAATATTGAAATAGGCGAGGTCTATCAAAGCTCTAACAGAGGATCCCCTCGTATTTCAATTAAGACCCAAACTGTCTTCTGTGAATGTAAGTGGGTCACACACACAGTTAAGTACAAAGCGGGCTTATTGGAACTCGGTCGCATGCAGGCGACCTAGCATGGTAGGTAAACGCAGTTTAATTGGACACAGAAACCACAGAACCTAATAAAAAGTTCCTTCAACAAGTAATAAAATTAAATAATAAAAGAGAACCAGAAGACATGAAAGATATCAGCTTTGACCTTTACAATATCATGAAAAAGTAAATCTTTTTATCGAATAAACGTACATTAGCGTATTGGGGGCAAACTATATTTATCAAGGACATCCTGTGGTGTAATGAATCGCCTATTGCCCCAGATATAACTGTCGGTCTTTGATGAATTATTGCTTCTCAATGTCATATTGATTACGTTTCAAGGACTGAGGAATCCCGAAAAAGGATCTATATTCGAATCGAGATTGATGCTGAATAGATAAATTACAATTAACTAGCTTTGGATCATATTATTGATGGAGACAAAACAAGACTCCCAACACAACCCATATATACAATCTTATATAAAAAAATTAACTGCAGAACCTACATTCATACTAATTTCCGATTCGCGAGTTTTCTCTAGATCGCCGATATCCTCAATCCAGTGGAACTGGAGCTATTTATGTACAATACCCTGGAGATGTATAAACAAATCGGGTAAGAGGGTCCAAAACAAACACATGGCTATTATTTACTAAGATAAATCATCAACAATTTTAGGAACACGAACAACAATATTAAATTCGAAAATAATCAGCACTTCTTTGGTGACTTCAGACCAAATTACCGTTGTCAGCTGCGTATTTTCGGAGTAAATAGGGTCAATTTGGAGATATGTATTTTTGTGTACCTTTCGTCGTGTCCCGCATACAAATGACAGGTGTTTTGGCAGTCCTGAAGTATGAGGGGCTGCCAAATGGTGGCACACAGTATCTCGATATTTCTGTTTTTCTTTTTCCAACTTCATTGAATATTAAATACAAATATAGAAGGGTCGGTTTGAAAAGGTCAACTTTACTTCTTGATTAACAGATTGCGTGATCGGGCAACCAAAACAAGGATGGTAACTACATTAAATATGCTATTACACCATTGCCATTACAACTATCTACGTACAGAAAGTGTGTGGATAAAATAAAATGTCTGTGAATCAGTTTGCTGGACTTGTGTGCCCCAGTTAGGAACATCTCCGCAACATTTCCAACTGCTCGAAACGACCTCATTTGAACTCGACATCTTTCGACGAAATGTTCTTGTTTCGCGCTTTACGTACTTCGGTCTTCTTTGGTTTTAGCTGCCATATATAAATATATAAAATAGTGGTAGGAAGTAACGGATCAAGCCAAGACATATCTCACACACTGTTATTTTATACAAAACGGTATCGTTTCTGATCTAAAATCCGTTTCTGAAGTTAAGCTATCCATGTCCATACAACAGCCTAAAATAAACAACTCGTAAATGAACCTCAAAATACACCACTTTATACAGAACCCAAATCCAAACCAACATGCTAAAAATGATTGTCAAACCCACATCTTTGAGCTAAAAATCCAAACTAATATTATAAATGCGAAAGTAACTCTGTCTGTCTGTCTGTCTGTCTTTCTGTCTGTCTGTCTGTCTTTTCTTCACGCCTAAACTACTGAACCGATTTGTGTGAAATTTGGTACAGACATAGTTTGAAACTTGAGAAAGGACATAGGATAGTTTTTATTACAAAAAATAAAAAATCTTATTGAAAAATAATAAAATAACTCAAAACCCCCGACTTAACCCAATTATATAGGAATATCCGTCGGGAGCTGCCATTAAACCAGCTAAAGGATTCTAGTGTCGTGAATACAATTATTGAAGAATTGTAGATGTTTAACGATGACATAAAATACACTCAATTAATTGTTGAAATTTCATATAGAAAAGGCAGCCCCCGACGGTTATTCCTATATAATTGGGTTAAGTCGGGGGTTTTGAGTTATTTTATTATTTTTCAATAAGATTTTTACCGTCGGGGGTTTTTTCAAAATTTTTAATTTTGCTTAATTTTATTTCAGACTTTTTAGAGAACATATACGAATTATAGTCTATATAATATGTTATTGCAATATTATTTTGCACCGATATTGTAGCGACCTCTAGTGAGTTACAGGCGTAATTTTTATTATTTGGGAACATGCATTAAGCACGTACACATTGCTGATGAAAACAGAATTGTAATCGGACGTTTTGATTATATTGTAACATTGTTTGGCACTAATATTGTGGCGCCCCCTAGTGATTAATAGCCATGACACCTATCTAAGAACATGAACACGTTGAACGCAAATCTGTTATTGAAAACCACATCAAAATCGGATCATTAGTTTAGAAGGTAGGTGGGAACATTACTTTGCTGTTTTGCACTAATATTGTGGCGCCCCCTAGTGAGTTACAGCCATGACACCTATCTAAGAACATGAACACGTTGAACGCAAATCTGTTATTGAAAACCACATCAAAATCGGATCATTAGTTTAGAAGGTAGGTGGGAACATTACTTTGCTGTTTGCACTAATATTGTGGCGCCCCCTAGTGAGTTACAGCCATGACACCTATCTAAGAACATGAACACGTTGAACGCAAATCTGTTATTGAAAACCACATCAAAATCGGATCATTAGTTTAGAAGGTAGGTGGGAACATTACTTTGCTGTTTGCATTAATATTGTGGCGCCCCCTAGTGAGTTACAGCCATGACACCTATCTAAGAACATGAACACGTTGAACGCAAATCTGTTATTGAAAACCGCATCAAAATCAGATCATTAGTTTAGAAGGTAGGTGGGAACATTACTTTGCTGTTTGCACTAATATTGTGGCGCCCCCTAGTGAGTTACAGCCATGACACCTATCTAAGAACATGAACACGTTGAACGCAAATCTGTTATTGAAAACCACATCAAAATCGGATCATTAGTTTAGAAGGTAGGTGGGAACATTACTTTGCTGTTTGCACTAATATTGTGGCGCCCCCTAGTGAGTTACAGCCATGACACCTATCTAAGAACATGAACACGTTGAACGCAAATCTGTTATTGAAAACCGCATCAAAATCAGATCATTAGTTTAGAAGATAGGTGGGAACATTACTTTGCACAAACGCACACACAAACACACAAACACACAAACACACAAACACACAAACGCACATCTCTCACCCCAAACGCATATACCTGCTCCGTTCCGTCGTGGGTAAAAAATAAAAAATAAAATTTATTACGGACATACAGTGCCATCTATTGGTCAAATGTCGAAATGCTGTTCCTATGCTCCGTAGATAGATGGCGTTAATCGCGCAATGGTGTCATTACACGTGTTCGGTTCATGTTATTGTTTTAATTCATCGGAAAATCCATCAGAAAAATGTAAATAAACAGTAAAAAGGTGTAAAAAAATTAATATTAATATAATAAAAGTTTTACTACAAAGAAAATGCTCTAACGGAGTATAGATAATTCTATTAGTACTACGCGCAATTGTGTCGATCGTTACACGAGTTCGGTTCATGTTGTTTTAATTCATCGGAAAAAAGTAAATAAATAGTAAAAAGGTATGAAAAAAATAATAACAATATAATACTACTTTTAGTACAAAGAAAATGCCCGAACGGACTATAGATAAATAATCCGAGTTGTCACTATGCTCGATAGATGGCGTTGGGATCGAAATAGATCGCGCTATGGTTTCATTACACGCATTTGGTTGGGTATCGGCCGAGCGCTTCGGTACCGTCGTGGAAAAATTGTATTGTCGGTTGTATGGTCGTTTATGTGGATTGGTCCTGTTTCGTAAATTCTAATTTGGTTCCGTTGTATTTGTCGATTTGGTACAGACATAGTTTGGAACTCGAGAAAGGACATAGGATAGTTTTTATCCCAAAAATCCTGCGGGAGCGGGAACGTCTCAAAAATCCCGCGAGATCGGGAACTATGTGGGTAAAACCAAAAATCTGCCGGAAGTCACTATTCCACGCGAACGAAGTCGCGGGCAAAAGCTAGTGGGTCTATAAATACATTTTCAAAAAATGGACGATCAAATATTTCCGCGAAGTGAATCAAAATACTTCATATGTGAAAAACGTATTTTGCAGTTGCCAAGAATTCAATGGAGCGAGGAAGATTCTCATAAATCACACGTAGGGTCGCGAGCCGATAGGCAATCCTACCATCTTTGCCACTAAGTAAAAAATATGGATAAATCTTTGACCTTTTTCGTAACAGCTTCATGATATTATCAGCATGAGTACTGATATTGAAAAATTCCAAGAAATGTGTTTGATCACCCCATCTTTTCAAGCACTGATGACATTGTTCATTCGTTCACATTTCTATACTCTAGCGCCAACTTGTTATATCACAAATCGAATTCATCCATCATAACAGACATGTTGAAGATTGCAGTTTATGCCTCTACAGATAGAGAAACGGAATCCAAATACCACAGTACCAGAATATTTAAACTCGTTTCAATCTCTGCCCGCCTGTTATGCAAGTTGCAGAAGAACTAGTTAAAGCATTCTATTTTCTCCGTTCCCAGTTTGGGATGAATGCCGCGATGCTGACATTTAAGTTTTAAGGTATGTAAGAACTTTTGAACTACCTCTATATATAGTTCCTTCCAAAAGCGGAATCACTGCGTATATTTCACGAGTTAACGTTTTATGACTCACACAAGAAGGAATTACAGCTTAAACTTTCCGCAATCTGGGCGCATTATTTTTGCGAAAAAAAAAAACTTTAAGAAGTGAGTCAAGATTAACGTTTTAAGAATTTGAATACTTTAAATCTGTCTCTTGCAGTGACTCAACTGAGCTCTATTCAAAAATGAAGAAATTAAATACGTTTGTATAATTCAAGTTTTCAATTCAGTCAACATTTCTCTGAACAGTATTACAAATACTTATTGGTATTTACAGAAAGACTATAAGTGGGCTTATGAAGGAGCGTAGCTGTTGACCTAGTTGCAGCGAACAATGCTCGGTCAGAGACAGGTGGGAATTTATTGATAGTAGCCATCGTGTTCAATTTGCGCCCCTGCGCCAATCTATAACCTAATATCGCACCCACAGAGACTCCAATTTGCTCAAACCCAGCACAAAAGAACTAAGAGGATTTCAGAATATTCCTCTAATATTAACTGACTGAATCCCGAAGATAAAAATTTCAATACCCTTTTGTAGTTGAAAGAGGACGGCGCTAGCAATGAATATGAAAACGCGCTGGATCGTTAAATAGCAATAGGCCCAGATTGTGTTTGTACTGTTAATTTTAAATGTAATAATCCCTTGCGCTAATCAGAAGATTGGATGATACGCCCTTTATATGTTTTTTTTTTTTGTGAAACACTTCTTCTTTCTTCAAGTGCCCTTTAACGGCATGATTCCGCTTTCAAATAAAGCTTTCATTATCCGTGGCTTAAGTGACGCGGATTTTATAGGCATACTATAAGGAGGGTCCCAAACTCAATTTCGCAAAGGTCAAACAAAACACGACAAGAATTTATTATTATTCTTCTACAATTCCTTTGTTTGAAGGAGAACTTTAAAGCAGTTTGGCGCTTTTCCCTCAGGAACGTACAGCTGCACCACACATGTTCCACAGAACATAGACCAGAGTTGCCACAAAATGCAAGCTAAGAACTAAATACGGAATGAATTCTAATTTTTGCAAAATTTCCACTGCTCTCAGCAGAATATGTTGAAAAGCTGCGGTTAAGACTGTTCGGATTGAGTTAGGGTATGCAAAAGTGCCTCTTTATCATTTTTATTATGTGTGAGTTGTTAGTCAACAATTTTTATTTCCTTCATACATAGTCGATATGTATCTATACCATCTTTTGTACAAAAGACATTGGTAGAGAGCGACAAACAAGTTTTTTGTTCCACCTTTTGTCCAAGCTGCCACAAACGTTTTTGAAAGGTAAAAATAACTTTTCGCAACATCAATCTACATTGTAGAGTTTTCAAAGTGCCTTCACACTAGTGGTGGCTGAATGAGTCGACGGAGGTATTGTCACCACCGCCGACAGCTCGCACAAAGGGCGGCGCTTGTATCAAAATTGACATACTTTGAACAAAGGTTGGATGGCAGGCAGCCCGCCGGCTCGGAATTGAGATATATAAACTTGTAGTTCGAATATTCGATATAAAATAATGAGAGATTTCAAGTAATTTTAGGCATCAATCACATCTGTAATATTACTTTTTCAAGTGTTACTGGGAGTAACACATCCCCAAAAAACAGTTTTTAATGCCTTCACACATGTCGGGACTCATTTCGTGTACCAAAAAGTGCTGTGTAACACAGATACGCTAAAAGCATGAGTCACGCGGAAATTCTGCAGCCGCACGATGTTTTGTGTTCGAACTCGCCCCTTTTCCTTAACACGTCGAGTGGAAATGTCAAGGTCAGCAAATCTGCCGGGATGGGATTGTTGGCACATGTCCGACACACGCTAACTTTTTGTAACGGTCAAATACATATATTAGTTAAGTAAGCTTTAATATATGTGATCTATTTTTAAAGAATAATGCAATTTTCTAAATCACGCTATTGCAGATTAAACTGAGCCAAGACTTCATGATATCTAACCATTGAAAGGGTTCCATTTCTATCGAGAGTGTCAATTTGGATTTATATACCAAACGTAATTTTGCTCTTGAATATACAACTCCGTCAGCATTGTTTTACAATTTTGGCGATGTCAAATCCATGCTTTGTTTTATCTCCTTGTTCAATTTGTATTCTGCCACCATTCTTTTCATCTAACCTTTTATAAATTTTATATCCTTGCACATGATTTCATTTTTAAGACTATCACACGTTTTATGGCTCGACAACTAAGGAAGCTTTAACTTTAGAGAAGGCCATAATTTTTGAAGGCTGGAGGGAAAATGTCTTAGAACTCGTGTAATAACGTACTTGGTATAACAATGCTGCAGCTTATGCGTGGCCAGCCACTGTCGCAGTACCAGCCGCTGCTGCAGCACCTGGGCCGCGCGGCGCAGACGCTTCTCCTCCGCCGCCGGCAGCTCCGGCAGCCGGTCCAGCGTATCCGGGGACCCGCATCCGGATAATGTGGAGATTCCTGTGAACAAGACAAACAATTGGAACCATTAACACATTTTTTTGAGTAAACCACCGCCGAAAATAGTAAAGTTTCAGTTCGACTATCTTTATGTTAACAATTCTCTCTTCTTTCTTTGTAAAATCTATTCTTCTCTGGAATGAGTTACCTCTGGAGATCAGGATGGTAAACAGCCGTCACACCTTCAAAGTTAAACTTCGTGACCACTATCTTGGTAAATTGGCAGAAGCATAAACAGCATTTCCCTTCCGAATTATTATTCTTGATATGTAGGTAAGTATTTTATGTAGTGTACATATTTATATAGTTATATATAAATATGCCAGCGGTTTCACCCGCATCCCGTGGGAACTACTTCCCGTACCGGGATAAAAAGTAGCCTATAGCCTTCCTCGATAAATGGGCTATCGAACACTGAAAGAAATTTTCAAATCGGACCAGTAGTTCCTGAGATTAGCGCGTTCAAACAAACAAACTCTTCAGCTTTATAATATTAGTATAGATAATTTATTTGTGTATTATAATTTATGTAGGTATGTTTCATTTTTTTTTCTCTTTTTTACAATTTGTTTGCACCTACCAACGCTTTCTCTCCGCCACCCAAAGGTAGACTGGTAGAGAACGCCTAAGGCGTTAAGTCCGCCATTGTACTATTTGTGCAAGAAGTATTTTAAATAAATAAATAAAGCCTAATCATTAGCATCATCTATCTTGACTCTCGTATCGATCGACTCATGATGTTACCTAATCACGAGCCCCTCAAAGTTAAAACAAATCTAATTATGCAGTGGAAATAAACCAGCAGCACAAACACTTTTTTTTCTAAAAAGATATTTTCGCGTTAAAAATAGGTATCAAGACTCATAAATAATAAATTCAATACACTCATCGTTCTCAATCACAGCGGAGCTTATGAATAACCTTTATACAAACACTTCCAGAAACAATAACCGTGGCAACGCCTAATGGCACCCACCGTGGGACTATTACAGCTCGAGCTTTATCTTTTCAAATCTTAACTTAACTTTACACAACAACAATTGCACTTATAACAATAGTTAGTTAATTATGTATGTAAAAAGTTTTGAACTGCAAAGCTTTTATATAAACATAACGGCATTAGTTAATGGCGCCCACCGTGGGACATCAAACAAAACCACTTTTCGCATTTGTATAAAACATTAAAGTAGCAATTATTACAGCTAATAACATTTTAATGCAAAATCCATGTTCAACAACCATTAATAATATTAAATTACAGTGAGAAAATCTTTGTTGACAGTCGGTTGCCTGGCAACGACGACCTTGACCTTGAGACTAATGGTAGCCTGCGTTACGACAAGAAAGTTGGAGTTGGCTGTTACGTCAAAAGTATGTTTGTGCTGTAATTTTGGAAGATAATATACGCTGACAACATAAAGAACAACATATGAGGTTGGCTCACGTAACAGAAAATGTGAGACTAATTTGCCTGCTGATAAATAATCTGCTTTCAATGAGCAGAGAACTTTCTTGTTTCTGTCTTCTATAGCTAAAGAGAAAATATTTACTTATTTTATACACCAAGTAATTTATAGACGGCATCTTCGTCTATCATTATTCATTTTATTTTACTGTTAGTGATATTTTTTGTGTCATTACGCTTTTAAAGAAGACTGAATTTTTGCTAAAAGCTCCTGAGCCTAAACAAATAACACAATTGTGGTTTTGAGTAACTGTAACTCAAGATGTTAATTAGTATTTTAGATATTCATGAAATGTACCTTAAGTGCCTAGATTTCCGGCTCGGCCTACTGAAGTATAAAATACATAATTTATGTATATGTTACAGCCAAAGTAATTAAATATATATTATACATAATGACTGGTCATTGTATATGGGCGATTCTCTGTAAGCTCGTTCAGCTCCATACAAATTCTGTCCTGGCAATTTTTTTTTTAATTTGACAAAAAACGTAGTCCTATGCCAAAGAAAATTAACTATTTATTTAGTTAGACAAGGAGGCCCACTGAAATTGTACCTATTTTCCGAGTTATTAGCGATTTTCCAAAAAATCATGACAGGGGACTGTTTGAGGCATCAGGGGACTGTTTTGAATGTGAACAGAAACCCACATTTTATGACTTTTCTATGATCAAAAGCCATATATTTCGGGTTTTTATTACCGCAAGCATGACACGACATAGATCTTGATACGTCGCAACATATGTAGATCTTCCAGCAACTCCTGGTGATTGTTGTAAGTTAATATGTTAGCAGTATGAAGAGCGCTAAGCTTCATGTCTATGTGGCTGTGAACTATACAAAGACGTGTTTCGCCATTTTGAGCGTTTGGTTTGATAACCCATTTCTTTCAACTGCTTACCAATGACGTCGCCGGCGAAAATGTCGTGGTAGACCTCGTGGGTAAAGAACCAACTTGTCAATTATGAGGGCGCGGCTTCGATTCCAGATCAGGCAAGTACCAATGCAACTTTTCAACAAAGACTGTGTTTCGGATGGCACGTTAGACTGTAGGTCTCTGCTGTTATTGAACATCCTTGGCAGTCGTTACGGGTAGTCAGAAGCCAGTAAGTCTAACACCAGTCGAACTAAGGGGTACAGGGTTAGGGCACGCCACCATAGTGGGGACCTCTTTGAAGAGTGGCTCGGGAGGAGTCACGGCGCCCTCATTTACCGCATGACGCAGGTCCTCACCGGACACGGTTGTTTTGGGAAATATCGAACAGGTCCTGAGGTGGCGCCCGGGTGTCACCACTGTGCGGACAGTTTCGAGGACACGATGGACCTCACAGTCCAGGAGTGCCCTGCATGGGAAGGACACCGCCGGATCCTCGTCGAGGGCGTCCGGGCCTGGTTTATGCCATGGTCCGGGGTGAGAGGAATGGGATGCCGTCGCCTCCTTCTGCGAAGCAGTCATGCTCGAGAAGTAGGCGGCGGAACGACAGAGAGTTCGCATCTCTCATCCCGGCTGGACCAGGTAGTCACCACGGGCGCCGGGTTGCGCGAGACGACTCCCGGCCACCGTAGGCCTGGGTCTGTGGGCGATGAATTCAGATGATTCATCGTTCCTGCGTCTTTTTAGACAACAGACCCGTGTCGGTGGCGTGCGTAGTTCCACGCGCTCCTCAAGTTGATGTCAGCAACCCTAGCGAGGCCCAGCAGGGCATAGGGCCTCTGGGGCTGCGGGACTGTACGAAAGAGTTACCACGGCCCTGGTACATTAAAGGCCTACGACGGAACACGACGGATTTTTAGTCAGTAAAACTCTGACACTCCCCCACCGCTTCTGACCCGCAGCGGGAGGGGTCATTTGATGATTTTTAGCGTCGTTAAAAAAAGTCGGTTGCACGGGTAACTGAGTTGTGGAGGTCAGATAGGGCAGTCGCTCTTGCCGCTCTGATTCTCTCTTTTTTTGTAATTCCTCTCGGGATAGCTTCTTCTTTTTAGGAGCCATATCACGTGCGTTCGATCAGCCTGTGTAATATAATTCAAGTACATAAAGGAAAAAAATAATGCGATGCAATGATAGTTTGATTCTTAAATTAATAAAAGAGACTAGCGAATAAATTTACACAAACAATTCATGAAAACTATTAAACCAATACGCAGAATACACAGTCCCCTGTTTTGTTAAACAGTCCCCTGTTGCGTTTTTTGGCAAAGGACTGTTGCCAGAGGACTGTGTATTTCAGTTAGATTTCACAATATTTATGAAACCGATGTCTTATAGTTTTTTAAGAACCTACCGATCAATTAAGGCACAAATAATGTAACAATTAACTATAAATAGAGATAATTTAAGTAATTAAATTACATACAATTATTTACCAGAGGCCTGTGTGTGGTAGCGGCCCAAACGCTTGTTCGCCTCACAAATGACGCTCTAACACTAAACAGAATGGCGTATCGTTACCGCATTTGATAAGTTTGCCAACTTCACAACAATTGCATTTCGTTGCACTAATAAAACGATTGTAAAATATTATAGTTTTTTTTAAATATTGATTTAAATTTTTGGCAGGGGACTGTATTAAAATTCTCAGGACAAAGTTTACAGGAGTTTATTAAAATGAATAAAGTTGTAATGAGTGCTTGTTTTACGAAAATAATATAATTTCATTATTTTTGTTTGTGATATTAACTGCTAAGTGAAAGTAGTTTCATCAAGTTTTTCGGAAATCGCATTTCTAGGTGTGAATGCAGTGAAAGGGACAGCCAGGGGACTGTATTTTTCGAGCTTCTAAAACGTATAGAAAAAAAATTAAAGTAATTATGGTTATAAAAACAAAGGGCCCGTGAAGCTTCGGGGTTAAAGTTTCATAAAATGTGATTTTTTAAATAAGAATTAAACTATTTATTGAAAAAATCGGTCCGGACAGCCGATTACGAGCTTACAGAGAATCGCCCATATAATACCCAAATTGACTAGACAGTGTGATAGATTAATCACTTTATCTGGATCTAATTCATAATGTTTGGTCAAAGTTAGCCAAAGTAATAAATATGGTATAATCGTCTGACTACTTACTAATTCTTAGAAACGGCTCTAGTTATTATCGACTCTTTTTATGATAAATCATCAAATGATTCCTCCCACTGTGGAGCAGCGTGAGAGACTCAGAGAGCGTGAGCGTGAGCGTGCAGCGTGAGGTCAGACTGTTAGTGGCTTAAACCCACGCGTTGAACAACGCGCACCGCCGAGACGGGTCCGTGTCTCCCAGGAGACGGAAGGCCGATAAGGCACCCGAACTCATCGCACAGGCTGACGTCTACGGTGGCTGGGAGTCGTCTCTCGACCACACAGAAGGAGACGATGGCATCCCAGTACCTCTCGCCCCGGACCTTGGCTTGAACCAGGGCCGGGTGCGAGAGGTCGCCGCTGCCGACTGCCTCGACGAGGACACGACGGTGCCCTTCCCGGGCAGGTCACACTGCGGGCCGTCGGTACAGTGGCCCGAGCCACACTTCAAAGGGACTTTTCGCTACTATTATGGGGTGCACTGTGCTAACTAGTCTTTTTCGAATTATATTAAGGTCAGCTACCAGGCACTTTAGTTGGTTAACATGAAATAATAATCTTTACCTAGTTGTTTTATTACATTATCTAAGTCTATGGAGATATGATATAAAATTGCTAGTTAATGTGATTAATGCTGTGTCAATTATCACTTTATCCAAATTGAGTAGATATTATAAATAATAGCTAGATAATATGTATAATATGCGGACTTATTACTTTGGCTGTAACATATATTCTAACTAGTGGGACCTCGGAGAATTGTTACCGAACATTATTCATAATGATAAGGATTTGGTTTGGTTTTATATCAAGAAAGGTCATAACTTTATGAACAACAATATAGTGAAAATAACCTTTTAGCAACCAGTTTAAATAATAATATTCCGTCATATTTTCTTTTCTGTTTTGCCAATATTTCATACAACATTTAGTAGTTACGTAAAATATAGAGACAGTTTCGACCCTGACCTTGAGATCGTGAGTCACCCATAACCATGAAACAGACAAACAAGACAAGATAAACGTTCATTGTTCAAAATATTTTTCTGGCACCTGAAACTAAAGAAAAGGTTACAGCAAGAAAACTTTTATTGATCTTTGAAAACATGGGTTAAATATAGTATCGAAACCAACACGATTACCCGTACCAGTTAATAAATTAATCATTCTACTTTTACTGAAACATTGACTAATAACCGTTAAACAAAGCGGTTTTAAACTGAACTCAGCGATGCCTTGAGCCGTCTAAAATGCCTCCCACACACAAAACTTCAGCAACAATGAGGCCCCAAGCCATAAATTCTATTTTCAGCCAGGACGTGACACCCAGAAAACACCATTCAAGGACTTAACAAAAGGGTGGGGAAACTTTAAACTGCTTGCTTACATGCCACTCGAAGCATGCAAGTTTTTAATCTAAGTTGTAAAGCAGACTAGCCTAGATAGTATCTATTACACGAATAGCTGCTAACACGCCACGCTAAGCTTGTTGCGCGATAAGAAATCCCTTGCTAGACTTACAAATAAATTATGTAACACGACGAAAACCATCTTCACAAGAAATCTTGCTATCTATTGAATAAAAAACTTTGGTGGAAATATACAAAGCTAGCTTATGAAGAACCAAAACATAGGTAGGTGTGGAGAGGTAGGCGTACCAGAATACTTGAGAACAATAAAAACACTGATTCAGTTTCATGTAAAATTAGAACCAACATCTCGAAAAGCCTCCGAGCATTTCCCAAAATAATGAAAACCTTTGTGTACTTTGTAAACAACAAACAACTTATAAATTGGTTGTTTCGTAAGCACGTTACTTGTTACTAAGTGGCGTAAATCAGGACAGGAATCAATTAGGGTGTACATCAAGTTTCCTCACCACCGTTGTCAGTAAAGGCGAAAATGTTTTATAAGTTAGCCTTACGTAACCCAATAACGGGAGGTCATTTTCGACGAAGGTTCCGTATTAGCACAAAAAGCGAGCAAATTGATCATCCCTTTTTTCGAACATAATCTCTCTCACTTTCCTGCTATGTATTCCACATGGTGGTGGGTTCAGCTTTCTTAATGTTTCTCCTCCACTTCGCTCTATCTATGATATCGCACATTATGATAAACTCCCGAATTAAAATAAATAGCTTATTTAATTGTATATCACACCTTTACTATTCTAATTTACACTAAGAAGTGATTTCGATCCCGAGTTCCGAATATTCATTACTAGAATTGGTTTCCACTAAACTTTGGTGTGGGCTAGAAATTTACAAAATTTGCGTAAGTGCTTTTAGTATCTTAAATTGTACTTGGTGACATTTAGATGTGTTGTGGGATACACGTGGGATATGTACTGCTGTCGGCATTTTATGATAACAACTTTATCCTTTACCACTTCTCCATTTAAAAGAAAAGGTCAAAGGCTGGTAGGTAGATAATATAGTTTATATTTATGGTTTTGGAACAGGTGCTGAAGTACATAAAATATTGGGACTAAATAAGTTTAATGATACGATTGTATAACGCATAAATGTTGACCCATTTCGCCCGGTGAAAGGGCAAAGGCAAATAGAGCAATAGGCTTTCCACTAAAATGAGATCGAATAGGAATACTAGACAGCTATGATACTCTTGAATGATATTGCGGTTAAAAAATTATGCAAATAGTTATCGATTTAACCCCAAAGCCAGACCAAAGAAAAAAGTTACGCTCACGAACTTAAACTAGAATAAAATCGACATCCTCTTAATATACGACGTCAAAGTTTCTTTATGACTACCGCACTTTTATTGGCACTTCCCGAACTCTGGCCGAAGGTCACCCAAATTGCTTTCGTGCGAGAAAACAACTGTTACGATTTGTTTTTGACACGAAAGCTCTGATTTCAGCCGCAAACGAATTCCGCAGAAAGTTTCAGTCTAACTAGATTCCCTAGCTGTATGGGCAATAACTGTGCCAACATGAAACTTTCATGTAGATTACTGCCATTAAGATAATACGTCTGTCATACAAATCTGGCAAATTGGTTAGTATCCACACACAGCAGAGATTTATGAACCGTTTATCATAGTTATTGTTGCAATAGTGTGGATTATTATGATGAGTAATAATGTTGCCTTCAATACAAAATTGCATTTTAAATAATTCCAGAAATCAAGCTTCACGAGCTCGTGCTAGGATTATTTTGTAGAGTTACATAAAACCCGTATGCATTTAACGGAATGTGTCCGTACACCTACAATAAAAATACGAACGAAACTTCAAAGCAAATAAAACCGTACAACAAAAACCCGAAAAAATCCCAATACAGACCATTTCACAGTGAGTTTATTTCCAGCAAATATCAAACGCGGCAAATCTAGCAATCTCGTTGTGCAAACATTGGTTCCCGACTGTAGCCCTTTAAATTGTTTCAGGGTTTGCCATCGGGCTTGATCGCATCCTATTCACTGAGAAGGGTAGCCCTTTATAGCCCGATATCACGGAGTTAAAAGCTTTGACCTTGCCTTTTGGGCCATCAATTGCTTTCGCTGACTCAGGTGTTGATTAGTTAATGTAGTTTCAAGGTAAGCTACTGAAAATGCTGAATATAAAAGCTAAGTAGTTCTTAAAAAATGGCCCGCCTAAGTGGTGAGTTATAAACGATACTGATACGAAAAACGCTTCGATAAATCAACAGCATTAGCGTTCATATTCTTTTATGTTAATAAAAACAGCCGATGAAAATTCTGAAGTCTGTTAGAATAAGAATGGCGTGTAATAAAGCTACTTAATTTTTGCCACATTATTCAGAAAAGATAGATTATGCCGCAGTGATAGCCTTAATTATGTTAATTAAATAGGGCAAGATAATCCGCGAGCAACGCTTTATGGTAATCTCGTTTCAGAAGATTACTCCGCGACCCATGTCGCACTTCGTACTACAAAGATTCAGGAGATTATAAAATGAGTCACAAAGAAGCATACATTAATAAAGCTTCAAAGCTATACTGCAACGTAATTTGTTTTAAGCAGCCATTAAAGTAAACTATTCAATTTATTTAAACATTACAGTTAAAAAAATCTGACTACATAGCCATAGAAGTGTAAGCCAAGAAGACAAAGAAACAAAGACAACACTAAACCTGAGAACCGAATCAATAATGCCAACAAGACAAATCAATTCAAAACCAATAGCAATTAGCTAACAGCCATCGACGACAGCCATCAAAGGACCATTATATCAGAACATCATCCACGTATAGATTGAACATTACATAATGCCACGATTGCTACGTCACTTGTTGCGCAGGCAGGGAACTAGGCCGCGGAACTGGGCCGCTGACCCGCGACCCGGCCAGCCCGGGCTACAGGTGGACCTGTAAATACAGATGCATCCCGCTCTAGGGCAATGCACCCCTATCTGGTGAAACGATTGGGCGTGGTCGATACAGCTGCGTACAGTTCACCGAAATTCGTAATGTGCAAGCGGTAGTAATGCTCTTTGTTTGATTTGGCATTCGTATCGCCTTTTAGGGTTCCGTGCCCAAAGGGTCCGTCCGTCCATCCATCCGTCTGCCCGTTGGTCCGTCCGTCTGTCACCAGGCTGTATCTCATGAACCGTGATAGTTAGAGAGCTGACATTTTCACAGATGATGTATTTCTGTTGCCGCTATAACAAAAAATACTGAAAACTAGAATCAAATAAATATTTTGGGGGGCTCTCATACAACAAACGTGATTTTTTTGTCCGTTTTATAAAAAATGGTACGGAACCCTTCGTCCCACTCGCACTTGGCCGATTTTTATTTTCAAAGACTAAAGAAGCATACTTTAGAAGTTAATAAATTCTAGATCCCTTTCTAAGGAATAACTTTGAAGGAAATTCACCTTTAAAGCAAGAATTTTAGGACTAAGAATTTTCAGTTTAAAATTGGTGATCTAAACAATGTTGAATTACACAAATGTAAATTGAATAGCAACTTTCACAGTTGGTGTCATGGCAATTTTAATATTAGCTCTGAATTCAGGCATTAGATACCTACAATCGACTCCTAAATCAACACAAAGGCGTTGTAGCAATTACCATAATGCAATAACATTACCCGAGAGATACGATACGAGACGAGATTATCTAATTAAATCAGATTTACCCGCAGGCAGGGCGGGAACAAATAGATTACTAGCCGGGTTTGTTCAGGACCTACACCGAAAGGTCAATTTGTGCCAGGTCAGTGCTAAGCGAAGCGTTCGCTGTATCAAAGCAAAACGTGAAAGTGGTTTTTTCATGACATTTTACCAGATATTGGTGAACGACAGGAAGTTTGGCGTGATTCCAACGCGCTATTGCAGATGGACGTTTTAAGTAAACTTGCACCGCCTAAAGTTGGCCGACCGAGGGTAATTAGATCCCGCGAGAGTGTCTGCACTTGAATAATTACATCGTTACCTACTAAACCTGAATACTAAATAACGCCATTGAACTTGATACTAAGATGGACCCGCCCCAGTTACCAACTCCATTTCAAGTCAAAGAATCTTAATTAAATTAAAACAAAAGAAATGGATAAACTTTGTTGTAAAAACCAATGAACGTTAAGATAAAGGTTTATTTTAAAAGAGATTTTATATAAAAGATTTAATGATCAAAAAATAATTACATCGCGGAATGTTCAAAGCAAATTGCTTGGAGAACATTGCACTCGTTCTTTTCTTTTATATTCTCTGTCAACAACCGCTTTCATGAAAGCTTAGTCAGTGGAACATAATATTGAATTGTCCTGTGTTGAGCTAGATAAGCATGTGTTAGTGTGTGTCTACAGACCACCGCAACACCAGAATCTTGGTGTATTTGATTATGTCATGGAAGATGTCTTGAAAAAAGTCAGTAGCAGTAGTAAGTCAGTCATTATATGTGGCGATTTCAATATTAATATTTTAGAAAGTAATATTGTAAGTTCGAGTTTCTTAAATCTTTTTAAATCATTTAATATGCGTAACGTTTTCGAAGAACCTACTAGGATAACACCAACTACTGCTACTTGTATAGATAATGTTTTTTGCAGCTGTGAGTACCTACGTAAGGAAATAGTGAATTACTTGCCCTCTGATCACAGCGGACAAGTTGTCACTTTTCGCACTAACTCTCCACCAGAGAAAACACAAATAAAATTTAGGGAATATACTTTAAAAAAAATCGATAAATTCAATCAAACTTTAGGTGATAAACTGTGTGCACATAGCTTAAATCTTAAAAATTCAAGTGATATTTACGCCGATTTTTTCTCTATATTAAACAAACAATTCAACTTAGCTTTTCCAGTTAAAACTAAAATGATTAAGTCCAAGTTCTTATTTAGTGACTGGGCAACTCCTGGTATTCGTAAAAGTAGACAAAAGCTGTTTGAACTTTATGGTTTAAAGCCTTATAGCACCGATCCAAGTTTCCGTGACCACGTCTCAAAATATTCGAAAATATTTAAAAACGTTTGTAAACAGGCTAAATCTATTCATATTAGAAATAAAATAAAAAATTCTAAGGATAAAATAAAAACAACTTGGACAGTAATTAATAACGAAACAGGTAGGCGAAAAGTTCGCAAAACTGATTTTAGCCTAGAAACTCATAAAGGCCTCATCAACGGTAACCTTGAAGTAGCTCAAGAGTTTGAAGCATTCTTCACCAAAATACCTTTCGAAACTACAAAATCATTAAATTCTTCAACCGCCGTATCTATCGATTTACTCAAAACAAATGTAAAGCCATGCTGTTCAGTATTTAAATTTCAACATACCAGCCCCGAGGCTGTTGTTAAGGCCTTTAAAGATCTTAAAATAAAATCAACAGAAGATCTTTGGGGTATGTCTGTCAAGGTGTGTAGGTCAATTATTGAAACTATTGCACCCTATTTAGCTTACATCTTTAATGTTAGCGTAGACCAAGGCGTGTTTCCTGATCTAATGAAACACAGTAAAGTAGTACCTTTATTTAAATCGGGAAATAGCAAAGAATCAAACAACTATAGACCCGTTTCTGTTTTACCGGTTCTCAGCAAGGTATTCGAAAAGTTGATGCTTGCACAAATGTTGCGCCATTTCAATAAAAACTTCATTTTTCATAACGAACAATACGGTTTCACCAAAGGTCGCTGTACAACCGATGCTGGTGTAACTTTGATCAAGCACATCTTTAAGGCTTGGGAGGAAGCTGAAGACTCGATTGGAATTTTCTGCGATCTCTCAAAAGCGTTTGACTGCGTAAATCACGAAACGCTTTTGCAGAAGCTAGAGCATTACGGAATCAAAGATACATCCCTCCAGTTATTAAAATCGTATCTAAACGATCGGCAACTTAAAGTTCAAGTAAACGGCGTAAATTCACTAGGCTCAATGATGGCAATGGGCGTACCACAAGGTTCCATATTAGGTCCGTTCCTCTTTTTAGTTTATATTAATGATTTGCCCTATCTATTTGATAATCAACCTAGGATGGTGTTGTTTGCCGATGATACCTCTCTTATTTTTAATATTGATCGACGTAGACGTAACCTAGACGACGTAAACAATTCCATTATCCAGGTTCAAAATTGGTTCAACGCAAATAACTTGGCTCTTAATGAAAAAAAAACAAAATGCATTCGATTTTCATTGCCAAATGTAAAAAGTAGTGAATGTGACATAATACTCAATAGTCAAAAACTAGAATTTATAAATCAGACAGTTTTCCTGGGAATCACTCTTGACAAAAAACTACAATGGGGACCCCACATAACATCTCTTGCGGGTCGTCTTAGCTCGGCCGCCTATGCTATTAGAAAGATGAGGCAGCTAGCGGACGTAGAAACAGCTAGACTGGTATATTTTAGTTACTTCCACAGCATCATGTCGTACGGCATTCTGCTGTGGGGACGAGCTGCTGACATTGAATGCATATTTATCTTACAAAAGCGAGCGGTCAGAGCTATGTACAACTTACGTGGTCGTGAATCTCTTAGGGAACTGTTTAAAAAAATTAATATCATGACCGTACCTTGCCAATTTATTTATGAAAATATCATGTATGTTAGGAAAAACTTACATTTGTTTGATAAAATATGTGATAGACATAATTATAACACTAGAAATAAAAATAAGTTAGCTATCCCGCAGTTTAGATTATCTAAAGTACATACATCTTTCATGGGATATTGTGTCAAATGTTATAATAAAATACCAGACAACATTCTGGAATTGAATGACTTGCGGTTTAAAACTCATATAAAAGCCACACTTTGTAAGCAAGCATATTATAAATTAGAAGATTACATTCAAGATAAAAATGCTTGGAAACATGCTGGTCCTGCTCCATAGGACATACTGACAATATCTAATTAATTAACAAATTAAAACTACACCAGCAAATAAAATTGTATTCATCTTTTGATTATTTGTTTGTAACTTTGTACCAAAATATAAACCAATTTGTAAATGTGAACACCATGTAGCATTTTAATTGTCACTTTATCCTCATTTGTCTTTGCGATTCTACATGATCTTCGCATGCTTTTACTGTATGTATCAATACATACAAACTGTAATACTATATTATTTTTAAAAAGAGTAACCATGGAGTTTCTTGCCCGTTCTTCTCCATAGGAAGCTACTTTTGGAATGGGCAACTAGAATCAAACTTAGTTATAATTTTGACGTTCATAAGTGCTTGTAAAGGCCTAAATGAAATAAATGATTTGACTTTGACTTTGACTTTGACTTTGACTTTATGAAACTTCGGGAGAAACTTAAATATAAGCTCAAGAATTTAACAAAAGAATGTACAGTCGAAGTTAGGGAACTTTTTTTCATCAGCCTGTAAAACTTGGTATCACTTTCAACAAAGACTTTAAAATAATATTTTTGTATTGGAAATAATCCAGTGGAAGGCAGGACGTGACAGCGTGCATCCAATAAGGTTCGCTACATCCTTGATCCATAGAGCACAACATTTGAATACTAAACGGATTGCGAACAGAAAATATTCTTCGTAACACCCACTGCTGAGAACCCAGTAGTTCAAAGCATGTAGGAGCAGTATTGTGTGGGAGATCAAAACCTTCATGAAAATCAATACACTGGCTTTGTGAAAAGCGCTATATTAGAAAAATAATAAACAAAATCTGAATTGAAATCAGTCACCCGTTTGAGAGCAATCCCTTTGATCGACGGCAAAAAATCTGATGAAGCACGGCACGATAATACTTTGTAACTAATGACTTTGCTGCGTCAAATTGAAAACTTAAATGGATTTTTTAATTGCATTGGTTAATCCGGCGGGATAGCTTTTATCTCAGTTCATAAAACAATTTATGTATCGGATATGCATAAATTTTGTTTATATGGTCGTTGTTGCTGGTATTAAAAACAAACCGCGGGAAGTGGGTCACTGCAGCGGGTACCACAACGCTTTTTGTGCATCAGGGCATTGTTTAACTTTCCAGTTTTTGCGTTACGTCACAGCTGCTTTCAGTAGTGAAAGAATGAAAGCACAATATTGAATTTTTGTCATGGTCCATAGTTTTATTTAAAGTTTTGCAGTTTTGCTTTGCGGAAAATTCTGTAACCTTGTCGTTGTTCAGGACAGAAGCGAAAAATTGCATTCAGTAAATAGCTCATCCTCCGAGCCTTTTTCCCAACCATGTTGGGGTCGGCTTCCAGTCTAACCGGATTCAGCTGAGTACCAGTGCAGTAAATAGCTGAACGTACCAAACTATTTACTTAAGCACACACACTAGACAGGCTGAATTCTTCTTTGCCGACAGGCATTTACGCAATAAGTCTTTTAAATACCAAATCAATAGAAATCATCCTGCCGAATGAAGTGCCGACAACATATTTCCTACTTCAGCTAATTAATCATGACGCCCCAAGCTTGGCACTTGGCAGCCACTGTCCACTCGTCCAATAGTATAATGCCCACATCCACAAAGCGAGTGGTCCCCAAACAAAACACGCGCCAAACCAGACAAGGTTAACATAAGCTGAGGTCCGGTGCGCGCCGGCCTTTTTGAATTAGTTCCAAGTGCTCCTCGCCGCGAGTGCTGTATTTAAGCGGCACATGTCATAAGCTAAGCGATTTTACTGCATATAAGACATATTTAAAATTCGTTTATCGTAGCCATTGACCGCAGTATAAGATGTTAAGTCTACTCTCAATTGACTGCGAATAAACCGTTATATATACCCTGCTGTGTCTATGACAAGGCCCTACGTAATTCGTACCTACCTATATCATCTATAATAATAATAGCGTCCACGGCCGATTTCGGCCACGGCGGCTGTTCTCATTTAAGGAGATCAGCCAGCTGCGCAGGACATATTATAGTGCACGAGCATTTGCGCAGATACAGGTGCACTCCCTATTCCTTCACTCTCATAACCCGATGGGACGGCAATCCGACACGACCGGAAAGAGATCAGGCGCAGGACCGACATTTACGTGCTCTCCGATGCACGGGTGAATCAATCACCAACTTCCAGACTACGGGCTGCTTTGTGAAAGTTTAAGAAAACCCAAAAAGCGATTTCGGCCCGACCCGGGAATCGAACCCGAGATCTCGGGTACAGCGGCCGCGCTTGCGACCACTAGACCAACGAGGCAGTCAATACTAATATTATATCATCTATACTAATATTATAAAGCTGAAGAGTTTGTTTGTTTGTTTGTTTGAACGCGCTAATCTCAGGAACTACTGGTCCGATTTGAACATTTCTTTCAGTGTTAGATAGCCCATTTATCGAGGAAGGCTATAGGCTACTTTTTATCCCGGTACGCGAAGTAGTTCCCACGGGATGCGGGTGAAACCGCTGGAAGAAGCTAGTTGTATATGTATAAAAATATAATAAAACGGAAATCGAAGCTTTCACGTGTGGGACGTGAACCTGAAGGTATATTACCAATTCATGTTTTCATTCATTTATTCCCTGCCTCGCTACCAACACGGACATCCTTTTCCTCGTCTCAACTACCTCTAATCAACTTGTCGGCTCGTAAACTTCCTAGTTCTCCTAGAACTTTGCAATCTAATTAAAGATATAATTATACGACATCACCTAACGAACCGCGTTATTTTTAATTGGAGTCCACTTCCGTTTATTTTCCAGTAGCTCTAAGGGTCTTTACGGGATTTTCGCAGATTAACCATCTTCACGGCTGGATCAGAAAGTAGTTTATCCAATGTAGCAGAAGGGATATAAAATCCAGGTTGAAACGATTTCCAATTACTTACATATTACATGGGGATCCTTCAGGATCTAACACTGCTCTTGACATAAGCTATCGCTGTTAGAGATAACTATTGTTCAAAAAGAAAAACAGCTGATTTTCCATAACATAGACCGTGCATTACTTACACACGACGAGTGCAGTTGGCAATTAGTTGCAGTGGCTGGCTTTATTCTCTTTCATCATTTTAATGTCCGCACAATAAAAACAGAATGCCCGCAAAAATCAAAATTAATCCTCACCGTGTTTTATCCCATTTGCAGAGTTACATGTTATATAGTTATTAAACTGGTTAGAACTTTGCAAACGTTTAAATTATGTTATCGTGGACGTGCGGGATTTGGGAGATGGTTTATGCCTTTTCGAGTTGAGAGGTGAAAGGGAAAAATATTGCTTTTGAATTGTTCATCAGATCACCTATTAACATTTAAGTTTATTCGTCCATATTCATAATTGTAGTACATTCAATTAAGTTTTTCCCACTCCAAGGGCAGGCACCCAAAAATTGCAGAAAAGGAGCCTTTGTTTTTACGACTAAACGCGACACATAAAAAGCTCTCCAGACACCTCTAAGAATTAACTAACTGCCGTAACTCACCTAAATATCCAATTTAAGATATCATTTTCGCTGTAAGTACCTAATTAAGGAGTGCACAGACGGCCTAAGCATCCATTTGACACTATATGCACAGTTTAAATATATGTAGAGCAGTTCGGAAACTACGAACAAAACGTTCGAAACGGCTCACTCACACAAACATGCACACCGACGAGGCTCCGGGGGGATCTCGCGGTGCTCTCAGTAACGCGTGTCAAGACGAGTGGTCGCGTTTAATTTTTTTTTTTCCGAAAATGCCGCGAGCGAACGATTTATTTATTGTTATTGTTATACTTATTATCGTTATTATTCGATTTAAGGCCGCGATCATAATTAATTATATTTTAACTGTGATGCGGCGGTTATGAGGTTATTTAAAGCCGATAGTGTAATAGTTGTAGAAAATGTAAATCAAAGATGGCGGCCGAAATACGTATAATTTTTTTCGTCATAGGACACCCATCACCCATTTTCAAGATATTCGAGGGTGCTAAAAACGATAGTGCAGTCAAAACGTAAATCCAAGATGGCGCCTGTAACAGGTATCATTTTTTTCGTCATGGGTGTCATTTTCATGGTATTTGAGGGTGCTTTAAACGATAGTGCAGTCAAAACGTGAATCCAAGATGGCGGCTGCATCAGGTATCATTTTTTTCGTCATGGGTGTCATTTTCATGGTATTTGAGGGTGCTAAAAACGATAGTGCAGTCAAAACGTGAATCCAAGATGGCGGCTGCAACAGGTATCATTTTTTTCGTCATGGGTGTCATTTTCATGTCATTTGAGGGTGCTAAAAACGATACTGCAGTCAAAACGTGAATCCAAGATGGCGCCTGTAACAGGTATCATTTTTTTCGTCATGGGTGTCATTTTCATGGTATTTGAGGGTGCTTTAAACGATAGTGCAGTCAAAACGTGAATCCAAGATGGCGGCTGCATCAGGTATCATTTTTTTCGTCATGGGTGTCATTTTCATGGTATTTGAGGGTGCTAAAAACGATAGTGCAGTCAAAACGTGAATCCAAGATGGCGGCTGCAACAGGTATCATTTTTTTCGTCATGGGTGTCATTTTCATGGTATTTGAAGGTGCTAAAAACGATACTGCAGTCAAAACGTGAATCCAAGATGGCGGCTGCAACAGGTATCATTTTTTTCGTCATGGGTGTCATTTTCATGGTATTTGAGGGTGCTAAAAACGATACTGCAGTCAAAACGTGAATCCAAGATGGCGGCTGCAAAAGGTATCATTTTTTTCGTCAGGGGTGTCATATTCATGGTATTTGAGGGTACTTAAAACGATACTGCAGTCAAAATTTAATAATAAATAAACAAAGAATTTCGAACGGGCCGTAGCAGACGAAAATATTTTTCTGTTAATAATTTGTAGATATAAATGAACAATAGGTATTTTTTATGTAATGGGTTTTAATTATTATACCTACTCCAGCTGTTTAGGTAGTTATTTATAGACTTTTAATTTAAAAAACTCAGTTTAAGAATAAAGAACAGCTAAAACTAAGTGTAAATACAATAACAACAATTACTTAATCAATTGGAAGATTATTTTAAGCAGTAGTTTATTTGTTTGATAATTATGTATTTGTGTAAAAAGTCCTTGAGCCTTGTCTGCGCGCCATCGCGCGCGAGGTGGTGCGGCGACAACCGCGCGCCCGCTCCAACTAACGCCCGAAACATTTTCGTCCAAAATCGGCTCGCTTACTCCCGCCAAAACTTGCAAAGGTTACGCCACCGTAATTATAAAAGTTACAGATCTAATATGAAGCTATAATTTAGTAATAACAAGTTGTTGTGTAAATATTATATGTTTTTCGTGTTCAAACTATCGTTTTTTGCTGAGATTAACCAAAGCCATGAAATTAGCTATTTAAATTGTATTGTAAGCTAGGTAGGTAGTTAATTAAATTCGATCATTGATCACTACAGAACAAAAAAGTAAAAAAAAAAAAACAACACCAATATCATTAAAAGTGACAACCCTATTGCTTCAACGGAGCGTAGGTAGTTATGTCCGCAAACAGGCTTAGTTTCCATACTGTCCATATCTTTACCGTGCTATATGGTCACATAATTTAGAGTGCAAGATCGATTGGGCAATTTATAGATATGGTCCAATTAATTTATATTGATGAATAGAACAAATTTTTTTTTAGCACATATGTAACAATTACAGCAACTTGTGGACTGCTGAAATGTTTTATTGTTCTTTTTATTGTAATTGTAGTTTTTTCTTTTACGCAAGTTTATCATTAACTTGGTTATTTAGATTTAAAAAAATATAAAAAAATTTAATTCGTGTAAGTATGATAATTCGAGTATGATAATTCAATTGCAAGGGATGACCTATTATCCACTGATCCTTTGCCCCGCCCGACCCAGTTTGTGGGGTAAATGATCTGATGGTAAAATAGTGCAACAGTAAAGCTGCTCCCAGGATTGCTAGATTTGCGGCTACTTTGCGATTATATTTCAAACCCTTCGTAGCTATTTCGACCCAATCGGGGAACATAACCCGAGAACTCACTCACAGGAGCCGCCCTTACGACCACTAGACTGACAAGGGAGATTTAAATAATCATGAACAAAGAACCATTTATCAAAGTTAAAACATCTGAAAGAAGCTCTGAAATAACAATAAGCCGATGTTAACCTTCTTTTTATTTTCCAATTCACGCAAAAGTGAATGGATTTGAGTGTTCTGAAATCCAAATCCTCCTCGGTAGATAACGCAGTGCACGATACAATCCCACGCTGAAGGGATTAGCCACACAATGCTACTTCGAAACCTTGTTACCAACAGCTTTTCATGCAAAACTCGACTTTAAAACCACATATTTAAAGGTCAATTTTGCAAAATAAACGTCTTTGTTTGTTACAGGCTATTAATGTTACTGCTGGGGACCCGCAGAAGTTATTAGTATTGTTGGCTGTCATGAATACTGTCGCCGAAATGAATTTGATTACAATTTCTTTTTAATGATCATCATGATTTATTGGGTGACCCAATTTTATGATCAGATGCATTTTTTTGCGCGAACGCTTAGTCATGTCCTGGATAAAGTGCGGGTGTTTAAAATAAGAGAAAAGCAAGTTTTATAAATAAATCTGCATTCGAGTTAAGTCAGCGCTTTGTTGTGCGCCAAAGTATAAGAACTTAAGCTGCAACTAAAAGACACCTTTTGAAACCTACCTGAAAACTGTGATACTCCAGACAGCATCGACAGCCCCGAGTGCCGGCTGTGTGAGGGGTGGATCATTCCTATGGAATATATCTCTGAGTCCTCGAATTGCCACATGGTGACTTTAAAATTCAATTTACATCAATTATCTAAACCGAATTAACCGCCTTCACCACAGACAATCCGAACAAAGGAAACTCACTTTCGAGTCCAAATTAAATCAAGACTTTCAAGACTGATAGGGAAATATTTTTTTAATTTATACCAATTTTGTAATTTATCACAATTTTAATTAAAACGATCATTTTAATCTGATGTGTGGTGATATGCATGAGTACGGCGCGACCGCACGGCACGGAGGGTGCGACGCGACTGAGCAAACCAGTAGCTCTTTGTTGTTTGCCGGCACGGGTGGGATGCAGGTGGGGGCACGGGTGGGGTGCAGGGTGGCACGGGGTAGCGCCGACGTCACCGCCCGCCCGCACGCCTTGCCCGCGGGATATCTACTGATACTGATATCATTTTTCTACCGCGGCAGGCTCGCTTTCATCACGTTAATTGGATTATGATTATAATCTTACTACACAAGGGATACATGCTATTTTTGTAAAGATTTTCGAAATTACGCAGATAACTGGAAGATGAGTACAAAATATGATAAATTGTTCATTGAACTTTGCCGGGGTTAAGAATGTTACAGATAACAAGCAATAACAGTAATACTAGGTAAGTAGACAGGGCTTTTCTATTTGTTTTTTATTTTTGATTCATGATAAAATTGACTATTATTGACTTGTATCTACTTCTGTTTCCCTTCTTCTGCCTACAAAGGAAGGGAAATGACACTACTAAGTTAATTATTGAAAGGCAATTTGAATGGAGACATTGACTTAGTCACTGCAATCAAGGGCGGATCCAGCTTCGGCGCCAGGGGGGGGTCACACAGTCGTGGTCAAGTTACAAAAAATATTATATTGTAGCGTATACTTCTTTATAGTATTAAAAGTAGTAGTATAAATACAATAAGCGCGATCGTAGCGAGCTCGAAATTTTTACGAACGTTATGAAGTGTTTTCATGTAGAAAATGGCCCGAGCAGAGAGAGTGCAATTTCTCGTATCAACACCACACACACGTGCCAAAGAAAAAAGCGCGAGCGAAGCGAGCGCGAAAATTTTTGTTCAGGTCGAGGACTAAGGTTAAAAAAGTGTTTTTATGTAGAAAATGGTCCAAGCTGAGCGAACGCGATTTCTTGGACCTAATCACAGATGCGAAATTGAAAAAAGTGCGAGCGAAGCGAGCACGAAAATTTTTATTCAGTTCGAGGACTAAAAGTAGATGAAAACGCTTTCTTGCTGTATAACAAATATACAGCACAAATACAAGAAAGCGCGATCATAGCAAGCGCGAGAATTTTTTCAGGTTGAAGACTAAACGTTTGAAAAGTATTGTGTACGCAGAAAAGGGCGCGTACATTTTTTATTGCAGCAACAGTAACACATTTTCTGTGAAAACTTCAATTGTCTTACTTTTGGTAAGGGTTCATGAGATCAGGGCCGTCTCTAGCTTATGTAGCGCCTGGGTGCAATCATCACCCAAGCGCCACCTATGTATCTATTGAAAGATGTTGTAAAAGTTTATGTTGTAAAGTACATATTGATCGAAGTACTTTACAAGGAATATTAATAAATAAGAACGTTCGAACGAAAGTCACTTTTTTGGTAGGTAAAGGACTTAAAAAAATGTTTCCAAATCATTGTAGGCTCAAACTGTTGGCCAGATTTAAGTTATGAAAGTCGAGACAGGACAACGTAATTGTAAAACTTTACGCGAGCGAAGCGAGCGCGCAAATTTTTTAATTTTGGGACACAAAAAGTTCATAAGTTTTAAAAAACGCTGTAAAGTAAGAAGCAGTCGGAAGCATAAACTGTTTTGTTTTTGAGGACTCCATTATTTTTTTTTTGCTACATTTGACTTATGAAGTTATCAAGGCAAGGTATAGATAATATTGCGCGAGCGAAGCGAGCGCGACATTTTTTGAGCCTATGACACAAAAGCACCTGATTATGTACATTGTAAAGCAACAAGTAGCCGCGAGCGCAGCGAGCGCGAACTTTTTTAAATTATTTGTTTGAAGACTCACAAATCAGACAGGGAATTACGTAGGTAGATACAAATAAAAAGGAACCGTGATTAGAGCGAGTGCCATTTGTGTTCGTTGATTCGGTGCGTCAATAAAAATAATAAACAATCAGAAATACAGGACAGACACAGTCATTTACTCGCGAGCGTAGCGAGCTAGAATTTTTTCACTTAGTTGGAGAATGTTAAAGTTAAAAATAATCAAAATGATCAATCCAACAAAGTAAAGGCGACTTTTTTTTTGTCAGTATCATGATACAATGTGGAACTTCCAACTTCTTCGAAATTTCCTGGGCGTCCCGCGGCGCCCCTGATATCGAGGCGCCCGGATTATTCGCACACCCTGCACCATAGGTTAAGACGGCCCTGCATGAGATACAGCATGTAATGTAGGCAACCCGGACAGCGGGTTCTTCGTAACAGGGTCCCGTTTCCTCCTTTTGGGTACGGATAAAGAGTAAATAAAGAATAGAGAGCAAGCATTGCGAGCACGAATTCTTCAGCAAAACTACTCTACCTGTAACTATGTAGGTATCTACCTATTCACTCGGAATACAAATTATCTTATACTTATAACAAAAACATAAAACATTGTGTTTAACCATTTCAATTATTGGTCCTCTTAGGTCCTGAACCTGGCCCAGGGGGGGGTCATGACCTTGTGACCTACCCCCTGGATCCGCCGTTGACTGCAATAGCCTTATTATATTGCATTCTACAATTATGTATGTGTGCAGTTGATTAACTTCACTAATGAAATGTGGCGTTGTACTAGGTTTATAATAACTTTATAACTCAACAAAAATACTTTTTGTGATACTATGATTTTTGAAATCACAGAGTAGCCTAGTCACTAATTTATAGTTGCTCAGCGATTCATGATGTATGTTCATGATGTCATAATTAAAGATAAATAGATTATTTGGTACTCAGAAGGCCAATGCTTGAAAATTAATCATACATTGTCTACTCAACATCTTTAAGGCCTTGCCCTAACTGCTGAGTTAACAAATTTTAACAGTGCTCAAAAACCAGGGTAATCAGATATACTAAGATATTCATGAGCATTTAATAATTCATTTAATAAGAAATGATTTGACAAATTGAAATTGTATCTAATAAACACACAGGGCATTCTTTAAGCAAACAATGTTATTTTTATGCCTGAATAAATAAAAAATATTTCTATTCAAGGCAACAAATATTAAAAGTTAAAAACATTGTAATTATCTACAGTGGAGGTTATTGACCTAACATTGATTGTCATCAAGATAGTTAGCCTTAATTATACCTAATGAGTTATTCTTTAATAGTATATGGGTATTAATAGGATAGGTTTTTAGATTTAGGGCAGAATTGGAGTCTAATAAGAAAAAGTTATTTGATAAAATTTGTTGCCCTTGTGCAAGATTGGTGGAAGATTCTTCATCATCATCATCATCCTCCGAGCCTTGTTCCCAACTATGTTGAGATTGGCTTTCAGTCTAACTGGATTCAGCTGAGTACCAGTGCTTTACAAGAAGCGACTGCCTATCTGACCTCCTCAACCCAGTTACCCGGGCAACCCAATACCCCTTGGTTAGACTGGTGATTCTTCTCACTCTGAAATCTTTTTCTTTGAAGTCTTGTATAACTGTACAGTAATAAGTAGGCCAATCATGATACATTTTAGCACTCTGGAGTTTCCATAACTTTCCAGACAGTCAGTACATTTTATAACGCTTAAGATTCATCTTATCATATATTAGGAAATTTATGGACCATTTAATCACCAGATATCGAGGCAAATGTTGAATGAAAACATAGACGCACTGTAGACTGGAACGCGCCCTAACAATTTTCGCAATAACATTAATTCGTCTAGAATCTCTTCTTTAGTAAAACAATAGTATCCAGTACAACTAGGTACTCACCATATTCTCTAAAAAGCTTCTTATATTCACTGAGATCGTTTTGGTCAAGCCATTCATCGACCAACGCCGTCTCATCGTCGAAGATCTCCGTAAACACAACTCTAACTAAATAAATAAGTGAACACATAAACAATACTGTTCCAAAGTAATGTACCCGTTTATACATGTTTAAAGTTCTTGGTCATAATGCCATGTTCATTTATATTTAATTAAAAAAATAAACATTACTAAAATGAGGACGGCCTCACAATTTTGTTTTGATTGTCATTGTCAAATTGTCGCTTGACATTAGATTTTCGCAGCGTTCCATTCCATTTTATGCAGTAATTGGAGTTGTAGTTTTTAATAATACTACCTACCTCAGAAAAGGGGAGTGCATTGAGAAAATACGTAAGGGAGAATATAGGGTATTATATAGGGAGCACCTAGTGCGAGTACGTACGGATGTTTATAAGTGAGTACATAAGCTAAGCTTAGCTTTACCTTCTAGTTTCCTTAATTTCTTAGTTCTAACATAAGGGAGTACATTAGGTAACTAAGGTAGTTCTAACGTAAGGAGAGTATAGGAGGGTACATAAGGTAAGTTGTATATTCCTTTTTGTTATATAAGAATGTTTGGCCCAGTTAACTAGATAAATCAAAGGTCAATTATTATATTATTATGTTCCCAGACACGCTGTCATGGGGATAGGCACTTGGCAGCGGCTGCTTATGAGGATAATAAGTAACTAAATCGATTTCTCACACAGTAGCGCACATGATAACTTTTGAATTTTTTCGCAAGTGCAGGTTCCTAGCGCCTACGCCTCGAACGCGCCAATCTCAGGAACTACCGGAAAGATTTGTAAAATTGTTTCAGTATATAAATTGTTTATGTAGTTCATCGAGGAAAGCTATAGCTATGTGGTACTTTTTATCCGGGTTTGTAGAGTAATTGGTGAAAACGCTGGCGAAAGATAGTACTTTATATCTTAAACTAGCTGTTTTCCCGCGGTTTCACCCGCGTCCCGTGGGAGCTACTACCCGCACCGGGATAAAATATAGCCTATGTTACTCGCAGATAATATAGCTTTCTAATGGTGAAAGAATATTTAAAATCGGTCCAGTAGTTTTTGAGTTTATCCATTACAACCAAACAAACAAAGTTTTCCTCTTTATAATATTAGTATAGATATAGATAGAATCTCCGTTACTGATAGAAGTGGTTTGTGACCAGCAGAAAATTAGCCTCTGAAGAAGACAATTATGTGTTTAAATAGAGACAACAAATAAAACAACAAGTAACTATAATCTATTTATATAAATTGATTTGTTTTCAATATCACAAGGGAGTGCTCGCACAGTCTAGGAGCTGCATAAAGCTAGGTGTGTTCGATCACAAATTACGAAAAGGGATCTTAATTCTACAAATTCGAAGAAAAAATATGAGCTTTACACAGCCTCTTGTATGCCAATCAGTCAAATATTAGCTATGAGCATACATCAAGCTGCCATCTGTGAATCGAAAACCATCCAATATAACAAAATCTATAATATATTAAAAATAAACGTATCTAAAAAAGTTACATAACTTATAAAGACCGATACAAAATGAGAAAATATAAGCTTAAAAAACACGAAGATAAACTGTTTAATTTTGAAATAAAATACACAAAAAGTTTAAGTTATTGGATTGGATCGATAAAACACTGTGACTGGACATACAGGATGGCGCGTAAAACTACGAAATGAGTTATAAAGGCCATTCCTTTTACAAGATTCACGCAGATACATCAGAAGCAGTCTCGACTCTCGAATTAGGCTCTCTGCACACTTAAATGCTAGGACCACACTTAGGGATATACAACAGACAAGTGTAAATTACGTCCTAAATTGACAAAAATTGCGTGGAATGGACCTTGATGGTAGATTTTTACTTAATCTTGAGTTTGTCAGCTAGGGAGCATGAGAGGCCGGTGCCGTCGGGTTCCACGTTGAGTTTCTCGACCTTGCTGTCCTTGATGACCATTGAGAACCGTTTGGAGCGGTATCCTCCGAGAGGGGGCAGGTTGATGCCGAGGTCCAACGCCTTGATGAAGGTGCCTGTAGGATCAGCTAACATGCGGATCTGTGGATAAATTAAAGTAGGTAATGAATAACTGAGATATACATCAATCTAAGTCGCTAGTAGATTAGGTAGTTGGGTCATTAAATTCACATCTGCATAGCCGATCGGCCCCGCATTGCGGAATATTAATAACTATAAGTGAGTACTATAACTTATTGCACGTAATATAGATGGAATATGGAACGACTGTGTTTCAAGCGGTCATAATTAAAACGAATCGCTCCTGGTAGTTTTTCAGAAACACAAACATTCAATATCAGATCGGATATTTTTGACTCTCAAAGTTATATTATGTTCGGTTAACGACCGAAAGGAAGGTTACCCACGGCTGAAGGTTTTCGCCATTCGCTCAAATTATTCATCAGCTACGTGACAAAGTTTAAATTAACTATTTAGGTTCCGCCTTTCAAAGTAAGCCGTTTAAATACTGTTTCAGTATTATAAACGTTTATGACTGGCTGACATTGACAATATAACAAGATATTTAACTTTCATTCTTAACAAATATAGTAAGTATTTATGATAAAAAGTTGAGAGTAAATAAAATAATCCTAATCCTAACTAATATTATAAATGTGAAAGTAACTCTGTCTGTCTGTCTGTCTGTCTTTCTGTCTGTCTGTCTGTCTTTCTGTCTGTCTGTCTGTCTTTTCTTCACGCCTATACTACTGAACCGATTTGTGTGAAATTTGGTACAGACATAGTTTGGAACTTGAGAAAGGACATAGGATAGTTTTTATTACAAAAAAATATAAAAATAAAAATAAAATTTATTTCGGACATATAGCGCCATCTATTGGTCAAACCAAAAATCACTATTCCACGCGAACGAAGTCGCGGGCAAAAGCTAGTGTGAAATATATCCCAAAACGTTTCTACTAAGTATATATTATTTTGTGATCCCCTCGAGCGACACCTAATTTGACAATAATTGACATCCTACTAACAATTTGCAAAAAGAGGGACCTAGTTTGCTTATAATAGAGATCTATCATGAATACGTCGATAGGGAATACAATAAGACCTCTCTATATAAAGGTCCACAACTGCATAATGTTTGTGGCTACGACCGGGTTAATTTAAACCTGCGGTCTGTCCCGAATGGTCGCGATAGATTGTAGAATTCGCACACATTTGAACTGACATGATTCCTATTGCAGAATTCAAGCCAAATATGTTATTGTGTACTAGCTTCTGGTACTGGTTTCACCCGCTTCCTGAGGAAACTGCTTCTCAGATTCTGATAAAAATTTGCCGAAGTATATCTTATTTTGACATATCCATCCAGTAGTGCGTAAAAGAACAAACTTCTATCCATCCATACCTACATACTTTCATGTTGTTAATATTAGTAGGTAGTAGGTATGTAGAACTGTGTTTCGGATGGCACGTTAAACTGTAGGTCTCGGCTGTCATTGAACATCCTTGACAGTCGTTACGGGTAGTCAGAAGCCAGTAAGTCTGACACCAGTCTAACCAAGGGGTATCGGGTTGCCCGGGGAACTGGGTTGAGGAGGTCAGATAGGCAGTCGCTTCTTGTAAAGCACTGGTACTCAGCTAAATCCGGTTAGACTGGAAGCCGACCCCAACATAGTTGGGAAAAAGGCTCGGAGGATGATGATGAGGTATGTAGAATTGATTAAAACCTTTTGTCCACGTTTTAGAATACAATTACGCAAAAATTCTCACGGTTATAAGACCAAGTAGGTAACGAAACAAGGGAGCAACAAAAAAGGGGTTTTTAATTTCGTGACATTGAAATTCCTAAGTCAAGCGTTTTATAATCAAACCGGGCTTTCCTGCGGTTGCCCCCGAAATGTATGAAAAGCTTTTGATCTCCCAAATTTTAAGGCCCGTCCCGTGAGGGTGAACGGCCTATTTTTAAGGGTTGAACTTCCCCATTGCATGGACGACGATGGAATTGATTATTATACGATGGCTGGCTATAAAATTATTTAATGAGTCGCGAACGATTCACTGTTCAGTATTCTTAGAGCCAGAGAAATATTAGCAAAATTTGAAAAAGTAACTACCGATAATCATCGTAGTTATTTTAGTTGAATAAACATAGTTATGTACTAATGTATCTAAAGAAGCAATTTACGTTAAAAGTAAAATAGATAACTCCTCGATAATATCAACAAGCATCGTCATCATAAATCACACATAGTAATCAAATAAGTCATTAACAATCATGAAATAATCATGGAATTGTACAAATCACAACCTAGCTAGACCAACTTACATGCGACTGTGACCCAGAAAGACAAAAAATATGAAAGATTCATCGCTCCAATTACCTATTCCCCATTACTACAAACCAAGATCGATAGACACTTCAGTGTTTAAAGAGTAAACGGTAGCATCAAGTTGAATAATTTAACAACCAAAGGCCGGAGGTCATCACAAGTGGGGCGTATTGATTTCATAATGAGTTCTGTAGCCGCCGAGCCAACTTCCATTATAGCCCATTATAACTTAATATCTTAGTAGGTACATTTTTTGCTATTTTCTTGGCCATTAGGTTTATTGATAAATTGACTGTGAACAGTAAGACGTTCGTGACGTAATTTAATTAGATGAACGTTTAGTGCAGTCAAGGTACTTAATAATGTTGGATGAAAAGGCGTTATTTGCTCTTGTATTAACGCAAAAAGGTGTTAACGAGTCGTGTCCCGAAATTATACTGTTTGGAACTGTGTAAATAGTTCCGAGTTGTCGTTTCGTATGAGAGCTATTTGGACCACAAACACCACGACTAATTTAGGTAATCTCATACTTAACGTTAAGTTACTGGACAGGCACTAAATTAAGGTCTATTTTACGTTCACGTTCCATATAAATTGTGGATTTTATGTCGGTGTTAGGAAGTCTGACAGTCATGCAAGTCTGACAGCTAAATATAAACAGATTCAGCAATAAAAGGGCCATAATAGCTTATTTATGTACACAGTAAACAGCAGTTTGCAAGGCGGCAAGGGTTAACAAACTCAACTCGGCACGCGACGCATAGGCACAGCTGACACGCGACCAAGAGTTATCAAGATGGCATTCATGCAACTTGATTTAGGAAGAAATGGCATTTTTATTAGACTGGAACCAAGGCATATTTAAATTGTGTAGTGTATAGGTAGATTACTTGATGATGCTACAAACGCGAAAGTAGGTCCTTAAGTATGGCAGGCTTTGGAGACAAGTAAGTAGGGAGATGAGCACGAGCCAGAAGATGGACGGACTATCTAGGGTCGCCGAGAAGCAGCGCTGGATGCGGGTCACTGAAAGCCAAGCAAAGGGGCGAACCTTGGAGCAGACATTTGTCAATCCGCGGACGTCATTAGTCTGAAATGACGACGACAAATAACTGTGGAGATGCGAGAGATATCTAAGTCTTGGTTGGAGTTTTTGTCCAGGTACTTGACAATGATCCTATTTGGACACAGATAAAAATCCTAATAAAAAATCTATGTAGCAAATCGCATCCCACCAAGAAGACACAATTTAAAAACGAGCTTGGGAGTCAACAGATGGCGCGATGCGGCGATCGAAGATTTAATTATGCAATAATGTTAATAAATATTGATTTTCTTTGACCTTCCTTCTATTTTAAACTTGGACTTTTCTTTGGGTAAATTTAAAAACATGATATGTCAATTTCAATGAAGTAGGCACTTTGTGCATATAGATGAAATGACCACCAGTAACACGATAATAACAATAATAACAGGAGAATGAATGATCAGAGTCCAATACCATTATTTACCTGGTTTGAAACCCTAATTCCTAATCTAGTCTTATTCCTACCTACATATTTCATACATGAAATATACATATGTATACTTGCTGAACATACATCTTTTAGGCCTAGAATATAGGGAACTATAATAGACATCCTGTTTATTCCAAGTGGCCAGGATAGCAGAAAAATGTGGCTTTGTTCCATACTCATCACTTAGATAATTAAAGAGTTATAAAATGTATAATATGTAGTAAAAAAGTAAAAGTACTTTTTTGTGAGAAAGTAAACCATATTTTTTTTTCATTGGCAGATAAATCTAATTTTACTTGGGTAGATAGTAGTTTCTATGTTATTTTGAGTAAATTACCTTAATTTATACATACATTATTTAATCAATTGTACTATCTGTTTGTGAATAGTTTATGTTGTTACTCCTTGACCCCTGACATAATGTTTGTAACTATCTAAGCAATACATTATTTACTCAGGGGAAGGTTAAAATGACAACTTGCTTTTACATGTGATTATAATGTATTTACAATTAATCCCCTTCTACCTTTATTTACTAATTATGTAAAGGATGTAAAAAATACTTAAGTTATAATCAAATTAAGTTTTGATAAGCTTCACTGTTGAGAATATGCCTTGTAAGGGTTAAAAAACTTATGCTAAAGCTTACAGTAGTAGTTATAGTGTCAAAAGTCATATTTCATTAAAAATCAGCTACCAAACTTAGTCAACCAACTGAAGAGATAGGTTCCTTACCTTTCCCTTGGTGTTGTGCTGGGCCCCCCAGGCGGCCATCACGTAGGGGTCGTTGACGGACACGCAAACGATCTCGTTGACTCCATCGGCCTTCATCTTGTCGGCATTCTCCACGTAGCCCGGCAGGTGCGTCTTCGAGCAGCCCGGAGTGAACGCGCCAGGCACCGCGAACAACACCACCGTCTTCCCCGCCGTCAAGTCACACACGTTCACTTTATTTGCAGGAGAATCTTCGAAAAGATCGCCCACCGGCAAGTTATCACCAACCTAGGAACACAGCGCACATCAAGACCGGCTATTATATAATTTCAGGACACACTCCGACAAAATAATTACCTTAATGGGTGCCATGGCTAATTGCGAAGTGTGTAGCGCTCGACCGGCCGCTCGCCTTGACGATGCAGTTATACGAATAATAGACGGGCCGGTGAGAAACATTTGTAGTGGGTTATGTATTTTTTATTATCTTCGTTTTATCGATCCTTTCAGTCAACAGATGATAAAATTCTGTGACCTCTGGACGAATATGACATTTAATTGACAGTTTATTTTATTTCTTTTGTGAAATCTAGTGCAGTGCTTCTTCTTTTGGATATTAAAATAGACCTAAAAATTAATGTGGGTTACAAAACAATGTTTTTGTTTCAGAGTTTAATATTGATGATAGATTTTATAGAAAACAAAACAGGAATATGAAAATAAGCTAGGTGAAACATATGTTCGTTTCTGAACGAATGTCACATAGAGTATAGTAAATAGATTGGGATGTCATCTGGAGTCTTTGACGTAGACATTGGATTAATGTTACCAGCATAAATATAATGTGAAGGGCTATAGCAGTTTTATGTGTCCACTATTAATTACATTATTTTATTAAGATATGCATGAAAAAATCATTACAGCTTCATGAATACATACATTTTGAAAAATGAAACTGCCCAGCATAATGAGTGTTTGTACCTTATTTTTCCTGCACCATTGCTAATGTTATTAACTATGAATGGTAGAATAATTAGTTCCTGTTAAAACAACATTAATTGTTTATGGTTCACTTTCAGTCAAGCATTCCTTCGACTTTTGCTTGTTTGTTAATTATTTGAGTTTTTTAGGTCGTTTTCCACGTTTTAGATATGACAGTGTGTGATATAAGTGTTACGATAGAGTGGCGCTGATATTAACAAGTGAAGAACCGGTCTATCATCATGGATACCCCAACAATGGACACTATTTACCAGGCCATAAGCGCCTTGTATGATAACCCCAATGCTAGCGAAAAAGAAAAGGCCTCGCTATGGCTAGGGGACATGCAAAAATCTGTAAGTATACCAATAAATAACGTTTTTCCTGATGTTTCAATGATATGAATATATTCACTAGTTCGAGAAAATAACCATATTTGCAGATACATTCGTGGAAGATAGCCGACGAGCTTTTACAACAGAAGAAAGACATAAACTCATGCTACTTCGCTGCTCAGACGATGAGGTCCAAGGTGCAGCACAGCCTGTCCGAACTGCCCCCTGAGGCCCTGGTGTCGCTGAGAGACTCCCTGGTAGCTCATTTAGAGAGCACCTCCCCAGAGACCAGTGCCTCGGTGCTCACACAGCTGTCCCTGGCGCTGGCAGACCTTGCTCTACAGATGCCTTCCTGGCAGAACTGCATTGGTGACCTAATTAAATCATTTTCAAACAAAAATGATTTTGCCCTTCTAGAAATATTGACTGTGTTACCTCAAGAAATAGACTCTTCCAGCTTGAAACTTGGTGAAAATAGGAGGGAAGAAATTAAGTCTGAGTTAAGGTCAAATGCTCACATAGTTACTTTATTTCTTAAAGAAAGTATCACTAATTCTCAAAATACACATGTTGCACTAAAAATCATTAAATGTATGACATCTTGGATTCAAGTGAGGGCAATAAATATACAGGAGGTTCCTCAGAATGCAGTCATAGGGTTCAGTTTACAGGTCTTAAGGGATCACAATTCTATAAATACACTGCATGATGCAGCTTCTGACTGTATTACTGCGTTACTGCACTGTTTAGAGGAAAATAATAATAATGACAATATAGAGAGACTGTTATTTGAGAGTGTATCAGCTTTGGAGGAGAGCTACCACATGGCGGTGGCTCATGAGGAAGATGAGAAGGCTACCAACTATGCGAGAGTGTTCACTGAGCTGGCTGAAACGTTTCTGGAGAAGATCATCATATCTATGTCTGGAGGAACAACACACTTTGCTATGAGGTCCCTGGAGCTGGCCCTTGTGTGTGTCGGACATCATGACTACGAGGTATGTACACTAAAGTATCTACATCTAGTATGCAAACCAATTTTAAGGATAACTTGTCTATTTTTGTTAAACAATTGATTTGGATTCAAAATGTAGCATGCCATTGCCTAATATTGTTCATCATTGTCAGTTGAACCGATTTGTGTGAAATTTCGTACAGACATAGTTTGGAGCTTGAGAAAGGACATAGGATAGTTTTTATTACAAAAAAAAATTGAAAATAAAAAATAAAATGTATTCCGGACATATAGCGCCATCTATTGGTCAAACCAAAAATCTGCCGGAAGTCACTATTCCACGCGAACGAAGTCACGGGCAAAAGCTAGTAGGTATCTAATACTGGCAACTTATTTATGTTTCCTTTGTTTTAAAATTATACCTAATTGGATATGAACCATAATTAGAATGATAAATAATTATGAACAAATATGTTTTATTAAAGTTGCTGCTTTTCTTTGAAATTGCGTGAAGTAGGGTAATTTCTAATGACTCTTAATGAGTGTAGATTTAAGTGTAAAAGAGAAAGTATCATCTAATTATAACTACATTTATTATAATTGTGCATTTTGCGAATTTTGTAAAATTTCTACTATGCATCTGTTTAATAGCAATGTTTCTGTCAGCTTCAATTGAAGTCAATCATTTGATGTACAATAGATACACTTCAATGTCCAACAAACAAGGCCTTACTGTGCCATGAAATATAGTAATAACTGGGATGATGGCTGGCAAAAGTGTATAGAGCTCCCTTTATCATTATATCATCTATCTTTTTACTTCCTATTACTCAAGAATCTTATGATAAATGCACAGCTTTAAATAAAACACACAGACCATTTTCTGAGTTACGTAGGAGTCAAAAAGAGTTAAATAATTTATATTCCTATTTATTTAAATGTAATATAACAACTTCAAATAGCATTATTCCTCTTGCAGGTAGCAGAAATAACATTCAACTTGTGGTATCGGCTATCAGAAGAAGTGTACCAGCGAGACTACCAGCCTCTGACGGATTCCTTCAAGCCTCACATTGAGAGGCTCATTGAGGCGCTGGCGAGGCACTGCCAGTGTGAACCTGACCATACCCAGCTGCCTGAGGAGGGGGATGAGTTCTATGTAAGTTGATGTAGGCTAGAATTATAATTATGGGCTAAAATTCTAAATTAGGCAGACTGCTTGTTCTGACCAGTTGCATATTAATTTCCATATTTTCCTTTTCAAGAAGTTTAATATAAATTACTGCTGGTTGTTTTGTTGACTGGCATAGCATATGACAGTCTTCAAATATCTATTTTATATAATTTAAGTAACCTTATATAAAATAGCGTCATTTGTCAAAATAAGACTGATAACTCAACCTACTACATTACATGGCTGTGCACACTTGCCTGATGCTCGAAAAAGCTAGCGCGTCTTGTTTGTAATATTCTTCATTACCTTACATCTTCAAATCGGCGAAATCGACAACAAATCCTACAGTACCTTGATCATATGATTCATCTCAATTACCCAAGTTTCTCAAATATTATGTCACATTAACTAACATTAGATTTGATTTTGATGTCTTAGACTAAACCCTTCATTTGCCTATAGGAGTTCCGCAGCAAGGTAATGGGCCTGATCAAGGACGTGGTGTTCATCGTGGGCTCCAGCTCAGTGTTCCGGCAGATGTTCTCCGTGCTGCACGCCGACATCAGCTGGGAGCAGACAGAGGCTGCACTGTTTGTTATGCAAGCTGTTGCTAAGAATATATTGCCGTGAGTAATATTATAGTTAGGTTTTTTGCTAACTTTCTAACTAGTTTTTGTTGCGGCTGCCTATCTGATCACCTTCAATCCAGTTAGCTGGATAAGCTGATAGTCATTGGTAAGGTTGGTTGTCAGACTTGCTGTTACATTTGCCAAACATAAACAGATCCCTGCTGTAACCTGAATATCATTGGCAGTGCTTTTCGAAAACACGGTGGAACTTGTTATGTATAACATGGTCACCCATCGATAGGCTGCCTAACTTTATGATCGATGAACAATCGCTACACCATCATAATGATTGTATTTTTAAGTCTGCTCATTTATTTACAGGTTTATTTGCAGGTTTTATTTGAATTAATATTCAAATAAAACCTGCACAAAAACTTATTTCACTTATTTCAAGCACAACTGTAACTCCCTTTTTCTTCCACAGTGAAGAATACGAGTACGTACCCAAGGTAGTGGAAGCCATCCTCTCAATGCCCGAGGGAGCTCACCTAGCAGTCCGCAAGACGTGCATCCTGCTGCTGGGCGAGCTGTGCGAGTGGATCGAGCGCCACGTGGAGTGCCTGGAGCCGTGTCTGCAGTTCCTCATCCGCGCGCTGCAGGAGAAGCAGCTCGCTTATGCTGCTGCTACTGCGTTGCAAGTGAGAGTCATACTGTTGATGTTGTTTTGAATGATGATTATTTTTTAGGGTTCCATAGTTTGCTTTGTGAACCATAATATTTCCCATCGCCATAATCATATCAGCCAATTGATGTCCCCTGATAAAATATACTATATTTTACTCTTAGTTATTGTGGTTACATTAAAAATGTTAAAATAACTAAAATAAATAATAAAGTCTTAAGTGTCTCGCAGAAATAAGAATCACATCATTTCAAACTGAACCACATTGCATTATATGCAATGCTGCTAAATAGTATATTTTGTGAAGTCTAAAGATGTATGTTTGTCACCAGAACATCTGTCGCGCGAGCCGAGCCCAAGCAGCGCAGCATGTATCAGCCCTACTCCAAGCGGCAGCCGCATGCGAGGCGCTGGCGCTGTGCCCGCAGGCCTCCGCCGCGCTCATGCGGGCACTCGCCTCCGCCATCGGCCGCCTGCCCAACCAACAGGTAACGTCTTGTCAAATATTTGCTACTAGTAATTAAGTAAGTAAACTGTCTACATGAAAAAAATATCAATCGCAATAATGTAATACAATTTCAAGTGTCAATTTTGCGCTCCCCTGATGATCATTTAAATAGCTCAATATTATGTATTGACTGTATAAAGTTAGAATATTACTACTAAATCATACAAGTCACATAAAAATTCAACTCCACACCTATTTTTATTCTATAACCTTAATCTAACCATAACAGAATTTCCTCACAACTAACCCTCCGAAAAAACTAAACAAATAAATTGACAATAATTTATTTTGTTCCCTAGCTAAACCGCCATAACATATCTACTTCTAGCTAACTGTTGCGATGCGCGAAGCCGTCGCCGTTCAGATCAACGGGCTATCGGACCTTATGAAGAGTAACTCCGAAGTACGCAAGGGGACCAGCACCGACCCTTGCGTGTGGCTGGACAGGATCGCAGCACTTTTCCGGGATGTGGACGTAGCTAGTTCAGCTTTGAGCGAGGGGCATCCTTGTGTGCCAGCGTTGTCTGACGCGTGGCCGGTGCTGCAGGCTGCTTTGGACCGGTATGCTACGGACGGGAGGGTGATGGAGCGGTGGTGCCGCTGCGTGAGGTTCGGCGTCCGCATGGGCGGCAAGAGAGCTGCCGCACTGGCCCCAGCGCTCGCCAGCCGTCTCCAGCAGCTGTACCGCATCAGGCCGCACTCGTGTGTGCTGTACTTAGCGTCGGTGCTGCTGGACGAGCTGGCGGGGGAGCCGGCCGCGGTGCCGCCGCTGGTGGCGCTGCTGCAAGACGTCATGCCGCAAGCCTTCCAGCTGCTGCAGCAGGAACACGGCTTGAAGGAGAACCCGGATACTGTTGATGATCTGTTCAGGCTTTGTATAAGGTGAGTTACAGTTTTTGTTGAAATTTGATTACTTTTTGGAAAATATTCAATCAATTAAAACATGCTTTTTTATTTGAATTATGATAACGATCATAGCCCTATTGTAAAATATGCACTTTAAAGCTATAATTATAATATTTATAGCTGCTCCATTGCGTTTATCAAATGGTTGTAGATAAAAGTCATCAACTCATTTATTTGCTGATCATGTAAAAGAAAAAATATGTTTCAGTCTTCAACGACTAGTCGTTCTTTGATAAAAGCAAACCTTCAATAACAATAAGATCATTCTTCATTAAATGACAATGTAAATTTTACCAAAATAGAAAAAATCCTCATTTTAGGGTTCCTAGTTTACAATAGAACCCTAAATATGAAAACCTATTGAAATGTATATCTTTGTATGTATTTTAAAAATGTATCATGTGTTCAAGTTAATGAATAGTTTTGTTATAACAGGTTCCTGCAGCGCATCCCGCTGGAGTTCCTGTCGTCGGGCGCGGTGTCGACCGTGCTGCAGTGCGCGGCGCTGGCGGCGGCGCTCGACCACCGCGACGCCAACTCCTCCGTCATGAAGTTCCTCTACGACTTCGCTAAGGTCGCTAATAACACGAGGCCCGAGAAGCAGCAGATCAAATGTGAGTTATTTACAGTTAAATAACAAGCCTTGATTGTTTTTAAAAATATATAAAAACGTATAAAATTTTATGATAAATTTAAATAAATTAATATTTATCTGTAAAGTTATCATCATTCTTCATATTTGAAATTTTTAGATCAATCTACAGATAATATTCATTTTGTTTACTCGAATAATCATACTATTGAAGAGCACGGGGCTACGTCAAAGCTGCGCGGATCAATAGATCATAAAGTGAAGAAACGTTTGGTGTGGTAACCATCTTGTCATGACGAGATCTATGTTTCAAAAGGCACAATAAATTGATGGTCCCTGGCTGTCATTTAAATAACTTTTTCCTCGAAAGTAAGACCCAAAAGTAAGACAATAGACTTATGATTTAAATGTGTAATTACTACATTCCAGCTCTAGCCGACAACGCGCTCTCAACATACGGCTCGGACCTGACCTACCGTCTCATAGAAGCCAGCGTGCTGCACCTCCACGCATACATGCTGTCGGAGGTGGGCGAGGTGCTGCTGGAGCTGCTGGAGTGGCAGCGCGGCGCCGGCGTGGACTGGCTGCACGCCGCGCTGCAGCGCCTGCCCAGGGACCGCCCGGCCGTGGCCACGGAGCAGCAGTGCTGGCAGTTCCATCAGTATGCTATGAGGTAACTGGGACATAAGAGTTAAATTCATTGCTTTTCATCTCCCGAGCATTTTCCTAGCTATTTTGGAGTCGGCTTCCAGTCTAACCGGATGCAGCTAGGAGGGTATAGCGATACAAGGAGGGACTGCTTATCTGACCTCATTGTCCCAATTACCTGGGCGACTCAATACTGGTTGTCAGTTTTATTGGCTTTTACTACCCGTAAAGACTGCCAAAGATGAATACCGAAAGCTTAGGTTCAACACTTGCATTTAAGATTAGTTTTGGTGAAAAAGCATTTCTAAACTACTTGGACAAATAGTTTTTTTTGAGATAACAGTTTTCCAAACCATTTTGATTGATGAAAGTATATCTTCTCCTCACTTTAGAGGATTATTTTGTAAGCATTGCACAAAACCCCTGTGTGCGAATCCAAGTTGCACTTTTCAAAATTACTTATGATTTTTGTTCACAGGGCAGAGAAATGCAAGGAAATGACTCGGTTACTGCGAGACTTCGCGAGGCTATACCGATAAGACGTAACATTTTATATTATAAACTAATTATTGAACCAAAACAGGACTAACTGAGTGACATACTCGCAGCGAGTTCAGTGTCAATAAGGACGAATTTGAAATGAGTATCAAATATCGAGACTAAGCTACACTAGTGAAGTGAATTGACTTTATAAATAAACGGAAATATGTTAAAAACTGTTATAGTGTAGCTATTTGTAAAGCCTTGCATCTGTGGCGACTAGGTATTTGGAAATAAAAATTCATTCAATTTGCCAACTAGCAATACTAAAATCACAGGCAACTAATTTAGTTACTAAAAGACTTGTGTTTTGATTTTTGTTTTTATACTAATAATGGACAAATTAGATTTTGTACAATTTGATTGTTAATTCGGGCCTGTGATTTCAGAACAAATATAACTTGGACATACCCCATATATGACTGAGTTTCATGGTTATATCCACTTTATTGCACTATATGACCATAAAATTGCAATCCAATTAGGGCCAAATATTGCCAAACACTACTTCAGTAGACTTTTATCTATCTATAAACAAAATCTAGATAGCTAATTTAGTTAGACAAATAAAAATCTAACACAAAGCTTGCTCATATTATGTACTTTCATAATATCAAAATAAACCCTAGCCCTAAATCAGTGTAAAGAGAGAGTACTAGTTTCCAAGATAGTCGTCATAATGCAAGGCTAGTTATAACGGTGCGTGTAGTGATTGTAGTGAAACGCTGGCGACAGCTAATAGTCGGCGTAGGAGATGGGGTCACGATCCTCAACGAGTGAGGGACCGACTAAAGAGAGAGAGAGTGATTAGCGTGGGAAGCCAGAGTAATAACGTTGATTCAACAGTACATGGAGGTCTGTCTCTATTTGTCTTGTATTTCTTATGATTTGACCACAATGTCGCGTTCTCTTGTAGATTATGAAGATATTATTGTTATTTTTACTATTTGGTAACATTGTAATAGGAAGATGTGGTAAATACTTTGGTATTTGTCAATATTTTATTGAAGTCTTGAATATTTTTATCATCGTGAAGAAATTGTACCGATTATTCAAATTACAATTAATACTATGCACATAGTATTTCCATGATTACAATCAACTTTTTTATATTCGTTAGGTGCATACGTAACTACAAGAGAACGTAGCGAATAATTTAACCAACTGCTGGAATGATGATCAAACTCGTAATGTTACGAGGTGCGAACGATCAGCAGGTAAGTATCAATACATTGATTGATGCAGATATATTTTGTTATATTATACTCACTTTTATTTGGAATGTGATACTATGCATTGAATTGTAAATATTTATTATAAATGTTTACTTTTACATAAGTCTTTTATTTACAAGCTAAAACCTTAAATTACATTTGCGATTTATTCCTATAATATTAAATTAGTTTTTAAAATGGAGATTAATATATTTGAAATGACAATTGATCAAAATTAGATGTTTGGCTTAATTGGAGATGTTTAAAATTCAGCACCACAAACTTTTGAATATCCATGCAAAGTTATACCCCCCCTATCAATTTCATCACATTATGTTAGGACAAAACATCAATAAATATCCAGGAACATATTTACAAAAAACTATTTCTTCTTAGCATTCTTGGGGCTGGATAACGTGACGAAACTGACCCGCCTAGGCGCTTTAGGACTCGGAGCAGACTTCACAGCCTGATCCTTCACATCAGTCACTTTAGCCTGCTTGAAGAAGTTGTTCTCATTCAATGTGCTTTTAGGAGTACCTGGCTGACTTGCAACTTTACTATTAGAACTTTTAGGAGTAACTGGTTCCTTAGGTTTTTCTTCAGTCTTAGCAGTTTTAGGAGGGCTCACTTTAGTACTTTTTTCAGTAGTCTTCGTGTCTTTCGGCGAATCTGGTGATGTTGAAGACGATTTAGCTCCCTGGGTTTCTTCATAAACTAATTTGATATCCTCACTGTCTTCTATGACCATTATTTCTGAATCTTTACTAGCTTCTGTCTCTTTGGGCTTGATTATTTCATTGTTGCTGTTATCTGACCACGAAGGCATTGCAACTTCTTCTAGCACGTCGATTTTGACCGGTGTCTTCTGTTGAGGTTCAACTTTCTGCTTCTTAGGAGACTTTTCTGGCGCTTTGAACTTTATGAAGGCATCTATTTTGCCGACTGGTTTCGATTCTTTCACCTCTTTTGGTTTTTCTGGTTCAGTCTTCAAAGGTTCTGAAGGCTGCTCTTCAACTTCCATTGGTTCTGTGAAATATTAATTTAGCAATAAAATAAACGTCTTCCACATTTTTTGCAGGAGCTACTTAATTTGTGGAGATTGTTCAAGAGCCACTCGAACCTTAACAAAGGGCTATTGAAGTTGCAAAAATCATGAAACATTTTGCAGCAAGACCTATTTGAAAATATCCCATACATTACATAAGAAATATTATCACCATGAGTAGGCACTTACCTGCAGCTGCAGTGACAGGTTCAGGCGCCACTTCATCAGGCAGCACCTCCCCCAGCTCGCCCGCAGTGAAGGTGATGACGGAGCAGTAGCCGTCAGTGCTGGAAGCCACGAGGGTCAGCCCGTCTGGAGACCAGGTCAGGTCTGTCAGCCTGGAGGAGATGGGAGTTCAGATCAGTATAATTATAACAAGAGAAGAAATGGCATTATATTTATAACTACCATCATGTATTTTGGTTATCACATCTTTTTAATATATCTTGTTATTGATCTGACAACTTGATTTTTTATAACAGGCTTGCAACTTATTTAACGTTTACAGAACAGTATATTGAGCAGGCTTGCTCTTGAGATACACACTTCTATAGTTTGTTTAAGTAGATACTCACCTCGTATAATGAATATTATTGATAAGCGCAATAGGCGTCTTCTGCTGCGTGTCGTACAACAAGACAGATCGTTTAGTGCCCACCGCCAGCACCATCCGCGCGGGAGCGGGCAGCGCGGGAGTCGGTCCGCCCGTCCGCGCGGAGTAGCGGCGCGGCGACCAGCGCGTCACTAGTGCCGCCTCGCCGCATGGCAGGATGCAGGCTGGACTGTACAACATAGAATAAGTGTTTCAACAATACTGTGAACATGGAAGAATTTGACTCAATATAAAAAATAATAAAGTTTTTATGCTAGACCACGTGTAAATAAAATTTTTACAAGTGATCATAGGCTCAATCACCTGCCTAGCTGTTTTCCCAACTAGCCTTTGCTTATGGTATAAATAAATGCCTAGCTGAAAACTATTATTGTTATATGCTGCAACTTTTACCCCTTTAGCACAATATTATAAACAGACTGCACATACCAAAGTTAGTCTCAATATACTTCTTCTTCTTTCGTGTCGATGACATGTCTTATAGTGAGACTGAACTTTGTCAATATACTAACACTTTCAAAGAGTATCTAGTGTAGATGTAAACAGCGTTGATGGGCTTGATGTCCACCTTGCCCTGCTCGGGCTCCACGCGCCCCGCCGGTACTGCCAGCAGCAAGCCATCGGGGCTGAACTGCAGTCTCCTGTGCATGGTAAATAATTGTTTCTTTAATACAATATGTGGTAAAAATTTGGTATGGTGAATAGAATAGAAGTTTATTGTTTCCAGTATTACAGCAAACAGAAAAAAAAACAACATGGAGGCTATAATACCGAAAGCAAAAGGTGGTGTTTATATTGAGAAAGACGGTGATACTTAAGTTGTGTGAGTAAATGTACATGCACATTGTCTTTATATGCATGAGCTCAGCACTGTCCAATTCGCGTAGTTATACAAAGGTAATTGCATGTATATTTATATACACACAGTGAGTATGTGGATTAACCACATGTTCGAGAATTCTAATTTGCGCATACGCAAATTCGACGACGATAAATTCGCTTCTCTATCCAGTAAGTTGCCTTTATTCAAAGTTGTATGTTGTACCCTTCACACAATAGCTGTAGGTACTTAGTATGAAAAGAAAAATAGCTTATGCTTAAAAAGATTACCTGTAGTAAGTCTGCAATGTGTCATCATGGTACAGCCGCACTTTGACGTCGTGCAGCACATGGCCAGCAGGGAACGGCAGGATTGCCTTACTGCTGCGAGATGTCACCTTCTTTGTTGTCACATCAAATGTGCGGAAAACTCTGAGAATGTATATCCACTATTGTTATTATGATCCAGTGGCAGTGCATTTTTATTGAATGGATCAATTGAGACATTGATGAATTAATTAAGTCATCATTTTTTTACAAAGTTCTTTGAAAATACAAGGTTAAAATGATCAGATTTTTTAAAAAGTTGACATAGTTTTCACCTACAGTTTAGCCACAATTTGTCACTTTTTTTATAAAGTTTTCCTAGCATGAAAATAACACAGATCTTGCACTCAGAAGTAAAATACCCCGAATAGAGGTACATACTCTGATACAAATGTCTTTAATTTCTTTCTGTACATATTAAAAATCTTCAATAACTACATATATTGACAGCCCCGAACTTCTATCAAAATTTCACTTTAATGTACCGCAAAAATTATTCCACAATAACCCACACCTACGTGTGCCTCTAGCATCAACAAATTACAGACAATAGTTTTATTATACGAGCGGGTAGACAGTTCAACAATATATGTAAGCAGTATGACTTTGATCCCTTTACGACTAGCATTGCGTCGGCCAGAAGACGCATTAGCCTAAAGTAGCATTTTGATTGTATCCTTAGTTTTTACAAATGTTTATAATATTTTTATCATTTAGTACTTTTTGTTTGTTAACTAAAGGTTTCTAGTTAATACTAATCGATCCTTGCAATTAACTTGTTTAATAAGCTGTAATCACTGTGAAAATATTGATATGCTCACTTCTTAATTTTAAGTCTTTCACTATACGTGAGAACTTGTTGTAATTAGCTTTCCGTAATTTATGTTGGCTTCTATTTTTAGTTAGTTTAAGCTGTAAGTCCTCCAGAGTGTTATAAATAAATAAATAAATGTTCCAACTCACCTATCAGTACTAGCTGTAGCAATCATCTGTCCCTTAGGGTCCCAGGAGACTCCCTGCACAAACCCTTTGTGATCCGTGAGGATACTGCTGTACCGTCCCCGGTTTAGGTCCCAGATTAGCAGCTTGTTGTCCACAGAGCCAGATGCCAGGTGCAGGGAGTTGGCACTCCAGGATATGTCCAGCACATCCTCCATGTGCCCTCTCAATGTCTGTGGATTTTTATTTAACAGCACTGTTAAGTTTAAGCTTGACTAAGCTTTTAATTAAGATATCTGATTTCATAGGAAAGCTAATTTGTTGTGAGATGACATCAGATTGAGGAGTATGGAAGAAGACATGCACTGAACTTATACATGTATAAACTTATAAGCTTGGATTAAAGGCTGCCTTACCATACATTATTTTTTTATTATTTATGTCTTTGTATTTGGCCAAAGAGAGTTATGTTGAAGTTGGGCACATTGAGCACCTATTTAAGTATGAAAACAGTTTCGAAAACCCCAAATAACATTCTATTTTGATATAAACCTTACCTTGTGAATGACCCATGACTCCTTATACTGTTCTTCCATCTGCTCCATAGCAGGTGTTGGTTCCTTATCAGTCTTCTTCCAAATGAATATGATGGACTCATCATCTCCCGACGCCAAGTACTGGCCGTTCGGTGACCATCGCACTACGTTCACGGCTTTCTGGTGGCGTGTCAGGTCTGCAGCTACTTCTAAGTTCACAGATCCTGTGTCTGTTGTTGAAATGTACCATATCTGGAACATTATGTTGTTTAAAATTATCTCTGCCTTACAGTTAAGTGCCCAGAGTGACTATATGAAAAGTGATCGATAGATTTTTGTTTGAAAGTAAAAGAATGATGTCTAAAATACCATATAAAGTATTTTTAACTATCATTAACGCAAGTTTACACTGTAAATTAAGTTAAGTAATATACTTAAACAAATAAATCATACCAAAACATGAGAATCTGTCCCTCCAGTGGCAAGTCGTAATGGTTCACTTGGATCTGCTTTTGGCTGGAAATCTACACTAAGTACAGGGTCTCTGTTATGCCATGATATTTCTGGGATAGCGAACTTCATATTTTCACTTTATTTGCTGTAATTTTCTTTCACAAGTACAAATTAAAAATAGTTTTTGTTTAAGAAAGGAGTTGTCACTGTTTTGGCGCTAAAGTATATTTTTTAACACTTGTCAGTTGTCAGATTCGACAACAGACTTGCGTCTTCAGATACAAGTATTTTGGCTTTTCTAACAAGTATTTGATGAAAAAAAACGTCAACGAGCTGTCAGCTGACAAGACATGAAATTCCGCACGATTGAAAATTTTATTGGATTTTGGAAATAAAAACACAATAAAACTGTGATTCATATCTGAATTTGTTAAACCGTTGGTGTATTTTAAAATTATTCCAAAAGTTATCTATATCAATACAGTTTAACGCAACCATATGTCAATAACCATCATTCAACCAGAATACAAATCCAAGAAGAACAACAGAAACACAACCTCCATTCGCCCCAGCTTCCAGAAGCATCAGGCAACATCGGACCGTGTAGACGCCGGGGGGCGGTAGCCCCCTGGCCGATCATATTGAAAATCTGTGAAGACTACAGTGTATTATTTTTTGAAGACATTTGTGAAGACTACAGTGTATTATTTTGATTAAAGCTTTTCCATTTTTACCGTTTCAATGTACGATGGCAGTAGCGACGCCGGAAGCAGCGTGTGTCAACCTTCCACATCGGCTGAGACCTCAGTAAGATGCCCCTTCTGTTCCCAGGCAAGATTTTTTAAAGGAGAAAGGGGCCTGAAGATACACTTAGGCAAAGTCCACAAGATGCAGAGTGTATCTCAGTGCCCCTTGACCCCTCAAGTTACTACACCTCCGACAAACCATCTCCTCTGGAACGCACTTTCAAAATTAAAAAGTAACACCCCCATACTCAAAAGAGTGCCCAGGGGTGCAAGGCGGACTGTTGCGTCAAGTTTGGCCCAATGCGTCCGCCTCGCAACCCTGGAAAATTCAGAAAGCGCCTGGGAACAGTTGCTCACCCTTCCCTACCGCATCCTACATGTTGACAAAACTCAGATAAATAAAAAATCATTAACCAAACAAATTAAACAAAATTGCAGCCTTTCGACCTCCATTTTCGTCCCAGACACTTCAGTAAATTCCAAATTCACCTCCAAGGACTTGTGTCAACATGTAGAGAATAAATTAAGCGAGGGTGACATAAGGGGTGCTGCTAGGATCCTTTTCAGCAGCGATGTGGTGGCGCCGTACTCTCCAGAAACACTTGCCGCTCTGGAGAGTAAACACCCGGCTCCCTCGGATGACCTCACTTTCCCCGACCCTCCAGATCTAAATTCCGACCACCTCACCGTTACAGCCCAACAAGTAGCTGGAGCCGTGGCTTCTTTCAGGACCGGCTCTGCCGGCGGCCTCGACGGCCTGAGCCCTCAACATCTGAAGGATCTTGTAGGCTCGGGCGCTGGGGAAGCTGGTGAGTCGCTTCTGAGGGAACTTACGGCTCTAGTTAATCTTATGCTCTCCGGCGGTGTGAACAATGCCGTCGTGGACGTGCTTTACGGAGCGAACTTATGTGCGCTCCGTAAAAAGGACGGCGGCATTCGTCCCATTGCCGTAGGGTGTACATACAGGCGTATGGCAGCCAAAATTTGTTGCAAGCACTATCATGACGTGCTTGCTAACAAATTTCAGCCCCTGCAACTCGGATTTGGTTCGAAAGGGGGCTGTGAGGCTGCTATACATGCTTTCTCCACATTTTTAGACTCAAAAATAGGTGAGGTCATCCTTAAGGTTGACATAAAGAACGCTTTTAATTCTGTTAACAGGGACACCTTGTTGGCCGAGGCTAAAAAAGAATTACCCGAAATTTATAGTTACCTTTGGCAATGTTACAGGCACCCTTCTAAATTACTATACAAGGACCATGTTTTGGAATCTGCAGTTGGATGCCAACAGGGTGACCCCCTTGGGCCGGTCATTTTCAGCTTGGCTATTCACCCCATAATAGAGAAACTAAATTCAAAATTTAACGCTTGGTATTTGGATGACGGTACCCTAGGAGGAGATAGAGAAACTGTTTACCAAGACCTCATATTCCTAAAAGAAAAATTTCATTCGATTGGACTGGATCTAAATTTATCAAAATGTGAAATTTTTGTTCCTGACATCCCGGACAGACAGACGGTCATATCAAAATTTAATGTCATAGCACCTCAAATTAAAATTCTGGACGAAACATCATTGCACCTCCTAGGTTCACCTATTTTGGAAGAAAGTTTCACAACATTCATAGATAACAAAATTTCAAATTTTAATGACATTTCGGATAGACTTTTTAAAATTAATCTTCATTCGGCTTTTACCTTAGTAAAATACTGTTGCTTTGGCCCAAAATTTATATACAACCTTCGCTCCTCTCCCTTATGGAAGCAGCCACATCTTTTAGACAGAATTGACCAAATTATCCGTACTACTCTTACATCTGTTTTTAATTTGGCCTTGGACGACCGAGCGTGGCTTCAAGCCACCCTTCCGATCAGATTCGGTGGCCTCGGCGTCCGCAAAATTTCCAGTTTAAGTCTACCGGCGTTTCTATCTTCGGTCTGCGGCACTAAGGAGTTGACCAGAAAAATTTTAGCCCCTTCACTGGTCGATTCTGAGGTGCCGTGTCTGACTGATGGCATGAACGCCTGGAAAGTGGCTTGCCCAAACACAGCCTTCCCTGAAAACCCGGCTTCCCAGAGACAGTGGGACGAGCCGCTCTGCAGATTGACGAGAAATAAACTAATTGAAACATCTGTCAATACTGCTGAGCGTGCCCGCCTACTGGCTGTGGGAGAGTGGGAGTCAGGGTTATGGCTTCACGCACTGCCCTCACCCAGCGTTGGGACCATGCTGGGTGACACTACATTCCGGCTCGCTACATGCCTACGCCTCGGCGCTCCCACTGCGGCTCCGCATCGCTGCCAGTGCGGTGAATCTGTGGACCGCCTTGGGCACCATGGTCTTTCCTGTAGCAAAAGTGCTGGTCGCATGGCACGACACGCCAGCATAAATGACATTATCCGTCGTGCTCTTGTCACCGCCGGAGTGCCAGCCATTTTAGAACCCAGAGGCTTGGCACGCGACGATGGCAAGAGACCAGACGGGATGTCTATAATGCCTTGGAAGATGGGAAGGTCTTTGGTGTGGGACGCAACCTGCGTCGACACCCTTGCACCTTCCCACCTTCCCAGTACGGCGAGCTGTGTCGGTGCAGCTGCTGCAGCCGCGGAAAACCTCAAGCGGCACAAATATGTAAACCTCACCGGCAATTGCATTTTTGAGCCGTTTGGGGTTGAAACCCTGGGACCATGGGGCCCAAGTGCCCACAGACTCTTTCGAGAAATTAGTAAGCGATTAGTGGAGTCCACTCGTGATCAAAGGGCTGGCCTATACTTCGGTCAAAGGATATGCATTGCCATCCAGCGTGGCAATGCAGCCAGCCTTTTGGGCACGATCCCAGCTGACAGCGATGCGGATGAATATTTTGATACCTAGTTTTAATATTTCCCTATAATAAGATCATTTTGTAAAACTATTGAATAAACCTAAAGTATTTTGGCTTTGATATATTTTTTAATATAAATTGAATTCTGATAAATTCCTTTGTTATCTATCCAATTAATTGATTAATTAAAGAATGAAGTGAAATACTTAGCTGCTCTCGTTTGAACATTTTTATTTAAACTAAGTTTCGGATTAAGCTATTGAAATAAAATATCCCGAATAAACGGTAATTTTGCTTATGCTGGCAATGTTTTTTTATCTGTCAATTTTAAGCTGACTGAAGGCGATTTGACAACTGCTCTTTCTTTCTTTGACGTTTGTTGATATCGTGCTAAACGAACGCCAAAATGGTTAGTGTTTTATCAATTTCTATCTTTTTGCATCATGTAAAATGCTGGTGAAAATAAACCAAATTATTGCGGATGCCTTCGCGAATATATTGAAGACTTCTACGGAGGATGTATTTCATGTTGAACTTTGAAAATTCCAGGTGAACGTACCCAAACAGCGCAGGACCTACTGCAAAAAATGCAAGTGCCACAAAACCCACAAGGTGTCTCAGTACAAAAAGTCCAAGGAAAGGCACGCTGCCCAGGGTAGAAGGCGTTATGACCGTAAACAGCAGGGTTATGGTGGTCAGTCCAAACCCATCTTCAAGAAGAAGGTAAGTCTATCAACATAACCTCAAACCGGGGTTTTATCAACTTGTATTGCCGACTGTGCTTTGTATTTACAAGTGCTCATTACTGGTGTAAAGTTATCTTAACGAAATAACCTTCAAATCGTGTTATTTACTTCATATAAACTGATTGAAATAAGTTCGATATGTAATCAAAGAATTCGGTATTGACAATCGATTTAATTGTGAAATAAAGTAATGCTTGTTAATATTTCATGAAATTCTAGTGCTCTCACATGATGTGATTTGCCACTATCTGCTTTTTAACCTTTTGAACGCCAATGTCGGCTATAGCCGACATGAGCAAGCGTGCCCTGTGCGCCAACGACGGCTATACTCGACAAAAAACAGGTCGCAGAAAAATACAAAATAAACCTATTAAATCATTTAATTAAGATTTTAATTAAGATTTATTAGAATTAAGATTTTCGGGCTTGGCGTACAGGGCATAGGAATACCGATATGGCGTGGCGGTGAAAGGGTTAAATATTAAATTCAGTTTTGTGTGCACTACTAAATAAAAACTATTTACCTATTGTGGTAAAGACACTCACTAGCCAATAATGGTATTTTTAGCGTATTCAAAACGTTATTACCAACTGTATTCCTATATTAACCCTCCAGTCCATATAGTATTTTTGCCAGAGACTTGATAATTTTATATGTAATACTTGTTTTCAAGCATTTTGACCCTGTTCTTATCATTTGTTGATAGCTAAGGTTGTAGCTTCAGGTGAATTCTGTGTAAATCTAGCTTCTGTATTCACTTACCTATGTATTTCTTTCCCAGGCGAAAACCACAAAGAAAATTGTACTCCGTCTTGAGTGCGCAGACTGCAAGGTGAGGTCACAGGTGGCTCTGAAGCGCTGCAAGCACTTCGAGCTCGGAGGTGACAAGAAGAGGAAGGGACAGATGATTCAGTTCTAGGCTGGATAATAAATAAGTTTAACCCATTTCTGTGTTTTACTTACTTCTTTCCTTTAACCAATTGATAGTAACTGTTGTAAATGTTTCTGTTAATATTCTGTGTATTTTCTTGCTTACATTTTTGCCTGGGGTAAATTAATATGTCCATCAGGATTGAGAAGCAACTATTTGTGTCTAAATAAAATTGTTACAATGATTAACAAGTACCTACATCATATTTCTTGTAAATGATTCATTGTAAAATACAGAACAGTTATTTTTATGCTAACTTAGTTATGATGAACTACTCTTATCCTAGGACTAGTCACTCATGATGAGCACCACAACTTTTGCTCAAAGTTGATGAAAAAGTTTCACTCATTCAGCATCAGAACTTGACTGATATTAGGCAAAATGAGCACAGCATAATATAGAAAAATGATTTCTGTGAATATTATAGGTAAGCATAAATTAAAAACTTGTCTCCAATATAAAAATATATTTAAACATAACAATATTACAAGTATGTGTAGGCCTTTATTCATGAAAAACTTACAGCTACATACAGGAATGAATTTTATCCAGTGCGCAAACTTTGTCAACTCATAGTTAAATAAGTTTTATAGATACGTATATTTTTATTTTGTAGTGTTTTAGTACAAAAAAGAAAAGTTATTGATATCGAAAGATGTTTATTTTGTAACCGATAGTACGGTCACAATCGTCATAGTATGCACGGTGGCAACGCGAAACCGGTTTACTGACGGAGCTCCGCTCGGCGCGCGTAAGTGATAGTTGGTATCCATATTTTGCTGATTTTAGGGCGGACAAAAGAATGAAAAATTTTTTTTTACTGATGATGCAGATATGTTCTGTTAACGATTCTGGACCACCAGTTTTTTTTTGCGCACTGCTTAAAATTCATTCCTGTATATACAATTTTCACCTAACTCCTGAGAGTAAAGTAGGTACCTATCAATGATAATGCAATTAGCCAGCTTATGTTTAGCAGCTGCTTATTTTGGCAAAGACAACTTCGGCACTAGTACATTCAACTACTTTCCCAAAATCTGGTCTAGAACATTGGGATCCAACCCTTCCAATGACAGTTTTAACTTAACAGCTTGCAGTGGTACCCCCACCTGCACCATTTTTACAAATCTGTCATATTCTGGATGAGATTGGGGCTTCCCTTCAACAGTATCTTCGGTTTGAGTGGGAGCCTCTGGTGTGGGTTCAGGAGCTGTGGTCTGGGTCACTCCTGATGATGGAACTGGAGGTTCTTTGCTGGGAGAAGCTTCTGTGGTTTCTGCAGGTTTTTCAGACGCAGCTGGTGCTGTTATGTTCAGTTCTGGGATTGAAGAGAGCTGTAATATAACACAAAAATTTTGAAATTGAATTGAAATAGTGTCAAGGAAAAGTTTCATGCATTTCAGTAACTAAAATTTTTTCAAATTGGGTCAGTAGTTTTGGAACCTGTAAGGGCACAAACAAACAAATGAGTTTTCTTCTTTTCAATCTGAGTTTAGAAGGCTTATCAAAAGTTAAATATTAGTAGTATATTACTCTTACCCTAGCCTCCAACAAAACCATAGCAGCATTAACTTTCTCCAGCTTCCTATCAAAGTCCATGAGCTTCTGTTCACACCTCTTCATGAAGTTGTTCAAGAACTGTACATTGGTCAGTACAAAGTGGTTCACGAAGGCTAATGTACGCTTCTGTTGCAATGCTGCCACCTGCAAAGAATACAGCCAGATGAATATAAAAAAAAATTGAATGTTCAAAAGTTCCAAGAACATTGAACTGTTTTATTAAGTTGATCAGTTGAAATAGTAATTACGCAGCTTCTTGTTTATATAAAAGCTAAAGGACCTAGGTGTCCTACCAACGTATAGATTAGGGGCATCAAAATCCGGTCTAATTTCCGGTGCCTTGTGACTGAACGGTAGTATTGATTGAGTGGTGGTAGTTGACCGGCTTACCTTTGTTAAATCTACGTTTGCCAGCTCTTGGCTGATCATAGTCTCTTGAAGAGTCATGGTTTCGTTGTTAAATAGAGTTAGTACAGAAATGAAACTCGTTTCTTTCCAAAGGTTTACAATATTCTTTTCAAGAACTCTTAAAACTTGTTAACTTATCCGTATAAGATTCGAATGGGTTTTCTGGTGAATTAGATCAACAAATACAAGAAAAAACACAAAGAATTCTCACGAAAATTATGTTTCTGAAAATCTACATTATTATTTACTCAAAAAAACAATGTTGTCTTCTTCTTCTTCTTTTTGTTTATGGCTCCTTCGTTGGAATTTATCAAATCTCTCTATTGACAGTGACATTTTTGAACAAAAATACTCGGAACTATGAATTCTACAAATATAATTTAAAATAATGAATAACTTAAATTGACCTAAGAGAAAACCTTTAATGAATTAAATAGTAAAACTCAATCACGCAGCAAATAAGTTAAATCCAAAAGATTGTCATTGATCAATAGCCCAATAGCCAAAAATTAAAAAGTTAAATATTTGTCAACAAAAAGTGTCTCGGTCACAAATTACTTACTTGAAGGAAATAAATTGAGTTTATCTGCAAATCTAGTGAGATATTTATCAACCATGTCAGGAGAAGTTGTGGTAGACGCGTTGCCGTATATTGACCAGGGTTACGATGACCCAGGAGTCAGGGAAGCCGTAAGTTACAGTTCATAACCTAGAATACCTTCTTTCTTTTTATTTTATAATGTTTCTGTAAATCTTTTTCAGTTTTACCTTAAGAGTACTGCTTTGTTCAATACACCTTCTTAATAACAGTTGATCATGAAAAGGATTTATCTCTATATTAGTTTATAAACTTTTTTTCCGATATTCTGTTTAACTTTATGAATGATGGATTTTTTAGGCCCTGGCTATGGTGGAAGAGGAATGTCGTCGCTACAGACCGACTAAGAACTATCTAGAAAATGCCGGCCCTGAGCCTAGCACAGCATTTGAAACTCCAGCATTGCAGAGAGAGATGGAAAGAGTGCAGCAACGGTTACCTATGGAACCTCTGTCTATGAAAAGGTAAGTTAAGTTAAGGATATGATTAAACAAACATAGTAAACTGTATATACAGAGAATACAGTGTAAAACAAAATCTCTGCTTAAAACAAAGTAAACTCAAACTCAAAATTTTTTATTTCAAATAGGCCTATAAAAGCTCTTTCGAAACGTCAAAGTTAGGTGCATGGTTCCAAAGAGTTTGTCTCATGGAGAAGAACCGGCAAGAAACTCCATGGACACTCTTTTTAAAAGAAAGTAAAATTAATTACATATAAAAAAAGGAAATCATTGTGAGTGACCTAATTACTCGAACTACAAAATATTTAAAAATGAAATGTCAATAAAAGAAGGTGGCACTATCATATCTGTCTAATATTGGACATTAATGTCACAGTAAGCCGGAGACCATTCAACATATCACAGGAGCATGTAGCACACTTACACAAAACGATTACACACACAGACACAACCAACTCGTCAATATCATACACCAAAAACTAGCAGACAAACACAAACTCACGCAAGACCCATACACACCATATTACAAATATTCACCAAAATCGGTTTTAGAGAATGAACGATATAAGATGTATTACGACCGCACTATCATCACAGATCACACCATATACAATAATAGACCCGATATAACGCTAACAGACAAACAAAACAAACACACATACATAATAGATATAGCAGTACCAAATACAAATAACATACAAAAAACTATCACAGAGAAGATTAGAAAATACACAGAACTACAAGAAGAAATCACTAGAGTCTGGAAAATGAACCGCGTAACAATAGTCCCAATAGTTATTTCAACTACAGGCGTCATCCCAAAACAAATTTTTAATAGTCTGAATGCCCTAAATCTATCAAAATACACTTACCTAACATTACAAAAAGCCGCTATATTAAATACATGTCGCATAGTCAGAAAATTTCTACAGCTAGATCTGGACAATAATTTCAGTGCAGTACCAAATTCATCATCTCAAATTATCCCGTCAATAAATTAGTATCTCACTTTGGCCTAGGCCCGTAAGATACTACAAATACCAGGTTTCAATAAACCTGAGAAAAATAAATTTGAAAACCAAAATAATAATAAGCCCCGCAGGGCATCTGAGGCGGATGACGGGGAGTAGCGACCCCGCGGGGCTATATATCCGAGTGCTCCAGGGAGAGTATACTGTCCCCCATCTCCGGCCTACCGGAGTGAAGCATGACGGGGGATAGGTCTCCCGCCTCTTGGCTTGCCTTCATCGGCCGGTCAGAGTGGAGTCGCTAGAGCAGCTCTGCTCGGAGGGTAGGTGCCTCGTGGTAAGTGGCGAGTGGGCCGGTGATGCTGGACCCACAGGGAGCGCGTGATCTGCGTTTAAAGTCCGCCGAGGTATCCTCACCCTTCAGCCGCTCATGTACCTGTTGCCCCCTTGTTGCGATTTAGCGACTGATTCCCGGGGGCCCAGTAAGTGAGTTGGCGAGTCTCCACCTGCCATTTTTACGTGTATTTATTACATTGTTATCGGCAGGTGCCATAGTTCCCGTAGTTTCCCCATTCCTAGTCCACTAGCATCCCATCACAATAGCCCAAGTAGTTTTCATCCATAGTTAGCAATAGTTTAGCACAGAACCGGGGATTGTCCTTGGGTACATTTCTATAGTGTATACAGGGATAATCGTCGGTTTTGTGTCACCATTTCATTAAAGTTGTCTCAAAAGGGCTTCAGCGTGTTGGCTTCGGCCCCACGTTCGCCTCCCAAAAATCCGGGACTCTATAGTCCCGAGGTCTGGTAGAGACATACAAAATAATAATAATAATCCACTAGCATCCCATCACAATAGCCCAAGTAGTTTTCATCCATAGTTAGCAATAGTTTAGCACAGAACCGGGGATTGTCCTTGGGTACATTTCTATAATGTATACAGGGATAATCGTCGGTTTTGTGTCACCATTTCATTAAAGTTGTCTCAAAAGGGCTTCAGCGTGTTGGCTTCGGCCCCACGTTCGCCTCCCAAAAATCCGGGACTCTATAGTCCCGAGGTCTGGAAGAGACATACATTTATAATAATAATAATAGCCTTTTATTCAGATCTACAATTTCATTACAAGATACACTCTTTTAATCTAATATTCTAATATTTGCCGTTTATTCACTTTTTGTAGATTTGTTTGCCAATCGGCAAAGGCCTCCTCCAACCTTTTCCATTCTTTCCTATCCTGTGCGACTCTGTTCCACGTCACTCCTGCTACTTCCCTAATGTCATCATCCCACCTTTTCTGTGGTCTGCCTTTTTTCCTCTTACCTTCTCTAGGATACCATCCTGTTATTTTCTTACTCCATTTATCATGGCCTCTTATCATATGTCCTGCCCATCTCCACTTGAGCCTTTTTATTTTCAACATTATATCTATGGTTTTTGTTTTATTCCTAATGAAGTAGTTTCTCAGTTTGTCTGATTTTTTAACACTCAACATGCTTCTTTCCATAGCATATTGGCATGTTGCGAGCTTGCTTGTCATTTTCTGGGTTAGTGCCCATGATTGGCAGCCATACATAAGGACGGGTAGTACGCAGGTGTTAAACAGTTTACTTTTGAAGTTTATGTGTAGTTGTTTATTTTTCATAGCCTCCTTCAGACTCCAGACTAAATAGACTTTATATGTACGTTATTTGTGTCTGTTAATGTCCAATATTTATGTCATATTGGACATTAACAGACACAAATAACGTACATATAAAGTCCCCCATAACTCACAATACTCCAACATTGTTTCACAGCAATAGTCTTTCAAGTTTCTTTACCAATTCTCCAGATATGAACTGCCCCCACCACCAGCGGGTCGCCACGGTGAGCCTGCAGCCTGGTCAGAGTCAGTAGACAACTCTCACGCCCAGCTCTCCCACCAGGCCATCAGAGTGTTGAACTTGGAACTGCAGTTGCAGTACGGATCAGAAGCATGGAGGTCTTATCTCAACACATTGCAAGCTCTAGTTGCAAGGTCACAGAATGTACATGGTCAGTTGAGGTATGTGGCTTTAGTCAGCATAAGTTTATTGCAGTATAATTTCATAATAACAAGTATAAAAAAACACTATCATATGGCTTTCTCTCTGTGCGCCAATATCCCACATGCTATAATGTATGCCCTATTCAGTAAAGCTAATGTCAATATGACTTAGAATCTTGGAGTTTTTCATATGTGACATAACCCTGGTTTTTATTCAGTTGCTTCATTTCAGTAGTAATGTTGAATAATTCTCTTCACCAGAAAACAAATAGCATCAGTGAACTGGGAGCGAAAGCGTTCACAAACAGCCAGCGGTGCGAGACTACGAGCATTGCGGCGGCGATGGGCGCAGCTCGTGTCTGACAACTACCGGCTGGAGCGCGCCATTATGCAGCTTGAAATACAGCTGCAGAAGGTAATAATCCGATCATTCATGAATGTATATTCAGAATGGTAATATTACAAAGGTTCATGGATGAGCTAAGTCTATATTGTTATATTTTCTTTATTTTCGTTGTTTTATTCATGTAAACTCTCTTCACAGGCCAAGGGCGAAGCACCCACTGATGACGACGAGCCAGCAGATTTGGAAGCCGTTAAAAACCTACCAGACAAACTCAATTCTGAGACTGAAAAAGAAGTACAAAAGAAGATCGAAGATATGTTTGCTGATTAGTTTTAAGTAATAATAAGAGCGACTGTTTATTAATGAAATAAAATTGAAAATTCCACATGAGTTTTTTGTGTAAGCAATATTTTCGAACTCGATATTTAATTTTGCAATAAAATGTGTAAGTCCATAATCTTTGTTTCATTTACGATCTACATACAAAACAACATTGAATGCATCTACAAAAAGTTAAACATTACGGTTTTTGAACGCATCAGTTTTTTTGCGGGTGATTGTCATTTGTCGTGATCTTGATCTGTCAATTTTAGTTTTTATTTTATTTGAAAATGGCGGACGATGCATCAAGCAGCAGCGGTTGCGCCGGCAATATAATAGATAACTCAATAAATCAAGATGAGTTGATCATGAAACAACAGCGTGAGATAGAGAAAGAGGTGAGAATCTTAAAACGATCCACTTGATGTGTAAGGAGAGTATTATGTTTGCAGAAATCGTATTACAACTTTGACATTGTGTTGTGTTTGTTTTGCAGATATCGGAAACGATACCGCTCGTGGGTGAACTTGAAGCATTGTCATCATTAGAAAAGGAATATAACGAGGATCCAGTGTACCTGTTAAAAGTAAAAGACTTGTCCTCTAAGTATAAGTATATCAGGAGAACCCGGCCGGACGGCAACTGTTTCTTCCGTGCGTTCTCCTACGCGTATTTAGAACATCTTCTGACGGATAAGAGTGAATTCGATAAGTTTTATGAAATAGCCAAGAATTCCAAGGAGATTCTCGTCGCCTTAGGTTTCTCACAGTTTACAGTGGAAGACTTTTATGAGACGGTGAGTTTTTATTTTACCTTGAAGGTTAGATGGATTTTGTTGTTGTTATCATACTGTTATGTGATTTTATTGGTTTCTATAACCATTGTTTTAACATAAAACCTCTAGAATCACTCCTTTTCCAAAAGGATTATAGCAGAATTTCTATAATAATGTAGAAATCAATATGCATGTCATGCATAATTACTGATGCTCAAGGATACAAAAATACCATGTCATTATTTTGTTATTGATTTTGATGTGTCAGTTCTGGCCTTCTACATCCTTTTACTGTTACAATTTAGAAATGACTCCACAAGGACAGATCAGTCTCAAATGATTCATTCTATTTTATCCATCCTGAAAATACACAGTATTTCAAAAAATATCATTCTGGCCAAAGTTTTTACCTCCATTGATATTATCATAAAGTTATTATTAAGTAAGATATAAATCTTAGAGGCATATAAGACCTAACCATGCATTGCTTAAGGACAATCAATAAAATGGCACAGTCAATATGGCTTATTTAAGTGTCAATACTACTGGTCTAAAAACATACAAAATACTATTCCAGTTTATGGAAGTGGTCCAGCGAGTGGGTGAGCAGGCAGGTGGCTCCCCCGATTCCCTGGACACAGTGAGAGCCGAGCTCCACGACAAGTTCAACAAGCAAGGTTACTCGGACTACATAGTGGTGTACCTGCGCCTCGTCACCTCGGGACAGCTGCAGACCGAGAATGATTTCTACCAGAACTTCATTGAGGGACCTCGCACTGTTACCGAGTTCTGTAGACAGGTATGTTTGTTAGCATTTCTTGGTCACTTGTATGTGTGCCAAAATTATAAGTTTGGCTAAGGGTGATTTAAAAGGCACACTCTTAGCCAAAATTGTATTATTCACCATTTTGATGCTTCTCAAATTGGTTCTATAATAGTGGCTGCTAGTTTAACCTTGATAGCACATAGGTAGTTGTTTCTTTGTCTTAGTCTGATATCAGACTTACTAAGGGGTATCAGGTTGCCCAGGCAACTGGGTTTAGGAGGTCAGAGAAGCAGTGCTCCAAAGACTACAGCAGACTGGTAGCCAATCCTGACATAGTTGGGAAAATGCTAGTCAGTTAACAATAACTTGTGATGTGGCTCATCTGTAACTGTTTCTCATTTACAGGAAGTGGAACCAATGTACAAGGAGTCTGACCACATCCATATAATAGCGCTGAGCAATGCCCTGAACGTGGGCGTCAGAGTCAAATATATGGACCGCGGCGAGGGCAGTCAGGTCAGTAAGGTATTGATCGTGAAAGCTTTAAACATTTATACCTTTACTCCTCAGTTATATAAAAAAGGTCCTGTAAAAATTACAAGCTCACCAAGATGTGTGGTAAAATTCAATATATCAGATTTTGTGCCATAGAAGAGGCCAAAGATGTTTACTATAGTATACGTTTTTGGGTAGCCGGTATTTTTAACGGCTTAGAGCGCTTTCACACTAGGTGATTTTGTCGTGCGTGAAACCTTCTCATCAATTTCAGTAGTTAGTCATTGGTAGTGTCAGTTCTATAGACTCTTGGCTATAAAATTATTATTATATTTCACTAATAAGGGTGATTTATGCTAGGTACAGGGTGCGGGTCCGAGTCGAGACAGGGGTGTGACCGAGACACCCAGTATGAAAGGACGGGTACGCACTCTTTGTGTGAATATGTTGGTAGTTTATTTATGGTAAAACGTAATTTGTCTCGGCTCGACTCGTCATTTATTTTTACGTATAAATCATCCTATGACTGTATCGTTAACTTATGGGTTACTAGCTTTTGCCCGCGACTTCGTTCGCGTGGAATAGTGATTTTTGGTTTGACCAATAGATGGCGCTATATGTCCGAAATAAATTTTATTTTTATTTTTATATTTTTTTGTAATAAAAACTATCCTATGTCCTTTCTCAAGTTCCAAACTATGTCTGTACCAAATTTCACACAAATCGGTTCAGTAGTATAGGCGTGAAGAAAAGACAGACAGACAGACAGAAAGACAGACAGACAGACAGACAGAGTTACTTTCACATTTATAATATTAGTTAGGATTGCTTTATATATTTCGTACATTTGAAGTATCTTACTATCTGTAATTAAGTTTGATACGCGTATTACCTGACTTCCTTTGTTGTTTAAGTATATATAACTTCATCAGTTAGTGTCTGCTATATACTATAGTTATAGGATCTTTCTGGAGTTAAGTTTTAGTCAAGCAGTCAAAATATCGTGCGTTTTTTGTTGCAATCTATTATATATAATACTAGCTTTCGCCCGCGGTTTCACCCGCGTCCCGTAGCCGGATGGTGACAAAAACTAAAACCTTCTCCCTAAGTTACCTCCCCTCTAATTTTCAGCCAAATCGGTCAAGCCGTTTTCATGTTATGTCGTAACAACGGAAAGCGGGTTTCATTTTTATATATATGTATAATATTGTATAGGATGTATGTTTCCATAAAATGATGATGTAGCTACGACGCACTGGTTGTTAAATCCCAAGCTCACGTCAAAGACCAGTATTGGCTATTATTGACTGCGCAACGTTTTTGCGTCCAAGGCAATCCGTGTGTACGGTCAGTGTCAAAAGTAGCTGAATAAAACAAAATTTAACATTGGGTCTCATTTTGAATAGCAGATTCGAAAAATATGTGAGAAGTGTAGTTTGTAATATGTTGTATGTTGCAGGTGATAGCACACGACTTCCCCGAGGGCTCGAAGCCGCTGGTGCACCTGCTGTACCGGCCCGGACACTACGACATACTGTACGCGTGATCACGCCTCTCATAACCTCTTACGATAATAAAGTTAATTATCTTACGTATGCATTTGTTTCATTACCATTTATTTATTTTACTAGCTTTTGCCGCGACTTCGTTCGCGTGGATTAGTGACTTCCGGCAGATTTTTGGTTTGACCAATAGATGGCGCTATATGTCCGGAATATATTTTTTTTGTATTTTTTGTAATAAAAACTATCCTATGTCCGTTCTCAAGTTCCAAACTATGACTGTACCAAATTTCACACAAATCGGTTCAGTAGTTTAGGCGTGAAGAAAAGACAGACAGACAGACAGAAAGACAGACAGACAGAGTTACTTTCACATTTATAATATTAGTAAGGATTTCTATGTTGACTCCTCTTTCACGTCCATCCTACTGTTAGTTACTGCTGAGCCGATTTGAGAAAATCTTTCACAGTTGGAAAGCTACAATTTTGTCTATCCCCGAGTAGGCAACAGACTATATTTGAACCGGGTTTGTGAAGTTCCTCATGGCGGGACGCAGGTGAGGCCGCGAGAAAACAGCTAGTCAAATGTAAAAAAGTTACGAAATAAAACCAAAATATCATAAAATCGAATTATATTGAGAATTCAATAACCATCAATCACATTAAAGTACTAAACGGGGAATGGTTACAGAATCACAAATGAGAATTAAAAAAACATATAAAACAATTCTTAACATTCTACTTCTATCTGCAGAAATAAACGCCGTCAGGTTCCCGTCGGGGCTTCATTCCCGCGAAAAACGCTTTTATGTCTTCCTCTTTGACGATTTCTTTCCTATCTTTGAAACTCTTGAGGAAGTCAAGCAATTTGTCCCTCATTCTATTGTACTCAGTTAAAGCGTTTATCTGTTGTATCCGGTCTAAGGATGAAAGTGCCTGAAGACCTTTCTCATACTGGGAGGCCCCTCCAGCCACATTCTCCTTGCCCAGACTTTCATAGGCGGATACAGTGTCTTCTAAGTCAGTAAGATATAATACTTTAAGGTCATTGTACATGGTGGTACATTCACCACACGTGCACAACTTTTGACGGAAGTTGGAAGGCCAGAATGTAGCTCCCTTATGCACTCTTTTCACTCCTTTAGGCCGCACGCATTCTAATTTGGCTTTCTTCGACGAACTATCGTTTGTAATATCATCAGAGCTAAGTTTTCTTTTATGTTCTTTTGCGTTTTCTGTAGAATTAGATCCTTCATTCTTATCTTTATCTTTGCATTCATCATCTTCTGTAGTACTACCATTCTCGCCAGCAGTTTTCAACTCACTGTCATTTTCATTTAAAGCTTTGTTATCTTGGTTAATTGTTTCATTAGCTGTGTCAGTAACTTGCGATTTTTCGTCTTTATCTGTAACAGAGTCAAGTTTGTCTTCAGTTACAGTAGCGTCAGGCTTGTCAATATCGTCACTTTTGTCGATATCTTCAGTTTTATCATCTTTGCCGGATTCGCTTCCAGGCTCATCATTCTGTTTATCTTCACTTGCAGGCTGATTTTGTGCAGCGTTATAATTCATTTCAACATCCATGTCTTTAATCGTGCTTATTTTATCGTCGGCTTCAGCTGTCTCATCTGTCTTTTTAGGTACTTCTTTATCAGGTTGAGTTTCACTGGGTTTCATATCAACATCATCAGACTCTTTCTGTTCAGTACTTTCTACTTTACTCTCTGATGATACAATCTCAGTTTTTTCAGTACTTTCTATTTTATTCTCTGATGACTCATATTTAGTTTCTTCCTGTTGTTCTTCAGTTGCGTTCTCTTTCGCATTATTTGCAGTGTCTAACAGTTCATCAATAGCATCCATCACAGAGTCAGTCTTATCTTCAGGATTCTCCTTCTCATTCTCAGCAGGTTGTGAAGTGTCTGGTACTTCTATGTTAGTTGCATCAGCTGTGCTTTCATTAACTGGTTTCTGATCTGAACTTTCACTTTCTTCAGCTGATTCTGTAGTATTTATAGGAACATTTTCTCCAGCTCCAGATTGATCCATTTTTTCTCCAGCTACTGAATTGTCAGCTGTTAATTCACTAAGGTCATTTAAAAGCTCTTGTTCAGATTTTTCTTCACTGGTCTCCACTAAGCTTTCTTGTACCTTATCACCATCACCTTCATGTTGTTTCTCAGACTGGTCATTAATAGCTGCATCTGTTTTTTGTGGTTCTTTGTCAGTACTTTGTGTACTGTCATTGTCCTTACTGTCATCAGTTTTGATATCTGTACTATCCATATTGTCATTTGTGTTTTCAGAATTTTCCTTTGTGCTTTCAGCATTTTCATCAGTGCTTTGGTCCGATTTTTGTTCAGATGTAATTACTGTTGCATCAGATTGATCTTCAGATTGTTCATTTGTAGTGTCTTTTTCTGTCTCTAAATTATCCTTCCCAGTATTCGACTCTTCTGTAGATTTTTCATCTTCTTTTATTTCAGTAGTCTCCATAGGCTGATCTTCTGACTCTGTTGTCTTGGTTTCAGTATCCGCCAGACTGTCATCATTATTTGCCTTTTCCTTATCTTCAGATTTAGACTCTGACTCAAAATTACTTGTGTCAGTTTGTTTTTCTTCTGTATTGTCTGCACTAGAATTTTGTTCTTCAGTTGTGTTCTGTTCTGCATCATCTTTTACTTTGTCCTCACTCATTTCAACATCCCCATTAACAGTAGCATTTGCAGATTCACTTCCAGTTTTATTTACTTCTATGCCATTGGTCAGTTTCTCTTTCTCCAGATCTCCATTACAAAGGCTATTGTCAGTAGACTTAGCATCACCATTGATTGATACAATATCTACATCTCCTGTCTCAACAGTTACTGCAAACATGCTATAATCATGAAGAAACTCATTCTTCTCCATGCAACTCTTGCAGATCATTTCTGAGTATTGATCATTGGCAGGTACTACAGCATCCAGATGAGATGCATGAAGCCAATCTTCGCAAATGATGCATTGGATCATGTCATCCTCGATGGTTGATTCTGGGTCAGGGTAGGGCCTGTGGCAGGTGCAGTAAAGCCCACTGAAGTTCTGGTTATAAACATTACCCTCATTAAGGTCAGTTTTGTCCGAAGTGAATTGGCAAGGGTTGGAGTTGAATTTGGGATTGCCACAATCGCACCTGAAGTTCCTTTTGGTGTACAACTCGACAAGTTCATGGTTTTCGTGGCAGGTTAAGCTGCATGCGAGGCAAACACCAGCCCTCTTTGTGGGGTCGGTCTTAGCTTCGGTGCAGCATGTCAGGCAAGCATACAGAGCTTGTCTCTTGATGTAGCCCTGTGAACAAACCAAGCGTTCTGTTAGATTTATGTGGTGAGTCTTTAGGAACTAATTCCTATAAGATGGAGAGAGTGATCAATGTTTCCAAAGTGGTTTTGATTTTGTTTCACTTAAAGAAAACACAAGTAGTCTTTGTATTAATAGAAACTGTTACAAGGTGACACTACATTTAACAGTGTAAAATGTGATTTTATTTGTACATTGTTAAATGTAGTGTATAAAATGAGATTATAAATAAAGAATATGTATTTTTCCTTTAACTTACAACATGCATACCTACACAGTTAGTTTTGAGTGTTTAATTGTATATACTTTAAAAATTATGTAAAGTTTTTGCAGGAAAGAAAAACTCCCCTCTTGATTGTAATTATGGTAAGTGTAGAAATACAACTGCTTGTTATTATTTTAACCTCTTGTTAAGAGAAAGTAGGCACACTCTAAGACTGCATAGACATATCACTTAACGTATATTAGTGCATAATACATATTGAATTTGATAGTATCCAATGGATGATATTTACATGAAACAAGTGCAATCAGATATTGAGTAAACAGAGATAGATAGCATCAAATAACTTTATGTACTTGTGCTTATATTTTCAGTAATTTTCTTCAGATCCTAGAAATACATTTAAAAACGTAATGTTAAGTCTTACATTATAATACAAACATAATTTAACATTCTAAAACATTCCTATTTCGTTGGTAACAGTATGTAAATCGGCAATTTGTGTTCCTTTGTATTGTTCACATCCATATTGTTTCTGTATTACTAGCCTTATATTCAATCTAATTAACGACGAAACAGTTTGGAGTTTATGAAAACTGAGATGCAGGGTCTAAAAACCGTTCAGTACAACAATTTAATAAGAAATACGGCGAAGTACTGTGATATAATTCCGTTGCAACGTCAATTTGCCTGCGCCATTTTTGGTACATTTTTACTAGCTTTTACACACAAATTTGCTTACCTTAGGATAAGTGCAGTTCTTATCGTCAGAGGCTCCCAGGACAGCGTTGGCATCTTCCTCGAAGTCCTGCTGCTCTTGTAAAACATCCATCATTGTAACCACTTTGTCCCCATCGCATTCTGCCATTTCGGCGTCTTCAGCAATATTTACGTCGTCTGTAGCCATTGTTTCACTTCAAGACGATAACTGAGAGGTATTAATACAAATTGATGGAAAAATTCGAAAATTACTAGAAAAGCCGGTTATAATAGGCGCCAAGGATTTTTCGAGTCAGGTGAACCGAACCGCCGAATGAAACGGAGCGAACGAAAAACGGAACGGTTTGTTTGACGTACGTATATAAATGTTGCCACTTTGATATTTAATATCTTTGCAAGTTGTTAAAAATCATAATGGAATACACGGACTAGTAAAAAAAGTATTATATAAAGTAAAAGTATATAGTATTATTATTTATTCATTACATAGCGTATGAATTTCAATCTAATTACAGTATCGCTTCAGAGCACCGAGTTCGCGTTTTAAAATAGTGGAAAATATAATGGATTATAGATTTCTTCTCTTGGTCAATGCAATTCTACAGAGAAAACTGGGGCTACAGTCTGCTAATTTTACTCAAGCGACATACGATAAACATCCGACTGAGATCCGATCACGACTCAATTACGAATGAAGCGTATGTGGCATTCCGCTATTTCTTCTTTTAATAATAATACTTGCCTCTGTACCTCTGATTTCTTAAGATATCCCAAGACTTAGTTAGGATATCATTCATTATGACATGACTTAGGATCACGACTCAATTACGAATGAAGCGTGTGTGGCATTCCGCTATTTCTTCTTTTACATAAAACGTTTTTATCCTTTACTGTGATTCAATAATGAATCACATTGTCTGCAAATGATTTACCATTGCAATACGATTGTAGAACAAACTACCGTACAGATCAAATGGCAGACAACCTTCTTTGTTTTCCCTATTTATGAAGTTCAAAATGTTGTTACAATGTAGTTTCGTATAGATTAAAAGAATAGTGCATCAGTAATATTTTAAATCATATTCATATTAAATTGTAGCGACATGGAATACAACCTTTGTGAAGGTTGCATGCCATACAAATTAAATAAAAAATCCCATCATAGCAGAAAAGGCACATCTAAATTCTTTCGGCCATTACCAATGTAAAGAAAGCCAGCGTCCGGAGTTCTTACTTTATGGAAAAACATCATTCCGGGCCAGTACAAGCTTCTCAAATACACAAGTGACCCGCCACGTTCTATGGAGAGGTTCCAACAGCCTGCTGGAATGTCCATGTCAATAGAGTCTAGGAAGTCCATGCTGTAGTTGTAGTCTTGTCTAGTTAGTAAGTTAGTGTTCCAGCGATGTTGAGCTGGCCTGATATGAAGATACGATTTCAACAGTTTCGCTTCAGCACCATGTAACCCGTAATAATTGGGGTTTATGACGACTGTACCGGACGGTTGTTTGAGCAACTGTCCGCGAGCGCACACTTCAGCTTCATCGCAAATGTTGCTGATGGTAGCGGACAGTCGGCTTTCCTCTTTCATGACCTTGCATCTATCAGGGTGGTTTTCCTCCAAACCTTCGTCTAAAACCTTTACTTGCAGAGCTGGTTCTCCCCTAAACGGGAACGTAGTGAGCAGAGACAGCTGTTTATACTTCTTTTTTGCTTTTGGCAACAATCCCCAGAATTTGAAGTCGGTGGTGTAGAAGTATTTGCGATCAGTGAGTGCATCGTTGCTGATGCCGACAGCGATGTGGTAGTCTACATCTACGGCGTATATCTGGCCCCAGTACTGAATGTGGGTGAAATGGTTCTCTACTTGCAACATTGTCAGCGAGTTTTGCAACAAAGATATAAGTTCGTTGGTCATCATAATACCGTTTACATTGATGTATTCTTGGTACTCCCATAGCTTGTGGACATTCATTTTCAATTAATATTTTAAAGGGACTTTGTTTTATATCTCAGAGGTATTTACGTGTTTTGACGTAGCAAAATTATTTTAAATCTATATAGCTGGCTGCTGTCAGTCCAAAAAATAGTTTTCATGTCGAATTGCCGGTTTCACACGACCACGACCAATATAATACTGGAAGCGAAGTATATCCCATTAAATAAGTGGATCTAACAAAACTCTTTCTGTTTACGTAACAACTTACGTACAAACAAATATATATTTTGTGAATTAATTGGTCATTAATTGTTGGTGGTTTCAGTGCGCATAAAATCACGGTCTTAAGATCACCCTACACCATAAACACAACCTAATCTCGTATAAAAACACCGAAGCAGATATCTTTTTTCACTGCTAGTAAACTTTAACACACAGGGGACGTAGTAAAAGGATATTTTCTTCTCGTATGACAATTACTGACATCAAATATTTGCTGGCCCTCTGTTGGTCGTAACACGTAACTTGACCGCAGGATTCACCAGTTTATAAAGATCTCTCAGGCCCAACTCTTTATTTGAACATAGGGGTCAAGTTATACCTAGTAGAGCAATTTACTTACTTTTCTAGATTATGGGTGATCGTGTTGCTTGTTTGCGGACTCACGGGTGATCTTTCTAAGAAAATATTGCGAAAGCCAAGTAAAATGGTGATTTATAGACAGGGTAAGCGCAGTATTTTTATTTGAATTATGTTTTTTATGTATGCGGAACGTGATTAATGATTATAATTAACGGAAATAGATGGCGCTTTATGAATGTCTTGTGAGTTTGATTGTATTACGCTCAGGATAAAAAAAAAATGATTTTAATTGTAGTTATAGTGTGTAAAAAAAACCCAGAAAGGTAAAATTACCAATTGAATAATCTTATCTTTAGATTTAAGTATACATTTGAACACTTTTCCGTATAATTAAGCATTTTAGTGCCGCTACTCAACAACAGATGGCGCTAGTAGCTACTAAATAACTGATCAACGTACAGAAATAATATTTGCCTCTGTACCTCTGATTTCTTAAGATATCCTAAGACTTTGGATATCATTCCCACAAAAATAACTGATATACTGTTTTTGTTATTGTTCTGAGTATTCTTGGCCTTATCTTTAACTATGATTGGTGGATGTGTTTGATGTTCATTTCTATGTTTATAATTAAATAATTAATGCCAACTTGAACTTAGATTTCCTTCGAGATACAGTAGCTATTTGTTAATAGTCGTTAAGGGTTGATTATCTCAGATAAAAAAAGGCGTAATAAAAATCTACCGTCAAGGTTCATCGACCGGGCCTACAGGTGTTGATAGAAAAATACAACAAAAAGAGAACCTGACAGATTGACAGTTCGAAGTATCACTGAAGAGTCCATTCACACTATTTGCGCGTTTATCTATCAAACAATAGACTTTTAAACACGTGCGTCAATTAACCTCTCTTGGGTCGGTTAAAGATGGTGAAGTATGGCGCGCGCGCGATTCGGCACGCGCGCGGCCTCTCGTCGGCGCCAAAACGTGCGATACGCGCGATCAGGCTCGCCACTGACAGTTGTATGCAAATCAGGCTCATAGTTCGAGGGCTGTTGATAACTTGATAATGTTTTAGAGGTCTTAATTGAGAGGGTGTCTTTTCTTGAGGGGAGGAAATGTAGAATCGTTTCCTGGTGTAATGAGGGTGTTTTCTAAACGATTATCTATAAATTACAAAGAGCCTAAGTGTAAAGATGTATAACAGCATATTTCGTTGGTTAGTTTATTAGGCATGTGTAATAATGCCTTTTTATTAAATGCGATTTCTCTAACTGTGCTACGAGGTGCTACGACCTGCGTAGCATTTCGTAGCAAACAGCGCGTCACCGAGTAGTTTCTTCCGACGGCATTCGCTATTACGATGAAAGTCTATGGATTTTACGCTTCTTGAATACCTACTATAGAGTAGGTAGGTATTACATCTGGAGATGTACCTACGCAAAGTTTCATATATTTCATATATTGGAAATACAACGTCGACTTCTATCAATCGGTTGATCGGTCGGTCGTTTAATCTCATTTGGAACCCATACGTCTTTGTTTTTTTATTCTCAATCACAAATGATTAGCGGGGCGTTCTCCGAGGTGGAATCTCTCGGCCCACTGAACATCCATCACAAATGGAACAAAAACGCCATATGTGGAGGCCGATTGAGTCGCGAATCAGCATCGCATTGTTTTGGTTCGACACCGGCTGTCTGAGCTGTGTGAACGTCAATAACATCAGAAACAATGGGTGCATTCCCACAACCGCGCCGCGGGCACCCGCCATTTTTATTCTCGTTTATAGTTTTAATTGTTTTCGGCGAGAGGTTGGCAGCACTGCCCCCGGGCGGCGCTGTTACCGATACCGTTGCACAAACACAGTTCATTCGATCGCAATGTTTTTGTATTTTGCTATACCTAGTTTATTTTTGTATTATGCAGGGATTAGTGGCTGTCGGAACAATTGGTGGTTTCTTTAGGATTTTTAACGCTAATTTTGATACAACGTTGTAAAGTTGAGGGCAGAGAAAGAATAGGATTAAGAATCTGGCTTCGTTTATGTAGGTAAGTAGAATTGATACCTACCTATTTAGATCATTCATCTATCATAGTTATCCTCATTTTATCGAATTTAAAACTGCATCTCCTATGTTCGCATGGATAAGTACCATCTCTTATAGGTATGTATTATTCATATTTCTGTTAGTGATCGAAAATCATTGTGTTATTCAACATGACAATAAACTTCTCATAGCCTCATAACGTGTCATAATTCAGATAATTGCAATCTTAGAAATAAAAAAACTAACGAGCATCTAACAGTGGATAATAATATCGTCTACCGTTATTACGGTGAAAGTTTCCTCACAAATAATTGCAACAAGCCAGAACAATGGTGCCAACGCAATATCAATTAACATTCGAAAATTGAATTCATTAACATCTGGCGAAAACCAATTACGAGTAAAAAATACGTTCTCACAATTAGAAAAGTGCAGAAATCGACTTATTCCCACAATTTTATTATGATTGAGTGGCGAATCTGGCTAGCTCACAATGGGCGGGAATATTGGGTGCTTAATCGGCCGGACGCCGTAAACAGGGTGTGACAATGGCGCGAATTCCAGATTAAGGTTATTTGTTAAACATGGCCGCCTTTGTGCGAGCTCGCGCGCTTCGCTGATCCGTCGCCAATTAATTGCTCAAGTTTTTCTAAGTTCACTGATTTTTGAGTGCAGTCTTGCTAATAAGTATGAGAAATTCTTTTTGAGAACTTAAATATTCAGTGGGAATTGTATTTCATTTGTCGAACGTATGTTCGTTGTTAGGGGTGAAGAAATATTTCGTTTCTGTGCTGAATCGGAATTTTAATCGATGGGTGATTTGGAAGTGGCTACTTGAGAACTAACTGCAGAACTTTAAGAGTCATTGAGGAGTAGTATAAAGGCGTAAGTGTGCACTATGAGAGCTGACGATTGATGGCAGATAAAAAAAGAAATATAACGAGGAATAAGCAATAAGGAGGTATTGCTATTAATGTGTCAGGACCTATTGTAGGAAGGAATATTATTAAATGTATCGTATAAATTCGCAGAAACTTCAACAAATAATGATATTGAACATGTTTATAATTGAGATATCACAAAAGTTTTAATATTTATGAGTGTATCTGCTACGCAGCATGGTGGCCGAGCAGAAGATGGGACTCGAGCACTCCAATTATTACCGACCAGCCTTGTTATTACAGATCCCTCAATAAAAATAAATAAACAAGACAATATTCAATATAAAACATGTAGTGTTTTTAAAAAGCTCAGCTCCCAGGGCGTCGCGTGCCGCCTCGCACGCGACCGACCGATGATGAACGAGTGTAAGTGTTGCCAGCGCGAATTATCACCGCGTGATGGGGTTGCAAGTAAAAATAATTGGCGCCCCGCAGGCCGACGTGCGTTAATGTTTTCATAATGATGAGCGTCATTGTCCGTGCGGATTTTGTTTTTGTTACCAGATTTGTATATTTTTTGAACAACGACCACGTCTGTTTGTTGTATCAATAGAGGGAGGATGCAAATATTTTTATTTTCTTTTGCGGTGAGATTTTATTTTGAAGAACTGCTTTCATTGATTCTTATTGTTATTGCATTTTTTTACATACCTACTGATTTCTGGCCATAAGAACAAATTCTTAACGCACTAACGCTGGAACGCTTACCAGCCTTTAAAGTGATTAGTAAATGAATGGCCTTCTATTAACCACAGAACGTGTTAGAATGCGTCTTGTCTTGGTGTAACAAAACCAACATTCTTCATTTACCAAAACTTTGTAATCGACTTACCCAAAATGGGCAGAAATCATCAACCAGCACATAGCATGCCCAAAATCCAATGGTAAACCCAAACACTCGATTCTCATGTAAAACATTTTCCAACTATGGTAAGGTATGCGGACTCCTTGTTACCATTGTATCATAGACCCAAAACAATCCATCAAGATGGTGGCTGTCAGTGTTGGCGGGAACGCTACCGTTACTTCAAACTTTTGTGTTGTTCGTACAATTGTTAACTGTTGTAAAACCACTCAATTTCTGCATGTTGTGGATGAAATGCTGGACTTTTTATATCGATTATGACAGATTGGTTTACTTTGATATGCGTATTTGATTTTGGCAGGTTTATACTGCTAGTCTTCACTATTTTCGGTAAACTTTTAAGATAGCAAAAAATTATGATTGGTTTGATTCCAAAGACCCACAGGGGTTTTGCATGATAACTTTATCTTTATTCTTTCATATTTGAGTGAAAATCGAAGAGTTTGTTGGTTTTCTTGTACGCGCTATCTCAGAATCTACTAGTGTTGGTATAATCCCATTTCTTTATGGACGACACCTATTTACAGTTAAATCTGAAATTATGTACCACACACCTGAATACTGGATAGCAAAAACATAACCTACAAACGCGAACAAAGGTAGACTGCCATCTTGTTATTCTCGTTAAATTGTACCTAGTTGTTATAATAAAATTGTCTTATGTGTAACAAATAAAGGGTGCGCCGACATCTGCATGAGACGACGCGATCAATTATCGTCATTGTTACAGATCTACAATAAGTTTAACACGTCGACGCCATATTGAGACGTTGAAGATGTCTTGAGCTTACGTTATGGAATGTGACGTCATCGGACACCAATCTTTAAGTACGTAAATAAAATTATTATTCTGACTTATAAAATATGAATTTTTGAATGTGCTATTTTTGTTTAGCTGAAATATTTGATGGTGTGGTTTTAATCAAAGAAGTAATCAATGTAGTTGAATATGTCAGTTTTAGTTCGTTACCTATTGTTTTATAGTATAGTATAGGCAGGTATTATGTTCCTACAAAGCGAATCAGTTTTGCTATATGTTTATCCGATATGTGTAACTGTACCTAGTTATTAGGTGTTTTATTTTACTTTTTCTATCTTAGTTTGCATATAGAAACGACACATTACGTGGCATAAGCTAAATATGTTATATCTTTTCTTCTAAAGACTCACGTTCCACACTTCTGCACTAAACCAATTTCAACTTTAGCATTCCAATTTTAAATTTGAATTTCGAATCCTTTGTGACGTCGACAGGTGCGTTCGGAAACCGGGCCAACCTCCCACTGCTTGCCAACAATGCGACACTAGTCATTCACAAAGCAAAGGCGCGCTTCTATTCAGCCTCACGTGTCGCAAACGACTTAATTAAATCGGATACATGTAATAATGTGGGCAGATGATTTATTTAACAATTGATATACAAACTCTCTGGAGGCTTGTTTTGCTTACTCTTGAGAAAGCTTCCAAATATTATTCTCACGTGTGACGCTTTGTGTACAGAAATAGTTCATAGAAGTAAATGCGAATTTTATTGTAACACAATCAGGGCTCTTGAGGACCTTTACTAATTCCTTAGGGATTTAAGACCATATAATCATACTCGTTTATTTGTAGGCTTATTCCCAATGCAATTTCTTTGCCCAAATGCTTTCCTGAATAGCGTTAAAATCGCAAATCCGTCACATTCGGACAATCAAAGAGCGAAAACGTGCGACAAACTCAACAGTACTCGTAAGCAATCGTTAGTACGACAATCCCGACCCCCCGGAGGCAAATCCGATCGAAACTGCAAAAGGAGCGCGGTAAAAAAAAAAACAAAAAATCCCGCCAAAATGGACACGGGGTACGACAGATGTTGAAAAAAGTTCCGTATGTAGCAATCTCGTTTGAAGATTTGAGCTTGTTTTCTAAATTGGAAGAAATCGACCAGTAAAGGGGTGGAATTATCGCTATTAAATAGTTTTAGGGGTCAATTTACCCTTGTAGTTTATTGTACTGTATTGGTTAGTAAGCTTGCAGTTTTCCGTGAAAGGAAATCAATACAGATTTAGTTAATGGCAGCAATTTTGTAATTGGATTTCTGATGAATTTTCTGTTTAGATTAACAATTTGATTTTAGAACGAGGCAAAGTTAAAATATTGCGTTATTTTTCAGCTCGATACACACCATGAAATTCAGTAAGAATCTACTTACATTACCTACATATTGTTATTATGGCGTCGAGATGGATTGCTATAAATAAAAATAGAATAGCATAGAATATTGTCATTATACGTTTACTTCCCGACAGCCGAAAAAGGGGATCAGATTTTGTTGTAGGCGTGAATGACAAATAAATTAGCCTTTCATAGGATGTTGACAGAATACATATTTGTATGAACATAAGGTCAAAGTAAACAGAAAGGAGGCGCGATATACTTTTAGAAAAAAAAAAAAACAGTGCTACCAACCTTTGAACAATTCACGGAAAACTTTCAGTTTGACTGCTGTGATGGCATAATGCGGAATAATCTGTGGGCATTTACAAGAAGGTGACAATTTGAGGGCAATTCTATAAGATATCTGGTGTAACATCTGCTCGGGGACCAATAATAGCACAATTTTTTTTCTATTGCTCTGTTAACAGTTTTTGGCGCCTTCGTGGTCAATACACCCGACATCGGAACACCTGTGCACGTGCTACAGATAAAAAAAATGGCCGACATTAAAGGTTAGTTTTACTGGCAGCTGACTTGACCGACAAAAAGTGACATCAATTGTTGTAGGCGCTGAAGGGTGATGAAGTATCTTACAGCAAGAATTAGGTAAATCGGATTTGAGGTTATGTTGTACTGTTTTTGAAAACTCAGCTTTTCTAACATTTACTGTGACAGGATGCTCTATTTGTTACCGATTTATATACTTATTGCCTACGCAGTATAATCTGATTACTTTTATATCATACTTACAACACAAAAACATTCCGTAATTGGTTTTCAATTCAATTTTTTAAAAGTGCGTACTCCGTTTTGTAGTCAAACCACCCTTTCTACTATTTACTTTATTTGGATTGGAAATATAATTTAAGCCTTATTTAAGTGTTCATTGAAATCGGACGTTTTAAACGCTCACTGGTCCAGGTGTTGCCTACTTCAGTTATTTAAAAAGCCACTTGAGATTCGAAAATATATGAATACAAACTCTGTATATAAAATTACTAGCTTCTGCCAGCGGTTTCACGCGCATCCCGTGGGAACTACTTCCCGTACTGGGATAAAAAGTAGCCTATAGCCTTCCTCGATAAATGGGCTATCTAACACTGAAAGAAATTTTCAAATCGGACCAGTAGTTCCTGAGATTAGCGCGTTCAAACAAACAAACAAACAAACAAACTCTTTAGCTTTATAATATTAGTATAGATTACGGTACAAAATTATTCAACGTTCATGGTTTCAAAGAGGAACGCGGTCTCTTTACTGCAAAGTTTAAAACATTCGTCAGCAAAGCGAACAATACCGGAATTAAATAAAACCTCTTCTGCATTGTTTTAATAGTTGCTCAATTGAGCGTCTTTGAAAAACATTCCTCTATAAAATAAAAATGGTATATTTTAAAAATAAAGGGGAACATTTTTGAAGAGTGCTCGTGTCTAACAAAGGTGGGAAGTATCTCGGAAACCGGAACGTTATCCGGGAGAGGGGGCTTCCGCTCTCTTGTCGCGCGCTGAGAGCCAATCCAACATGGCGACAATATTAATCAATGTTTCAACAACATTAGGCTGGCGGGAGAGCGTGCCTCCTTAACATGAGACACCTACTTTGCTGAGTTTCATTTCGTGTTTAGCTGCTGTTGTGACGATCTCTTATTTTGCTTGGAGTTTAATTTTAGATACAGTTTCTTAAAGACGTTTAACTTTTCAAGATTTTTTTTTGTGAAAACTACAGCAGTGATTTTTATTCTATTGTAAAAAGGTGCACTACTTATCATTACAATCTTATACGTATCTAGATTGCCGTTACTTCTACTTAAATAATTACGAATAACAGTAGCAGTTACATAACCGAATAACTCTTTTATGCTTAATATTTGCACAACTACTCGAGAACGTACCACATAACCCTTTATTTCCAACAACTTAAATCCGAATAAAAAAACAACACGCAACAATAGGAATTTAAACAAAACGGGGTTTAACAAATTGAGCACGAATGCGCTGGAGCACCCGGAGCGCTTCGCCACTAGGGCTCCAGAGGGCGCCCGGGGCGATGGAACTCGCGGGTGCTGGCTGCATGAGACCAGTCCCTATCGTAAGTAGAGCAAAAGGTATACTCTGTCAAATATATGAAAAACTAGAGGATTCAGCCTCGTTTGAGAGACTTTTTGGGCACATACATAAATGCAAGCCTAAGATCGTTGCTAGATTTATGGTCGTTCTTATGCCTGTCTAGGTTTTCTGATTGTAGTAGGAGAAAGCAACAAAAACCTACATTCGAGTTGATATTAATGTTCAGAACAAATCACATATTCTTAAAAATTTTCACAAAATAGCACCCGATTAATTCTTCGTCAATCACAGTCGATTGTGGACCTTCTGTCATAACGTGTTCTATGGACCACCTAATCTGGTTAATGAGGGCAGACAGGAATGAGGGTCTGGGTGTTAAAAGGTGTGGTCCTTTGTTTGTTCTCGTCGACTGAAATTATTTAATAAATATTAGTAAGTATGTTGTGGTAAATGCTTTGGTTTTCAAAGCTCAACTAGGGAATTAATGAAAAAATATATTTCGAATCTAAATAAATCAGTAGGTATTTTTATAACTAACTTGCCGCATCTCATCATTGCTAAGAGTTCTTTTGATGAAAACTTACCGATATTTCGATGATCACAACCGATATTTCAAAGATTTCTTGTCAAAAACCATGCTGGCAATCTTGGCATTAGGTACAAGGCTCCTGAGTGCAATTATGTAGTTTGCATTTGGGCTATCAAATTTTCATATCTATTATTAACCAATCTACTACCTATCTATACTAATATTATAAAGCTGAAGAGTTTGTTTGTTTGTTTGTTTGAACGCGCTAATCTCAGGAACTACTGGTCCGATTTGAACAATTCTTTCGGTGTTAGATAGCCCATTTATCGAGGAAGGCTATAGGCTACTTTTTATCCCGGTACGGGAAGTAGTTCCCACGGGATGCGGGTGAAACCGCTGGCAGAAGCTAGTATTGAAATAAAACACAAACCCTGTCCCACTTACCAAGCTCTCATCAGAACTTCTAAGTCATCTTTATTTACGTCAACGAAGCATCTCTCGTCTATTTTTAGCCAAAAGGCCAGGGCGAAGCCCCGACTCATCAGTATACCAACATTGTGTACGACAGAAGCCCTAAGAGGCTCCAATCAACGGAAGCTGTATAGCAAACACGGAGCTACTCTAAAAACAATTGTATTTGCTTAACTGAGGAGTGAAATGACCCTATAGTTTTGTGCTTGTTCCGATATGAACGGTTTCTGTAGCTAAACGGCTAATAATTAAAGTTGTGAATGCTTGATCTGTCATTTGTGGCGCGTTTCCTAAAATACAATTCGTTATACATTAAATCGTCGTTTATCAAATCAAAGTATTCAGTTTATTATGATTAATTAAGGTATATTTTCTTTGATATAATCGGCCGACTCTAACAATTATATATCGATTACAATTGAAAACATAGTAAAATACTTAATATAAAATTGTCATAGTAAAATTGTCTTACGATCTATATAGTAGCAGAAAATAAGAACTTATCTACACATAAACCATAGGTACCTAAGTACGTGCAGGTTTTACGTATCCAAAAGTCAAGAAAAAGCAAAACAGCCAAGCGTTAAAACTTCACAAAAATCGTTCAGAAAAAACAACATTCGTGAGCGATTTTGACAATCCGACCAACAATTTGTAACATTGTTTCGCACGTTCGTCGCAGTCGCACAGTGGGACGGGTAATTGCTCCAATCTGGACAAAAACACGCGCGACTCGTCGTATTTATTTATTTACTTAGTATTTACTGGGAAACAGTAACGAGTGCCGTTACTTGGAGTTTCAAACATTTCTGCAGAGAATTTTTGGCAGCTTTTGTGTCGGTTGGCGCAGCGGGTTTTTGTTTTAATTATGATTTCGTGACTTTGGTTTAATGGAGTTTTGGAACGATTGTTTTTGCTGGTAGACTGCTCTGAAACTGTCTGCTTGTCTGAAGTGCTGAAAAAGTCATCATCCCTCTAAACGGTACCTACCCATGTACGTTAAATTAAGGAGCTGGTCTAAATCTTTCATAGGTTTTAAAAATTCCTTCTCAGTGAAGCTTAAGCAGATACGTAACTTCACATACATGCTCTATGATTTTTAATTCCATTTAGACTAAACGCCTTATTTCAACGACGATCATTTAGCATTGTATATTTAAGAAATATAGTAGATATAATTTCTAACATTACAAATCATCAACAACAATAGACTCGCTATGTTTTACGTGCGTACATGGCGGTTGTTAAATATTTGTCGGCCGCCACTAAACACGACTGCCGGTCTATGTGCTCTCTACTGTAATAGGGGGACCATGGTTTTAAAAGAATGAGAGATATTCTGTGTATGTACTTATGTTCTAGGAAAAAATATTATGGGTAGGTACTTATTTTTTATAGGAGTTGATTTAAAATGAGATTTGAAGTTAGTTGCACAAAACCTTATTAACATAATCTTTGTCATTTTTTAATGATTTTTTTTTGACATAATTTAATGTTTACCATATGATGGTTCAGCTTAGTAAAATTTGCATATACATAGATTCTTTGTCATACTTAACTCAAAGTGGACTCTATGTATAAATGTGAATATCTCTAACATTAACAGGTTATAACTTTTTGAGTAACAACTTATTAGCTTTTGACTATCCTAAACATACTATTTAGCATCTACTTTCCTACAAAAGACAGATTCTATCCCACAATCCTCCTTCACTGCAGTCCCCCTACTCGTCCATATCAATTGGCTCAATCGTGCGACAAACACGCGCCGCGGTCGCGCCCGCTATCACTCTGCCTACCCTCTTTATGTAGAGCCCGTTAGTCGCAAATAAAAAATATTTTCCTCAACCAGGGCTGTGTCTGTGTAGTATGGTAGATGTTACGTTTGGGGGATTGTGTTTTTGCTGAATTTGTTTGTATGTTCGTTTATACACTGTCTTCTGTAGATAAACTGACTGACTCACTAGCTTCAGCCAGCGATCTTTTAACCGCATCACTGCTAGGAACTAGACCACGCAAATAGGGCTACTAACATGGAAAGAATTTTTCAGTTCAGTTGTTCCAAAAAAAATATTCAATATGGCAAGCAAGAATGTTACTTGTGAGATGAAGGCAGACAGAAGAGTATGGAAGAAGAAAACATGCTGCGCCGATCCCAAATAAAATTGGGATAAGGGCAGGTGGATGGTGTGTTTCAAATAAACGAACTCTTCATTTTTATAATATTAGACTTTAAGTTATATTATACAATATGGGTGTACACAAATGCGATCTTAAATATGATAATTTGAAAACATTCAATTTCCAAAACCTACCAAATCTTGTCGTTCATCCATAACCGGAGCTCAACTTGCTACCCATCTACATCTACCCTACAAAACAAAACACATCTCCGTTCCTAGACTCACTATACATAGCACTTACTATATCTATGCTCTAGACTTGTTCTTGTAACAAAACAAACACACACACTGACAGACGCAGTGGGCGTGGCGGTGGGCGGGGCGTGGAGTACGCTTCTCGGAATATCTGCGAAATTGTACGAGAGTTTATAGTTTGTGTTTTATAGAATGTTGAGCTTGATACAAACTGATATAAACTCATGTTAGGTGCTATGTGTGTCTGTGTGTATGTGTGTGTTCCGATTTTATTGGATCAAGACACAGGTAGGTACAATAGGTAGGTACAGGATAGGATGAAGTTAGGTGTCAATCTCATTCGGATAGACCGGACTAAAGAGATGTTGTTTTGTGGCTAAAATAATACATCATCCGCCAAGTCTTTTAATAAAATATGTAGATGTCGGGGTCCACTCTTGACTGGATGCATTTGAGTTCTGGTGTTTTAGATGGAGTGATCGTCTATCTGACCTGTCAGCGGCTAAAATAATCATGATTTAAAAAAAATTGTTCCCATGTCTCTCTTCTCAGAGAGCCGTTGCTGACAGACAAGGTAGCAAAAAGTAGGTAGACAGGAAAGAAGACAAAAATATCTTTATTAACAGAGGATATGATAGGTATTCTTAAAAGTATCTCCAGCCAACTTCGTATAACATTTTGAACAATACCTACGTTCTTTTCGTGTCCTATTATTTTCATTTCGGTAAGGGTTATATTTGGCAAAGGGGAGCATTCACAATGTCCGTCAGTAATGGATCCAGTGCGACAGGGGGCGTGCCTGACGCCTTTTTTGATAATAAAGCTGCTCGGGTGATGGGTGAAAATGTAGCTAACTTGGTAACAACTAACATTGTTGCTATTTTAGATTTGATTATTTAAAGAAGGTATAGGTAACAATTTAAAAAATAGAATTTTGCTTCGCGTTCTACCTAAAACTATCTTACAATTTTGTAAAATGGCTAGGTCTGCTTAACATTGGATTAAAGAACAAAACAGTTATAAGTTATCGGCACGGATATTGAGCCTTGACCTTCACCTGCGCAAAGCGATTCCCAATCTTCCGCCGAGAGCTCAATATCCGTGCCGATACGATAACTATATTTCTAGGAACACAAAACAGAACTAATATGCAGGAACGATGTTCACTAATTTATACGAAAATATTTATAAGTTAAAAAACGAGAACGAACCCCGCTACGCCACGAACTAGGCTACGGACGTAGCCATATCATCATGCTACGGTCTCATCTGGACTTTTATACGTTTTGCTTTCACCCAGTAACAATAACCTATTGTAATTACAACAAAAAGGTTATAATTAATTACCCAAACCTTACTGTTATATATTAACCCAATAAAACGTATTGTCACCCATTACTATGATGACGCAACAAACAATTTGTCAAGTAGAACTATTAATAACCCGCACATCTGCCGACTGGAACAGTTAACTACAAATAACTGCGCACTAAATAAACCGCTAAACAACGCGTCAAATATTCACATAAAAAAACTGTTTACAAAACCATGACGGATCATTTTAATTCCTTTAATGTTTTAACCCCGACAACCCTATAGCCATTCCCTTGGTGCACGCGAACCAGATTCGCGAACACCGTGCAAAGGAAAATGAGCCTTAAAGTTTGGATGATAAGGTCCTGGTTAACGGCAGTGGAGGAAGTTGTAAGTATACAAAGGTAGGAGGGATCTCGATAGGAGGTGCCGATAGGCGGGGCTCCGCGCCGGCAGTGCGCGGCCGCCAGTCGAGTGCCGGCAGCCCGAGATGTCGCACCACTATGACAGCGCCACACAGCTTCGCCATCCGGAACCTGCTGCCCGAGGCCTCGTCACGCTCCCCCTCGCCGTCCGACACTGAGCTCGACGTCACCGGCACCGAGACTCCACCGCCAGGCTCCTCAACACTCCCAGAGGAAAAGAAAAACGAGAAGCCGGCCTACAGCTACAATGCACTCATCATGATGGCTATCCGCAGCAGCCCTGAAAAAAGACTGACTCTCAACGGCATATACGAGTACATAATGAAGAACTTCCCCTACTATAAGGAGAACAAGCAAGGCTGGCAGAACTCGATACGGCACAACCTGAGCTTGAACAAATGCTTTGTGAAGGTGCCGAGGCATTACGACGACCCGGGGAAGGGGAACTACTGGATGTTGGACCCTTCTTCGGATGATGTGTTTATTGGGGGCACGACGGGGAAGCTGCGGCGGCGGTCGACGGCGGCGTCTCGCTCTCGGCTGGCGGCGTTCAAGCGGGGCGCGCTTCTGCATCCGATGTTCGGGAACCCTTACGCGTCGCTGGTTGGACTGTATCCTCCGTTGCTGTCAGTGTACGGGAGGTACGCGCTCCCAAGTCCGCTGCTGAGGCTGCCCCCGCCCCCACCTACCTCTTACCACCAGTTGTACAGGAGGATACACGGCCTGGCACCTCCCATGAGCCCTCCGACCCAGGAGCCAGATCATCTAGTGAAGCACAGTTGATTAGTGAGGTGAGAGATGGCCCTTCGCAAGGTATTGCTACATATCTTGGTGAAGGAAAGTGACTGTGATATGTGGACAGTGTACAGTAATGGTGACGCTATTTATTATTAATGTAAGATTTATATTTAAATTCTAACTTAATAAGAGGCTTAATTTAAGTTATGAAGCAATAAACGATGTTTCCGAAACGATGGACGAGTATTTATTCTGTGGCTTTTGTTTATGTTGGTTGTTGTTATGTTTTAACTGTGTGCAAGGTTAGGCCTATATTATTTAGCGGTTACGTGCATGGTTAAACCCTTTTGTATACTGAATTTATGTTTTGTAAGGTTTTCCGACTTTTTATTTGAGAAATGGAAAAATAATTTTGTTGTTGTTGTTAAAAATTAAGCAGCTAAAGTTAATGTTATAAGTAGGCTCTATTCTACTAATTTCAGATACTTAGTAATGAATGTACAAAGTAAATGATTACTTCATTGATTTTATGAACTTGAACTCAAAGCAGTTAAGTATGTCTTTTAAATGATTGGTGCGTTTAATATCTCACAAAGTTGCAATAGTAGGTATTAAACTGACGTTAATGACTAAACGGCTAACCATTCAAGTTCTTAATAGATAATTGATAAATAATAGGATACATAAACGATTTATTTACTTTCAGTGCAAGTAAAGGATCTTATACCGAAATGTATTTCTATAGTGTAGGAATATCAAGGTATTAAATATTTTGTTTATTATTGCAAACATTAATTATTTTGTCAGAGCATTATAACAGTACATGTATGCAGACTGTTGGTAGCGCGGCAATATCCAGCATTTGTTTCTTTCATTGGTTCATCTAATATTTTATTCTGAAGTGATTCTGATTTGATTCTTATTGATATAACAATTACAAGATAACTATTAACGGTCTGAAAGAGTTACTGTTTTAGCCTTTTTATCATCCCACTGCTGGGCACAGGCCTCCTCTCACACGGAGAAGGAGAAAGAGTTACTTACTGAAAGAGTTTTTATTGCAATGTGTCGCGTAGACTAGCTTCCGCCACCGGAGTCATCCATGCCCCGTGGGAACTATTCCGCGCCCTCTTTAAGAAATGGGCTCAATAACACTGAAATACTTTTTCTAATTGATGCCGTGGTCAGTAGTTCCTGTGATTAGCGCGTACAAACAAATTGTTTAGCATTATTTCAGTACCTACAGATTGATAGATGGATGAAAATGCATTATTTCTTATTGGGGAATCCTATTTAACAGGTGTAAATAGCTAAGTATCATCGACAGATGGCGATACTAGACACATTTAAAATTAATGACACTGTTGTAGGTTGGTTTTGTAGTCATATTTTCTTACAGTTGTCTAATTTGCCTAGTCTTTTTCCACCTATGCTTAGATCGGCTTCCATTCTAACTTGTCTAATCAGTTTTTGTCTTCACTGAACAGTGAAATATTGCAGAAAGTTACTGTGAAAACATTTTTAAGTATCAGGGTGATGGAGGAATGGGAATAGCATGGGTTACATGCGCTTTTGATCTCGATATTTAGTAACGGACCGCCATATATTTTCCGACTTTCGACGCCCTAGGGCTCTCTAGATAACCCGCACACTCCAAACTTTTAGTCGGCCGTCAGTTTGTTCGGGCTCATTATGTCTCAATCGGTATGGAAATGAATAGCATCACATAACAACGATCAGGTATTTCACCGGTAACAAACCGACTGAAAACTTAGAGTTTAACGATTTTCTTGAAAAAAAAACTCTTAAGAGTGAAAACCCCGTAAGTGCATAAAATTTAACTTTTCAGTATCTAGGAAGAAGTATGATGTGCTTTGTGAGATATATTCTTCAAATAAATATTTCGTTTCAATTCAAAATCGATTTGTTTTTCAGCAAATATTGCATTTCCAAGGTTTTCACTGTCGGACAACACAAACATATAGAAAGCCGATGGCTATGACCAACACATGCTCTAAGCGAGTCACAACTCACACACAAGTCCTGTTCAAGTTATATTTATCTAGAATCTAGTGTCATTTGAAAACTAGATCATTATCAACAGTGTATAATATTTAATTTATGAACTTAGCCTCAGGATAGTTCTTGATGTCTCACATCTGTTTGCATATCTATAACATGTTTTTAGAGTTACGTACTCAGAAGGTAAAAACGGGAACTTACAACTAAAACTCCATTGGCCTTCTGTGTCTGTCACTAGGCTGTGTCTTATGAACCGTGATAGTAAGACAAGTTTTCACGGACAACAAATGTCCGCTTTTCTTAACACACCTGTTTACTTACTGTGAAAATTTTATGTGAAAATAAACTACTGCTACTAACTTATGTGAACTAAACTGATACTGATGCCTTAGGCAGCGGAAATTTTCATAAATGATGGAAGTTCTTTTGCTATTATTACGTACCAAGAAATACTCAAAACAAGAATAAAATTCATATTTTTGGTAGATGGTAGACCTACGTGATTTTTGGTCGATCTTTGGTAACGATGCGGAACCCTCCATGCTTAAGTACGACTCGCGCTTGGCACTTTTTTTTAGTTCTTTTACTATTATCATATATTGGTAAGACAAGTTCAATGCTTACGTATGTTACTATAACAGAGTGGTCTTTCAAAACTGACTTAAACTGCTTAAACTGAACACATATTAAGTTTGCGCAAGAGATTTGTTTATAGATATTAAGATAAATTAAGCACTCATTTAGTGACTTAATTGTCAATTATCGCGATCTGCCAATAAAATAATTCACGTCATTTATGCATATTCACTTTCTCAAACTAATCTCAATTTTCGCCGGAAATGAAATTAGACTTGCTATGTGCATTTTTATATTTATACCGTGAGGGTTAGTACCTACATCCCATGTGCATTGAGGCAAAAATAAAAAACTATAAGCATGTAAAGGATAATAACCACGCTGAATCCGTTACTCTGACGATATCAGTTGATAGGACCTTAAGGATATTATTGTTAACTGACCAATATCAATGTTTGGTATCATTGCATACTGCATATATGTATGTAGCTGTAGGCTTGAACTTATTAATAAAAACTGTTATGAAAAACAAGTACCTACATACATAATTACAATTCTAGAACTATATTATTACTGTAAAAAGTATAGTAAAGGTTTTGACGTATCGCTTCACTGGTTTTGTGACTTGTGCAGCTGTCCACCATGACTGTTGGTTCCGTAGATTCATTAATTAGCTTTTCATTAATTTCTGAGTTATAAATATGTACCTACTTTGTAGGAAATACACGATGATATGGTTAAAGAGAATAAGTAAAATATAAGAGTAAGGAGTTAGAAATGTATTTCTTTTCAAAGTAGCATTGATACTTTAATAGGTAAAAAACTGCAATTCAAGTCCAAGTAGCAGGTGATATGAAGAATATTTCTTGTGAAAATCTGATGGAGAAGAATTGGCAAACATTTGCCTTTCCTGATCGGTAGTTCACTTTGTAGTTTTAAGGTACGACATTGTAACGTTTTTTAAACTCATTGTTTCAAACATCATTCTAGTAGCTATGTAAATGATAATTATTTAGTAATTACAATTGATTAACTGTAATGAGAATGACTCAGAGCAAAATAAAATCTTGCCAAGTATATCTTGACGCGAGTGACGGGGTTCCGTCGTAGATATTATTGACGTATAAATTAAGTTGAGACCATACATACCTCTAAATAAACTTCAGTAAATTATTAACCACCCAAAACAAAAATGTGAAAGACTGCCAAGTTCGATAATATGGGAATGCTTCGCCTATAAAAGAAGTGAGATCTGAATAAGTACCAAGTTCCATACACATACCTCAGTTAAAAATAGTTACTTTTTAATGATGTCACTTGGCAAGTTTTCATACACCTTGTTATAAACCTACTAAACGCAATGAATCAAGTATTTAATTTTCTATTAAAACTTGCCAAGTAACATCATTAAAAAGTAACTATTTTTAACTGAGGTATGTGTATGGAACTTGGTACTTATTCAGATCTCACTTCTTTTATAGGCGAAGCATTCCCATATTATCGAACTTGGCAGTCTTTCGCATTTTTGTTTTGGGTGGGATTTCATTTATTTTTGTAAGGTTGTTTATTTTATTTTTTTCTTATGATGAAGTTAGTTAAAGAAATGTCTCATTTATACTATCTTTTAGATTTTTTAATATGCACTATGTTTCCTACAAAGAAATGAACTAGATTAACTAATCATCCTCCGAGCCTTTTTCCCAACTGTGTTGGGGTCGGCTTCCAGTCTAACCGGATTCAGCTGAGTACCAGTGCTTTACAAGAAGCGACTGCCTATCTGACCTCCTCAACCCAGTTACCCGGGCAACCCGATACCCCTTGGTTAGACTGGTGTCAGACTTACTGGCTTCTAACTACCCGTAACGACTGCCAAGGATGTTCAATGACAGCCGGGACCTACAGTTTAACGTGCCATCCGAAACACAGCCAATGGTCTCTAAGATATACTTAGAAAGTACATACAAACTTAGAAAAGTTGCATTAGTACTTGCCTGACCTGGGATCGAACCCGCGCCCTTGTACTTGAGAGGTTGGTCCTTTACCCAGTAGGCCACCATGACTTTTTTTTTTTTTACTAGATTAACTAAATGGACTAGATTTACCAACTGACTGACATGACATGTTATCATATATTATGTTCGTGGATCAAAGTTACACATTCGTTATTTTCGAAAGTGACACACTTGGCCGTTTTCAGATTTTTACTTTACTTTGACTAAATACAAACCTTTGTACCATTCGAAGATATATTATATAAATATAGATAAATTTAGGTCGCTTTAGTTCCTTAGGGGTATAAATTTACACCTGGTATAAAACACCTTCATTATTTTGAAACCGACTCACACTTGGCCATTTTCAGATTTTTTCCTTTACCTTGACATAAAGACCTACCTCCATGCCAAATTTCAAGTCAATACGACCATTGGAAGTGGTCTAGGTTTTTGATGAGTGAGTCAGTGAATCAGTGAATCAGTGTATAGTAAAAATAGCGATTTTCTGACGTCAATATCTCAAGACCTACAATAGGTATTTTAATGAAATTTTGTATTTTAGATAAGTGAGGGGGTCTCAACAGATACTAGAAATTTGATATGCGTAAATAAAATAGATTTTGAGTTACAGGGGGGTCGAATTTGGCCCGAAATGGTTCGTGTAATATAACCCACGGCCGGTGTGTCGCTTTTTTTGCTCGAACTTGGCGGACACACTGCCGTGTGTCTAGATTAGGGGCAAGTGCTAAGATATTGCTGATGAAACATTAAGTGATAGGAAATACAGCTATAACTTACCTATTCTTCTATATTTAGGTCCTTTTACATGTTATGTTAAAATTTTATATTGAACACAAAATTTTACAATTTCACAGCAGAACTCTAAAAAAGAAAATAGTTTTTTTTTTTTATTAAAATAATGAAAACTTGTTGTAAAGCCAACCAGCGAAAATATTTGACAGTTAAATACCTCTGCGGTTTGTTTTTCGTGTGTTTTATTTATAAGCACGAAAATTGGCGACTACGGCTTATATTAATCGTTGATAATGATAGTTTGTGTCGCACTGTAAACTTTTTAAAACACACGATTTTAAATAATTAGGTTCTCTTTATATGTTTGGTGTTTTCTTTAGAATTTGTATGATGTAGAAAATCCTATTGTCATGTTGTTCGTAGAGAGTCTGCAGGAAAATGATTATGGATAGTTAACAGAGAACCGTAGAGAGCTATCTAGCTTTGTGTATTATTAAGATATCGACAGTTAGTTTTATCTGACGTTTACTTTCCATACATCCAATCATACAGGTAACATCCAATGCCATAAGTGGGACTGAGTGGACTTAGCTACTGTAAATATGTTGGCAGAACCGTTATTTTATAAAGTGGAGATGATAACAAGAAACAAGATACAGAGCTGAAGTTTGTACAATCATTTGACAGGCAAACCCACAGGTAACAACAAGTCAATCCAACATTAAAATTCCGCCAAATCTCGTCATACATAATCACTCCAAGATCCGTCCCGTCACAATAAAGATAGTTTAATGACGTCATTTCCAGTTCCGTCTGTCACAGCTCAATGGCTACCGATTCCGCCATGTTGAAATAACTGTCATTTGCTTTGAAGACGTCAGAATTATAACGGCAAAATAACTTTATTGTGTCTCCAATTAGGTATGTGATATGTTGATTAAATAATATCCTGTTGTTTAAATCAGTTAGTATAAAAGTTTTGATAGTGATTAATTTTGAGTTAAGGGGTGATTTGACACAGTTCCGAGATGATCCAGAAGGAAAGCTTCTAGAACTATTAAAATAATGTTGAGTAGGTAACTCTCGACAACATATAAAAATCATTATAGGACATAGAAATAGACACTTAAAATATTTTTTCACATAAGAATGAATCCCGCTATAACAATACAGCAAATATTTAGACAGCTGATGCAAACCCATACCCATAGCAGCTACCTATTCATAGAAAGTTACTCATTGATGATTGATTTACATCAAACTGCTGCCAATGCTGGAAGTGACCACAATGACTAACAGCTTAATTAAAGCTCCCTAATTGATCCTTCCTCGAGTAAACAAAGATAGCAGCACTGTAATTCACCTTTTACTCCACAAGGTAAGACCATGTTGACATTTTTATTTTGCACAAATTCTCTTAGACGCTGATAAATCTTAAAATAACGTACAGCCAGACGACAAGACAATGACTAATATATTGTGTGGACAAGCGACGTGTGCACATCGCGCCGTCTACGCGCTGCAAATCAAATGTTACCGATGAGCAGTTTGAGCTCGCTAACCGCTGCCAACAAAAACAAGTAACTCGAAACCAATATAATCCGACGGCACGGACCATCTCTCATTCGACACAAAACATCTTGCTCTAGAAATATTGTGAAAACCACCAACCCCAAATAAATCACGGTCGCCATTTTGTCCCATCGTTCCCGCGCTTTTTCCCGACCACAGACAATTAGGCGGGTGACAGCGCACCATAAACAAGACGCGAGTTAATCCGCGGATTATCGTGAGCGCACACAACCGGCGTGCAGCGAGTATTTCTTGTAAATAATTGTAAATCTACGTCAAAACGCAACGACAGATACATATGTTACGGGATTACTGGGCGGAGATTAACCCGTTTTATGCTGTTTTATGCGGCGCGTTCGGTTCGGCTGTGTTCGGTAACTGACGACTTCCCGCCAAAATGGTAGTGTTAATCTCTAGTTAAATATGGTAACGTCTTCGGTACGGTTTTGGGAAATGAGCTCTAAATACGGATTGTTTTTGTAAAATCCAAAAAAGATGACGGTTTCGGTATGAAAAAGTGACAATATCCATATTGACTTGCCGAATTTGCGGTTTTTTAATAAACTTGCCATAATAAAGAGGTAAATTATGCTGTAACCTTAAATATTGGTAAAAGGATGTTTTACACCAAAAACACATTGAGTTAATGAAGTTTTTAACAGGAATCGAAAATAATCATGTTGATGATAAGGCTGGTTATTTCCTTTGACATTTTTGTGACGGTTTCATTATATTCCCACCTGTACATACATTTAAATTCATAATGGATGAAAGTACTTCTTAATCTCAAATATACGTCACACGGTGTTTAAGCCCGAGATGTCATCGTTTGACAGAAATTGTCATGACAGTAATAGTCATGAATTTGAAAATTGTAACATTGAATCCTTTCACCGCATTGTCGTCGGCTAATCTTGTAAAAAAAGGGTTTATTCTGACAATCGCACAATCCGGATATTTTCATATTTGCGATTCTTTTATAGAAATTGTTTATACACATTATATTTATTCAAAGTACGTGTTTGGCACACATTGCTGTATTTATAAATCCTGTGTACCCTTTCAGACGGATGTTATTCTTTTCGAAATTGTGTCCCAAAATGGGATTGTGTATGATTTTATATATTTTTTTGTAAAGAAAGCTGTAATTATTATGATTGTTGGTCGTCATTCATGATGTGTCCGAATATTTTGGGGTGTATGAATTGATTCTTGGATAATCGCTTTGCTCTTTTGAAATGGTCGTTATAATCTCTCTTCTATGGTCAGTAGGTACCTACTATACTTGCTCATGAATAGATGAATGCGAAATATTTATTCAGCTTAATATATCGTCTCAATTTTGAAGATTGTGATGGCCAATTTATTTTTGGGGCGAATTCGATTGAGTTGACATTCATCTTTGAAGGATTTACAATGTTCCTTGAATACCTATATTTTTCAAGAAATATTGATAACACAATTGTTTTTTTAAGTTAGAATTAACGGCCTGTCATTTTCACGACATCATCCTCCGAGCCTTTTCCCAACTATGTTGGGGTCGGCTTCCAGTCTAACCGGATTCAGCTGAGTACCAGTGCTTTACAAGAAGCGACTGCCTATCTGACCTCCTCAACCCAGTTACCCGGGCAACCCGATACCCCTTGGTGAGACTGGTGTCAGACTTACTGGCTTCTGACTACCCGTAACAACTGCCAAGGATGTTCAATGATAGCCGAGACCTACAGTTTTACGTGCCATCCGAATCACAGTCATTGGTGTCTAAGATATACTTAGAAAGTACATACAAACTTAGAAAAGTTGCATTGGTACTTGCCTGACCTGGAATCGAACCCGCGCCCTCATACTCGAGAGGTTGGTTCTTTGCCCACTAGGCCACCACGACTTTTAAATTCACGACATTTTCACGACGACGAAAAGAAAATGATGTTGTAAAAAAAATTGTGACGTTGATTTTATAACGAAACCTAAACATTTTTAACTTTGACGCTAATAACTCCTTAAGCAATTAGCGTGCATAATACACTAAAGTTTACACCAGTGTTTTGTTTATTCAACAACTCGAACTAGACTACACAAGTTTTTCTAACTTCAATAGCTTTGGTACGTCAGATCAAGGCGCAAACGCATCTCTAATGTGTATAGGTATGAACTGTTTAACAAACAAACCAGTTATGAACTCTTCCCAGTGTTTCATAACAAATTAGGTTTTTTTTCAGCTGCTTCTTGGAATTTTCAGTTTTTTTATTGTTTGCGGAGTGTTTTTTTGGATTGTTTTTGAGTAATTTACTAGCTGAAAAATATTGAAATGAGCAAGAAAAAGGATTGACAATATGCTTCATTAAGCATTTGGCAACTTGCAATCAAAGTTTCACACAGTACTGCGTTGATTTCAGACTGTAAAACCCTGCTATTAAACATTCCTCAAGTTCTATTTAGAACTCACCGCATTACTTGGGCGCTTAAGCTTTATTAAATTGTCAGGCGTTTCATGACTGAATTATTAGAAACGAATTTACTTACAGATAAGGAACAAGTATTTGAAATAATTACATAAGTACCTATTTAAGATTCTTGACGTGAATAGTTAAGATTGAAGACAGGGTTCAAGGATCTACGCCAGAATTTAACAAAACAGTATTTTGTTTTTCCCAACTAACACTATATTATCAGAATTTTCCAACTTGTTTCCAACTAATGTACCAACAACCGACGCGTACAGTAATATTTGGAACAGTTAACATGAACCAGTAACGGCGGCAACATCAAACGTAACAATTGCCGACATCAAAGAGATCGCCGCGTTAAAGGTGGGTAGCGAAAGAAGATCGCTATTTGTGTAGTCATAGATTAGCTGATCAATTTGTAGATACGACAACTCTTTGGTAAAGTTGAGGCGATTAGTTTTATATTGTTAGATGGTAAAAAGAGGAAGTGTCTTCGCTATTATTGGTTAAAGATTGCGAGTGAGTCATTGTGATTATATCGGAGAGACCGTCATCTATAGGAATTTAAAGTCGCATGATGCTGATTTAATCATGTCTTTAAGTAAGGAAAATAAGCCGATAATGAACCTCTTTAAGAATACATGAAGATAATATTTTATTTTAAGTTTTTTTTTATATACTAAATATTCCGACTGTTTATTAAAAACATTTGAATGTTAAACTAAAACAAAAACTTTACTCAAATCATTCAACAATAAAATTGCATTTTGTCTTTTCAGCACTGAAGGAATAATATAGAAGCTTTTTCATACAGTTTTATTTTTTAACAGTTTTATTAAACTTAGGAAGTAAATACCATTGAAAAGTCACTTTCATATGCACCCAGCCTAACCCCGGAGGCACCTGCGCGCGCGCCGGTATTGAGACGTCACTGAAACAGCGCGGAGTTTAATAGTTAGTTCTCAGAAGTATACGCTGAACACTGAAAATAAACTGCACAGTTTGCTAACAAGCCAGGTGAGGTCGAGATGGACTTAGTGGATGTTTTCAGCTGTTTTTAATGATAATTTTAATATATTTTTAAAATCTGCCGTTATAATAGTTACAGCCGATTTAAGCTCAAGACAAAGGCAAAATTGAAACCGTCTTCGTTGTAATGTCATGTTGACGAAAATGTTTGCAACATTAATGCTAAAAAATTCAAAACTTATCTGAAACTGGCTGAAATAGCTGGAAACAATTGTGATTCTGAAGCAGTCTGTTTGTATTTCTTATGTTTCGTTTTTTAGGAACTATGCAAGAGAAGATTTTTCGATATTTGATATTGGTTATCAATAGTAATCAAACAAAGCTCTTTGTTAAAACCGGCAATTAAAACTAAAGCGATTTTATCACTAACAAAAAAACCCGGAATGTCTGTCCCGCGCCAATCGCTCTTACCTCCAAAACTGCTAGACCGTTAACGACAAAACTTTGCCGCTTGAACAGACCATCTGATAGTGACATTGTTTGCAGTAATTATCGTATCGATATCGTATTACTGGTATTAGTAAAATATTTGTGTGTTTTACAAAGGAAACATGATATTTTGTGCATCTATTTGTGTAATTATACTACGGGGCGGGTAAGTACAGGTTATTTATATAGTTTTGGTTTACAAAAGTGCGTAAAAAAATGTGTTTTGGTAAGAAAAAAATTTAGATTTCTATTTCATGGAGGGTGAAAGTTGTTTGGATTTCGCTTGTTAAAGAATGTGATTAGGGAACTTATTCAAACTTATTAATATGGTTTCGGGATTTAATTCGTAATATGATTTCAAATGATTTGGTATAAAACACTTCTTTATATTTACAACTATTATAATATTTTTAAACGTTTAGTACTTAATGTTCTTATTTAGTTGGTACATTATTATTTAGTAGGCAACTATGTGAAACTATTCTAAATCATCAGGATAAGGGACTCTAGAAACCAGCTACTATTGGACATAATGTGTCTCGTAATAAAAATGAGCATAAATATGAGCATTTGTATCACAATAACCGTCTCCCGTTTCTGTACAATTGTTGACTACAATTCTACTGCCCACACAACACACGTACACACACACGCACATAGATAGGCACATACACACACATATCGTTATACACCACGGAGTAAGGAAAGATTAGTGTGAGATGCCGTAGTGCAGGTAGGTCAGGCGCTTTCTTCTAGGTCAAATCGGGTCCAAAGAGAGTGTACATATAAGGGCGAAGACGCATCCCCAGCACATCCGCATTTTGGCACGCTGCTTTCTTAAGAGATTTTCTGTTATGGCACCTCCGCTAGTCATTTTGTTCTCCATGTGACAAACACTAGCAACAATGAGAGGTTATTAAATTATATTGTGACCTGCACAGAGGTTAACTCCAGTCAAGTTCTTCAATAATTATGAAAGCATCTCATGAATTTAATTGGCTGAAGTATGAATGAGACATACACACATCGGTACAACTCTTGATCACACTTAAAGGGAAATTAAGTATATCTATCTGTCTGTAGTTTTGCATTCACTAAATACTTATGAAAATGTTGAAGTAAGTAATAAAACCCATGAGTTCCTATAATAGCATCCTTTATACATAGGTACTTAGTGAAAAAAAACCTTAAACTTCTCAAACGTTCAAGAACTTTGTTCCTAGAATCTAAAGGAAATATGTATTTTAGACCTTTTCTAAAATACGTATTTCCTTTGAATTTGTATTGTCATTAATTCTTGTATTCTTAAATATCTTCAACTTCAAAAAGAGTATAAACATTTATTCTCACACACAATCCCACATTCACACACACTACAACACGAGGTTATTAAATTATATTGTGACCCCTGCGCCGAGGTTAACTCCTGTAATTGGACCTCTAGCCAGTCTGATTGTTATTCGCCCGACCAATTTACTATGCGCTCCTATGCTATCAGATTCATTGCTTATGACTGTTTCATTGACTATATTTATCTATACTAATATTATAAATATATTTTTTTAAGTTTGTATATAGGGAGTAATCTTTGGAACCGCTGGTCGGATTTCCAAAATTCTTTACCAGATAGTTAGCTAGAGGTATAATGTTCCTGAGTGTCATAGGCTATATTTTATCTCGGTACGGTCAGTAGTTCCTGTGGGACGCGGGTGAAACCGCAGAAAAACGGCTAGTCTAATGTAATTTGAAATGTTGTTATGTGAAGGTGTCTCTGAATTTTAATTAAGGATTTTTTAACGCAGAAGGTTAACAAAGAGGAAGATCCCAGTTCAGGTGTTGAAGTATTTTGTTTTGTTTCTAGTATGTTTAGAGATGATTTCCTTAAATAATGTTACTAGTTACTTAACCGAACTACCGATATTGCAATAAAATATATTACCCAAATATCTGAATATACCATTATCCTGTAGCCCAACGAACGAAATAGTCTTCATAGGATACTATTTGTTCAATTTCTTAAATCAAAAGGAAGAAGCTCCTGAAGCTTTATCAATTCTTAAATTCGGAAAACTCAAAAGATTCCTTTTCTTGTAGAGGTACATATTAAACTCATGACTATTATCGTGGTCAGTTAACTTTTCTACTGTATGATGCAACGTTCTCATCTCCCCAATATCTAAACGAGTGTAAACGAGAATTTCTTTGTTGGTCAATATTCATAATTGAATGATTTCAAAAAGCACTCATAGCGATTAGTCGTGGAAAGTTGGCGACACCAGGGGTGGTAAACCTTGGGAATATTTTATGTAAGTGACATTTTAAAAATATAAAACCTTCTATACTTAGATTACTTACTTACCAGACTTTAGAGTACTTATTTGAAAATTAACGTCGATCGGGTTATTTCAATCACAAATGATTAAGACATTGACCGATTTAAATATTGTTTGGTCTATACTTTTTTGCATTTGCCCAAATTCCCAAGAAAATTAGTTAGCTATGAATAGAATTAAAATGATAGATTTTATTAGATAGTATGGTGGGGTAACGCTTTGTTTACCATCTTTAGAATTATGTACACAGCTAAACATAGGTACACTTATTTCCCATTACAACTTTACAAGATACTTTTTGGATGCTCAAAAAATGTTGCCAACCCCTGCCCTGGCCGACACTCGCCCGCATACAGTCCAGTCTCCCAGCAATTATAATAACTCGGCACGCCATCCGTTTGGCGGCTATTACTGGCAACACTGTCCACACTTGCGCTGTCATCCCCACTGACTAAATGACATCCCTTGGTAGCAGGATGTTAGTGGTTATGAAGGATTCTGTTTACATGCTAAGAAATTAAAAGTGTAAGCAAGAATATGGCACTAGATTTTGTGCTTACGTAAATGAATCCTGGAATAATAGTTAGAGATGGAGTATATATAGTAATAATTAGTTACGCTGAGGTGTTGTGCTCAGTAGCAAGTATAGTCTAGATCATATTTCGACCTGTAGCATATTTAGAGGCTCCTTGGCCTTTTAAGGGTTAATTTTCATCTTACCTGAGTATATTCTTATCCTTTTGCGGACAGGAAATTTCCTTTCAATTTACAAATTTTCATATAATAAATAAGCCCCTCAAAGTTACTTATTTAAGAATTCGATAAACCTATACAGCTTTGCGAGACCCTTAGTAGCTGTAAACATTACTTAGCTAATAGAAGAGACATTCTATAAGGCACATAAATAAAGAAACTCATAATAAAGCTTTAAAATTAGATCAGTTTTCATTACGGGACATAGTTACTGGTTATTTACGAGTGCTATGTAACCCTGCATTGGTAGCGGTCATCAGCGGAACGGATTGCTTTAAAGCGCGGGTTGCTGTCATACAGACCACTGTGGTAGACAGCGGTACATGTGTAAAGATACAAGCGATTATTGTTGAAACAAAGCCTTAGGATGAAGTAGGTCACCAGTTACATAATTAGACTTATCAGTAAAAACATTAAACCTAAGCTAATAATTATGCAACTTAAATCATTGGCTATGAATTATTGCAAATTTTTCTTCTACTAATATGACATCAAATATGTTTGTTACAACACAAACTTTAACTATCTCATAAGGATAACTGAGCACCTAATATTTCTTTAATTAAAAACTAAAGCACAAGGTAGCAGCAATGCATAATTAGAAGACCTCAGCAGAGACTGGTAAAAAAATGTTTTCGTATTTAGGTGTCACTTTCAGTCGTTTTTTTTTTAAATCATACAGATTCTGAGTTGTACCACTCACCAATGTTACCCCTTCATTGGTTGGGGTCAATAGTCACGGTATTTCAGCTAAATGGTTTACACGGGGTCACGGCGCGTCTGTGCGTCAATTAATAACAATCCCGCTAATGTTGATCACATAAATCAACATTAAATTACAGCTTTTTAAAGTTTTTCATGATATATTGCTGTACTTATATTTTTATTAAATTAAAGAACTACATGAATCCAGATTGCTGCTGATAAGTAAAACTTTTTACGAAAGTTAAGAGCTAAACTATAATTAGGTAATTCTTGACCTTTTTATTAAAGAACATCTCAGAAAAAGCTGTTCCAGGGTTTCAAATCTCAGTTTTGCAATTATATCTAAAGTTTGGAAAATGCTGAAGTTTTCTGAATTCTCGATATGATATAAATTGACTTTTGTATCGATAATATAGCTGCTTATAAATGCAAGTATAAGAAGTGACCAGCTTCCTTGCACACAACATCTTTAATGATCCAATGAATCTGTAGGACCTCGAGACGCGGGAATATTCCAGCCACCACAAACGGGAAGTTTTACCAAAGTCCAACATATACAATATACAACAAGTCAGTTGTGTGACACAATAGCTTAATCGCTTTAATACAATTACTGCACAAAGCCGGTATTGTGTGCCGAAGTCAGACTATTGTGGGATCCAATTGGACGGCAATGCGCCCGTATGGATGCTGAGATTTTGTTGACAATGTTTGTGTCTTGTTGTAAGTATGGTAAGATGGTTGCGTGAATGTCAATGATGGATAGATTTGTGCGTAAGTTTTACGGGATTGTAGCTTATTAGTTTCCAGTGTATACGAACATACGGGAGCAAATGTTTTGGCTGGCTATGGACATTAAGGAGTTCAAAATGCTGAAGAATGGAAGGTGCTAAATTTGTGAAAATCTCAGAGCGTAAAATGCTAATTCTGCGATTTACCAGGGCACTTTTTGCAATAGAAAATAATGAATACCTCAGTCTCAGATTTAATTTAGTAAACCTATGATAGTTTATATACCTACTGTGTGTAATATCTGTGGGTTATACAAAATAAAAAGAATTACAATTATACTTGTAATTACTGAAATGCAGAATAATCTGAGTGTTCGTCTCTAGACGCCTTTTTCTTGACAGAAAACGAACACAAACTTCTTCACCACCCCAAAATAATAACAGAAATGTAGCAATATTGTATCTATTAGTATCTATTGGAGTGGACGTTGATTCATACAATAAAATAATTAGTATTTATGTCCCTCCGACCTCTGCCCTCCCGCATCCAGCACTTTACAAGAATGTGGAAGAACGGTTTATTGTCCTTCTCGATATTAAGGGCTGTACGTAGCATTTTGATCTAGTTCAAAATTATTGCAATATCCACGATATCAAAATGAATAATAATTTGGATTTTTTTCAGTTTAGATAGCTCATTTATCGAGGAAGGCTATAAGGTACATTTATCTGGGTGCGCGACGCGAAGTTCACAGGGCACGTCGGTGAAATGAAAACTACCAAGTCATCATCATCCTCCTGCCCTTATCCCAATTTTATTTGGGGTCGGCGCAGCATGTTTTCTCCTTCCATACTCTTGTATCTGCCGTCATCTTTTAACTAACATTCTTTCTTACCATATCTACTTTCACACAATCCATCCATCGGTCCTTTGGTCTTCCTCTTCCACTATATTCGTCCACATTCATACTCATCATCTTGAAATGAAAACTACCAAGTACCTTAATAAAATACTAATAATAGTTGTAACTTAATAAATGTACGCAGACTTGGTTCATTCTATATTTTTTCCAAAACAGTATACAAATCTGTGCACCAACCCTAAAATAAAATCAATTCACACTCTTCTATATTGAGTGAAATCGTCAGAATATCGAGATGGTGGCGACTGGATGCCCGATTCGGTAACATTTGTAAACAATTACCAGCGTGGGCCATTAGTTGTACCATGCGGGGTGTTTGTGTACAATTTACTTGATTTTCACTTATTTTGTAAAGCAGTTATGATTTTGTGATGTTGGTGTATTCATTGGAATCGTAATTTTTCCCAGGGTCTGTGGATATCTGTTGATGTGTCATATTTTATATTGTTATTATGTATTTTTTGGGACTTTCCTTGTTTGTAAAATGTGAGGTCCTAGGACTCTATATGTCGTCTTTAAAACTGGAATGATGTAGAGATATAGTTGGAGATCTGCGACAGCCCCATTTACATCGTTGCGTTTCCTTTTATCTTAATAATTTATTCTTAATCATAAATATTTAACAATAATAGAAGGTAAGTAGGCGCTTAAGGATGGACATACTTAAAAAAGAAAAAACTCGGGAAAGGGTATGATTCGTAGCTAAATTATTCTGCTAACTGTAACAATGTCAACAAAAAGTTTACCGGAACATCTATAAACTACCTTCAACTAACTGATTAAACCCTACCTTTTCAAAATAGGCCGCGTAGTGTTCCTCGCCCTAATCTCTCGAGCACAGTTTATAAACATTTCCTCTAAGACTTAACGAGGAAATTAGTATAATTGCACTAATTACGTCAAGTGGGTCGCTGGTAACAAGTAAGACTACACCGGACCGCACGCGTTTGATTCCCGGGTAGGACATCGTTAATTATAAGGAATTGGGGTTTTTGAACTTTGTGGGTGGTTGAATTATTGTTTCTATTCAGGAGACATAGTAAAGGAGGCTAGAAATTAGTACCTAATTTGACAATCGATCTTCATGGGAAAAGCTACGTTAGAATAAGAAAATGAATAGTTTCTTTCTTAGATTCCACTTAGATTCTTAGGATTTTTCCCGTCTAGTATGGGATGATAATTAAACCCACAATGAGCTACTTACATTTTTGACCACAGCATTGTATTATCATAGTGGTGGTGTCTTAAAATCATTCTTCCTTCCTTATTCTTCTTACCTTCCAAACTACACTTTTATTTATTACTCACGCATCATTACCAACTATTTATCCACTCCTACTATAATCCTGATATCTATGTCAAATAATGGTTTTCCAGGTCAATCCGAGTGGTTCTAGGTAATGCAGAGGAGACCACCGCACACACGTGTTTACTCCGAGAGCCTGCTACTCATCACCGTTTTGACACATCACACGGACCAACACCATACACCAGACGACGTAAGTGATGATGATGGAGCAGACGAAATTGAACTTTAAGTTTGGGAAGCAGAGGTTGAAAATATAATGGCAAAGAATCGGAGGATGGGATGTTCTGGTGTTCCGTGTGATTTAAATTAGGTTATTCTAAAATGTATTAGGATTTATGTAAATAGAATTGAAAATGGATCTTCTGTAGATCAAGTTAAGGTTGATAGTAAGACAGTAGGAGAAGTAATCATTACGTTTGGTTGTTAGTAAAAATGTAAGTAATATAAGTAAAGGGCGCGTGATCTGTGAGATCAAAGCGGTTTTGATCAATCCGCCGATGTGCGCGGGAGTGCGCGTGGATGATCTTGATCGTTTCGCTTTTGATCGAGACGATTACGTCATTACGTATTATAGTTATGATCCAGCGGATGTTAAAGATGTCGTGTGGCTGATAAATGTTTTAAGAATTATGACAAGTCGTATGAATATTAATTTAACAGTTTTTCCTTGCGTGGAAGAAAAATAACTTGTTAAAAATATTTATTAATGCCAATATGAAGGTGCCCACTGTTATTACGATGAATACAGTGAAAAACTTCAACAGACTTCGGAAGTAGACATGCGAGATAAAATAGTTACTTTCTACTTATGTAGATATTTATTATTATTAAATACAATTTTATCATACAAAACATACGAAACATGAATCGCAGTAGCTAACAACACAATCAGCACTATACAAAAAACTACAACAGTAAAATCTACAACGGTTTTCAGGCTGAAACATGTGTAAAATGATCAAGTAGTTGCGCGCGCGCCTGCCCCCGATCGCTTTGATGTGGCCGATGTTTACGCGCCCGGCGGGCCTGTGTTTGCTATTAAACAAACCCACTCGTGTCGGCCAATCACCAATGTTGGCTGCAACATTGGTCCAATGCTCTCCTGGGGAGAAATTGGGATGATGATCTTGAGTTTTGAAGAATGAGTCATATTTGGGAGATCCAAGTATACAGATTTAATGGAAGAGGCTTATAAAAATAGATGCGATGAAGGCTAATGATGACAACAAGAAGTGTCATGTTTCTTATTTTGTCTAAACTATCAATTGGGTTTTCGAAAGCAAATGAAAGGTCTTCAGAAGCTCAAGAATAAGTACACTTCAGTAAGCAAAACCATGATTCTGCCTATAACTGCTTAAGCTTGACAAAAACAATATTACAGTAAACAATATGTAAAAGAGTGATACTACATAGTAACTTGGTCAGCTCCATCCAAATGTTGGTGACCAATGATTGTTCGTTGGAAGTTGGTGATGCGAGTATGGTGTTTATTACAGCATTCGTTCGGTTTGGCCCAATGAGCGATATTGTGTGTAAACAACACCGTTCTGCTTCCATGTTTATGATGGTCCGAGTTTTAGGGGGCAGCGACAATCAGGACTTTGTTAAGAGAAAGCTTATTTTCTACAAATCAATGTTACCAATCAGTTAAAAGGAACTAGTTAATCTCTTGTGTGTTTGGATCGTCAACCATCTTGCTGTGTAACTCTCGCTATTTAGAAGCAAGCTGACAGCTTAAGGAGACTTCATGAGCTGCTATCGCGGCACTCGGAAACGATTTCATGTGTATAATACATATACACAAACCAGTAGTGCAGTTGCTGCTCGTGCTTACTAGTTTTTAGGTTTTTCCTACAACTGACATGTTGCCATAGTGCCAAGTTCGTGCAGAGATAGGGCACGGAGGATCTGTATGCTGCGAGTCTACGCTTCCGTCTCCAACTTGCAGATGGTCGGCACGGCGCACTTTACTTTGAAGTGCCCTCGCGTTATTTACGAACTGTTTGTATATTTTCATATTTGCGGGCAGCACATCAGCCGAGCCCATCGCTGCGATGAACTGTGAACTGTTGCCTCACATTCATCATTGCCTATCGACTGCACAATACTTTTTAGCTTTGATTTAAGACCTCGTTTGTTGCTGTTTGAGTTCTCAGAACTTTGTTGAGGTATACAGCATATTTGGGTGTTTTTGATCTGATTTTGTGAGTACTCTCATGTTCTTTGTACCTACCTTGGATCGTTTTGTGCTTTTGCAACTTTTAACAAGACGGTTTTATCATCATAAGCTCAATCTCTAGCCAGTCTTATCCAATCCCTGCACGATTGCTTACGGAAATCATGTTTTCCAAATAAAAAAAATATATATTTATGATTAAATTGTAAAGAGCAAAGATGACGAAGCATTTATAACCGTAGATGAAATAGTTACAAACAACATCTAGCAAGAACTAGACTCTGCCAACACCAGCATGTTCTACATCCAGGAAGCGGCAGACAGGACGAACAAACAGACGACTGAATCCATACATTTGGCAATGACTCACAAGTGTGACCAGTTATTATAGCGCACGCACTAATCGTATTACACTTTGTAAGGTTTGATAGAATTAATTCAATATGAGCACGCAGCTCCGGTGGAGGAAACCCTGTAGGACTCATTATCATAAGCTTCGACGTTTGAATTCGTTCATGTCGCGGGTTTGCAATGGTAGTTATAAGTTTCATATTTTTGCAATAAGTTGATCATTGATGAAGACATAGGGAATTTATTTAGGTATTTCTTTAAAAACAACTGCTATGAATTAGCATGGCTTAACATGTAGAATATCTTATATCATTTGTTTATCTTGATGAGCATCGACATTACAATAGTAGTTCCTTCTAATTTACTGTTGCTGTTTCAGCTAAAAATATCTTCCTCATCCTAGAAGTATATTTAATCAACAGTCTCAGCAAACGAGTACGAATCACCAATATTATATCATCACTAAATCCACTATTTACATAAAACACGAAGCAGAGACCACGTAGACCAATACCCAACCATCAAAGAGACTTTGATATCGCATCAATCATAAACAAAAATTGTTTATGGAAACCAAAAAAATCATAATAATGAATATTTTTTTAAATGCACACGCTTTTGCGTCGTAAATCTGTCAATACAGAGGTGGATTTCAGCGTGTAATGATGAATGTTTCCAGCGATCAAAGGGACGTTGAGGCCGGATGCGCGGGCGCAGATATCCAATCAAATGATGGTCGAATGTAACAAACTTAGGTTATGTTAGGTGATGGATAGATTTACACTTATAACATCTACGAAAATTTAATAGTTTTTAGGTTTTAGCATGTTATGGTTCTACAAAAATCGGTCAGTGCATCCAAATTGCTGATTAAAGCCAATTTCTACCCTCTTACTTGAGGAAAAGGGAGATGATGAAGATATTAAGATTATAAAAAGTGACTTGTGACGTCACACCTTTTTTTTTTTTTTTTTTTTTAGCGACGTAAAATCATCAAATGACCCCTCCCGCTGTGGGTTAGCAGCGGTGAGGGAGTGTCAGACTCTTACTGACTAAAATCGTCGTGTTCCGTCATAGGCCTTTTATGTACCAGGGCCGCGGTATCTCTTTCGAACAACCCGCAGCCCCGGCAGGCCTTGGCCCTGCTGGGCCCCGCTGGGGTTGCTGACATCTCTTTGAGGAGCGCGTGGAACAACGCGCGCCGTCGACACGGGTCTGTCGTCTAGAAAGACAGAGGGACGATGAGCCACCCGAACTCACCGCCCACAGACCCACGCCTACGGTGGCCGGGAGTCATCTCGCGACACCCGGCGCCCATGGTGTCTACCTGGTCCAGCGCGGCGGCCGGGATGAGAGGTGCGAACTCTCTGGCGTTCCGCCTCCTCCTTCTCGAGCATGACCGCTTCGCAGAAGGAGGCGACGGCATCCCATTCCCTCTCGCCCCGGACCATGGCCTGAACCAGGGCCGGACGCGAGAGGTCGCCGCCGCCCAAAGCCTCGACGAGGACCCGGCGGTGCCCTTCCCATGCGGGGCACACCTGGACTGTGTGGTCCACCGTGTCCTCGGGGCTGTCCGCACAATGGTGACACCCGGGCGCCTCCTCACGACCGATGCGGTGCAGGTACCTCCCGAAACAACCGTGTCCGGTGAGGACCTGCGTCATGCGGTACGTGAGGGCGCCGTGACTCCTCCCGAGCCACTCCTCAAAGAGGGGACTTACCGCCACGATGGTGGCGTGCCCTGTGACGTCACACCTTACAGTGGCGCTGCATAGAGCTGCAGTATCCTCACCATATGATTTGCGGTCTGTGGTCTATGCGCAGAACATGACGCGATAACGTTACATCCTATTGGACGCCGTAAACTTCAAGCGGTTTTGTAATTAGACTGTATTTGAATTTGGAATATTTTTTATTTTTGTTTGTTTATTTTAATGGTGGTAAAGTTTGTGCCAGTTGCATGAGCAAAATATGCTATACTGCTGTAGTTAAACTGCTATATATCTTCGAGTACTTAATCTTAAGCATAATTTATCATAAACCAAAGAACCTATTCCTTATGTTTTCAAAAGCGTAATTTGTTGAACAATTTTGAATTATATATCTATGCAACAGTCTTTAATTCATGATCTTATCATGAACAGCTCAAAAACAGTACTAACTCTAGAACTTGAGTATTGAACTTCTGAAATCCGCTCCATTTTCTTCACCGCAACCATTCAAAAACAACTCCTGTTTTCAAGTTTTGATATAAAAATCACAAAACTGTGTATTATCTGGGCGGAAACCGTTGTTTACGTTTAACAGGTGTAATTAAATCGTTGCAGGAAGTGGTCGGCGTATACCAGTGTTTACCAGTTTACATTAACCGCCCTTTGACGGCGCCTTTGATCGCGTATTACTTAAGAATTTAACTATAGTTTTATAGACTTGGAGGACTTAAAAATAGGGCTTTGATTGTACGAAGATGGAATGATTATTGGTGGTAGTGATGCTTTTTTCTTTATATTTTTTTATTTGGAAGCTATTTTGTCTTATTGACTGAAAAGTAAAAGAAACAATGACACAATGAATCCTTGTAAACTTACACAACAAAGAGCAAATGTACATTCAGAATATAACGAAAACATACTAATTCATACATAATTGGACGTGGTTTTTATTTTTATATGTATTAATTTAAGTATTGTAATGTTAATTATATGTATCGTATTTTCTATGGGCCTTAGTTGCCTGATGTAAAGAAATAAATAAAATACCTTAGTTTAATGACGATTGCAAAAAATGCGAATATTTGTTTCACCAACAAAAACAGGTACTTAAGTATGAGTGTTGGTAACATCCAACCAGCTATCTTCAATCAAAATAACTACAAGAAAAAAATATTTATAAATAAGTAGATAGGCATTTACAAAAAAACCTGTCAAATCGTACCGTCAGTCTGTCAGATTTCCGCGCGGCTGCGTCTGCGCAGGTCGCGTGTGATGCTATTAAAAACCTGACGAGGGTAAGCAGGGCTGATCGATCTTAGAGCGGATGGGAAGCTTGATCTTCTAATTATGTGGCAACTGTTATCATGTTGCTGAAATGTTGCCAATTTCTGGAATTTGGTTAAAGTTGTGAGGAAGCTGTTGATTGATTTTTTGTAAGGTTTGGACAATGTTTTTGGGCATCTATATTGTTAGCCACCTATCTCTATGTCAAGCATCGTGAATTGGATATATTTTACTTACTTTTCGGTTTAAGTTATTTAAACGTATCTGAAAAAATTAAGTAAGTGTTTTGGGTCACATATCCGGGGAAATTATTGGAAAACCTATTCTAAGTTCCTCTGAAAATCTTATACACTCGTCGTTACTGCTACCAAGAAAACTTTAACTAATTCTGTCGAATTAATTAAACTTATAATTGTGATGGCTTTTAACATAACAATTAACATGAGGAAGGAGGGTAAAAAAAGTTCCCATACATACTTTACAAGACGTTACTAACGCCTGTGTAACATTTATGTAGTTTGTACACCCTGTAATATTTTCCTTGCTTAATAACTTACTTAGCAGGAGCAGCCTGGCCACCTTGTTTTACAGCACGTAGAGGTTATTACTTCAAAATGAACTACCACTCACATCAATCTCTTACACATTTCTGAGTCCAGGAATTTGACCCAAATTCTTATTTTTTACAATAGCTCGCCATTAGCATAGTATTTAGTAGATGTGTCGTGATAAACGGACGGAAGCCGCGTCCGTTATTTCAGAATATAAATATTTTCGAGGCGGCTTGATGGATCGGTCGTCGATTCGCTTCCCGAGTCGGGCTAATCTTGCTGTTTATCAATATTATTGTTTCACATTTTTTTTACTAGTATTTTGTGGTGTATGATGGCGTGTGGGATAAATGTATTTAGTTATACATAGTGAAATACTTTTGCTATTATTTTTTATACAACTTGGAAAACTCTTCCCAAACAATATTTCAGTTTAAATCAAATAGCTCTTATACTTAATTCACCTATTAGGCTGGTAGTAAAATTCCATCGTCCATTGTTTGTTACACAATAAATAACTAAAAATCTAGCAAAAATTGGTTTCACAAACAAAATGACGTACCGAAAACACAATAACAATTTTTTAAAGTCGGTTATTATCACCCAAAAATACACACCTCATCTAGATACTAACAAAATGTCGTACAAAAACTGTTTTAAAACACGCACAATTTTTTTTTGAGAATCCGCTATACTTCCTTACTCTGAGTATTTATTGTAACAAGAAAAGTACATTTTTATAGCCGATCCACAACACAAAACCACCAAAATAAAAAAAAAAATGCAAAAAGAGGATTTTTCGACCGTGACAGGACTCGAACCTGCAATCTTCGGATCCGAAGTCCGACGCCTTATCCATTAGGCCACACGGTCACGTGAGGGGAGGCTGTATATTGCGCTCCGTTTCAGGGGTGACCTACTTACTGAAACTGAAACGTTGCGGCCGCTCGGGGGTTGGGGGCTCACTCTGAACGGGTTCCATTTAGTTGGCTGGCTCTTTCTGTTTTGCTTTTTTATTATTAAGATGATTTTGGTTACATTTTTATTCATTGTACCTAACTAGAATTAATGAGGATGATGCTTTGTACGTAATTTTGTTACATTTTAATTTAACTATGAAAAAGTTGCTGAAAAGACTACTGCTTTTACCCATTTTTTATTTGTAGATAGTTGGGGGAATTAATGGAAATAATTTAATAGTAGGTACGGAGTACCTATATGTAATATACGGAGTATGAAATAAACATCAGATTTCCAAAATCTTCATTGGAATACTTATTGCTAATCGCTGAATGAATGACAGTTAAATCCTACTAATATTATAAACGCGAAAGTTTGTATGTATGGATGTATGGATGTTTGTTACTCTTTCACGCAAAAACTACTGAATGGATTTTAATGAAACTTTACAATAATATAGCTTATACATCAGAATAACACATAGGCTACAATTTGTAAACATATTGTTCGAAATACTAAACCTGCGCAGACGAAGTCGCGGGCACCAGCTAGTACTGAAATAAAGAAATGGCAATTATTGAAAACTTAAAAAAAATAAGCTTACAAAATTATTTAAATAACTTAAAAAATCAAAACATACAAAACACCTCAAAAACTTTAGTCACTACTCTATTCCATAGCAATAAGATTTAAATTCCATCAACAAAAGCTTTTCACCAGCAAATGGTAACTTGGTTCCAAAAAAAAACGGTTATTTTATGATGAATCGATGGCCGATGGTTATCGGCATGACGGATAGATGTCGCTAGTGATGGACCATGGTTGCCATGGGTTGGCCATGGGTTGTGCATGGTTGTCGATGGGAGATATGCATGGTAGCTGCGCATATGACGGCTTAGGGCTGTTGTTTGTCATAAGGTTTTATGTCATGGTGTTTTTTTAAACTTGAAGAAGTATGATTGGTTAGAAATTCGTCTGTGTCCCGAGGGAACTATTATCTGCAGCAGTATAAAAAGTATGTCAAGTTTTGTTATTCTGATGTACCTATGCTTCATCACTGCCAAGTTTAATCAAAATCTCATCTGTAGTTTTTACGTGAAAGAGTTACAGACAAGCACCAAATTCAAATATATCAAAACAAACATAGACAAAACTCAAATAGGCATCCAAAACATAACATTAAAGATGAAATTCATAAAATTTTTTCAAGGATAGCAAAAACACACAGGTCTGTCTGTTGGTCTGTCTCGTTTCGAGGATTCTAGGCTAGGTACGTTAGGTACCAACTTGTTGATGGTTCAATGGTAATTTTTAGAACTAACTATTAATGTCCTTCTTTGTTTCCTAACTAAGATTAGTGTTGTGTAGAAAACTGAACTGTGAGAAAATTTTCCGACATAGTCTAACGTTATGTGACAACTATTCAGGTTTTACAAAGAGGTATATTGTGAAAAATTAAACAATTTCTTAAAGTTGATATATTTTGTAAAATATTTCATGTTATTTGTTGCTGTGGCCGCCATTGTTTTAGTACAATTACGTGTTCGACCTATGTAGGTTGATTTCCACGGCAGTCTTGTTGTTCAAGAAAAATATTATATTGTCCCTGCTCTGTATTATGTCTAGTTATTTATAAGGCAAGTGAAGATAACAAATTAAATTGTGTCTTTTTTCACGTTTATACGTATTAATGAATCGATAAGACTGTTATTGTTGTTTGCACTTGTACTACACGCTATTGTATCACCTGGTATGCACTTTGTAATTTAATGATCGCATTAATAAGTTCCCTAAAGGGCACTGGGAACAACTTTCACAATGTACGTCAAACTCCTCCGCATTACTTTATAAATACTGTGTTTTGTGTTAACTATGAGTTTAAACTCTACTTAATAGGAGTTACTCATACGCATTATTTATATATTGCATAATAACTAGCTTAACGCTACTAGTGCACGAACAAAACTTTCTCAAGAAAAAAAAAGAAAAACCAATTCCATATTCAAAGAGTCTCGAGTCGCGTCACTCATTGTCTCTGCCTAATAAATATGGCGGGTAATTTTGACAGATGGCGCGCGCTTCCACGGCGCCACTGTTGAGTGAGCACAGTTACTGTTGCTCCAACCCATATTGTTAGACTTTTGTCCCTAACACGTCAGGAATTCAAAATAAATGAGCTGAGCTACTGATTTGAATGTCAATACTAAGTTAATACGGTTAGGTGTTGTCTAAAACCAAATATGTGGTGAACTGGCTCGGGCCAGTTGGACGCACGTATTGTTCTTGACACAAACTTATTACGAAGTTACGTGATTCATTGCGATGTTACACCAAGTTTTTGTGTTTTATGTCCTTTTTATTTGTATGTTATTTAAATTGTAATGTAGCTTAATTTTTTTTAAATATTTGCATAAATTAGATGTTTACTAGACTGTATTTTAACTCCTTCCTAGCTTAGCTGATCATAAAAATATTTAAAATTGTCTACGCTCTCTATAAAATATTTAGTTTTAAAGTTTATAAACATACAGTAGCAACATTTTTACATACACCGCATAATTTTCCAATTAAACTCGATATTAATTGGAAACAAGGAAAATATACACATCACATGCATTTTAATAAAACATTCAACGTAATCAATTCACACCCAATAGAATATCTGGAGGCTATTACTCATTTGGGACCTTCAGCACACTGTTGCAGAACATCCCTTATTACAATAACGATAAGGTTTAATTTCGCTTGGTTTTAAGCGCTAACAGTAAAACGGAATAAAGGTAATTCCACACTCTCGGGATGTCGTGCCTGGCAGCAACAAATCGCGCGACAAAATAAGTTAGCGATCACACGCGGCGACGTTCATTACTCGGGAGATTTACGGGGAGGCCAGATTGCGAATATCTCGCCTCCTTGCTAATCGTGTAATGGAACCTGATGTTTTAGGTAGTGTGTTTATGCCTTTTTTTGTTTAAAGACAAGGATAGAGTGGGTGTAATTATGAAGTTTGCATTGGGTTACGTTCGGATTAATTTATGTTCCGTTTTAATTGTGTTTTATAATGTTTTTGGGTTTTAATTCGGTGTTATTGGATGTTGATGAGAGAAGGTGTTGTTTTAATTGGGTTTATAAATTCCTGTATTGTGATTTATGAAATCGATCTTGTTAGGATGTGAAACAAGTTTTGCATCATAATATCATTTAAACATATAATTAAAGTTAAGTATTTCAGCCATACGAGTGCCTTTAGGACTAACGGGCGCAAAAAAATCCATCTTTATTTGATAAATTATAAAAATGTTCAACAGTAATTTTTCTTAAGACAAATACACTACGCATATATAAAAATAAATACATAGGTTTCTATAACTGACAATATGCCTAACATATCCAAGGGTTTCCGCAGTACGACCGCCCGGGATCCTTCCAGCACTACGTACTGAAAGCCATAATTCGCCATGCAACACATACAGGAGTTACCGACGTCACTCTATGGCCGGCGCGAATCTCATTGATTTACTATTTTTTTTGTTTTTGTCCAGCGACAAATTCTTTTGTTACACCGGGCTTTTGTTTTAAAGAAAGATGGCGTTGTTGTGTGCTTATTTAAATTGGAAGTAAATTGAAATCTCTTCTATTCTATTATTTATTGAAAGGTTATGGGTATAGAGTTATGTCATGCAAACGTTTTATTTGCGTGAGTTAATTAGGACATTAATAAAGTCTTAAGATTGTGTGGCTATAAAATCAGTGACAAGTGAGTTTCAAACTGAGTATTCAGTCATTAGATAGAAGTTTATAATGTGCTTATTACATCGATAGTTGATAATTTATTTTGCAAATATAAATATAAAATAAACTTATGTGGGAAGCTGTGCGTGCCACACGTTTTTGCGTCCACCTAGTTTAAGCTCCTAGTTGTTTATGCATATTAGCTTAATACGTTTCACACTGAGAACAAAAAACGACACATCGCAACATTTTCTTTTAAGTTTTTACTACTTTACAAACTAAACACGATACCCGTAAAGTTGACATAATTCATTGTAGAATCAGCAGCACATTCTCAATTAGTCATGCCACCGCTACTTGGGTGTCTTACTTCATTAATTTCATGCGACTAATCAGCATTTCAGTTTTTGTAGATTTTTGTCCAGAGCGCGCGCGTTCCGCCCCATTGTGCGACGTTTATGACTTCTCTTTGACACATTGAAAGCATAATTGGCGTGGAGCACGTTAGTGCACTGTGTGCCATGATCAGTAGCTTTTGTGAACTGTATGGTAGCTGATGGAACCAGTGGGTGGGTATTGTAATAGGAGAAATCGGAGCTTTAAGACTCCTTTGTCTAAGAAACTTTTTGTGAATTAAAAAAATCGAGCTTCTGTGTACAATAGTTCTCGGTGCAACGAATTAGATTTAACGCATTTTAAAAGTTTATTTGTGTGTAAGTATTCAAAGTATACAGTAAGTTATCAATTAGTAAAGAATCATAAGAATAATTTCTTCATTGTTACAACTAGTGAATAGCAAAAGTCAAGATGTCGTTTTGAAAGAAAAGTAATGTCACTTACATTTATTCCCAAAATATAAATCACTTAATAGAATTGAAAGAAATAATGTAGAATACTTTAAATAAGAAAAACTATTTTACAAATTAGAAATCCTATTCCCTCATTACTAATTACCATTCGTATTCATCGCCACATACATCAAGCACGCCACGCAACTAGCTAACCCAGCATAACTCATCGCGTTCCTAACCACGCCTGCAGCAACTACCTATTTATACACGCATTATAATTTCCAATTTCAGTATGCAGATGCGAAAACAAAATCAGAAAAAGGCTGGAACGTGTCTAAATGTCGCTGTGATTTACGTCGCCCCCCGCTTGGAGTCGTAACGAGGCGAAGTTACCCAATTGTGCAAAAGTGTAGCTCCGGGTGCTCTGCTGTTTCCGGAGCCTTTGAAACGTTCGTGGAAGATCCTTTGTTTATGACAGGCTTTGATAGCTGATTGATGGATGCAAGGTGCTGCTGAAGAGGTAACTGTTTGTCAATAGATGGTTACTGGTGCTGTTGAAGTAGTCAAATAGGTTTTGTATTGTGTTTTTCTATTGTTGTGATGGTTCTAAGTGATCAAAGAACCTGGTTCATCTAGAATTGGTGTTTTGCACAGGCAATATATTGCTAGAAACTTCGGTAAATGTTTTATTCAAAGTTATGTGATTGTGATTGGTTAATAGGTGCTGCAACCCAAGGGAAAGATCAAGTGATGTTCTGCAGTCATAAAGATGTTCTCACTAACATAAATCTCATCTACTTAAATGTTATCCTAAAAGCTTCTGTTGTTCTAGAACTCTTATCTAAACGACTATTAATGCACATGGCGACTTTACACAAATGCATTGTCTACACATTCAAATGCCCCGTTTTATCATTGATTAATGGGAAACCCCATGAACGGAAGCCAACATACTCCAAAAAGTCAACATTGCAACCATTATATAATTACTTGTGACTTTGTCGGCAGTTCTAGGAACTGCTCTCACATGCACCGGCCGCTACGACAGTCATACATTAGACATGCGCAAACGCCGCCTTTAAGAAAAAATCCGCCGATAGTTAGCCATGCACGCTGAACGGCATCACGAACAAAAATAATAAAAACATCACAGTCAAAATATATGTTGGCGTTATTGAAAAAAATTGTAAAAGAGATGTTGACTTTGTCTACTTTGTGACGCACCGCGGACCACTGTCCACTTTAGTTGCTAACTAATGTAATGCTTGAAGTGATGTATTAGGGTTTATTTTAGAGTGACAAAACTGAGGCGTCAAATATTTTTTTTCCTGTTGGATTCGAGCAAGGGCGTGGCCCGTCCCGAATGGAAACATTTGCCAATATTATCGTGAAAGGTCTGAACAGATGAAATAATTTATTTCCCTATGTCGCTTTGTGTCCAAAACTTTGTGCCTTTGTGATATTTTTTGCGTCGGCCGCTTTGCTCAGTGTGGTACCGACATCTCATTTATCCCTTTAGGAAAAAGGAGGCCGACTTTTTAGGATTTTAAGATCCGAAATCGATCTTATTAGCGTTGGAGGAAGATTATTTTTGATCAGAAGTATTTGTTGGAGTTGTACCTTTTGGCGGCTGAAGATGTCGGGACCCAGTGGATGCGTGTTTATGACAAAGGCATTAAAGTGTCGGTAAGTGATCCGTCGGTTTTGTGCAAGCCGACAGTCTCCTGTTGACTCTAATGATTTAACTCAAATAAATCTGGACTTTCTATAGATTGTTATTGTTGCTAACATAATGTGAGTTTTGATGTCCGTTACGGTTCGTAAATACTAATTTCAGGATTAATAGAAAGGAGCTTAGATGAAGACATAATATCAGAACTGGTTGGGTGCTTATGATATTATCGTATATTAATATATAACTTCAACAATGCATTGTACCTTTTTGTATCTATTTACTTTTGTCGGCGCATTTCAATTAGTTATACCTACCTATATGTTAGTAATAAAATCTTAAAAAAAACATTATATTCATTATTAAAAGTAAAACTGTCTTCTAGAAACCTATAGGACTCAAATAAAAACAACAAAACGCGGCATTACTTTGAGCACAAACGTTGGTACTTTTTTTATTTACAAAACGTTATTGCAAAAGAAACTTAGCAAAGCAAAGCTAAACCAGAAGTCATGAATAAAATGCAAACTAATGAAGTAAACATTAGCTGTGATTCCTGAGGGATTACCACGAGATACTGCCTCCAGAGAATTCACCATTTGTCAACATCTTGTAACGAGTTGAAATTTTGCAAATCATTTTGTTTTAAAAGCGGTAGCGATGACAGTAAACAAAAAGGTTTTTTGCCCAAACCTTTTGCGATTTGTGCCACTGGGTGATATGTATGCGGGTTTGGAATAAAGTGTTTGGGAACTAAACGAGAATCGAACGATTTAAGAAAGAATTTAGAAAGAAACAAGGAGTAAATCGTCAGTTCGAGTACATAGGTATAATAATAATTGAGTTAATTTTACTCGTACATATCATTTCACTGTAATAAATGAACATAAGATAGATATTTATATAGTGTTTTTACCAAGTACATAAAAAATACACAAGTAGCTTGTATTTGATTGATAAAAGTCAACCACTTTTTGTGTTTAATCTTAATATACAAAAAAGCTGTTCTTGAAGCATACGTTTTACTTACTGATTAGTTACAGTGGCTTACCTACCCGTGATATATTGACCACAACTTCTTTCAAAACCCACAACATTATGGTAGTATTGTTTGGTGATAATGTGACATTAGTGGCCAAGATCCTTTGTCTATTACTAGGATAAAAAATAAAACGCGATTACAGCCGCAAAGTTACGCCAATAATGAGCTTTTTCCAAATTTCTTTAGCCACTGATCACGCCACAAACTCCCCACTGTGCACCGCGGTGCACTCGGGCCACAACGGACGCCTTTCATTTGTTTCAATAGAAACTCTCATTACCACAGATGACCATGCTCTCCTCTTCGTATCTAAACCAAAATTTCAATGACATTTAACACACCATCATTGGTTTACAACCACATCGTGGCACACTGTGACTAATGCTTCACATGGGGTCCCAACAAAACACCAAAACCACGAAACTTGTAAACAATCGACTTATTTATTGTTTTACAGCGGCCATATAACTTCGTCACCCAAGAATAAGAGGCCAATAAGTTGTGAAATGCACCCGCAATAAAACCATCATGGACAGTGGGACGGACGAGTCGTTGGTGGACAAAAAAGCGCAATGTGCGGTTTGAATAGATTCGGCACGATCGGAGCGAAGCGAGCGATTCAATCGGCTTTACACGCGTGATGAATGTGCGGAAGTCACATTCAAATCCCTTACAAGTTAATAATAACGATAAACACCGTTCCCCTGTTTAAACGAATGTTTCGCAACATTAGCCGCCATTTCGCGAAAGCTGCGCATACGCAGTTTGATTGTACAAACATTAGATTAAATTCGTTTGTCAAAGTTATTTGTTGACTTTGATAGATGACTGCATTGATTTTGTTCTGCTTTGTATTGAGACTTGTTGACTTACGGATTTTGGTATAGGCAATACGGATGAAGACAATCTTTTTTTATATAAAACGTTTAGCAGTTTTAAATCTGATTTGACGGCAAACTTACGCAAGATTTTACGACTACTTTACCTTCAGCTAATTTATTAAGTTGAGCCAGGTGTTACAATGTAAACGTTATATCAAATGCAAATAAATGTAATCTGCAGTAACCATCACCATGATTACAATATTGTTCTAAATAGGTACAACATTAAATATTCTATGCCATGAAAGAAGTGTCGCACACATATTGATTACTGTGGATTGAGATAGTGATTATTCAGTTCTTATATAGGAAATATAATTTTCTTTTGACGTGCATTCTTACGGGTAAAGTTCAAAGCGTAAGAACCACGTACTTTTCCTCAAATAATTACATACATAAGCACAGTCACACATGTCCCATTTTTTCTTCGGAAGATTTATGAACATGCAAACAATAACTGCTGCAGATGTCATCCGTTGATTATTAATAATGGTAACGCCGACGTTTACCGCAGTAACCGCTTTGCAATAATAAACACATCCATGTGATAAATGATAATATTTTATGGCTTTCGCCCTCGATACGCGACGGTTGTGTCTCTATTTCGTCCAAACTTACCAACACTCAATTTTAAACACTAGATCCTTAAAATAGAGTATGTTTTTCGGTGAAGGATCCTGAGTGCTCTGCATTGAACATGGGGTGTATAAATCGCATTGATGTTGTTCAATCGCACGTAGCAAATTGTCGATATTCGCTCGAGTCATTAGCGGCGGCGTTTTTGTCCAGACGCGGGACCGCTTCGCACACTGTGCGGCCTGCGTACACGCACGTTTGAGGCCTTTCTCAAAATTCACTCAAGTGTGCATTTGGTTTATGTGAGTCGTAAAGAATAGATTAAAAGTTGTTGGTATTAAATATGGGAAGTATTGTATAGAAATATTGTTAAAAGATGCCATTTTTTAGATAACCAGTAAAGAAGCCCGCATGGCTACCTGAGTGAATTTGTTATTATAAATGTAACTTTACAAAAAGCTTAAGGAAGAACCTCTTTGGAAAAGCTCAAGTTGCTCTGTTATATAATATCCTACTTAACATAAGTGCCTATTGATAGGTAATCCAGATAATGTAGTATTATAAGGCTTCCGTTTTATTCAATATCTAACTGTATTTTTATTCAACGGTACCAAACTTTAGAACTAGAACATATTTATAAAATCGGAACGTAAAATTGCCGATTGAACATCAACATAAATCTCGATTGAATTGTAAAACCTTGTTCCCACATGTCCTGTGAATTGTAAACACGATCACGCTGTTTTAAACGTCACCACATAAAATACCAACTTATTTTAAAACTATCATCTACCTTTCGACCATATGTCTTGAAAGGTAAAGTTTAAAATCGCATGGCAAACGGTAAGCGTTAAGTTGGTAGTAGAACCACACAGTGGGTTGAATAAAAGACCCTTATTGAACACAATCGTGCCTAATATTTGTAGATAATATTGTTACAACACTGGGGAGAGTTGTGCTCATTTTATATGGGGCGGTGTCAATAAACATCTGCACATATGGAGCATGGGGTGCAGAGAATGTACTAACGCGATTATTGCATTTGTACCCACAAAATGATCGAGGCTTATTTCCTAGAAATCCTTAGGGAGAACAAATATGTGTGTCAAATTCTGTCTTTAATAGAAAGAACCAATCAAACACTGAAATTATCGGTAAAATATCGTCTTTCCTAGATCAATTCAACGGTTTTAACCACGCATAAAACTGCAAACGGGAATGCAAACAATTTATTTCAAGTACCGCAACACACATAGTGTAACTGTGTTATTTTACTAAATCGTCTACACTGAGACCACCCCAGAGATTTCTCTCCTAATCTCAAGGTAAAACAGCGGATTTTGTTTAGCTCCAGTCAAGTGAAACACTTGGAGCTTTCAAAATATCGGCATTGGCAAAGAAACAGAGACGCCGACGCAGAAAAACCCCGATTAGTTTTTATTTTGTTTATGAATTGAAGTACTTTAAACGTATCTTGTTTGCGCTAGCCGTGCAATGGACTGTGCTAACTTTTCCATTAGCATTGTTGAGAAATGCTTTGTCAATTTTGTTATTAAGTTACTTTGAGCTGAAAAAAAATCTTTGCAAGCCATACAAAGTAATTTAGTAATTACGTTATTTCCATTTTTTTTAGAACAATGTGTTTATTTTAACGTAATTTTTGGTAAGATCATATTACCTTAAGTATACTAATAAATAACTAAATAACCGTACCATTAGCAAAAAATTTTGAGGTACCTTTTTCACTTCGGATAGACCCCTATCCTATACACTTGAGTCATTTTACCCTTGGCTACCATCTTACGCAAATCTTGCAGACCCTACAAAAAATAGGCTCATCAATTTGGGGTAAAAACACCAATTAACCGCCATCGATAAGGGATAAACACGGCCGATGATTGGCGCCATGTTTTGGTAAAACGTTCGATGGCTAAAAAATACAGCCGCCACCCACGCGAGCACCCAACGTTGAAAAACGTTGAAAATAACTTAGGTATTTGGATGGTTCCGTAGACCTGATTTTATAGCTAAACAGTCGGCACTGATCTAACGACATTGTCACGAAGGAAGGAACATTTTATTATTCATTCTAGTAAACTGTTTCCAAGTCTGTAAAATATAGAGGTTAACTTATTTGAATCAGAATCAGAAATATTTATTTGTGAAACATAGGTGTATTACATAAGAAATATGAATATGAATGTTTACCCTGTCAATATGTGAAAATTATCTTTAACATAACGCAAAGGGCAAACAAAAAAAGCAGTTGCTATATAGCAGAAGCCTAAAATGCCTAACTGCCTCTTTTGAAATTATATTCTGTGAAATTAATTTCACTTCCATTTGTAACAGTTATTATTTTATCAAGCGGATCCCTAAAGGTCAGACGTTGCGTCTAACCCGGCACTTAGCGAAACGGCCGGTTATCAGCCGCCACTCGCGACCTGGGTGGTGTCTCAAGTGGTACCACACTGTGTCTCGTAAATCATGAGATTGTTAGATAGTCCTGTAATTGGTTTGTAGTTAACTAGCTTCTATAGTTATTGGTGAATTTTCAAGAGTTTGCAATGTTAACGTAGCTATGGAATATTTGTTATTCTCAGTGATATTGGCTTATAGCCACATTATATACAGTGATATTATAGCTAGGTACATCTGGTCAGTTTGTCCTTAATTCTATTTCGATAGTTTGATCCTTATTTTATCGAACACCTACTTACTCTTCGTACCCTTGCCAAAAGTAAGGTTGAAGTTTTCTCAAAGCTAATGAAAACAACCCCATGCTTTTCAGGTTAGCATTTAGCTTTATTGCCGATCACAAGGTATTAATTAAAAACATTAAACGGCTCCTGTTTATTTATCTCCATACATCGGGAGGATACATTTACACACAGGAGGGTACATTTTATTCATATCTATACTAATATTATAAAGCTGAAGAGTTTGTTTGTTTGTTTGAACGCGCTAATCTCAGGAACTTCTGGTCCGATTTGAACAATTCTTTCGGTGTTAGATAGCCCATTTATCGAGGAAGGCTATAGGCTTTTTATCCGGGTTCGTGCAGAGGTTCCCACGGGATGCGGGTGAAATCGCTGGCAGAAGCTAGTTCCCAATAACATTATCCTTACTTACCAACTAAAAATAAACACAACACATTCTAAAAATATCGAAACAATTACACCGGAACGAATGACAGTTCCTCTCTCCTTTCGGGAACTTCAAACCCATACAACAAATGATACGTGTAATATTTTCATGTCATTTGTCAACGATACTTTGAGCCTAGGACCTCCCGGAGGAAATATTTGGCTTCATCAATCCTCCATCAGTTTGTGTTAATGAGGGAGCATCGTTTCGGGAAGTGTATCATGTTAATTATTAGCTTGATGGTGGCTGTTGAATTAGAGCTGGCTAATTTGTTGATGTTAAGTGGTTTTGGAAACTTTGATGTTATTTTAAGGGGTTATTGTCGAAGGAACCAATGGGTATCGGGTTGCCCGGGTTGACTGGGTTGACGAGGTGAGATAGGCAGTTGCTCTTTGTAAAACACTGCTACTCAGCTGCATCTGTTTAGTCTGGAAGCCGACTTCAATATAATCGGGAAATGGCTAGGCAGATGAAGATTGTCAAATAAAGTAAAGGATTTTGCTAAGATTTCAGCACTCAACTATGGTCTGGGACGTTTTCTTAATTAATCCAATGCTGCTTGTGGTTTTGTAGTACCTATACCGAAATTATACTTTACAGTTTCCACTACACCAACATGCTATAGATAATCTTAGTCCCTTCGTAAGTTCAGTTACGGCGCGCACTAATTAGTCCCGAGGTGCGCAAACGCAGACAAACGCTCCCCACCCCCGCCGAGTCTCTGTAACACAGAACACTTGTAGGTTAGAATGTTGATAGTCTGTGTCTATGCCTAACTGATAATTTGTTATATTTAACCTTATTCCATTGATATGATAGAGATTATATAGTAATTACTATGATATGTTTCAGTGTGGTGGTATTTCCGGAGATAATGAGTCAGTGTCTATTTTTTAGGAAACGAATATTTTCCTGCTTAGATAAACTGCTCTGTGATATACGTATTGACAGTGTGGGTCTCCTCAGCAGATATGAAGAAATAGTTACTAATTTAAATAGTTAATAATTAATAGTCACTCATGCGATTACGCCAACGCCTTTTTTATTCCGAAGAGTTAATTATATTAAACTTTAAAGCTGTACAATTTAACGTGTCAATATTTCCTTCATAACAGCTGCATTTCACCGCTAAAAAGGCAACATCCCAAGTTAATGATGAACAGAAACTTCAGCCAACCTCTTAACTAAAATAATATCAGTTTCAGGTGGTCCTCGAGTGGTGGAGGAACAAATTGTCGGCAATTCCCCGCAGTCGGCGGAGCGAGGCCCGACTCATTAGTGCGGGTAACTATGTGGTATGTGTGAAGAATTTGGGATTAACGCCCAGCGGTGGGCTGTGAGGAACTGCTTAATAGACGGTTGAGAATTTTGTTAATAGAGCTGTTCGTTTTTTGCTGATCTAAGGTCGTACATTTGTAAGTTTTGCTTACAACTTGCGATATATTTACGAATGTAAAAACCCTTCGTAAGTCGCTTATAACAAAGTCTTAGAACATACGGAACTTACGTAAAGTCGCGGTGATATAGTGTTAGGTAGTTTTTATAAAGACGGAGTAGGAAGAAAGAATACATAGATACACATAGTCTTAGTCCAAAATAAATAAGAGCTTTGTCTTAATTGGTTAGGCAGTTAGGTAACAAAGAGAGTGTGGATTATGTTACGTGTGAAGTTGATTAAACTGAAACACCAGTTCATTGTAACTATGTTATGAAACAACAGAATAATCTAACCAGAGCACTAAGAGGCGGTAAGTAGTTAAAATTTTTTTTGAAATGATTAACTTTTACAAATGATTAATAGCTAAGTTACTTATCCAATCATCGTGAGTCTTGGTAATGGTTTTTTTTTCTCCATTTCCGATGTTCAAAATTAGCACAAAAGATTCTCTCTCTATTTCCGTAATCTAATTACTCCTAACTTCTCAACCCTGGGTGGGTTGGTCACATTCCTGGCGAGGCTGCGATTAATAAATATTAAAGATGAGAGGGACCGCCGTCGAGGAAGCATGTCACAGTTCACACCCGGAGCTGTTGCCGGTTTTTGTTTAGCTAATTATGGTTCCTAATTATGTTGCTTCTGTGGTACAAATATGGTGAAAAGTTAAGTGTAGAACATGTAGCTAAAGGTAAAGTACACTTTTCAGCTTTTGTTGGGGGCATTTTTATGAAACTGAAGAACATCTGGGAATATAGGTACCTACTGGATTAAATGATGAAAAAAATACTACAGAAAAATATAATTTTATAGTTTAAATAAAACTACTTTTACGGATTTTATCGCGGTTACATTAATATTATTTAATCCCGACGTTTCGGATCCTTTACAGCATCCATGCCTCCATGCATTACAGTATCCATGCATTACAGCAGTCTGCCCGTGACCATGGATGCTGTAGTAGTAGTTTTATTTAAATGTGTAATATTTGCGTAAGTGTCAGAAATCAATTTTATAGTTTTAAAGGCACCCAACCAAGTATTTCAGTGGGCTTTTTTAAATAAGTGCTTTCATACACACTCCTTTTCTTTAATTAATAAGCATATACTAAAATTACTAACACCTGACTTCACATTCTTAAGACACAAGTTAAAAATCCCTCTTACAGACAAATATCACGCAAAAAAACCATATCAGTCATCTACAAACCAGATGAAATGAAAAGTGTCCCAAACCCGACAGAGACAAGAGCGGCCACGTTTGTACGTTTATCAGCAAATTGTTATAGTCCCGATGACAGTCGCAGGCGCACGTTGACGACGTAATTAAAGACGTCTTCGTGGGTGGCGAGCTAGCCAATTAGGAGATGTCGTCAAGGGATGGCGGGGTGAGGGGAGGGGTAGGGGTGGATTTCATCGATGTTTGTATAAAGAGGTATGGTTTGAGGAGTAGTTGGTTGTGAATAATGTTTGCGATTTTTTTTGTAAGTTGCTGAATTTAGGGCTTAGATTGATCTGTGCAAAATTCAAACTATAAAAAATGCCTTTGGATAACATGTAAAGAACACATTCTCGTGTGTTATTATTCAGTTAGTATCTAATAGGCATGTATAAGATTTTATGTAATCAGATCAGAAAGATAGAAACGAACATTATCTGACATTATATTATTATCTATTTTTTACATTTCTACTCGCGCACATACCAGATTCATAAATTATCGATTATTCCAAAAATATCTCATCTTTCCAAGTTTACCTACAATTACTTTTCAAAGTGTCTCACTACAATATGACATTACCGCGGTAATCTGTACTTTAGAGGAGCCGACTGAGTGTCCAACTGACTCCTTTGAGCACCAGTGAGGGGTGAAAACGGTCACCATCCCTCTAAGGACACACAAAAGGTAACACTGGCCGCCACGGTGCATTACACATTGTTTATTTTGCTATCTTTTTGAATCTTTAAGTTGTTTCTTTCTTTGGGTGAAATGTAATCGAGAAAGTTGTGTTTTGTTTACAAAGGTCTTTTGAAGGTTGTATTTGTTTGGTGAAAGTGAATTTAAGTAACAAATTCAGTCATATAATTGCTTTCGTTTTACTTTTTTTTTTTGAAAATACAGAATATAAGGTTGTAGTTCTCGTGATGGAATTGAATTCAAAAACTAAAGATAGGCTTTCGAAAGGCCTCGAAATCTATAACTACATCGTACAACATTAATAGAAAACTAGTCTTTAGCGAGTCATATTTCGCATATAATTATCGTTAACATTTGAATCTATAAATAAAGGTAATTGAAGTTAATAATTCTCAAGACATTCAATCAAGTTATAAGTACATCATGAAATAAACCCTCCGCTATCTGAGGGACCTCCTAATTGATACTCTTTAGAGCGCAGGAGGGCGAGAGGGCTCAGCTGCTGACATTATGCCGATCTGAGCTCGTCTTCAATATTGTGCCAATTTTACTCAACGATAGCTTTTCATAAGAGTTTATTTGTATTCTTTGAACGAGGAAATAAGTCGTACCTACTTAGGTATTTATTGGGTTTTTGGCACAGGTGTGTTTGTGACTGCGTTAATCATGCGTTATTTATTACATACGTATCATTTGTAATATGAACTCGGAAAAATGTAAACTCAATAGTCATATAAATGCCGTGGTTGTAAGGTCTTATTTTATTACACCAGAAAACATTAAACAACGTTAACATTTTAATTGTCTTTTTTGCTCCAAATGTAGAGTTGCGTAATTTGTGAAGGGTACCTACATTTCTATTTGTTTTCAATTGAAACAAATCTGTTTTTAAAAGGTTCTTCTCGTTCGGCGTCTTGATCAATTTATAGTTTTGGGGAATTTGAGTGTACTGGAACAATTAATTGAAGAATACACATCATTATGTGTATTCTATAAGTAGGAAATGTTCCTACTTATATTATGTGTATTCTTCCACCAAAATTAGGTACAAATTGCTGTTATTGCTCAAAAACTGTTATAAACTTTTTTTCCAACTTTGACAAGATCACTTCGGCAATATTATTACCATAACATCGGCAAGCTTAAAGCTTAAGCCATATTTATTAACAACATCATAATTACTAGAAAAACAGTTTAAGTTCCCCATAAACCACCAAAAGGAAATCATCATAAAATAAAGTCGTGTTCAAACGTCACTTTAAGAGCGATTTCTCTAAAAGTTTCCCGCAGCCCGTTCCGCCGTGAGCGCCAAGTGTTGGCAGATGCGCTTGCGTCGGTCACAGTGCAGTGTGTCACGGATGTCGACACGTGGTAGGAATTAGTTGTGACATTTGTCATAGTTTGACACGTTTTGCTACAAGTATTTGGATTGGTTGGATGTAGGAGGAGGAACTTGGTGTGTTCACTTCTTTGGTTAAAAACAGATAGATACCTATGTGTTAATTTGCTTCATGAGTTTAGATATTATACATTAATGTAGACAGAACATAGGTTACATCTTAATGACATAAGGTATTTGAAAATTACACGACATTATGTTTAATTTTATATTTAAAATTATGAACGGATATAAAGTAAAATATAAATGATTAAGCCATAATATTTAAATCGTGTAACAATCAAAGCAAGCGATTAAATAACTCAATCATAACTTCGCTTACAAAGTCGTATATTTATGAAAAGTACAGATAACTTAATAAAGCCGGTTCGTAATGAAAACATCTCGGTTGCCATTCTGCACGGCTGTCGAGATAATCCGCCGGTGTGAACGCGCCTTCATTAACGGGCAAGTTGTGTTTTGTTTTTCTAATTCGTTCATTATGTGAACAGGTATTTAATACAAGAATACTGAAAGTAAGAAAATACGCCCATTTGTGTGAGTAACGCATATTCAAACAAAAAATGAAATAATGCAAAACACAGGGTTAAAAATTAAATATAATTCTAACTTATACAGCCTGTTTTATGTCTCACCACAATTTTCCTTAGCTTTACCTCAAACAATTACGTTCTGAATTCACCTCCACCAAAAACCACATTCTCTACCTTTATAAACATTACTATTAACACAACAAAAGCCGTCAAATGCGCCGAAACGCCAGCAACACCCGAAATTATAGGCTTCGAACAAAGCAGACATATTATAATATAATATTATTCTATTCCGCAGAGCCTCCGATACGGTTACCTACCATTATCTTGTCCACGACCGTGTATTTGTTTAATTAATTCCAACAAAGAAACCGCTGTGTTTCCAAATTATTTACTCTGTTCTGTAGGGAAGCCTGAAGGTCTACATATGTAAGGAGATATACATACCTCTAGAATACCTTGGTAAATGCTATTTGTGTGTGTCAATTTTCACGCAATTTCTTCTAATCTGTAAATGCCTTTTCAGAACATTAGTATTAATGATTTGAATCTTTCGATAGAAATTACATGGCTTCATGACTTAATATATTGCATAAAAGTATGGGTACTCAAGCAGATAGGTATTACTCTGTGTACAGATATTTTGAGACTCCTTATGCTTCTATTAAAGTGACATTCACCCTACAAAACCCTTAAAACTACCAAATTTTTTCTCTACCTAATTGCCTATTTACCCACAAAGACTAACTTAATAAACCCGCCAGCGATAGCCACGTTACCCCCGCAAGCACAGGTGCGCGGGCGCAGCGCGAATAGTTGGGCGCGCGGCAATTATCTGCAGAGTACACCTTCTACCGCTACCGGCTTATTAGTGCCGATGACGTGGTCAGAATACATAGAGTAGGTAACTGGTAGATCTGTAAGTCTACTTTATAAATTATATTTCATCGTCTGCAGCTTACTTCCTTAGGTAGATCATCTGCTGTTTCCCTGCTATTCCTGCTCCGAGATTGTCTTTAGTATGTGCAACTTTTTAATCTGAAGGTTAGATTAACCATATAATTTCTCAGTATACCCTCATTCCCTAATCCTGATTCGTCTTTTTGAACGTTTCACAATTTGAGGCAAGCTTAGGTACTTTTTGACTACATGTCATTGTTATATTCTCTTTCTCTGTTAAATAAACCACAGTACTTAGAAAGTTATTGGTCTGTGTGTATCTATCTATCGGAGCAAAGATCCTAACTAGCCACTATAAAACAAAGTGCAGCTCTCCCCGTTCCTCAGAGAGTCCTCCCAACTTTAGGCACAATCTGCCTACAGCCGCCCCACTGTCGGTCTTGCACCCTGTCATTACGAACCGCGGCGTATAATACACATATCAACTTCACACGGGCCGCACAATGGCGAAACAATGGCGTTTTGTTAAGTAATAACGCGGTAGTCACTCTTAGTGACGTGGCGGTATGGTGGGGTAGCTAGACGTGTATGTTTAGTTAAGTTGGCTTCAAGTTATATTGCGGTAAAAAGAGGTACATTTTGTTGGTGTAAAGCTCGTAGTGTGTGTGAGTGTCTTTAGTTTCAGTTTATTTTTGGTAATCCTGCTAAGAGTTTACAAAGAATTGTATCTATTCACTTTCGATGATGGGATCAAAATGATTTAGAAAGCTTATTATTATTCAGCAACCAACTGTTTGTTCATACCATTCACCAGAGCTTATTAAGTTCTCCAACCCTTTGTCAATTCTCAGATCTTATTATGAGCAAACCAATACTTTTGCCTAATCCCCGCCGGCTCGACTGTCGTCACTTAGAACCTTTCCAAACATATCCATATCTGTTTACGTGTTAAAGGATTAAAGAAAGTGAAAACAGCGATGACAATGTGCACAATGGCTGGTTATTACTGACAATAATAGATAATAGAGTTGCGCCGGACCACAGGCGCGGCCCACCCGCGCTGTTCGCTAACACATCTGTCTGAAAGTGAACGTGCTGAAAAAACTCTTCAAGACATCAAAACTAATCGCCGACGGATTAGACGACACGGATTTTCGATTCGCGACACCCACGCAAGCAATCCTACACCTTCTGACAAGACGAATAGAGTCGATAATCTAAAAACTAGGGTCTAAGTCTAAGTAACACAATTTTGCGCTTCTTGAAAGTTGTAACCTTTTTATCCCAAAGCCTGAAGGTTGTGTTTCGCCTGGCTGACACAAAGGGCTGGTCCTCTAACTAATGCTTGTCAATATACGTCACATTGACAAAGCGACTGCTTATTTATTCATAGCAGATTATTGAGCGAGGATTATTTGGGCATGGAAAGGACAAAGTCGGCAAACACGGACTTTAAGACATTATTTGGGGTCCATTTTGTGTTGCGGATGATCTCGTTTCGCTTAACTTGGATAATTGTTGTAATGTAAATTGTTCATGCTGATTGAGTTCCGAGCTGAATAGGTTTTGTCGTAAGCACTTGAGATTTAAGACCACCATGAAATGTGTTGTATGGTGAAGTTTCAGCTGTCAGGGACAAACGTATGAATGTGGTAATGGGACACGCGGCTGTACCAAATGGCTGTTTAGCAGGGATATATTCTGCTTGGATGTGTTTCTATATGGCGGAAGATTATTGGTAGGTATCTATTGATATGTTGCATCTATTTAGCCCCCATATATCGCGATAGAGTACCGATTAAGTATAAAGATGCGCACAAGTTTGCCTTCATTTGAAAATGCCCTGGCGTAGTCATTACGATAGGAACGATGACAATGAATCCTATATTTACATCACATTACATATTTTAACAATCCACTTTCTTTATTCGAATCGGATAATTCTATTGGGTCCCTCTAATGACTGTCAGCACATAACTTAAGTTCATTTGCTATAAGAATGAAAAAGCAACGCGTTCGATGCTGGCACATTATTTATAAATAAGTTTTAACGTTCCACGGTATAATTGGAAGCGACACTGGGTATGCGTTTAAATTTTAATAATAAGCACAATAACATATTAATTTTTCTTGTCAAATGTAACGCGAGATGATAATCTTGGGCCGTGGGTGTGGTGGGGACTCCATGGTTTTGGAGCTTTTAGGATATACATAGGTGAGAACTTATGGTACAAGTGACTTTAAGTGTTTTTAGTTAGCTATTGGTGGAATTATGAATGCCAATATACTTATAGGTACCAAATATCAGTTGTGGAATGATTTGTCATGTTTAAAAAAAAATGATTTTGAAGATTATAAAAATAAGCCTTAAGTAAGTTGTGTTCACAATAAGTCTAGACTTCAGATTTAACTATTATTTACTTGCTAAATATATTAAAAGATTTAAACCGTCCTCAAGTGGATGCATTCCAACAGTAAGCTAGCTTTAGATTATGGTTGACGGATTAATAAAAAAGCTGTTTAGCGTAAAAAAACAGACTCTTGAATGTCAAACAGATTATAAAGGATTATAAGATAAATGTAATCAATAGTTGCAGTCGCTGGAATTGCTGAACTGTCCTAGTTAAGCTGAGGACCGTTAGTTTGTTTAAATTCTTGACGCTTTTTATTTATTTATTCGATTTTTTGGATCTGTGGATTATCTGAAGAGTTTTTAGAATTCTTTTAAGAGTTTTTATTAGTAAATATTTAAATCTATTAAAAAGCCACCAAAAGCCGTTAAAAAGTTAGTGTTCTTGATAAACAATTTTTATGAAGTTTTCGATTTATTTGAATGTTATTCAGAATTTCTTTATCCAAAGAATTTTGTTGTACCTATGAGAAATATTTTTATTTTATTTTATCAACAGATGACTATATGATTACCTATATGTTACATTTTTTGCTTTACCTCTGCCTACGATTACAATAATTACAAACCACAATACTAACTTTGTCCTGTATTCTCACATAGCGTGGTCACCTGAGTCGGCACATCAAAGCCGCGCGGTCGCGGGCGACACAACATGATTACGATAATCGCGGCGCGCTGTCCTCGCCTCGCCTCGCTTTATATAAATTGACTGCAAGCTGGACATTCATGGTAAGACTTAAATTCGAGTATGAGGGCGTGGGTTCGATTCCAGGTCAGGCAAGTACCAATGCAACTTTTCTAAGTTTGTATGTACTTTCTGAGTATATCTTAGACACCAATGGCTGATAAAATGGTGAAGGAAAACATCTTGAGGAAACCTGGACTATAAAGTCTGAAATCACCAACCCGCATTGAGCAAGCGTGGTGATTAATGCTCAATCCTTCTCCGTGTGAGAGGAGGCCTGTGCCCAGCAGTGGGACGATAAAAAGGCTGTAACAGATAACAGAAATATATATGTGTATCTACGGCTATTCAAAGAGTTGGTTAGATTTTTTATCAGACAAAAGTGTATCGGTGCAAAAATTTTAAGTTTCTTCACCAAAGTCTGGTGTCATCTTCCTACCAAGTTTTACTAGGGTAGTAGGTTTACACAAAGTTATGTATTATCCTTTCATCCAGAAACTAAAGCGTGAGTTTCAGTTTCAGCCAAATGTATGTTTTACATAATCATGTTTCATGAACTAAAGGTAAAAGTTCCAAGAAAATTACAGTCGCACCATGAACAGCGCGCCTTACCAATCCGTGACGCTTTTATAAAACTGTTCTTTATGCGTTTTATGGCGATTGAAATTAAGATGTTCTAATGTGAAGCTGGGTCATGGACCATCGGATTATGTTCATTGCACACACCTACTTAAAATGTTACCAGCTTTTCAAATGTATAATTATTATACCGAGTGACCAGTATATTTTGAGCTACAGTAGTAAGAGCTATAGTGAGTTTGACGTCTTATTGACGTTTGTCAATCTGACAGATGTCAATTAACTATACTAACTTCTTTACTCCACTTTTAACTAATCGATCGTTTTCATAATATTATATTTTTATGTAGTAGTCGTTAAGCGGAACTTATTATAAGTGTAGGAGAATTCTGGTTTTAGTAAGATAATTTTAATAATAATTTTGTGAGTGTGGGATAGTTTTGCCGTTACTTAACTTTTGCTGGGAAATCTGATGCGGATGGAATTTTGAATATTGAAACTATTGCATTGATGGAACCAATTTTATTCAATTTTAATTCACAGCTCTGATACCTAGTTCTTACAAAAGTTCTCTATAACGAAAAGCGCTTCTTTGCTTTTGCCGTTCTCATTGATTGATTATCTTATTCAATTAGATACATACCTATTGTGGGAAAATTGTGAAGGAGATTATCAATACATATTCACTTTCCTTTCCTTGACGATCTTTAAAGCGAAAGTTGATAAAAAATATCTCTTGAAAACTTTTTTACTTTTTTTCTACTTTTATTAAAGCTGAAGCTTATTGAAGCTTTATTAAGTAATATTGTACGGTCGACCAGTTTCCCGGTCTCTCACACTTTTTACCAACAATGCGACACGACACAAAAATATTCGGACGCGCACACAATGGCGACGTGACATGCGCAGTGACACCCCACTCACCCATCACGTGACACTCACACATCAATGACAACTAATTTCTTACGGTGCATCGCGTTCACTGAATACCACTACTTATTATAAAAATCTATATCAGCCTTTATAATGTCATGACTCGTACAAGCAATTTAGAACTGAAACCCTTCAAAAATAAGGTGGAATTTCGAATGGTGAGAGTAATGTAGGGTGACAATAATTTTGACTTCCGCACGGACAGATTTACCCACACATTAGCGGTGTAGCGAATATTTTGAATGAGATTTAAGTAAATTATGTTAGGAAGGAGTTATTGCTCGCTTGATAAGGGTCGACTGGATATAAATGGTAATTTTTGTTTAAATAAATTCTATGAAGTGGAGCAATTTGAAGTTACATTTTCGGGTTTTTGATGGTACGACTAGAAATGTTTATGATAACTTGTCCTTATTCATAAGGTTTTGTTTGGCAACGTCGCACTGTGCTCTCGCATTGCATTTATATTCTATTTGAATTTATATTTATTTAACGACATATTTACCTAGTTATTAAAAATAATAATATTAATATTGCTGCAATAAATATGACACCGTAATTTTGATGGATTAACGTGTAGTCTGTTTTGAATAACAAAAGCTCCGTTGATTAATAACAATTAGTAGTAATTTTATTGTAATTTATTCATTAAATATTGGCTCAACATTATACGATATTTCTTCTATAATAACCGTTGCAATATACCTAAATCGATAGTTCAAGGCAACAATGGCCGACAGCAAATGCATTCAATTATATCCGTTTAACTAGTTATTTTCATGTAGATTAGTTTCAAAGACAAATACGATTAAATTATACATGCTAAGGTAAATGTTAGGTTAGGTAAAAGCGTAGCTGCTTTTCTTTCTTGCTTATTTAAAAGTTTTCAACATATTTGATATAGGCATAAAAAAACTTAGTGACCGTGGAATTCCGAAAGATTAACTTTTTGACTTTCATTCCAATCCAGAAAAAAATCGTTTCAGTCAGTTATTATTTGTTGAAGCTTCAAAAATATATGATTAGTGCAAATGGTAAGTTAACCATAGTGGCTTTCTTATCCACCATATGAATCCTACTCCAAAGCAACAAACAGGGGCCCGATTCTCCTAATTTTACTTAAGCGACATACGATTCACGTTCGACTCGGTTCGACTGAGATCCAATCCCGACTCGATTACGATTGAAGCGTATGTGGCATTCCGCTATTTTTTCTTTGAAATAAACGTTTTTATCCTTTTCTGTCATTCAATAATGAATCATTTTATCTGCAAATGATTTACGATTGCAAAATGAATGTAGATCAAACTACCATGTAGACCAAAATCACCAAAATAGCACACCAATCGCAAACCAATCGAATGTCGTTGGAATACGATTGGTCTTATGTTAGTAGCAGACTGCCCGATATGGTTAAAACTGCTATTGCGATGATATTGCGACTCGATTTCTATTCGATTTTGACATTATTAACTTAGGAGAATCGGGCCCCTGATCAAACATTATTTCAATACCATTTACTGTATTCAAATTCAAAACCCAAAAACCTTATTTCCATAATTTGAAACAATATAAAACCAAAATGTGTTTTTCAAAATGTCTTCCATAACATTAAATGTTTAAAGCTTGCCTGTAAGCATGTGTGCAAACATAATTCGATCTACATTCGCGACTGGTCCCGCCGCCCGGCGTCGCTTGACATAGGGAGAGTACAATAGGGCTAATTGTTGATGGATGTGGTACATGTTTAAGCAGAGGAGACAGCGGGTTCTTTTAATTTCATCAAATAGAGTAAAAAAACTGAAATAAGAAAAGGGGTTTGGCTAAATTCACACGCAGGTGCAAAATATTATCTTCTTTGGCGAACAGACAGACTGTTTGAATGCTGAGTTCTTAGACAATGCTCAAAATATTCCCATATTTTTGTAGTTACTTTAAATGCCATGGGCTATAGATATATATATATATCTATACTAATATTATAAAGCTGAAGAGTTTGTTTGTTTGTTTGAACGCGTTAATCTCAGGAACTACTGGTCCGATTTGAAAAATTCTTTCAGTGTTAGATAGCCCATTTATCGAGGAAGGCTATAGGCTACTTTTTATCCCGGTACGGGAAGTAGTTCCCACGGGATGCGGGTGAAACCGCTGGCAGAAGCTAGTAAATGATATAGCTTTTCAGTTACTTTCTTCTAATGAAGAGTTAGTACTTGAATAATGCACACTTTATATTTTGATTCTAAATTCCTGATTTTTTCACAAAATCACAGATAAACATATACACTCAATATAAAAACGCCAGTACCTCTGTCTTGCACCCCACTAAAATTCGGCTACATGATCCCTCACGGCTCAAATAAAACATTTATAAATATTTGCTGCTTTATTATTGGCTGTGACGTCACTCGTGTCAGTTGACGCGGGGTGCGTATACGCAGCTCAAAGTACCAGGCCCCGCGCTAATGTTGTAATTTATGTCCGCTTTAGATTGATATAATTTTTACTATTATGTTTCTATTGTGTTATTTGGAACGACTTTGTTATGTGGTGGATTAAAAAAAACGGCTGTGTAAAAAATATTGTGGACGATTAGTTTTGCTTGTTAAGTATATATTTTTTGATGAATTATATATATAGTTTAAAACAGAACACTAATATTCAAGAAAAGATAAGATAATACTGCCTCTTTTTGCACATACCGTTTTCAATTAATTGCATTTCAGTCTCTCATTTACAATTTTTTAACGAACTCTGTAAATAAATGACAAGTTAGTCATTCTCAAGGTTACAAAATATCCCACTCATTATATTGAAGAATAAAAGATATAAACTTGTAATATAAATCTTTATAATAACACCAACTTAGCCGTCAGGAGTAATTTCATCCCACACTACGAGGTACTAGAATGTCTCAATCAAAACTGATTCGATAATATTACTAATGAAAGGCAATCAACGAACAATTTATGAAATTACTCGATTTTAATGTTTTACCAATCGATTTTGACAGTTTTTATCGATTATTTTAATTGAATTAATTAATTTAACGAGTTACGTTTATGGTTAGTTGATGAGATCGGCTTGGATGTTTATAGGTTGTAGTTAGCGAGTTTTGACTGTAAAACGATGCAACGGAGATGTTTCACATTTCAGATTTTTTGTGGTCACCCTATTTTATATACTTTTTGTGTATTTGATGGACAGAAAATTTGTTCCGGTAACAGCCATACCTACTTCTTTTTGCATAAATAAAATATTGAACACCTTATAATACCCAAAGGCAAAACATGGAATAATTAAACATCCGTATCAAAATCTCTACCTAAAACTAGTTCCAACTAAATTCCGACATATTAAAACATGTCAAAACATATTTATAAAAAACGCTGTCGTTCCTACATTTATTCATTAGACACGCCATAGCTTTGCTTCTATAAAATTCAAAATAACCACCGTACACCATATTTTTAACGTTAGTTACGGTTATTGTTAAAAAAATGAATAAAAAAACATTGTGTCAGTGTGTGTGTGAGTCGATTGTGTAGAAAATTCTGCGCGCGCATGTGGGGACGCAAGATGGCGACCAAATCATATTTCAAAACGGGTGAAATCTTTTGTTATTAATGAAATAAAAATAATTCAAAAGTGTAACTATGTGGGGTTGCCGCCCTTTGGGCCGGGAAGCCATGTTACCTAACATTGCCAGCGTGACTAACTTCGTGTTTGAAGGTAGCGTAATTATTATTGATTTGTAGGTCAATATTTAAGTATGAATTACAAATATTAAGGTCGTTTTTTGCAAGAAAAGAAAGAGAAAACCTCTCAAATATTTGGGGTTAAATATTTTCCTTTGATTTCGCTTTGATGCTCGGAGATGTCGGCTCAAAGGATAAAACACCAAAATACGGATATAATTTGACTCTACGTCTATTTAATTTAAGATAGGACATAAAATAAGTATTTCTATAGTATTTGGAAAATATTTTGAAACTCTCAATTCCGTAATCACCTCCATATTTAGAATCTATTTTGTTTCCTTTTGAGACAAATCCTTGTCGCGTTTCGTTTGTTGGTTTAGTCTATTTAAAACAAACTCGTGTGACCGAAGTTAGGAGATTAGATCTGGATTACTAAAAGATTAGTGCTGTTTAATGTGCTCAGATAGATTAGAGGAATTTTACAGATATAGGAAAGTTTTTCGTTAAAGGAGAGCTCATTATAGTAGTCTTACGTATTAGGCTGATATCATAATGATGAGCAGTAATGTTCATTTTACAAAAACCCTAAAATTCTTAGTTCGATGCCAAGACATGAAATACATCATGGTTTTAGTAAATTGAGTCGTTAACAGTCCATACTGTGTGGTTTCGTCCCATAACGCATAAAAGTAAATTCCATCTTTCGCGACACAGCCGTGAAATCGAAACACCCTTCGTGCATCCCCAGTCAAAGGCGGCATTTTTGTAATCACCAAACAAATAAAACCTCTAATATACATTTTGATGTTTTTATAAACATAAAACATAATTTATTACGCGAACGCGACCAGGTATTGTCGGCAACCCTTAACGAAATGCGGCATGATTTACGATTTATGAAACAAGTTTAGTTTTTGCGCATCCTGGGAACTATCTTCGTCCCTGATAGTTGGGTATAGGGTTGAATTTGGTTTATCAGGGTTGGATTTTTAAGTTTGTGTGCGGTATTTGACTTTATTTATCTATTATTATGGGCTTTGTCGTCGCTCCCACAGTTCGTCGGCAGATTTGAGCGCACCAGCGTGGCGAATGTGAGGTCTCAATTTGTAGTCATTGTCTGTGTACAATGACGTACGTATGTGTGTTATGTGCCGATTATTTCCTGTATATTCAGTTGTCTGGTAATGGCTTTATCTATGGCTTCACGGTTGTTTTCTTTAGGGGATGAAATTTGGTCGAATTTGATAGGGTATCATTGGGAATTCGTTTTGGTGTGAAAATCTGAGCGTAAATAGTCGTTAAGTATTTTTTGTCCTATATCTAAAAAACCAAATAAATTAGTTATTCCACATTCATAAATTCAACAATTATCTCAAGTGTAGCTCCTATTCGTAAGACAGTCTATCTTTACCGACGCTACCTTTTAAATCCTCTCCCGAAATAAGTTTCCATCAAAACAACTCTCAGAGACATCCGCACCATCATTTGAACCACTTACAACCATGGGAACGGTCTCCAACAGCGCCAAACCATTCCCGCCCTCCATGACATCAATATGTAAGGAAGCTTCATCATCGAAGACCACAGTTTTATTGAAGTCGGAAGCTCAGTAATGGTCCCCAGTTCCCTCACGATGTTGTTAGTTTGTATTACAATAGATATAAATGAGTGACGATTTATTGGGTAGTGTGTTGTTCTACTAATATTATATGTTTCGGGTGATGTTGTGTGATTTGTAGTTTCAAGTTTAGGTCGGGCTTAGTTGCGGGGCATTTGGTTTGGGAAGTTTCTTAACTGATTTCAAAGTTTGGGAGGCGTTGTAATTGGGCTTTTGGTTGTTTTTCACTTCAAGATATCTACTCTACCCATATTTGATTTTTTTACCATCTAAAAGTCTCGTGAAATTACTGATTACATACCTACATATCTGTGAATATTTTTTAGATTCTCAATACTATTGATACAGGTCTTACTACCAATAACAAAGTTGCGATAATTTCCTCAGCAAAACCACTAAATCTCACACTGTTTTCACAAAGATACCTCATAACTACATAAACCGTTATACCCGTCTTTAACTACTGGATACACTTCTGTTTACTCCATAAAGCTGGTCGGCCGAATTCCACTCTAATTCAATTTAAATGACGCCCGGCTGATGGCTGATGGCCGATGGCTGACTGAAGAGTATCTTAATTGTTGCGGCTATCGACATAACGAGCTACTGCCACTCACTGCTTTGCTTTTGTGTTTGGTCTAAGTTTTGGGAGATAAGCGGATCTTTGAGAGTGAAATAAATTCGCTCCTCTAAAGTAAGCTGACGATGTTATCTGATGGGAAGTTAGAATGACGTGGTTTCCAGTGGTTTAATTGTGTCCTAAAGTCCTAACTGCTCAAAGTCTTCAGATTAATAAAAGGTGCCTAAACATTCTACAGCGAACGTATCTATCTTTTACCCAACACCTAAATCGATTCAGTTTATTTTCTTTTTAATACAGATCACATTGATTAGAAGTTGCTATAACCTCAGCTATTCTTAACGTTATTATTGGTTCCCGATCACATAGATAGACAATGTTCTATTTTCTAGCACTTTTTCTACAAGAATAATCTCTGTTCTCTCGTCGCTTGAATGGTTTGAGTGTGACGTGTTCCCTTATCTAACAGTTTCTATTAGAAAACAAACGCGTATGATTTGCATGAAGCACGTATTAACAGTTCGTTAACAAACTGTATCGTAAATATTTTGCCGTTGGGCAACGCGCCTTATCTGTGTCGTTATGTCGTTGTCCATTTGAAAAATTTGGTCCGAACGGTAGAAATAAAATTAAGAATCTAAGGACGGTGTTTTATATGGAAGTTGAAAAAAAAATGCCGGTTTTTTTTTCATAATATTTAATTAAACATTTCGTTTGCGACAGTTAAATGGTTTTATTCAAGACTGTGTTCGAGTGCCAAAATATTTTTGTAGAAACTGTTCCAATCAAAATTCGTTGTATAAATTACATAAAAATATTTATTTTTAGCCCGCAAGCAAATGTGTCGAACTGTTGTGTCGAATTCTATCGACACGAATGCACACAAGTGGAAAACGCTTGTATTTAGTGTATCGTCTCAAACACATATTAATTTGAATATTAATTGGAGCGAAGTCGGGAGCACTATTAGCTGTCCACTGCTGGGGAACTGTGTCCATTGTACTTATAAAAACGTGGACCACCTGTTTCCTTTTTCTTGTGGATTTCAAATAGTCAATAAATAATAATAAATGAGGTACCTAATCATAACTGAAAACAATCTTCTTCTAATACAACAACTGTGAAATTACTTCTATTATCATCTGCAGTGTTAAGAAAGTTATAGAAAGAATTAAAAACAAAACTAGCATTTCAATGACGTAAAATATTTTGACGATCGTCATTTATTTATGTTTAACGAATGACTCATTATGGGTCCAAAACTTAGGTAGTCCAAAAGGTTATCGGAAAATTTTATATGATAAATAGCAATATTTTTGTAATTTATGTAATACAGAGATACGTTTTACAGTTGTTTAAGGAAAACAATATGAATCATCCTCCTTACTTATAAAGAGTTATCATAATTTACCACGGACAACCTAACATGTGTTGTTGACGAGTTGGTTGCGACACTTTTCAGAAAAAACACATAAAAAGTGATCAATGTCTAAAGTAATTTTTGACGTCAAAAAAATGATAGTTTTTACCACAGTTTTTTTGTCAAAAATTCCCGTACCGCACAACAATGTAAACTTGTAATCGGAGCAATAACGTGCGATATACATTTGGTAGCTGACGGCTTCATCACGCCGTTATTGCCGCAGCGGTACGCAGCAGAGACGCAAGTATTTTTATTGCCTGCCTCTCTCAGGTGTTGGATACAAATCGCCTGCTTGCTGCCGATAACTTTGTCGGTACGAAACTAAATGTTCCTAATGAGTACCACAAGATTGCTGTTCCATGTTGTATTTTGAAAGGGTTTTTCTGACTTAATTTGACAGATTAGATAAAGTTTTTGAGTTTGTAAGTATAAACTTTTAAAATGATTGTTGTATGTAAAGTTAATGAAATGTGTAGTAACAGTGGTGTGTAATTTAGGACCAGAACAAAAATTTAAATTAAAAGATGAGTCTCCAAATTAAATCAGATAAATTAAAGGCAAATAAAGCGACTCGTCTCATTCAAGCAGGTGCTAAACTAACAACTAATGACAGTTTATTCAAGATATTATCTGTGGCAAAGAAACACAAAGACGCTACCGCCGTTTGAAGCGCCGACTACATTCCCACCCATCCTACCACGAGGCGTGAAAACTACCAACACTATAATAATAGACAGTATTATTTGTAGCCAAATAATTTCTAGTCCAAACTGCTAATTATAACAATTGGTAGGAAAGGCGGTGTCATCGCAGATAACTGCGGCGGTGGCTGGATCGGTGCGCGGGCGCAAGTCACGCTCATTATGCCGTCATTACCACGCCTCCGCGCAGGTGCGTGACGTGTAGCCCTGGGAAGTAAATAGGGTGTGTTAGCTGAAGACATAGGAGCTACTTGTCTATATAGGTACTGGATCTTAGAATACAAAGATTAAAATAGATAATTAGGTTTTGTACCCGTTTCTGGAGACCAAACGGATAGAACTGAGTTTTAAAGAATATTTTTAGAGTTTTGCAGAGATAGGATCTTATTGAATTCTTACTTATTGCGTTTCATTTAGACACCCAAGAATTACACTGGTCAACAAATTATAATTTTTTTTTTGGTGCAAAGGTGAAATATACAATTTCTTGTAGAATATTTGATACGTAATCGAAGTCCAGAACATAAAGTTGCACTTGCACATAGGGAATTAGAGATATACCCCTCCTAAAGTACCAAAAACGCGTTTTTTTATGAAATTTGATGTAATTTTTTTGGGAACACCAGAATTTTCTAGGAATTTCTAACTAAAGCATCATATAGTACTACTTTCCCCGCATTAACCCCATTTTAATTTATATTTTTGCGAGTTTTATTTCCCAATATATACCATTTTATAACTAAAGTGGAGTTTTTTCATACTAACAGGCCAAATAAAATGTAGGTAAGATCGAACTATCGTAGCTGTATACATATTTCATGAAAATTTAAACTCTTAGCGTTCGAAATAAAAATGAATTTCAATCTTGAAGAGTAGTACTATATAATGCTATAGATAGAAACTAAAAAACAATTTTGCTGTCTTTCAAAAAAATCGTCAAATATCGTTAAAAAACGCGTTTTTGGTGCTTTAGGAGGGGTATATCTCTAAATCCCTACGTGCTAGTGCAAATTAATGTTCTGGACTTCGATTATGTATCAAATGATCTATAAGAAATAATATATTTCACCTCTGCACCAAAAATGCTGTTGACCAGTGTTATTATTGTAACGGCTACCAACAGACAGTGCAAATAGTGGTAGGTACAAAGTATGATGACCCAACAATGTTGCTCAGTAATGAAAGCACACGTATTTACCGAAAAACCCTGAATTACTTTACCTAAACAAATACCATCTAAATAATTGCTATTGCTCACGCTACTTCTTTCACCCGGCTTCACTCGTCACAATAACAATGTATTTACATACATACAATAGTTAGAATGTAACAGTCATGCGGTTATTTACTTAATCACTGATATGGAGGCCTTTGTGCTTGCCTTGTGCCTCGCTGTCGAGGCATACTTGATTATGTTGCAATTATAATGTTGAGCTTTTGTTGGTTTCATTAGTGAAGTGGTTTTCAAAGACTGGAGTATACCTGGGGCCCGATTCTCCTAAGTTAATAATGTCAAAATCGAATAGGAATCGAATTGCAATATGATCGCAATAGCAGTTTTAACCATATCGGGCATTCTGCTACTAATATAAGATCAATCGTATTCCAACGACATTCGATTGGTGTGCGATTGGTCTGCTATTTCGGTGATTTTGGTCTATACGGTAGTTTGTTGTACAATCATTTTGTAATCGTAAATCATTTGCAGACTAAATGATTCATTTTTGAAAGACAGCAAAGCATAAAAACGTTTATTTCAAAGAAAAAATAGCGGAATGCCACATACGCTTCAATCGTAATCGAGTCGGGATTGGATCACAATCGAATCGAGTCGAACGTGAATCGTATGTTGCTGAAGTAAAATTAGGAGAATCGGGCCCCTGTACTTTCACAAAAAAAGTTTACACAAAGTACCTACCTTGAAGATATTAAAATATGTAAGTGTTAGCGGTATCCTTTCGGGTTTTTCTTCACATGGTTTTTACGCAGTGCAAAATAAGTCATTCGGACTTTTGAACTCTACTGATAACATAACAAGGTAGGTGCTTACTCATATTTAAATCCACACCTGGTTTTATTGGACTATGTCCCTACTTACACGGAGGAAATTACAACAGTAGATAATAATGCAACAATCATTTATTAATAAATTACAATTATTGTAACATAATGCAACACTCGTCACACGGGGTCATCAATCGGTTATTGTACGAAATTAATTAATCAGTTGTATAAAAACGCGCATTAATGGAATCCTGCGTTATCGGTGAAGGTCAGGAGACTAGCTGATTGCTCGTGGGCCGTTATCTGATAACTGAAAACGAACTTACATGATAACTTATCGATCGCAGCACCGAATTGTTGATAAGCGATTTTGTTGGTCATGTTACTCCTATATATTAGGAGACTACAACAGCTGAGTCTGGCAGTGTCCAACTGGCAATGGAAGTTAACACGGTTCTAATGAAGTACCGCCGCTTTGGTGAATATAAAATGTTGGTTGTATTACCCTAATTAAGAAGTGGGATCGCGCTAAATACGCTCCTAATGTGTAATCAAACCTTATTAAAGCCCACATTTATTCAGCGTGTTCTTAAATACATATTATCATATAACAGCGTCAACTACAAACTTTAATAATAGTAGATAATATGTCCACTATACTGGGAATTATTAGCAGTCGATAACAAAACCAGATTCAACACAATAACAATAAAATTTGAATAAAATGACAGTTACATATCTTTGATCGAAAACAAACTGACGAAACTTAATATTGGGTGTACGGAACCGACAATAGTGCTCTTATCTCCGACATCTACTGTTTGGACCAACAAAGGGAGAAAAGCTAGCAAATATAGTTATAATAAGCTGATCATATTTCGATGAATACAGATACACATCTATTTAGGGTGACCAAATAATTGATAATCCTATTCAGTGTCAGGGAAAACGACAATAGATTTTTTGGGAATATCTGTTTTGTCCTGTTGTCTTCCTAGTTTGCGGTTATGTCCGGTTTGAGGCGGATTGAACCAGAAATATGAGATTTTGGTTTCTTACGCCAAAAATGTCTCAATTAGGACCACAGATAGTAGTGATAAAGAAATCTTTTTCAATCTTTCTCATCTTGTTATTCTAATAATGTTTGCTTTGGATATAAAAAACTATTTTGTGTCATATTGTACCTCTATAAGAAGTAACACCTAAATGAGATGTAAACATTCAGATTAGCGAATAAAGTAGCCATTTTAAATATTTATATAATAGCGCCACTACTGCTGTGAATGTCATATAAATATTCCGAAGTGTTTAATCAGGTTTTGTCTTTGTGCTGTTTGATATAATTAAAAAATAATAAAAGATACATCTTGACATAATTGGAGTTGTCTACACAAGGTTTATCAATCTAGCCATTTTATTTTCAAAAATAATCAGAGCGGGTTTTGTGCATATCTTTGTTTCTGTTCATACTTTTTCAACTGTTTATAAGTAAAATAGATATTGAAGCGTTCATAGAATATTTTAATTTTTAGTATGTGTACAGGCCTATTCTATAGGGTCAATATAACACGTATAAAGCTAAGTCCTATTATACTAAAGGACATTATAAAATAATTGTCCTCCAACAAAAGGCCGCTATCTCACGCTAATATTGCACAAAAAGATACAATCTAAGTACAAAGCAAGCGGTGCTTAGTTTAGTGAAAAATAATATGTTTTTAGATACTTATCTTTTGTCGCTACTGTACGGTGTCAGGTTTCGAACTAATGGGCTGTTTTAAAAGATGTTAAGTTGTATTATGTGTATTAAGTTGGTTGGAGCTGATTTTGTATTGAGCGTAGATTGAATGCATTAAATGGAGTAGATTTTAAATGTTATGTGGGTGAACAGAAATTATAAAAATTGGTTATCTGTAGCGTGCTAAATATTAAGTTGGATATTTAATTACTTCCCTATCCCATAACTCATATGTGGTAGATACCGATTGTTTGACTTGAAGTGTTTAAAAGATTTATTAATTACTGCTTCACTGCAATTTACGTGGTGTTTTCAGCAAACAGGACGGTTTTTTATAAGTTGTATTATATTGTACCACAGCCATATTCATATTCCCATTTCTTGAAAAAAACTGGCTATATTGAAGTGCACAGTAAAGAGTTATAGGCCACTGTGGAAAATATACAGGAAGTTCTCTCTTAAGTAATGACTGAGACATAGTCGCCCTAACTTTTATGAAAATCCCTACATATCTGAAATTTATTACAACTTGACTATTTTACATTGACATAGGTATTATAAGTGTTTACTGTTATCTATAGTTAATATTAAATTATTACTGTTTGATATTCACACCTGTGTGTCTCACAGTAAATTATTGCGTAAATAGTCAATATTGTTTTGTCTTTGTTATTGTTTAAAGCGAAAACAATATTGTTATTGTTATAACGTGCGTTTCAAGCAATTGATTATAATAGTGTATTGTGTGGTAAATCGATAGTTTTATTTGAGATGCATGTTTTTGTTGGGTTATTTTATTTGTTTTTCTTGAAGGAGACCTTCTTTATTTAAAGTTGGCAAACAGACGACGAATAAAGGTTGTTATGAATATGCTTTTCTCGTCAAAGACTAGGATAGATGTAAAATAGCTATCTATAAGAGGTATATACTACCTATATATTTTGATTTGACACATTGAAATAAAATTATGGAGAATATTTTAAGCTTAAACATCTTAAGCATTATGTTTGTTAATGATCAAATCTTATTAATAATAAAAATATTTCTACATATTCTTATTTATTTTAATTTTTCAAAAACATTTCAGAGTAGCTATGACAAGGTGGTACAGCGGTTTAGACACAGATGCGCGCACACGCCGATGCGATGTGCGGAGATACCGGCGCGCCTCGACTTGTATTATGATGTCAGACAGCTTGACACTTGACCTAAGGTGACCATGCTTTATGTCTTCATATAGACTTGTACTAAAAATATTTGCACTGTGGTAAGTAACAAAATTATGAATTTAAGGTGTGTAATTTGCAAAAATACCATTAAGTTATTTGGCTTCAATCGTTACTGTTGGCAATACATTAAAATATAGACCTCTCGATATCTTTTTTTATTGTGCTTGAGTATAGTTTCGAGTATAGTACATTAATGTCTGAAAAAGGTAAACTTTCAGAACTCGAAATATATCTTACTTTCTCACTAGCCTATGGTTCCCCTACTGACCTGCCGCTTCGGCAATTCAAAGTGAACTTACGCTCGACTGCAAACAAACAAACACCTGGACCCGCGCCCTTATACTCTAGACAATAAGGCGCATAATCCACTGACACTTGTAATATAGACCCGTCAAGTTTTCTAGATCATTTTGACAGTTCCCTCGCGCTACCGACGCGCTGCGCAAGCGCTGCCAATCATAGTTTCTGTACCACTTCATAAGTAAGTTAGAAAGAAGGTCTGCTCATGTGTTTGGGAACCTCTTTTCTTACCTACTAAATCTGCCTCAATATTTTACCATTCGGTAAAATTTCGGTAAAATATTGAGGCAGATTTAGTCCTATTTTATGAAATATCGAAAAAAATACACGTTGTGATGATCTTTAATGAACTGGGACAAAGGCAGAAGAGGGATGATGACAATCATTTAATATCTGCTGATTCATATTGTCTCTTCTGTGGATTTTGGCAAGATTTTTTCCTTAAAGAAATCTAATAAAAATCCGATAAAGCTCTGAGTTAAAAAATAAACTGTAATTTAAAATTTTCATTACTCTATAACTTTTGACCATAGTGACATTTCTGCCTATCTATTTACCTTTGCAAGGCTGCGCAGGAGCTGCCAATCACCCTGTCTGTCGGTACGCGGCTGTTGTGTGAGGTATTCGGTTACCCTGACACCTCCGTGACGCTGGAGATAGTAACGCTCCATATCCATATGTTTTGAGCTCATGGTGACTGTAAGCATATTTAACTGGTGCATAAACTTCTAGTAATGTGTGTGTTCGTTCGTCACGATTTGTGGTATCTTACTGTTTTGCATATATTAGGTACCTACGTATGGAAATATAATTGTGAGTGTAGATGTAGATCGAGTGTGGGTGTTTCGGAAGTCACGTTTGATCCCGACTGTCATTTATACATACATCTTTGGCAGTTGTTACGGGTGTATATGAGGATGGGAAATGAATTCAAAATATGACAATCAGTCTTGCCAAAGAGCATCTTCTTTCCTGGGTAGCTGGATTGATGGTATCAAATAACCAGGAACCTAATTGGAAGCCACTTTCATAGTAAGGAAGAGCTAAGCAAATGATTTCCAACTAATTTTTGATGATTGAATGATTTCCTAATGACGCGGGTTAAACCAACGGAAACCATTTTTGTAGCCACGTGTATTTAATGTACCTAGGTACTTAAATAGTATTTCAAAATCCTAGGCAATATTAAAATACGTGGATTAAACGGTGGAAAAACCCTTATTTGTATCAGCACTATCTGACATGGCATATTCATACACAACATTATCTTATTATTTATAACCGGTTTTAACAGCTTTCAGTTATTTTTAGTTTATCTGAGTGATAATTGGACACGCTTCTCCTTATCAAGTAAGCTCCAAGTTAATCTCCTAACAAGCCCTAGTGTCGGAGGTTTCTCAAATCCGCCTGACGGCCTCTGACTTGGAATAATGACCACTATAGGTAGATGATCAAATTATAGATTACTCTGATACATAGCTATTCAGAAGCAGTACAAGCCTTTATAGTTTAACCACTTCATCAGTATCTCATTGAAGATATTTTTTTCTCCTTCACGTCAAAAGTCCGCAGCTACTAAGTTTTTTCGCGCAAACAGCGATTGCAGTTAAAAAATATCGCAAGGAACCCTAATCATTATTGATTTGATGGATCCATAATCTTTTTTTAAATCCAAGATTCCTGTTGATGTCTGTATTTAATCATAGTAATCAATTTAGGTTTTTGTGACATGTATAGAACTGACAAATTAGGATGACTGGCCAAATACTATGTCCTTGGCTACTTTATCAGATTAATTCTACCTATCAATGGGCGAGCGCACTTTTCATTGTCATGTTTTGATATAAACTTAGCAAATATCATCACGTTCTTAAGATAGCTAAATATTGCATATTATAACGTTAAGTTACACAATATTAATGTGGCTCAGTGTAATGAATCTGTGGAGAAGGTATCCACGAAACTTGTTATCAGTGTCTGGATAATTGAATATTTGTGCAATCATTTTAACATGACACTGCGCAGGTATAGGCTGAAAAATGTCTCTATTTATAAACTACAATTACTTAAATCAGGTTAAAACCTAACAGCCCTACTTATAAACGTGAATTAAATAATAAGTAATACTTAAGGGCTGTTTAAGAAAATTCTTACTTATAAACGTTGCTTAAGCATGTCTTAACTAACATTTAATCACTACTTAAGACTTTAAGTAGTGATTAGTTAAAATGTTGCTTAGAAGGTGATTAGAGATTTTTATAAGTAAGGGGGTAAGTTTTTAGTATAACTGAATCTATGTTACGTAACACCCGTGCTTCATATAAATATTGCTTTAAAAAGTTCATATTATGACGCGCTTTTTTCTTATCAGTATGAATGAAAAATACTGAATAGTGTTTGTTTATTTGAACGCGCTAATCTCTGGGAATACCATCTGGAAAATTATTTCTTGCGTATCTTTCATATCTTAACTTTTGAGAAAGATTGTTGGATTAACATCACTCTTTAACAAAATAATCAGTTTGAGACCGAAAATTGATCGCTATATTATCTTTTTTAAGAATATGCGATGAAATCCGTTTTATAGCAATACTAGCTTCCGCCAGCGGCTTCGCCCGCGTGGTGTGTTGATCCAGGGCATCACCTATCTACATACCAAATTTCAACCAAATCGGTCCAGCCGTTTTTGCGTGATTGAATAACAAACATACATCCATACATTCTCACAAACTCACGTTTATAATATAAAGTAGGAAGTAGGATCAACTCTTCTGAATGATTTATTTACATAGTTATATACACAGATATTTACAACAAAAAAAAAACTATCCTAGTAAAACAAAAAAAAAAAAAAAATTACACTATATCTAAAAGGCGTCAAAAAATTCATCCCCAACATAGCATGGCCATCCAACGAGGTAATGCTGCCAGCCTCTTGGGTACGCTCCCAGTTGACAGCGATGGGGAGGAAGTAGGATTAAAAAATATTATTTAAATTGTGATTGTCAAAAAACTGTGGCTTGTAAGAAAGTCTGTTACTACAAGGTTAAGCAGCATTACACAGCTAGTTTAATTAACCAGCTGCACCTAACAAAGTTATTATCTTCTAGATAAGTCTTCCAGACTATACCTACACAGTATTGTTATTATAACGGAACTGAAGATATGTTAATCTAATCGCTCAGATCGTTCATACTACATGACTATTGCACTGCTATTGTATAATGTTGTGAAATATTTGTATGCCACTCCAAATATTTGATCTAGACTCAAGAGGATTATCAAAATATCATCAAAATATTAGGTTAGCGATAAGATATCAACTCCTCTCTCCCAAAAATCTTAAGGAGCTAACTAAAATGTTGCTAGGTACGTACATTTTTGTAATAGGTACAGATAATAAAAAGTGGGAAATATTAAATTTCCCAAATCGACGTTATCTCAATCTAGTTTTGAGATAAATTAAATAAAATAATTTGTTCAAATGTTTTACTGGAAAAATGCTGATATAGGTAGTGTGAATGTAATTTGTGTAGATAAGGCACTCTATGAAATATAGTTATAATTACAAGATAAACATGTTTAAATTAGACAAGCTGTCCGACCAGGCTTCGCTCAGGTTTTCATTACTTTCAATAAATTTTTAATAATTTTAATTATTTCTTATATAATTATAATAGTTACTTCAACAATCTTCGGATTTTCCTACTTGACATAGAATTTTAATAAAAGCCCCATAGGCATAAAGTCAAATTCCTATCTCTGCTAAGTGAATTAATAGATGGATGGAGAAATAAAATATAGCCTACTTTATTCGGGAAGAGTAGATTTCCAACAGGGAAAGAATTCAAATCGGTTCAGAAGTTTCGGAACCTTTAGGGTACAAGCAAACAAAAGAATGTTTTCACTTTATTATGTAGATATATATTAGTTCAAATTAAATGAGGCGTTACTTACTTTGAGGAAATGCATTACATTAAATGTTCACAAGATACTTAGTGTTAATTCCACGAGACATTTTATTTTTCATTCGTTATGTTGCGAAATTAATACTAGATACATTCCCGGACATTTAGGTATATAATAACCATGATAAAATAACTTTAAATAGAAATCCAATTAGGTGACATCATTTAGAATCATGATAGATGACAATCCATTTTTTAAATATATCATGACCAAAAATACAGGTATCTTATCTTTCAAAAATGTTCACGTATCACACTCAGTAGCAAACGGCAAACCATAGGCTATAATAGTGAACTCAGACTCAAAAAAAAATTAAACCGACTTCCAAAAACACTAAAAAGCAAAAAAAAAAAAAAACAAATTTTATGTGTCTAATGGAATAAGTTAATTTTGCCACCGACTTCTAGGCCGATGCACCTAAAATTTGTTTTTTTTTTGCTTTTTAGTGTTTTTGGAAGTCGGCTTAATTTTTTTGTAAAATAGTTATTTGTTATACAAGAGTGCAAAGTTGCTTTTTAACCGCGGGCTCAATTTTGATGACCGAGCAAGCGAAGGATTCTAAAATTGAAGCACGAGCGTAGCGAGTGTTTCAATAATTAGAATCCTGAGCGATAGCGAGGGAATCAAAAGAGCACAAGGTCAAAAATCTTTGCACTCGAGTGCAACACGTAACTTTTCATCCCACCTCATCGAGGAAATTTTTAAACTCAAAAAAAAAATGGCACGCACGTCACACATGGCAAATTAAAAAGATGTACCTATTAAAATTTATTTATGCAAAAACTCAGTTTAAAAATGTAATGAGGTTTAAAATCGACCTCAAAACAATAAAAAATAATAATTTCATCCCACTTCATTGAGGAAATTACTAAATGCCAAAAAACAAAATGGCGCGCACATATGAATACCTATCAAATTAAAAAGAAGTACCTATTAAAGTTCATTTATTTGAAAACTCAGTTTAAAAATGAAACGAGGTTAAAAATCTATGTAAAAACAATAATATAAATTACTTAATTAATTGAATAATTATTTTAAGCAGTATTTTATTTGTTTAATATGTATTTGTTTTAAAAGTCTTAGGTATCAAGATTGTCACAAATGGAGTATTGCACACGATGTTCTAAATTCAAATCACTTTGCCGCTCTAGAGAATAAAAACGGCTTTTGCGCTCAGATATCAAAGGGTAAAACTACTCTTTCCGAGATGGTGGGATGAAAAAGTTTTTTATTTACAGCTTTTCAGTGATACGAATAGTTGTCACTATCCATATAAGTGGAAAGTTCTCATCAATACAAAGAATATAAGCCCAAACACGAGGTAGTTTACATATTCAGTTGTCGAGTTCCCTCGACCCTCTCTGATCACCATCATCAGGTCAGCTCCAAACCTTCACTGTTGCAAAGGTCTCGTCAATACAAATAATATAAGCCCAAACACGACGTAGTTAAGATGTGCCGTTTAGGAGTTCCCTCGATCCTCTGTCGTCTCCATCATCAGATCTGCCCTAAACCTCCATAGTATTGTAGTCTCATCAGATATACACTTAAATATAAAGTTTTTACCCCATGCTCGCCTACAATTTTCAAGAGATGCCCTCGATTTCTCAGGGTTTCCATCATCAAATCCTGATCTGATGACGATGGGACCAAATGACAAGCATACCCTTTCAAATAAAAAAATAATTTTTGAAATCGGTCCAGGCGTCTTTGAGAAATCGAGTAACAAACATAAAAAAAAAAGAAATACAGCCGAATTGAGAACCTCCTCCTTTTTTTTTTGAAGTCGGTTGAATATATATTCGCTCGTTAAAGTATTTTACAGGCGTTAAATAATTATATTAAAGTACATCTTAACGGCCTTTTTCAGGCGTTGCAAATGTAAGGGCTAACCTTAAAAAAATTCTACCCACTATTCCAATAAAAACCTTATTAAAAACGAATGTACAATAAAACATAAATAAAGCAACATGAAACGTTACAAAATTCCTTGTAATTAAAGTTGGTATTACGCCACAAAACGTGAAATAGTCGGTTGGTAACAAAAGTCGGAACATCCGTCATTACCGGCTGAATATTACATGAGCGTACCCTGAAACGCTTACATCCTCCATTACGTACTATATATCATAATATTGCCCTCCATTTTCTATTAAATATGATTTCAAACATGGCCGTGTAGGTACTTGGGTTAAGGGGATGTTAAGCAGTGGTAGTTTTTAAGATAACGTGCCAGTAGCGTATACAGGTTTCAAGTTGTTGACTCAACTATGAAAGTAATCTCTAAGAAAATATTTATATGCATTTGTATCTAAATGTAGAATGATAAATATGGATCATATTCTGTACTACCTCGAACTATAGTTGTTTACAGTTATCGTTAATAAGATGGGTTGACCACAATATCAATATTTAGGGGCAAATTCTAAATGTTCTCATGACAAACAGTGATCACTTGTTTTTACTTTAATTGATCCTATTAATCTATCTTTAATGTACTTACTTCTAAATAGAGCTCTTGGGAAAATTCTCAGCAAATTATAGGTAAGTATTTGTAGTATTGTTCTACGTCCGCAAAATCTTCAAAAACATTAAAATTTTTACATGCAAATCCTGATAACATCTAGTCTTCTTAATTCATTTCCAAAGCCTGATTACATACTTCTTCTAAGCCTAAACTGCAATCTTCACCTTAACCATCCATCCATATTTAACTCCCCAGCACAGGGTGAAGTCCTTCACTGGCCGCATCGCGCGTGCTGCCCTGCGCTTGCGTCGCCCGCACCTGTTCACATCCACGCTCTAATTGTACGCAAATTATGTTCAATTGTTTTTTAGAAGTCTTTATTTGCAATTGTTTTTGTGTGTCTCTATGGTTTATTTAGGTGTTTAGTTGAGGGTATTTCTTTTGATGATTGGAGTATAGTTGGTGTTATTCTGAAATAAATAGCAATTTTCTGATTACTTATGAAAAAAGGAATTTCAGGAGATCCATGTATAAATTTTATCTGGGAGGTGTTAAAGAGGTTGTATTCTGTTGGTAGATAATACCTCATAATGCTACTGAACTCCCACATATCTTGATATAATTAGTCTAGTCTTGACTGATAAATAGAATTGTAAAGTCGTCCATTACAGATATACTTAAGAGATTTTTCTCAACAAAACTAGAAACACGTACACGTGTCGACAAAGGTAACTTTCTTATTCATATTCATATTAAGTATTTATTTGCATTCCACAATGTATAGAGCAGGTGTTACAATTTGGCTTAGAACTAGCTAGGTACAATTGTGGAGCCTTACAACCGCCGAGAGCCGAGAACTTACGACTAAAATTATTATTATTAAATCTATAGAAAAAAAAATTATGAAAATCCAACAACTGACTTATATTCTTATGGGAAATTATAAGTCATTTCATCCGCATTAAAATGAAAACTAATACAAAGAGCAAATTAAAACAATACTTGAAGCTAAATATAAATACAGTGAACGACAAAAATGACCGTCACTTAAACTGTAATAACAGTTAATTGGTGGGCCACAAACGCACATAAGTAAGTAAGGTAATGTAGTAAACTATGATCGCGGCAAAACACTGCTTTTTCCACCCGTCGCCGCGCACCTGACGAGCTTCTCACGGCGACCTGCGACCTGGTGGAAGCGACACGATAGAACAGGATACTGTACATTGACGACTGATTATGAAGTCATCAACGGTAGTCAGTAACCTTTTCCAAATGGCATATTTTCAACAGGCATAAGTATTTTAACAGCTAAAAGTAAAAAATCTGTTAGTGGAATCTTCTCAAGCAAGCATCTTAGGCTGTGGTAAAACGGTATGATAATAATAACAAAGTGTTATTCTTATATAATCAATCACCATCATAAGAACAATTCACATGAGGCTGTGAATTCCAAAATGTAATTCCGGTGTCTACCTACTGTAAAGTTGGTAGGTAGGTACCTCTCCAATTTAACACAAATTATGAATTCTATTTTGATTAAATCAGTAAATAGTGTATCTCGAACTTAACACACGACGAGCAATGTACTGTCAACACCTGAAACCATCAGCTCGTCCCCCTCACAGCGGGCTTGTTTCCATAATAAAATGATCCGATACAATATGCAAGCGATTAAACGTCGTCTCGTTTACGTTCGGTAATTTTGTGGCTGACTGTACAAAACTATTATTTAGTCTTGTTGGGGACAGGACTTATTAATTATTAGCAATCCCTCTAATTTGTGGTTATGTTGTTCGAAAATTGTTTCTCTTTTCGTCTTTTTTATTAATTCAACAGATTTTTTGACTGGAAATTTCTTTAGTATATAAGATTTTGTATCAGATAAAGTTTTGCAGTCTGCAGTTTCCTGGTTTTTCAGTAGATTATTACAATGGATTTTCAAGTGCCATGTGTTTTGACTGGCGATAAAAGTCGTGAGAATATAGAAAGAGGAATTTCCCAAAGTTGTCTACAACTCCTACCGTGTTCACACACATGACATAATTTTTGATAGCAATCTTTTTAAGAAATCACCTACGTCATTCAGAATACACTATCGGAATCCCCAGGCGCCACTTGCTAGTGTATCCAGGCATGTCGAGTGGTAATGGGAGATTTTCTTGCAAGTTCCCGAAGCGCCCCGCGATGCGTGGTCGCCCTATTGAGCGCTTAAGCAAGTGTAAGAGATTTTTAAAAGATGATTTATGGGAATTTCATTCTTTGATATTTCATTGTGTCAGGTGAGAGTATTTGATTTTACAATCTATTGTATATTCATTGGCAAATGTAAAGTGTGGCCTTAAATGTATTTAAAAAAAATTACCATCTTTTCCAACTTAATAGTAGTACTTATACAGTAAATACAATATTTCTACGTTTATAAGTGCTTGCCAGACCACCTTGAGACATCGCCTTCATCTCGGTTACGATAATAAAATCCTCGAATATGTCCCGCGTTAGAAAATCGAACGTAAGTAGATACGGATACGGAAAATCCGCAAATACGCATAATGAAATTAATAATTTGTGTTTAATTTTAACTTTAACTTATAATAAACTAAAACAATAACAAAATGACGTGAACAACCACCACAATCCTAACATCAAAATATTCCTAAACAGAGTCAAAGCGTGAGCCCCCTCGTGAAGCCTATTTATAAGTAATAGTAAGTGGCCACTTATTATCGAATGTTTAATGAACGGCGGGGGCTATGGGGGGCTATGGGAAGACGCACCTGGTGGCTACGGTGGTTAGTGTCTTGAGCTGGGCGGGGTGGCTGGAGGTGATGGCTTCGATTTGAGGGTGCCATTGGCAAAATTTTAAAAGTAAAAGTCTGAATATTTACTTTGATTTGGATAGAAGACTCGGTTCAGAAAAAAGGTTAAAGTGCTATATTTTTGTAATAATTTCAGTTTTTGGAAATAAATTACTTATGTATATTCTCGAGTATATAGTATTTGTTACTTCGACAATCATTTTTGGTTTGTGTATACAAAAAAAATTGTATTGATAAAAGAGTTAAGCTAGATGGAAATTAATCTTTCTTCCTTTCTGCCATAGCAGTGAAAAGTGAATGAGATTTTTTTTTATTGCTTCCTTCAGAGAAATTGATATCTTGCATTCTTTGTAAACTATGAACTATATAGAATGAACTACTAATAACGAATGTAAATACATTGTACAATTTATCGGCAAACATCAAAACTCTCCGTCACACAAACTTGAGACGATGCAGGACAAATGTATCTTATTACAATATTTAATCTGAACTGACCATCACGTGACTTACGCGTCCATCTGTCCGTCTTGTGACGCCTATCTTCAAAACCAATTCAAACAACAACAACAAAAGAAACAACAAGCTACATAACACTCTTATGCTTTACATCATAAGGTTCATTCTTGCTTGGCAAGTTTAGAATATATATTTTTTAACTGTAATATTAAGATAGAATGGTGATTGTAATTCTGATGTGTCAAACGATATACTTAGGTATGTTTTTTGTATATTTTCTAATAGTTTTACAATACATGGTAGATGTTTGATAAGAAGAAGTCGTGACTAAAAGATTAGAGTACCGACTGGACCACACATTGTGACATTGACCACTTAATCTTACATAATATCTATTTAAACTTACGTTCCTTACTTGATGGTAATAAAGTAGATAGTTCACGTAAAAAAAATGGCCATGCAAAGCTTCAGGAGTTATTAACTTCGTAAGGAAACAGATATACAGATACATAATTCGTGAATCTGGATAGAAGCCCAGGTTCCAGGCACCTTATTGATTAACTGGACACCTAAAAGCGAATTGGTATACTTATCAACGGCAGTTTTCAGAAAATGTCTTTTCTGATGGAAAAAATCTCATATCAACATTTAAAGAAAAACAAATAGTTTGTTGTATTCACACTCGATGATATACCAGGATGTTCAAATGTTATAACATTTTAACGTAACTTCAGCAGAACACATTTATTATTGTTTTTATATGTAATATTATTCATTAATGCCCACTGTGCGGCGCTCGCGATATCGAAACACATAACTTCATTCAAACACCTTTTCTACCAGAAAATGTAGCTTTTACAACAAGCAAAAATATACTCTAATATCCAATAAATAAGTTTTATATTACCTTAAAGCCTTCTAAGTGATTCGATGCCTATAAACCTGTAAGTTCACGGATCGTAACGAGTCCTTTTGACAATTTTAATTTCTCCTCTCACTGTGTAAAAATTAAATGTCATGCGTTTGTAAAACATTAATAAGTTGCTTAAGGATGATTGCAGACGGTGCGACAGGAATATGAAAAAAAATATTATGAGGACTTTGGGAACTCAGGAAAGGAGTCTAACCCTTTTATGTAACTGTTACAAAATTACAATATGATTAATCATATGAATGAAAAAAAATTAAATTACACACCACACCACTACAAACTTCAAAACTGAAGTCTAGTCTAGTCCAATTTTTTTTCTGAGCATGTCTTCAATAGTTGCCATTCTGCAGTCAGTGGTGTGGTGTGTAACTGGCCTACTCCAGAACTTCGCGCCTTATATTTGCCTTCACAATATGAACGTAATGTTTCTGTTCACTTCACTTCACATCTCTTTATGATATCTTCTTGTACGAAGTTAATAAGAGAAGATATTGTACAAGGAATTGACAGAAGTCCCACTTACCTATTGTTAGAAAAAGTTATTTTATGTTAACTTAAAGGCTAGTTAACATGTTACTTGTATTGATGAACAATGTATTGAGACTTCAGAGGTTCTGCGAAAAATAGTTTACCTAAAAACTATAATTAGGCCTAAAAAGTCTAGATTTCTGATATTACAAGACAGTAAAATCAGAAATATAGACTTTTCTTATTATGACTACCTAATTATGAATTTTACTTACCTATTAAGCCATCATCAGCATTTGTATCGTCCCACTGCCGGGCACAGGCCTCCTCATATCCTCGGAGAAGGATCTACCTGTGATGAAAAAATGCAAACAATAATTCCTGTATAAAATAATCCTTCTCAAATATAATCTTCATTGTCCACAGGCTGTATATCGTGGTCGGCTGACAGGCCTGCGCGCGCGCCGCGACACCTCCATGCATAAAATTATTTTGGCCAGAAATCATTAGCACTGCGCACTGGCCGTAATACATACATTAAAAATTACCTAGTTACACATTTTAACCATGACATTACTTTTATCAAAAAGTTATTTTTCTTCATTAAAAAACACCTCTGAATCCTCTATCAGCTATTGAATTTTTTCCACACAACTTGACTTCTTGACGACCTCGATGGCACAATGGTCACTACGCCGGATTGCCGAACCTGAGGTCCCGGGTTCGATCCCCGGTTCGGTCGACATTTGTGTGATGAGCATGCTTGTTGGCCGTGGTCTGGGTGTTACAATATGTATTTATAAATATGTATATATGTAGCTATATGTAGTTTATCAGTTGTGTTAGCACCCATAACACAAGTTAATTAATAACTTACCATGGGGCTAACCGACCGTGTGTGTAAAGGTGTCCTGACATTATTATTAACTACGTACATACCTAAATAGTTGTTTATGTATAGGTAGAAGAAATGTCGCAACTTCTAACACAGCCGTTAATGTACATGTATCTAACACAATAAAAATGCTAGTTTATGGTTTAGATAAATGCGTCTAGACATTCCTAGTTCTATGATTTACAAACTTATTAATGCACTTAACGTATACCAGCATCACCTTAATTTATAGTGTTATAAGGTTGATTATGTGTATTCCGTGAGGTGTATAGTTAAGTTGGTGGTTAAGTATGAAATCCCGCAGGGAGCACAGCTTGTTAGGCATATGATTATGAGCACGCAGGAACCCGGCATCGGTAGCAATTAACATGTTATGTCTGTATGTTTATTGTAAATCCTGCGGTTTAGAATGTATTGAAAAATTGCGGGTCACGGGTTCAAATCACAGAATGAATTACAGCTGTTTATTCTGTTGATACTGCTACAAAAGCTGCGAAGGTAAATATGATCACAATCGTTTTCTCTAAGTACCAATATCAGAAAATGTGATTTTACTCATGGCCAGTTTCGCTACCTACTCTAAATTAGTACCTGTATATTCCCTACTCTGACAGAACCGATATTTCAAACCAAAATCCTCCAATTACTGAATACCCAAACTTTCTTAATTTTCTTTACAGAAGTGCAATGAATATTTGCTATGCTCATCTAAAATAGAGCGTATCACATTCAAGTTCACACCAGTAGCTGTTACAAACCTAGGCCTTAGGCTCTGCATATGCTATGAGCCCATGCTGAGCCGGTAAATAAATATTGTCACCGACAGGCGGGTCCGGGAAGTGTTATGTATGTTTTGCCTGACCATCGGCATATACAACTTGTAGAAAATTGTAGTAAGATGTATGGAGTGATCTATAAAAAACCCTTAAGCAAGTGTTGGACTTGAAACTGCAAAATAAGTTGAGGACAAGGAAGTTAAACTTACAAAATAAGTGAATACATACATAATAGTAATTGATTGAAAGTCAGTAAGGTCATTTAATTGTCATTATTACCAATGGATTCAACACTGATCATGTGGTCAAAGTACGTGAATCAAACTCAATGAATTAGTTTCAGAAAACACTACTACTATAATTCATTTTTTTTTACACATCATTGTAATTTCTCTCCGCAAATCCCTAATTTCAATCTCGCACTTAAAAATATGAACATCCGTATAGAAAACCTCCCTACTTTTGCGAAGTCGCTTAAAAATGTTCCACCAAACTTCCACAAATGTCCTTAATCTTACATTCGTCTGAGCACAAAGTGTTGGTGAACAATTATGATCGGAATAAGGAAGTGGGCAATACGCGCGACTCCAGTTGATGTGTGATGCCATGATCTAATTAGTACAATGACCACGCTACTATGGTACCGAGTTTCGAGAGAAAGTCACTCACTTTGTGACTTATGGGATAGTTGGTAAGTAGGCTACATTATAAACTCAAAAGTGCAATCGAAATTATTACCCGAAACTGCACATTCCAGTTTAACAATAGGATAAAGTCAAATTCGGGGACAACATTGTTACTGAAAAGTTACATTTAATAGTGATACATCAATAATAACAAATAGCAAGATTAAAAGAATTACTGCCCATATTTTGTGCGATATTCGACTATTTTGCAATTTAGTATAAACTAAGTATTATACTGGAAAAGAAATTGTCCCTAAAGTTAGTATAAAGATGGGGGGTCTAAATATCAATGTCCTTTGCCCGTGACTTAATTACGATCGAGATCCCGTAGTAGGGGGTCAGTCATCGTGATGAGGACAACAGCGCCCACGCGCGACCCCTCACATCTCGCACTAATTTCATTCCGACCGCATACATACGCATACTTCATAACTCTAGGGATGCCATAAACAGTACAATACTGAAGAATTTTATATAGGAAATTCTAAAACAATCTACTCTGTGAAAATTTGTGGCTAGTCGTAAGAACACCTAACGGGTTGCCAGTTGTTACCGGGTAAAGTGCCAACCTCTCAAGTATGAGTGTGGAATCGATACCAAGTCAGGCATATACCGATGCAACTTTTCTAAGTTTGACTATCCAGAATGAAAGCAACTGAAATGGTCTGTGCAGACAAACGAAAAACAGCACTAAGTATTATAAAGCCATGTACATACCTAATATTAAAACAACCACACACAGAAACAAACGAAAAACGAGGCAAAACCCAAAAAAAAACTGCGCATCATTTCTAAATTAAGTTGTCTCATTTTTGTGACTTGTAGTTGATGGAACCTGGTGAGGCATCCCTATTGTGGTCCAGCAGTGTAGTGTCCGCATCAATTAGTTAACCTTACTTAAGGTGCGGGTCACAACAACGCTGATCTGTGGCAATTGGAGGTGCGCCTGCGCCGATGTCGTGATCTCACTGTATGTGACTCATCTAGGAGAACATCTTGTAGATCTATGATATAATGTACCTACATTTTTATTCCAAAAAGTAAACCAAAATCTAATTTTAGTGTTATATGTTTAGTGTCCCAGTTTTATATTTTGGTTTTCTTTTTGGGAAAATTACATAGTTACAGCTATTTTCCATTGTCTTAAAATAAACTGTATAGGTATGAATTCTGGAAAAATAAAAATGCTTTCTTTTTCATTGCTTGTGCTTTACATATACAGGAATGAATTTTAAGCAGTGCGCAAAAAAAAACTGGTGGTCCAGAATCGTTAACAGAACATATCTGCATCATCAGTAAAAAAAATTTTTTCATTCTTTTGTCCGACCTAAAATCAGCAAAATATGGATACCAAGTATTCTTACGAGAGCGCCGAGCGGAGCTCCGTCAGTAAACCGGTTTCGCGTTGCCGCCGTGCATACTATGACGACTGTGACCGTACTATCGGTTACAAAATAAACATCTTTCGATATCAATAACTTTTCTTTTTTGTACTAAAACACTACAAAATAAAAATATACGTATCTATAAAACTTATTTAACTATAAGTTGACAAAGTTTGCGCACTGGATAAAATTCATTCCTGTATATGGTTACTTGGTTAGGAAATGATGTTCATTATACCTGCCTCAATAAATATTTGGTTAAGTATCTACGTAAGTGAAGTATGTTTTTGTAACAATATCCCAGACACACGTTATTTGATATTTATTCAGCCTTTCCAAAATATTTTATACTTTTATCAAATATTGATTCAATTGGCAATGACTAAGGAGAAAATGTTGTAAACTATAAAAAAATGAAATTATGTTTAGTTTAGTTTTGTTATCTTTCTGTAGAAAAAACTTATGCTTAATTTGTAACTTTCTGAATATATTATTTTACAGAAGTCTTAAGTCCATCAAAGTTACGATAAAATAAATACCAATCTTAAAAGTTAATCCATACTCGAGCGTTTTATTTAATTTAATTAGATTATTTATCATAAAAAGGGTTTTAATTAAAACTTGAATTGAAATTGTCTCCAAATAAACAAACAAAAGGTTATAACATCGGAATCTGCGGCGACGCGTCACTAATACAACTATTACACCCGGAGCCACTTCGTCTGCTGTTATCTCGAGATAGCCAGATACGAAACAACTATCAAATATGACCAGAAGGTTCACATACACATGAAGTAATTAAAAATACAGCTATACGTAACTATATAGTAAAACTTCTCATCATGAAACTCGATTTTGAAAGGATGAGTTAAAGCCTAATCCTCATAGGTAGGTACTTTTATCATAAGTTATTGTGTCTGTTAATATTTATTTCGTTTATTTAAGTCTAATTTTGCAAAAATAATGATATGTCCTTAATAAAGTTAGGTTAAGATACCTAATTTAAAAATCGACAAAACATGAAGCACGCTTTCATATCGACGATACAGGCTTTATCAAGATATTCTTTCATACATCACATAACCTACCCCTAATAGTCAAAATATTCAATACTCCGTAGTGGTCCTACTGCTCTATAACTGCGCGCGCTGGACCGTGTGACGTCGAATGACATGTCGGAACATCGCGGCCCGTCTGATCTCCCGCTGATGCTGGGGACGATAGTGAGCCGGCTTTTTAACCGACTTCCCAAAAAGGAGGAGGTTCTCAATTCGGCCGGTATGTTTTTTTTTTTTTTTTTTTTTTTTTTTTTCTATGTATGTACATCGATTACGCCGAGGTTTATAGACCGATTTACGTGATTATTTTTTTGTTCGACGCGGAATAGCTGCCAGTTGGTCCCATAGTCATCAGGTCAGGGATCTGATGATGGAAACCCTGAGAAATCGAGGGCAACTTTCGAAAGTTGTAAGCATACATAGGGTTAAACCTTGACACTCATATGTATGTCTGATAGCACTATTCAACAGTGAAGGTTTGGAGCTGACCTGATGATGGAGACCAAAGAAGGTCGAGGGAACTCGACAACTGAGTCTGTAAACTACCTCGTGTTTGGGCTTATATTATTCGTATTGACGAGACCTTTGCAACAGTGAAGGTTTGGAGCTGACCTGATGATGGAGACCAGAGAAGGTCGAGGGAGCTCGACAACTGAAAATGAAAACTACCTCGTGTTTGGGCTTATATTCTTCGTATCAATGAGAACTTTCCAGTTATGTTTATAGTGACCTTATTCGTTTCACTGAAAAGCTGAAAATAAAAAACTTTTTTACAAAAAAAAATAACCGACTTCCCAAAACACTAAAAAGCAAAAAAAAACTAATTTTAGGTGCATCGGCCTAGAAGTCGGTGGCAAAATTAACTCAGGGACATCCATTAGACACCGACTTCTAGGCCGATGCACCTAAAATTAGTTTTTTTTTGCTTTTTATGGCTCTAACCGATACGTTCTATGACTCTGTTCGTGTATTACTTTTCTATAACTTTTTTTATTATAACGTACGACCTAAAAAATTTAGACTATAAAAAAATTACGAGGAAGCATAGGTTCGAATAGATTCTTCTACGAAGTTAGGGTTAATTATCTCTAGTAAATCTACATATTATAAGTAGTGTTATTCTTTTAAGTTCATTTCAAGTTCAAATAAATAACCAATTACTTATATGAAATTTCATCGGAAAGTTTTTCCACTGTGATTAATTATATCTAATACGAAAATAATTCGGTAATCACAATAGATAAAGATTCGATACCTATACTTATTGTCAAAATTATATATTTATTTATATCACAACAATGACTTTTAGTATATTTTATGACGTCAATTGTGATTGCTAATCACGAGGTACGTGTGAATAGGACATGTACAAAACATATGGTATAGAGATTAAATTAATTTAATTAACAGGTATTTTCCAGATGACTCATAAAACTTTAAAAGTGCACACTGCGAACTTTTAGTGGCCGACAGTTTGTTCGGACTCATAAATAGTATTCAATTGAATGGTAGCACATAACAACGATCAGGTATTTGGCCGGCATCGCGGCGACTAACAAGAGATTAAAGTCACGATTTTCAATAAAAATATATTTTTCCAAACATTTCTATTAGACATTGCAGAGAATACCTAATCCTTGTTATTTGAGTACTTGCTACAATTCATCTTCCATACTGATTCATTGACAAACTGTCGGTCGACTAAAAGTTTGAGGTGTGTGGGTACCTACTCTAAATCTGATCAAGTTATTCCAATAAATGACAATATAATCCTCGGACAATGTTAGCGATGACCGTGATCTGATCGAATCGATTAGTCGATCATTTGTTCGGACGATCAATCTATCAGTGATCACTCGATCACGTATGCTGATCGAAAGAGCAGTACCGACACAAATCCGACACTATTGTGTTAAAAATTTACCGAATAACTTCATTCAGAAGTGGTAAAAAACGGATGTGGCAATTTACCTATCTCACACGCTGAACCTGATATTCAATCGACTTCTCGAAAAGGAAAAGGATCTCAAAACATTTAAAAGGACAAAATAAAACTTTTAACATAGCTATACAAGTTTGTAGCAAAATAAACACAGTCAACAGACCTGAAGGCCATTTCAAAAGTATTATTTTGTTCCATTTCAGTGTTTTGTGAAGTCGGTTTTTATGTTTTTGTAAAGTTTTTGGTCCTCATAACTAGCTTCTCACTATTTTTATGTGGCGATGGTGCCGTATTTTTCTTTTAAAGAATTCACTTCTTCCATCTCAATATTACCACATCTAGGTACACAAATAGTAGTTCGTGGGCACACGTCTGGCTTTTGTCGCGATCAACACAGGTGTGCTCATTGTGTCCATGTCGATATACTTACTCGATATAGAGACGACATGTCGATCGATATTCGGATCTTGTCTATGCATAGTATGCTGTAGTTAGTTCCTACTTATTATAACCGATTTCAAAAAAAGGATTAGGTTCTCAATTAGTTGTATGTTTCAATTTTAATACTTTATGAAGTCACTAAAGAACGTGAAGGACGAAGAAGACCAAAGGCACAGTTAGGTAAATGTAGGTATTGTTAATGGAATTACAGGGGATTCACATTAATACTTGTCTAATTTATTTTTATTTTGATATGCTAACGACTTAGGAAATAGTACATTTGGATCCTTTTAATAAACGTGTAACGTACCGTCTTATTAGAAGTTTTAATTAGTCTAATTGAAAATTTCCAACTGACTTAGGTATACATTAGGTACACAGAATACTTACCACATTGTTTTTAAGGCGAGAGGGAGTGTCAAACTCTTACCGACTAAACCCCACCATGTTCCTTCTGGACCCCTTTGTATACCAGAGCCGCTGTAACTTGCTCTAACTATACCACAGAATATGCCATATCTAGTAGGTACTTGACACCCGCCATGTCATATCTACTTTAAAGAAGATAATATAACTTACCTATACCTAGGTTCACGTAGTTTAGATTAAGGCACTGTTCCTATGTTTTTGCTAGTCACTCAGATTATAAACGTGACAATCATGTAGCTGACATGTATTATCAAGTTAAGTAGGTACTTTTCGCCTATTTTCAAAGATATCAACAACACCACAATAGGTATAACAATTTACCGAGTCATCTAGAATTAACTAGGTATCTATCTATATGCACACACATATAGACGATAGTATCTATGTGATTACAAACATAAGACTTTTCAAACCTCTATTTTTAGTTTAGGACAACATTGACAAGATTTTAATCTTTACCACTGCACTTAAAATCCTTGAAATACTACTTTCATTGTTATTATACGTGAATAATTCTTATAAAAATCCAATATTGACATACCTACGTGAATTAAGAAGGAAATGGTTTACATACAGTAAGTTATATCGAATATATTTATAAATATTTTGATGATAAAATGTCACAGTGATTAGGCACTGCTGACGATAAGGACGAGGTAACTCGCTACAATTACTTGCATATTTTTTTTTGATAAACTGTTGCAAGTGTTTTGTGATTGAGGATCGAAAGTTCTTGACTTACCTATTTTCGAGGCCTAGGAACCTATCGTCATGTATTTATTACCTCTGCTTACACAAATTTCGTGAAACAACAAACAGACATTGATCATCACGCCTACGTAAGACAGACGGATTTTGGACTCAGATTAGATAAGTACAACTCGACCTAGAGCACTATCTTCTAACAGATAGGAGTAGGTAAAACGTAGTCATTGTTGAGTCGTCGTCACTCTTATTGATTTTATACTTATTTTATTTTTATGTTGTATGTATATAATAATATATTATATATATATTATTATGTATTTATGTATTGTATTATGTTTTTATTCATATTCATGACTTTCTCTTAAATTGTTACCTATTATCTTTTTTTTTGTTACATGTACTTACCTATTACTTTTTTTTTGTACTACCTATTTATTTTCTCCCTTTAACCCGATGGTTGACTGGTTGAGAATGCCTTGAGGCATTAAGTCCAATGTACCTATTTTGTACATAAAGTATAAATAAGTAAATAAATTATTATACACATTTTTGTTTAGGTACTAAGGTAAACGTACCAATAGTCGTCGGATTTCGGAAATCACTGACTTTGAAGCTCTACTGTGTGCTAAATATTTAATAGAAAATGACAATTTTTGCATGACGTGATAGATAATTTATTCGTTATTCTAAGTAACCAATGTTTTTTAATCATTTTGATGGGTTTATGTATTTATTAAGGAAAAAGTAAAAAAAGGGCGATTTGTACCGGTAGTCGTCTGATTTGTACCGATACTCGTCAAATATTCCCAGTACTCGTCAACTTTTAGTGCTAATATGAACTCTATATTCTTGAACATAAAGTTCAAGTTATGTACATTTTTTTGTGCTTGAATTTTTTAAGCATACTTTTGCCTTTGAAACATACAGATAGATAGAAAACCAAATCCCTATTTAGAATAGCAGGTTACAATCTGTTAGAAGAGCAGGTATTCAATAAAACAGATACGTAGTTACATTTTAATTTATATTCCTAAAATTCGCTTGGAATCACAAAATCAGTCTATAAAATTAATGTTATATTTTCTTAATCATAACAACCCTGCAGTCATGTGCATATGTAGCACGAGTAAAATAATTACTATTAAAATATTGAAATTGTAAAATAATCAGGTTTCACAAAAAATAAAAGCCACATTTATTTATATAGCTTTCCGCGAAATAATTACTAACATTCATAAATATGTAGGTAAGGTTATCATTCATCAAAACTTCTGAACTGCTTAGCGCATGCAAAATTATGATTACAACTAAGCGTTCAAACCCAATAATCTGAGGCGGATGACGGTGAGTAGCGACCCCGCGGGGCTATATATCCGAGTGCTCCAGGGAGAGTATACTGTCCCCCATCTCCGGCCTGCCGGAGTGAAGCATGACGGGGGATAGGTCTCCCGCCTCTTGGCTTGCCTTCACCGGCCGGTCAGAGTGGAGTCGCTAGAGCAGAGTTAGCAGCTCTGCTCGGAGGGTAGGTGCCTCGTGGTAAGTGGCTCATCTCCCTGTTGCCCTCTTGTTGCTATTCAGTGACTGATTCCCGGGGGCCCAGTAAGTGAGCTGGCGAGCCACCACCTGCCATTTTAACATGTATTTTATACATTATCATCGGCAGGTGTCATAGTTCCTATAGTTTCCTATATCCTAATCCAATAACATCCCGACGCAATAGCCCTAGTAGTTTTCCTCCATAGTTAGCAATAGTTTAGCACAGAACCGGGGATTTTCCTTGGGTACAATTCTATAGTGTATACAGGGATAATCGTCGGTTTTGTGTCACCATTTCATTAAAGTTGTCTCAAAAGGGTTTCAGCGTGTTGGCTTCGGCCCCACGTTCGCCTCCCAAAAATCCGGGACTCTATAGTCCCGAGGTCTGTAGAGACATACAAATCCATCCTCCGAGCCTTTCTCCCAATCATGTTGGGGTCCGCTTCCAGTCTAACCGGATTCAGCTGAGTACCAGTGCTTTACAAGAAGCGACTGCCTATCTGACCTCCTCAACCCAGTTACCCGGGCAACCCGATACCCCTTGGTTAGACTGGTGTCAGACTTACTGGCTTCTGACTACCCGTAACGACTGCCAAGGATGTTCAATGACAGCCGGGACCTACAGTTTAACGTGCCATCCGAAACACAGTCAATGGTGTCTAAGATATACTTAGAAAGTACATACAAACTTAGAAAAATTGCATTGGTACTTGCCTGATCTGGGATCGAACCCGCGCCCTCATACTTGAGAGGTTGGTCCTTTACCCACTAGGCCACCACGACTCAGACAGAGACATACAAATAATATCTAATAATAATCTTAATTAGCCCCCAAGGACATCTGAGGCGGATGACGGTGAGTAGCGACCCCGCGGATCTATATATACCGAGTACTCCAAGGAGAGTATACTGTCCCTGTCCAGCTTCACTCCAGGTAGCCGGAGTGAAGCATGGCGGGGGATAGATCTCCCGCCTCTGGCTTTCCTCCATTGGCCGCCCAGAGTGGAGTCGCTAGAGCAGGGTTAGTAGCCTGGCTCGTAGGGTAGGTGCCTCGAGGTAAGTGGCGATTGGGCCGGTGATCCTGGACCCGCAGGGAGCGCGTGATCTGCGTTTAAAGTCCGCTGAGGTATCCTCACCCTTCAGCCGCTCATGTCCCTGTTGCCTTCTTGTTGCTATTCAGTGACTGATTCCCGGGGGCCCAGTAAGTGAGCAGGCGAGCCACCACCTGCCATTTTAACATGTATTTTATACATTATCATCGGCAGGTGCCATAGTTCCTATAGTTTCCTATATCCTAATCCACTAACATCCCAACGCAATGGCCCTAGTAGTTTTCCTCCATAGTTAGCAATAGTTTAGCACAGAACCGGGGATTGTCCTTGGGTTCATTTCTACAGTGTATAATATAAGGATAATCGTCGCTTTTGTGTCACCATTTCATTAAAGTTGTCTCAAATTTTCTTACTGCATCTGATGGTGTGGCCCCTTGATTTACAGCTTCTATGACTTTTAAAAGGCCCTCTTGCTTGTAGTTTCTTTCAGTCACTAGGTACATACAATTTTAAGTAAAAAATCTTACTTAAGAATTACTTTTTACCCATCAATATCGAATACGACAAGCAAAGAAGTGACAGCGATGGAAGCTATACTACCTCTTAAAACTGATTTTAATATTTTTTGCGTCAAAACTAGTTGAATGACATAATTTTTATAAACGTCAGGGAGACGCGGTACAATACGCGTGACGACTTGCAGTTATTTCGAACAAAAAGCATAGTGTAAGAACATTCAATTTTTGCTTGCCACAAATTGTAATACAAGCGTTGTAGAAACAAAGGCAAGTGGTAGACCTACTTGTAGCTACAAAGCGGTAGATCTTAATCGAATGGCGGAGTCCTACAGCGGCCAATGAATAAGTGCATACTTATAGAAAACAGGGGATTTAACCATTAAGAAACAAATTAGTTGAATCGAATAACATGGCTGTGTACGTGCATCAAAAACTAGCACAGTAAAATATACCCCTAAGAAAAAGCTTAAAAGAAACGCAGTTTCATCAACAAATGTAGTCTAAACCTTAAATATGTTTGTTCTAGAGAGTTAACAGTGGGTGTAAAAGTCCCGTTATTAGCTATTTATTCGTATTTTGTACTGTAAAACACAAAATATCCTCGTTATGACGAGTTTAGGTGCAACTTTTGAGCATGTCCCAGTACTCGTCATAATAATTCTAAAATTGACGGGTTTTGGGTCAAATGGGAGTTTTAAAGTACCAATAGATGTCACATTAAAAAAATATATCTTCTATGTTAAAAGTATTCCAAATTGCACATTACATCGTTAGCAATTAAACTTAACTATCTAATTAAACAAAGAAACATACCACAGACCCCACTGGAGTTATGTAAATCAAAACACAAAACCACGTGCTGAGTTTCACTTTTGACAGCTGAACTTCAAGAAAAAAATATTTTGTTATAGCACACACGTTTCGAATAACATATCTCCGATGCCATGACTGTTAAAACCCCGTGTTGTCATTTCAATTGTGCAATATGTTATCAACAATATGTTGACATATAAACCGGCCCATTTTAAGTTATGTAGAAAGAAATAATCAAAGTTTTTAGATTTATTGACGACTATTGGGGCATGACGACTTCACCCGCGTTTACCTTATCTCTTAGATATTAAAGTTTAGGTATTATTACCTACTATTAATAGAGGACTTTTGTTTTTAATTTTTGAGGTTCAATTCAGTACTTTTTACTTCTGTAATATATATAGCTTATTATTTTGTAATTTCACTTAGTTAGGTACTAAACAACTTTAGGAATATGGCAAAAAATTAAGATTGATATTTCTGATATTTCACTTTTGAGCTTCTTCTTAATCTTTGCCTACTAAACTCGTTCTATTAGGTACAAACGTATTTAACAATTCACATTAACAGGAATGCAACACAAAACGAATTACAATTGAACTCCCGTTAGTAAGGCTGAGCTAAAACTAATTAACTTACATTTCATAGAAGAGAACAGTAAATCTTATTACAATTATAAAATAAACCCTTGATAGTCTTTAACGTTTAATCCGATTAACTGCGGTCAATATTTAACTTAGGTTTATAATTCTGTGAATGGTTAAATTCATATTCTCCAAAAAATTTAATCAGTTTCTATTCCTACTAAATATAATATCAATGATAGGTACTTATAACCTACCTTCTTTCTGATAACAAAATAGATAAACTGATAAAAGCTAACAACTTGTTAGGCGCCTGAGGCAGGTCTATTAGTAATCAGGTACCTACTTAGCTCGTTACTAAATAACTATTAGCTATTGCTGGAAACTATGCAATTGTTATTATTATAAACAAAGAATGGCAAATGAATTACAATTAGTAATGCTAACGATGAGAAAGTCAGTCAAGCTGGCATCAAACTGTTTAAACAATGACTCGTGTGCATCCCCGGGTTATCAAAGTAATAAAATACACCACTACACGTTAGTACAACTATCAAATATCAATCAACATAAATTGAACAACTTAGAACATAGAGTACACTTAGAAAAAATATTTTACAATAGCCATTAATCACGTAACAAACCACAATCGATTTATAATCGCAGCCACAGTACCAATAAAAGATATACCAGATAATAAATAAACTCGTCGCTGCGCGCGCGCAACTCAAACAAAACGACTACAAGGAGCTTGTGGAGAGAGGGGGCTTACGGGATGCGGGGCGTGGCGCTATGTATCAAAAAGCTCGGCCGGCTATTGGCCGCGGCGCTCTCACAAAGCTGTAGGGGCGGAGCCACGGACGCAGCGTATAAAAGCGCGCGCCGCCTCCGCGGCCGCTAGTTCACTCGCCGCTCGCAGTGTAAGCGCACGCATTACGTGTTCAACTAGTGTATCACAAGTGTTTCAAAATGGTGAAGTTCGAAGGAGATTTCAGTATTAATTCTATACTGATGAACAAACCGGCACCACCGCCTTCCCCCACGGCTTCGTCGACGGGCGCTTCGCCCTCCGAAGCCGACCTCAGCGATTCCGAACTGGATGTGACGGGTACTGAGCCCGTTGATTGCACCAAACCTAAGGACGACGGCAGCAAAGACAAGAAACATGAAAAGCCTGCATACAGCTATAACGCGCTCATTATGATGGCCATCCGCAACAGCCCCGAGAAACGCCTCACATTAAACGGCATCTACGAGTACATCATGACCAACTTCCCGTACTACAGAGAGAACCGCCAGGGCTGGCAGAACTCCATCCGCCACAACCTCAGTTTAAACAAGTGCTTTGTGAAAGTGCCGCGCCACTACGACGACCCCGGCAAGGGCAACTACTGGATGTTGGACGCCTCGGCCGAGGATGTGTTCATCGGCGGCACCACCGGCAAGCTACGCCGTCGCTCCGCGCTCAACGGCCGCTCGCGCCTCGCCTGCTTCAAGCGGCCGCTGTTCCCGGGCGCTGCGCTGCCGGCGGCGTACCCACCCGCTACCTACTCGCAACTCGTGGGCCTTTACTCACAGCTGTTGTACCAGAGGTACGCACCCATGCAAATGAAGAGCCATCCCGTGGCCCCCAGCGCGGTGCACCCTGCCTTCCGCGGCGATGCGATGCCCTACGGCAGCCTGCCTTACTCGCCCGCGCTCTATGACCGCCTACCGTCGGGCCCCTTCATGGCGCAGTCCCCGCTGATGCAGGGCTCGCAGCTGGGTCAGACGGCACTGCTGGCGCAAACGTCGCCGCTCCTGCCACCGTCGCCACCGCTGCTGCCGTCGCCGACGCACTCGGGCGCGTCCAGCCCCGAGCTGCCGGCGGCGTCGCACCACCCGCTCTCGCCACACATCTACAAGCCCGTGACGGTGCTCTCGCGCCAGTGATCGTCTGCAATCTCATAGAGGCTCTACCAAATAGACTGACTGACGTCGGGAGACATTTTATTTATCTGTGATTTAGTTTTAGTGTAGCCAATGGACCAGTGGTGAGAGGTAATCTCTGTAGTCGCAATATTAGCTGGTGTCCTCTCGTAGCATTCCGCCGTGTATTGTCGTTATGTGTAAATATTTCCAAAGTTGTATATTTATTGACATAGATTATAAGGATTAAGATAAAGAGTTATAATGAATAAAACTAAAATATTGTTCACATTTAAAATTTTATTTTATTTACCCGACCTTGATACTGAGAATTGGGATTCAGATAATTGCGATTGGCAAACAAAAGCCAGATAAAAACAGATTGTAAAGAAATATTTCCGTTACATTTTAAATTGGGGATTATTATAATCGGGCTTAGTGGTCTCTTTGTTTTGAGGAGTTTATGCTCGACTGTGGGCTAACAGCTATAATCCCGCATCAGATCAGTTTGTTTAGCAGCAAAAGATTAAACGCTAAGAATCCGTAGTGTTGAGATTAATTCGCCGTTGTCTGGCGTTGTGTAAACAATGACTGTTCAGTTAAACACACACTTGAGAGCATTTCTCGGAACATTCAGTCACCGTTGAGGTAGATTCTGGGTAATGAGGGATATTATTTTGGGATCGACAATTTATTGCTATAATAGATGAACTGAACTTCACATTTTACAATACGGTACTAAGAAACCTGGGATTTGTAGGTGCATCATCGAACAGAAATAGTTTATTACGTTCTGTTTTGATATACCTAAATAAAAATATTTTATTATAACTTAGTTCAGAAACCTAGGTTTAATACGCCGTTACTTTTTTTAAAGTCGATACATGTCTAAGTATTTTTTTATTTAGATTACATTACCTAATTGTGATCGATTCGATCGAAACCAAGTAACTTCGAAAGCTTCTAGAAGATACTTTAATGTACCTATTATTTACATAAACCTATAATTTAATTTACAATTCAGAAAACTCAGTATCTAATTTAACATCTATATGTTAAATTAGATACTGAGTTTTCTGAATTCTCCCCAAATTAGATAGTGACAAATACAAGAAATAATCTAAACCTCAGACAATACGGAGGTAGGCACCTAATAATTTAGGACTGGTCTGATATAAAAAGGTAGCAACAAGACCAAGTTAAAAGTTTACATATCTAGTTTCTGAACCATAAAGCACTGAAAATATCTTCGATTTTATTTAGCTAAGGCAAGTCTTGTAACAACTACATAATAGGTAGATATATGGAAAACTTTATGATCCTTCATATTAATTTTTCGTAGTTTCTTTTAGGTTTACAATATTCGTTGAACTTTCTTAATATTCAATGATCATTGTAACTTTTTCCAAAGACAACCTTAACTCTGCTTTTTAAGGCAAAGAAACTCAAAATATATCATAACCCTTCTGGCAGGCGGATAACGAGGCGTAAAGCAGGTAAAACCTGTCTAATTTATACGTCATATGCTCTACCAACATAAAACAGCCTACATCAAAAACTACTTTCTTCAAGACCTAAAGAAGTTGATTTTTTCACATCCAAACATTTTACAGTTCTGAATAAAATTGCCAACAATTAGGCCTAAACGTGTGGACTGAGAAATACGTCAGTAACGATATCTGTCCCACCCACTGTACAATAGTTGTCTTTTAAATAAGATAGTAGGTACTTAAGATATGATCAATAATATTATTATATCATCACTTCATTGAGATAATATCATATGTTATACGCACGTGTACCTAGGTATGTATTTCGTTTTGGGTGTAAGTACTAACTTTGTACTGCACTGGAATTTTTAATTCGAAAATGTGAGCCATCCGTCTATATGACAAATATTGCTATTGCGATAGTGAGGATTAGGGATTACAATTCATTGTTATCATTGACAAATTATCTGTTTTTATTTATCTGGGAATCATAATTACTGTAAAGTATCTTTATTGTAGGTAAATCCACTTTATGGTGTAATCTACAATTTTTAACATTAACGTCATCTTCTTGGTAAACTATGAACAATCTTGTAAAAAATATAGATGACTTCAATAATAAATAAGGCAAGGTACCACATACTTTTTAAATGTTGTAATCAGAAAGCTCCTCAATACGCCTTTCGTTTAGAGAATTTTGACAGTTACATTATTGCTTCTTTCCTAAAACTAACAAGCGCGTTCATAAGCAAAACAGGTAAAAATAAACATTCGATTATAAAACCATTTATATGTTGAAGCAAACAAATTATATTACAAAGGAATCGGTCAAAACGGGGATGGACGTCAGAAGCAATCAACGGGGTTTTGTCGATGGATAGAGCTGTAACTAGCTGTCATGTGGCTTGCTTGTATTAGACATCTTATTGTACAAATAACATATCTTTATATACTGCAAATGAAATAAAATGTTATTATAGACTACTGTATAGTCTGCGCTGGCGAATACAGAACTGTACATTTTTTTAAAGAGGGCATCTTAAACGTGGTTACCAGGTTATTGTTGTTAACAATTGGTGAATGCTTGATTACGTTGACTCTATTTACGTTTTAAATTAAATTTTAATATTTAAATCCTTCAGTTAATAGTTAGTGAAAACATAGGTATAAATAAATACGAGTATACGAGGTCTGTATGACATGCCTTCTCTGTGTGATTGAAAAAATGTGGATTTTAAAGTTGAATTTTTATGAAGATTTCTGGTTTCTTTTTTATGAACATGAGTGGATATTATTACGACAGTGTAAAAACGTACTGTTTCATCATGATTACGATTATTCGTAATTAAAACCTATTCTTAAATAGATAACTGCAGATTAAATACATTTTTTTATCTAGTAGATACCGAGCTGTCAAGATTACATCATTGGCAACGTCATGATCGATTCAATATTAATCTTTTTTTCCCTAAACTGTTTTTAACAGTTATTCCTTTTTTTAATGTTATACCAATAGTTGAAAGTATCCCTTAAGTAGGTATATTATTTGCACAAAAGTTAGGTGATTTGTGTACAAAACAGATACGGTATTATCTTATCATTGTGATCCGGAAAAGGCAGTTGTCATCACAACATTATTATACATAGATATGATATCATAAACGTTGACGATTTATTAGCCTGACTAATATTTTCATAATAACTAATAATGATGATTAACAATTATCTATTTTTTTATGATTGCTATCTTTTTCAGGTAGGTATCTTGTTTTATCTTTTTTATATTGTTTATCGCGTAAAACACGATAATTTAGGGTTGGAAAACTATTATAAAGTATTAGGTAATAAAAGTTATGTTGAATTTTCATGAGATTACACTTAGACTTTGATAAATTTTAAAATTGGGAACACTCCCCGATGGCATCAATTTTGATGCCATACCTATATGTATTAAGTAATTTTTATAAATTAAAATATAAAATATGTATTATAAAATTAACGGTACTTAAGTACTTGTCTAAACGCATTGAAATATAGGTACATACAGTGAAATTAATAGAATTCTAAAATGTTTTCTTTGGTCTTGAATAGATCTTAGTGAATTTTGAAGTTTTAAAACAAACTGAGGTTTACTTAGCTACGTGCTTAGCTGCGCTAAAAAAATGTATTAACTACGTATCACGATTAAGACAATGGATAACGATATTGTATCTACTTTATCGACAATAGGTACTTACGTCTTCAGTTGTTATCGCGAGCTCAGCTATAATAAATACAGAATTATTATCATTATGTAAGATTATCTTTTCCATAGACAATATATTTATTGGGAATTTTTCCTTGTGGAATACTTATGAATGAGGATTTTGACCTTGTTATTTGGAAAAACCCTCGAAAGAGCTCGTGGTTAAGTCTCTGCGACGGTAAAGCAGAATTGTGTGATCGGTGCGCGGATGGGTGACTATCTATGCCTTGAATTCATGACAATTAAATAAGATAAAGGTACTTTTAGTAAGGCAGGTAACTGATAACCTTTCAATAATCTTTCATTGAGGTTTTTTATCTAAATGTTTAAAGGCGATGGGTCTTTTTTTACCTCAACTAACATATAGATAGGTAAGTGAGTATTTTTACAAATAAATCATGTTGATATAAGCGGCGTTTCATAAAATCTCTCACTCGAACCCCTTATATAACTCCATACACTAATACGAAAATGAGTTATTATGGCGTTTGAAACACTCTGACAGCAAAACAACTTTAAAATATGCAGTCATTTGCGTACGCACTGAAATGTCCTGAAATTGCCGTGTTTTATGTAAACTACTTATTTTGCTTGAAAAATTCTAAGTATTGCCAATGTCTATTTTTTTAATGCTTCGCATAATATTTTAATTAAACTTCTCATGACAGTATAGAGTAGGTAGCAAAATATTGAGTTTTCTTAAATGTAGTCGCTAACAATAATTACTTCCACTGTTTTGCTGAACATTGCTGAACAGGTTGAAAAGTAAGCAACATAGAGTAGAAAAATAAGTAATATATATTGAGAAATTTCAAAGGAAATTTTTAAGTACATAAAAAAATGCTGATTCTCGCGGTTCCACCCGTATCTCGGGTAAACTTCTGCCCGTACCAGGACAAAAGGTAGGTATCTATATAGCTTAAGTTATTCGGGAATTGTCTAGCTTTCTGACAAAAAAGTTTTCAAAACTTTTCAGTGGTCGGAGTCTTTAAGTTAAACAGTACAAAGAAAACGTTTTCTCTTTATCTATGTTTGATCTTAAAAATAGTGAACAAACAGTACATTTTACACACATGTCTACTAAAAGGTTTAACAATATTTAGCAATAGAAACTGGACGTAAGCTTCTTAAATAAGCACCTGTTTGTATTCTAAGATAAAAAGGATGATTAAAATCTATTACAGTAAGTATGTATCTAATTGTAGCTAATTTAGGAGAGCCTCGTGTAAGATAACAATATCAACTAAAGCATGTCTTTTACGTAGGTGTACGTAACTTTGAGAAAATCCTCCTATTTGTTTTGGCGCAATTTGATAAAAAACAAATGAGAACCGTTTCAGTTCTACCAGAGGTATATTCAAGAGCAGTCATTTATATTAGTTCACTGTTTAATTTTCTCTACTTTCTCATTTGTACATACCTATGTACTTACCTATGTAGACATTATAAGGCACGTAGACTGCAGCTTATTGACGTATGTATGTTTCGGTTTTGCGATGAACCAATCGAAATTGTGTTCTTTGAAAAGCAGTGTCTCCTTTGGCTTTTGTAAGTACTTACTTTTTCAAATTATGTGCCGATTATATTTTTAGGAATCAAAAACGAAAAAGCGAAAAGTAAATCTTTAATACTCTCTCTAGAAGTCGGTGTCAAACTAAGAACAGCGAAAGACAATGAGACATCGGCCTATTAATTTATCAATACAAATTGGGATTTTTTTATTCATTAGCTACACTCATCTATAGGCATAGACATAAGACAATGTATCAGTTTCCTGAATTATGTGTTTACTTACAGTATTTACAGTGTGGCGCTTATCGAAATAACAGTAAGTATCTCATGAATTTATACCAAAAACACAAATGTCGTGCGATTTCTCAGAACCCCAGTGTAGTGATGGATGGTCAACGCTGGCTTCCTGGTGACGACTGCTGCCGTGTCTGTCTGTCTGTTTATCCGACTGTTTGTTTGTTTGATTGTATTCAAATAGATTCAGGTACGGAACTGTTAGTTGGTGTGTGGTGCAAGCGACGAGAGGTAGCGAGCTGGATTTTTTATTTAATTTTGTTACATTAAATAGTTTAACAGAAATATAGCAAATGTTGTGAATAAATATGTGATAATTTTTTCCAATGACCTTAATGATAAAAAACACGATGATACGATACGATGGGTGAAAGTCTATACGGTCAGAATATAATGTTACTTGTGAGATGACGGCAAATAGAACAGTATCGAAGAAAACAAACTGAAGAACAAACTGCATCGACTCTAAATAAAATTAGGATAAGGCCAGAGGATGATGATAGATAAAAATAATATCATCGTTTTTGAGTCCATTAAATATTGAGCTGAAAACTATAAGTACATGTCCTATGTCTTAGTTTTTATAAAACTTAATGTTCGTTAAAAAAAACTTTTCCCTTATTTATTGTACCACAGTCTACCAAATGATGGATGTCCGGACAGCGTTAGCACATTGCAAATATCTATTGTAGTCGTAGTCTGTAAGTAGCGGTAGTCTGCGGACGAGAGCTGACACCTTTGTGTCACGAGTGTCACAGTCGCCGTACACTTGACACGACACAGGACATTGTTACACGGGCAAAAAGTGGAGCAATACATTGGCGTTATAGAGTCCTAGTTTTGTAGTACTTTGGTTTATAATTGAAATTACGCTGCTTTCTTATGTCAGATATTAGAAATAAGGGTAGAGATTGGCATTTATCTAAGTATGCATTATGCATTGTATTCACAGTTTCTGTAATCGAAATGTGGTACAACATTCACCTAAAGAGTAACGGGGTTGAGGAGGTCACATAGGCAGTCGTTCCTTGAAAATTCGGTTAGACTGGAAGCCGATCCCAACATAGCTGGGTACCTAAAGACTAGGCAGCATTGTTTAAATCTCAAGGCAACATAGAATCGGTATTTTATTTTGTCGCAAAATTCGATAGGTATGGTCTGGAAAGTAGACAGATAATGGTTTACTAATCCTTTCAGGACATTAGATATTGGTACATAAGTATTGCACTAACGTATAGAAACATACAGACTGATAACTTATCGTTATAAAGGTCGCTGTCGCTTTGTGCGATTACTAAAATTTTCACATATTGATATAATTAACAGATGGCTAATGACACTGATTTTGTTAACACCGAAATAATTATTATTTTAGGTTTTATGTAACACTGCACAATACCTAAAGAAGTTTCTGCATTTTAATCTGTCATTATTCAGAACTGTACAATTATTTTTTTTTTGCAGGAAGAGTGTAAGGAAAAACACATTTATATAGGTAGGTATGTTAAACATTGTCAGTGTGGATCGTATTTTTTTACTACAATTTACCATCAACATTTCCTATAGACTATAAAAAAATACAGAATAGGCAATCGACAGTTGTCCCTAGAGAGCGATCAGTCTCTACCTACGGGCTGCAGCCTCTCCGAGGTGGCTTCCTAGGCAGACACACAATGCTAGTTGGTCACAGCTATCTTGAACGAGGAACATCGAGTGATTAATGTTGCATTGATGGCCGATGAGCGACAAACACGTATGGGTTTTTTAGGTTAGGTTGGGTTTTTTTCACCATTATTAAGATACGATAATATGATATTATCTAGATATAGGTAATCCTTATTTAAAAGTAAATGCGAAAGTAAATCTGTCTGTCAGTTTGTCTGTCGCGTTTATAAACAGTAACGAATTAAATAAAAGGTCCACAGTTAGTCTAAAGCCAGAGAATAGACAATTTTCAGCTGCTGAAAATAGTAAGTAATAAATATAATTCGCAACTGTAACCATGCAACTGATATTATCAGCCCAGATGAACAATAAAAATACCGGAAAATTATGTTTCTCGTAATCACTTAGCACGTGTAGGTATTTCTTTGATAAAAAATAATTAATACAAATATATCATCCTCCGAGCCTTTTTCCCAACAATGTTAACCGGAAGTAAGCTCTAATTCATACAAATACAACACAAGTTTTATTTGTAGGTACTTCGTTTTTTAAGTAAAATATTTAACCAAAGATTAATTAGTAGGTCAATCTTTTTGTCAAAGAAGTATTTAAATAATACTTCTTTGTACTTTTATACAATGTACACACTATACATATATACAAACTTAAACTACTTATCTTTATACAAAACTAAAAATAAAATACTATATACAAAATATATATAAACATAAAACATAATATAAAAGGGCATCGATCAGGCGTCGAAGTATTCCTCCGGATCACTGTCCTCCGGAAACGTGCCCAGAAGACTGGCTGCATTGCCACGTTGAATGGCAATGCTAATTCTTTGTCCAAAGAATAAGCCAGCCCTCTGGTCACGCGAAGCGTAGACAAGCCTTTTCGCGATGTCCTTGTAAAGTAACCGCGAACTCGGGCCCCACGGTCCGAGCGTTTCGACCCCAAACGGCTCAAAACTATAATTTCCAATAAGGGTATTATATTTGCGCCGCTTGGTGGTCTCTGCAGAAGCTGCAGCCGCCCCAGCACAGCATGCCGTGCTAGGAAGATGTGATGGCGCCAGGGTGTCGACGCATGTTGCGTCCCACACCAAGGGCCTACCCATCTTCCATGGCAACAACGTCATGCCATCTGGCCTCTTTCCATCGTCACGCACCAGTCCATTAGGCTCTAACACGGCTGGTACGCCGGCGGTGGAAAGAGCACGACGGATAATGTCGTTAATGCTGGCATGCCGTGCAATACGACCAGCACTTCTGCAGCACGACAGACCATGGTGCCCGAGGCTGTCGACAGCTTCACCGCAATGGCAGCGATGCGGAGCAACACAGGGAGCGCCTAATCGAAGGCATGTAGCTATCCGGAAGGTGTTGTCATCCAGCATAGTGCCTATGCTGGTTGACGGAATAACCTGCAACCATAGTCCAGATTCCCATACTCCCACAGCCAGCAGGCGAGCACGCTCGGCAGCACCATTACACGTATTAAGAAGATCATTCCGTGTGATGCTGCAGAGCGGCCCATCCCACTGTCTCTGAGAGGAGGGGTCACTGGGCAAAACCGTATTTGGGCAAGTCATTTTCCAAGCATTCAACGCATCGGCCAAACACGGCACCCCAGAGTCCACCAGTGAGGAAGATAGAATTTTCCTAGTGAGACTTGCGGTGCTGTGGACCGAGGAGAGGAATGCCGGTAAACTAAGACTGGAAATTTTGCGGACGCCGAGGCCTCCCAAACGAATAGGCAGTGAGGCCTGTTGCCAGGCTCGGTCGTCCAGGGCCACATTTAAAATTAGAGAAAGGGTGTTCCTGATAATTTTGTCGACTTTATCTAATAGGTTCGGATGTTTCCACAAATGAGAAGAGCGAAGGATATAAGTAAATTTTGGTCCGAAACAACAATATCGAATAAGTGTATATGCCGAATGTACATTAATTTTAAGTAGCCTGTCCGAAATGTCATTGAAGTTTTGAATTTTTTCCTCTATAAAGGAGGAAAAAGAGTCGTCATAGATCGGAGACCCTAGTAGGCGAAGAGAGGCTTTTTCAATGATTTTTAATTGCGGAGCTATGGTATGAAATTTTGAAATAATCGTTTGCCTATGAATGTTGGTGTCAGGAATGAAAATTTCGCATTTCGAAAAGTTGAGCGTGAGACCGATTGAATTGAATTTTTCTTTTAATAGTGTAAGATCATTGAAAACAGTATCTACATCGCCTCCTAGGGTGCCATCATCTAAATACCAGACGTTAAATTTTGAATTTAGTTGACGAATAATTGGATTTATAGCTAAACTAAAAATGACTGGCCCAAGAGGGTCACCCTGTTGACATCCAGCAGCAGATTCGAGAAGATGGTCTTTATATAATAATTTGGAAGGGTATCTATAACATTGCCAAAGGAATTTAAAAACTTTAGGAATTTCTTTTTTTGCTTCTGTCAACAGAATGTCCCTGTTTACGGAGTTGAAGGCATTCATGACGTCAACCTTTAAAATGACCTCCCCTGCATTACTATTGAGGAAAGTTGTTAAAGCATGTACCGCAGCCTCACAGCCCCCTTTAGAACCAAAACCTAACTGTAGGGGCTGGAACTTGCTGGCCAAAGATTCGCTATAATAGGCACAGCTTATTTTGGCTACGATACGTCGATAGGTGCTACCTACGGCAATGGGACGAATGCCGCCATCCTTCTTGCGTAGGGCACATAAGTTAGCCCCATACAAGACATCGATGACGGCATCGTGCACATTGCCGGCGAGCATTAAATTTATAAGAGCTGTCAGCTCCCTCAAAAGCGACTCACCAGCTTCCCCGGCGCTTGCACTCGTTAAGTCTTTTAAATGTTGCGGCGTCAAGCCGTCGAGGCCCCCGGCGGAGCCGCTCCTGAAGGAGTTGACAGCCGAGCGCAATTGGATAGCTGTAATGTACAACGGATCTGTATCATTGGGGTCGGGGAAGGAGAGGTCATTTGTTGCGGCCGGGTGTTTACTCTCCAGGGCTGTAAAAGTCTCTGGAGAGTATGGCGCGACCACATTGCTGCTAAAAAGTACCCTAGCAGCCCCACTTATGTCACCTTCCCCTAATTTGGATTCCACATGATGTAAAAGCCCTTTGTGGGGTAGACGTGCCGGTAATTTAGGGTCAAAAGAAGAAATAGTATTCATACAGTTTTCTTTAATTTGGGCTGTTAAAGTTTTTTTAGATGCCAAACTTTTTTGAACATGTAGAACCCTATAAGGGAAGGTTAATAACTGTTCCCAGGCACGTTCAGAGTTCTCTCGGGCAGCAAGGGATACGCATCGTGCTAAACTTTTTGCAACGGACGGTCTTGCGCCACGAGGAACTCTCTTCAGAATGGGCACTGAATGTTTTAATTTGGAAAGTTGTTGCCAAAGTGGGGTGAGTGTTGTAGCTGTCGATGTGGTATAAAACATCACAAAACACTTCACAAAAAAAAATCCAATAAAATCAAACTGACGTATGTCAGCAAACCAGACAGTTCGGCGCAGTCGCGCAGGGCCGCGACAGGAGGCACCGCTCGGCAGAGCATCGCGCTGCGTCGCGGCGCGCCGCATCCTGGCTGCAGCCCTCTGTGATTTCTTATTTACAGCTAAAACTCAAGTTGCACACTGGGTACTGGCACACAAAAGATGGAGAGGTGCGTGGTCGCCAAAGCGGAGCAAAGTGGTCCGAAACAATTTACTCCAAAGCCTTCTGATACCTAAAATAATTAGTCTTGGCTTTTTTTCTATTCATTATTTCATAAAGTAGGTCATTTGATAGTTGAGTTATTCGATGTAAATTATATACAATCTCAACAAAACCGTGACGTCTTAACACTCGATGCCCTTTTATATTATGTTTTATGTTTATATATATTTTGTATATAGTATTTTATTTTTAGTTTTTGTACTTAGATACTTAGGTACTTAGAATGGCAGATTGGCGTTTTAAATTATATAACGTATGCCTAAGATTTTCATGTCACAGAATTTTGATTGTGATCAATGTCTTTTTTGCTTACCTGCAGGTCAATTTCATGTAAAACATCCCAAAAGTGTTATCAATAGAGCATTAATCATTCACCGTGGCCCATTCAAGACAGCCGTAGCAAAACTGAATTGTGCCCACCACGAAGTAACGTTGCCTGTAGGTAGAGACTGATCGCTCTCTTGGGAGTTACTCTGATTGTCCGCACTGCGCCTGCATGCATACTCTGTGGTGAATGGCGTGAAATTCATTTAGACATCAAAATAAAGTTTAACTGTTTCTAAATGATTATGTGACGCCAAGATTTAACAGAAAAACAGTGGACAAGAAATAATATGAGATTTTCAGGTAAAATCAGCTAAGTGCTGTTGTTCAAAAATATAAATTCTGACGCAAAAATTTTCGAAGAAGTCGCCGGCTCTTGTCACAAGCTCACTTACAGGAAAAATACTTTTACACATGATTTTGAGAGTCAAAATTATCTAATATAAGCGAAAGTTTTACAAAATGACGAAGAGTAAGAGTTCCGTATGAGCTACGGAACCCTAACGATTTTCCAAATGATGAAACGGACATAATCCACGTCATCGTGAAACACTTCAAAATATTTATAAGATTGTTATTACTTAATGTTTCATTTATCTGTTTATCTTCGTTACTCAATACTTCAATTATCTTCCGGATAGTATCAGAAAGAAGATTATTAATTCCAACTTGTGGGTTTTCCAAAATAATTGCCTTGTCATGTGATTGGGAAAACCCATATTGTACTGTCAATATGTTATATATATGCGAATCATGTTTTAGTATTGACTTCACAGATTTCTATGTATTTGCCAACAATTTTTTTTATTGATTGAATTCATAAAGCAGCAGTAAATTTAAACTTCAGTTTGAGATCAGTGTTTCAGCAGAAGGAAATCCAGGACCATTTCTGATACTACTTTAAGGAAATAAAGTGTAAATTGAAAAAAAGGTGCTACAGTGAACGTGATGTAACAGGGAGCTATAATAAATTTCGCTATTTAAAAAAATATAATGTTTTTCGTGACAAACATTATTGCCTCAACATATTTTACAGTAACTTAACGTAATTATTCTAACAATGGGTCCCATGATTGCCAACCACTATATTTACGGGTCTTTCGACATCTCAACACACTTAACTCATCACGAATGTGTTCAGTTGGTGAAACTTAAATTATTCACTTTTATGTTTTCACCAACTCAACACGTTTTATAATTTAACCCGATTTCAAATAAAAAGTACAGTCAACAAATGAATGTATTCATTTTCTGTGTCACAAACATCATCAGCCACTGAACGTCAGCTTGGCAAACGCGAACATGGACTCCCAAACTACTTAGTACAAGTACTAGGAAATCATAAGTGCATTGAAGCCAGATGCATTAGCAACTTTTAATAATTTTCTACAATAAAATAATGGTATTGAAATCGAATCATTGTTTGTCACAAGTACTAGGGTGACAGAACTGAACAGAAGATTTAATTTTTATTGACCTCTGTAGTTATTATTTACCATAATCTAAGTTAAATGATTGTGATATTATTACGATTGCGATTATGAACCTGACAAGCAAACGGAATGGCAGTAGTAGACCATAGTGAGAAAGAAAACGAACATAGTACATGAGGAATAATGAAAATCAAACAGTTGGCGATTTTCAGTAAAACTCAAATAAAAACAAAGTATTATGAATTACAGACAGTACTTGAAAAGTCTTCTGTCGATAAATTGTAGAAAAACAGATATGTGCATTACTTAGCAATCCGATTAATATTGAAGATAGAATATCTTCTGTTCAGTTCTGTTACCCTAGTATTTGTGACAAACAATGATTCGATTTCAATACCATTATTTTATTGTAGAAAATTATTAAAAGTTGCTAATGCATCTGGCTTCAATGCACTTATGATTTCCTAGTACTTGTACTAAGTAGTTTGGGAGTCCATGTTCGCGTTTGCCAAGCTGACGTTCAGTGGCCGATGATTTTGTGACACAGAAAATGAATACATTCATTTGTTGACTGTACTTTTTATTTGAAATCGGGTTAAATTATAAAACGTGTTGAGTTGGTGAAAACATAAAAGTGAATAATTTAAGTTTCACCAACTGAACACATTCGTGATGAGTTAAGTGTGTTGAGATGACGAAAGACCCATATTTACCAACATATCACAAACGAGGCTCACAATCAAAATAATTATAAATACTTAGATATCGACGCCATAAGTAATTAGGCTGTTGTACAATAATATAATTAGTATTTGTGTACGTGACATCCATTAATGGGCTTCTTGCGGTCGCGGTATTTTCGGAGACCTATATTTTTGTAATTTGGCGATAGTGCGTCATTTTACTACCTATACGTATTTTCGTGTGTTATGTTGTAGGGCAGGGGAATATCTACTTAATACTTACTAGGATACAAGCGGGAGGATATAGGATAAGTTAGTTCAGTCCCTTGATCCCAAATACCTATCTCCATTTTAATAGATGCATTGTTTAGTAAGCTTACTGCTAAGTTTGTTGCTTTATTCCCAGTAGACATGTTGCGTCCATTTTCTTATTTCTCTCTGGTGTTATGAATTTTCCTCGAATATGTTGTTATTGTAATTTGTTCTGCTGTCATCAATTACCCACTTAGGCGTGATAATCAAAACAATCAATAATTGAGTGCTGTTTGGAATGGAGTTAGTTCGCGTCGCATTAATAGCAGTTTAATGTCAAATTAATGGTTATTTCTATGAAGAAAATCGTTTGTTTTGATCGTGCGGCGAGCCGATGTGTTCGCAGTCACGTACGCACGCCAACAACTGGGGAGCTGCTGCTGCAGAAGTATCACAACTCCTCATGATACCTCGAAGAAATCTTATCATACCTAACTAACCCGATCGCGTCCGTCCTTACAAGCTACAAATAATCTTATTTTCAACAGTAAATATAATATATGTAGGTCCACAGAGTTTCCCAATCAAACCAGAGAGAAAAATCTAATCATTATCCTTTGTCTAGAATGACCAGATAGTTCAACTTACCTGCCCAATCAATCTCAATCTCAATAGGATTGATAGAACACCCTCACTTGGATTGAATTGACTACTTAAACTGTTATGGCATGACTTAATTGTGTCTTCTAGATAATGAATATTATGATTCCGTCAAAATCTTGATCATGACCTTGAAAATAGCACTTTAAAGGAATCTGAAGGTACTTCTGTTCCGTAGCTACATAGTGTCATTATGAGTAGCAGGTAGCTCTAATTGATAATTAACGATATTTTGATTGGCATCAGTGTTGACAGCTCGGGGGAGGAAAATGCTTGATACCCTTGGTGCTAATTTTATGGCTATTTCCAAAAGGCCAGCTTATTAACTTAGAACTTCCATTTACAAAAAAAAGAGAAATAAGAGTAAGATAAGAGTCATGGAGAATATAATGCATTTGGTTTTCAACCTTCAAGAGGCTAGCAACATTACCGCATTGGAAGGCAATACTTAAGTTTTGACTAAAATAATAACCAACCTTTGGGTCACTGTGTTAAACTGAAAAATAACAAAAGTCTCTCTTTGCCTTGATGATGGCAAATACAAACCGGAATGTTCTGGAAAATAATACTTCAAGTACATATTTGTAAACGCCAATATATTCTGAGTATATTTGTTTAAAAACAGGTGCACTGTAACAAAAGATTATTATGTCTAAATATAAACTTATATACACGTGTTTATGGTATACTCATGGTGACTCAACAGGTAATTATCATTAATTTCTACTTCATCATGGTGATGACCAGAATTCTTTGCCATCCAAGGGTTATTGCAGCCCTCGCTGGTGAGGCATGATCGCTCAGTGGACACGTTGTGACCTTAGAAAGGTTTTTCATTGATTAATGGACACGCTGCTTTATCTTCATAATGTTCTAAATCTCCCTAAAAAAATACATGTTAATCATTCCCAAGCAACATTCTAATCTATACGAAATTGCATTGAAATCGGTTCAGCGGTTTGAAAGCGATTGGTACCTAGCCAGCAGAGAAGTATACCAATATTTCAGCATTATATAAGTAGATATTCTGTTTCTTCAACTAGACCATATACATTACATAGAAATCTCTTACTGTTTTTTAATGAATCACAATCCATCTATCGGCTCAAGAATTTCAGGTTTACAATGGTTTCATGTTTCAAACTAATTAATTACGCTTAGATGTGATCAAAAATCATCACCAACAAGAACATCAAGAGTCTACCAAGAAAGTAGCAAATGCAGAGAAGAAAATACAGAACTCTTTGAACCCTCCCCAACAAAATACTCAGCACTAAACAAAATGAGGGTCGCCTTCTTACCGTTCCTCACAGACTCATAAAGAGCTGACACAAACAATAATATTGTGAAACATCTCGCGATGTGCCTCCAGTTCTCAGAGCCGTGATAAGGATGTGAGCACTTACCCAACAATTGTTGGCTAGCACTCCTTGTTGGACTCCTTCTAGCTAGTTGAAGCTGTGGTGCTCAAAGTTTAGCAAGTTTAGATTTGTTTTAGAAGTACTCATCATCATCATCATCATCATAATCAGTCTTTTTTATATTTCACTGCTGAAAGACTCCATACAGAGAAGGAATGGACGTTAATCATCATGCTTACTCAAGTCGGATTGGCGATTTCAGACTTGGAAGGTCAGGTTTCCTCAAGATATTTTCCTTCACCTTCACTCAGTCATTGGTGTTCAAGATACAGATAGAAAGTTGTGATGTTGTATTATCCTGTTTCCATCCTACTTTATAAAGATTTTGTTACAAATAAAGACAGAAATAATGGTAATGTTATCAAAATCTGAATAATTTGTTTTAGGATGCGACGATATTCCGTTCCTATTTTTATTCAAGTTTCATTCATATGAAATGTATTAGTTGATGATGAAATATTTCCTTAAACATAGATAATACACATAACAGTCTATTTTCCTCATCACTGTTTAACGGCACAGTTTGTTACCAAGAAACAGTAAATAATTAATAGATAAAACGTAATGAATTATGGAAATTATCGATTATTCGATATGATAAAGTAAACAAATGTGTTTCAGGTCGTCTTCAGGCGCTTGGTATCGAGACAGATTATTTGCAAGGATATGTTTGGACAAGGTGAAGAAAAAGATTTGGCATTGAATTTATAATTAGAACAATTGAATGAAAACACATGAAATTCATGTGTATAAAAAAATATTAAATATTTAAATCATGTCAATATTAAGTAGGTATGGTGTACCGGCCAGAAAAGACAAATCTTGGCAGGCGTGCAAAAAATTCCCTTACATACAGAAGAATTTTCCTATCATCGAAATAAATATTTGGCAGACAGAATACAGAAGACCAAAACTGTTCAGGTAATTCATCATCATCATCATCCTCCTGCCCTTATCCCAATTTTATTTGGGGTCGGCGCAGCATGTTTTCTCCTTCCATACTCTTCTATCTGCCGTCATCTCACAAGTAACATTCTTTCTTACCATATCGACTTTCACACAATCCATCCATCGTTTCTTTGGTCGTTCTCTTCCCCTATATCCGTCCACGCTCATGTTCAAAACCTCAGTTAATTAACCAATACAAATATTTTCTTACAAAATTCAAACAGAAAGAAAACTTTGAGTCACACTGTACAATAAATATGAAGGTATGTGACAACAATTTGTGTTCACGTCGATGTGCGCCCGCGCACCGCCCGGCTGATGTGTTAAGGGGCTACTCATATTTGGTACACATTTTGTATCAAACATGAAGAATCAAAATTTTCCAAACCGAACAAAATATAAGTCTCAATCAATCTGCGCCGTAATTTTTGAGCTTATCGCGAAAAGATAGAGGGACGCGGGGAGGACTTTGTCTTAAAACAATGTAAAGATTAACAATACTGAGGTCGTCATCATCTTCTAGTTAATTGTTTCTTTCCTACCCCGGTCAAAGATCTAAAGGCCGTAATAAAGGATGTAGTTATGAAGGAGTGCCAGGTGACCAAGAGTGTAGATAAGCAAGATCAGGAAAGCTGACCCCACCACCATGTGGAATACATAGCAGGGAAAAGAGAGCCAACGTCAGTGGTTATTAGTTCACGAAGTTTGCACAAAAAGTGTGGACAACCTGTAAGTCTTACGTCAGAGTCTGTTGTGTATTGTGCTCACTTGTGGAGCACAATTTACTAATACCCAGCAAGTAGCTCAACGAGCCAGCGACAAATATTTAACCCGCTCATTTACAACACATGAGAGTAGACAGATATACTTCTTTACTATAGTAAGAATATTCTGTAATATGTAATAACTTGATTTTTGTATGGACTTGGACATCAGGCTGTCTGTCTGAATATATATTCTAATCCATTTCCATCCGTAGGTTGTAGCATGGTTCAAGACTGTTTAAACGCTATTTCTTGTGTGAATCTGGCAGTCCAATTTTAAACATTATTTCCGCATCTGGTAAAACAATATTATTAGGTACACAGGTTTAGCAATAATACTGCGAGACACATCGAAAAAATAATATTATGAACACAGTACAAGTACTTTCAATACACCAGTGGCCATATACACATATTTAAGATAAAAGTAATATAACATTTTTAGTAATCAATCATGTAATTGATACGACCTCCTTCAAAATATAACGATAATAATGTTTGTTAAATATGTTTATAAATAACAACATGTAATCAATCATTGTTGTGACATTGTTACTATCGCTAATCAGTCAAGTAATTTGTGGCGCAATATTTTTTGATGACAAATGCTATCACAGACCTCAACATTTTTAATTCAGCCACTATTTTGGGAATTCCCGCTAGTTTTACTATAAATATTGAAAAAAACTGAATAACTTTAGCCACTAAGTAATATTGGATACTCATTGCTAGGAAGCACAATGTTGATTAGAAAAATGTGTTGTAATGTTGATTTTTCCTATGTAGGTACACAATTATTTTACAATGAATACGCAAAAAACAACTTTCATCAACCAACACAATTATTTTATTCAAAGCCATTGAATTATTTTTTTGATGAAAGATGATGTTTAAATATAGTATGTTAACGGTACATGTACAATTGTACATACAATGTAACTAACGGGCTGCTGCAGCAGAATCACATTTAACGAAACAATTACTGCTCATAATGCAGCGAGAAGTCGCCGGTTACTGATTAACTCGAGAATACCACAATGAAGGAATATACAGTAGTTTCACTTTGCACAAAAAGGGGTACTGCAAAGTTTCACCTCTGAGTGGTTTAATTGCGAGTTCTGTCAAAAGTGTTGTACAGAATTTGTTCGTGAACTAAAATGTTGCACGCATTGGCGTGAGTCTACTGCTAGCATTCGCGCTAAAGCGAGTAGACCAGAAGAAACATGTTTGTCACAGTGCCGCACACTGGTGGAATTCACGGCTTCGAAACAGCCAAGAGTGGAAACATACTCCAGTGTTGAAGACCCATTTTGTTTGGCAGAAGACATGAGAAAAATTCAATAAGCTGACAGCTAACCTAAAAGTAGTGGAGAACAATATTTCTAGAATTAGAATGAACCTTCTGTACCGCTACATCTTTGCCGTGGCCTCAGTTACGGGTCGCGACCGACGCACGCGCCGCCCAATCTAATTAACGCTGCTATGCGCGCGCGCACTTGATTAACGCGGGTTAACGTAAGGACGCGCTACAGTCGACAGTTTTAGGAAATATGTAGACGTTAGAGTAATTTACAGCTTTTGCCAAACGCGAAAATCTTCTGGGAAGGTCTTAAATGTAAGGAATGTATAAATAAGTACCTACAATCAGTTAAAAAAACTAAAAACACTAAAAGTGTAAAAATGCAGCGGTCTTTAAGCTAATCATCGATGTTAAGGCACCATGCTTTTATATTTTCTTACAGATTCTGCTTTACCTTTATTACCTTACCTATTGGAACCATTATTTTGATTAATCGAAGACCTCTAATTCATTAAGTTAAGAAAAAAAACAACAAGTTCTTATCGACATTTCACAGGCACATCACTGCTTTTTGAATAAGCTGCACAAAACCTTGCTTGGTTTAACAAAGCGAATAATTTTCTCTCGTTACTCTCGCTGCTATTATCTATACCTACATACTGTACATACTACCTCTACATACATACATGTATACACATGCATTATACATTTATCATACACAGATTACACGGCAATCAACGACTCGCTAACTATTTGAGTAATTATATTTTCATTGTAATGTATGTAGAATACGTGCGCAGACGCGGCCAAAGAGTTATTCGCCTTTATTGTAATTTGTTTAATTGTACCTGTGAGAAGTTTTGATGGAAAAACCTATTAAAACAACAAAAGATTGTCGGAAGCCATGATTTTATTATCTTCCCCTTTATACAGATACTAAATAACGCCAAAATATGCTACATCTCAGACAACTTATATAGATTCAACGAGGATTCAACGTAAAATATAGAACTGTACTCAAAATTGTTAAGTCAATCTGTTTATCTCAATAAACACGCCAGCGTAATTCGAAAGTGTCATCCCTTAAGTCGTTTCAAATTAGGATGTCGATCTGTCATTTGATAAGTCAGAAAAAAACAATCCTCAAATTAAAATCAAGCCAATATTTAAACGATTTAAAGCAAAAAACCACCCTTAAATATTTACCTACGTACAAGTAGTAAGTACAATCATCATAATAACACTGTTTGCCCAGCCGTGGGACATAGCCCAGGCTGCACAACGTTTGGTAACAAGCGATGCTCCTGGCTTTAATTATACAACATGTAACGTAATTAACGCACACCCTCAAACACCCCAATTAGAATATTATGTTATAATCATAATACATACACTGAATTTTTAATTTAACATGTATATGCATTGTTATTTACTAAATTAGTTATACCAATTCTTGGAGAACTTTTTGGTCATACTACTATGCACGCAAATATCGCGCCGCGCGCCGCTCGACTCGACACAACATAACGAATCTACGGAAAAAGCCGACAATACACGAAGTCTTATTACTTTGAGTTACGGTCTATTTGAATTTGTTTTGACTGTACTGGGTTAATATGACAATAATTTCCGTAGTTTTAATTATTTTTGGGATAAAAAATTACCTATATTAAAAATGATATAAATCGATTCAGTAAACGATTCTGAACAAACTAATTTCAGGATGTGCGTTAATTAAGTTACATGTTGTATATCTCTATTGATCACTGCGCTAAACATGGACGTAATTGTAGTTTTATGAGGTTCTAAACAGAACGTATAAGTAGGGTTCCTAGAAAAAGGGTTATATTTATGGTAAATATAAAGTAATTTAAAACTATACCCATGTCTTGGTACCTATAGCCTATGGACCTATGGTATACAGCTGACCTCTTTAGCTGGTGAATTTAATATTTGCCTGTCGGCTCGCTGTTACCTGTAAACAACATCAACTGTATTTATTCCATACTGTACACTTTAGTTTTAACTTGTTTAATTAATAGAATCGTCTACTAGATCCAGACACTTCAACTATCTTTATTGAACCACAAACGAACTAAATATGACGGCTACCACTCACACCTTCACTGTCCGGTTAGCTGACTCTCTCCAACATTATACTGCAATAAATAGGTAATTTACCTTTTACTACACATCTCAACTAAAAAGGGTTTATCTCAAAGCCATCCAGATGTCAGATAAACAAGTTTTTTATTCATACGACAATCGCGTCGCATCTCTCTGAAGAAAAAATCTTAAAAGGTACACAGTATCACATAATGCACTCTTTTACGTCACCACATTAGCACTCCGAGATCCGATATCAACATTAATACAACAATGGACTAAAAAACCATCAAAAGATGTCCTCTACATCACGCAACTGACAAATTTCAGACAACAATGAATGATATAAGGGTTAAATGGATAAAGACTTGCCATCTTAACTTTGCCTTCGAAAAATCTAACAATAATGTGGACACGAACAAAACTCAACCTTACACAATTACATTAAGGGTTAAGTTCAAGGTGTGACGTGTGTAGTGAGGTGAGAACGCCAGTTGTCGATATGTAAAGGGCTATAGAAAGGCGGTCCGTTTGATGGCGTGTCGGATGTCTCAATCGAAGGCTTTGCTGCGCCCGCGCCGCCGCGCCGCACTCCCACGTACGGGGGTATTCTGTTTGTGAGCTTTTGTTCGTGTTATGATGTCTCACTGGTGGAATTTCTAAGGTTATATATATTTAATGAAAATAAAGCACGTTTTGAAAGTATTGATTTCATGATGGCATGAATGAAAATAATTATCAATTAATAAAAAATGCCTTCCTGATCAAAATGATTGCCGATGCCGATGTAGGTACTTTTTAATAAAATATTATTTTAACCTGTCATATTAAGAATCTTAGTAGCTCTGTAGTTCCTGTCAAAAGATAGGTACATATGATGTTCTTAAAGCACTCATTAAATAACTTTTAGCAATTGGAAAATCAAAGAAAAACTATCAAATCTATAGAAAACCTCGAAAAATCCAGAATAACCCGTCACCAGCTAAATCATGTTTGTATAACAACATAACACATGTTAGAGCTCTCTTTCAAATACCCTTCGAGAATAATTACTTACAATAAATCAGGGATGAGCGTTGACAGGGTTAATATGGTGACGACAATTATCCCCTTTACCCTACACACGGACACAATCAAATTCATACCCTATGTCCCTAGACTTTAAGATACATTTTTGATTGACACTCCAGCTTGTATAAAAGACGTTATGTTTTTAAATGTAAGATTAAAAGTATTGTTCCTCTTATACGGGAAGTTTTTATATGTCCTAATATGTCGTACCTTTGTGTGTGAAGAAATTACGTGACTTATACCCAAAATAATGTCCTAAGAGCGTTTTGTTGATCTGTTGATGTCGCCGATGGAGACATAACTGATTGACGTTTTAGAAATAAGGAATTTGAAGATTTTTCACAATTGAAAGCGGAACTTTAGAATATACGTTGCTGTCTTGCTGTGGTAAAATAAAATTTCATAGGCAACTAGCTTGACGTTTCTTAAGCACCTGTAATAGGTCTGTATGAAATAAAAACCTTTGACTATGGTACTGTCAAAAACATCTGGTGTCCTGTCTCATCTTTTGCAAATTGTCATGGGTATAAATTATTTTCTGTGATAGACAACACTTTAAAATATATTTCTGAGTATGTACACCAATAACTATCAGTATAAGACACTTGTTAAACTCAAACCTGTGAGAGAATCGTCCACTTACAATCCCAATTACTAACACATTAAACTTATACTACGACCATCAGACACCACAACCACTTAACGGTTAAGGTCCAAGAGACCGCAACACTTAACCCTCTCACTACCCAAGCATTGTAACATTTAACCCTTCCACCGCTCATAATCCCTCTCGACGCGACCATTAAACCGGAAAACGCAAATTATACAACAAAGACGTCACACATCTGCGCCTGCGCATCCAATGCCGATCCTTTAAGAAATTGTATATTTGCCAAGCGAATTTGAACCTTAAGTCAAAGGGGTAAGGAGGATGGTGTTAAGTGGATTTATTATTGATATAAGATATGTTTAATAAGTGCAAGGATGCAACGGTGCGGACAAATCCCGGTTCGGTTTCGTAGTGGAGCCACACGTTGTGCTGAAATTTTGCGGGAGTTTTCTTATCTGAAAATGAGTCACTAATTCCTTTGGTTGATGCAACGATAGGTGCTGTTCTTCTTTTTGGTTATGTAGTAACACTTCTTGCCTGTCTTGTCAGAAAAAATAAAGATTCAAAAAGTAAGAAAGAAAAAGTGTTACAACGAGAACAAAGCTTATTATTTTATAATGTAAGTTGTTGGAACACAAAATCCTAATAAACAGATACAGAGCCATAAGCGCGATAATACGAAAAGCTAGACATGATAACAGAAAATATTACCATATCTTGTTGTTAATAAACAAAACTACCAGACACAACATGGCAATATCCTACTTTATTATATTATAAATGTGAAAGTTTGTGAGAATGTATGGATGTATGTTTGTTATTCAATCACGCAAAAACGGCTGGACCGATTTGATTGAAATTTGGTATGTAGATAGGTGATACCCTGGATTAACACATAGGCTACTTTTTATCAACACACCACGCGGGCGAAGCCACTGGCGGAAGCTAGTCAAATATATTTCCAGATTAAAATTCTCAACAGGAAAAAACAAATGATTGTTAAATTTATTTAATATCTTTAAAGTTGCACTGTGTTACTATTTAACCATTTAAAAACTTTCTCTCTTACAATAAGGTAACATACAATAAGGTTGTAAGAAATCTCAATTCTATGTTCTAATCTCGCCCTTGTATTTCATATTTTCCAAAAATGTATATGTATTAAGCATATACATTTAACATATACATGTATTTAACATATACATTTTGGAAAAATTATATATTGTGTGCAATAAAAGATAATGTCCTGATAATTTAACGTCACCCTACAATTATTGCAATAAGCGATTGTCTAACTTAACTGACTCGCGTGTATAAGACAGGCTCAGATGAAAAACATACGCCTCTCATCTCGCTCTATTAAATATATCCCCTTTTCAGCAAGAACATATTAAAACACTCTTTTATAAAACCAAAAAAAAAACTACTTCAGACTATGAATATTAGGATTAAATACGCTATTGTTACAACAAAATATAATATCTACAACAATTTTTCAAAAGGTTCTTACTTTTTTTTGAAAATCGTATTTTTCGCTACATTACCTTTGTAGGGTTAAAATAAATGTTTTGGGTAATCTGATTTTTTAAAGTGGTACTTTCAGGGTTAAAAAAGTTCGGTTTAGCGGTATCCGGACGTAATCTGTCCTTTTTTGTGATTAAAAGCCTTTGCTGGTGTTTTGTTTAAAAAAACAAAAGTACTGATAGCACAAAGCAATCTCTAAGTTTTTGTAGGATTTGATTATTGAAATTCCTGAAATCTGTGCATTGAAGTGATCATGCGTGTAACTCTTGTCTTCAAAGTTATAAGACAGAACAATTTCCTATAGACACAGCCGCAAAAGTTCTTACAAAATAATATTAATTCTACCTATACAAAAAAGAAAGTTGTCCTCATTGTAAACGACAACAATAAAACTTATAAAGTGTTATTAGTACTTAAAGCATCGTATCGGAACACAAAAAGCGATCTATCTAAAATATTATATCGGAATGATGACGGGCCCATGTTTGTATATCGATTAATTAATAAATCGAATACCGATTCGAGAGATGCATCGATACATGCCGCCTCTAATTGAGTCAGCCGGCAACAGATAATAAAATACACGTCAAATTGTTTTACCATCCCTGAACATTCTGCCAAGGGAATATGAACCTTGTAACTTAAGACATAAGACTCGTTAATTGTTTTTAAGATAGTAACAAAAAGAGATGAGAGACATAAAGAAAAAGCACTCACTAAATGCCGAGCATTTACCTGTCATATTATTAAAAAGTTCTCGATAGTGTATGGGAATCGATACGGTTTTGATTAATGGACGGTAAACTAGATTATGTTGTTAAAAACCTTCTCTGTTGATGGATCGACGAGTTTTTGCGATGCATTAAATTGTTGGTAAAAAAAACCGGCCAAGTGCGAGTCGGACTCGTGCACGAAGGGTTCCGTAAATTACAGTTAAATCAACCTATCTCAAAAACTATAAGAGATACTTTGATCAAACCAAAAATCGTTGAAAGAGTTAATTAGCATGCATCACCTCTATTTTTTTTAGAATTTTATACCCCGTAGTTATAAAAATAGAGGGGGGGGACATACTTTTTACGACTTTGAGAGCTGATATCTCAAAAACCGTTCACTTTAAGAAAAATGTTTTTTAGAAAACTTTATATCATTTTAAAAGACCTTTCCATTGATACCCCACACGGGTATGTACATCGAAAAAAAAAATTTCATCCCTCAGTTACATGTATGGGGGGCCCCACCCCCAATTCTTTTTTTTACTATTTAGTGTCATATTTTTGTAGCGGTTCATACAACACATATTCCCATCAAATTTCATCACTGTAGTACTTATAGTTTCCGAGTAAATCGGCTGTGACAGACGGACAGACGGACAGACGGACAGACGGACATGACGAAACTATAAGGGTTCCGTTTTTGCCATTTTGGCTACGGAACCCTAAAAATAAGGAAACGTGGTGCGTTTATTACTGTCGGCGGATAGTTACTTCAATTATGAATTGTTTATTACTATATCAATGTCTAGTCATTGGAGTTTGATTGTTTAAGGATGCTACTTAGTATGATAGTTATCTTTGCCGTTATTTTACGTGGAATCTCCACTTTATCGGCAAACATTCGCAAACGAAGTCCAAAACCTCAAGGAAGTCACCATTAGACTGATAATTAATAAACAAACAAATACCTAAGTACCATCACGTAATACTTCAGGTAATTGCATCATACAAAAAACCTAAAGTAAAGATATCTAAAAAGCCCGCATCGTCTATACATAACCGCACTCCGATACCTTCACAATTCTTTACAAAAATATCAAGATTCTGTTACAAAGATCGCCGTGCAAAAACTATCAGAAACTATTAGCTTCAACATTTACAAATGGCTAATAAAGTAACCCTACACTGCGCGCGGGGTCACAAAGACCCGCACAATATAATATTAGCGAGTTATTTTCACCCGTTCCCACCTGTGCCTGTTCTCACAGGAACGCCTACACTTTCGGTACTTCAGAAACAAGATACGTATCAGCACAATGCAGTCAATCCGCAAAGCTTTTATGTTGCAGAATAAGATCAACGCTTGTGCGCGAAAGAATACTTTTTGTTACTACCTTATTTCGCGAATGGAGTATTTTGTTTCACTTTTCTATGCTGGCCTGGGAAATATTTGAGTTTCAGCTGCTTTTGACATGTTGAAAGGGTAATATTGGCAAAATTGCAAAGTATCAAGCTTCCTTGCGAAGCGTCACTGGTATTACGTAACTTAACATAAAATAATATATTATATGATAGGCAACTCATTTCACCATCGCAGATTTAACGCAAGAACAAAACATCAACAGACTCCATTTGAATCCACACTGTGTGAAAGTGTAATCAACCTCTTCATTAGCAGAAAAAGCCCAACGCGAATACCAAAGGGGTAGCGCGTCACTTGTTTCACACAAACTACCTGCAATCACAAAACGCGCAACGCATAATTCCGTTTTATTATTTCACAATTGAACACTAAAAGACGAGAGAGGAGCCGAAAGCTAATACACTCGCTCTTTATGGGCTGAGCTGATTTAAAGGAGGCTTTGTACTGCGCAGGCGTCGGGTTACGCCCGTCTTTAGTTTCGCGATACAACGCTTGGATTAAATATTGCAGCGGAGGTGTTAACTGGGGTAACTCTAGACGGGGTTATTTGCGAACGGCCAGTGGCGGACGGTCAAGTACGGGCTAATGTTTGGGCCATTTTGTCATTACGGGAGAAGGAAGTGAGGGTTAATACTATAAGTCGCCATGGCCGGATTACCTATCAAAGTAAGCTGCGAAAGGTAGTAAATCATCTTCGATATATATAACACATACAGCAGATACATACGGTTCTGAATTATTTTTTGTCTTACCAGTTTCGATTCAGCGTTCGTGCAAGTAACAGGAAATATGCATGAGCAACATCATGTTCAATTTTAAGGATTTAAAACTTCAAGTGTACCGACTTTGTGAGTCACGTTCAGATTAGAATTAAGACGGTCGAGAGGGTCAATTTAATCGAATTTTGATGTGGACCCAGTGAAGTGTGGTGGAGATTAGCTGGGCCCCTGTCGGGCCCCTGTGACCACTAATACAGTTTCCATGTCACACTCCCGCGCATGCTTCGGTGCTATGATTTATTCATCTTTAAACGATCCGGATGAACTGACGTTGACACTCCTGTTTTCGATTTTCTATTGTTGGTGAAAAGATCTATGAGTATGATGGCGAAAATCTTTGCTCTTGATAGGTTTTTGTTGGGCTGATGATGATAGTAGGGGTACAATCCATGGCTAGTCTTTGCTAAATTAAAGATATACCAAGAAATAAAGATGACTTTCAGAATGTTGGACAAGGTTCTCCCGGCAAGGGCTACAAAAATAAACCTCTAAAGAACTGCATACACGTTCGGCTAATCTGGCAAAAAGATAAACTGCATCATCCGTTGCAGGCCGCCACACCCACGCTCGTCTATTTTTATCTGCGGTCACTTTCAGAACAAACAACAAAAAAACTAGCCAAACATTACTTTTTACTCTATGGCGCGGTCACATGATTGGTTTTACTCGTGCCGGACGACAGATGCCGCTCCTTTGAACTTACCGCCTCCCCACAAAAGTCACGAGGGATTATCGACCTTAAAGTTGTAGCAAAAGGGGTGGATTTAGTGTGATGATTAAATAAAGAAGGCATTTAATATCTTTATTAATGTGGTCGAGCTCAGATGATCAATGATAACTAATTATTAGAAACATTTCGTGGACCGTGCGACGTGTTTGCTGAATTCGCCTCGAGAATCAACCCTATTTTTAAGGGCATTAAGTTGAGATTGGTGAGAAGATGATTAGCAAAAGATAATCGTCAGATATTGTATTTAGTTATCGATGAAATGCTTACCTGTGTAGAGTTAAGAAGGGATTAGAATGTCTCTGCTAAAAAGTGTCGAAATTATTTTTGTCGTTAATCTGTTTTCCTTGAAAACAAATGGATTAAAAAACGACAGTTTATATTTACGGTACATAATACTGATGCCATCCTTTGTTCACTACTGTCTTTATGTAAGATTATTAGATTGTAGAAGTAAGGAGCAAGCAGCTTAGCTGTCTCGCCGGAGACGCCATAATTTATTTATTATTTATGTTAATTCTAAAAGAAATTACTGAATGTACCTACTACAGATTTTTAATCTGTTGTGCTATAGATTGAAACTATTGAAAAAATACTTTAACTGGAGAATTTTTTACCCTAAGGTCTAGGGTAAAAAAACTCTAGGACTTAGAGCTACCCTAGAGCGTTATGACTGATTTTGCTTCGCAATTAAAAAGGGAGCAAATATTTAATTCAATGGTCATAAGAAACAATGGTCACTTTATGTTGTTCGATAGTTTATTTACATCAAATAAGGTCTCGATCAATTATTATTGTATAACTTCTATTCGTATTTCTGTTTATGTAACACCAACAAGGATATTTTTGTTCGATGGCATGGATTTATTTCACAGTTACATTTAAGTAAATTACAATAGTGTACACATGAAGTGCCTCATTTCCGCTGCGATTGTTCGAAAGAGTTACCGCGGCGCTGGTACATAAAGGGCTTAAGAACGAACATGATGGGTTTCAGTCAGTAAGAGTCTGATACTCCCTCACGCTGCTAACGCATAGCAGGAGGAATCATTTGATGACTTCCCATAAAAAAAAATGTGTTTTCATCCCACCATCTCGGAAAGAGTAATTTTACCCTTTGATATCTGAGCGCAAAAGCCGTTTTAGAGCGGCAAAGTGATTTGAATTTAGAACATCGTGTGCAATACTTACTCCATTTGTGACAATCTTGATAAGACTTTTCAAACAAGGAAAATACTGCTTAAAATAATTATTCATTTAATTGAGTAATTTTTATTATTGTTTTTACATAGATTTTTAACCTCGTTCCATTTTTAAACTGAGTTTTCAAATAAATGAACTTTAAGGGTCAATTCACACTGAAAGAGCAGCGGCCGGCAGCGGCCGTAAGAGCACGGAAAATGTAAGAGCGCGGCGCGATGCGGCGCCGCGCGGCGCCGCGCGGCCCGCCGCGCTCACGCTCAATCCCTTGCAATTACGGCCGCTGCCGGCCGCTGCCGGCCGCTGCTCTTTCAGTGTGAATTGACCCTTATAGGTAAACTAACTTTTTAATTTGATACTCATTATGTGCGCGCCATTTTGTTTTTTTTTGCATTTAGTAATTTCCTCGATGAAGTGGGATGAAATTATTATTTTTTATTGTTTTGAGGTCGATTTTAAACCTCGTTACATTTTTTAACTGATTTTTTGCATATATATCTTTTTAATTTGCCATGTGTGACGTGCGCCATTTTCTTTTTTTGAGTTTAGAAATTGCCTCGATGAGGTGGGATGAAAAGTTACGTGTTGCACTCGAGTGCAAAGATTTTTCACTATGCTCTTTTGATTCCCTCGCTATCGCTCAGGATTCTAATTATATTATTGAAACATTCGCTATGCTCGTGTTTCAATTTTAGAATCCTTCGCTTGCTCGGTCATCAAAATTGAGCCCGCGGTTAAAAAGCAACTTTGCACTCTTGTGTAACAAATAACTATTATTTACAGGTTTTATGTTATGCAAACATAGCGTGGTTCCTGTTTAAACCATTGTTAACTCTGTGGTCGCAGATAGGATCGTGTTTGTGTAAGTACAGCTAATAGCGAGATGATCGGCTAGCGGCTAATGGAATTAGCTTTGTTAGTTCTGTGTTTAGATCTCGCGATACTCTGTCATTGTGTTGGTTTGTCACTTTCTTGTCTAGCTGTGTTGCTGCGCCTGATAATGATGATATGGAAGATGTTGGTCAGGACTAAGGCAAGAGGGAAGTTGAATAATTGAGCGCATATATGATTTTAGCTCGCTGTGGGACTTGGATACCCCGGCTTAGAATTTCTTATACATATTTTAACATCCAACCCAAGTAAACTACAGAAAACCTGTAACAATCATATTAGGGTAATATCAAAATTTTTTGTACATTTTAACATCGAGAAATGTCCATGGTAGGTTCTGTCAAAATTGTGCAAAAATAATATAAAACGAGTTATGATATGTCGACCTACACAATTGTAGATATATAAAATAAAATTCGTAGCATGTTATAGTATATACTTTATAAAATACGCCTTTTTGTTTTGGGATGTAGAAAAATTCTCCCATACAAATAATAATGTCCTCGAAGACCTGTGCGTTACAAAATAAGCGTTTAGTGTTTTGCGTTCTACATATCTTAATAATTGAAACTGAAAATGAACTTTAGTGTTATTCATTTATGTAGATCCAGTGTTAATTATTAAAAATAATAAAGAAATATATAAATAACTTAATATCAAACCTTCGTCCACGATTTATGTCATTTTTTGTTATTAAATTTTGTAACATCAATATTTGGCAGGTTTTTAAATTAAAAAAGCGACACTTGCTTTTATTGTGTACAGGTTATCACGTAGCTCTATCTAGTAACACTCGGCCATTTTGCATCGTGCTTTCTCGGGGGTGCTGTGTACCTAAGTCAGTGGTTAATTATTTAAACATTTTTTAGTTCCTTTTGTTTGGTGGTCAATTTATAACCCCGGTTTTTTGTTAATTAACTATTAGATAATTTAAATATTGAATTATTATCACCCTAATGAAAAGTATTTCACAATTTTAGCTAAGGAGTTTTATTTGATTTAAATTTATTTGAGAGTTCATTCAACACGTGTTTTACATTCCTTTTCGTTACAATTTGTTTGACGTAACAAAAATGAGTTAACAAAAAGGAAGTAAGGGAGATTTTATACTGCAGATCAATAGACACATGTTTATTTTGTAACAAAATATATAGATACTGTTATATTTATTTTTCTTAAGTTTTTAATCCCAAATTATAATCTAACATTCCATATTCGCGGATTTGTGACACCAGCTGAACGTCAACGGATTTATAGGGAAAGATTTAAACAAAGCAATCCCGAGAACTATGGAGTTTGCAAAAGAAAAGAAACTTTGAAAGTGTAGTCTAGGTATATTACAATATTTAAGATACCAGAAACTCAACAAAACAAAAGAAGAGACTGGAGAAGATTAAAAAAAATATATCAAAGAATCTTGTGATTGATGACGGAACCCTATGTGTTTTGTTTGTTCACTGTGAAATTGTCCTATTAGTTCCTTTTTGTTTCCTTTTTATAACACTCTTCATTTTTGTAACGACATTCAACTTTGTTTCATTTTGGTGACTGTACAAAAAATTTTGATATTACCCATTATTTTCTACACTTGTTACTTCCTTTTGCTTCAAATATATGCTTTGGGATTTCCTCTCAATTCAGTCTTCCTCTATAAATGTTTGCTTACTGTTACTGTTACAGCCTTTTTTTTATCGTCCCACTGCTGGGCACAGGCCTCCTCTCACACGGAGAAGGATTAAGCGTTAATCACCACGCTTGCTTAATGCGGGTTGGTGATTTCAGACTTTATAGTCCAGGTTTCCTCAAGATGTTTTCCTTCACCTTTTTATCAGCCATTGGTGTCTAAGATTTACCTAGAAAGTACATACAAACTTAGAAAAGTTGCATTGGTACTTGCCTGACCTGGAATCGAACCCACACCCTCATACTCGAGAGGTTGGTTCTTTACCCACTAGGCCACCACGACTTTTGCTTACCTTTGGCTAAATATATCATTCTTTTAAGAATCCCGTATTAAAGGTTTGGGCTTTACATTAGGTAACGCTTTTATCTTGAACCAAGCTGCACAAGTGAAATAAACAGAGCTACCAATCAATGTTTAACATTACAGTAACAGTAAACCTACTGTACTCACACAATACTGTAATCATGCGCATAAAAGATACCTCAATAGACTACCAGCAATATAGTGCAACAAACAATGCAGCTCATTACTAATTAACACACATTTGAATATCTTAATTATAATCTGTCAGCATCAGATAGGTTGCCAAACATGTCTCAATGTGGTGAAACTTATTGTAAGGTGAGTAGTCAATCACGACTATTCTGTTGCAGAAGTCGAGCAGTTTGGAAGTGGTGATTCAAATATAAAATTTAACATGATTACCTCATTGAATCTTCTTCATCTTATCGAGTGAGCTACAGGTTTTTAGAATCTGAATTTTCTCAAATCTAACTGACGTGAACAAAGGCTGCTTTTGGGCGAGATTGGGATTTAAAGCTCGCTTTTAAAAGCTCGAGTGATCACAATCAAAACTTGATATTCAATTAAGGGTACTTTCAGGGCCCTGAAAAAACGCACTTTGAATAACAGGCAAAAATATTCATCAACTCTCTGTCTTATCAATATAGACTCCTTACCACAGAACTTTTTCAAAGAATATAAGTATTTACGTCTACCGAAAAAACCCCATCATATCAACAACAAAATTGCAGCTGCATCGCACACATTGCAACCAAAGATTAGCAAAACAAATACAGCTACAAATCATTAATTGTATAACAAGCGTACTTTTTGCTCCCATTACCGACTAACAGGCGCACTTTTTGCTCCAATTGTGTCGGATGGCAATCCGTCTGGCTTCGCTCAGTGTTTATTTATCGAAGGCAAGTTATTAGCTGGGTATCGGAGCCAGTTCTTGCTAACGATGCTGGGAAGCCGATGACGTGTCTGATTGATTGGAGGCTTTTGATGGAGTTACGCACCCTTGGTAGATGGCGAGCTTTCACTTCAGTTTAATAATTAACTGGAGGGTACAGAAAAATTAGTAGAGAAAGACTGTGCCTAAGTCTGATAAAAAATTTGGAGCTTTTGATAAACAACGTATGTATAATAAAATCATGTGAATATAATGCCTTCGGGTTCAGGAAACTTATCGATTGCCACTCAATATTTTTGTTCTTGAGATGAGAATACTAGAAAACAAGATAAAATATGGAAAAGCTTGCGTTTGCGTTTTCCAGTTATATTCATGTTATCAGTTGACATTTACGTCTGAAACCTTACTTTTTATGGACTTAGCGGTGTGTCTAGTTACCTACAAAAACCCACCCACATCACAAACCGCAGCGTAAACACATGAACACAATTAACGTGTCATATCGTTAATAAAGTTTATTTTTATGTAAATGTCGAGCAGTGTTGCGCGCCCCTGCCGCGGCGAGTTCAAACGCGCCCCGATCCGTCAGCATTTTGACATCTTTTGATATGTACCGACAAATAATAACAAAATTATTATACACTAGTTGTTTGACTCCACTTCGCTCGTTAGTCTCGTGTAGTGGCATGTTGTTTGATTGAAATTCAATTCAATCTGGTACCTGTACTGAACCGATAGCTAAAACAATATCCAGGAGACATGGAAATTCGGGTAAGTATAAGTTACCATTAAAGATTAAAGGATAATCCAAGAATCATCAAAGAAATTGGAAATTTTTGAAGGCCAATATCATTACTGCAAAAAATATGCAATTTACAAAATTCAAACTTCACAAACACACAGACACGAAATCAAAACATACAATCATTATGCCAATATCAATAAAAACTATAATAGGGTCACAAAATAACAACAACGGCTAACGGTCTCACATTCGAGTCCCATGTCGTGCACATCTATACTTATAATAAATCTGTAGAGAGGTCAATTCTGTACATTGAATATTTTTCCAAAATAACTATTGGGGGGTGATTAGTGATCGATACCGATGCCAAAAATGCAATCAGTAAAATTTTTGTCTGTCTGTCTGTCTGTCTGTCTGTCTGTCTGTCTGTCTGTCTGTCTGTCTGTATGTTCGTTATGGAAACAAAAACTACTTGACGGATTTCAACGAAACTTGGTACAATGATTCTTCATACTCCTGGGCAGGTTATAGGATACTTTTCATCACGCTACGATCAATAGGAGCAGAGCAGTGAAGGTAAATGTAGGGAAAACGGGAGAAGTTACTCCATTTTTTTTGCTTCCGTCGCGTGTGCAGCCTTAATGGTTAACGCTACACAGAAACCATGTAGGTCGAAAATGTTCTCCTTAAAATTATGTAAAAAATATACCTTGACAGTATATGTCCATCTTTTATGGTTGGCTCACAATGACACGTTTAACTCTCGGTAGCTTAGCAGTTCGGAGCTTTCTGATTATATTTGTCTACTATTACGTTTATAATACTCTCACTCACACTAACTAAAAAAAAGTTGACATTATTACGTATTCAATAAAGAAAGAATAATAAAAATCGGTCAAGAAATACCAAAGTTATACATAAAATACGGTAGCCATCGCGAGTGAAACTGAATCATGCTATAAGGATCATTTTTGTGCAACGGTCGCTGCGCTCGACGCGGTTCGCGGCGCGGTTGCTGCGCGAGCTTCATACAATTTGGCTGTTGATGCGATAGATGATTCGCAGACGTTCGGAGTGTTCAACCTTATTGACCGACAATCATTTTATTGACGACTTTAAATAATTTATTTTTACTTATCTTTTGTTGTTATTTTATAAAATAGGTAAATATTAGTTATTTTGGTATGGTTTAAAAATTCGTTCAAATTACAAATTATTATTAATAGTTTATATTTTATTTCTATTTAGGTAAAGTAGTAGTAGATAAGCATAGATTTAGATATTGGATAGGCTGGTGTTTATTAGGTATTTCTTCCTCTCTTTTTGCACAAAGTCCGAATCTAACGCGGACGAAGTCGCTGGCAGAAGCTAGTCTTACAATATAAACGTCTATCTGATGCTCCTCCACATTTCACATGTAAGGTATTCGCTGGGTCATCGTTATTGGCTTGTCTCGTTCATACCATCGGAAACTACTGGGTCATTTGAGGTATTTAATGTTCTGTCTGTAGGTATGTCTCCGTTGTCAGGACAGTTTGACCTGGTCTATTTTTAATTAGATTATTTTGGACAATATGATAGACTTATTTCGATCGTGTTCCGTGATTAGATCGAGTCAGATATTTGAGTCTAGATATAGATTAGAGATCAGTTATACGTTATTTATCCTGGGGGCAGACATGTTTAGAAATTGAAAAATGATTTACACATATTTACATACCAAGATTATTGTTTATTTTCATTTTGTGAAAGTAAAATGCGAAAGTTGATAAGTATGTATGTAACTTGGTATGTACTCTTTCGCACAAAATCTACTGAATGGATTTTTATGAAACTTAACAGTGATGAAGGTTGCATATCAACAACATATATAGGCTACTTTCTGTCTATATCTACGGGAAGTCGTCCTTCAAGAAAAGGGTGAAGTGGCTTGCGAAAGCTCGTGAATAATGTTGCAGCTTTTTAAGAAACTCTTTTTAACTTTTTGCTTAGCTACATGAATTTGACAATGTAATTTCTTAAACTTACGTAATCACGTTTAAGCACAATACTTCGTGACAAAATTAATAAAACTAACTTTTTAAAGCGTGTGGCTTTGTTTATGAAAATAAGTAATTATTCAAATGATCAGCGGTCAGTCGAGGGCGTGTCCTAACGCAATTACAGTTATAATTATTTAACTGCGGCCCGCAGCGTGTCGCCCGCCAAGTGTGTAGACTGCCTAATTTATATGTAGCACTATTAACGTTAATTATTATTTTATTTTTACAATAATGACGATTATTTGCATCCCAATGACGATTATGCGACGGATTAAACAATATTGAATCATACGTACTACCTATCATTGTCTCCAAAAAACACTAAAAAGCAAAAAAAAAACAAATTTTAGGTGCATCGGCCTAGAAGTCGGTGTTTAATGGATGTTACTAAGTTAGTTTTGCCACCGACTTGTAGGCCGATGCACCTAAAATTAGTTTTTTTTTTGCTTTTTAGTGTTTTTTGGAGGTCGGTTTAATTTTTTGTAAAAAAGTTTTTTATTTACAGCTTTTCAGTGATACAAATAGTTGTCACTATCCATATAAGTGGAAAGTTCTCATCAAAACAAAGAATATAAGCCCAAATACGAGGTAATTTACATATTCAGTTGTCGAGTTCCCTCGACCTTCTCTAGTCTGCATCATCAGGTCAGTTCCAAATCTTCACTGTTGCAAAGGTCTCGTCAATACAAATAATATAAGCCCAAACACGAGGTAGTTTACATATTCATTTGTCGAGTTCTCTCGACCCTCTCTGGTCTCCATCATCAGGTCAGCTCCAAACCTTCACTGTTGAATAGTGCTTTCAGGCATACACCTGAGTGTCAAGTTTTACCCTATGTATGCCTACAACTTTCGAAGGTTGCCGTCGATTTCTCAGGGTTTCCATCATCAGATCCTGACCTGATGACTACGGGACAAACTGGTAGCTATTCCACGTCGAACAAAAAAAGAATCATGTAAATCAGTCTATAAACCTCGGAGTAATCGATGTACATACATAGAAAAAAAAAAACATACCGGCTGAATTGAGAACCTCCTCCTTTTTAGGAAGTCGGTTAAAAATGTACCCTACAGATGTTTCACGCTTTTTTTTTCAGAATATTAGGTTCCAAGGATCCAATCGAAATGTTGCCTGGACTACCTACTAACTGCGTGGCATAATCATAGCAAAGCTGCAGGTTTTTATGAAGATCGAAGAATCAGTGCTGTGGTATCTTCTTCTATGTGTATCACAAAAGTAGGAAGGAGCAGGTTGAAAAATAAGCAATGAATGTAACATCGTTTAAAATTACTTTTAGATCACGAAGTAATTATTTTGTTTCCCTCGTCAGCATATTCATTTAATTTTTGAGTAAAACTCAAACCTTGACTTACTTCGTGTAAAAACATAAAAACCATATCTCTAAAAGTTATTAAATGATTCGATTACTAGAGTCCCGCATTCCTGTCCCCTCACCACAGCGGAGTCAAAGCTCATCAGATAAGAACAGTTCACGCCCGTGCGCAGGCGCATCGAGCAATTGTCACTGCGCTGTTATTATAATTTGTATAATTGTGTTAGAACATTAATGATGCTTGTTAAGTTCTGTTGAACTTGATTGACGTTTAGTCATTAGGTTTGTGGTGACGTCATTTAGAGGGCAGATTGTTATAAATGGGACCCAAAACAGAAAGCTTCGTTTGAGGTTACGGCTGTCTTCTGAACATCAGCAGTCGCTATGGGTAGTTAGACGCCAGAAGTCTGACAACCAGTCTTACCAAGGAGTATTTGGTTGCTCGGATCACTGGGTTGCGGTCAGATGAGCAGTCGCTTCTTGAAAAACACTGGTACTCAGCTGCATCCAGTTAGACTGAAAGCCGACCCCAATATAGTTGGGAAAAGGCTCGGCAGATGATGAACCTATGAGTGAAAAGTTAAATAAAGTCATGCATCAACCTGATAGCAAGGGTAGTTCTCTTACATCCACTTAATTTTTATGACTGCTCCACAAAAACTGAATAAAATTCCGTTGAATTATTTATGGGCCTTAAAATAGTCGAAACAAAACCTCCAGCTCGTAAAATACACATTCGTGTGATTAAAATGTGTTTTATATCGATTACCAGAAAATGTAAAAAGAAGTTGGTAGTCAATAGTTTTAAACAAAAAATTATGTATGTATATGAAATAGATCTTTGCAGGCTCTTATAAAGTCACCGAGAGTTGCACGGCACAGATGATACGGGATCACGAGCTGACTAATCATATTTTTGGGCCTTTGCAACACTGTACAATGGAATCACACTTCACGCTAATATTATCAAGGCAAGGGTTTGTGTGTGTGTGTGTAACTTCTTCACGTGCAAACGGCTGATCGGATTTTGACGAAACTTGGCAGTACCTAATATAGCTAATACATCAGAATAACACATAGGATACGTTTTATCCATGTGTGGGAATAAGTTTCCCAAGGACGCAGATGGAATCGCCGGTAAAATCCCTGAAAAACACGCTTCCAAATAGACACTGAAAAGTTGAGCAACAAACAACATGACTCGTGTATCTCAACTACAAAATAAGTGAGCTAAATAAAAAGTAATGAGCTCGGGCGTCGGCGCGCGGGACTCGTCCAAACAAACCAAGTATATGGCTGCTGCAGATTGCGCTGCGCAAGCGACGCGTGCCGACCCCAATGCGCAGGCGTCTAGAACCGGGGGCTGTTTTAGACCATAATTCAGCATCTGGAATACAAAGAACATATCGAATCTCTTGGTAAATATATTACCAGGATAGGTACCCATTTAGCTTTTCCTTTATTCCCGAAATAAAATATCCATACAAATTAAAAGAAAGTAAAATCGAATACCGATTACATTTTACTACTGCATGTGTATCAGCCTAAGTAGTAAAAATAAACTCAACTTTATGACAAATATGTACTTACACCTGATGACTTACACTTATATTCAAAGGCCCTTCTTTATCATCATCTCGTACTCTGAACAATGTGAAAAAAATGTTGTGCGTCTCTGAGTGGCATGAGCGTCCGCGCAGCAATTGTAGCAGATTATTGAATCAAGTGCTTTCTCAGCTGCTGACCCCTGCCCGGCTTAACTACTCAACAGATGCACAGTTTGCATGGCAGCCGCTGTAATCCATCGAATGACTGTGTTTTAAACTGAATGTAATATTAACCCGACTTTACAGCCACAAACACCGACCTAACACTTGGATGTACATAGAGGTATAATACTCTATTGTCACATATTTTCAATAAACTAAGCTCTGAGTTGAAACAAAATAAAATAAATGCAAGTTTGTATTTGCCTGATAGATGCACTATGATTTACGATTCGAATAACTTGGAAAATGATAAAGACAAGATCTACCATCTTATTTAATTTTATTTCCTTCGACAAGGCATTTTATTGCGCGAGCGCTTATTTGTGCAAGCATCTACGACTTTCTCTGACTGCAGCACTTTCTTGGGTAGCTTGATATTGCGCATCTGCTTGCAGCGCCGGCAGGGCTTGCTCATCGTGCTCGACTTCGGAATCATGAAGAGGCGCGCGGGCGCCTCCGTCGCCTCGTCCATGTAGTAGTCTCGCGACGGAGACGTCGTGCAGTGTCTGTGGTACCTGGAGTGCGAGTCGTTTCGGTGCGCGCACTGGTCGTAGCTGTCCACGTCCGAGTCACTCGACATCGACGACCGGCTGAACACTGGACGCGACGTCACCTTCTCCATGGACAGAGGCATCTTAATAGCAACCACGTCGCTTATACCTTCATTGTATATATTTTTCCTTGGATGAAACTCATCGTCGTAATCAGTGCCAACATCTTCTTTTCTGACCAAAGACTTGACTCTTAATACTGGTAACGGTTCAATATCGCGCACGATTTCAGGGTCTAAGTCAGTAACCGACTTCTTTGGCTTCAGTTTTGTGCTGCCGTACTCGTGGTAGCAGGAACCTTTCTTTAGTATAGGAACTGGAAAATAGGCTGGGCTGCACATCTGGTGCACCATGACTTTGCTCGCCGTGTCCCTGATCGCCACCATGGAGGACACGCCCGGCAGTATGGCGTCCATGACCGCGGGAGCTGATGGGATGAGCGCGCTGCCACAGCCTGCATCGTGCACTTTGCGAGTCATCGTGTATTGATCATTAAACGTCATAATGTTGTCCTTGAACTTGTTACGTCTGTACGTTTTGTTGTAGTTGCCGGGACAGCCCTGACTCGTACAGTGTTCACACCTGCATGTATACTTGTGGTCCATGTTAAGATCTGAATCAGAGTTCTGTGCCGATGTAGACTTGCTGTACGGGTACCACCGAGGAGCTGAGATGAGGGAGGGGTAGGCGGGGATCACTTTTTGCACAGTCGGTGTAAATGCTCCGTTAGTGTGGGATGTGATCGAATACGGAGGCTCGAGGTATCTGGTGGTGCCTCGGTAGTAGGAAGTGAACTCTCGCGAAGAATGGTCGACGGATTTGCTAACGAGGTGGTTAATTAGTCTCGCTCTTGAGCTCTCCACTGCCATTCTCTCGACATCGTCGCTACTCAGCAGCACTGCGCGCCGGAAAGAGCTCCCCCCCTCGTAATCTTCCTCCACTGGTTTCACTTTCCGAGGTCTCTTGTCTTTACCGAATTTGACTTGCTTATGGGTCATAACGGTTGAAATGTTTTGACTTTTAGAATTTTAAGTGTCCATTTTTGCGATGTCAGTCGATGACAGATTTCATGAAGAGGTTCGAACAAAAAGTTTGCTCACTTCAAGTAGGTGTCCAAACAGAATGTTGTCTTAAAACACTTTACGAACAGCTGAGGCGGAAACACCTAGTTGATCGCGAACCACTTCAATTCATATCCTTGTGACAATAAAGGATTGAGTAACATATTTCCTTACAAACTGTTTGCTGTCGGGTCGCTCGACTTGCGACTCTATTGCTTGTGTTGTGGAGGGACATGGGGTTATGTCACCCGCACACGTATGTTGGTCGAGTCTGACGAATCCAGGCCAAGATAAATTGGTCTTCCCCCCTCGCGGTGGTCTGCGCGCGCTGCCGGCCGAGGGGAGATATCGGTCCAATTTAAAGATCTTATATCATAGAGGGAGCGAAGGCAGATGCGTGCAATTGTCCGAGTCAAAGATCAGAGGAAGTGGCTGCGCACGCGCCCGCCAGCTGCCTCGCTCGCGTGATCGCGTCTCCGATTGCTTAATTATTTGGTATTTGTCACGTTCAGCAGATGAGATCATTATTATTAAACATGACTAATAATCAATACGAACTAATTGCTGCGAGAAAAGAAAGAGGTAGTTCTTGGTGGTATCAATCGCCAGCTCGCAAGTCAAAGCAGCTAGTTAGTAACTATTTACTAACTAGCGGCTGTGGCTTTGTAAATAACAATATATTTTATTTACCACCTTTACTGAAGCATTTAACTAAAAAAATATTCCTCCCCTAATGAGCGTTATCAGTTCCTCTTAGTAATGAGCTAAGAACACGATGTGCCCAATAAAACACAAGTCCCGTGACAAAAACTGGAGAAGTCATAAAACACGTATAAAATACACGGTGGGCCGCAATTAAAATTACTCCACGATAAACATATAGGCCGTATAATGTTTTTATAGGCAATAAAATAATGTTATGTGTCCATTCTAGATAGTTGGATGGCTTCTAAAACAATTAGGCGTTATGTTATTAGTGTATTATGAAATTGTGTTTTGAACACCCTTTAGTCGGCAATAAACAGTAGGCTTCGTTTTTGGTATCATCAAGACTTACATATTCCTTGTAAAGTTTTGTTAGCAATAGAGCCTTTTGGGCTAAATGTGAAACTGTCACCGATGAGAGAAGCCCCAATCCGTTTCTTACAACAAATTAAAAACTAACACAGTGTTCCTACACCACAGCAATCTTGTTATTTGCCCTACGGAAGCCCGCGTAGTGCCAACGACATCCATAAAACCTTCCTCGGTTATCCAAAGCCGTATAAAATAATTAACTAATGCACTTTTGATTTACGACAGAAACACTTAGAAAACATCCACCTGTATCTAATGAAATAAACTTAAAATTGCAACGTTATTTATAACGCGATAGTCACCTCCGATAAACGACACTAAAATCTTTTATTACTTTTGAAAATACAATAAAAAATATTGACCAAACAAAGCTTTCTAGTGTAAATAAAGTTTTTGAAAACAGTGGGAACTGAACGCCTTCAAACTCGTGCTTTGCCATTAAAAATGTTATGGTGGCCATCAATTTAACACTGTCGCCTGGTTTTAGTACGGGGGTTTTAATTTTTGACATTTATTACGAACTTGGTACTATGATAGCTAGTTAACTACGTAGATGGGACAGCTAAGAGGCGTTTACCTTCACGATTTCAGTGAAGACTGATTCATTCAATCAAAGAGATGGATATGGGATGAAGATCTCCTCTTAGTGTTATTTAGGATTGTTTTCTGCGTGTTGTGCTACGAAATTATCCGATGTTACAGAAAACATTAAATAAATGACCACCGGACATAAGCCTAACAAGTCCATTACATCACGTTTACCTACATAATGGAAAACCTGCCTTACTCTAGTCTAGGGGTCACATTTAACTGGCTCATATCTTGAAGAATAAACCAAAAATGTTACCTTGAAACCACCACAGTTGTTTTCCACCAGAAAAAAATAAGATATCACAAAATTTCCATCAACACACTCAACAGAAATACCAACCCCCTCACGGCTCTGTACAAAAGTGACCCCGATACCATCTGAGCACTAACAAACGCGTTACAATTGTTAACGAATGTATATTTTCGTAATAAAGACTTCATACAAATTACATACATAAACCGTACACGTCACTTCCTCCTTATTTCTTAAGACTTTAGGTTCAAAATAGTGTTTGTAAAGTGTAGAAGCTTTGTGGAATGGTAACAGGCGCCCCGTGGCGCGGCTCGCGAGTCTTTTGTGCCAGTAATTTCAGCGCGACCCTCCCGTACAATGCTATTGTAAGTCATTAGACATTGTAGTCGTTAGTTCAGATGACGATAATTGGTAGATTTTTTGTTGTTTGTTGCTTATGTGTATGTTGTTTGGTAGTTGGTGTGTACCTGATGCCATCAGTGTAATGCTTTGAGATCTACAGTTCATATTGGTTCCGATCATCATAGTACTGTATGCACTTGCGATAACTTTAAACTAAAATGTTGGTCCTTCTGGTTATTTGGCAACTTTAGCCAGTAGTCACCATCACATCGACCTACGTATGACAGATACATGCTATTTCAGATTTCTATTATTTATTTGATTTAGTATCTAGAATTGACAAGAATATAACTTTCAAACATATGTCTTGCAATAGAAATGCAAGGGTCCAATAATAAAAAGCAGCTGACTCACTATTTCCAAAAACCAGCGTGACGTCATTCCCCTTTAACCCGCAGCCGCAGCTAGCCGGTCTATGCGACCATTAATTTATTTATTTCCATAAAATATTGGCAAAACGGGTTGATGAAGTAATAATCGTAAAGTATGGGTAATATTCTGCTACCCGCGGCTATGGCCACTTGTTTACACCCATAACAATAAAACTTGGGGCCATGGATGTCATAATTCCACCATCAACCGACGTTGGTAGTTAACAGATCGTTATACGAATTACAATTTAGTTTTATTTTTTAAGGTGGCATTGACTTCTTGTCAATGTTGTTAAATAACCAATTGGAATTTGTGGCATAATTATATTTACTTAGTTGTTATTTAAGATGCCGACACCCACTTCAAAAATTCAAGAAACATTTAGATAGCTTGAGAAAGTCTTTTACTCATCTAATTTCTATATTTTCTAGAAAATTAGGTACCTAATATTTGTAATATTTGTACCTGTAATCAAACGGCCGAACTGTCGAAGTCGTATTTTCTAGAGAACATAATAACTTCTATAGGTAATATCTTCTATTACAATAAAATAAAAACCACTCATAGTAATATTAACAACCTTAATAAAGTAATAAGCTAATGTTAATTAAGGGCGATAAGGACACGACCACAACATAGACATCCATCGTCCTTTTATAATTATAAATGTTTTTTTGTTTATAAGGCAGGTGTGCATTGTATTAGAATGTTATAATATTAATGTTTTATTTTGGCAAGCGAAGAAGCGCCCCGCGGTATGTGAGAATAGCCGCTTGGTCCAAGTTATAAGATATGTCCGGAACTTTTAAAGTGATATATATTTTTTCATATCCATAATTCCATATAGAAACTGCATACCTATCATCATCATCATCAGTGGCCTTTTACATCTATAAAAGATGATTTAAGCTGCATCCGTGTCAAGTTGCTTGGTTTTGGCACTTGCGCTGATGACTAACAAGGCCTATGCGAGAGCGACAGCGCCGATCGCAACGTCCACAAACGAACTGTGTTCCCGGTGACGTTGGAGGTTGTGCCATTCGTTCGTGACGTAGATCGCGTTTGTGGGAGAGCAGATTGAACCAGGCTTTGTCATGCGCGACCGCCCCATCAGATAATATTTTTCTCCAACTGTCACGGTCACCAGAAGCTTTTTCCCAGATGTTCGGGTCAATTTTAAAGGATACCATGTCGCGTTTAACGCTGTCCTTAAATCGCAACAATGGCCGCCCAACTGGTCGTTTGGCGTCTGAGATTTGTCCCAGGAGAGTTTGTCTTGGCAAGCGAGAAGGCTCCATCCGCTGCACATGCCCTAGCCAGCGCAATCTTCTTTGTTTAAGAAGTGCGGTTATGCTAGGCATGCCCGCGATACTAAGCACCTTCTCGTTTGTTACTCGGTCCTTCCACGAAATATACAGTATACGCCGGAGACAGCGTATATGGAAGTTGTTTAATTTCCGCTCCTGTTTGGCATACGATGTCCAGGTCTCCGCGCCATACAAGAGTATGGACAAGATACATGTCTGATAAATGATGATCTTAGTCTTTATCGTAAGATATTTGTTATGCCAAACTCTCGCGCTCAGCTTCCCGAACATCGTAGAGGCCTTGCCGATGCGGCTGTTTATTTCAGCATCGAGGCAAAGGTTGTTCGAAACTATGGATCCAAGGTAGCAGAAATTATCAACAACTTCCAGTGGTGAACCTTCTAATGAGATTATGGGTATCTCAGTAACCCCCTGCGTCATTATTACCGTCTTCTTTGCGTTGATGGACATGGAGAATTGCTTACAAGCTTTATTGAACTTGCATACCTATATGTAGTATGATAAAACAATGAAAAGTAGAACATGATATCGTTAATACTGAAATACCTTGGCAAAAATTCACGCCACCACGGCAAACAAAACACCGGCCAGAGGTATCTTGTATTTACAACCTTTTCACACGAGACGATTTTCCCACTCGGAATCAATCGCGAGAACTCACAATGATGGATTTACTAAAAGCGATAAAAATCTGCCCTAAAATCCTACTTTCATTATGACACCGACGAAAAATAACTTCCTATCTTAACCCCGCTTTTCGTTCATCTCTTACACCACATTAAAAACATGACCCTCCCGAGCCGGCGGGGGTCCATCAGACCCATGCTCATCAATTATCGCGAGAAGCCCTCACGGTGCCGTAGGATACGTCAACAGGTGCCACAGAGACATGGGTAACTTAATTTAGGAAAATATTCACGGTAGCCATACCCCGGGCTATGTGCATTGCACGGTTAAAAATATTAATATGAATGGCATTATAGCAGGCAATTTTATAACTTTGACGCATTTTTCTGACAGTTTGAATGTTTGTGTTAAATTAATTATTTTGTTGTTGACATTTTAATTGTAACAAGTACTGTTTATTGTATTGTATTGTAACAATATTAAAAATTGATAGATTATTCAGTAAAAACATAAGTAAAGAGAATTGTGTGTCATATCAGTTTTCTACCACATAATTAAGAGGAAATCCGTAAACTAAACCACAAGCAATTATCAAAAAATAATACTATAAACATGACAGCGAAAATAAATGATAATTGTGTCCCTAATTCTATCTGTACTCATAAATATTGTGTTACCATTTTTTTATTTAAGCCGATCATTACATTCGCGTAGGTGATTTATGTTCCCGAAGCCACACGAAAAGTTCCGATCCGTCTCGGCAATAGATCGTGATTAGGCGCGCGCGCAGCATGATCGCATACTTACACTAGGGTTATCATGGAAAAGAAAGGTAATATTCACTTTAATAAAGATCGTTTTATTGAAAGAGCAAAGTTACTATTGAAAATTTTGACCTAATCTTAATTATTATATTTTATTGTAATAAATCGCAATGTCTTAACAGGCAACTAAGTTCTAAGTACCTACGTATCTAACTATAAGATCCTTTTTATATCTACTTAGTTCGCAATAAAGATTTTGAATTTGAATGATTTTTTATGTTGATGTTGGGCTTGACAAGCGTGAAATAATAACTTAAAATTAATTCCAAATTAATACAATATTAATGAAGTTTATTATTTATAGTTATTTGTTACGTTACCGCTGATGATTTTAATTAACATAAACCTTTTTCTTCTTCTTCTTTCGAGTCGATGACATGTCATATATTGAGACTACACTATGTCAGCCCAATATGCCGCCACAGCGAGAGCACGGCCGGATGCGCTCATTAAGTCCTCCCGTGAGCAGGTTTCAGGGCACAGTGGACATGCGATTAGGTGGGACATCGTCTGCACGGCAGCCCCGCACTCGCACCCAAGGTCCGCCCCGCCCGCGAAACCCCACCTGAATCGATTATCTTTGCTCCGGCCTACCTGTGTTCGGAGTCTGTTTAGAGACTGCCAGACTCTTCTCGGGAGATCGTGTCCAGGAGGGAGACTTTCTAAGAGCGGGACAAACGGGGAGGGCAGTAAACTCCTCGATCGCCAAAGATCCCGTCTGGATCGAGAGGCCTCACCATCGACAGGAGCAACGGTTTTGTAGAAACCCCTGCGGCTTTTAAGAAAAAAGACATAAACATAGACATAAACCTTTACAATAGTAACGAATAACAAATTATTAAATCATAAACCGTAATAGAAATGACACCTATATCTACATGATTATTAAGGAATCTAAAGGAGACTTCAACTTCGTCATCATCACCCGTTTTTTTATGTCTCAGTGTTAGGCCAGGCTTTTCACACACGAAAGTACCTACAATACTAAGACTAAGCAAATTGCATTGAATGTTTTATGGGCGCTATAAAGTAGGTTCTCTTCAAACAGTCTTCCTCGATCAATGGGCTATTTAATACTAAAATATTGTTTTAAACCAGACCAGTGTTTCCTTAAATTATCGCATTCAAACTAACTCTCTCTTATAAAGTTGAGACAACCCTACTGCACAAATTGAGACGTCGGTAATTATTTACCCGGACATCATTAGGCGGTTAACGGATATAACTCTTCCATCGGTTATTGATTTATAAGCATCGCCTCTTAAGTGTACCGCGAGTGTAACAACCTTATTTATGTTCAAATACTGCTCTAGTAAACAACATTATGTAATTTTATATGTACTTTTAAAATTAATGTTTTGTTCATCGAAATTACATAATTACCAAATATTAAAGGCTTCTAAGAAATTATATTTTAAGGGTTTTGTATAGGAACAGTTTATGTATCTCTTAATAAGTCCAACCTGATTTTATGTACTTAAGTATGTGTGTACCTAAGCAAGTACATTCATCCGCAGTTTCACCCGCGTCCTGGATAATGGATTACCAACACTCGGATAAACAGTTAACTATGTTCGTCTTCAGGTTACCACCTATCTATGTGCTTTTCGTCTCAATTGGTTTAGCCGTGTTAGCCTGAGTGCGTAACCAATTATATTATCGTCGCATCGCGTAACGCACAGACTTTCGCATTTACTTATATTGTTACAAAGGTATAGACTGTTGACAAAATCATCAGACAGAAGTAAATCTCTTCAGTCTAAATCAGAGGGTTATTTACCCACGACACTTCAAGCTTCGATCGGACCAACTGTTCTGAAATAAAGTTTGTATAATTGCAAAGTATTTACAAACATTGAGAACTCATTCAACTCTTTAAAATATTTAGTGTCTCATAAATATCTCGTGACGAACACAAAATAAATAATATTTTACAATTGTTTACATTGCTATTTGTGACAAACATTGACGCCATTGTTTCGTCCAGGATTCTTACAAAGAAGGTCTATATAATTTTATTGCAGTTTCTGGCCCAAACTAGACCACTCAGTGCCACTTTTTGGTCGAAAAAATTGTTTAAACTCATAAAGTTCTTTCATTTTATTATGTGAAGTTGTCATTGTTTCAAAACTATTGTTTTTGTTTGAGATTTACGATCGGAATTAATTTTGTTTTTATGATAGTTTTTATTTATCGTTCAAGTCAAAAAAATGTTGTCATATACTTTCACATTGCAATTAATTTTTAAATCTGTGCATTTTTTCAAGTAGGGATGCCTACTTACTTATCGTTATTCATACTTGTGAAACGGATAAAGCATTGTACTTTGTCTGTTGTGCTTTATTGTTTATACTTTGTACTGTAATAATGGCGTCCACGGCCGATTTCGGCCACGGCGGCTGTTCTCACTTAAGGAGATCAGCCAGCTGCACAGGACATATTATAGTGCACAAGCATTTGCGCAGACACAGGTGCACTCCCTATTCCTTCACTCTCATAACCCGATGGGACGGCAATCCGACACGACCGGAAAGAGATCAGGCGCAGGACCGACATTTACGTGCTCTCCGATGCACGGGTGAATCAATCACCAACTTCCAGACTACGGGCTGCTTTGTGAAAGTTCAAGAGAACCCACAAAGCGATTTCGGCCCGACCCGGGAATCGAACCCGAGACCTCGATAACAGCAGCCGCACTTGCGACCACTAGACCAACGAGGCAGTGGAACTGTATTGGACTGTCAAATAATGTTCGAGCTTCGTTCGGCTTAGCTACCTAAGTATAGGATCTAGAAAACTACTAAACCCGTACCGACCGAGACTTCTCGCCCTAACAGTCAAATATTTCCTTACATCCCGTCGCGTACTCCGAACACCCGAAAACTTGGTCATCAACTAGAAAAATAAGTAAAAACAAAAAGTGCAACATTTGTGTACATTTACGACTGCCGTATATCAGAGCTGCCCCCCACGGGTTTTAGAGCCCCTGAATGGTCACAATCGCACAATACTTACTCGTCACAATGTCTTCCTAATTTGTTTTGGTTGTGAAGTAAAATCCTCATTGTTTCATTGATTTGTTGCTTTGATTTGTATTTTTTGTAAACAATGTACAGAATCTACGGGAGATTTGTTGGTGAAATTGTTTGTAATGTTTGTTTTGTGATGCTTTGGAAATATTTTTAAGAATATGTTAAGTAGAAAAGTTTGAATTTGATTGAATATCTTTTACAGATTTGGATATAATAGTTAGTGGTATAGTAGTTGGTGGTACTGAGGTACGTCTGATGTATATGAATAGAGCTAAATTTCTCAATTCATTAAAAACTGTAAGTAATAGTAATTTAGAGACCCATTTACACACCTTACCACAACTAGAACATGTTGAGCTGTCTGCTTGTTAAACCATTTTGAGATGCCTTTATTGCAATATGGTTCAGTTGAAGCATGATATAAAATGCATTCTCAATTAAAAGTCATAGGAAGGAATCAGGGACATAAACACCAAAATCTTTGATAACATAAAAATCTATATTTTTTGATAATTTTCTCACGTCGACACCATTCGAGTTTACGCTTACAAAACCGTAAAATTCAGAATAAAATCATAAAATTGAACCGTTAAACCGGACATTTACAACCGGTGTAAATCAGGGAGGGGACAAAACATTGTTTTTCGTGTCAATAAAGTTTTTTACTTTAGGATTTTTAATGATTGGCCATTCGTTTTAAGTCGTCAGTAAGATATTAAGCAGTATTTTTATCAGAATCGCTAGGCTATCTGTTACAGTATCGTAAACCGATAAATTGATTGTGAATTAAATAGAATTATACTACATAATGTGTATCGCAAAAGTTTACAAAAAAATATATGAAGAGGATTGAAATGTTCACGTAATGAAAAAACAGATTAAATTCATCATTTCAACCTGTTCACTTTTTTTTCACTTTGGCAAAAACGCGCGAACCTTCCAAAGTCAATCTGTCAAACTTTCATTCGTGGAACGTGCAACGGCAACACCATTCAGCCTGTCCGTACAGTGCGCCCATTGTTCTAGCGTCAAACAATGTTAAACAAGCATTAGGACGCATTGAGAGCCACTGTGCGGACAATGCAACCACCTCGCACTATAGGAAGGATATATATAATGACGAGAGATGTATACAGGGTGTGCACTTGCAAATTTTATATTGGCAAGATTTCATATGATGGAAAATTAATTCTGTCAATGTATGTAACGAAAAGTAAAGTCGTCCTGGTAATGAGGTAATATGGCTTATGTACATTAATACAAAAATTATGAATATATTCTTCAGATCAATTGATGTAAGTATGTAGGTACTGTTGAGCAAAATATAGAAAAACAAAGACATGTAACATGAAAAAGTCACTAGACCGTGAAAAACCTTCAAACCTATGCTATACCGTTTGTACTTAACCAGCATTCTACAATAGAAAACAGCCCCTATACAAAGCAAGGAATAACGGAACAGCCCAAGGCTGAACTGTAACCGCGCAGTAGCACCCACGACGAGTGATGGATGACTACACAACACTACTTAAACAAACGTCCAGCCACAATGGACGCACCAGCGGGCGACTAAAGACAATACAAGACGCGACAATTGTCGATAAATTCAAGGAACAGCACTGCACATAATGCTGGCCGTAATTTATGTCACTGCGCAACAACCGTTGTTGTTTAAAAATGGAATATCATTAGGATGTTGACGTGGATCTTATTGTTGTTTATGGCTCATCAAATGTTTGTTTAGTCTATAGTTATTTAAATATTAATATTAAAAATCAAGTCATTAAAAATCTAAATAAATGAGCTTTTAATATTTATGATTATGTATGATATTAGTTAATCAAAATTTTTGTTTTTAGATGAATCAGAAACAAAACGCAACTTTACTCATGAAACCGTTCTTTTATATTCGCTTCAGTTATTCAAAGTCGGCATCATTGACACCTAATATATTATGCTTTTTCAAATGAAAACATTTTTAAACTGTAGTTACTCATGAACTAAGCAATAATTTAACGGTTCTTATAGATTTTCCGTAGCTTTTTCCCCCATTTAAATAAGTATGTGCTATGTACCTAGGTACTCGAATAAACGATTGATAGGGAAACCAATCAGGTTGTCAGTTCATAGCTTAAGGCATTGATAAACATTGCACAAGCCATTGATCTGTATTGAAACAATATTACGATACCAAACGCTCCGGCAATTTGTCACTCCCACGCACACAAAAACTTGTTAATATTTTGAAAACGGATACCCATTTCATTAATTATATTTAGGCCGTATGTCATTTGTAACGTCTCAATCAGCCACAAAAAACTGTTGATTATCTATTAATTATATTTAATAGCCAAAACTTGAATTAAAACCCCGTGATTTATGACGCACCATCTATTTTGAGGGAATACATCTACATAATCCGTTCATTATTAGAAAATTATATTTTTTTAATTTGCAACATTTCATAATTATGCTGGCAACTACGAAAATATTTGATGAATGATACGGATATAGTTAATCTTTACGATGGCCCAGTCGATCAGAATTAGGTACCTAACTTATGTTATTAATTTAAAATGGTGTTAGGTATTGTTATGTGAAAATCGAATATTTAATCTTCTAGGACTTGATTCTTTTTTTATGTAGGTAAAAATAAGGCTATAGAGTCATTCAAGATAAATGTTATGTATATATTTTGTATTGGTATTCTCAATCGAATCCTACGTGCCCTTTTCTTAACATGTGAACCGAGACAATGGTTTATTAAAGCAATCACATGTGCAACAAACAGACAGAAATATGTGACAGGAAGAAAGATTACGGCACTCTATCAAGCGATCTGACAACAGAGTTGAATTCCTACGATTTGTCCCGTCATTGTCCCTCGTAAAAGTCGGGACAAAGCGGGAAGAGGCGTGTAATGCTGGTTGTAAAACAATAAACCACCCAGTGCAGGCAGCGCGCAGCTACAGCGCTCGCAGCGTGAACCGAACGCGCCATTGTCCGCGCTCACTAAACGCATCCCAATATGGCGCGTGATCAACAAAAGTGCGCCAATTCTGACGTTTCGACGTAATCACTGAATTGAAAAACACTTTTTTTGTTAAATAGAAGTCAAATAATGATTATTTATCTACTACCAGCGGTTTCACCCGCATCCCGTGGGAACTACTTCCCGTACCGGGATAAAAAGTAGCCTATAGCCTTCCTCGATAAATGGGCTATCTAACACTGAAAGAAATTTTCAAATCGGACCAGTAGTTCCTGAGATTAGCTCGTTCAAACAAACAAACAAACTCTTCAGCTTTATAATATTAGTAGGTATAGATTTATTTGCAAATTGATTAAATTATAGATGGAATAAAATGAATATCAATCCTACATTGTAGTAATGCCCCTTAAGAGCGTGTACGCTCGCCGCTAGGGCATGTAATATCGGAAGGTTTTCAATTCCGATACTGATTTCCGATATTAGATCTCAATATCGGAATTCCGATATTAATATCGGAATTTCGTTATTTATTTAGAAATTGCACATTTTATCCATAAATTGCACAAAATCGGTATGCGGTTGGATTGAATACAATAAAAAACATTTCAATATTCTTTAATTTGGTTCATACATTAGTTGTTTTGTTTTTAAGCATGCTCACTGATATATTAAATCACATATTTCTCATTATTTTCAATTATTTTTATTACTAACTAGCTTCCGCCCGCGGTTTCACCCGCGTCCCGATATGACTGTTTCCCGTAGCCCGATGGTGACAATAACAATCCTATGTCCTTCTCCTGGCTCTAAACTACCTCCCTGCCAATTTTCAGCTAAATCGGTTCAGCCGTTCTTGAGTTATAAGTGGAGTAACTAACACGACTTTCTTTTATTATATAAGATTAAACTACCTGACTCAGAATCAACAAAACTTCTTATAATTTAAAATGTGGAAGCAAACTCAACAATTAGGAACAACAAGAAATGGAAATATTTGTTTATCATATTACTCATTATTATATCCTATACTTACAACTAATAAACTATCGAACTTAGAATCAACAATCATATTACAATTTAAAATATTAAAGCAAAATCAGCAATTTTAATTACAATTATTGGAAACATTTGTATATCATACAAATTACTCATCTGCTACTGCCAGGCGAAGCACTAGTCACTCAGCACCGACTTGTGATCCTGGATGTCAAAGTAACTGTCTTGCCCAAAAGCAACAAAGACCGGCCCCCTCCAAGGATTAGGTGGCTAACTTTACTCTTCAATATTTTGCTGCATGAAGAAGTCATCCCGCAAGAATGGTGCAGTAGTTCGCTAGTGCCCATCTTCAAAAATAAAGGGGATGTGCAAGATTGCGGCAACTATAGAGGGATAAAGCTCATGTCGCATACTATGAAGGTATGGGAGAAAGTGATAGAGAAAAGAGTGCGAGAAGAGAGTGAAATTACCCAAAACCAATTTGGTTTTATGCCAGGGCGAGGGACAATGGACGCCATCTTCGCATTTCGCCAATTGTGCGAGAAGTACAGACGTGTGCACAGGAATCTGCACATGGTGTTCATTGACCTTGAGAAAGCGAATGATAGGATGCCTCGGGAAGTGTTGTGGTGGGCCATGAAAGAGAAAGGTGTGCCTGGGAAGTATGTGGAGTTAGTTCGTGCGATGTACAGGCAGTCCTGTACGTATGTCCGATCGTCGGCCGGCAATACTGACCAGTTCAGTGTTCAGTGTGGCTGTGGGCCTGCACCAAGGGTCGGCTTTAAGTCCTTACCTCTTCCTGCTTATTATGGACGCCTTGACGGCGGACATAGGTACAGGAGGAGGCACCCTGGTGCATGCTGTTTGCCGACGACATTGTCCTGGTTAGTGAGGATGGTCCTGAGATCCAGAGCAGATTGGGGAGTTGGCATCAGAGACTGGAGAATTTTGGCTTGAAAATCAGCAGAACTAAGACCGAATACATGTTCTGCGATTTCGGCGGTCTCTCCAGTCCTGAAGCCATAGCGCTTGACAACGCACCTCTTCCTGTCTGCTCCGATTTACGGTACCTCGGCTCGCTTATTCAGGGCGATGGCGAAATAGATCGGACAGTTACGCACAGAATTAACGTAGGATGGATGAAATGGCGGTAGGTAACGGGAACGACTTGTGACCCTCGTATTCCCCTTAAACTCAAGGGGAAAATTTACAAGAGTATGGTCAGACCTGCTGTCTTGTATGGATCAGAGTGCTGGCCCACAAAAGCGACGAATGAAAGACAATTGCATGCGGCTGAGATGAGAATGTTAAGAGGTATGTGTGGCGTTACGCGAATGGATAGAGTGAAGAATGAGTATATAAGAGGAAGTTTGAAAGTAGCGCCGGTATCAGAAAAACTGCGTGGAAACCGGCTGTCATGGTATGGGCATGTGATGCGGAGGAGTGAGAATCATGTTGTGAGGAAGATGATGAGTATGAATGTGGACGGATATAGTGGAAGAGGAAGACCAAAGAAACGATGGATGGATTGTGTGAAAGTAGATATGGTAAGAAAGAATGTTACTTGTGAGATGACGGCAGATAGAAGAGTAAGGAAGGAAAAAACATGCTGCGCCGACCCCAAATAAAATTGGGATAAGGGCAGGAGGATGATGACAAATTACTCATCTATACTTATTAGTAATTAAACTACAAAATTCAGGATCAACAAACTTTTTTTTTTAATGTACAAGCAGAATCAACAATTATTGGAAATATTTATTTAAACTTATTACTTAACAAAACTTGAGTAAGTCTTGTTGATTCAGAGTTTGGTATTTTAAATTATAATATAATGAGATTATATGATGTGTTTATATTTTAAAACTCAAAATACAGAAAACATTGTCCGATTTCGATATTGCGATATTGGGTCACCCAGGATCGGAATTGTAATATCGGAACTTGCACTCCGAGATTCCGATATTGCGATATTCCGAGATTCCGAGATTCATGCCCTACTCGCCGCGCGATGTCAACTTTAGGTAATTCGACGCAAAAAATCACGCAGACTAGCGTCGCGGCCACTCGCGGCTGTGTGCGTGCCTATCATACTTCACGTATAGTCACACAAACCATTTTGATCCTTTCGAGTGAAATTGGTAGAACAAAAAATATATTATTTAGTAAATAGTTAATAGCGAGAAAATAGTGTAAGTCTATGGATGACTAAAATATGAAAGCATGAAAATAAATCGTTAATACTTACACTCTTTAGCAAAAAAATCGGGCACCTAGGAAAACCTTGGTTTTGAGGACTTTCTGTATATTACATACAATTTTCAACAGTACTAAATAGTCGACTGATGATTAATGGCAATGTTAAGAGTTTCTGTATTTTAACCGATTTAAAAAAAAGGAGGAGGTTTCAATTAGATTGTTTTGTGATTGTTCACAATTTGATTGTTCTCGATTTCTCAAAGACGCCTGGACCGATTTGAAAAATTGATTGTTTATATGAATGGTCCAGTCCATCCAGATTCCAGACCGAAAAATTGTGGTCAAATAACGACAATTGCCGGAAAGCTAAATATTTTTTTTTTAATAATAATAATTCTTTATTCACTGGTTTTAAAATTTCTAAGGTTTTACAGGTTTTTAAACACTAATGATAAACAAGAATGACAAGAAATAAATTGTAAGTGATCTCTGAGTTGTGACCACTAGCACTCAAGCTAAGAGTAAACTTGTGTTATGAGTGCCAGGGCATAAATATTGGTGAAGAGCTTGCGTTTACCATTGCAAATAAAGTTTTAAGTCATCGTTCCTATATGCTTCAAAAGTTATTCGGGTTCAAAAGTCAAAATTTGGGTTCATCCAAAATGAACATATAAATAAAATTATAGCTCGATTGGTAACATACATCTGCAATAAGTGATTTCTAGCCTAAGGAGTCCGCCATATTGGATTAAGACTCGCGACACATTTTTTTTTTTTCGAGTTATTCATAGCAAGCCCTTTCATCTGATACCCATATCGTAGGAATGCATTAAAATTTTTTTTTCTCCATCTTGGGTATACCGCCATATTGGATATAGAATCATACATTGTCATTAAAACTGAACGTTCAAACAAAATTTCAACTCAATCGATAAAAAAAAATATGCTTCAAAATTGAGCTTTAAATAAAATAGTAATGTATCAAGATTTGTTGGTCGCGCTTGAAATGTACTCTATTCTCGGTATCCACGGCAGAGGTTATTCACCCTACGCGATGTAACGGAGCGACACGTCCTCTCTCTGTGAAGCCTTGCGGCGGTCTGGTTTGAGTTGACTCGCGTGCAGCGTTTTATAGTAGTTTTTAAATAATTTATAAAAAAATTAAAACGAGAGATTAAATTATAATATAAAGTTTATGTTTTAAAGAAAGAGTTATATTACTATAGTAAATAATTGTTATATTAAATTAAGTAAGATAGGTAGGTAAAAAAAGCATTTGAAATTCACAATTTTTCACACTGTTAAAATATTTTTTTCTGAAAGATAGAGACCTAAATCAAAAAATGTTTTCAATTAACTATAGGCATGGGGATTTCGTCTATGAGTAAAAAAATAAATATGATTAGAATTGCCACTGTTTTCACATGAATTTAAGCTTCGAAATAGACGCTGAACGGGAATTTTATAAAACATCTGTTACGTTCTATGGGTTTTAAGTATTTAAACTACACAAATTGAAATTTATGTTCAATTAACTATATAGACGGTGAAATTACCTTGCTTTATTAAAAATTAACATAGTTTTAGGATAAGTAGTTACTGAGAAACAGTGGTTTGAAAAGTACCTTTTTAGGCCAAATGGCGCGCGGTTGACATACACGCTCTTAATATTTCAGCCCCTTAATGTTTCCCCAAACATTACTGGTTTGTTATCAGTCATCAATAAGATTAATTGAACTTTACCTACGCATTAGGTAAGTTTTCAGATTAATATGTTAGATAACAAAAATGTCGACATAGTAACAAATATTTACGTACTTAATATCAGCATCATGCACTACGCTCATCAGATAGAAAATCTAAATATATAGATATCTAATAAATAAGTGTATCCCCAAATAACTATTTATTTGCGTACGTTCTTTATTTTCTAAATATTTATCTTTTTGCGGTGATAAATATTAAACAACTTACAAAATATCAAACCTTGTCTCGTATATCAAATACTTATAGAGATAGTCTGAAACCCAGGTAGTATCTAAATCGGGTGAGTGGTTTTAACACAAAACCACACCAAACCGGTTCAGTTTCAATAAACGTCTGAACAACAGCTAGATATAATAACGTTCTATTATTGTCAGACAATATCTGAACTACTTACTGATAATATCTGAACTGCATTTCATAATACATTTATGTGTATTAAATTAATGCAATATGGAGCGACTGTTGCATACCTATATGAAATAATAAACAATCGAAGGATCACTATCTAAGCATTAGGTATTAATGCTTAATATTCATGAGCTATTTTATTAGATCCAACTGTTTAGTTCATTTATCGATTACACAACATTTTTTACATTTTTCAATATTAAATTAAAAACTTATTATTTCAATAACTAAACTTAGGTTGTTACACCTCCTGCCGGGGCTGTTCGATTGTTGCAAAAAGTTACTGCGGCCCTGGTACATAAAGGGCTTAACAGGAAGGAGTACTTAAAGGAACATGATGGGTTTCAGTCAATAAGAGTCTGTCATTCCCTCACGCTGCAACCACAGCGGGAAAGGTTTGGTGATTTCCCATAAAAAAGGAGATTTTAAACCTACCGTTTTTTATTCAAGCACTGCGCCGGGTCAGTATCCATGATTTAGCCACACGTGATAGTTATTCCTACCCTTATCGTTTAGCTTACCACTTCTTAAAAAAACCTTAACAATAAATACATCATCAACCTAGCCTTTTCCCAACTATGCTGGGGTCGGCTACAGTCTAACTGGATGCAGCTAGGTACCAGTGTTTTACAAGGAGCGACTGCCTATCTGAACTCCTCAACCCACTTACCAAAACCCTAACAATTGCAAAGCAATATTAAGATTCGTTAATAATAATAATATCACAGTTTAAGGTCATTAGGGCCCACGCGACAATGATGTCATCACGTCCCGTCATCACAATATATCGATGCACGAGCTTGAGATAAATCTATTAGGAGCCGACGGCCGTCGATATTATTTTAATGTTATAATACAAATTATAATAATCTTGGATGCCATATTTATAGGCCCGGTAATCTCTTTTGATTCGCCGCTTATGAGCTAAAGCTAAACGTATATGACGACGGTTTTTTAAAGTCGTGAAGGAGGAAAATATAGTAGGTTAATTAGTTAATAAAAAATAAAATATAGTAGGTAGGTAATTAGTTTTAGTTTGTTTTATGCTTGAGTGATTATAATATATGAGTATGGTAACATAATTGGCTTTTTCACATTGACAAGAAGACGATACTAACATGTAGAATGCCTTGTCAATCAAATACAAGACACTCTTCTAAAGTCTCTGTTGTAAGAGCCCGCAAATTATCCTGTAAGTAGTTACCCGAAAACTCAACCCCTTTTAATATCCGAATCAAATATCCGCTTGTAAAGTCCCTTGTCAAGTGTGCGCTCCCCCTTACGAGGTGTAAATGCGGCGTGATATACGCGCCGGGATATATCGGGGACAATTTATTTGGAGCCCAACAGCCTCGCACCCTTTGCTTCCTCACTAACACCCATGCAAGGCAAAACCAACCCTCAACCCATAGGAATAGAACTCCAAATACGTTAACAAGAGTTACAAAGATCGCATTAAGTTATTCAAAGAGGAATTCTGAAGCTTGTTTTAAGAGGAATAAGGTAGGTTTTAGAAAGGAGGGGTGTAAGAAGGCTTTGCGCTTCTCGCAGGCACCGTGCTGAGCCGAGATGATTGCAAAACGAATAAATAATGCACACATGAACTGCGCGCGCGCATATTACATGTGACACGTATAAATGTGTTTATTTTTAAACAGGTAACGACTTTTTAAGTTATTAAAATTGTTGTGTTGTTGCGAAAAATATATTAAAATTACTTTTCGTGTTATTAGTTTTGTTGTGATTAATTTTAACTCAGCGTTCAGATCATTTTAATGAAAGGATATTCTAGTTACGACGTTTCACTCATGGGCTTTAAGTATAGAGTGTTAGCCAACTTCTTTGGATAAGTGCTAAGTATCTTTAACTATGCCTAATTCTAGATTTCAAAGAATCAAACACCTTTTTGAAAAGAAAAAGGTGTAAGTTGTAATGAGTTTAACTACCAAACGAGCTTTCTATGACTTAGGTAAACTATAGATCTTGTACTAACAAATGCAGGTTAATTAATATCAAAAGAACTCAATATATAAAAATCTTGATGATGACAACATGATAGCGGTGCTCTAGAGTTACTTAGTTAGAGATCAGTTTCTACTACGCTAGTATCATATAAATAAAAAGTTCTTAATAACTAGATCTTCAAACCCATTGAAGTAAGGCACAAACCCTTCCAACAACTATAGACTCAGCAGATACCAACGAGAACAAAGAACATTTAATTTCAATCAAATATTTATTCGTGCAGCAAAACAGACGCCATTTGATTCACCTTTTATTTACACAATAATAGCATTGCTTATATAATTAAGGCTGACATTACCAAGCTGTGTTCACAAACCTTAAGGCTTAAACATCTGAGGAAGTGGAAACCCGATGCGTTTCCGATGCTCGTTCGTAGGCGGGGGTTAGCGATCAAACGTGCCGCCGGCTGGCCACGCCCACCCCGCCTTGTGCGCGCACCGACAACCCTTTCACCGGTGGCTGTCGTTAACTAATAGTTATGTTGCTTTTGTTTACTTTGAGTCAGGTTGCGTACGTGTTGGGAAACTACAGGAAATTGCTCCTGCTTTGTGTGTCGAGTTAAAAATGTATGATTGATAGGGTCTTTGCTGATGAAAACTTGATACTTACAAGGAAAAAATAGACAATAAAAGTAGCTAAGTAGTATCCAAGCTGTGTATGTTTGAATTTAAACCACCTAGGTTTACCTACGAGTAAAAGTAGTTGGCACTAATATGCTAGTATGCTCTATCGTTTTTCTTATGGAAACGATTGTTAAAACCACGGTAGAAGTTCTGATACAGTTACAACGGTCCAAAAAAACTGAATTCGATGAATTCATCTTTATATTACTTACTTAAACAACATAGGTTAGTAAAATGGTTGATACATACACCATCCATATAATAATCATTGTTGTTCTATGACCTTTTGACCGGTTCATGTACATGCATTTTCTTACATCACTTAAAAGTTTAAACTTAACATTCGGTAATTTTATAAAAGGTGTAGCCTTAACCTCTTATCTACGACATCATCTTCATACACAGGATTCTACGGAACATTACCAAAGGCCACCATGTTCTATCATAACAAATAATCACCATGGCAACCGTGAATAGGTTACAAACAATAGCTTTATCCATCAAGTAGGTAACTTAATACCGCGGCTTCGCTTCACAAACACTTGATACCTACCTATTTCATGTTTTTACTAAACTTTTTTTGTAAAAGGAAACACCGAAGTTTAATGATGGTTCAATTATTTAGTTATCATTGTCCTTTCTGTGGTTTGCCGACACCGATAGGCAAGAAAAGCTGAAGCTAGGCCGATGAGATTCTTTCTTTGTAGAGACACAAGTGTTGTGGGTATTTTGCGACTGGTGATTATCTATTAATTTTATACAAAATTAAAACGTAATCGGAGAACATACCTAATTCATTTACCTACATATCAATCTTAAGTCTTCCTACAAGTCTTTGTTTCAGGTTCTTCCTATGCCGAGCCCATGTTGTAGGTACCTACCTACATTTATGATTTAATTTTGTCTCGAAAGCGTTTCGAAAAAAATAAAAAACTATTTTATTAGTGTGAATGAAAACATCTAAAATTATTAGTCAAATGTAGGAAAGTGTACTTACAGAAAAAATAATGTACTGGTAATCTGAGGTCGGGAAGCGGGGTGTTTCAAGGTTATTTGCGATTTCTGTCTAAATATAGGTACGAAATTAAGAATAAGAATGTAGCATGGGGTAAGTTACACTTAGGTACCTAGCATGAAAAAAAAACGCCTATAACATGTTACAGCTACTTAAAACATCAACAGTAACGGATACAGCGGCGATGTGAACATGTTTGTTCAGTAACACGAGACCTTACACTAACAACTGTAACGAGCCAAAACACTGCATTTAAAACAGCAGCCCAATCTGTAGCAATATTGAGTTACACGAACTGACGGCTTGACGGGACACACGCTACCACTATGTTGACTTTAAACTTCTTTAGACTTATAATAAAAACAACAGAAAACTCGCTTCGTTACAAAACTATCTAACATTTATTTGGTATAAGGATGTGAAACTAAAACTTTGATTTTGATTTCTAGCGTATGCTTACCAGCGCCATCTAGTAGCGAGTAGCAAGACTAGTTTTTAAAGTATTTCAGATTTCGTGTTACAGTTTTCAACAAATAATATTCAATTAAACGTCATCAGTAGAGTATATCTTGATGTAGTTATTATTTATTTTATATAGGCGAATGGAATAAAAACTGATACAAAAAAATTTTTGAACCTATTCTTTCTCATTCATCCATTCAAAACGCTTTCGTAGGTAACACATTATTACATACTTACTTAAATTGTTGGACCGATCATTTAAACACCTTTCGGCATCACGGAAGAACACTTGACATTTCCATTATAAGTTTACACTACAATGCTATTCCCACGACTGGAAAGCGCATTTTTATTTACAAGTTCACTGATGTGGAATAATCCGAGTGACTTGTTGACATCCCGCTTTGTGCTCTTTGTTAGAAATAAACTTTGTTCACGTATTCTTTAAAATACTTAATAAGTATTCTCAATGGCAATGCTGCAAGGTGTTTCTTGTGGTATTTATAATACATTTTACACAAATGGTAAGGAAGAGCAATAGGAAGACGGATGAATAAATACCAATGATGTAGACTACATACATACACCAATAACACAAAACCATGAAAAATAAAACATATTTATCTATGATGTAGTTCAGGAAAGAGCAAGAAAAAATAATGAACACAAATAACTCCGAATAAGCAACCCGGTTAAACACGTACAGCGACATCTGTTGTTGAGTAGCATAATCTCGAGGAACTTAACAATTTGAATGAACCTTTAGTGTGTTTATATCATTCATGCTTGAAATAGATGGCGTGACAATAAGTTCCTTAAACTAGATTTTAAAATGCTTGCAAAATCTGTTTATTTAGTATTTAATTTTGAATTCGCTGGGTTATATCAATATTTTGAAACATTTAAAAATGTTTGTTCATATAGAGGTACATGAGTGGAAACAAATATCCTTGGCAGTCGTTACGGGTAGTCAGAAGCCAGTAAGTCTGACACCAGTCTAACCAAGGGGTATCGGGTTGCCCGGGTAACTGGGTTGAGGAGGTCAGATAGGCAGTCGCTTCTTGTAAAGCACTGGTACTCAGCTGAATCCGGTTAGACTGGAAGCCGACCCCAACTTAGTTGGGAAAAGGCTCGGAGGATGATGACATGAGTGGAAACAAAAATGTCATTCAGAAATTTTTGGGCCATTGCTCTTACGGCTCTTACTTACGTTACTTTTATTTTTTAATTTTAAATAAAAGATCAGGACAGGCAAGATAAGAATATCAACACAAACCTAATTCAAATCAGTTAAAATAAGGATAGGCTTAACTCTGGCCACAGGCTTACAGTTGCACCTAATTTTATAGCGCACCATACAAAGATTCAACTACAGTAGGTATATATTTTATATTTCTTGCATTAAAGCAAATACAAAATATTGTAGCCTACCACGTGAACCACCACTAAACTTGTCTTCAAAGTATATTGAGTCCACAAAACAAATTAATGTAAATTATATTTATCATCTCCTCATACATATGCATTGTTTTAGAGGATATTATATTAGTCGTTAAAAAACGATCTCAGCCAGTTGTTCCCTCGAACTGAACCAGCATGGACTTCACTGACAAAGTGGTGCTGGTGACGGGCGCGAGCGCCGGCATAGGCGAGTCGACGGCGCTGCTGTTCGCCGCGCTGGGCGCGAAGCTGTCGCTCGTGGGTAGGAATGAAGGCAAGCTGCGCGCCGTGGCGGCCGCGTGCCACAAGCTGCGGGGGCTGCAGCCGCTGCCCATTGTCGCAGACCTCGGCACCGACGAGGGCGTCCAGAAGACCGCCAAGAAAACACTCGACCATTTCGGAAGGTAGGTAAAAAGATGCAGTTGCCTAGCTAGACGGTATGCTATATGATATGATAGCTATTTTGTAATAACCAGCTAGCTAGCCAGTTATTCGGCTATTTGGCTATTGGATTCAACCAGGAACTAAACAACTAGCGGTAGCTGGTACAGCTTAGCCTATGATTTGAAAAGAAGCGTAAGATGCCAAGGTAACCAGGTCCCTTCGCATCTGAAGGTTTGGGGCCATCATTGCAAACGCTTTTGGATTATGACCAAAAGCGTTTGCAATGATGGCCCCGAACGCGCCTGTGCTGACATCCCTCATCAGTAGTAGTGTACCTGGAGATATAACAATCCATATTCGTTCAATAACATGTACCCCGATTTTTATTAAAAACATACCGAATTCCTATCGTGTGACCGGTTTCTTATCTTATAATAGTGAAATTTTTGTCAACAGATTTAAATTAATAATAGGAAAAATATTTCGATGTTCAAAACATGGTTTCGTTGCATATTAATAAGACTCGTTTTCGGCCTTGAGTAAATTGTAATTTAGGTACCTGATATATTCCGATTTTTATTCAAATGACCAGACCTAGTTGGTTTGTCTGATATTAAGCACTAGCTTCTGCCAGCGGTTTCACCCGCATCCCGTGGGAACCTCGGCACGGACCCGAAAAGTAGCCTATAGCCTTCCTCGATAAATGGGCTATCTAACACTGAAAGAATTTTTCAAATCGGACCAGTAGTTTCTGAGATTAGCGCGTTCAAACAAACAAACAAACTCTTCAGCTTTATAATATTAGTATAGATTGTAGTGTTTTTTTCTCAGTTAGCCCTTACCTATATCCACAACGCTCATTACGAATTTGAATGTCAGGCTAGACGTCCTGGTGAACAATGCAGCCGTGGGTGCAAGGACCAACATCCAGCTGGCCACCATGGAGGACTTCGACCGCGTGTTCAACGTGAACATCCGAGGAGTGTACAATCTGACGCGGCTGCTGGTGCCCGCGCTCATCCAGTCCAAGGGAAACATCGTCAACGTGTCCAGCATTATGGCAACCATGGTCACGACGGGGAACCTGCCCTATAGTCTCTCGAAGGTACCCACACAAGACAAAAAAATATTCTTTAGTTCAATACCAATTTTTTTGCTTTAAAACTTTGTTATTTATTGACAGGCGGCCCTGGACCACTTCAGCCGTTTAATTGCTTACGAGTTGGCGCCTAAAGGAGTACGCGTCAACGTTGTTAGTCCTGGCATAACAGTGAGTAGTGGTCCTAATTTACCTTTGCAATTTTACCTACTTATTTTACGTGATTTACACCGATCTTTGAAAATGGAAATCCAGGAATTACCGCACTAATGACAAAATCCTTTCAGGTAAGCACTTTCGTCCAACGGTTAACCGGCTACTCGGATGAAGAGTACCGGGCGTGGCTGAAAACTGCTGAAGGCACGATTCCTATGGGAACAGCCACGACTGGCGATGACTGCGCTCAAATGATAGTTCAGCTGGCCAGCAATGAAGCCAGTAGAGTGGTCACTGGCGCCGTGGTGCCCGTCGATGGTGCTCTGCAGTTCGCTGGCTCGGGCAACAGTGAGATTCTGAAGGATCAGGTTAAATGAAGTGTGTTTTGTTTATGTTTTGTTATTTATTTCCTGCCCGTTGTAAGTTAGAAAAAATATTTTCGGTCTTTTTTATTACTTATTAACCTTACTCTTCTTAACGCAACGTTTACCCATCGTTGTATACCTAATATTAGCAGTTCAGTGAATTGTTAATTGTAAATACACACATATTTAGTGCGTCAGTTGCACGCGGATAAAAATACTTTAGACACATGTGGAGATCTTATAAAAAAACTAGTTTGATACCCGCACAGACGAACTTGCTGTTGTATTGTTACAGTCAACCACGTGTCGCACAGACTTGGGACATCTGAGGATATTTTATATTATAATTTAATAGCTTTTATACATACGGAGTGTCTAGCGATATTATTGCGTTGTTTTGACGATATTTTAACCAACCTGTTTTGGTACGAATATTATTAAAGCTTTATTAAAGATTTAATACTTCGATTTAAATTCAATTACAATCTAGCATCAATTCCTGTACAAATCTTACGCTATTCAAGAAAATTCACATTCCTGAATATATTGTTGAGATACACATCAGCCCGACCCCCTAGGTATTCAAGACTTCATCTGCTGTGACAATATGTTGGCTGGGGGAGCGAATCTCAACCCGCCATCGACTTCCACTATAGTCCCTGTAATCAGACGACTGTGGTCGCTAGCCAGGTGGACGATCATGCGAGCAATATCCTCCCCCACACAGACCTTGCCCATGGGGGTAGCCGCGGCGGCAAATGATAGCCATTCTTGGTACTGCTCCTCAGTATAGCCTGTCATACGCTTCACTATATTTGATACCTGAAAAAACAAAACAAGGTTTTACTTATAGCCATAAGTTTTTTGTTGAGAGGTTGATATCTGAGCCTAGACAGGTCATTCAGGGTTCATTTTGATATAAAGAGGGTCAGTAAGTAATTCTTAAGGAAAGCCGACAGGAATCGTTTTATGGGGCGCCTCGCCACTGGTAAGTATCATAAATATAAGACTTACCGTAACTCCAGGGCTGACGGCGTTAACCCTAACGCCCTTAGGAGCCAGCTCAAGTGCGACCAGTCGAGTGAAGTGGTCTAATGCAGCCTGTGTACAATACAAACAAGATAATATGTATATGTTACATGCAGTGCAGGTTACGTATTGTTTGTGTAAACATGTTTTTTACGCTTTTGCATAATAACAACTCGTTTAATATTGCGGAAGGCGAAACAAACCGAGACGAAGATATTTGGTTAAAAGAGTCGTAAGTCGTCAAATAAATGGAATTTGACGACTTAAACAAACTCGATAAAGTTCCCACTCAGTTTCTAGTATCATGAGTGCCACTTCTTCTTGGTATTTCGATGACATGAAATAATTTTGTGGGATTGACAGGATGCCGAACGGTACCTAAACTGGCTTGTAAACAATGGACACTGATATACGCTGATTTAGTTGCTAACCTTAGCCATGCCATAAGGCAAGCTGCCCACAGCGACAACAGTAGCTGCTATACTTGACACGTTGACGACATTCCCCTTGGACTCAATGAGCGCGGGCACGAGCAGCGTTCGTGTATACCCCTCGCACGTCGATGCGGAACACCTCGTCGAAGGTCTCCATGTCGGCCAGCTGCAGGCACGTGCGAGCGCTGATGCCGGCGTTGTTCACCAGCACATCCAGCCTGGAAACACGTTGATGTGGTCGGTTGAATGGTGCTCAAGTTATAGCATTAATTTCGCCATAAATACAAGTTGTTTGAATCATGGAAAACGATATAGGATTCTTTGATAGTACCTAGATATTTGCAACAGTGTGTTGAGTTCTGAGTTACCGAAATTGAATTTACTTCGTTCTTAAGTTTGACTAATGCAAATGACATCGGCATTTTGAACCAAGAAATTCCGTAGTACAAGTACAGTCGACCAAATGATAAGAAAAAAATATATTGTGTAGGTCAACAACATTATCTGTCTTTGTTTATGACTGATAAACTGAACAAAATGTTTGTACCTACATAATATGTGTTGTCACGTAGATATCTGTTAATATGTATTATCTGTAAACGTCTACCAAATCTTATTTGCTCAATCAAAGGAAAAATACTCACTTTCCAAAATGGTCGAGTGTTTCCTTGGCGGTCTTCTGGACGCCCTCGTCGGTGCCGAGGTCTGCGACGATGGGCAGCGGCTGCAGCCCCCGCAGCTTGTGGCACGCGGCCGCCACGGCGCGCAGCTTGCCTTCATTCCTGCCCACGAGCGACAGCTTCGCGCCCAGCGCGGCGAACAGCAGCGCCGTCGACTCACCTATGCCGGCGCTCGCGCCCGTCACCAGCACCACTTTGTCCGTGAAGTCGATATTCATCTTGCGTGCGGCTCAACTGAACGCCTGATAAATACTGAAGTACTCGCGTGCATAGCAAGCGACCGCATCCCGCTAGTAACTGTACTTAATACCTACATAAATAAAGTCCACATCAAGTTCGTTGACTGGATAATCGTAGGACGCAAGGTCCAAGGCCCTATCGATATAAATGGTATGAAAAAGCAAATTTAGTGTAGGTAAACTGTAAATAAACAATGCCTGTCTAAATCGCTAAAGAAGATACAATAATATCTTATCGCTGCTGATTCCACGCAGATTATGCGGTTGTTGATAAATCATAATAAAAAGAACAACGGTACAGATAAGAGCCCCCGCAGACCACAGACTTTTTATCGGCCGATAGTTTAGTCGGGTTGGCCTGCTAGTACGCACACCGAGCCAACTAAACAGTTTAGTCGGTGACGAGAGCGCAGACTATCGCAACAGTCTGCCGACTATTTGCTAGTTTCTAACCAACTGGTGAAAAGAGTGGTCGCACCGCACAATGAAAATTAATAAAACATTGCATAGAAATGTTATTATTGCTCTCATACACCGGAGAAGGAAAATTAAAAAGAGAGCCCGACAGTATTGGGTGCATCCTATCTTTAGTGATAGATTATTAAATGGAAAATTCTACACTATGCATTCCAAATTACTCGATTATGTAAGTTTTCGACTTCCTCGATCAAAGTTACGATCGAAGATTCCGAAATAAGTGACTGAGAATTGGGCGACGCCATTTTACAAAACACGCGCGACCGACCATTCGCTGTCAAAGCTCGGAGCGAATTGAACTATCGGCTTAGTCGGCCGACTAAAAAATCGTCAAGTGTGCGCGTGTGGTAGGGAGCCAATACTGATTATACGGTCGGCCGATAGTTTGCCGACAGATTAGTTTGAATTGAATCGGGAAGCCCATCAAACTTGTTTATCGGCCGATACCAAATCGTCAGAGTGTGCGCACTTGTCTACATCTGCGTACTGATTAAGAGCCCGACCAAACTATCGGCCGATAAAAAGTCTGTGGTCTGCGGGGGCTCTAAGAAGACTGAGAAATATTCGTAGGTAGATAACGATTTTATGAAAATACAGTTTCGCAATTTTCAAAATTCAATTTATTGCTTTTTTGTTTTAATCTATACCATGAAACGATTTCAACAGGCTACTAGGCAGGCGTGGCCCAATGGACTTACTTAATTATAAGTAAGGGGCAAAGTAAAGCGTAATAAATTACTTATAGTTGGAAACTTACAGGTCCCTTTGAGTATGCCGATGTCTTATTGAGGTGACGAAAAACCTCTACTTTTTACTCGATCCACAGTACCTGCCAAGCAAATAAAGAAGACTCCTTTAAGGTCGTTCCTTTCAGATATCTGATAATATCTCTCGAAACATGTGTCCAATGAAGGACTGTATGAACCAGTAGGCGAGCGAATCTTGGGAACACCTTGATCGCATTGCTTTTGATAAGTAGGTTCCTCCAATTATAATAATAAATTCCTTGTAATTTCTTAATGTTGCGCAAGAACATCTTTACGTAATATTATGAAATAGCTATCTTAAAATTCATTTCACGAAGATATGCGTGGGTCCGTACTGGAGTACATACGTACTTAATTGATAGATTGCAGTACTGGTACACTACCGTATTTCTAGAAAAACATCCTAATAAGTCCTCTTGACACCAAGGGCGGATCCAGGGGGTAGGTCACAAGGTCATGACCCCCCCTCAGGCCAGGTCCAAGACCTAGGTGGACCACTAATTGAAATGGTTAAACACGATGTTTTATGTTTTTGTTCCATTAGGTAGGTAGTAAGTAGGTATAAGATAATTTTTATTCCGGGTGAATATGTAGGTATATAGAGATAGATAGAGGTAGAGTAGTTTTGATGAAGAATTCGTGCTCGCAACGCTCGCTCTCTAATCTTTATTTACTCTTTATCCATACCCAAAAGGAGGAAACGGGACCATGTTACTAAGACTCCGCTTCCGCTGTCCGGGTTGTCTACATGCTGTATCTCATGAACCCTTACCTATAGTGAGACAATTGAAATATCACAGAAAATGTTTTACTGTTGCCGCAATAAAAAAACATACAAATTACGCGCCCTTTTCTGCGTACACATTACTTTTCAAAACTTTAGTCTTCATCCTGAAAAAATTCTCGCGCTTTCTTGTATTTGTGCTGACTTGTTATATAGCAAGAAAGCGCTTTCATCTACTTTTAGTCCTCGAATAGGATAAAATTTTCGCGCTCGCTACGCTCGCGCTTTTTTGAATTCGCGGCTGTCAATATAGCCCAAAAATTGCGTTCGCTCAGCTCGGGACATTTTCTACATAAAAACTCTTTTTTTAACCTTAGTCCTTTACCTGAATAAAAATTTTCGCGCTCGCTTCGCTCGCGCTTTTTTTGTTTTTCGCGTGTGTATAGTATAAATACAAGAATGCGCTCACTCTGCTCGGGCCATTTTCTACATGAAAACATTTTTTTTCACTTTCGTAAAAATTTCGCGCTCGCGGTTTTTGTATTTATACTCTGTCTACTATTTATATTATAAGAAGTATACGCTATAATATAATATTATTTGTATAAAACAAAATGTCGGCAACTTTTGCTTCATAATTAATATTTATAAATCAATAATTAATATTTTTTGTAACTTGATTACGACTGTATGAGCCCCCCCCCCCCTGGCGCCGAAGCTGGATCCGCTCTTGCTTGACACATCCAGGGACCCTCGGTTTTCAGACTGCTAATGGAATGCTATACCTATTAAAGCTTTCAGCTTTACGTCTTATATCACAACAGTTTTTACTACAAACACTAACATCATAAATAATTATAACTTCTCCAGTAGGTATAAACTATGAATGTAGCATTCGGAAAATTACAGATGACAGCTCTGACCATCTCTACATAATAAATGATCTATTTATGATAAAATTAGATATGTATTACAATTACATAGATAGTGGTTTACTATAAATATCGAGATCGAACGGTAAGAGTCAGTACTTAGCTCTCGATTAATGAATTCTATCCCACAACAGCACTGCACACTTGACGCTTTATTATTATTTCTCTCAAAAATACTAAACATGAACATCGACTTCACTGGCAAAGAAGTGCTGGTGACGGGCGCGAGCGCCGGCATCGGCGAGTCGACGGCGCTGCTGTTCGCCGCGCTGGGCGCGAAGCTGTCGCTCGTGGGCAGGAATGAAGGCAAGCTGCGCGCCGTGGCGGCCGCGTGCCACAAGCTGCGGGGGCTGCAGCCGCTGCCCATCGTCGCAGACCTCGCCACCGACGAGGGTGTTGAAAAAACAGCCAAGGAAACCCTTGATCACTTTGAAAGGTAGGTACTCTTATGCTACTTTCAATAAGTTGGTAGATGCTTCAGATACTGTAGTCCAGGCAGTAGGTAATGTGTAGGCAGATTTTACTATGATGAATGAACTTAAAGTTAACGCCTTGAAATTACCCATGAGCAACTGTTTACTCATAACGGCGAGAGTATCGAGCTACTCACTTAATCGGCATTGCCAAACAACGAGAACAAAACAACCTAGGTTCTTCTAGGAATGGTTTTAATGCCTCAAATTAAGCTGCTGTTTTCGTTGACAATAACCCAAGGCTGTTTATAAAAAGAAACGCATCGTATCAATGTCAGAATGCACTTCAAATGAAAATGTGCGTGCGCCGCTGAAGGTCGAGAGCATCGAATCCACTTACATAGGTAAACATTATCTAGAGTAGTGGTACGACTTTGACGTGGCTTACACTACGTATCTACAATAAATACAGGAAATAAATAAGTAGGTAGCTTTTAAGCACTTAGGTGCTGCGGCATTTATGAGCTATGAAATACCTTTACCTATTGCAGGCTGGATGTCCTCGTGAATAGCGCGGCTATAGGCTGCAGGAGTACGATCCAGAATTAGGACATGAAGACGTTCGACGAGGTGTTCAGGATTGACGTGCGCGGCGTGTACCAGCTCACCGGGCTGCTGGTGCCCGCCCTCATACAGTTCAAGGGCAACATCATCAACATCTCTAGCATAGCCGGGACTATGGTCACTGTGGGCAGCTTGCCCTATTTCATGACAAAGGTAAGAGTTACTAGAATTTGATGACAAGGGTACACTGAGACCTTGTTTTAACCAAGTGATATTTGGGTTGAAAGTTCTTTTTCTAATCTTCCAAACGTCCATAACGTCTTCACCAACTGATTTGTATTTCCAGGCGGCACTTGACCATTTCACTCGCCTGGTGGCCCTGGAGATTGCTCCCAAAGGCGTCAGAGTAAACACCGTCAGCCCTGGACTTACTGTGAGTATCGATCATTACGCAATTTCACAATATTAGCATTTCACTTTCTTCTCATGTTACATTTAGAAAATAATACATTTGCTATTTTAGGTATCGGAATTTGAAAAACGCATAACGTCAATGTCACAAGGGCAGTACCGCGAGTGGCTGGCGCAGATGAGCAAGAACGTGCCCATGGGCGAGCCGTGCCTGGGAGACGACATCGCTAAGACGGTGGTTCACATCGCCAGCGAGCACAGCCGCCTCGTCACCGGCGCCATCGTCGAGGTGGACGGCGGCCTCCGGTTCCGCGGCATCGGCAATGCCCTCTCAGACCAATAAATTAGTCTTTGTGTAAAGAATACGGCGAATTATATTATTTTGTAAATATTTGTGATATACTTAATAAAGATTTTTTGTTTTAAATTGGTATGGTTTAATTTTTCTTCTAATTAAATAGTAATTACCTATCTACTCCTACAAACTAACTGAGCAAAGCGACTGATCTTCAGATGTTCTGATTTCTGTTCTGCAGGCAAAACTTTCTAGGATGTATAAAACTTGTATCCTAGTTCTCATTACTGTCTGAAAATATTTTCGGATAAGAATAGAAATGAGGAATAGGAACAAAACCATAGCCTGCGGGTTATTATTTTACCTGAATCTACCAATAATACACTAAATGCAGTTACGATTATGATATCGTTGTTTACACACTCAATTAATTGAAAGATTGATTGAAAAAAAAACCGGCCAAGTGCGAGTCTGAACCGCACACTAAATATGTATATTAGTGGTGGTGCAATGATGTGTTTGAATCTTTTTATTACGCTGTTAGGGATGGTATCCCACCCAACAGTGCAAAATCCATCTATAATACTAACAATTTCTTTAACGTCTGTGTCTAATAACACAAACGAACCTAAGGTATTTTGTGATATGTTTGTAGCTTGCGGAAATGTATATCTGGAGTCTTTTTCAGCTAAATTTTTACCTATATTAATAAAATAATAGTTCACTTTATTTAAGGCTAGTTTTGGGGTTATATCGGTCGCTAAAAGTTCTAGAGCAGAGTCTGATTTCTTTGATCTGAAAGTATTACCTACTTATAACAACTTTCCATATGAGTTTACTATTCTTTCCGGCTTTTTGTATTTGAGCTTTGTCATATTGGGTTTTACTACGTATATATATATAGCTACATTTGGATCCTGGTAAGGACTAGCTCTACCCAAAATATTTTTCAGTACTAAGAAACGTTATTTTTTGATATTGTTGTGCAATTTTGCAACTTTCTTCATCATTGCGTAATATTATGAAATAGGTTTAATAAAATGAATAGTCACGATGATGTGTGAAATTAATATTAACTGTGTATTCGGTAGGTTACCCAGTTACAGCTGATGTTATCATGTCCTTGTAAATATAATAATTACTTAGGTACTCTTGAAAAAGTATTTCTAATAAACTGCCTAATATTTGCAGCAATAATATGAATGCAATCGTCAAACCAGACTCCATTCACAATACAGCGCGGTAGAATACCTATCCACAAAACACCCATGTAGACAGGCTTTCTATGTTAATAGACATGTCAATCCCCCCTACGTTTACTTATTTTTTGTTTTCCCGAATAGGGAGCAATCCTGCATGCTAATTAATTTATTGTACGAAGAATCTAATTTTAGGATGTTATCCAACAGCCATACAAACCATTTATGATACCGGGCATGACTTGCAATGTTTGATTAACGGCAGAGCCTATATATACCGAGGCTAAACTCTGTTAAGATTCAGTAACGCTCAAGTAATCGACTAAACACCACGGTAACTCTGTAACTCGTGGCTACATTCGGATCCTAGAATACTACTAATTCAAAAAAAATAAGCAACCATGAATATCGACTTCACTGATAAAGTGGTGCTGGTGACGGGCGCGAGCGCCGGCATAGGCGAGTCGACGGCGCTGCTGTTCGCCGCGCTGGGCGCGAAGCTGTCGCTCGTGGGCAGGAATGAAGGCAAGCTGCGCGCCGTGGCGGCCGCGTGCCACAAGCTGCGGGGGCTGCAGCCGCTGCCCATCGTCGCAGACCTCGGCACCGACGAGGGCGTCCAGAAGACCGCCAAGGAAACACTCGACCATTTTGGAAGGTACCACTTTCATAATTTTAATGGATACTTCAGTTTGTAATTGCGACGGCATTTAGCTCCTGGATATCGCAAATATAATTTACAGATTAATGGGTAATTACATTGTTAGTCTTGGGGAATAGCAGTGGCCGTTTCCTTCAAATGCAGGATTGCCTATTAAATTGATTAAACAACTAGATAGTGAGCAACTCGTTTTTAAAAGCTTTTATGCGATAGAATGAATCTCGGCTATATTAAAGAGGTACACTAAGTATGTACTAAAACCTATCACATACATGTTTTTCGTATGTTCTCGGAGTTCTCAGTGACTCAGTGGTGTACCTAAGTCTGTACATTCGTTATAAGAGTAGGAACATTGCACGTTGTGTATATGCTGTCCAAATTGAATGCGGCACATGGCCCCCAATCGCCGCTGAAGGTCACAATTTAGGCAATCAACAGTACGAAAATAGCGAAATCTATACTGGGATTAAGTGGTCCTTCTCGGAAGAAGATTCGTGGATCAAATAGTAGGTACAATATGTAGCTAGGTATCTGGCGAATTATTTAAGCTTGAGAGTGCTTTGCTCCTTATAACCATTCCTACCTCTACTATAGTATAGTCATAGTCTTCTCAGACGAGAGTAGACCATTTTTGCTGCTCAAAATAGGCTTTTCGTATTTTCTCCACATTGTGATCTTTGTCTTGCGATCATTGCTCTACTGTGTGTGAGGCTCTTCCCTACATTAATGGCGTCCACGGCCGATTTCAGCCACGGCGGCTGTTCTCATTAAAGGAGATCAGCCAGCTGCGCAGGACATATTATAGTGCACGAGCATTTGCGCAGACACAGGTGCACTCCCTATTCCTTCACTCTCATAACCCGATAGGACGGCAATCCGACACGACCGAAGAGAGATCAGGCGCAGGACCGACATTTACGTGCTCTCCGATGCACGGGTGAATCAATCACCAATTTCCAGACTACGGGCTGCTTTGCGAAAGTTCAAGAAAACCCACAAAGCGATTTCGGCCCGACCGGGGAATCGAACCCGAGACCTCGAGAACAGCAGCCGCGCTTGCGACCACTAGACCAACGAGGCAGTCAAGTCCCTACATTATCTTAACCACGACAGCCATCGTAAAACCCAGTTTATCAGCATGCTACAAACTAAGTACCTACTTACAGAACGTATCCACTTGACAGAATGTGTACTTATCTACTTGAATTCACTCATCCAATTATTCTTACAGACTGGATGTCCTCGTGAATAACGCAGCCATTGGCGCCTTGTCCTCTCTGCAGCAGCTGGACATGAAGACGTTCGACGAAGTGTTCAGGATTGACGTGCGGGGCGTGTACCAGCTCACCGGGCTGCTGGTGCCCGCCCTCATAGAGTCCAAGGGCAACATCGTCAACATCTCCAGCATAGTCGCTACCATGGTCAATGTTGGCAGCTTGCCTTACTCCATGGCGAAGGTGAGAATGACTTGAGTACAGTGCTGTAGCGTGTAGATTTTTAACACGCTTTTTATAAGCTTGGGCTGTATGTATGTATGTATGTATGTATGTAACGGAATCTTTGAGCACGATTAATCTTTGAGCACGATTTTCACCAATTTTTAAACATCCGATTAACTTTGCTATTGATTATCACGCTCTGACTTCTTATGACAATACCTGACTAGCTAAGAAACGTCATTACAAATCCAATATGGCGGCCCCCCAAGATGGCGGACTGGCTGTTTTGAAATGCACCACCCCCATGATATGGGTATCAAATGAAAGGGTTTGCTGTCAGGAATACGAAAAAATATTTCACGTGACATAAATTCAACATGGCGGAGATCCAAGATGGCGGATTAAATAAGGTCCGTTTTGCAGCCATACTTTTTTTAGACAAGTGTTCAACAGATGTTTAAGTTTTTGTAGTAAGGCTGTAAATGCCGAATTATTTGGTAATTTTTTAAAGCGTGCTTTTTAGTTTTAATCGTCACCTTCGAGCCATGCCAATTTCTATCTTCACAGTCTTTACTTGGCGATGTTTACGAAGCCTAAACAATTGATTATACCAAGGAAGGGAAATTGTTGAATCTGCAAAGTTGTTAACAGCCGAATGGCAGAAGCTACTGCTGCGACACGTCATGACCACGTCTTCTATTTTAACGGAAGGTTGTCATTGTACATAATGTAGTTTATATCAACTTTTCATCTACATTTATTTAATCACCGGTTTGATGACATCACGTTAGTATCGGTTATCGCCGAAAATGGCATTTCCCCCAACTGATGGTAAAAAAACCTTTTATGCCTGACACCAGAACTTAATAAAATATGTCATCGTTTCCAGGCGGCACTGGATCACTTCACTCGCATTGTGGCGCTCGAGCTCGCTCCGAAAGGCGTCAGAGTAAACGCAGTCAGCCCGGGAATCACGGTAAGGGAATCAGTTTTTAATTTTGAGATATTTTAGCTGAAACTAGCTTAACTTTAATTGGTTGATTTAATTGCTTACCTACTAAGTTAAGAAGACGGATTATTATGTAACTCTTTTGGCTTTGTCAGATTATTCTGTGACTGGTCATTTCATCAATTTGCTGATTATCGGAAATTAACAAATGTTGATTTTTCTCCTTTTCCAGGTTTCAGAATTCATAAAACGCTTAACAGATCAAACGGAGGAGCAGTACCGCGAGTGGCTGGCGCAGTACAGCAAGAACATACCCATGGGCGAGCCGTGCCTGGGAGACGACATCGCCAAGATGGTGGTGCACATCGCCAGCGAGCACAGCCGCCTCGTCACCGGCGCCATCGTCGAGGTGGATGGCGGTCTCCGGTTCACTCCCATGGCCGGGAGTAGGTAATGCTGCAGGACTTTACGTGAGGAACACTCTAATTGAGATTAATTTTGTAAATATTAATTAATGTTATTGATTGATGTTATATGCTTGTATTAAAGACTGCTTCCAAAAGTAGTATTATTTTTATTCAGGTGTGAATTTCCCAAGAATTTAAAATCCGATTATTTTTATTATGGTTCATTTTGATTAACAAAATAGTACCAAGTATTGAACCCTGTGGTACACCCTGTTTGAATATTGTACCAGACGAGTTCGTCTAGATTATAAGCACTTTTTGTTGTTTATTTGTACATAGTGTAGTGTACATAGAAGAGGGCAAACGAGGGAGTTTGACAAGAATTCCGTAGGAGCTTAGCGTATCAAACTCAAAACTCAAACTCAAAATTTTTATTTCAAATAGGCCTATGAAAGCTCTTTCGAAACGTCAAAGTTAGGTGCATAGTTCCAAAGAGTTGGTCTCATGGAGAAGAACTGGCAAGAAACTCCATGGACACTCTTTTTAAAAGAAAATAAAAATAATTACCTACAAACATACAGTTTTCTATCTAGTCCTGAGAATGTTATACAATCCAAATTGAGCTAAAAATGTATTAATAAATAAATAATGTGCAAGAGAGAGTAGGTAACATGCTCAATACAATCAAATGCTTTGGTAAGGCGTAGCATCCGGGGCAGGAGGCACTCTACGTATATAAGGAAGCGCGAGCGAAGCGAGCACGAAAATTTTTTAGTCCTAGGACACAAAATAAATAAAAGCCACTGTAAATTAAATTATAAATTTTAAAAAACCCCCGACACCAAAAAAAGTACGCAATTATTATGACAAAAGGTTAAAAACGCTAAACCCTATAAAAAGCAAAAATAACTTATAACACTACGTAAGTACCAACTAAAGCATGTCAGACTAAACTCAATTTTGTCGTGTCGGGGGGTGTTTCATGCTTTTTGATGGAGCTCCTTAATTTTTCCTTCTTTCATTTAATTTCTTTTATTTTAAGATGGGGCCGCAATTCTTTTATTTTAATATGCGATCTCGGCCAAAAGAAGCTGTTTAACAATCCTCATGACAAACTGGCTCTGGGAGAATTGCACAGATTGAGAAACAATAAAGATTAACCTTTGGTCATTTTAGATTTTCAGCAAAAATATAAATCGGTTTATCCGTGTCAAAGTCAAGTCAAAGTCAAAATCATTTATTAAAATAGGCTAATACGATTAGCACTTTTTAACGTCAAAATTTTACAATGACAGCACCCCCAAAACGCCCCCCTTTCACCACTTCCTAGTGTTATGGCTGGAAAGAAGAAGTGGTGAAGAACAAACTTCCCAGCAACACAGCTGTCTATTACAATTTAATTATTATTAATTTATTTTACAATTATACAATTCTATTTTATCAATTATTAATTTAAAACACCGAAAAATACAAAATAAAATAAAGCACTTTTGTTCCACTTCAGAGCTGCCATCTGCGTTTATCTGTGAAATAATCATTAACATTATAATATGCCTTTTTAACAAGAATTTTGTGATGTAGTGGTAAGTCTAATATAAGGAATGTACTCAATAATTATAGGACAGTATTAAACGTATTATCGAACAATAAACATCTTTCCTTTAACAAGCTACTCCCGTCCTTACATGGCGACCCTGCCATTTAAGGTTCGGTGTCGGGCTCAATAACAATTTCGGTACAATGGAACGGGAGGTTCGAGATTTGACGGTGATCTTGCACGACGTGTGTATTCAAAAGTCGGAGCCTTTAATTTTCAAAAATGGGCGGAAGTACGAGTAAGGAAGAAGTTGTACTTGCTCAGAACGCTGCAGGTGGAACAAACGTGGCTGATGTCGCACAGTTACATCAAAATCAAAACGTAACAAATATAATTTTGGGCATAATTCTTCTTCTTATGATACTTGGAGGCCTAGTGGCTATATACAAGCTGTACAAACGGTGCCACAAAAATTGGATGCGGGAGGAGATAGCACGGAGCGCGTTCAGACGCTCTGGAGCCAGGCGTGAACCGCGGAGCAAGGATCCAAGCGGCGGAGTTTAGCAGAAGGTGAAATGGAGTGGTAGTGCACAGTGAATATTGTGAAGTGCGTAAGCAAGTGAAAGTGAATAAAAATATGTGTTTTCAGTGTACAAGGCTACGTCTAGGATATTTCATATTTGGTACTTATTTTATTATTACTTTTAGCATTGTAAGATTTTATTAAATGTCTGATATACAAGATATACACGCAAAATTAAAAACTATTAAAGAAAACTTAGTAAAGTTGAGCTTAGTAAAAAGGACTCAAACATTGTTACGGCAAAAATATTCTGATGCTAAAGATTTATACGATAAATATTTATTGTGCCGAGATAAGATAAACGTTAGTATTGATAAAGGTCATTTTAAGCAGGAGGAATTCGAGTCAATTTTAGTTTTATGCGAGGAAATAGAAGCCTTTTATCAAAGAATTAAAAACATTTGTTTATCCAGTAAACAGGAAATAAGCACCATGGCTGAGTTTGACATCAAAACCGCTTCTTCCCTTCTTCCCATAATGACAGGAGACGAGGAGGTTACTAAAAAGTTAATTGATTGTGCAGAGTTTTATTGTCAGAATTTAAAGAAAGAACATGAGCAACTTTTAATATCCTTTATACTAAAAACCCCGCTTATGCGTTATAAAAGGCGTTAAAAAGATTATTGACAATGATACAAAGATAGTGATTTTAAATGATTACCACATCCTTCCTACTAGTGGACATGCAGGAATAAGACGTATGATGAATAATATTCGTAAAAAATACTTTTGGACTGGAATGGAACACGATGTTACAAATTTTGTTAAAAAGTGTAATAATTGTCAAAGGTTTAAATATTTAAATAACGTTAAAGAACCCATGGTCATAACAGACTGTGGTACTTCAGCTTTTGATAAGGTGTATTTAGATTTGGTAGGTCCTTTGATACGTGATAATAATTATAGCTACATCTTAACGCTCCAGTGCGATCTAACTAAGTACGTCGAAGCATATCCGATTGCAACTAAAGATGCGCGCACAGTTGCTACGTGTTTGGTAAACAATTTTATACTTAGGTATGGTATTCCACGTACCATTGTCACAGACAGGGGCACAGAATTTATCAACTCTACAATGGAACAGGTATGTAAAATTTTGAACATTACACATTTAAAGTCTACAGCTTTTCATCACGAAACTTTAGGTTCATTGGAAAATAGTCACAAGCATTTAACTTTTTATCTTAGGATGCAAATAAATAGTCAAACTCAGGAATGGAGCTCATGGTTGCCATACTGGTGCTTCTCTTATAACACATCTGTACACTCGAGCACGAAATTCACACCGTACGAATTGGTATTTGGTAAACAATGTAATGTACCCAGTAATATCACTAACAATGTAGATCCAATTTACAACTTTGATAATTATGCAATAGAACTTAAATATCGGTTACAAAAATCACACGCAGAGGCAAAAGACAATTTATTAAACTGCAAACTATTAAGAAAAATTAAATATGATAATAGTGTGAATCCAATTACTTATAACACTGGAGATTTTATCTTAGTTAAAAATGAAAATTGTAATAAACTTGACCCATTGTATGTAGGCCCATTTCCTGTTGTCAAGGATATAGCACCAAATGTTATTATTTCAGTGGATGGAAAGGAAAAATGTATACATAAAAACAGGACAAGACTTTATAATCAATAATTGTTTATTATTATACTTTTGACGTAAGACTTTTTACTCTGACTGTACATGACCAAATATGAAATGTTATGATGTAATTGGTATCGTCTTAGATGTAAGAGTAAGTGTATTGTTACATGTAATGGGTAGATACTTAAGTACACTATTTTTATAATTCCATATGATTTATAACTAAAATATATACTTTTGTCATGTAGGTAACTATGTTAATTATTATAATCTTATAATATTTTAATGGGATCCTTGATAATACATATTATTATGTTATACAATTTTATAATGTATTACTTAAAAAAAAAAAAAAAATGTAATTTTTATTTTTTTTTTTCCTTTTGGAAGGGCATGTGATGTAGTGGTAAGTCTAATATAAGGAATGTACTCAATAATTATAGGACAGTATTAAACGTATTATCGAACAATAAACATCTTTCCTTTAACAAGCTACTCCCGTCCTTACAATTTCTTTGATTTTGTTTTTAAAAGAACTATCCGTTAATTCCAAGAGATGAACCGGAATCCTGTTATAAATGCGTACACAAAGCCCCACAAATGAACCGTGCACCTTATGTAGACGATAATTAGGTGCGGTTAACTTGTTTATTTCTAGTATTAAAATGATGTATGTCGCTGTTTTTACTATATGAATCTAGGTTTTGCCTTACGTATATTATATTGGCATAAATGTATTGAGACGCCACAGTCAGAATACCAATATCCTTAAACCTTTCCCTAAGGGAGACTCTAGCACCAAGTTTGTATATAGCACGGACAGCGCGCTTCTGTAGTACGAAAACATTCTCGATATCGGCAGCATTGCCCCACATAAGAATTCCGTAGGACATGATGCAGTGAAAATAGCTAAAATACACTAGACGCGCCGTGGCTACATCGGTGAGAGCTCTTACTTTCCTGACAGCGTACGCAGCAGAGCTTAATTTACCCGTGATGCCAGTTATATGCTCACCCCATTGAATTTTGGAGTCTACTGTTATCCCTAGAAAAGTCGTAGCATGTACCGTTTCAAGTTCCTCATTGTTCAAAATTACACCGGGACCGAGATTTTTTACATTAGGCAAAGCAAATTTAATACATTTTGTTTTCTTCGTATTCAAAACTAAATTATTGGCTGTAAACCATTGCGTTACTAGTGAAAGACAAGAATTCACGTCATCAAAATCTACTCTATTCCTATCAACTTTAAAAATTAGAGACGTGTCATCAGCAAACAATACTACATCACACAATGATTTTAAATAATATGGCAAGTCATTAATGTATACAAGAAACAAAAATGGACCTAAAATCGACCCTTGCGGTACGCCCAAACGAACGGGTAGATTGGAAGATTTGACACCATTAACGTCAACACATTGCATTCTACCGCTTAAATATGAGCTAATAACACTAAGTGCGCTGTCTCTAATACCATAGTACTTTAGCTTCTGGGTAAGCGTTTCATGTTGGACGCAGTCGAACGCTTTAGAAAGATCACAGAACACCCCGATAGCATTCTGTGACTTCTCCCACGCACTGAATATATGTTTCAGTAGAGCAACTCCGGCATCCGTTGTGGAGCGACCCTTTGTAAAACCGTATTGTTCCGCATGTAAAATATTGTATGAATTAAAATGCCGGAGGAGTTGATTTAAAATTAGCTTTTCAAAAATTTTGCTCAACGCGGGCAGAATTGAAATCGGTCTAAAGTTGCCTAGATCGTTCTTGCTCCCGGATTTAAAGAGAGGTATAACTTTACTGTATTTCATAAGTTCAGGAAAGGTACCTGAGTCAATGCACTCATTAAATATACGAGCTAAATAGGGCGCAATATCGTCAATAATACAGTTTAAGACTTTAACAGAGATACCCCATAAATCACCTGTCTTTTTTGAATTTAATGACTTGAAGGTTCTTACTATGTCATAAGGTGAAATATAACTAAAGGTAAATGTGGCTTCACATTGACTAACACTACTACGTAAAAGTTTTTCGGCGTTGGTGGCAGAGGAGTCTAAGCCGCTAGTGGTCTTGATTGGAATATTAGAGAAGAATGTGTTAAATTCGCGAGCTACATCAGAATCTTTCTCGTAAACTTGATTCTCATTAATGATTTTATACTGATTATCACGCTGTTTGATTTTCCCGGTCTCGCTATTTATAATATTCCACGTCGCTTTTATTATACTCTTACTATTCTTAATTTTATTACTGAAATACATTGATTTTGCCGCATGACAAACTTTTTTAAACAATTTAGAATAATTCCTAACATATCTAATAAAATTTTCATCAAAATTATAATTTTTCATTTCATACAACTCATACAGCTTAGCTCTACTCTTGTAAATGCCGGGGGAAGCCCACTCATTGAAGTTAGCCGTTTCTTTTAGTACGAGCGTTTTGGTTTTAAAACTAGAATTAAATTCGTATTTTATTATATCAAATAGTGCTCCGTACATTAAATGGGGATTGTTTTTATTTATTTATTTATGTCATTCCGGCATTCCAGGGTTTCATCCGCCACATCCCATTTCCAGCATCAGGTTCTCGTCAATTAGAAACATGAAGAGAACTAGTCAAGACAAATTCAACGAGCCCAAACTCGAAGGGTTTACTAAAAGGCAGTTTAGGGTTACGTGTCCTATCTACGTGCCCTAAGCAGACCCCGATTTTTAACCCCCCGACGCTAAAACGACGGGGTGTTATAAGTTTGACGTGTCCGTGTGTGTGTGTGTGTGTATGTGGCATTTTTTTAGATACGTGTTTTTTCTATACGCTTGTTATAATTAGATAGGTACGTATCATTTGATTTATGGAAGTATTTTTGAAGGTAAAAAGCGGTCCCCCGACACGTCAAAATTTAGTTTAGTCTGACATGCTTTAGTTCTTACGTAGTGTTAAAAGTTATTTTTTTGCTTTTTATAGGGTTTAGAGTTTTTAACCTTTTGTCATGATAATTGCGTACTTTTTTTGGGTCCGGGGTTTTTTAAATTTATAATTTTATAGTTAGTAGTAAATCTCGATGAAGCTATGTCCTAGGCGGAATCTTCTGTCAGTCTTATTTAGAAATCGCGCAACACAGAAGTAGTCACCGTCGCAATGGAGTGTGATATGATTCCCATCAAAGACTACTTTATATTATAATATGGCTCCCATCTCTGGCCAACTAGTCGATTTGATCGAGGGGAGCGTGCGCCGCCGCGATGCCCGCCACGTGCTTCGCTATACGCTAGAGGATTCGCTGCGGGCGCCGCGGCGGGCACCGCCACGCTTCCCGTCTCGCTTCTCTATGAACATGGTCGTTTATTGCTATAAGTTTGTGTTTACGCGTGCGATGATGCGTGCCGCTTCACGCGCCGCCTCAGTAAACAGAAAAAACGTCCGACGCGCCGCGAGACGCCACGCTTCTCCGTAAATGAGGCCTAAGGCTCGTATAAAGAAGGCCCTGAGAAGAGAAAAACAATCCTAATTTAAAAACTACCAAATCCTAAAGATCAATGAGGGATTTTCTTTTTCCTCTATTCCTAGCTGATGACTAGATGGCGCTGATCTAGGTACGTGAATGCAAGGAATGTTACGTCATATCTTATCAACGTCATGTAATTTTCAGGTCGTAGGTATAACAAAAAGTTTTTGTCATCAACAATAAAAAAAAAACAGAAAATAGGGCATAAAAGGAGAAAAGAAGTCAGATTTATTATACGACTGTCCCGTGAGGTTTTAAAAACAATTGGTCTAGACATCTGAATTTCTTGGGTCTGGGCTGAAAGGGCTCGGTGCACGTTTTTTTTTTTTAACAGAATTCAGTCATTTCATTCGGCCGTGCTCTTCCTGTAGCGGCATATTGGGCATGGTCACACTTCGCCACCGTCTCGAGGCCTGTTTCTGTTCGGACGACAGATGCCTCTAGTCTGTCGTCCGAACAGCTCGAGCGCAGCCTCCGCCCGCGCTCTTCATTCAAAATGCATGATGCTCAAGGGATTTGAAATTGCCCACCGCTCGAGCTGTTGAAACTAAAGCTCGAGCAGTTATGACTGGCAGCTTTAAGCTGTTGACTCTTGACTGCAAGCGCGGTCCGTGTATGTTGATAACTAGGTAACTGCTCCACCGGGACCACCGGTTCGTGTATGGCGGACCTTATAGTTTCGCCATGTCTGTAGGGCCGTCCTCGCTTAATCTCATTGACTGTTAGCATTAGAGGGCTGAAATTTGGTACTGATATAAAGTGCAAGAATAAAAAATGAAAAAAAAATCTTTAGGGTAACCTAAAAAAAATTTCAAACTAAGTAAATAGCGTATAATTCTTTTAAGCGATTTTACTACGAAAATTAGGATGTCAATTAACACAGAAAAAATAAAAGACGTAAAAATAAAAAAACTATTTTTTCAAACAAAGTAAATAGAATAAAAATGTGCGAAAATTAGAACACCATTAAGGAGCCAGTCATTACAAACAACTGAAATTCTTCCTTGAAAACTGACAGCTGTTAACTAGTCAAAACATTCGATACTCGATCCTAACTTTATGTCTGCTATACACATGATTTTGTAAATTATAATAAAAACGAAAAATGACTCTTGCGACTAAACCACTGAATGGATTCGGTATTTTTTTCACAATTAGCCATAGAATATCATAAAGTATATAGGATTTAATGTGATTAGGTCCGACACACCCTGTATACTCCTCTTATGTACCTACTCTCTTATGCACTCTCTTATGAACTCTCTTATGTACGCTTCTTATGTAATCCTCTTATGTCCTCCTCTTATGTTCTCTCTTATGTACTCCTCTTATGTACTCTCTTATGTACTCTCTTATGTACTCTCTTATGTACTCCTCTTATGTACTCCTCTTATGTTCTCTCTTATGTACTCCTCTTATGTACTCTCTTATGTACTCTCTTATGTAGTCTCTTATGTACTCTCTTATGTACTCTCTTATGTACTCCTCTTATGTACTCTCTTATGTACTCTCTTATGTAATCTCTTATGTACCCCCCTTATGTACTCCTCTTATGTACTCTCTTATGTACTCCTCTTATGTACTCTCTTATGAACTCTCTTATGTACTCCTCTTATGTACTCTCTTATGAACTCTCTTATGTACTCTCTTATGAACTCTCTTATGTAATCTCTTATGAACTCTCTTATGTACCCCCCTTATGTACTTCTCTTATGTACTCTATAATGTATTCTCTTATGCAAGCTCAAGCCTCAAGCATTTACGCGGGCAAAAAATGACTTATAAACAAATCTATTGCCTTCATTCGATGAAAATAATATGTGCCTGTAGCTATACAGCGTGCCCACCAGCATGTGCAAAGGTGTTTAAAATCCACATATCTGCAGCACAAAAAAAGGAAAAGGTGAACTAGGTAGGACCGCAGTTCATACCAAAAGTAGAAACACAAATTATATCAATTACGGGTGAAAGATTATGTAGTCAGCAAGACGAGCCGATCCCACAAGCAGCACCCTTACACGAGTATAACGCGAGGATCAGCCGTAGCCCCTGAAATCATCAACCCACATTGAGAAAGCGTGATGATAACGCTCAGTTCATCTCAGTGTGAGAGGAGGCCTGCGCCCAGCAAGAACGATAAAAAGGCTGATAAGGAGAACTTTACCGATAAGAAATCATCAAATGACTGCAAGATTCCACTGGACCTCTTTCGAATCATCTGGCAGTCTGGGCAAGCTCGGGTCACTAGGAGTTCCAACGTTCATCTCCAAGAAGCTACGTCTGGATTAGGCAACTAATGTCACGTTTTGACTTTTTCTAATTGTGATTGCCGATGTCAAGTTGAAGTTTAGATAACATGTTTTGAAAACCGACAAATTCCGGTACTGCAATACCAGCACTGTAGATAACCTAAGACAAAAACATAAATATCAATCTTCTGTATTTGTTAATGTTACGCAAGAACATCTTTTGCGTAATTTTATGAAATTGCTCTCCCATAATCTAAGAACAGCAAGGAGGTGCACGGTAGGTACACATTACCCATACTTATACAATGGGATACCAAACCATAGTGCATACAAACTGCAGCTCAGCTTGCAGTTCTTGTCACACTGCTCTTAACATATTTATGGAAAAATAGGTCCGAGGACCCTCGGTTCCAAATATCAACGAAAAATGGTCTTCTTCTTCCTGTCCTGTTCCCAATTTTATTTGGGGTCGGCGCAATATGTCTTCCGCTTCCGTTCTTCCCTGTCACTCGTCAAACTGACACTCACTCCCTTCTTATTCAGAAAAATGGTATTGGAATTTTTACATTATATTGTAGATATACAATAAGAGTATCTAAACTTGAAATCAGTTTTCACACCTTTTAACGAGAATATTGTCTCACAATGGTTTCAAATAAATTATTAAGTACTCCTCCAGTGCCTAGATGTGAATTACTTTTACAGGAATATTCACGGGCATCTAAGAATAGCCTTTTGAAAAATTACTGACGACAGTCCTAACCATTTCTACTTGATACTGACCTATTTGATAAAGTAGATATGGCTGACAATCGCAAAGATAGTAACCACTTATTTACATACTGAGGTAAAACGGCCTTAAGAGTCAGTAGTTCTCTAGCGATTCATTTCGTACCACGGTAACACTGCACATTTGAGGCTTAATTACTACAAAAAAAGTTATCATGAATTTCGACTTCACCGGCAAAGTGGTGCTAGTGACAGGCGCGAGCACCGGCATAGGCGAGTCGACGGCGCTGCTGTTCGCCGCGCTGGGCGCGAAGCTGTCGCTCGTGGGCAGGAATGAAGGCAAACTGCGCGCCGTGGGGGCCGCGTGCCACAAGCTGCGGGGGCTGCAGCCGCTACCCATCGTCGCAGACCTCGGCACCGACGAGGGCGTCGAAAAGACGGCCAAGGAAACACTCGACCATTTCGGAAGGTGAGTTTTTTGCCTTTGAGCAAATCAGAGTGAAAAAGATTTGGTGTTTACAAATTACAAGTGACAACGAATAACAATACTAACATTTGATACAGTTTTATCAGATACAAATAAAGACAAATAATGCTGTTAGAGAGGGATCACAACCATCCAAATTTTAAACCGTAACGTAACAAGCACCTAGGTGCTCAGCGTTGCCGCCATGTATCGGGACACCGAACGTTATGACTCATGACGGAAATCGTTAGGACGCCAAATATTTGAGGTTTTCATCACGCCGCTCGGTGCCCCGACGCATGGCGTCCCGACACACGCACTAAATTCACTCACTAATTTATTACAGACTGGATGTTCTTGTGAACAACGCAGCTGTAGGCTGCAGGACTACAATCCAACAACTGGACATGAAGATCTTCGACGAGGTATTCAGGATTGACGTGCGCGGCGTGTACCATCTCACCGGGCTGCTGGTGCCCGCCCTCATAGAGTCCAAGGGCAACATCGTCAACATCTCCAGCGTAGCCGCGACGATGGTCTCTGTTGGCAGCTTGCCTTACCCCATGGCAAAGGTGAGAGTAACCTCTAACCTAGATTTGATATTTGGGTTGAAAGTTCGTTTCCCATCTTTGAGGCTGACGGATCAATTTATTTATGTTTCAGGCTGCACTTGACCATTTCACACGTAACGTGGCCTTAGAGCTCGCTCCCAAAGGTGTCAGAGTAAACTCCGTCAGTCCAGGAGTTACTGTGAGTATCATTTATATTACGGCATCATAACAGTACATATTGTAACAATATTAATAGTTTATATTTCTTACCATGAAAACGCACGACATTTCGTAATCTCGTATAACATTTGTTCCTTCTTAGGTATCGGAATTCGTGACACGAGTGACGAATCAATCGGAGGAGCAGTACCGCGAGTGGCTGGCGCAGATGAGCAAGAACGTGCCCATGGGCGAGCCGTGCCTGGGAGACGACATCGCTAAAATGGTGGTTCACATCGCCAGCGAGCACAGCCGTCTCGTCACCGGCGCCATCGTCGAGGTGGATGGCGGACTCAGGTTTCGCGGCATCGGCAATGCGCTCACAGACCAATAACTCAATCATTGTTGTCTGATGATTCGGCGAAGTATATTATTTTGTAAATATTCGTGATATTAGTAAAGATTTTTTGTAATACATTGTTACGATTTTATTTTTTCTTCTTTTTAAGATAATATATACATTTATTTACAAATATTTTTTTCTTCTTAAAAGAGTTTTACCCATGTTTTACACAGGGTAACTCATCCTCCGAGCCTTTTTCCCAATCATATTGGGGTCGGCTTCCAGTCTTACCGGATTCAGCTGAGTACCAGTGCTTTACATGAAGCGATTGCCTATTTGACCTCCTCAACCCAGTTACCCGGGCAACCCGATACCCCTTGCCGACCGCCTACCGACTGGTGTCAGACTTACTGGCTTCTGACTACCCGTAACGACTGCCAAGGATGTTCAATGACAGCCGGGACCTACAGTTTAACGTGCCATCCGAAACACAGTCAATGGTGTCTAAGATATACTTAGAAAGTGCATACAAACTTAGAAAAGTTGCATTGGTACTTGCCTGACCTGGGATCGAACTCGCGCCCTCATACTTGAGTGGTTGCTTCTTTACCCACTAGGCCACCACGACTTTTTTTTACACAGGGTAACTATTTTACACATTATTAAAAGGCAACAAAAGGACTTGTGGCTAATTCAAAGTCGCGCGGATCGATCGATCATAAAGTTAAGCAACGCTTGGCGCGGTCGGTCCGTGGTGACTGACTATCTTGTCATTACGAGTTCTTCTATATGTTGGAAGCTACGATAAACTGGTCCCGGCTGTGATTTGAATATTTTTGGCGGTCTTTACGGGTAGTCACAAGCCAGAAAGTCTGACAATCTGTCTTACAAAGTGGTATCGGGTTGCCTGAGTAACTGGTTTATAGTTAGACTAGCTTTTGCCCGCGACTTCGTTCGCGTGGAATAGTGACTTCCGGCAGATTTTTGGTTTTACCCACATAGTTCCCGATATCGCGGGATTTTTGAGACGTTCCCGCTCCCGCAGGATTTTTGGGATAAAAACTATCCTATGTCCTTTCTCGAGTTCCAAACTATGTCTGTACCAAATCGACAAATACAACGGAACCAAATTAGAATTTACGAAACAGGACCAATCCACATAAACGACCATACAACCGACAATACAATTTTTCCACGACGGTACCGAAGCGCTCGGCCGATACCCAACCAAATGCGTGTAACGAAACCATAGCGCGATCTATTTCGATCCCAACGCCATCTATCGAGCATAGTGACAACTCGGATTATTTATCTATACTCCGTTCGGGCATTTTCTTTGTACTAAAAGTAGTATTATATTGTTATTATTTTTTTCATACCTTTTTACTACTTATTTACTTTTTTCCGATGAATTAAAACAACATGAACCGAACTCGTGTAACGATCGACACAATTGCGCGTAGTACTAATAGAATTATCTATACTCCGTTAGAGCATTTTCTTTGTAGTAAAACTTTTATTATATTAATATTAATTTTTTTACACCTTTTTACTGTTTATTTACATTTTTCTGATGGATTTTCCGATGAATTAAAACAATAACATGAACCGAACACGTGTAATGACACCATTGCGCGATTAACGCCATCTATCTACGGAGCATAGGAACAGCATTTCGACATTTGACCAATAGATGGCACTGTATGTCCGTAATAAATTTTATTTTTTATTTTTATTTTTTGTAATAAAAACTATCCTATGTCCTTTCTCAAGTTTCAAACTATGTCTGTACCAAATTTCACACAAATCGGTTCAGTAGTTTGGGCGTGAAGAAAAGACAGACAGACAGACAGACAGACAGACAGAGTTACTTTCGCATTTATAATATTAGTTTGGATAGGCAGTGCAAAACCTACTTAGCTAGCCGCATCAGGTTAAACTGAAAACCGACCTTAACATAGGTAGTTGGGAAAAAGCTATGCAGATGATAAAAAGGGCAAAGCGTTATCTTTTGACAAAGTAGTTTTGGTTAATTGTCAGCTTTTCAAAGTCAAGTCAAAGTCAAAGTGAAATCATTTATTTCATTTAGGCCTTTACAAGCACTTATGAACGTCAAAAATATAACTAAGTTTGATTCGAGTTGCCCATTCCAAAAGTACTTTCAAACATTGTTGAAATATGTCTAAAAATTAGTAAAAATGAAGATAACCGGTGTATGAAAGTGTTATGTGCAGAAGGTCGGTAGTCGCAAAAATGTATGAAAGTGTTAAGGGCACTTAACCATAGACCCGTACTTATAACGAATACATTCATTTAATTGCGCAATGAATGAAAGCGTCAAGTGTGCACATAACTCTTTCTTTGTGAAAATATGGGACGGTTTCGTCCGAAAAAAAAGCTAATATACAAGGATCAACTTCCATTTATTAAGCCTGAATACCGCTATTATTATGAAACAATGCTTGCGCGATGCGATTAAACCTATTTTATGCCAATAAACAGACACTTTGAAGGTTGTTGTGTTACTTACTTCGCTCATTCATTTTCTGTTCGTTATTTTTTTCGTAAACTCACTTGTGGAAAAAGGTGTTATGTTCCAATTTTTTAAATAACTCCTATTATTTCTAACTTTGTATTATTTTTTACCGACTACATAAAAACACACAGCATTATTTAGTACATAATCCAGTATTACTAACTAAAAGTCACTCATATAAACAAATATCCACAAAATAATAATGAGAACTTTAAAACTTGTTCCTGATATATCATAAACCAGTGACATATTATCACCTTCATCAACTCATGTCTTCATTTACAAATTGGTTTATATTTTGGTACAAAGTTACAAACAAATAATCAAAACATGAATACAATTTTACTTGCTGGTGTAATTTTAATTTGTTAAATAATTAGATATTATCAGTATGTCCTATGGAGCAGGACCAGCATGTTTCCAAGCATTTTTATCTTGAATGTAATCTTTTAATTTATAATGGCTTATGTTTAACTTACCACCAGATATAATAACAAATAGCAGACAAAAATAGTAAATGATTACCAAAATGAAACTCGCATTTTAATGTAAAATTATAACCAAAGTTACAACACTTTGCTATCCTATTTAAGTAAAATTACTCTAAGTCAGTGGTTCTTAACCGGTGGTCCGCGGACCACTGGTGGTCCCTGGAGGCATTCTAAGTGGTCCGCGAAGCATTGCTTCGCGACGTTGCTATACGTTGTCTAACTTTATTTTTAACGACTTATCTATGCAAACAGGGGTTTTCGAATGGACGTACCTATATAAGATATCCATCTTACTTGTCTAACAGAAAAAAAAATATGTTTGGGCTACATTTTAAGTAATTTTGGCTTTGAGTTTTAAAAAATAATTGAAATTTCGCGCTCGCTTCGCTCGCGTATTCAGAAACTATGTGCCCTTATATTTGCATTAGTCAACAAACAAAAAGTTAAGTACGTTTGGGCTACATTTTACGTAATTTTTGGTTTGAGTGCGAAAAAAATTTCGCGCTCGCTTCGCTCGCGCTTTTGGAAACTAATATAGACGATTGTTTATCACAAAAATCTCATTACATTAAAATCTGTACATTTTTGTTTTTAGCTAAATAATAAAGAAATGAGTGCTAATTATAAAGTGTGCTTGTATTCTTTATCAAAGAACCCTCAATTTAGGTAAACCAATGTGGTGGTCCCCGGCAAGACAAAATTTTGGTAAAGTGGTCCCTCATGCCAAAAAGGTTAAGAACCACTGGTATAGACCAAAATCACAAAAATAGCAGACCAATCGCACACCAATCAAATGTCAATCGAATACGATTGGTCTTTTATTAGTAGCAGAATGCCCGATATGGTTAAAACTGCTATTGCGATCATATTGCAATTCGATTTCTATTCAATTTTGACATTATTAACTTAGGAGAATCGGGCCCCAGGTTGGACCGTGCGGCGTGCCGTTCATGTGTCAGCGATAACTTGTTATTTGAATTTGACCCTTAATTGTTACCTCATATAAAACAGTTTATAACGTCAACATGTAAAGCTAACGACGCGATGATAGCGAGCTTTCAGCTACCTTACAAAAGTTGCACCGTGCCGTGCCGTTCATGTATGCCATTACCTGAAGTCTACTCTAATTTGTTAATTTGAATTCGCTAATTTGAAGCGCTCTACTTTAAAAAATAACTCACTGCTAGATGAGGAATATTGATCTCATTTTGTTACGTTTAAGGTCTCTGCACACAGCGGGCGCGGCGCGGCGGGACGGGACGGCGACGCGACACTGAGCAGGGGCCCGATTCTCCTAAGTTAATAATGTCATAATCGAATAGAAATCGAATCGCAATATGATCGCAATAGCCGTTTTAACCATATCTGGCATTCTGCTACTAATAAAAGACCAATCGTATTCGATTGACATTTGATTGGTGTGCGATTGGTCTGCTATTTTGGTGATTTTGGTCTATACGGTAGTTTGCTCTACAATCATATTGCAATCGTAAATCATTTGCAGACAAAATGATTCATTATTGAATGACAGAAAAGGATAAAAACGTTTATTTCAAAGAAAAAATAGCGGAATGGCACATACGCTTCAATCGTAATCGAGTCGGGATTGGATCGCAGTCGAACGTGAATCGAATGGCGCTTAAGTAAAATTAGGAGAATTGGGCCCAGTTGTAATGTACTAGATATTACGGAAGACGCAACACAGAGCGTCGCGTCGAGCGGGACGGCTCTGTGTGGCGTCGCGTCGTCCGCGCCCGCTGTGTGCAGAGACCTTTATACTGGGCATTAAAACAACAACATTTTACAGTTAAGATTAACTTTACTATGCAATTTTAAATACATAAAAGCTACAAAATATAATACACAAAAATTTAATAAAAACTAAATAAAAAGTTCAGTATTACCCTACATTCAAAAATTCGATAGATATAATAATAATTATTATGCCATAGAAAGATAGTTCAGTCGTTCAATGTGAATGGAAAAATACATACCTACTTGTAGTTTTAATTTCAAATTACTATCAGTCTTTATACATATAGGTATGTCGCTCTCCGATCGTATAATTGGCTAGATCACATATACAACCTCCTCATTTTTTGGAAAGTATCCAGCGATATGCCAAACATTATACATACACTATGAATGGGTTCCTCTTGCCAACTTTACCTTTAAAAAGGTCCATACTAGGCATGTGGCTAGACGACCTGGGGCCCAATTCTCCTAAGTTATTAATGTCAAAATTGAATAGAAATCGAATCGCAATATGATCGCAATAGCAGTTTTAACCATATCGGGTATTCTGCTACTAATATAAGACCAATCGTATTCCAACGACATTCGATTGGTCTGCCCTTTTGGTGATTTTGGTCTAAACGGTAGTTTGCTCTTCAATCATATTGCAATCGTAAATCATTAGCAAAAAAATAATTCATTATTGAATGACAGAAAATGATAAAAACGTTTATATCAAAGAACAAATAGCGGAATGCCACATACGCTTCAATCATAATTGAGTCGTGATTGGATCGCAGTCGAATGTGATTCGTATGTCGCTTAAGTAAAATTAGGAGAATCGGGCCCCTGGCAGTAACAAGGGGCTCGTATGAATGTAGCCCTGGGCACGCGGCTGTAGTATCCAGTGGAAAAGGTCATGATAATACACAGAGGAATATCATGATTTGACCAATTATACAAACAGCTGAAGATATTATGTGATATAAACCAACTGCATATAAACTATTTCAAAATAAGCATTAAAGTTGGAAACTCTGAAACTATATTATTATAACATAACATATTTAATCTTGTATAAAATTTTTACAATTAATAAAATCAATCAATTGACACAAAATATACTGATGTAATCAATGTTCAGTATACTTCATTTTATTACATTTGACATGTACATACATACTTAAAATATGTATGTACATACTTAAAATATATTTCATAATAGGTGTGTAAATTTTCCCATTTATTGATCGAGAATGAACTACCTCTACAATGTGCCACAGTCATGGATAAACTTAGATATATCAGTGTATAATACATTACAATATACAATGGCACTGTATAAAACAAAGATTTCACACACAAATCTTATTTGTGTTCCAATATTGTGTTTATGTTGTCAGTTAGCCAATCCAACGCGTGTCTTCTTGCCGCGCGTCGACGTCACGCGGAGCGGCGACGCCACGCGGAGCGGCGACCGCACTGCTGCGCGACTGGCGAAGTAACAATCGTAAATAACACTACAGTCTAAACACATTCATCAATCACAAATATTCTGACGGCCCTGCTTCGTCAACGTCTGCCTCAGTTACATTTATATAACGAGTATGCAATACACTAGTATCATAAGTTAAATACAATTATCTAGATGCTAACATGGACATACATGTCGATAATATACAGAGTGCAATAACATTACAGGCACTGAGCAAATTTATACAATTCAAGTCTTGTCAAGCAATGGAAGTCCAACAAGGGCAGAGGAAAAATAATGCCTTATCTTAGTGATTAAATTAGAACAGCAATGTTAGCTAAACCTGATCAAAACCTGCTACAAAATTATCCAATTTGGGGCAACCATGAGCCAATAGTTAAAGAATATGGAACATTTATCATATTTGTGTTATTACAAATGGAATGTGTACAATTTTTATACCTAATGTAAATATAAATTCATTATTTTATCTAGTATACAATACTAATGACGTATAGTTGAGAGAGGTCCCTAATCCAATTTAATCAGTAAGTGAATAAAATGCTCCATGTCTACAAGTTTCCTTTACATAAGTTTATTGACTCTACCCCTGTACATCAAGTATGTCTACATCCATAAATGTCAATCTGCAAGAAAGCCTGCAATAAGTCTGTTGTCTTAGGCACAGAAGAATTTCCTTTGCTTGAGTGGTTCACTATCATCACTGTCAGAGAAGCAAGCAGCAAACCCACTCTTGTCTCGTAGAGAGTCCCGTAGTGGACTTTCCTGTTTTTCAAGTGCTTTCTTTGAACGTGAATGCCTTGTGATCCTTTTCTTCTTCTTGAGTGTATCCCTCTGAGGTGTGGGGCCGGCCACATTCATGGTCACCATGGAGCTCACCTGCTCTGTAGAATTGCTCAGAACTAGAACAGAGTTCTCAGGCTGCCTCAGTGTTAGGCCAATGTTTCTGCCACTTCTAGTCCTAGAAACCACTGCGGCTTCTGGATTCTCTTTTCTATCAGAATTGTTAAAGTCACTTGAATTTTTACTAATCTTTCGTTTTTTGTCTGCTTGGTTTGAATCACCAGTATCCTCTACCATGTATGATGTGGTTTGATTGCGGTACCGTTTGGGATACCGTGATGTGGTGCTCTGTGACTGGAATGATACATTCAGGTTGGCCTTGGCTCGAGTTCGGCTGCCATCCATTTTATTGTTGGACTCCTTTACACTTTTGCTATTTTTTACATCCATGAACTTGAGTAAAGATGTACTTTTGCTAACCTTGACAGACTTATCAACACCCTTGGTTATTAAGTTTAGCACATTTTCTGACTCCGTACTGCAGTTCAGTGCTGCTGATTTAGGTATTCCGGTGTTCATAGACTTGTTCACACACACTACCATAGTGTTGTCCTTCTGTAAACATTGCCGCGATTCTTTCACCAAATTCCTACTATTTTTACATCTTAACTTTCTAGGTGTTTTAGTAGACTGTATTTTTGTGGACCTTATGTAATTAGCAGTAAAGCCAGACACATCACTGAGATCCTCAAACTGTCCATTGTGCAGCTCATTTTTAGACCTGTTCACCTTGCTGGCTGGAGTGTTTCTTTTATTATCCACAGTCTGGTCTCCTCCTGCTAATAACTCTGGAGACTTCTTCAGCTTATCGGGTGACTTGTGTTCAATTTGAGCATGTTTATTGCCATTGATTAGACTATTATTGAATATCTCGAATGAACTATTAAGCTGAGTGTTGTTGTTGAGGGTCTGTTGTGCCTGGCGCACACTCCTTCTTAGGTTCATCACCTTGGGAGTGGATGTGATCACTTTATTCTTCTTGTGCAATGTAGTCCTACTGTTCTTTTGTTGTCTTGATCTCTTGGACTTGCCTTGCACTGAAGTGTTCTTGATATTGAAGTCCAGGTCTGAACCTAATGTGTCAGACTTACAACTACTCATCACAGTGGGCTTTTGCTGTTGAGAAGAATCAAAGTAAACATTTTGCTGCTTCTCCGCAGACCCCGAGTCATCTTCTAACAGAGACAGCTTTCTCTTCTTTTTCTTTTTAGGCGAAGGCACCTCGGCAGCACTGGGAACACTTTTTGGTTTACTTTTGGAACACTGTGCTTGCTCAGTTTGATTTTTAACATTGTCATAGTTCATCAGGCAAGGTGCCCGCTTGGTGCAAATCCAATAAGATATTTCATCCATGTTGCTCATAAAGGGAGCGAGTGGTGCGAGAGCGTTGGCGGCGACGAGACCCGTGTGAGCTGGCACCATAGCGCCGCCACCTGCGCCGACAGCACGCGCGCCAGCTGCCGCAGCGGCGCCGGCCACACGCACGCGCCCGCCGCCGCGTCCGATGCCGCCGACTGCCCGAACTGCCCGCGGTGCCGCAGACACCCGATCTCTTCCATTTTCCTCGTGAGACTCACATTCCATACAACTGAAATGTCAACATTTTCCTCATAACATAGTGTCCACGTAACAGTGACACTGCTCACACAATGGACATGTATACTTACTGTTCAAGCTCTCGGGGTTAAAAGCAGAACACTACGAATAATCTGTTACATAGGAACTTACACTTCTTTATTATCGAGATGAAAACCAAGCGGTGCCTAGATGAAGTGCACACAAGTTGTAACGGACATTTGTAGCGATAGTTCCAATATAATAAAAAGTCAAATGTAACAATACAATATTGATAACCGTTTAGTATGTTCTCTGCCCGTTTTAACGATATTGTTACACAGAAACTTGAAATTATAAGTATTTCTTTTCACATCATCACAACAAAATAGTAAGGCAAAAGCAAAGCAAACGCGCTTGGAAATTTACCAAAGATATCTTGCAAAAAATATTTTCCACCAATCAAAATACTCTGATCGAGACTTTATAATCTGTCAGACTTTCTCATTGGCCATTAGAAAATAATAAAAAATAGTCAAAGCGAACAAGCTTCTCTATGTCTATGGATAGAGTAATGACAATAGTCAATCAAACCTTAAAATAGAGGTGTCTGTCTTAAGTCTCAATAAAAAGTATCTTGAATCCGTAATGCACATAGGGAATGCATATCGGAAAACCACAATCATGGTATCGTGATAATTTTAGCTTAAATTTTTAGTAACACCAAAGTTCAGTTTATCTTCCAATATAACTAAACTGGCTCTAAAATTTTTTATAATTTTTATGTGTAAGGTTGGCCCCAGACCTACTATTACCTTTCTTTTCCATCTCGCCATTGCGGCACACATGACGGTCAAGCGGATCACGCGCGCCTCTTTTGTACGGGTGAGAAACAACGTTCACATAGTACTTTGTAATATGCCGATATTGAAACTTACAAATACATACAATTGATATGTTTTCTATTGTATTTTAGCTTCCCGGTCTAAATTCTTCTCTTTTCTTATCATGAGAATAGATATGGTAAGTATGGGGCAGTGTAAACCAGCTTTCCCAAAATATATTGACATCTATAATATTAAGCTCTATCCTTGTATTTCTTATCTTATTTTTCTTTTTGTATGCCCTGTGTGGCGGATCACGGCATGAACATACATATTTTTTATTTAAGACCTATTATAATACCTGTGTATCACTAATAAATGATTTGATTTAATATAATAGAGTGTTAGGTTCTATTCTTATATATAGGTAATTCTTCAATAATGCAATAAAAAGAAACTAACAAATATAAAATTGATTTCGCTTTATTATTTTTTATATGTACTTTAGCAAACATTGCCCCATTCATTCGCCATGTTTATTTTGTGATTTTGACTTTGACGTTTCGTTGCGCTTTTCAGCTTTTTCGCGCCTTAACGTATCGTGTCTTGTCGTGCTACTGGATGTCTGTTGCTGTCATTGTTTTTTGTCGAAACTAGTAGAATACTCTAGCCATAACAGAACAAAATGTTTGAAATTTAGACTGATATTACTCAGAAGTGATTGATAATGCGTGAAAATGAATGATATTCAGTGTTTGATTGATCGTCAGCTTGGCATTTGTAAGAGCCAAACAATATTTTGTTTGATACAACGAGGAAAGCAGGTAATAGTAATGAAATGAATGGGTTTTTACTTTTTTGCAGACTGTCGGCTGAACTACGACAATATTTTAAAGCGGCTGGTGGTGGATAGTGAAGAATCCTTCTATGGGCTGCAGAATGCAAACATCGCGGCTAACTTCGACCAGGATCCTCCGATATTCGCGTGCCGATTCTCGGAGGCTCCCGGTTACGAGCACATCCTCGCTCTCGCCAACGAGGATGGCAGAGTTGCCATTCAGGTACTATCATTAACATATTTAATGTTCTAAATCAATGCAGCAGTATGACAGTATCTCTCACGTTTACTTGTGATTGCAGGATACAACCAATGTAAAGACTGCTAGCACATTGGAAGGATTCCAGTGTCATAACAATGCTGTTTTCGATTTGGCGTGGATGCCACAGCATATGAACTTTGTTACTGTCTCAGGTAAGAACAAAATCTATACTAATATTATAAAGCTGAAGAGTTTGTTTGTTTGAACGTGCTAATCTCAGGAACTACTGGGCTGATTTGAAAATTTCTTTCAGTGTTAGATAGCCCATTTATCGAGGAAGGCTATAGGCTACTTTTTATCCCGGTACGGGAAGTAGTTCCCACAGAATGCGGGTGAAACCGCTGGCAGAAGATATATTCTAACCAAATACCCTAAAGGTCATAATCTAATTAAGATATTATGCGATTGTGAGTTCATGTGTATTAGTCTATCTTGCTCGGTACCAGTGAAGGTTACAGTTACAGACACAGTGAGTGGTTACAGTGACTCAAGTATTTATTCTATTTGCACTGTTACTATTTCTATAGTAGTAAAATAACATTGCACAAATTCACTTTTCCCTCACAACCCAATAGAGCTATGTCTAGCATCTCTGTTTCCAGGGTATCTATAATATGTATACCTATTTACTATTTTCTCCATAATTATTAAAAAGTTTATTTGAACTTGAAAGCATAACCAGAAAAGCATCTCACATTTTGTAACGATTATTTGATAAGTACTATAACAACAAAACAGTAATAAATACCTCGTGTGTTCATAAGTTTTGAGACAAAATAAAAGTTGCATATCTTTTTAAATAATTAACTTATATTTATAAAAACAATAGTAAACATTAAGTAAATAGTAAGTAAAAATTAAATATAATTATTATTCAAAATGACCACCCCTGTTTTTAATACACATGCCCTTAGACGATTTGGCCAGTCAACAATGGCGGCACGAATCTTTTCCAGAGGAATTCGCTTCGCTTCTCGGACAAGAGCTCGCTTAAGTGACTCCAAGTTTGGGTGGGACTTTCGGCAGGCTCTGAGCTCTAATTCGGTCCATAGAGAACAATCCAGCGGGTTGAGGTCGGGGCTGGAGGAGGGCCATTCATTCGCCGCAATGAAGGCCGGCACATTTTCCTTCAGCCAAGCTTGAGTGGTTTTAGCCTTATGGGATGGCGCCGAGTCTTGCTGGAAAACCCAATACTTGTTATGGAATAGGGTATTAGACAGGGGTTTCACAACAGTCTCTAGAATGTCACTTTGATAATTTTTGGCTTTCACCTTGACGCCTTGTTGGCAGAAATGAAGCTGAGTCACGCCTTCGTACGAAACTCCCCACCATACCATGACACTAGCCGGATGATGAGTACACGAGACATTCCGTGCTGAAGCTGGGACATCCTTGCTACTTTTGGCATACACTTTATTGTTTTGTCGGTTGAACTTTTCTTCGACAGTAAAGATTTTCTCGTCGGTAAAGAGTATCTTCCTCGGATCGTGTCTCCTAAGCAGTATTGGACAACGTTCGCGTCGCAATTGACGAAGGCGATCGTTTAAAAAGTGTACTTTCCTACGGCTATACGCCTTAACCTTGAGATCATATTTTAGTATTCTGTTGACTGAAACGCGCGAAATATTGGTCTGCAGAGCGAGTTTCTTCTGAGTGCGACATGGATTTCGGCGAAGTCGCTCTCGGATGATTTTAATGTTCGCAGGCGTCCTCACAGAGCGTGGACGACCACTTCTTTGCCGATCTTGTAAAGAACTTGTCTCCTTGTATCGTTTAATAGTGTAATACACGAAGTTACGGCTCACACCAAAACTTTTCAGTTCTCGGAAAATGTCCATAGGTTTTCTTCCCACCTTAAATAGTGAAATGACGGTCGCACGTAATTCTTTTGTTCCCTCCATTACGAGAAAATTTAAATAAAATAATCCGAAATCATAGATATTAAAAGTTAACATTCCAAATTCAAAATTAGAAAAAGAAATATACAGCAGCCAGTAATTTTTATTTTATTTTTATAAGTAAAAAGTTTGTCTCAAAACTTATGAACACACGAGGTAAGTAAATACATATAAACACACAAAATAGTAATAAATGAGTGTCTGTAAAATGAGTATATATGTAGTAATAGTAGCAAAATTCTGACTTTACCAATATTCTGAGGAAACTTCTTTAGAAATAGTAGAAACAACCTAATGTTTGTCAGTTTCAAATTATCATATCATATAATGTATTGCAATTACATTATGTACTATCCAACTGATTATCCAGAATGGTCAATGATTTTCATAGCTGATATTTACATCTATGGAATAAGAAATACCTACAAACTTTTATAAATGTACTGTCGGCCGAGTTTAGCTCAAGTAGGAAAAAACTTTAACTATTAAACAATGCTTTTAGAGGAGACAGTGTAAGCTTTAAAAGCCCCTCGATAGATTGTACTCAGGTACCCATTTTTTTGTATTAATATAATGAAATGCATGAGGACATAGTATTCATGCAAGTAAAAAATATTTCAGGTGATCATACAGCTTGTCTGTGGGATGTAGCAGAAGGGGCTCCTAGAAGGGTTCTCGTATTTTCAAGTCACACACGATCTGTAAAAACTGCAGTATTCAGACCTACCGAACCTTCAGTGTTTGCCACGGGTGCGCGGGACGGACACATTCTGGTGTGGGACATTAGAGCCAACAACCAACCTTCAGTTGTTCTCAAACCAGACAACTGCCTCATGAACTGCCACTCCAGCTTTAACCCCAAGACGCCGGGCTCGCACGGCAAGCGGCCGCGCATCGACACCCCTCGCGCCATCAGCATCACTGGCCTTGTCTTCCAGGACGACATGACCCTCATCTCCTGCGGAGAGTGCGACGGCAACATCAAGGTGTGGGATCTCCGCAAGAACTACAACATATACAAGAGAGAGCCACTCCCCAAACATTCCATACCATACTGTGGCAGTTCCACCAAGAACGGATACACCAACCTGATAGTAGACGATACCAGAATGAGACTGTATGCCAGCTGTATGGACAATGTCATCTACTGCTTCAATATATCAACATATAACGCTATGCCAGAGCAGAGGTACATCGGCCACCAGAACAGCACATTTTACATCAAGACTTGCCTCAGTCCCGACTGTATGTACCTAGTGAGCGGCAGCAGCGATAAGAACGCGTACGTGTGGAACGTGAAGTACTCGGAGCCGGTGGTGCGGCTGGCGGGGCACTGGGCCGAGGTGACCTGCGCCGCCTGGTGCCAGCTCGGCGACACCAAGCTCGTCACGTGCAGCGACGACGCGCGGCACAAGCTGTGGCGCATCGGCCGCGACGTGGCGGACCTGTCCGCGTCCGCCGCCGCCGAGCTGCGCGGCCGCGCGGAGCTGGTGCCGCGGACGGACATCGCGTCGCTGCCGCAGTGGGGCGCGTTGGACAAAACTCCTAACTCCCTCAAAAGGAAACTGGTCACAACGCCCGGCTCCTACAGTGCCAAACGAATGCGTTCACAAGGCAGCGCTTCTATCAGAAAAACAAAACGTTGCCTCACAGACCTCATGAACGCTTCTAGAGATACAGAGGAAGCTGAAATTTCAATCAAAAGGCTGAAACTGGAACCTCTCCCTGAAGAAAATGAACCGAAGTTACTCCCGGCAGGAATCAAACGTCACGGAGATTGTTTAGAACAAAGTCCTCCAAGAAACGTTCAAATCGACTCACCCGACGATTGGTGTTATATACCTAAAGCGGGCTCTTCATTCATGACGCCCACTAAAAATTATGAAAGTAGAAACTGCAAGTTATTATCACCGAAAGGTATAAAGCCGTTATCTCCTACTAGTTCACATAATAGATCTCCGGAGACACCAAACAAAGTTAGAATCATATCATTCGGCACTCCTACCAAGAACCTTCCGAACTTCGTGTTGGACGGCGAGGCGCCGCACCTGCGGCTCATGTCGCCCGTCAGGAAGAAGGACGCCACGGACTGGCTCACGCGCATCGCTCGCGAGAGGCGCAAGTGTGGCGACGACAAGCTGACCACTCCCGCGCCTCTCAGCCCCAAGGAGAACGTCCCCGCCAGGAGAACTTCCGTGTCCGAGAGAACTCCTAAAAGTAATAAGAAAAGTAGAACGCTATTCAAATATTTTAATGTAACAGTCAAAGAAAAATAGTTAAGTAGATTTATGTTATGGACTGATTTAACGTACGTTTCTTTTTAGTATAAGTGAAGGTAAAATTGATATTTCAAGTATGATTGTGATGTTTTTTTTTTAATAATTAATTTCTAATTTGATGTGATTCGATGTGTAGGAAGAAAGAAGCTCATGTTGTCAGACAGAAGAGGTAATAAAATCAAGTTCCTAAAATGAAATTTTGACATATGTAAATCTCAAAATTTACATGTTTATTTGTAGATGTGTAAGCTTGGAAAATAACATTACAAATCAGTTTTATTAATCTTGACGTCATAGAAAACGTGTCCGAGTGCATGTTGATTTTATACTTCGTATTTTGCTATTCGTGCATTGCTATTATGTTATGTGGTCAATTTACCGTGATGCCTGCTAGAAACATACGTAATAAATTGCATTTACAATAATACTGTCGTTATATGTATTTCCATAAATAAATGTCAACTAAAATAAATCTAGTTTTAATTTTAAATCCCCTGGAAAAAACGTTGTTTAGGCTCAAGTTCGCCGACAAATAGATACAACACTATTATTTAAACGTTCAACCATGAAGTGTCAATGTTCTCGTTCACCACCTTGTAGATATCTCTGTTCAGAGTGCAGACTGCTTCATGAATCAAAGGACGTGATATAAGCATAATTTTTGAGATTAATTCGATACAAACGAAATGCTAACCGATTTTAAGTTTTCCTGTAGGTAGGTCATCATCCTCCGAGCCTTTTCCCAACTATGTTGGGGTCGGCTTCCAGTCTAACCGGATTCAGCTGCGTACCAGTGCTTTACAAGAAGCGACTGCCTATCTGACCTCGTCAACCCAGTTACCCCGGGCAACCCGATAGCCCATAGTTAGACTGGTGTCAGACTTACTGGCTTCTGACTACCCGTAACGACTGCCAAGGATGTTCAATGACAACCGGGACCTACAGTTTAACGTGCCATCCGAAACACAATAATTGGTGTCTAAGATATACTTAGAAAGTACATACAAACTTAGAAAAGTTGCATTGGTACTTGCCTGACCTGGAATCGAACCCGCGCCCTCATACTCGAGAGGTTGGTTCTTTGGTGTGCGTTCGCGCAGCGGAATAATGTTGAATTTAAAGATTTTAATTATGCAGATAATTAGTGTAAGACGTCCTATAATTGTGTATGGTAAAAAAAAAATTGTGTATGCAGCATTGTGGAGAAATTCACCAAAAACTGATTCCGCTGGGCGAACGTTGTCCTGGCGGAACTTTTTTTAATCCATAGACTTTAGAAGAAAAGAGATGTGTCCAAAAATTAGTGTGTATTTGTGTATAATTATTTATGTACTAGCTTCTGCCCGCGACTTCGTACGCGGATCCTGCCCCTTATGCCAGCGACTACGGGGTCAGCAAAATCAAAGATCTGAATCGTCTGATGTTGAATTTTAAGGGCCCGTTGACGGGAAAACAACGGGATACGCAAAATCATTCGAAACGTTCCATATATTTAACTTTTGTACGTCAACAGCAAAAGCACAGCAGACTAAACAAAACGCTAAGAACTAAAGCGCAATAGGCGTGACCATAAGGATAAAAGTAGTGATTCTAATTAGTCCGCATTTAAGTGGTCTTTCTGAACGGACCCTTAGATAACAAAGTAGTGGTGACCTAGTGTTTAGAGAACCAATCTCTCAAGTATGGATGTGTGACTTCGATTCCAGGTCTGGCAAGTACCTGCCAATGCAACTTTTCTTAGTTCGTATGTACTTTCTAAGTATATTTTGGACACCAATGACCGGTTTTTGGAGGAGCTGTCATTCCCAGTGTGTCCCAGCTGTCAATGAACATCCTTGGCAGTCGTTATGGGTAGTCAGAAGCCAGTAAGTGTGACCAGTTTTACCAAGAGGTATTGGGTTGAGCGGGTAGCCGGGTTGTGGAGGTCAGATAGGCAGTCGTTTCTTGTAAAACACTGGTACTCAGTTGCATTGAAGCCGACCTTAACATAGTTGGGGAAAAGGCTCTTGAGGTAATAACAATAATAACAATGAGATTTAACGCAACAAATTCGGAGAGTGGGGGCTCGTGACGTCACGTCTATGTAAAATTTGTACTAAGAAGTGACTTAACACAAAATTCAAGCGTGTTGTATCTTGGTTGTTATTTGTTTGTGAAAGAAAAGAAAAAATACTCGTCCATTATTATAGGGTTATCTAAAAGACGGACTAATTACTTTCTTTGATTCACCATGCTTATTTTGTATCAGTGAACGTCTCCGACTCGCGAGACAATGCGTAGCATATTCTTTACTTGAGAAGTTCTCTAGAGATATGGATGTATGTAGATGCGTAAATATGCCAATGACGGAGGCGCGCTTCGCGATCCGATGAGATGTCCTCGGAGCAAATTGCAGACTGATGTTCTCGAACAGCATCAAGTCCTTCCAAACGTTCTTCGGTATATTTTTGGGATCTTATGATTCTCTCCCTAGGAACATTGGAAAAGATTCGACCTCTTTCTAGCCATGGTAATAGTTTTATTGTGAAGAAGATACCTGATCAATTAAAATCTAGCTGACTACCCCCTCGCCCCCCGCGTTACTGAGTAGGCTACCGTGTCACGAAGATAAATGGAAAAAAATACAACACTCAAATAGCATTAAAACTCGAACATTAATTCTATAAAGTTTTGGGTCAATAGAGTAAAATTGACGATAATATTCCATCATCATTGAAAGTCTGTCCTAAACTATTACTACCTTCACCGCTTGGAGGTACTTCCAGCTTATTATATGATTATAGAGTGAAATTGGAGATAGCTTTCATTTCCACATCAGTTGTTTCTGATCTTCGATTCTCATAAGTTAACAGGAAATGTCAAAGATCGAACAACTTCTGCTAAAATGTCATTACTATACATTTCAAGTGTGGTAGGGCACTTGGAGTTCCACATCAGGTGTTCCAGATCTTCGATTTTTATAAGTCAATAGAGAGTGCTTAGGTATTAGATTGAACAACTTTTGCTAAAACGTCATACCTTTATATGCTATAGTCTAGCTGGGCTTCTGGAGTTCCACATCAGGTGTTTTAGATCTTCAATTTTTATAAGTCAACAGAGAGTGATTACCAGATTGAACAAATTTTGCTAAAACGTCATACCCATATATGCTACAGAGTAGTTGGGCTCTTGGGGTTCCACATCAGGTGTTCCAGATCTTCAAATTTATTCTCTCAGCCGAAAATGCTCATCACGTGGAACAATTTTTGCCATGGCATCATTTTTGTATCTCTTATAGTTTTGTTGGTCTGTTGCCGTTCTGCACCAGGTCTTCAAGTTTCGGAGATAAATTATAGCCTATATGTTGCCCAGAGTTTATACCGATACAACAAAGAAAAAATCATTGAAATCCGTCCAGTAGTTCCGAAGATTAGCGTGTACAAACAAACAGACATACAGACAGATTTTTTTTGGATTTGTGTTCTATTACTGTTTCTGAACCCCACTCAATTATTATTTTTTTATTAAATTCAATGTACAGACAAAGTTTTTTACAGATTTATTATATGTATAGATGAATGAAATCAGTGCATGCATAAACTTCGGAGAAATTCAAGTTTCCGCTACGCGAACGTTTGGTCATTAGCTAGTTTTCATATAAAGCGTTTACATAGAGAGCTGTAGATTTTTACATACGTTGTTTTGAATTTGTTTATATTTGTTTAAAAAACAGATTTAGAAAAAGTCGTAGGGTTTAAATGATAAAAATATAAACGTAAACGGAATCAGTTTTTGGTGAATTTCTCCACAATGGCTGCATACACAATTTTTTTTTACCATACACAATTATAGGACGTCTTACACTAATTATCTGCATAATTAAAATCTTAAAATTCAACAACATTCCGCTGCGCGAACGCACACGGTTCTAGACTAGGCCACCACGACTTTTTGAATTACCGAAAGGTATAAAGCCGTTATCTCCTACTAGTTCACATAATAGATCTCCGGAGACACCAAACAAAGTTAGAATCATATCATTCGGCACTCCTACCAAGAACCTTCCAAACTTCGTGTTGGACGGCGAGGCGCCGCACCTGCGGCTCATGTCGCCCGTCAAGAAGAAGGACCTACTATGGAATACCTACCTACTTCTCCTACAGGTAGGTATTCCTTTGTTATATATATTGTCGGGCGTATACGTGGTGCTGCTACTAAAATGAACTGTGTACATGTTTACCCCAAAAATGTTACCTTTCATTCATCATGAATTTTCAGAAAGAAAAGCGAGAACTTAAAAGATGTGTGTGACACTGGTAATACACAGTACCTACTTTGGAATACTATCTGTACTTGAGGTAGGTAAACCGTTGTCTTGGGGGTTTTAGCAGTTTATTAATGTTCTGATATTCAGTGTCATTTGCATAATTCAAACGCATGTAAGTTTAGACTCTTAAACCATCTTTATTTCTAGGTATTTATAATAATTTATGTAATAATTTGAATATTCACAATATGTACTTTGTATGCTTATTGGATTCGTAGGGTTAGCGTTACTAAGAATATTCAGAAGGTACGAAGCTAGAGGCGTAGTCTAGCTCCAGCATGAGGTCAGCGCGGGCGCGGCACGGCGCTCGTGTCGTCAGCGACGCGTCCGACCACGCGGCCGCTACTGCCGCCACCCCCGCCCCCGCCGGCGTGTTGTGTCGCCACGCGGCCGCTACCGCCGCCGCCCCCGCCCGCGCCGGCGTGTTGTGCCGCCGCGAGCGGCGCCTGCCCGCGCGGCGGCGGCACAGCTCGGCGTACAGCTGCACGAAGCACACGGCGGGCGCGTCGGGGGCCGGCGCGGGCGGGACCGCGTCCTGCGCCTGGCTCTCCACAGGAACGGCCTCTACCTTTGGTGCTACTTTCTTTGATTTCTTCGGGATAGTAAATTTTGGACCCACATGCGGTCTTCTCAAAGGTTTCCGCAAAACTATGAGAGAATCCATTCTATTGGGTTATTAAAATTGTTCCATCCATTTGAGTTATATAATTTGACAGAAAATTTGTTTATATTCACTAAATAAGTTGTCAATGTCAGATATCGTATAAAGGGTTCTTTCAAATTGAACGTTTGTTGTAGAATCTAGAACATCCCTACTAATATTCTAAATGCAAAAATAACTGTCTGTCTCTTACGCTTTCACGTTTAAATCACTGAAGTGATTTTAATAAAATTTGGTACAGAGAGAGAGTTGATCTTGAGAAAGAACGTAGGTAGAATAATTTTTATCCCGGAATTTGGAAGAGTACTCTTAAAAAAGTCTTAGAAACACGATATAACCAAACTCGACGCGCGCGGAAACTATAAAAATAATGGCGTCCATGGGCGATTTCGGCCACGGCGGCTATTCTCATTAAAGGAGATTAGCCAGCTGCGCAGGACATATTATACCTCTAGTGCACAAGCATTTGCGCAGTCACAGGTGCACTCCCTATTCCTTCACTCTCATGGCCCGATGGGACGGCAATCCGACACGACCGGAAAAAGATCAGGGGCCCGATTCTCCTAAGTTAATAATGTCAAAATCGAATAGAAATTGAATCACAATATGATCGCAATAGCAGTTTTAACCGGGTTCCTTCTATCTGGCAGAATTTTATTTGGCATAACACACTTGGCATCATTTTTTTTCATCGAATGTTTTTAAGGCATAAAAAATATTTAGCATAATTATTGTTTCACCGAATATTTATATGCCCGAATTTACAGTTGCATACTTTTAAGATGGCAGAATTTTATTTCGCATAATTGCTTTTGGCATAGAGTTTCGCATTATTTCGTTTAGTCAGCATAATGTATATTTTGAGAAACTATTATTTGGTATAATCTCATTTGGCGTACTATGAAGACGGTAGAATTTTATTTAGCAAATTGCCATTTAAAACCTTCAATTAAAAAACATTGTATTAAAAATTGAAGCTAGTAACGAAAACGAATCGCTGCAAAACCGACTCCACGTAGTCTTGTTTGCCCTACCCCTAGAGTGCAATTCAAAACCGCGTAGGCGCGGAGGGGCGAGGCGGCCTGCGAGCTGAGGCGCAGGTAGTTTTAACGCTCGCCAACGCGGTTGAGGCTGGCCGGCTCTGCCGGCCAGTAAGCCGAAGCTGCGGTGGTGAGCGTGAAAACCATCTGCGACGATAAGCTCGCATGGGACCGCCGGAGCCCCGCAGCGCCGGAGCCGTGACAGAAGCCATGCTTGCTGCATGCCTGCTTACATGCTGCATGCCTGCTTGCATGCTTCCATGCTTCAGGCTTGTTTGCATGCTTCTTACAGGAAAATAAAAATTCCAAAACTATGCCAAAAGATGATTCAGACTATAAACATTCTGAAATATGATTGTTCTGCCTTTATGCGAAATGATTGTATGGCTCAGAGCTAGTATGTTGATTGTAGTTAAGTTGAGTTGACGGTAAAACACGGCAGATCACTTGAAATAGTTTATTTCTTAAGGTTACAAATAGTTATAAGTTGGCTGCCCACCGTGCCAATCGCGATGAGTGTAAAATGTCAACTAAGTTTAAATTGAATAATTATATTAAAGGAAATTGAGGTCGCATAGTCAGCAATCAAGTCATTGTACGGAAACCGTACATGCTCCCAAGGGAAAAAAGTGAGATAAGAAACCTGAAAGGTGAGTTGGGCAACCATCACAAAGCAAATAAAAGTATTAATTAAAGTGTAAACATGCATAAATGAAATAATATAGAACGAATAATAAAATTAAGCAAATATAAAGTAAACTACGTAAACATTAATTTGAAGATATGTCATCAAAACAAAATCCCTTTCTCGATTCCTGTGTAGTCGGGGACCGGATCTCTCGCATCTCGATGTTTACTTCTTCGTTGTCAGCTCCTTTCTGTTGTTCCAGTTTAGTGGTTGGTGTAGTATTTGAAGAATTAATTTTTCTTCGCTTCTTGATAATAAGGTAGATGCCAGCCACAGCAAATCCTCCCAACAACAAGGAAGTCGTGGAGTAAAAATACGCATCGTGTGGCGAAACATTTGAAAGCTGAGGCAGTACTTCCTGTCGTTTTTGGTAGGCGATTTGACGCTCAATTTTGGCCACGTCTTCTACTCCACGCAATTCAGTAATGTTCAATTGTGCGTTCCTCCAACCTAGATCGAACATGTTGTTTATACTTGAATTTATGGTCGGTACTTCGATATCCGATTCCATAGTTACTTTACTTCCCATGTGATTGAAAGTAAATATCGTGGCATCTTTTTTCTGTAATAGGCACTTTGGCGCCAAGGCGATAACTCCTGTCCCGTCAATGACCGCTGGTGTCACCTGATCGCTACATATTACGCGCATCAGCTGTTTGTCGCACAACGTAAACAACCAAACGTTGGGTTTATGTAGTTTTATCCAAGTTTCCTTGCAAGTTATGTCGTTAATGACGCACGCCAGCGATGTTTGTTGACTGAACACTTTAGCCTCACATGGTGCATCTTTATCATGGAAACTGTATACTGGTTGATTGGAGATGCAAGTGTATTCGTCTTCTCTGTAGGCGGTGCAATGACGCATGTCCTCTTCTTCCAATGTAATATACGAGTTTTTAATCAGATTAATTGCGATGAAGGCTGATAAAGGTTGCACAAGTTTCAAGTGTCTCTGTCTCATGAATGGAATTGGGATAACACGATATATTTTGTAGTCATCATCACTTAGTAGTGGAATGTGCAACTCGAATAATAAAAAGTTACGTGTAATTCTGGCTTTAACGTGAATAAGTTCATAGATGTCTTGAAAATCCTTTTGGATATCCTTAATGGGGAGTGAAACTCCTTGCGGTAGTTTTCCTGATATGATGTTGAGCTGCTCAATCAGCTGAGAGGCTGAAAAAAGGTGCGTGTCTAAATGGCCTCGGTAGATATTGGCTAAGGCATTCATCAGCATGTCTTGAATTCGGTGTAAATCGTTAAGAATTAAAGTCGAAGTTACTGCGGCGGAATTAATATCACTAATCGTATATAACATTTGCGCTCTGTTTTTACCCGACTGCCAAAGAAGGAGGGTAATGTTTTTCGAGTGTATGTAAGTATGTATGTATGTCTGTTCCTTTGTGACCTCCTGTAGCCTAAACGGCTTGATGGATTTTGATGTATGAGGTATCGTTAGATTTGTCTTGATTACGGGAGTGTCATAGGATACATTTTATCCTAAAAGTCCCACGGGATATTTTTTCTAAATTTCCCTTTAAAAAAATATGTATGCGGTATCATTAGATTCATTTCAATCACGGGAGTAATTAATATAGGATACGTTTTTTCTCAAAATTCCCACGGGAACATGTTAATTCTGCGTCAACGCAAAGCAACTCATGCGTTAGCAAGCAAAAAGATAGGGCGTGGCCTGGCATGCGGCGCGCGGCGCGGTGCGGAGGGGGATATGCTCGAGTATACAGCCCGAATGCGGGCACACGCATAAGGGCACACGTCGTTGACGGTCGTCTCTAAATAGCGATTTTTTCGATACTTCGTCGTCTGACGCGAAACTTAAAAGAATTATTATTAAAAAAACAAAATACCCGACTGCACACTAAAAAAAGAGTAAAATAAAAGAATTATTATTAAAAAAACAAAATACCCGACTGCACACTAAAAAAAGAGTAAAACAAGCCCCACAATAATATTGATCAATCAAATGCTAAAAACTAATTATGTAATACCGTTTAAACAATACCTATATTAAAATACACTACAATATGTGTTCGTAATCGATAGTTAAATAAACAGAAACTTATTTTGAATACAAATTTACTGAATATAATTTATAAATATTGATGGAAAGCATCGCAGGCGGGGACCACCTTGACCGCCACCAACGAAAATTCTGCTAAATGGTGCACAACCGAAATGACTATAAATAAGCCTCTGTTGGTCCCCGCCTGCGATGCTTTCCATCAATATTTATAAATTATATTCAGTAAATTTGTATTCAAAATAAGTTTCTGTTTATTTAACTATCGATTACGAACACATATTGTAGTGTATTTTAATATAGGTATTGTTTAAACGGTATTACATAATTAGTTTTTAGCATTTGATTGATCAATATTATTGTGGGGCTTGTTTTACTCTTTTTTTAGTGTGCAGTCGGGTATTTTGTTTTTTTAATAATAATTCTTTTTCTATTTTTGTGATTGCGCTGCAAGTTCGATTCATGTAAACTTGAACGTTTTGTAGTTGTTTATCCATAAATTGCGAACTTCGCTTAATCATGTTATTTTCTGCTTCAACAATCAGTGTTTGATTTTTCATTAATTGAAGTAAATAATTATCACTTATTTGTAAGTGTTTTATATCCTGTTCGTATTTCTCGGCAAAATCTGCATCGAGGACACCGAACAGCGTCCTTGCTAATTTTCCGAACCCGTCAAAGTATCCTCGCCTCTGTCTTGAATGTTGCGATAGTAAAATGGAATTGTATTCCGTAAGGTAGTTCAATTCGTAACGCAGGTGATCGACGACAGTTTCACAGGGTTTGTATTCGTGGGCTATTTGTTGACAAAGTATATCCACTTGATCGATGTACAACTTTATCTTACTCGTGGCTTGCCAATATGAAGTTAAATTGTAGAAGATTAACAGCGACCATTCGTCGTGTATAAGTTGCAGCTTCCCTGCTTCATCAAAGTATATGGGTTGATTATTGCGAATCGAGGTCACCTTATAGTTGTTAGTCGCGAAAGGCGCTGCTTGTGTGATTCCAAATATTGTCATCATACACAGTAGGAGCAGAGAGAGTAAACTATGTTTGTTCGTACTAGGGCTTCTTTCCTTTTTTTGTTTTTTAGGTTCCGGCGGTTCCTGTTTGTTTACTTCGTTTACTATTTCTTCTGTGCATGGTAAGTTGCGGCGTACCGGTAACGGCGATAATTTCACGATTGGTCGTTTTAGTTGACCTTTCTTAGTTTTTAAGGTGACGACGCGTACATTTCCGTCAGTTCCCGGATGAAGTTCCACCACTCTCCCGAGAGCCCATCTTCCCGGTGGTAAGTTTTCGTCTTTGACTAACACTAAATCTCCTTCTGCCAAGTTTTCTTTGGGTTGTTGCCATTTGCTGCGTACTTGTAGTTGCTGTAGATATTCGTTTGACCAGCGCTTCCAGATGTGTAAGTTTGTTTGTTCTACGAGCCTCCATCTGTTTCTCAAGTCGTACTGGTTGAAGTCTTCTTCCTCCTTGGCTGGGGACAGTAAGGGCCCGCCAACAAGGAAGTGCCCAGGTGTCAAGTATTCTAGATCTTCAACGTCTTCAGACAGTGGGCAAAGCGGGCGTGAATTTAAGCATGCTTCAATTTGAGTTAAAAGTGTTGTGAACTGTTCGTAAGTAAGCTTCTGTTCTCCCAGAACTCGCTTCAGATGATACTTCATAGATTTAACGGCGGCCTCCCAGAGTCCACCAGCAGAAGGCCATAGAGGGGCGTTAAAATGCCATTGTATTTTCATGTTGTTTATCTCGTCATAAAATTCGGATGTTTTGAAAGTTTTGTTTTGTTCGAAATCTTCATACAGTAAATTTTGCGGCACCAACAAAATTAGTTCCATTATCTGAGAACATATGCTTCGGGGTACCTCTGCGTGCGCACATACGCTTGAAGGCGGCTAGAAAAGTTTGAGTTGTCAGGTCAGACACCAACTCGAGATGCACCGCCTTGGTGACCATACAAATGAAGATGGCTATATAAGCTTTGCATGTCTTTACGCCTCTCCCCTTGTTGATCTTGATATCCACATGGCCAGTAAAGTCCACGCCAGTATTCGTAAATGGCCTTGACGGTGTAACTCGTTCTTTAGGCAAGTCCGACATTATTTGCATGTTACGATGAGGCTTAAAACGGTGACATCGTATGCACTGCCTAAGTTCCTTTTTTACTGTCCTGTTTCCACCAATTATCCAGTACTTGAGACGTAAATATGCTAGTGTGAGTCGTGCGCCACCGTGGAGGGTATTACGGTGAGCTTCTTGAATGATCATTTCAGTCAATCTTCCAGTAGCAGGGAGAATAATTGGATGTTTTGATTCAGGAGGCAGCATTGAGTTTACAAGTCGCCCTTTGACGCACAGTAGCCCATTCTTATCGAGAAATGGGGTTAACTTCAAAAGGTTACTCTTTGTAGGTATTGTTTTGTTTCTCTTTAAACAGTCAATTTCTTCACCAAAGTAAGTTCTTTGTACGTCTTTGATCACCATGTTCGTTGCTTCAGTTATTTCTTCAGAAGATAAATACGTAATCCACTTATTCCTTTCGCAATCGGTTAATTTATTTTGCCGGACGCGTGAAGTGATGAATCGTATAATCCACGCAAGTACTCGGATTACACGCTTGATACTGCTGTGCTTATTCAACAAGTTGGTTATTATTTCGCTGTTTTTGTAAGTTGCAACGCAGCATGTGTTGTTTACTGTTAGAGTGTCACATAGTTCATCGCCCTGTAATTGGAGGGCATTGTCTTGTTTACTATTTTTTAATTTTAGCCAAGAGGGACCCTCCCACCAGAGCTTGAAAGATAGAAGTTGCGATGGTAAGAGACCTCGAGTAGCACAATCAGCAGAGTTCTCTTCCGACTTAACGTAGTTCCATTGTTTAGCAGGGATAATACTGTTTATTTGTGTCACTCTATTGGCGACATACTTGTCCCACCTATTTATGTCTCCCTGTAGCCATGCTAAGACGACCTTCGAGTCACTCCAGCAATGTATTTGGAGATTTTTGTAAGAAAGAGTGCTCTTAATTTTCTCCATAAGTTTGGCGAGTAACAGTGCTCCACAGAGTTCCAGTCTAGGCAAAGACATCTTTTTACTAAGCGGCGCCACCTTTGTTTTAGCGGCGATTAGCGTAGTTGTAAAGTCTCCATTGCTGTTTTTCACTCGACTATATACGACACATGCGTATGCCTTTTCGCTGGCGTCGCAAAATCCGTGAATCTCGATTGTATCCTCTGTACACTGAAGCCATCGCGTAACCGAAATCTTGTTGATAGAAGGAAATTCCTTTCTCAATTTTTCCCACTCCGCAGTTATGTCATACGGCAAACTGTCATCCCAGTTGGTCTTGCTGATCCAAACCTTTTGAAAAAGTAGTTTCGCTTTTATAGTTGCAGGCGATAGGAAACCAAGAGGATCGTATAATTTACTTATCTCACTCAATAATATTCGTTTCGTCAGAGATTTCTTCTCACATAGTCTCCATTGATAAGTAAATGTATCCTGTTTTTGATTCCACATCATCCCTAACATCTTCGTATTTGAGGTTTCAGGGCTGAATTCTCTATTAGCTTTAGTGCTTTTCTGGTTATCTGGCAAGCCCTCTAGTATAGATGCTTCGTTACTCGTCCACTTTCTTAAGTTGAAACCGCCTTTTTTCAGTAGTGCAATGAGTTCTGCGACTACCCTCTTCGCATCCTCAATGCTGTTCTGGCCATGGACGAGATCGTCCATGTAGAAGTAATTTTGTAAGGCGTTGGCGCTCTCAGGATAATTATCCTTTTCATCTTGTGCTAGTTGATGTAATGTGCGCATCGCTAGAAAAGGCGCGCTTTTCATGCCGTAGGTTACGGTGCATAGTTGCCATTCACGTAAAGGTTCGTCCGTAGAAGATCGCCACACAATAGTTTGTAGATGCTGTTGTTCTTCTTTCAGCCATATATATCTAAACATCTTCTCGACATCTGCCGTAAAGACGTATCGATACGTACGCCAGTTAATAAGTAGGGTAAACATATCCTTTTGTAAGTTTGGGCCTGAATACATAAGATCGTTCAAGCTGTTGTTATTGTTCGCCTTGAAAGATGCGTTAAAAACAACTCTCAATTTTGTCGTTGTAGACTCTGCCCTTAGAACCCCGTGATGTGGTAAATATACTTGATTTTCACTACGCGTTTCCGCAGTTATGGGCTTCATGTGACCCAGGGAAATGTACTCCTCCATAAAACGATGATATTCCCTGCGTAGGTCACTGTTTCTTAGCATTTTCCTCTCGAGTTGTAGGAACTGAGCTTGTGCTTGCGACTTAGTAGCTCCTAGTTGAGCGCTGTAGTTTGCTTTCATGGGCATTTGCACCACATATTTCCCGTCTTCTAATCTTTCCGTAGTAGATTTATAAAAGTTCTCACAATACTGATCTTCGTTAGTTAAGGCGGCAGTGTCTGAGATTTCTTCAGTTTCCCAGAATCGTGTCATGTTTTCGAGATCATTAAGTATTGCAAAGCAGCTAAATGTTTTGACATTCCCACATAGTATCCAGCCCACTCTTGTTTGTTGGGCTACGGGGAAGTTGTCCTTCTTTATGATTCCAGTCAGTATGAGTTCTGAATAAATGTCGGCGCCCAGTAAAAAGTCAATCGGACCCGACTCATTGAAATGGGGATCTGCAAGTTTCAAGTTGTCTAGGTAGTCCCATTTTCCTATGGAGAAGGAGACTGTGGGTAAGTTATTTATGAGTTTCTTCATCACTAAAGTTTCCAATTTAAATTCGTAGTTGGAATGTATAGATTTGCAATCTAAGTTGATCGAACCTTTACAATTGCCAGACAGTGATCCGACACCCGACACAATAGCGCTGACTTTGCGTCTCGGTAATCTGAGTCGCTGCGCGGCGTCTTCGGTCACGAGACTTACTTGCGAACCTTGATCCAGCAAGCCCCGTAAGTTTATGTAATCACCGTCAATGTTCTTAACCTTTAAAAGGACAGTTGTCAGCAGGACTTCCCTTGTCTCGTTCGTCAAGTTGTTCACAGCGTGTGATGTTGATGGTATGCTGCTACTATTAGGTGTGGAACGGTGGTTCTGCTGGTTTCCATCATCATGCAGTAGTGTATGGTGTGCCTTATGACATAGTTTACAAGTTTTTCTCGAAATGCATTTACGTTCTCCGTGACTGTATAAACAATTTGGACAAATACGCAAATTCCGCACTGTGTCATTACGTTCCTTAGTGCTCATAGCCAAGAATTTGCCACATTGCATTAAAACATGTTCAGTTTTGCAAATCGGGCAATTCCATGCCATTGTAAACAAGGCTCGGGGCGACTTATTAAGTCTGTTAAAGTTTGATGACCCCTGGGTATTATATTTATAGTTATTGTTTCGAGCGAATGACACATTGTTGGCTGGTTTATATGACGTCAGATATCTAGGCGACGAGTGTGACCGTTGCTGAGTATTCCCTTGTAAAGCTTCTAGGGCCATGAACTTGTTTTCCAAAAATTTGATGAATTCCTCCAAATCAGGGAATTCCCTCGGTTCTTTGAGATCCTTGACATACTCATTGTAAGTCACCTTGTCGAGTTTTTGAACTAAAAGATGGACAATAATCGGACCCGGGTTGCTTGTGTCGAGACCAATGTTGCCGAGTCCGTTCAGACACTCTAGTGTGACGTCATGCAACTTCCGTAGGCTCGCAGCGCTTGCTTCTTGTATGGTAGGTTGATTTAGCAACGTGTTCATGTAGGACGTGAATAGTAGACGTTTGTTATCGTAACGATGTGTGAGTATCTCCCAGCAGGAATTATAGTTCTCCGCACTAATACCGAGATGCTGTACGATTTTTTCGGCTTCGCCCTTGAGTTTGGTCTTAAGGTGTTGCATTTTTTGCGCTTTCGACAGTGACGGATTGTTGTGCACACTCTCCATGTAAAGATCTTTGAAGGTAGGCCACTGATTATAGTTTCCGTAGAAGTCCGGTATCACAATTTTCGGGGTAGATTTCTCATAGTGAACGTTGTTCCAAATATGATGATGCAGTTTCTTTCGCAAGTTATCATAAAGGGTCTCTGTAGCTTCATATTTTCGTTTATAAGTTGAATCTTCGTCTTGTGAAATATAGTCTAGTTCCCAGTTAGTTTTCTCAATGTGCTCCCACTTGCCTTTCAAGATACAGAGATTATCCTCAAGCTCCCATTTTTCCATCGAAGTGTTTAAATTCAGCTTCTCCACGGTACGCTCAAAAGCTCGAAAGTTACAGTACTGCTGTCGTAAAAGTTCCTGCTGTTTTTCACTAGTCTTGTCTAAATCGCGAGGAGGGACGTGAAAGTCGATATCATCGAAGAAAAATTTAGCCTTTACTTTACCTTCAGGTGCAGAGGGTGACGATTCCGCTTGAGTCTTGGAAGTCGATGGTAGCTCCGCTTTCCGTTTCAGTATATCTTGTAGAACGTCCTCGTACATACTTAGTGTTGCTGAAAACGTCGTCGACGAAGTATTGGATGTCCGTTACGCCTATTTTTTCCAGCAGTTGGTGATTGAACACAAACTTCTCCCAGTTCGTGTTCAGTCGGGAAAGTCGCTCCTCCAAATACTCCAAGGTTTTTCTGCTTGTACTGTCTTTCTTGTAGTTGGTGCTGATTTGTTTTAAGTTGTTGAAAATTGTTTCTTGGCGACTGATTATTTCATTGATGTTCTGAGCCATTGTTAGTCTAAGTTAAGTTGAACGTTGAAGTTTTAGTTGAAGTTCAGTTTAGGATAGTACCACAGGATTACGTCACCGCAGGCACTAGTTCAGTAAAATTACGAGTATCGCAGTTAGTTTTCTAGATACCAAGCGTATTTTTTCTCTATCAGAGATATGTGCGCCTTCTCAATCCTACTGGGGCGACCCGCTTCTGGGAGACCAGTAAGACCGATTCGCTATCGCTAATAGGGATTTTCACACACTTAGTATCCGGCTCGAAGGACCACTTTTTATGTATGGCTCAGAGCTAGTATGTTGATTGTAGTTAAGTTGAGTTGACGGTAAAACACGGCAGATCACTTGAAATAGTTTATTTCTTAAGGTTACAAATAGTTATAAGTTGGCTGCCCACCGTGCCAATCGCGATGAGTGTAAAATGTCAACTAAGTTTAAATTGAATAATTATATTAAAGGAAATTGAGGTCGCATAGTCAGCAATCAAGTCATTGTACGGAAACCGTACAATGATGTTTCTACTATTTAAGTATTATGAATATGAAATTTATGCCTAAAGATGATTCTGCTTGCCAAAATTATGCGTTTTTAATGTATGCTAAATGAGTGTATGCCACACGATTTTCTGCGAAATGAAGATTATGCCAACTGTTGGTATGCAAAATAAGATTATGACATAAAAAGTTCTGCCATAAAAGGGGGACCCGTTTTAACCATATCGGGCAATCTGCTACTAATAAAAGACCAACCGTATTCCAACGACATTCGATTGGTTTGCGATTGGTCTGCTATTTTGGTGATTTTGGTTTATACAGTAGTTTGCTCTACAATCATATTGCAATCTTAAATCATTTGCAGACAAAATGATTCATTATTGAATGACAGTAAAGGATAAAAACGTTTACTTCAAAGAATAAATAGCGGAATGCCACATACGCTTCAATCGTAATCGAGTCGTGATATTGGATCGCAGTCGAATGCATGTCGAATGTGAATCGTATGTCGCTTAAGTAAAATTAGGAGAATCGGGCCCCAGGCGCAGGACCGACATTTACGTGCTCTCCGATGCACGGATGTCAATCAATCACCAACTTCCAGACTGCTTTGTGAAAGTTTAAGAAAACCCAGAAAGCGATTTCGGCCCGACCCGGGGCCCGGGAATCGAACCAGAGACCTCGAGCATAGCAGCCGCGCTTGCGACCACTAGGTGTGCGTTCGCGCAGCGGAATGTTGTTGAATTTAAAGATTTTAGTTATGCAGATAATTAGTGTAAGACGTCCTATAATTGTGTATGGTAAAAAAAAAATGTGTACGCAACTGTATCATATTAATAAATACTAACCTTCCAAGTTAAGAACGTTTCTTAGATATATGGCACGGCCGCTTTTTTGTAGCTATCCGAACCTTAGTCGGATTATGTAGGTTTTCGATGCTTCGTCAGTATTATAATTGTCTTTCCTTAATTACTGAATTTAATGACATGAAATTTTGCAAGTGAATAGTTGAATGATTAAACAAATTATTGGCATACATTTTACCATGCAATTCCTTTAGAACGTCGTGATATTCGACTGCTTTGTAAACAGTGATCTATTCATGGTAAATTATCCTATAACTTTTTAATTACTAACGGAAAATCATTGATACTTGGCAACATGTTGCAGACACTTAAAAGGTTTGTATAAACGTGAAAATCTAGACCTCAAACTGCATACTTTAAGAACTAAGACCTAATAAGTGTATTTTACGTTTATATTTTTATCTTTTAAAACCTACGATTTTTTCTAAATCTGTTTTTTAAACAAATATAAACAAATTCAAAACAACGTATGTAAAAATCTACAGCTCTCTATGTGAGCGCTTTATATGAAAACTAGCTAATGACCAAACTAAATTGAACACAGGAATCACAAAAAAAAAATTTGGAACGAGAGTAGTTCCTAAACTCTATACATACAGCCAGTGCATACAGCCGACTACAAGAGTCCATGTCAACATGTTCGCCAAAATTCGCTCAAAATGGACTCTACGTTGTGCAGCAGTTTTGGAACTTTGGATGTGTACAGCAACTTTTGGAATTGGCTGTACTTCTAACTTCTAAAAGTAGGTATAGTTCTCTAGGAAACCACTCAAACTTTCTTGTCTTGAAAACGACGTATATTCTTTAAATAAGAATTATTAAAATCAGTTCACGTACATAATCCGTCTAGTATGTACGAATTAATGTATTTTTTTCAAATTATGCAATTTACCGAGAGATGTCGCTGTGCGCTACTTCGCGCTCGCTGTTAATTTTTTCCCGAGTTAATGTGGTCGGGATAGGTAGCATGGATTATTGGATACCTACACTGACCGTGGCCCGACATGCTTTTAGCCGGTAGTTTGCTGATAGCACAGTTATAGCATAACCAGCCTCTGGAGCAGCTGGCTGTGGTGTCAACCGCGTCCCGATGCAGACCACTAATACTGCCCAAAACATATTCGAAACTGATATAAAATTTTCCTTTCTCTAGATACTGACATTGTGTGGCGGCATTGTCAGTGCATCGTGTGCACAACTTGATATCGTGGTAGTCAACTGAGCTCTTGTAGTACAAGAGTACGGTGGCTATATAGTACCAGGGACTGGGAATAATGAAACATTGATGTAAGATGTGCTTTTGCTCACTCTTTATTACGCTTGTTAATATATAAAAACATAATATAAATTATTTTGTAAAATATCACCACTGATTGATGCAAACAACTTGACCGCAAGCTCGGCTCGAGTGCCGCACGATATAGTCTACGTACTGCCTCGGCTACTGATGCTATTACACACATTTATATAAATAGTTCAATACATTTTATAGTACACATGTTTAACATGTTTCACAAGAAAATGTATATGCAATCACGAAATTGCAATATTTTTTTAATTTTTTGCATTTTTCAATTGAATGTGTATAGAGCACATAATAATCTGCAAATTCGTGTTTCAATTTCATTCACATGTAGTCGGGAGCTGTTTTCTCCTCTATCTGACTACTCATAAGCTATATATCCCCTAGAAAACCCATACAAAAATGTCAATTATTCACATATTACTGCTATTCTCGTAGTCGGCTAGAGGCGACACAGCTCAGCATCCGATACCGAGTGTCAGCAGTCAGGCTGTTCCCGCGTAAACTATACCAACGATGCGACACATCGTTGAAATGAATTTAAAATTATTCATTTCTACAAATTAATGTTGACAATAATCATGTAAAAATATGTAATTTGTATGTCGAGTGGCGTTGTCGAATGTATTAATATAATTGATATCTAGTGATAGATTCGCAAACATGGAGATCGACATTGGACGCGGCCGGCTCGCAGTCGGCTGGGCTCGATAACAAAGAAACGTCAGTAACGAAACTAGCAGAAATAAAAAATAACACAATTAAAGGAAGTCGTTAACAATAGATCGGGCGAGGCCGGCAGGCGACACTCGCATACAATTTGTTATACCTACTACATCTAAGTCTGCACTTATACTACGTCTCTTAACGCTATGTACATACAATATCTTTATCCAAGCGATTTAAAAAAAAGTCTTAGTACTTTTTATCATATTAATTTGAAAATTTGTTAAATGTCTTTATCGTTAAATTCACTGACTCCACTCGCACCACGTTAACTTTATTATGTTTAATTTTTTTTCGTTTTCGCTTTATAACACAATACAAGTAACAGAATATTTTAGCCCCGCTAAAAAACTACTAACATAAGTATACAACTAGAGTACAACCGATACAACTCGTACGAAGCGCTCGTGCGGTCACTGGCCGCAGGAGCCTTCATAGCAATTGACATTTAACTGGTAAAATATAAACGTTAATCTACGAAGGAATCACGTTTTGTGTGGTGAGCGCGGGTCAGCCCGCAGCCCGCAGCCCGCATGCGGGGTGTGGGGACACGGCTCGCATGCGGGGCGTGGACGCAGCCCGCATGCGGGGCGTGGACGCAGCCCGCATGCGGGGCGTGGACGCAGCCCGCATGCGGGGCGTGGACTCGGCTGCGGGCTGGCCCGCGCTCAGCGTGTCAGTCGCAATTCGAGATCAAAAACTCGAGGCGATTATATAATGTCACACCTCCAGTGACGAGCGCCGCGTCGGACTCCGCCACAGTACAGTGCAGTACAGTACAGTGCAGTACAGTACAGTGCAGTACAGTACAGTACAGTGCAGTACAGTACAGTACAGTACAGTGCAGTACAGAACAGTACAGTACAGTGCAGTACAGTACAGTACAGTACAGTACAGTGCAGTACAGTACAGTACAGTGCAGTACAGTACAGTACAGTACAGTACAGTACAGTACAGTGCAGTACAGTACAGTACAGTACAGTGCAGTACAGTACAGTACAGTACAGTACAGTGCAGTACAGAACAGTACAGTACAGTGCAGTACAGTACAGTACAGTGCAGTACAGTACAGTACAGTACAGTACAGTGCAGTGCAGTACAGTACAGTACAGTACAGTACAGTACAGTGCAGTACAGTACAGTACAGTACAGTACAGTACAGTGCTGCTCGGCGGACACGACGCGACGATCGATATCAGTCCATTGAAATATCATTACAATACCATTTTATCACAATAGACAAATTAAAGTAATTTCGGGCACGGACCCGAGCGATGGCCTCGTATAAACTTGTAGTTTCGTTGACATCATTAACTAAATATTTATTAAAAATCCCGCGTTCTGACAATCTAGTCGAGTATCAAACTGATGGATAAAAACACAGTATTCAAAACGAGTAAATTCTTCGAAAAACAGTGTCGGCTTGCATCACCGGCCCGAGTGGCGACTGGCGACACCCCTTAGTATCGTAAGTTTGTACTTTGATCATTATTAGAGTGCAATTTACAGAGGAACTGGATGTCGGCCGCCGCCCGGCCGCGGCCTGCCGGCGGTACACTGCGGTCTGCCGGCAGTACGCAGCGGTCTGCCGGCGACACGCTGCGGTCCGCCGGCGGCACGCAGCAGTCTGCCGACGGCTCGCTGCGGCCGGCAGCGGGTGGCGGTGCGAGGGCGGCGGGGGCGGCTCAGTGCCGACGCTCTGGAAAACACAAAGAGTATTTCTGTAAGTCCTTTGGTCTATTTCTTCTAATTTTTTTCCTGTAAATTATGTGGTTAAGTAACAAGAGCACTTATGCAAGGTTGGTTTAGAGTTTTAGACTGCTGACCAATCAATTTCATAGGACTCTTGAGCTGTAAAAAGCTTGTTAGCATTAGGTCCCTCTATCAATGGGATCCATTATCCTAGGACCATCACACTCGTGTGTTTTATCTATTTATTTTCTTTCTAGATTTTCAAAATCCATTAGTCAAAAGCCATTCAGTATATCAGGATACCCAAAGAGGTCAGATAGGCAGTCCCTCCATGTAAAATAGTGGTTGTTAGCTGTATCCGTAGACTGGAAGCTGGCATGGAGATAGTCGTGAAAAGGCTTGACAAACGATGATATGACATGAATGTAGCTTGGTTAGTTTGAGTAGTGGTGCGTACCGGCGGCGGCGCGTCACCAGCAGAAGACGGACAGCTCGCCCGCCGCGCCGCCCGCCGCGCGCCACGCCCGCACGCCGCCGCCCACCTTCAGCTGCGGGGACGGGTTACTCCACATCAAATACTTCTAACAACATATTTATTGCCATAAACTTCCTCAAGCCTCTGCTCGCTTTAGATAGGCTGAAGCGAGATAAGTGAGCATAAAAAAACGTATGAAGCCTATATACCGTCTATGCTACTATACCGACCCCACACTTTTCACGTATGAAGCGTACGTACATTCACGTGTGGGCGGCAGACCGACTCAAGAATCTTCTCAGGAAAAAATAAATGAAGAACTATAAATGCTAATAATTGTCTCTTCAAAATCCAAAAATATTTTGAAGAGACAATTATACTACTAAGCTGAAATATAGCACTTTTCGAACGTCAGGATTACATTAGACCGCCCCAAAAACGCCTATCCTATACCACTTTCTGTGTGGTGAAGGATGGTGGTGTACTGGGAGGGAAGAAGTGGTACAACAAACTCCCCAGCAACAGATCTCTGTCTTTCTTTAAAAAAAATACTCATCTTGAATGATACAATTATTTCAATACCAAATTTATGTCATTCATCATGTGCAAGAAAAAGACATCTATACTAATATTATAAATCTGAAGAGTTTGTTTGTTTGAACGCGCTAATCTCAGGAACTACTGGTCCGATTTGAAAAATTCTTTCAGTGTTAGATAGCCCATTTATCGAGGAAGGCTATAGGCTACTTTTTATCCCGGTACGGGAAGTAGTTCCCACGGGATGCGGGTGAAACCGCTGGCAGAAGCTAGTCATTATTATAATATGATTATGAAAAGGTTCTACTAATGATCGCTACATTCGCTACCGAAGTACATCAGTTTTTAAGTAAATATCGCCATTCGTAGAACACAACCTTAGAAACTACTCGATCATCAGTATAAATCTCGTAGAATCCAGTAAAATTGAAAAATATTCCGTAACAAGGCAAGTTCCTGTACGCAGAAGTATGCGATTCACAAATGTTGTGTGCCGCATAGGGCACGCTGACTCGATCTCTCCGAACAAGAAGCACGTTTGAATCGCAACACTTCTTATTACTTGGTACGCTGCCCGATAAAAAGTGTAATGCGTCGAGTTTTCATTCCACGTCTCGCCATATAGGGGGCGGCCGTGTTTAGCCGGTCTGCGCGCGCAAGGAATGCCGTTCATTGATGCGACGTCGCGGACACTCAATGAGCCCGCCGCGGCCCCATTGAGTGCCCGCACCACGTACCACCGCACCCCCATCATATATTTAATCAAAATCCTTTTCAATTACAGAGGGTTGCTGGGTAAAACAGTGACACAGCTATTTTCAAGGTTGGTCCTTCTAAGGGACTTTTCACTCCTTTGTATCGGCCTCAGCCTCAACGGACCAATTATCTTTTTCCCAATCACAAGAAATATGTATCAGCTTAGAGGGTTATTAGCAGTTCCAGGTATTTTTCTCGTCTGGTTTACTAATGATTAACACATAGAGTGTAGTGTAATTGGATCAATGTTCAATTACAATTTGGCACGCCTTGAATCAATATGTAATTATATCCCGGATGTGGTTTGATGCGGAACACTTGACGGTCAAGAGCTATCGAATTCGCTGCTATAATAAATAATGCTATTTGTTGTGTGTTACATGACATAATGTTCCAACACTTGCATGTGAAGGACATCGACATAAAAAAATACTCCATCCATGCGTAAATCTCTTCATCTTTCAACTCAATCAAAGAAGATGAAGTAGGAAAGTACTTGTTTAGCCAAAACTATAAGTAACACATACAAACATGTACAAGTTATCTACGCATGATATATTCAGATATTATATCTTGTTTGATAAACGATCTGATAGGTGGTAAGGATTTATATTTATCATTTTGTTTACAAGTGTTAGTTAACGTATGAGTTATGCTGTTGTTATTGTCTATTGTGAGAATATCGGCCACCGATACAACAACATCTGGCGGGTGTCTGCGTGTGGCACAGTCGCGAGCGCCCGCATGCCCGGGGTCAACGACCCGCTGCCCGATAAGGGCGTGATAACGTATCACCAAAGGTGCAACCATGAGCCTAGCTGCATATAGTGGCTTATGTAAGCACATGGCCTGATAGCGACACTATACCTACATCGGTGTAGGTATAGGAGACGTTTGTTCATGATATCGGATGGGGTCAGGAGGTAAAAACCGTCAAAATTACGAACAAGATGGTTATCAGGACTGATGAAGAAAAAAACCATGGCATGGTTAGTTTTAAATAGAACACATTCAGAACAAGAAGGTAAGTATAGCATAAGACCGTGGCGTCGTATCGATATGATTTCCGGCGTCAAACATTTGACTATGATTTGGCACAAAACGTGACGCTCAGAGCTGAGGATACACCATAATATTGATCGACTGATGAGTAGTAAATACTAACCCGTTATGCTAGAGGTTATGAATGGTATTCAGATCATCTTCAGTTTACTGGTATATTTCATTGCTCCAACCACCAAATTGTTGGTCCTATCTCAACCGCATTACACGTCAGGAGTCACAGACAAGCAAACATCGACAAAAGAGGAGAATATAACTGTAGAGAAGAAAATATATAAGAAAGCCTCTGTAAACTGACTGTGTGTTAAACTGATTGAAGATTAGTGACATATTTTAAAATATCCTAATTGGATTTGCCAAAGTGTTTAAAAAGCTTCATTGCTATTTCGTTCAACTTATAAGCCGTATCACGAGTTACAAATAAGTGGAGTTAAACTGAACTCCCGTCCAGAATAAAAGGGCATGTCTAGTAATTTCTAGCAAATACAGAGAGTGAGGCTTTTTCGCCAGGTCGGTTAGACCGTGTGGTGCGCGAGCCGCGAGCGTGGGAACGCCGCCGCACATGTGCGTTCATTATGCGCCGCCATGTGCGCCGGCGCAGATCACGCCATCACACACAATTCACCACAGAATATACTGACAAAGATGGAGGTGCAGCTCGAGCCGAGGTTATTATATCTGCTATTTTATGACCGTTTCTGTACAGACTTAATAGTTCTAAACTTAGGTTATGTGCGCTGCAGTATCTTATCAACACTGGATCGCGCTACGGTGGGCGAGAAAAAATAAAACAATATGGTTTAAGTCATCATTAACAACATGTGTGGAATTATGGAAATCTGGATAATATCGCGAAAGCACACGTAGGCTATTGTGTCTTTAGAATCTAAAACATTTCAATGTCAAAAGAAAAGAAGGTATAAAAACCGTGCATATCGTATCATTTATGACCAATTAGTATGCATTTTACAACTCATTACCTACGGGTATTGGGTGACCCATGTGAACTATTGAGCGCACCAGTATAAGTGAGCAGGTATACTTTAATTACTGCAGAATTGCTCTTACTTAGGTGCCTAGGGATTTTTTGCAACGCCTAGAAAATATGAGCTGCAAGTTTATACCAGGGTTGTTTCCAATTTTCGAAAATCTATTTAAATAGCTTCTAAATAATTTAAAGATCACCCCCCCTATAATTTTGCGTCTTAAATCTCTTTACTTTTTATGTATTCGATTTTTTTCTATTTTTCTTAAAACATTGCCCAGAAAACGCTCGATCACGTGACTGTGACGTCAACATGTACTATGTGTTCCTTTACACTTTAACGCACATCTAAAGAGAAGTAACTAATTAGAAAGAACTCATTGATTTTTAAATTTTAATAATGTATTCTTATAATATAGATACAAAAACAAATATTTGAAACATTTAAATTATTTTTAAACATTGGGCACAAAAGAAAATACCTGTAATGTTTTGAGTTGTGTACGCGGTAAAATAAAACTGTGCAAAGGAACGTAAAGTTTGTGTTTGTTATTGAGGTTATATTTGTGTCATCTTGGTTATTAGCAAAGAATTGAGCGACAATAAAACTATCAGCTTCCATAAATCCTTTCTCCATAATTATTTCCTAACTTTTTTCGCTCAAATACAAATAAAAACTGAAGAAAACAACATATCATTTCTCAGGTTATTCCTGTCATAGACTGTCACTGTCAAATACTTGTCATTGTCAATGTAAAGTGACGACATCGGACTCGATTCGCCGTTTTCAAGGGCGTGACGTAATAGACGATAACTTTAAAATTCATAAATTATTTAAAAATTATGTGGTCAGTTATAAATAATAGCTTATCGTGTTTCTAGTTTTGTGAACTTTCGGTGCATATACCTATTTTTAATTGACTGAATACTAGGAAACAACCCTATTTTAGACATTCTGTTTATGGCCATCAAGATTTAGTTATTATTAAAAGTCAGTGGAAGTGAACTAGCGCGAGATTATAAGCAGCCGGTACACAGAAGGTTTTAATTACATTCCTAGTTATCCGTGTGAGCAGTATTATGTTGTGCAGCCACTAATTACCGCTATAATTGATATCGCACAACTATGTAACATCGAGTGCATAAATAACATACGTGTGTAGCTAGCTCCGGCATTTCATATTAATATACGGTTCACAATTATGAGCCACGGTCCTCCGATATTAATAAAACTTGCTGGTTTTTAGATAAACTAATATTTTTACGTAATTCAGAAGGTGTTTCGCTTCTATCAACCCCTCAATTCACCAAGCATGAATCAAATCGACGAATTTCGTAACACCTCTAAGTTGTCATTCGTGAATTTTCCGAGCAGTTAATTTTAGTATGCAACTAACACAATTAACTGTAATCAAGCTACGAGTTGATAAGACTTGAAGATAGCTCATTACTCTCACATAGCTAGCGACGTTATTTTATTTCCTCTTTAAGCCGCTCTCAGGCTTATTAAATAACTAGAAAAATGCTGAGGAAATTCTCTTGCATGTAGTCGTTTATTTATGCTATAAAACCCTGCCTTACAATTCCTTTGAAGGTCGCTTTGTGAAGATAATGTTTAACTTATGTTCGTGAAGATGTTATTTCGCAATACGATTACGTTCTCGATATACCTTCTAAGTAAATCAAGGCTAAAAAGAAAAGTTTTTTACACAGGAAGTACCTACTTAATACCGTGCCAAATACGGAAACCTTAACATAAATTACTGAGCAGAACCTGTGGGCAACAGGCTAATGGACAAAACAGTTTTTGGGAGTACCTAGCAGCCTCTTAATAGTCCTGAACTTCACCTATCTACCTCCGTCAAGAAACCCTGATCATCGAAATCGTAAAGGTAGATAAAGAAAGAAGTAAATAAAAACTAAACCGCAATCCAGTAATAGTTTTAAAATGATTCATAGGTTTTATTGAAAAGGCTGGCCACCCATCGGTGGAGGTCGCGAGGTAACGCCGGCACCGTGACCAAGCGATCTGGCAGCATCGCTAACTGTTCCCGAGCTGTGACTAAACGATAACTATCTGCCATTGGCTGCCTATCTCACATTTGCGTTCGGAATTAGTCGCGGTTACATTTTGGCACATTTGGGAAGATCACTCGCTAAGACTTGATATTGTGATTAGTAACAGTTAAATGCCTTTAACACATTTCGAAGGCGCTTATACGACCATTGTTTGAAAGAACCAATGATAAATGATGGCACTGATGGCAGTGTACATAAATATTCTGCAATTAAGTCCCTGGATATGGAATTCCTCGGATTGTGAGTGCTCTTGAACAGGCTACACATGGATATTAGTGTTTCTGTAAATAGCATCCACGAGTGGCGATACCTATGTACTTATAGGCGTGACTTCTGTCGGCTGACGAATTTTTGCAGTCACCGGGGAAGGTGACCGTCCAGAGCGTTACAGAAATATGTCAGGCGGCAGTACCTGTTGCATCTTGTCGAAGTCGAGCGCGGGCCGGTGTCGGCGAGGGGGCGGCAGCGGCAAGCGCCGGCGCCGCGGTGACAGCGGGGCCCTGCCGCGCGCCGCCGGCCCCACCGGGCCCCCCACGGGCCCCGCAGCACCCGCTAGGGTCCCCGCGCCCGTCACCCCACACGAGCACACTCCGCGTCGCGGCTTTAGAGCCTCCAGCGGCGGCGACGTGCGGAACCGCACCGGTGTCTCCACCTGAAAATGCCCAGATATCTTCTTAATATACAAAAGCTTCAAACCCTGGTGATACAGGCTCCACTCGGACAAGCGGTTCAAGGAACGTGCCAAATATATTCCATGTTATGGTCACATTAGTAATCCAGGTAGGTCCTTTAGTTGCAAAAACTAGAAAAAATATTCTAGGAAGCACACCAATCGGTGGATTTCGTTCTAAATTTGGAACTTAACATCAGGTCGAGCAAACAAGAAGTGTAGTCATTAGAGCACACATGAGGTCGGATGCGACTAGTGGGATGTGGTGTTAGCATGGCGTACCTTGGTGTCGTCGTCGTCGGAGGAGGCCGGTCGCGGCGCCAGGTCCCGCAGGTCGCGGTAGGGCTGCGCGGGCCACTTGCGCTTCTCGGGCGCGGCGGGCGGCGGCGACGACGCCCCGCGCCGCCGCGACTCCGCCGCGCCCGCGCCGCCGCCCGCCGCGCCCGCGCCGCCCGCCGCGCTCGCGCCCTCCGCCCCGCGCGGCAACCCGTTGATCACCTGCACGCCGCACTCTGACATCACTATGCTTCACTCATTCGCATGGGGACTCGATGTCGGCCGAGCTCATATGTTTAGGCTTTAATCTAACGTGTACATGTACCAGGTATAACGTTCGTCCCACGCAACACACACCGAAGGACCTGATATTGGTCTGAACTGTCCAAGATCTGCATTCATCCACTTATAACCTACCAACTTAAAATTCTAGACCGAAAAGAAGTGCTGACTCCCACAGCTTTTTTGAGATACGTCACTTTATTATAGGACATGGGGCAATTTTGATCCATCTTCTTTGTTTATGAAGATTGATGAAATAATTTAGTGTCTTCTAGTCACTAAAGGATCTAAACCAAAAATATTGACGACGGCGTCGTCTCTGCGCCGGTGCACTTACCACGTGTATAATATAGCGAGATACATTTGCGTCTGGCGATAACACTTCCAAAAGGACCAAGAATGGAAAGAAAGGGCATACGAGCTAAACTCTCATCTGAGAAGTAGGTACGCGACGGCGTTGAATATTTCAGCGTGTAATTAGAAACGCGTTGAGAAGTCGCGCCGAGTACTGTTAGGTGCGGCGGAAAAGTTCTGCGGAGCGCCGGCCGCTCGTTTATTATGGATGGGCCGCGGCCCGCGCCGACTCGCCCTTTGTGAGGCGAGCGCTGCTGCTGCCTGCTGCCTCCGCACGACCACTGCCTGACACGGTCGACACCTTTAACTCAACTTGAATAGCTGCAGTAGGATTTGAATATTTTTGGAGTATATGGTGGTTTAGTTTTTGTACTTTAAGGAATTCTTAATACACTTTAGGTTTGTTAGGGTGCCAGAGAATAACTATTCGCCTAGTGGAGTGGGTAACCACTCCAGATATAGTCTCCTACCCTCGTTTGTACTGGTTATGGCTACCGTGCCATCCGAGGATCTGGTTACCGAGCTCCTTAAACGATTTATTGTTTTTTTGCTGAACCTGAACAGTTCTTCTAAACTTTAGAAGAACTGTTCAGGTTCAGCAATGCTTTAGAATCTAAAGCATTGACTGTATAGAGTAAAAATAAATGCAAAAAGAAATCACAATTTTAGCAGAAAGAAATATCAACATTATTTAACAATAACAATATTGTGATAGTTTAAGAAAATGTAATATAACCCGAGCTCCAATCAGCCAATTTCAGAATTAAAACAAGCAATGTACTGCTGCGAAGTAGTCCAAAAAGCGCCTTGAGCCTGTGCATATTGGAATTAGTTTGCGAGGCAGGCAGGGTGCTCGAGTCATTAAAGTGTTCGACGGGCAATAACATCACGTTGCACAATAAGCCGCGTCCCGGCGCGTCGTCTAGCTGTCACACACTAATAAGCCCTCCTTAGCGGGCCATGCTGAATACTTCGCCAGACCAAACAATGCAGGAATGGCTTTACGCATTTAATATTATCACACAACGTTTTTCTTTCTTTAGAAAGCCATTTCCGTTTCCTCTTTGCAATTAAAAAAGTGCGAAGACAAAAGAATTTCTAATTTCAAGCCAAGCGCAAGATAAACAAATGTTATGCAGGCGGCAGACGGGAAACAATGAATAAACACTCACGGATTGTTTTGTCTTGTTACTGAAAAAAAACAAGCAAACGTCAACTGAAGACAGGGAGCGTGTGCAGCTCGGCAGCTCTCCACGAAAAAAATGGCAGCCGACACTCGTATCGATCCACAATTTCGCGCGCTCCACATACGCGTTGTAATTGAAAATAATTGTAGTCACTTGATAACCTAATTTGTTTACGAACCACCGGAGCGGTAAATCTGGTTCGCGATCTAATTAGAGGCTGGTCGCATCACCGCTGTTAATTGTCCACGCACTCTGAATACACTTGTATATTTGTTTTTGATCCTCAAAACCCAAGCAGTCTGAAGAATAGTGACTAGGCCAGGTAATGAGCGACGTCGGTCGAGATGTAGGTACGCCTTAAAGGAGTCCGGTACACAACTCAGTGGGAGACGAGTTGATGGTTCCATTATTCCGCAGAGCAGATAATCGGCCACAGTATAGCTATATAGAGAGACCCTTCAGCAACAATGGAAGTCGACAGCCGGCCTGCACACCGCACACCACATGCTGCCGACTGCCGTAATAGCAGTCGAGGTGCCGCCACACCCCATCGCTACTGTTTACTGTATCATTAGATTGGACGCTAGGCAAAAACTATTCTGCCCGGCTTACACGTGTTATATGATGTCAGTCTTTGACCATACAAAAACCGCTTAATTAACTGCCAAAAAAACGAAATGCAGATCTCACAATGCACGAGTGAGATGGTAGCAAATAACATAATTTTGTACCTATAGAAAAAGTGCATTAAAAACCTTCAAATTAGTAGAACGTATGACGCTAGGTAGATGAGGTCGGCAGTTTTTTTGCTCGCGTCATTTTCGCTCGCTCGCCTCGCCGGAGGGCGTTCACCTGCTCTCCTAACTTTTTAATCTCTTCACGTCATATAACTGCATCGCTCCTATATATCTGTCGCGGAATTATTAACTAAGATGTTCAGCTCGCGATGCTGCTACACCTCTCAAATTGAACCGACTGCATCTGACACTATGCGCATCATCGTGCACTTACATGTAGGTTTGTGTATAATAGCAAAGTTATTTGACACGCTTAGTAGGGACGATCGAGTGGTAATTATACACAACTTCTTATTGCTAGGATGGGTTACGTAATTTAAAAAGAAATAAATGTACTTTTTCATCGGATATTTTGATTTGCATTCAGTTTGTTAAAATTGTAGATTATAATGAATTAAGTTAGACGTATATTTATTAATGAATTAAGAGGGTTTGGAAAATGCTTTTTATTTTGAGGGGGGCAATTTTGAGGACTGGTTGTTGTTGTACGTTGTACATTGTCATCGTGTATGTTCTACACATTCTCAAGGAGTGGCAATTTTGTCGAGTTAAATTCTGACTGATTTAAATCCACCCTTGCGGCGACCTTCAGAACTTGGGCTTAGTGCGAGTTCTGGTTTATTCAAAGAAGAGCTCCTGTCCTCGTACGATGAGGGAGGCGCCATTATTTACACCAATACCGGCGACCTGCCTAATTGAACCATACCTGACTCCATGGTCGAAAATATTGAGGTGTACGTCAAGTGTCTACCTAATAGGCCCCCTGACGACCACTACGGGGTGCGGATGGGATGCAAGGGGGTGCGAGAGGCTGTGCGGGCGGGGGAGAGGTTGTCTACGGCTGTAATTTAGTTGCGGCGTGTCGTTGCGAATTAATGCGGCATGCGAAGTGCCGGACATCGGCGCTGTGAGATACGGCCCAGTCTCCCGCCTCCGTTGCGCAACCGACCGCTTTTTATTGACGGCCAATTGCCAACATAAAAGTAATCAATTAAACTCCCAAACTTAAATTGGCGCGCAATTATCAGACCGCTATTTTAAATGGATAAAACATTTTCACGTCATATTTTATTTCGAGCTGAAGGAGTGGAAAGGGATCCATACTTGCAGTCATGCAAGTGCCCAATGAGAACAATGCCGACGTCTCCGCGAGTATTAAATGGCTAGATCCAGCGGGACACCACTGCCGCAAACAAAATGGTCGCGCTCAAGAGAAGAGTCGGCGAGCTTCAACAATAGCGGGAATGCGAGCTATCAGCAAAAAGTCCAGCATTTAGCTCCCGACACCAATTACGTCATCAACTACTCTCGATAGCAAATTATCTTTGTCATTTGCCACTCCTGGCAGACTAGCCGGAGTTCTTCTGCTCATATATAAGTTCCATTACATTTGCCAGAGTACAGTCTACGGCTAGTACTAAATGAGCTTTGCAGTTAATTCGGTCATACGGCGGACTGCTCAATGCAATTAAGGGCTCGAAGATCATTTAGGTACTGTGAATATATATTTTGAATTTGCGAATAGTTACGGCATTTTAAGTACGCAAGTGTTGCATTTTCATATAAAATAAATTCTGCAATATCCCGTTTTCCCGTTGGTTGTAAACTTGTAACTAGATAATTTAAATAAGTAATCTCTAGTTGCCGGTATTTTAGTTTACAACCAAAGTTGTATTTTAATTTCATCAGATTACAGGATTGAAGCGTTTCAAAAGTTTTAACATAAAACACTGAGCGCTGACGTGGAGTCAACATCGAGCGCTTTGTGACTCGCAATTGCTTTGATCTCACGCTTTGAAAGATCTCAGATATGTAGTTTTATTTAGATTTTAATAACTCTACTACAAATCTGCTGCATAATCTACTGTATTCTCCTGATTTCTTGTAGTTTTATCTAGAGTACTTGTTACATTTTGCTGTTAGCTGTTACCTTGTTTATTCCCTCCTTATATATATCCTTAATCGTGACGATGCACTTTTGTTTTAAAATAAATAATGCGATAATAACATTACAAATTTTTTTTATAGTGAAACTTCTTGCCGGTTTCTTGAGCGGGTTTTATAATTATTACAGACGACTTATCTTAACAGAAGCTGTAGTTCAAGCTGGGGCCCGATTCTCCTGAGCTAATAATGTCAAAATCGAATAGAAATTGAATCGCAATATGATCGCAATAGCAGTTTTAACCATATCGGGCATTCTGCTACTAATATAAGACCAATCGCATTCCAACGACATTCAATTGGTTTGCGATTGGTCTGCTATTTTGGTAATTTTGGTCTATACGGTAGTTTGCTCTAAAATCATGTTGCAATCGTAAATCATTTGCAGACAAAATAATTCATTATTGAATGACAGAAAAGGATAAATACGTATATTTCAAAGAAAAAATAGCGGAATGCCGCATACGCTTCAATCGACATTGAGTCGGGATTGGATTTCAGTCGAATGTGAATCGTATGTCGCTTAAGTAAAATTAGGAGAATCGGGCCCCTGTTAAACTTACTTTAGCTTATTGAAATTGCCCTTCTTCTTCTTTCGTGTCGATGACATGTCATATATTGAGACTACACTATGTCAGCCCAATATGCCGCCACAGCGAGAGCACGGCCGGATGCGCTCATTAAGTCCTCCCGCGAGCAAGTTTCAGGGCACAGTGGACATGCGATTAGGTGGGACATCGTCTGCACGGCAGCCCCGCACTCGCACCCAAGGTCCGCCCCGCCCGTGAAACCCCACTTGGATCGATTGTCTTAGCTCCGGCCGACCTGTGTTCGGAGTCTGTTTAAAGACTGCCAGACTCTTCTCGGGAGATCGTGTCCAGGAGGGGGAGACTTTCCAAGAGCGGGACAAACGGGGAGGGCAGTGAACTCCTCGATCGCCAAAGATCCCGTCTGGATCGAGAGGCCTCACCATCGACAGGAGCAACGTTTTTGTAAAAACCCCTGCGGCTTTTAAGCCGTTGTGGCACAGGGATGTAATAGTGCATGGGGTGTCGTTGGTCTGTTTGGAGTTTGGCTTTCTCGATGCCAGAAGTTACGCTTCTGCGAACATCTGGTGGGGCAATGCCAGCCAGTGGGTGCAGCATTTGTAACGGGGTCGGCTTGAGGCAGCCAGTTACAATGCGGCACGTTTCATTCAGTGCTACATCCACCTGCCCAGCGTGAACGGACTGGGCGGACTGGGGACTCCACACTGGGCATGCATATTCGCCCGCGGAGTAGCAGAGTGCCAGGCCAGTAGCTCGCAGTACTGTTGGTGAGGCTCCCCAGGTCGTGCTCGTCAGCCTTCGCAACAGGTTGTTGCGGGAGGCAACTTTCTGCTTGATATTCTCGCAGTTTTTCCTGAAAGTGAGCGACCTGTCAAGAGTCACAGCCAGATATTTTGGTAGCTTGCAATGACTGATAGGTACACCTCGCCACTGGATGTTAAGGGTTCGACTCGCTTCTCTGTTGCCACGACTGAGTTTTTGAGGGGTTTGGTTTTAGGGCGTTCTCTTGGTAGTAGGTACTCAGGTCTTCGAGTGCCTTATTGAGGTTTTCCTCTACCCTTGCCCCTTTGCCCTTACCCCTTGCTTTTTACGATACTTTTTTAGGGTTCTGTAACCAAAGGGTAAAACGGGACCCTCTTGTTTTCGCTCTTCTGTCCGTCCGTCCGTCCGTCCGACTGTCACCAGGCTGTATCTCATGGACCGTTGATAGTTAGAGAGTTGAAATTTTCACAGATTTATTTCTGTTGCCGATATAACAACAAATACTGAAAACTAGAATAAAATAAATATTTTGGGGGGGCTCCCATACAACAAACGTGATTTTAAATAATGGTACGGAACCCTTCGTGCGCGAGTGCGACTCGCACTTGGCCGGTTTTATTTATCCTGGTAGTCTGTAGCCTAAGCATATACAATGTCACTAATTGCAGCATTGGTAGTAGACAAGAGCAGACTGCACATGGGTTCACAAGGGTCTTTCTTAAGACACCTGACAGTGGTCATTAACCAACAGGTCCCAACAGTCAATCTCCGCACAAAAAATCCTAATTAATTGTATCATGAATCCTAATTGCTATTAAGTGTAACAACAAAGCATTGAGGTCGGTGTGAACTCGCAAGGTTCTCGTACATCTCGTCTGGTGGGAGTAGAAGGTCGAAATTGAGATTAATTCTGAGCTAAATTACATTTATAGGCTGTGCGTGAGACCTAGATCTGGGGGACAGTTATTAAATCGTTCAGAACAAATTAAAATGTATTGAGTGTAGCTGGCTATGCTACTCTGTAGTACTAAGCAACTTGTTTGCTTAGGTTTGATAATATTTATTTTAGTCCAGTTAATTCGACTAATTACATGTACGTACTTATCAGTACTGCAACATCAGCATGATATGTGTGCAAAATTTAAATTATTTTTATTTTTTTTTTGCCCTCGGTCTTATCCTATTGGCTGCGGCGTGCCTTATTTTGTATATTCTACTACTATATCCAGAGATATCTATGCTTATATCTAGATATCTATGGTTGTGTCTTGGTGGGACTTATAAACTATAACAAGATTTACAAAATAGTTCATATCAATTAATATTTCGCTCGGCCGACATCTCTGCGTATGACATAATTTACAAGATTGAGCATCGGGGATTTTTCTGGGACATCCATATGCAAAACGTTATAAAGATAAATGATTATAGTATGTAATAGTACTAGTGAATGTCGATGTGCATGCAGTGTAACGTGGAAGGTGGTTACCTCTAGTTCCTCCTCGGAGGAGTGGTGGTCGTACAGGTGGTCGGGCTCCGGGTCCGGCAGCAGGCGCGGCGGCGCGGGGGCGCAGGCGCACGCCTCGCCGCCCATGCCTGCGGGACACAACACCACTCAGTTATCATCAGCAAGGGATCGCTTACATCTTGCAGACGAATGGCCTTCACTTCTCGTGTGAAGTAATCAAAAGTTGATATATCACACACATTGAAGGAATTTAGAATGTATTATTGTAGTAAGTATTCAGAATAGGTGCTAAGGCTGTTCGGCAAGTGCCAAACAAAAATCATGGAACTCCTAGTATCATTCGGAGATCGATGACTTTTCATATATTTTCGCTTGTTTGATTTTCATATACATGCATAATGAAACAGGATAGAATGGACATTTATGGTGTAACTCAGCTGAAATCTGCTGGCAGACGAATACCTGTATAAGTGTATACTCTTTGTAGACTGTTAATAAGACGTATGTATGTTGAATGCAGCGCCGTAACTCCTCGTGTGTGAGGAGTTCAGAGGTAGTACCTTCCTTATAAATATGATTATTCTAATGTATAAGATATGCACCGACTGTGCACAGTTCTATACAGATTATTTAATAGTTAGTTACATGGAGTTGACCTATGTAAAATATAAGGGTGTGTCTTCCTGGCTTGTGGAAAGGCAGGTTACCTATTCTCTCTTCTGTAAGTTATGATTCACAGGATGTTTAATATTCGTTAATCTAGTGTATAGTTATCGGCACGGATATTGAGCTCTCGGCGGAAGAGTGGGGATCGCTTTGCGCACTGTACACATAAGGCAATAAACCAATAAATCGCTTCTGCGCAGGTGAAGGTCAGGGCTCAATATCCGTGCCGATAACTATATCGACTGTGTGTACAAGTTGTGACAAAAAGCGGCTAGTCTAGTCCAGGGTTCCGCTTACCACGTAAGTAAGCATCTAGCTGCTATGACTCATGGCACGTATAACATTACGTTGACCTAACTACAACTGAAGCTAAACGAGCTTAACTTGTACAAGGATTGTCTTTTGTTCGTTCAACTCTATCGACCACTGAAAATCTAAAATTAAAAGATATTAAAACACATTAACAGTTTTTTTATTATTTACTCAAAACAAAGGATAAGTAGTGGTACACGGTTAGAATATAATAAATTTCAATAAATCAGTACTACATATTTCCACTAACTTGTGGGTGTATATATTTACCAGTATGGTTATAACAAAGATAGAATTTATTAAGAGGTGGTCATCGTCGATAGCTCGATTGATTACGTTTAAGTTAACGAGGGTAGAGCGGAAGCTGCTGGATGCACGAGACACAGGAAGGAGGCGGTAGGACCGCGAGAGGGGCCGGAGACGAGGGGAGAGGGTACAAAAGGAGGGAAGGGAGAGGGGGGGGGGGATGTTCTTGAACTTGCGGCGAGAAGGCTGCGCGGCGCCTGTGCCACTTGCACAGCATGGATGTTACCTGGGGACCGGCGGGGTAAACACTTTACTACCTTTAATGCACGATACCATGAACTGTGCATAACATGTATATCTGCCTGTACACTTTTTATATCCATGTGTTTACACAACTGATGTCAGGAGGCGTACATATTATCTTGATGTCATGTTTACTAATTACTCTAAAACAGAGGGCACACGTAAGGTATACAAGGATGAGTGTTGTTTACTCAATCGTGTAGCGATAAAGTAGCGACATCCCGTATCTGACGATCGCAGATACAGCGAGTACCCTCTTATGTTGAAATATTGAACTGCCTAGATATACAGATAGCATACAATCCACGCTGCCGGTGAATGTATCTCAGCAATCGTAAAATCGTATTTGTATACGTTACAGGCATTAATGACCATCGTGATTCCTGGCACTTTCAGTTGTGTATTACGTTAACAGTATACTTGGCATATCTCTATGTTTTCATTTGGGAAAGAGCCGTTACTAATGCCAACAAAAATGTAAATGTGTGTACTTGAGTTCTCTTCGTACGTCCCTGGGTTTTGTTACAGAAAATTGTGATATTATTTCAACTAGAATCAAAATATTTCCTTGATAGAGCACACCCTATCGTTAGTGTATTGTGGGTGCTGGCTTTAGTTTTTGCTTGTATTGTGAAGACGCGACCCTCCAGAGCAAGTCGCGCTGCATTGTCTTGCCGGAGGAGTCTCGGCGAAGTTCGCCAAGCCGGAAGAAACAAGGGAAGCGGATGACGATCCCGATAACGATGGGTGTTTGATCCTCTCAGTTAACCCCCAACTAAGATAAATGTGTTTGTTAAAGCCACATTCATCACTATAGTTGATTAGGGTTCGAAGGAGGCTTGACCCGCCGGGTTTCGATATAGGGCTCGCGTCTTAACCTTACGGTATTATAGTTGCACGAACCAATTAATGAGGAAACTTATTTGATCATGTAACGGACCGGGACCTTCTACAATATTGATAAGTAGGTACAACAATCATATGTAATAGTCTCGCGAGTGCAGTGCACGAGGTCTCAGGTTCGGTTCACGACTCGGGCCGATATCACTTTGTAGGTTTTGAACACTTTCACAAAGCAGCCGGAGTTTGAAAGTTAGTTGGTGATTGATACACCATCCATCCTCCGTCCCATCGAGCTATGAGAGTGACGGAATAGAACATGATGACGTCCTTCTTGCCGATTTTTCTTCAAAAACCAATAAGTACTTCTTTAACTTCAAATTGGCTTTGGAAGCCATTTATTTACTTTAAATTTTAAATAACTTTGTATTATTAATAAAGCTAAATGTATAAAACCAGAGGATCAAAGACGAGAAAGAAGTCTATCCTATCTTTTTCTATACACATATAAAGTGTACACAATGTTTAGATAAAGCATGAACAAAACAATAAACCATAATACTATGCCGATTTTTTGCTGATGCCGTTCCAACAAAGAGTAAGAGGCAACAATAGTAACGTAGGCAGTTAGCCTTATTAACAACAGGTTTGACTTGTTAAAAAAACATGTCGGTTTGGATCAAGCGGTGTGTGCCGCGGCGTTCATGTAGCTCGCTAGTTCACCTTCAATGAACAGCTTACTGTCTTTCTATTCAATAATCTAAGCCCTCATTACAAATCTTTATAAAACTACCCATCTTAAGTCGGCCAACTCTGAAGCGATGAGTAATGATTATGAAGGCTGCTGCTGCTGTACGTAATGCGGTAGCTTAAACTTAACAGTAACAAAAGAATTTAAGAAATTCAACAGTGACTCAGACTGTTTATCAATTCAACTCAAAACTTGATTTCTGACTCGATACACGTCCACGTACAAGATTATATATCCCAATTGAAACGCCGAATCGAATAGGAACCGGTTGTACGACTATCTAAAAGTCGGTAAACAAACACACCTAGAATCGGCGACAGTAATTGAGACATTCGAAAAACAGAGTGTTTAATATCCAATTAGTTTCTGTAGTGTTCTGGGAAACATGGAGGTGTTTGCAATAACCACCTCCATGTTTCATCTGCATCAAAATTCGTTTCGCACCAACATCTACAGTTCATCAGGGCTAAACGCTTTTTATATTATATCCACTGCACTTTTTATATTCTATCAGAATCAGCAGTGGCAAGCCGTGCAAGAGCAGTAATGTCTAAGTGGGGAGAAAAGTTGAGAATGTTGCCGAGTTACCCCTTATGGAACAACGAGCACAAAGATACGGATCATTAAAACACAGAAAGTGGCGAATGGGAACAGGCAGCCACCGACCAAGTTTTAAAATAGCGATAAAAATCGTTACAAAGGGATTATTTTCATCGTGGGGTAGAACAAATTAAAATAGACAGTGGAATAAGTTTCTAATTTTGCTCTACCAGGGGTATAGACATGTTCAGAGTTATTTTGCATCTCTGTTAGTTAACTTATTTACTACAAAGACAAGTCTAGAATAATTTCCTTTGTTTACTTTGCATAAAAAAACTGCTGACTTGCAAGTAAGGAAGCAGAAGCGTAATGCAAAATAATGGGTAAAGAAATAGTGAATAACAAATAGCGACTGGAGCCGACGCGAAGCTAACTGAAAGCCTCGCAGCGATGTCAATGTCCCGCTCGGAGGAGCATACAAAGTGGAGATAAGGTCCGCTTCGGCAAAGGGCAACTACTTACGTGTGCCACAATACTGTTCCGCCTGTGAATAATTGAAAGGGCTCAGACCTGCCCGACGCACAGATCTCGCTCTCCACTTATCTTACAACTCCAAATGTCGATTCTATCCGGCGAGTAAGAATGGAGCCGAAAGCGGACGTCGTACGGTTCAAAGTTGGAAGTGAAGCAAAGAGAGCCAGGCAAGTTATCGCCGTCGGTCAAATCAAGATTGAATGCGCCGTTGACGCGGGCGAGTCACGACACGTCAAACTGTTGCTGTGTGTCTATACATCCGCGTGGCACTTTGTGGAGCCCTGCGCGGCCTGTTTGCATGCAAATCTGGCATTCTGCTCACACGCATCCACCAGTATCTTATTAGACGCGCTCCTCAAACTGATTAGTTTATAATCATGCCTTTGAATAAATTTTCTCCTTTTTGAGTGCTTATACCTATACTAGGTATAGAAGAGAAACTTTATTTGATAACTCGTAATAGTGATGGCATTGAGGTTATATTAGATTGTGCGAAATCATATATCAAATGGCCAGGGAGGTAACTACACAGTATTGATTTTCCTGTAACAATAAAAAATGTAATTTGGGGAACTTCTATAAATCAAAGGAATGATTTCGATGAGAAGATATTTCACGCGGATGCCTTTATAGATCATTCACTGGAATGCCCGAGAGAATAAATACCTTTATAAACGAATTTATAAAATAAGAAGCTGATAGGAAACGAGCCTATAAAATACTTAAGATGGTAAAAATAAAGCTTGAACCGAGCTGAATAATGGTCAATGTCAAAGTTAAACAGTTATTTCGGCCTTGTTAGCGGTCACGTGCGAGTAGCTTGTATTTTTGTTAAATATTTTTAGCCTTCAACTCTGCACATGAAAGCAGTATTTAAAAAGCACCTACAACTTATAAATAGCTATATGTGTGGGTCTCGTTAGGACCGAGAATCTCAACTATGACCACAGCAAATTGGCCTTGGACATTTGTTGCTGAAAGAATATTAAAAAGCACATCTAAAATGCAATCGCACACATAAGCGAGTCAATGGAAAATTTTATCGAAAAAGAATTTCATGCTAAATAGCACCGCAACATAGCAGCAGTTCGTCATCTCAGAAACTGAAAACTGACAGCAAAAACATCTTTCATCTGAAATAGCTATTATGATCTCTGCAGCCGATAAAAACACAGTTGAAAAACGGCTTATTTATTTTATTTATTTATTTATTTATTACACTTTTTGCACACATTTTACACAAAAACAATGTACAAAGGCGGACTTAACGCCTTAGGCGTTCTCTACCAGTCAACCTTTAGGTGGAGGAGAAATTTCATGGCAGATGCACTAAATATAAAAGAAAAATCGAAAATATATACGTACATAGAATTATTATACATACACATATACATATATATAATATTTAATAAACTATAATACATATATAAATAACACAAAATTAAGTGCACAGTTGTGTTAATTCTGCAAACTCTGGTGAAGATACTCACGAAGCTTCAATTTGAACTTGCTTATGTTTAACTGACCACCAGATATAGTAACAAATAGCAGACAAAAATAGTAAATGATCACCAAAATGAAACTCATTGCATTTTAATGTAAAATTATAACCAAGGTTTTAACACTTTGCTATCCTATAAGTAAAATTACTCCAAGTAAATCATGAGTAAGCCAAAAATAGTAAATGATCACCAAAATTGAACCAACATTTTAAAGTAAAATTATAACCAAAGTTTTTAAATTCTGTTATCCTATTTAAGCAAAATGAGTCGAAATAAATCATCTCTCGAACGACTCCACTTTAAATTGTATTCGACTACCAAAAGTAGTAAATGATCATCAAAATTATTGGATCGTGTCCGGGCGGGCGCAGCGCGGCGTTTGCGGTGGGAGGGGATTGCAAGCCGGAGACATAACTTAATATGTCATCATAATACTTTATTTGATAATAAGCCTACATTTTGTGGCAATCACAGTGATTTATTTAGGCAAAAATAATACATTAATTTGGTCGTCAAGATTTGGTGATCATTTACTAAATTTGGTAGCCGAATACAATTTAAAGTGGAGTCGTGACTAAAATAGCTGGTACTATTGTATTTTTAGACTTTATTTTTCTGGTGTTAAGTAGATATTTTTGGTTACAAAACTAAGGGTATCAAAGTATTTTATGGTGGTCATTATATTTATCCCCTTGAAAAACTACATCTTCAGAATGATGTGTTCTCCATTCGGAATGCAAATGCGCGACGATCCGCGTGTCAGCGTGACACGGCGGCGTGCGCGTGGGCAGCCCTGCACGTAATGGCTCCACCATGGCACCGAGACCAACGCTAATAAACATCGCTTCGTATTATTTAGCCGCAACCTTCCCGACTAAGCGATGTGGCTTCAGTTTAGCCAGAAAGCATTGTTTGTTACTTGCATACTGTTTATGTACAAAATATACATTCAGGCCGTATGTGTCATTATGCCGGTCATCACTTTGCTAGACAGATTGGCGCTCGATGATACCTACATAAATTGTAATGGGTAACTGGAAAGGTCTTACGGAATACGTATACGTGTATGCGTCCCACGAAACGCGAGAGTTGACCTATTCTGAGGCGAGGAGATCTCATGCCAGGTGTGTGTGTCGTAAACGACATTATAGTAACGTAACTCGGCGTAAGAAGAAAGGAAACAGCGTATCTCCAACTCCACACAAGTCGAATCCCTGTTTCCGCGACGCAAGTTTGAATAACTATCCGAATATGCTAAGATAATCACAACTATTTATTTATTATGATCAGTATAGAAAGAGCGCGACTGTTCGCTTCGAGCCGGTCAAGTTCAAGGAGCACGGCTATAAAAACAATATACGTCCGGCGGCCATTAGCAAACAAAATGGCGACGATTAATCATCAAAGATTACTGATGTATTAGAAATGTAAATTTTAAGGTCAGAGAGATTAAATATGTGGTTATATAAATGTTTATAATAGGAATTTGAATGTGACCTGTGTTTGTAAATACAGGTGGGAATGTGACAGCACGCTACGGAAAACTTCGATCGATCGATGGATCGAGAATCGCTGGCGAGCGACCTTGACGAAAATATTGATATAATGGCACAGATTATGTGACACTTACCAGGCCGAAACTTATATCATCTGATAATTCATAAACAATTTGTTTTTGCTCGTCGTTTTGTAATTCCCAAAGTTATATTACAAACTACAAAAAAAAATCAGATAGAGTTCTAGCTTCACATATTGTAAATTCCCTGTAGCTGTGTTAGCTATGCATAGACAATGGCATGATCTATGATCTATTTGAAGACAGCGACCACACGGAGATTGCTATTCTAGTATTCCAGAGTATCCAATGCATTTCAAATAGCGCCGTTTCAATATCTGAAGTGCTCACGCCAACCCTTCAGTTTTGTGTTCGATGTATCAATGTTACAATCCATCTAGTTATACAATCATGAGTTATAAGTATCACACTGTGGTTTAAAAACTATTTATCAAACGATAAGTTTTTTATTCCTTAAATCCATGTTTAGCAACAAGACGGAATTGTCCAATCCCTGTCGACGACATGCAAACATTGCACGATTTGCATAAAAATCTCAAGTGATTCGCGTTTGCAATACTGATTTGGGCATCGGGAATGCAAATTCTGTCGTAATCATTAGTTTGGATTTTTTACAAGAGATTATTGGAATCGGTGTTCGGATTTCAAATTCAAATAATCTCTTCAATTTTGAGACCGAGTTTCGAGAGCAAACGGGACTTTAGAAGGTTCGTAATAAGAACTATGTTGTACGCCTTTATGGTAGTTCTTCTGGCAGTGTTTTGTCATCAATGAGGGCCACTTTATTGAGTGGTTTTGCGTGATTACCATGAGGTCTGGTGAGCGTTGAACCAGCGCCAATATGAGCCATTAGCAGTGGTGATAATGAGCGACGTGGCGTTATTGTGCCGCAACGTCTAGCGTATGGTAATGCGGCGGACAGTCGTACATGCGCCGCATACGATGCCGGCCACGTCGCACCGCTCCGAGCTGTTTAGCTCCACACCACTATGTAATCTGTACAATAATGCTATACCGAATATTTCGTGTATGACAGCAAACAATAAGCTACTAAGACACGTTCGCAGAATCACTTATTATTGTCCATTGAAAGTTTACAGTGTCAAGGATCCAAGCAAGTCATGATTTGCTGGCAAAATGTTGAAATCGAGCAAAATATTTTCAAATTAAGGACCTACATTTTAAGTAAAGGTTATTGTTGTTCTACCAAATAGTATGGCATTAGCGTGGGGCTAGGCTCTACAACATTATCCGCGCCACGTATTGCGCTCGACACCTTTAGTTCAAAGGTCTCTGTAAATACTCGTCAAACCTTATTAGTTGCTAGAAGCTAGCTACCTGCAATCACGATTTAGAGCACAAACATGAGTCGAAAGGAAATATTAACAGAGTTAAAAGCATATAGTGTAACTGCGTCCTGATGGCTCACCAGGACTTTTGTCCACTCTACCTCTACAACGTAAGAAATGTTTCTCAAAAAGTATACGACTTCCCTTTCGTTCCTCGAGATAGTTACCATCAAGCAGTTAGTGTTGTATATTGTAAATGCACTTTCTGTCATTTCTTCTGTAGTGATGTCGGTGACGCGCTCAGTGCCCAGCTCTGGACATCTGCCAACGACAACGCCAGCCGCGATAACATCTCATTTGTCCTCTGTATTACCCAATATGATTGATTCTCTAAGGCCAAACCTTTTCGGTTACCCCTTGTTATAACGTGTTTATGATCTACGTACGTGGCATGTTTGCGTTTCAGATACTGATAGGGTAGTTCGTGTCAGCTGATTCCAATTGTAGCCGTCATTTAAGCTGATCCATATCTGATTGATAGATTCGGTTCATAAATTGCAATATTTCATGCTTAACAAATAATCCGAAACGCATTTAGATAATTTGTTTTTATTTTAATCATCCTTGTTTGTGCTCTTCAGACAGAAAAGAACAGATTAGATACTTCAACGGCTTTTACTTGTTTAGGTAGTGAACCTCCTCTCATGAGTAAAACATTTAGTAGGTATTTGGTCAAAACTAATGAGCGAGTAAGAGTTCAAACAAGTAAGTTCTGTAAAAGGCAACCTGTCCAAGTTTTGGCGGGTACAAGTTCATTATAAACCAGTTGTGTGTTGCCGCGTAATGTCCGCTCGCTGGCTGTGTGCTGCGGCAGTGCGCGTGAGAGCGTGAGCGCTCGCTGAGCTAGCTCGCAACCAAACGAGTTCCAAGTTTAGCCATACACCGAGGTTCCCGCTAGCCGTTTCGATAACATCCGCCGATTATTTGAGAGAAACCGAGTAATGGACTGTGCGTTTCAGCTTTCGTTTGCACGCAAAGGGTTTGCTTAGGAGCAAGTAGGCAGGCTGTTTCACAATTTACTATGGCGAACAACATGGACATCTTCGCGGTTATGCCACGATCGGCTTTGTGGCAATATAATAAACTGTGTGCGTCGGTAGACTGGTGGGCGCATGTATAATTACGGTATAAAGTTGAACGCTCACCTTGGCCGCGGCCCGAGCAAGGCCAAGGTCGTTAAAGCGTGCCGCTCCCCCCCCCCCCCCCCATGCCCTCTCGTGCCCCCCGTACCACACTCCTCTCGTCCGGCGGTTGCACGCGCACGCGATTTTTTTTGCACAGTGATGTAATCTGCAATTCGGCGCGAGCGCAACATGGCCGACCGTCACGCTCAGATAAACATTTCTTACAGCGAACTTTTTAAACACCCAATTCTGTTATTAATATGAAAACCATATTTTAGATCGTTTGATATGTTCTGTTGGGGAATGTTACACTTAGCCTGTTTGTGCCAAAGCCACAAAACTGAAAGAATGTTGGCACGTCTCGGGGCCGTAAGAAAGTTTCACCTGAATCAGTGGCGAGCGGATACCTAACGTGTATCTGCTTAATGAAACACATGACGTGCGAACTAGCTCTACAAACAACTTCAATACACAGACACCCGCTTACGTACTGATCGCTGCTGGCCGACATTCATGTTTGTTTTTAAATCTTTTGTTATTCAAATAATCTCCTACTCGAACTGATCCGCAAATAGTAGTGGGGTATGTGGACTTAGGAAAATACATTACGAAACTCATTGATTACTCTACTGGGAAAAACCTGAATGGGATATCCTTTTAATGTTACATTCAGAAGAATTATACCAAAGAGTGTTCAAGATATTGAAACCGTAAGAACTTAAGAGCGCTATTACAAAATCGAATCGCTCAGGTTTAGGTAAATTAGACGATAGCCGGCAGCACTTGCGCGCGTGTGCGTCTAGTGAAATACGCAACGCACACCTGCGGACCGCTACGCGGCACAAACAAACTTGAGACTTTGCCACTTTTATTTTCGAAATAGTTTATTGGTTTTATAGTTTATGAAATATTATTTGTACCGATGAATTTTATAACCTAGAATAGCTCGATTGAGTTACAATAATCGTTTACAATTTTTAAATTATTTAATCAAAACCAAACTTTTCACCATGTTTATCAATAATAAGTAATTGATTTATAAAAAAACTAAAATCTATAATTCGTCTTCCATGTATTGTATCTTCATTTTCCTGCAACAATGAAAACTAGGAATGTAGATAGTTTATTAAAACAAATATGTCACGTATACCTTTTGCGGGTGACAAAAAATACTTACCATATTATTTGTACTGGTATTCAATTGAGTCTGATAGTCTGAATTAAATATGCTTTCATTATCCTGCAAGAATCAAAGAAGTCCAATTACATTATTATGCAACAGCGAAACTAACGACGATGACATTTACGTACATATTTCTTTATAACCAACATCAAAAAAAGAGAACCCAATCTATAACATTTTCGAATTAGAATATCATGGCCTAATACTTATGTATATTACATTTCAATCAGATCATTATAACTAATAAATAAAATAAAACTCACTAGTATCAAAACGTGTTAGATGCGTAGGTTGCGCTATATTTTTCGAACTCCGGCGAGTTTACGCGGCGCAACAGCGAGCGATACGTCCCTCCTCGGTAAGCGCCTGGCGCTGACTAAAGTTGAACACCGCGCGTCACAAGATTTATATTGATTTTTGCATTGCAAACAAAAATTATTTTAAAATATTGTTTTACTTTTAAATAGACCAATTTTTTTTTTCAAGCTTTATAACAATACCACCTTAATTATTAAATGTTTTTTATTTGAATTTGGATTATACTTTCATAGATAAAAAATATAGTTTCGTACGGAAAATTGTCAGTAACTCTCAGTTTTATAGAATTATTTTTGGTGTAATACTGTATGAATTGTAATAAATTGATTTAAGCACTTCCAAGTACAAGATGTAGTTGTATCTTGAACATTTTTATAAATGGTTAAATTGCTATATCCTCGGAGTACCGAAGCATCAAAAGATACCCAAAAGCAACATTTTATGAAACATCCTTTGCAGAGACAAAGATTTTACTGATGTACGTGGACAAATTAAAATATTTATTTAATACACTTTCAAGATAAATGATCAAACTTTCTGAATCTTATTTTTGTTTTTTTATTGTGACTATATCCAAAGCATCAAAACTCGTATAAAACGTTTAAATTCGCGAAAATTTGTGATAGCCCTCTTAACTGAAACTGAATTTTCCATTTGGGACGAAAATGTTTCTGTATCAAGATTTAGTAAGTCATATATTGGTGAGCGGTGTACACCGCAGGAATATTCCAATGGTGTTGTCGCCGTATTGACAGCATTAGCGAGGCGATGTGTGCACCGGAGCCGACGCGGATCGCGCGTAGCAAGACCGCAAGACGCGTCGCCACCGCAAGCCACTGAGCGTGCGTTACACACGCGATTAGACCCACGCCTTGCACTGCCTGCCGCATGTTCTACAAGCCCAAACCAGGCTTTGCTTGCAGTATAATAATGCACAACTCAAGTTTAACAATGACTTCTTGTCGTCAACATGTTAAACCTAGGCTTAAATCCAAAATACATATATACAACATGTAACGTAATTAACGCACACCCTCAAACACCCTAATTAGAATATTATGTTATAATCATAATACATACACTGAATTTTTAATTTAACATGTATATGCATTGTTATTTACTAAATTAGTTATACCAATTCTTGGAGAACTTTTTGGTCGTACTACTACGCACGCAAATATCGCGCCGCGCGCCGCTCGACTCGACAACTCGACACAACATAACGAAACTACGGTAAAAGCCGACAATACACGAAGTCTTATTACTTTGAGTTACGGTCTATTTGAATTTGTTTTGACTGTACAGGATTAATATGACAATAATTTCCGTAGTTTTAATTATTTTTGGGATAAAAAATTACCTATATTAAAAATGATATAAATCGATTCAGTAAACGATTCTGAACAAACTAATTTCAGGATGTGCGTTAATTAAGTTACATGTTGTATATCACTTTCGTAAGATCCTAAGATGTTTAAAAAAAATATGTCAAACCTTTGGTGCATATACCGAAACTGATTAGTGAAGACATTTTAATGCAATTAGGTATGTAATTTGGAGGAACGTTGAATAAATTCAAAATACTTCTTCTAGCTAATCGTCAGATTTCAGCTAAAACTTCATCATTTAAGTTACCCGAGTAACACTTGATGAGTGATGGATGTCTCTGTTTTCTAAAGTTCCATGCCTTGGATCTTTTTACTTAACAGCAAATGGCTGTCGTAATAAAGAAACATGAAATCGAGTGACACTTTCATGTTTTTGTTATCTGGCAGCGTTGGCAAATGGCAGCCCTAGTTATTTCCGTATGAATGGCGCGCACCGCTCCGCTCTTCCTGCGCGCCTTGCCAAACTACAAGAGCGACACCACACAGCTGAACACTCGCTACTATATTCAGACGCGCTTACTATCAACAACCTCACAAACTGCAGCCACTGATCGCATTTACAAGATGTGTTTTCCTTGTACCCGTCCTCCCTTGAAACAACGGGATGCGACAAAATTCTGAAAGACATTGTGACAAATCGGAATGGGATATATTTTGCTACAGTATAAAGGCTACGTAGCAATAGGTGAAGGAATAGTACACCCAATACATGTGAAATATATGGAAGCATGGCACAATACATATAGCCTAATCGCATTGGTTGTTTAGCAAGATGAGTTATGAGATGAGTTTAGGAGGGATGGTCGCTCGCTAAGCCGGCCTGAGCGCGTCTGAAATATTGAATGTGACAACAGGTATGTAGGTCCTGTTAAGGCATTATCTTGGCGTGCACTCCGCTCGATTGAAATCAGATTACTGGTGTCCCGGGGGAGATGTTACCGAATGTACTCGACTACCCTCTTCACGTTACGTTTCCAATCAGACATTAGTAATGCAAACGGTCAGCACACGTTGGCATTTAATCTCACTCTCAAAGTAGGCACCACACAGTAGTGTTGCATCATTATATTATTAACGTTCTCTTAAGTTATTTAATTGGATGTGAGTTTATGTGTCACTAAATGCTTCTCTGTCATTAGAATGGCTTTGATACTCCGTACAGAAAATATCAGCAATCTTCCGTAATAGACGGCCGCTAGGGTTGAGTCATTAGTTTGATTGGTATGGTATGGCAAGGTGCACCCAAACCATCGGCCAAATTATACTGACGTTTGGAAGTGATTGTAAATAAGTAGGTGACGATGTGATTTAAAAATAAAATAAGATTGTTGTTAGAAGTGCGGCGGTGCCGGACCGCGCTCTGCAGTACGCGCTGTAGTACGCGCGCGCGTGCGTGGGCGCACAATAACGCTTTCAACTGGTTTGCTCGCTCATTGTAACAGGAAAGGAAATTTTCCAACAAAATACCTATTGTTTAATTAAACTGCTCGTTTGTTTTTATATGAATATTATTTAAATTATCGTTAACCTTATTCTAATTAATGTGAAAATACTTCCTGCCTACCTGTTTTGATAAATAAACATGATTGTAACATGGCTGAGTAAACAGCAGCTATGCTAATAACAGTACGTCATTAGCAAATAATTAGTTAAAATATTGACGAGTGTACTGGGTGTGTTAGGTAGTGTGGCAGAGATTTGTCAAACTGTCAACTATGACGTGGCATGACAAATGTTTTTCTATGAGATTTGTATATAAACAATAGCATTGCTGATATAGGTACCGGTCACTAGTATTCATAAAACTTTGGATCACATCACAAAATTATATATTATTTACTAGCTTCTGCCAGCGGTTTCACCCGCATCCCGTGGGAACTACTTCCCGTACCGGGATAAAAAGTAGCCTATAGCCGTCCTCGATAAATGGGCTATATAACACTGAAAGAAATTTTCAAATCGGACCAGTAGTTCCTGAGATTAGCGCGTTCAAACAAACAAACAAACAAACTCTACAGCTTTATAATATTAGTATAGATTGCTTAAAGCACCAGTTAGGTGTTTTAGGTGTAGTATGACTAATAAGTCGTGACATATTTGCAGTGTACAGACAGGTCATATCAACTAAGGAAGAAGTAGATTTGATATTTTAGGTTCCGTAACCTTTTAGGCTAGGAGGTTCTGTACTCAGTCTTCAAGACGAGTCAAGTGACGGTAATTCCTAATATTCTATACAGGTACATTTGTTATTTTGCTTATCAGAAATAGTCCATTTGATAAAACTTAGAAGGTTGTAATTAAAGATAAGTCAACTCACTGATATCCGTGACGTCGTTCCACTTCATGATGACGTCAGTGCAGAAGTCACCTGGAACAACAATACAAAGTGTTATAGTATGCGCATCATGTATAGCTCGGTGGATGTAGTGTATTGTAGAGTATTTCGTAGAGGTTGGCGGGAAATCTTTCAATATGATGAGCAATACGGTCGATATTCATCAGCTAACAGAATGTCCCGCGACTTGGCACAGATTCTTTTTTCATATTGGTATTCCGTGAATAGATTGAACATGGAATACATCAGTCCTGCCAAGCCCTTGTCACAGTCGATCAAGCAAGTCCCATTCAGCCAAATCATTTTCAAGTTAATTAATTAAACTTCTATTTATAACTAAACTACGTAACGGTATTTCATACTGCAATTGAATGTAGAATAAATAAAATTTACATTATAATGTTATGATTTCATCTGTGAGAGTGGGAAGTTTTACAATGATTGCTCCTTTAATTATAAAGAAACAATGCTGAAGAATTGGCAGTGAAAAACAATGCGTGTTGGTCTGAGTCTAGCTGAGTGTCGGCGCACACGCGAGCCGCTGATTGTTCTCGCAGCTCGTGCTGCGCCCGCGCACACATTTCCTCTACATAGTACATTAGTACCGCGAGACCTGATGCCAGCCAGCGTGTTGCGTGTTGCTGTCAAACAACAATGACAGACTCTTTAGCATATAGTTAACAATTTGTCTTCATAAGCCATCTTCGTTAACGTGTATTGATATGCAAATGCATATTTTCTATTCAGCACAAGTCGTCTGTAAAAGTCCTACGGGAAAATTCCACCGCGCTAGTCGCTTGAAACTAATCTGACATTATCTGATTTTCTTTCAGATTTGTGTTTTGTGTGGCTGATAGATAGTTATCTTGTAGGCAAAGATAATGACAAAAACAATACCTAAGCGTGTTCTAATTTTATACCAAAGGCATGCACTTTGTCGATAAGATTAGGTTATCGGTATTAAATAAAATATATAAGAGATTGGCAATAGGTAGCGTGTGAGCGCGGCCATCGCTCGTCGTGTTTCCACACTCGAGTATCTGTTGCAACACGCAATAATAATGATGGGATCGATTAACGTTAAAGCGCGCCGTACAATGTGACAGAGCGATACGATGTCGCGTCACATCGCACTTGTGTTCTCAGCTTACCGGCGTTTTCATTGTATGCCTGTTACTTTACACCTAATGACGGCGTGTAGTCGACGCACGTAAACGTTCACACTACAAATATTTCATAGGATAGCCTGAGCGCACAATTAGTGCGGTGTAGCGCTGCATCGGCACCGCGCGACCTCCGCCCATTCTATTTCAACTGAGTATTTGCAATCCGCACCATTCATTAACGTTCACGATCCAAAATGTAAAACAGTGCGAAAGGTTTTTTTTTTACGAAATCCTAAAGTAGCCGGGAAAATTCAAGATATCTATTTTCTGCTAAATCGTTAGCGGAGCAATACATCGTTCAGCAGCGTAGTCTTGTCTTACATTTTGCTGTGGTTTGTTTCTTCATTTTAATATTATTTTGGGTGACTGATTTACTGGAATAACTCCTAGTTATTTAGTAGAAGGTAGTTGTGGTGGCTTAGTGGGTGAAGAACCAACAAAGTATGAGGGTGTGGGTTCGATTCCCGTTCAGGCAAGTACCAATGCAACTTTTCTAAGTCTGTATGTACTTTTTAAGTATAACTTGGACACCAATGGCTGATAAAAAAAAAGGTGAAGGAAAACATCTTGAGGAAACCTGGACTATATAGTCTGAAATCACCAACCCGCATTGAGCAAGCGTGGTGATTAACGCTCAATCCTTCTCCGTGTGAGAGGAGGCCTGTGCCCAGCAGTGGGACGATAAAAAGGCTGTAACAGTAGTAGGTCGACGTCGTACTAGACAGCTCTCTAAACGTGTTTCAGCGTTGAACTGAGATCCTTATCCAGACACTTTTTGAAGTCGGTTAATAAAAGATAACACAAAGTACTAATGACAAGCCTTTCAAAGGTTTTACAAGTAATCTAATCTTTTTGTTATGTTCTATCAATGTATGAGTACCTACTTATCTTTTGAGGAAACATTTAGGTAAGTTTCGCGATATATTCGCAGTCATCAATGGCTTTTGTGTTTTGATGTTTTAGATTACAATATAGTCCCATGAAATGTCTTTTTCCAACATTTTTACATTGTTATGTTACATTTTTTAAATTGTGCGTGGGTGGAAATCAATTGTTGAAGGAACTTCTGGAATGCAATGAAAACAAATATTGATAGTCAGATAATTGCAAGCAACTGGCTCACATCATAAGTGCGTTTGATGTGACAAAAGAATGAAATCTTACATATTTACAGTTTGGGATTTGTTGGGCGAAAATTCGGTGAAAATCTGTATTGATACTGTAGCACAGAACTACACCATTTTCATTGAAACTAAAGCATCAATAGATCCAGCGCATCTGGCAGCTCTATTGCTCAAGGCAACCGCCACAGAACTAATAAATAAACGTATCGCCGTCTTGCCCTGCACTGGGTCAATAAAGGCACAAAACAATAAATATCCGCGACGAGCATGTGTAGTCCCGTGGCCGGCCGCGGTCCGACCCACTTCAGGCGATCGGTGACCGGTGACCGGCCGGCGACCTCGCGATTTCCTACTCCTTTCGCTAATTCATTACGGATTAATGAGCTTTAGATGCAGCACGGTGTTGCACGCTAATAGCCCGTCATGATGCGCCGCCAATGCATCGCTCTCGCTTACAGACGATGATGATGTACATGTAGCTACTACATTATTTCGTACATCAAAACTACCAGATTAGACAACGTCATAGATACGACTTAATTATACTAAATATTGACCATATGAAAAGTTCGTTTCATGAGGCGAGTCAACGCGGTATTTTAATTTCTGAACCCACATGTTAATTTCAATAAATTACTTTTTATTGAGAATGTTCTGTAGCAACAAACATTCTCGAGTAATGATTACGTAATTGCACTTAACCCTAATTATATTCTAGGTACACTGTCTAGATGCTACCTAAATAGAGACGAATGGCAATTTCCTATAATTACAATCTTAGAAGAATAAGACAATAAAGCATTAAAACAATAAAATGATTGTCGATGGTCCTGCATCTGCATAATGGTGTTGATGTTTGTAAGAGTTGCTTTATATTCATCCACGTCAGTCAAACGAGTGGGCCATTTTAAATGGACGTTCACCTTTGGCTCGGGAACGTCTAGCTGAGCTACAAACGTGTTTTCCTAATCACGAACACCCCGGAGCGCGAGCATTCGCTTCACAATGAGCTAATGCGGCTTGGGTTCATACAACCTCTGTACAATCACTACGTATATCGCTCCTCATGACTTTACACATTTATTTTGCTGGCTCGAAACACTTATTACAATTCAGATCATATTTGCTGGTACGTATTAGCAATCGTTACGAAAATTGTTTTCCGCTTTTCCTAAAAAAGAGGTCAAGTTACAAGGCTGACACGACAACAAGTCAATAACTGTTGTCGAAAAGTCGCCTTTTAACGAGGACATGGCGCTATTATTTTGATTGATAGTTAAATAATTAAAATGGTATTCATAAATTTTTCCATTAATGATTAGACCCTCAAGCTCCGGCAGTTTTGCTATTCTGCTAGATAGGAAAACGTATAAAATAGTGTAAAGTTACATACATTCCATATGAGCATTTTTTCTTATCCGATAAATTAGTGCGACATGGTGCAACGTATCGGAGTAGTCGGGGCGGAGCGCCACTGGCAAGATACGCACAGTAAGTCATATTGTAAATTACATACAATAACTGATTAAAACTTTAGCAAAAAGTATTCCAGTCAGGGTGTCAGAAATAAGCAAAACTGAGATCTCCAGATTAAGCTTAATGCTTTACATAAGAAAATTTTAAGATTATTTCATTGGCAATACAGAACCGTTGTGTCATCTACGTATTGACAAGTGGAGATCTATATGGGTCAATGCTGAGAAGGAAAGCCGGAAAGGTTCTCCTCGTTAGAGGTTGGGATCACTAGTGGTGGTGCATACTGCGAGCTGGTGAGGATTTCGCAGTTGCGTTTCTGTGCGGGTCTGCAGCGCGGGCGGCGTGCGTCGCGGTAACCTCCTCGACCCCGTTTCGGTTCAGAGTTGAACGGCCGCGCGTACCTACTGCTTGCGCCCGCCGCCCGCACCCCCGTTGCACCCAGATACCTCCCACCACACACCAGCTCACTACTCACTATGCGCCATAAACACACGCTTTATGCCAAACCGACAAATTATATGCCTCTAGGGAAACTTTACAGCTTGACAGCCCAACCAAACTAGAATCATTGTGGAAACGCTGCATTCATGACCCAATCAACTATCGATAAAATGGGGGCGACAATGTAAAGACAATTTATCTCAATTGTACGGAAAAGAAGAATTGTAACGAGATTTGGCATGCGTACAAAAATGTTCTACATTTGAATAGGAATCCGTGTTCAGAGTTGTTTCATTGCGATGAAACAGATAGCTGTTCAAAACACTTACTGATTCTGACGTTTCAGGTAGATACCTATCTTTCCAATGTTTCATGTGAATCTTCACGTAGCATACAAGCTGACACATTTTAGTTTATTACTAGATACATAGATACTTTATTAGGTCCACTTATTTTTAACCGACTTCCCAAAAAGGAGGAGGTTCTCAATTCGGCCGGTATGTTTTTTTTTTTTTCTATGTATGTACATCGATTACTCCGAGGTTTATAAACCGATTTACGTGATTCTTTTTTTGTTCGACGCGGAATAGCTGCCAGTTGGTCCCATAGTCATCAGGTCAGGATCTGATGATGAAAACCCTGAGAAATCGAGGGCAACCTTCGAAAGTTGTAGGCATACATAGGGTAAAAACTTGACAATCAGGTGTATGCCTGAAAGTACTATTCAACAGTGAAGGTTTGGAGCTGACCTGATGATGGAGACTAGAGAGGGTCGAGGGAACTCGACAACTGAATATGTAAACTACCTCGTGTTTGGGCTTATATTATTTGTATTGACGAGACCTTTGCAACAGTGAAGGTTTGGAGCTGACCTGATGATGGAGACCAGAGAAGGTCGAGGGGACTCGACAACTGAATCTGTAAAATACCTCGTATTTGGGCTAATATTCTTTGTATTGATGAGAACTTTCCACTTATATGGATAGTGACAACTATTCGTATCACTGAAAAGCAGTAAATAAAAAACTTTTTTACAAAAAAATTAAACCGACTTCCAAAAACACTAAAAAGCAAAAAAAAACTAATTTTAGGTGCATCGGCCTACAAGTCGGTGGCAAAATTAACTTAGTAACATCCATTAGACACCGACTTATAGGCCGATGCACCTAAAATTAGTTTTTTTTTTGCTTTTTAGTGTTTTTGTTAGACGTTTGGTTTTAGATCTAATTAAAGTAGGTGACATAATGGGCGGCCATATCTTTCAGACATCATTCATCAAAACAATGAATGTGGATGGATGGAGATATAGAAGTAGATCAAGGAAAATATGGATTGATTACCTGAAAAATTACATAAATAAGAAAGTGGATTTTATTATTAAGACTGACAGAGAGGAATGGAAACGAAAAACATTGCGCCGATCCCAGATTACTTGGGAACAGGACAGGAAGAAGACGTGGTGTTGGCAGGATAACAGTGAATTTAATATAAATATATTAATAATTAATAATATATAATATAAGCCCCGCCGGGCATCTGAGGCGGATGACGGGGAGTAGCGACCCCGCGGGGCTATATATCCGAGTGCTCCAGGGAGAGTATACTGTCCCCCATCTCCGGCTTGCCGGAGTGAAGGATGACGGGGGATAGGTCTCCCACCTCTTGGCTTGCCTTCATTGGCCGACCAGAGTGGAGTTGCTAGAGCAGGGTTAGCAGCTCTGCTCGGAGGGTAGGTGCCTCGTGGTAAGTGGCGAGTGGGCCGGTGATGCTGGACCCACAGGGAGCGCGTGATCTGCGTTTAAAGTCCGCCGAGGTATCCTCACCTTTCAGCCGCTCATGTACCTGTTGCCCTCTTGTTGCGATTTAGCGACTGATTCCCGGGGGCCCAATAAGTGAGGTGGCGAGTCTCCACCTGCCATTTTTACATGTATTTAATACATTGTCATCGGCAGGTGCCATAGTTCCCGTAGTTTCCCCCATTCCTAGCCCATTAGCATCCCATCACAATAGCCCAAGTAGTTTTCATCCATAGTTAGCAATAGTTTAGCACAGAACCGGGGATTGTCCTTGGGTACATTTCTATAGTGTATAGGTACAGGGATAATCGTTGGTTTTGTGTCATCATTTTATTAAAGTTGTCTCAAAAAGGGTTCAGCGTGTTGGCTTCGGCCCCACGTTCGCCTCCCAAAAATCCGGGACTCTATAGTCCCGAGGTCTGGTAGAGACATACAAATATAATATAAGCTTTATAGTCATCGGCACGGATATTGAGCTCTCTGCGGAAGAGTGGGGATCGCTTTGCGCACTGTACACATAAGGCAATAAACCAATAAATCGCTTCTGCGCAGGTGAAGGTCAGGGCTCAATATCCGTGCCGATAACTATACGAATATGTGCTTGATGGATAAGCATAACAATGCAAGACCCTGTACACTTATTGCTCATGGCTATTCGGTCTAATTCACTTTTCGTATCTTAAAGAACCGCCATAGGCCTACCAGGAAAAAGGTCATAGCTGGGCATCGCCACGAGTGTTGCCAAATGAACTATGCATAAGAACTACGGCTATTTAAGGACATTGGCTCACGAATCAATTGCAGTCGATCGATGACTCATAACAAGCTGGCTTCGTTGCTCGGTAGCGTCGAGCCTACAGCTACTGGTTGACGCTGCCAGCGAACATTGTTGTACCGGGCAGAGGTCATCAGACTGACTGCACTAATGCTACATCTAACTGATTATCATTTACCTGACATTAGACTGATTGTCAGGTGGGCCGGCCGGACATAGGGCGGCGTGTCACATTGCTCGTGTAATGACAGTGGCACGGCTACTCGCACCTGTACCTACAACTTCATTTTACAGATAATATCCTGCGCCGCGACCTACCACAACTATGTATAATCACACGTTATGTAACGCAGGTGACGTGGCCAGCACACCGCGGTAACCAGGTCTTCTTCTGTTTGTGACTCAATCATCTCTCAATGGAATTGTAATTAAACAGTGAATTTATTACATCTTCATCAACTGCTACTAGAAAAAGTTTCTTATCATTTTGGATGGAAGTAAATACTGCAGGTATATTATAAGCAGCTTCGAGTGAGCGCGGATAAAGTTGAACGATTAAAATTGCACACGTTACTCGTATTGTCGTCCTTAGTGACCAGTGAACGGACGAAACAACATTCGCACTGATAAATTTAAACAGGTTTCAAATTTTATGGTTTAGCCACTTAAAAAATAACATTTAAAACCCCATCGAGCCGGCGGGCGTAGGGTTGCTCATTACTAGGAGCGGTGCTTCGAGCGCTCGCCGCCGCCAACGTCTCGTAAAAACGATATTCGAGTAAAAACAGTCCCGAGAGACCGGGCCGACCGGTGCCGTGACATAACTTATATACTAATAACAACCTCGCTAACATATGTTGACGGAAATCACGTATTACAGCCATGGTGAGTGCATGGTGTTTTTTACTGACGCAAATCACATTGGCACAAGGAAATTGAAGTAACAAACTACACTCATTACTGACTTCCCTTTTCCGCGCAACGAAAATATCAAAGATGTTATCTTGTGTTAGCCACCGGGGCCCGTAATGTTGGAAGTCGCTGCAGCCTCCAATCACGGCAACATATCTGGCGAGCTCATCAACTAGGACTTGCGTAATATAACACACTATCTAAGTTGGCTCTCTTCACTTCATAACATGAGTAATCCGCGAAAGGGCTCACAGATAACTTTATAAATACATCCGCAATACACTATTACATAAGTGGTCTCTTGAAATTGATTTGTTCTGGCGTTTCCGAGGAACACTTGCTTGAAACTTCAGATGAATTATAAGGTCCCATATTTTGGGAGATAGGCGGACTCAAGTTGCAGAGCAAAGCGTCAGTAATTTTCAGCGCTTAAATTCACTTCATTCTCACAAACACTAACAAACGTTTGAACTAGGGATTCAAAGTTGACCCTCAATCTAGAGCAATACGTTTTGTGAAGTCTAAAAGGGTCGTGCCAAAAACTTATGTTGCAGCTGTACTTCAAACCTAAGCAAAACTGGGTACAAAAAGAAAGAATGTTACTTCTGTAAGCAGTCCTCATTGGGTAACTAATTTTATCATAGGCCATACTTTTATCATTGCGCCTGCTTGATCCTTGCACGATTAAATTCTATTTTTATTGCCTACGTACGAACGAGATTTAATGGTTATAACTTATACCTCGACAAAAAAATCTGACATATAGCTGACTTATAAAACAACCTGATTTATGTACCTATCTCTTGTAAGTACGTAGGTACCTGTTACTGGTACCTTCGTACCTATCACCAACAAAAAAACAGATACTATAAGTAACCTTCACCAGCAGTCACCGAGAGCACATCTGTAAAAAGCCGCCAACAATAGAACAGTTTTATAATGATATAGCGAACCACAAAAACCGAGTTACGTAAACCTCTCATCATCGTAACAAAATAGGAATTTAACTAACTGTAAAAACTGCCGTGGAGCATGTTCGAGTAGGCGAGCCTGTGTGGTGAACTGATCGCTCTCCGGCGCGGATGACCTACAAGTGCAACGTGGACACGCGACTGCCCAGCGTTCGCTAATGTGAACAGCTGAGTAGCTTCACGACGCTTATACCACTAAATGGTGTATTGTTCCGCGACCACTACACCAGCGAGACCACTTCAGATAAGCTGAGTGCACCCAGCGCCGCGGCCGCCAACTGCGTCGCTGCCCGCCTCACGGATAACCAATGCAATGCAATATTCAATTCTCACAAATAGCCTCAACGCAAGTGTATCTTCCAGCTCCCGCAAAAAGCAGGGGCCCGATTCTCCTAATTTTACTTAAGCGACATACGATTCACATTCGACTGCGATCCAATCACGACTCAATTACGATTGAAGCATTTGTGGCATTCCGCTATTTTTTCTTTGAAATAAATGTTTTTATCCTTTTCTGTCATTCAATAATGAATCATTTTGTCTGCAAATTATTGCAATATGACTGTAAAGCAAACTACCGTATAGACCAAAATCACCAAAATAGACCAATCGCAAACCAATCGAATGTCGTTGGAATACGATTGGTCTTATATTAGTAGCAGATTGCCCGATGTGGTTAAAACTGCTATTGCGATCATATTGCGATTCGATTTCTATTCAATTTTGACATTATTAACTTAGGAGAATCGGGCCCCTGGTCCAATCACAATAGCAACAAAATTCGTTTGACGTGTCACCGCCATGCCACGCGCGACCAACTTCTCTAGACGAATATCGCCGTCTTGACATAAGAAATAACAAGTATATATTTTGGAGATGTCCTTCGATTATGACGTATGTACATATCATAGTATTGACAGAAGGCAAATATTACAGAAGAAATTTTTCTCACCGTATCGTGCGGTCGGTCACCACGCAATATGGTTATCACTCGTATAAGTTTTGATTATGCGTCGATTACGGGCCAGCTGACCGGCGAAAGGCGCGGGGCGCGGGGGCGACGCGCGCCGATTGGCCGTCAGCCTCATAATCTTGCGCGAATGGGCTGCCCACTGCGCACGCGACTCTTATTATTCCTCGTATTTGCTTCTTGAGACTTGAAATGTCCATGCTATATGTCGGCAAGTGCCGGCGACACGTAATGTGCCTAGCTGCCAGCTTAATGTGGCCAGATACTTGCAGGTTTCCACCTGGGTGCAGCTTTGCTAAAGATATTTCAAATCTGGTAGCAATTTCATATAAATTGAACTGATATAACGTACCGACTGGTATAAGTGGTGCACATTTACTTAAGTCGTTTCTATTAAGATTGCGGATCATGACATGTTTATTGGCGAATGTTTGTCGTATAAATGAAGCAAGGAATCCAACTTGTAGCTGAATATTCTGCTTAAAATATTTCTTGCCCTTAAGGAAGCAAATGATCTTTATAAGAACGGAAAACAAAAACGCGGTCCACACTTTAGGAGTATCATAAGGAAGCGTGAAATTACTTGGTTAAGCCCGAGTTACAGACAGATAAAACCTAACAGTGTTGTAAATAGCAACAAAATATAAGTGTGGCGTGGTCCGCGCACCACGCTACACACACTAAGTACTGCGCGGCTGATGCCTGCCTCAATGCCGATCAGTTAGCCATGTAGGGACACACGCCGCCCATCATAATGACAGTCACAGCCGCGCCACTTTCTTGTATTCTAAACACAACTCAACCCTGAATTTTGGCATTGCGACATCCGAAGTTAGAATGTTGCAAAACTACTAACATGAAACGCGAATTTATGAAGATTCGATGAAACTAGTTTCTAGCGAGAGCCACTTTAGAACATTTATGGCAAACATTTTACTTTAAAATATATCAAGGATAGCAGAGATTACGACCAAGAATCAGACCATCGGGGCGAAGACCTCTTAATAGCGTTCATGTGACCAAATCGTCCAACAAATTCCTGTGTTTTTAATAATATCGAGGAGGACAGAGTGTGCTCTTTCATCCGGTCAGTGTGCTCCGCACGATTTCCTAAACAACTAAACAAGACATTGTAAATATTTTGTAATACATTTACGAGTTACAATGGAGCAAAACATCAGCTCGCCGGTTCGGTCAGCGCATTGTTTATTAGAATTAGTTATCGCGCTATTGTCACGACCTCGAACCCAGGAATCATCGGCACGCCAACGAACCAGCCGCCGCGATTACCCATGTGTTAGGCTAAATTTATAAATATTATTTTAAATTTACAAATAGTTCTTGTAAAATGATTTATTAATAACGTCACAATATGCTTTTATATTTTTGTAACTGGCAACACTTTTGTGGTAGTTACTCGTTTCCCGCTTTAAATCTTTTTGTACAGAATACCAACTGTCATCGACAAGGTTATTTAAGGCGGGAAATGCTGAGAAAAAGCTCGGTCGTCACTTGTCAGTTGTCTCGATAACTTAGTACCCTCTGCTACACAAACGCTGTACTGTAATAAATAGTTTACATATACGACAAAGGAGTTTACTTTATCAAGAACCTCAACATATCAGAAGCCAGGATAAAAGTAGAACTAAAAGTTCTACTTACCACGTCCACAGAAGTGAAAACGTAAGTAAAACTTTTGTTTTTTTTCTAATCTGCCTACCTACTGGCAATGTGAAGAAGGATTTTGCCCATTGTACAGCTAACTAGATTATCGTTTAAACTAGTGTAGTTGTATTATAAATAATTTTATGTTCATGAAATGCAAGTGTAAACAGAGTTTCATTGGTTTGTTCGTTCCGTTTTATCACGACAGTGTTATCAAGACTTACATGTACGCACATACACATGCACATAACCTTGCCAGGGCTACTCCCTGGAGGTTATACTCACATGTACGCACATACACATGCACATAACCTTGCCAGGGCTACTCCCTGGAGGTTATACTCACATGTACGCACATACACATGCACATAACCTTGCCAGGGCTACTCCCTGGAGGTTATACTCACATGTACGCACATACACATGCACATAACCTTGCCAGGGCTACTCCCTGGAGGTTATACTCACATGTACGCTCATACACATGCACGTAACCTTGCCAGGGCTACTCCCTGGAGGTTATACTCACATGTACGCACATACACATGCACATAACCTTGCCAGGGCTACTCCCTGGAGGTTATACTCACATGTACGCACATACACATGCACATAACCTTGCCAGGGCTACTCCCTGGAGGTTATACTCACATGTACGCACATACACATGCACATAACCTTGCCAGGGCTACTCCCTGGAGGTTATACTCGCACATGAACATACCAAAAGTCATGCAAAATACGCCTACAGATGTAAGTTAGTAAAGTTAATTATGAAGTATCTAATACACACAATCGTAAGTTTCAGGCAATACAATTGGGAATAATGCCGAAGCACAGGCAAAAATCCAGGCATGTGGACAGAAACAGTTCGCAGCAGGAAAGGAATGCTAGGACGCAGCCGAGGTCCAGAACTCCAGCCGTGCGTCGTAGCAGGTCACGTGAACGACGGTCGAGGAGAAGTAAGCGGGCGAGTAAGCGATCTTGTGAGCAACGACAGCTCCGGAGCCCTTCAGTGCACGAGGTAGGAGAGAATTCAAGAACTACTCATAAAGGCTTATCTAAAAGACGTAGAGTACAAAGTCAATCATCGCTGTCAAGTTCGGAGGAAAGGTCGCCTCGTAGGAAGAGAAGTGCTAATTTAAGTAATCTAGATATAGTTGAAAAACTTTTAAACGTTATAGCAAGTAAAAATACCACTGACGTAGATAAATTCCCTGTCTTAAATGTTGTACCTGATTTCGACCCAATGTGCCGTGAGCAGACTGTGGAGACCTGGATACATAAGGTTGAAGAATGCGCTCAGATTTATGGATGGTCTGATAAACAAATAGTCCATTATGCAATGCCCAAGCTCTGCGGCGTTGCTAAAACCTGGTATCAGGGTCTCCCCTCTCTGCTACATTCCTGGTCTGAATGGAAATTAAGGTTAACGGAGTCTTTTCCTTCACAAACTAACTATGCGGAGACACTTACTCAAATGTTGAATAAGAGAGCTAAGTTTGGCGAATCTCTTGAGGAATATTTTTATACTAAAATTAATCTGCTAAACCGTTGCAAAATCTATGGTAAGGATGCAGTCGACTGCATAATATACGGCATAGACGATAGGGGTGTTCGCCTAGGTGCTCAAGGGGCGCAATTCTCTGAACCCGAACAGTTGCTTAAGTTCTTTAAAAGTGTAAAAATTAATCAACCGATTGGTAACGATCCTAAAAATAAAAATACAGATCGACAGGAAAAGAAACCTGCTCAAAAATCGGATAATGATAAAAGGCCTAAGCCACAAAGTTTAAAATGTTATAATTGTAACGAGACTGGTCATCCATTTTTCCGTTGTTCTAAACCTACAATTAGATGCAATAATTGCAATTTGAGAGGTCATTTAGCAGATAACTGCCCTAATAAAACGAACCAAGCTCATAAAGCCAATGTAGAGTCCCAGTCTGTAATGGAAGTACATTCGACTGATAATATAAATGCTAAGTACAAAATTCCAATTAGAATTAATGGCAAAACACTTTTGTCTCATATTGATCTTGGAAGCGAATGTACCCTTATTAGACTGACTGACGCGATAAGTCTAGGAATTCAATGGAAAACTGAGTCCCTGCCTATTTTGAGGGGATTAGGTAATATTCCCTACCGGCCAGTAGGACGTGCGTTCGTTGATATAGATGTACAGGACATAATTGAAGAAAATGTTGAGATTTTGATTGTGACTGACGATATGATTAATGACCCGGTATTACTAGGACACACGTACACTGAACGTCCACAGATACAAATAACAAAAACTAATACGGATATAATTGTTAAGCGCTGCCAAGTTCACGATGACTCCAAGTTGATATTACTGACCTTTCAGTCTAATAATCTAAAACCACACACCACTAATGCTATAAAGGTAAAGTCAGATACAATTTTTTGCGGCAGGATTTACGTACACGGGACAATTAGAGGACGCCCAGGTTATGAATATTTTCTTCTTCCCGGTGAATATGACTTAAGTCTAGGATTAGGGACATTAATAATACAAAACATATGTGACAAAGACATAAATATGCCTATAGATACATTAGTGACACGAGCTCGGGTAGCGAGCACTCTAGACGTACCAAACACTTATAATATTTTGGACATACAATTAACTGACGAAGCTTTAAAATGCGGTAACATAACGCAACAGCAGAAATTTGAACTTGTGAAATTGTTGGAGAAATATCGCAAATGTTTCTCATCTAATTTGCATGAACTGGGCTATACAACTAGTGTAGAGATGGAAATTAAGTTAAAAGATTCTGAGCCCGTGGTCTACCGGCCCTATCGCCTGTCATATTCTGATAGACAACTAGTACAATCTATGATTCAAGAAATGTTAGAGAGTGGCATCATCCGGGAATCTTCTTCGCCGTATGCAAGCCCTATAGTCCTCGTGCAAAAGAAATCTGGCGAAAAACGCCTATGTGTTGATTATAGGGCTTTAAACAGAAAGACCGTTAAGGAACATTTTCCACTCCCCCGCATAGAAGATCAATTGGATCTCTTGGCTGGTAATACCATGTTTATTACTCTCGATTTAGCATCAGGGTATTACCAAATTCCCATAGCTGAAGAATCCCGAGAAAGAACTGCCTTTATTACGCCCGACGGCCAATACGAATACAACCGTATGCCGTTCGGACTGGTAAACGCTCCCTCCGTATTCCAAAGGGCAATAAATAAAGTGTTAGCCAAGGTTAGAAACAAACATGTGCTTATATATATGGATGATGTTTTGATCCCAGGACGCTCTTTTGAAGATTGCCTAAAATTACTTGAGGAGGTTCTATTACTTCTCAAAAGCAGTGGACTTACTCTAAAACTTGAGAAATGCAAATTCTGCTTCGATAAGATAGAATATTTGGGATTCGAAGTCAGTGCGGATGGGATTAGGCCGGGGTCCTTAAAAACTGATGCAGTTTCAAAATTTTCCGTACCCCAGAACCAACATGACGTGCGCCGTTTTATTGGTTTGGCTAGTTTCTTCAGGAGATTTGTCAAGGGATTCGCAACAATAGCGAGACCATTGACCGAACTTCTGAAGAAGGATGCCAAATGGCGCTGGACTGAGGTTGAACAGAATTCCTTTGAGACCTTGAAGCAAAATTTGGTCCAAAGGCCAATCCTTGCTTTGTACGACCCTCGAGCAGAAACCCAACTGCATACTGATGCCAGCAAAATAGGCATAGCCGGCATTCTAATGCAAAAGGGAGAAACTGGTGTATTCCATCCAGTTGCTTATTACAGCCGTCAGACAACCACGGATGAGCAAAAGCTCCATTCGTATGAACTTGAAACATTGGCTGTAATAGCATCGCTAAATAAATTCCGCGTCTATTTGCTTGGGATTAAATTCACCATTTTGACTGATTGTAACTCTTTGCGTACAACCCTAACGAAACGGGACTTAATACCCCGAATAGCGAGATGGTGGATTCAATTCCAAGAATATGACTGTTCCATTGAATACAGACCTGGTGAAAGAATGGCACACGCTGATGCCCTTAGTAGATGTCCCATTCCCGACAATGACTGTGAAACGCGTGTGTTAGACGTGCTAAACGTAGGTTCCCAAGACTGGATCGCAACGGTACAAGACAACGATGATGAGACTAAACGTATTAAAAACGTGTTAACTGATCCGCAATCCCAAAACGCTGCAGACATCATTAAGAATTATAAAATCAAAAATGATAAGTTGTATCGTATCATTGAACCAGGCGTGCTTAGGTGGGTGGTGCCAAAGGGTGTGCGTTGGCAAATTCTCAGGGCGAATCACGATGAAGTCGGACACTTTGGCTTCGAAAAAACGCTAGAACGGATTAAGGCTACCTTTTGGTTCCCAAAAATACGTAAATTCACAAAAAAATATGTTAATGCATGTCTTGAATGTGCCCATCATAAAGTCCCGTCGGGAAGCAAAGCTGGCTTCCTTCATCCCATACCAAAAACTGAAATACCGTTTCACACTATCCACGCGGATCATCTAGGCCCATTCAATCGTAGCAAAAGAGGTAACTGCTATATACTTGTCATTATTGACTCTTTCACGAAATACATTAACATAACACCGGTCCGTAATACGAAGTCTACGACAAGTATACGTGTGCTTAAAGAACACATAAGCTACTTCGGTACACCAACGCGACTTATAACTGACCAGGGTACGAGTTTTACGGGAAAGAAATTTCAGGACTTTGTTAAATCGCTTGGTATAAAACATATATTTAATGCCGTAGCTACACCCCGAGCTAACGGCCAGGTGGAGCGGTATAACCGTACCATCCTTGCCGCATTGGGCTCCATGTCCCACGAAAAACCTAAGGGAAACTGGGACGAATACTTACCAGACATTCAATTAGGAATAAATACCACCATACACTCCACGACAAAGAAAACTCCTACAGAACTTCTCTTTGGCTATAGAGCTACCCACCCCTCTGTAGGAAACCTAAACGAGATCATAGAAGATGTAGGGGCCGACGTTAGTAATTTAGAAAGTTTACGTGAAACTGCAAAGACCTTGATAGAGGTACAACAAGACAAAGATAAGGCACGTTATGATTTACATAGGAAAAAGGGAAATAATTTTGTAGTTGGTGACCTAGTTAGGGTTCTTAGGAATGTTCCTAGTCAAGATGGCCAATCCAGAAAACTAGAAGCTAAATGTCGCGGGCCCTATAGAATTAAGAAAATCCTCCCAAACGATAGGTTTGTCATTGAAGACACCCCGTTAACAAAGAAAGGGAAAACTTATGAAGCTATTGTAGCACTAGACAAGCTGTTTCCATGGTTAAGTTTCGGTAGTGCTTATGATGACATGTCCTCAACCGATGAGGATGACGAAGTCCAATGTAACGAATAACGTAAGTCTCACAAGTCTAGCCTTTTGTCAAGTTAAATGAAAAGGTTCCTATTGATAATTAAAATACTATCAAACCAAGGCATCATTTATTACACTCTAAGGCAGGGATTGGCAATGTCATGGACAGTCCCTGGGCAAAGTCATGGCCGGCCTCGCGCCCTTGGAGATTATTAAGATCTTGGTCACCGTGTGGTCATGCAGGGAGCGATAGCGTCATGGTCACCTCCTGTATGTTCTCACGAGAAGATCATGTAAAGTCATGTTCAATTATTAAAAGGCAAATTATAAGTACTATGTGGTATTAACACGCGACCATGTCAAAGGTGGCAGTGTCATGGCCCCTGTTGGTCAAAAGCTTTTAGATCAGGAACATAATGTGAATGCTTGATTGTTAAATTCCCAGAGAATTATAATATTATAAGTAAAAGTAGATTATACAACACGGTGTTATAGATGATTATATTTATTTCTAATATAAAAATGTAAAAATTAATTAATTATGATAGTATCTCCTTTCAAGAGGCTGAAGTACTTTATTAATTCACAATTGTAAACTTTAATAATGTTTATATCACATTTCACATCAAGTTGGAACTATATATTCATGTTTGATCAGATTTCGTGAATAATGTACTAAGTAACTATTTCATAACATATTTGATTATGTATCCACGAGCTACTTTATAATATTTGCTTGTCGATATAGACTATGTAAACCTTATTCTTATCTTTGATGTAAACTTGGCTATCGGACATATCTAGTTATGTCAAATATTACTATTTTATAATTACTTACTTTTCATTGCATATCTTTACATAACGAGAGGTCTCGTTAATGTTAGTCGGATGGCCGAGTTGTTAGGCTAAATTTATAAATATTATTTTAAATTTACAAATAGTTCTTGTAAAATGATTTATTAATAACGTCACAATATGCTTTTATATTTTTGTAACTGGCAACACTTTTGTGGTAGTTACTCGTTTCCCGCTTTAAATCTTTTTGTACAGAATACCAACTGTCATCGACAAGGTTATTTAAGGCGGGAAATGCTGAGAAAAAGCTCGGTCGTCACTTGTCAGTTGTCTCGATAACTTAGTACCCTCTGCTACACAAACGCTGTACTGTAATAAATAGTTTACATATACGACAAAGGAGTTTACTTTATCAAGAACCTCAACACATGCAAGTAATCTCCCAGTACCTGCGGCCAGCGAGCGGCGCGGCGGCGGCGGCGAGCGAGCCAGCAAGGAATGCGCTCAATTATAAACTAAACATTAGGCTCTGTATCTAATGCCGGAGCAATGCAATCCATGAGCGGACATTCGGCAAATTACCCGCGCTAATAGCGCGTTTGATGAATTTACCAAGCAATTTGGCTAATCATATATCTGAGAGTAATTTACATAAATGGATTGAAGCAGCATTGGTTTGATGAAGACGGTCTAGTATGAATATGTACCACGAAATTACTCTAATTTAGGCGCAATGGAAGTTTTCGAGAGAAAATGTGAGGAGAAAAGATCTTAGATCTTGTTAGATCCCAGTAAGTGACGGCTCCAGTCAGTTGTCAGGTCGGAGCGGGTACAGTTAGGTGCGCATGTGACGCCGACGGGTACGACGGCGCGTGGTTTTTGCCCTGCTGCAGTACACGCACTATGTACAGCACAAGCGACACGCGCCTTGTTGGGCATGCGCGAGCGCAGGGGGCCCATTCACTGGGCAATTGTCAATTGATGGGGAGAAACACGATTCACCAGCAACAGGGTTACCATCAAAGTGATTTCATTATAATAGAAAGCTCCTTTATTGTATAGTAGCTGAAACAGTCCATGAGCAGAAGTAATAGGAGAAACAGGAACTAAGGCTTACTCGACTGACACATGGCGCTGCTTTGAAGAACAGCAATGAGACTCATAAAAAGAATTTGCGGGTATGTAATGGCTATTGAGGTCTACATAAATATCAATTGATGGAGGTTATAGGCATGTAGGTACTGAGAAATGAGCTAACAAAATATTGTCCAGGAATATGGTCGCACGAAGGTAAAGGTGGACAGCACGGGATCCTTTACAAAAGATTATTTACCTCGTGCTGCGTCAGTGTCAACCCTGTTGGTTTCGCATCCGGTAGCCATCTCCTCGTGAGGCAGAGCTTCGGAGAAATAGCTACCAATTAATTTATCCACTTTTGGAGATATGTTTTATTCATAATATTAACGACGCACGGTGCACACAGCGCGCACCGCGACTCATTGCAAGGTTTCGGATTCAACGAATCTGGCATTCAAATGATATTACGTTCTTATTTAGATAAGACTTTACCAGTACAAATATAATACTAGTATAAGTTTTGTATCGTTGAAATCAAATGTTAGACAAACGAATGTTTGCATCAGCTTCTCAGACAAATTAAGAGTCTCTAATTTAGATATTTTTGTGGCGCAAGAATTTACAAAAGTCGTGATCAGAATAAAAGCGGGGCAAGCGAAGCTCGATACCTAGTAGGTACTATTGTAATATATGAATAGCCAAATAACCTAGAGGTACCCGCCACAATATACGCTGCCATGCACGTCTAATAATGAGGCTATTTACAAGCATGATGTCACATACTTTAAGACAACATAGAGGCTAGCCAAGCGCGGCGTACGCGGCTGCGCGCGCGCATTCACCTGAACAAACACGACACAACACACCCTGATAACTGTCAAGGACATGTTTCAATATTATTACCGACACTCACTACTCGTGCTTTTTGCACTTTGCGGACGTATCTACTCGTATGCTGATTAAATCTACGGAACACCTACACCTAACTTGTTTTGAATTTATTTTATCGTGGACATATTTATACTTAAAACTTGAATTTCGTGAAAACATCTCTAGGTATTTTTAGGGTTCCGTACCCAAAGGGTAAAACGGGACCCTATTGTTTTCGCTCCTCTGTCCGTCCGTCCGTCCGTTCGTCCGTCTGTCACCATGAACAGTGATAGTTAGAGAGTTGAAATTTTCACAGATGATGTATTTCTGTTGCCGCTATAACAACAAATACTGAAAACTAGAATAAAATAAATATTTTTGGGGGCTCCCATACAAGAAACGTGATTTTTTTGCTCATTTTTGTTCTGGTACGGAACCCTGCGTGCGCGAGTCCGACTCGCACTTGGCCGGTTTTTTTTTCTGAATGTAAGGTGTTCCTCCAGTTCTCGAGTCAGATAGTATAAAGAACCAATGAATAGAGGAAATAATTCAGTCCAAGACATTTCTGCTAAACACCTTGAAGTAAATTACAATTTCTAGAGGCTTAGGAGTAGATATAGATTTGAATGAGCTGATTAGAATAAAAGAGCTGTATTTACTGATCTAAATACGTATTTTCTTGAACATCAAATGCTGCTAATACAAATAAAGACATCATTTTTATGCAAGAGGTTTATTACAGTAGAACAGTCGCACTATGCTTGCAAAAGTAGTGTGAACCTTTAGTAAGGGTAACATTTGCTGCAGACGGCCGAGGTTGTGAGAGAGCTGAATACTGCGCTGGTGGCGCATATCCTGCAGGTCACCGCCAGAGGCTAGCCATTGAATATCCATCCCGAACAGCATGGACAAATCAAAGCGACACTGCGTGGGCTGACACTCATCCTTTCCGGCATTATGATAAGTATCATATTCTTAAACAATTATATAAAAATAAACATGACTATATTTTAGTAACAACAAGATAACAATAGATATCGTGTATTTAATTCGCGAATCGCATGCTTGACGTAGACGTAGTATTTATTTACTGTCATACCGTGACGTGTAGTGCGGGCGGCGCGGGGTGCGGGCGCGGCTACGGGAGGGAGTGGGGGGGGGGGGCACACTCGCCGGGTATGATCCCACGATTGTTCCTCGCTAGCTTCGGCCCACGACTCCGCTTTTTGTCCCGACATGATCGACGAGCATTTCGCCGAATGTGATTTGTAGATGGTAGTAAATCTTGTGTTTTTGTGGGACTGTTTTTACTTTGTTTCGCGGGATATCGGAGTGTGCACGAGGGATTATCTACAAGGTTACACCGAGTTTATATTGTTTTGATACACAAAGAGAAACATCGGCTAGGGATAAAGTCTTTACTGTGAACTTTGATTGTCAGCACATCTGAAGTGATTATAGTCAAACCTGAACTGGAAACTGCTCCTCAAAATATATCCACAACGGGCCACACCACAAGTGGGAACAAAGCTACTGTATCTCTTACTTACATTTCCCTAATCATTTAAAAAGTTAATGAAACGATTCCGTAGGAAACAGAAGAGAGCCCATCTCACCCATATCTAGCGTGAGGTTTCTGCGGCAGCACTGGGACACGGCTGCACAGCTGCAGAGCATAGCACAGAGCGCGGAGCAGCGCGCGCGACACGCCGGCTACTGAATGTTCTAGCGCGGGCCGCGCTCCGCACACACCCGATGTGCAGGGTTATCGCCGCCCGATAGCGAATTAATATCAAAACATAACACACTCACCCGATAACACTTGTTAGCCATGCACAACGTTTTGCTTTTAACTACCTGGACCTAACATCACAGATACTTTCCTAAATATTCTGCAGTTTCTTGACAACTGAGGCAGTCAATAGACTACCAGACGAGATGTCAGCGTTAAAAAGTTAACAAAATAAATGAATATGACACTCATAATTACAAAAAGTGTTTATCATCTATCACAGGTTAGACTGATTAACATAACAGCGTATTGAAATGCACAACAACTCCAAAACAAGATACTGACAATAGTTACAAGTACATTGACTTGATAACCCCGAATAAGGGCTAAAGCTGGCAGCATAGCAACATGATAGATATGTTATCTTTGTAACTGGATCACTGTTCGGTTTCGACACACTGCCCTCACCGAAAGCCACCTCCGACGAAAATTTAGTTTTTAAAGATGCTCTGTGATCACCGGTTACAAAGCCTTCAATGGAGAACGATTCAAAATCTAGTCTAGGAATCATTCGCCATGTTCCCAGACTCCAACATGTACTAGATTTAGGTGCAAAACAGTACAACCAACTGGTTTTTAAGTGCCGTAACTGGCTTTACCTAGACTAAACCGGTTAGAAAAAGTAAGACCTAGATCTAATCGTCTGAGACCTGTAATACCTGGGTGTAGTACTAACTTTTACGATACATGTAGTTTTTTTAGATACTTGAAGAGTTTACCAAGGTGAGAACTGAGTATAAAACCCATGTAGTAAAAAACCGGCCAAGTGCGAGTCGGACTCGTGCACGAAGGGTTCCGTAAATTACAGTTAAATCAACCTATCTCAAAAACTATAAGAGATACTTTGATCAAACCAAAAATCGTTGAAAGAGTTAATTAGCATGCATCACCTCTATTTTTTTTAGAATTTTATACCCCGTAGTTATAAAAATAGAGGGGGGGGGACATACTTTTTACGACTTTGAGAGCTGATATCTCAAAAACCGTTCACTTTAAGAAAAATGTTTTTTAGAAAACTTTATATAATTTTAAAAGACCTTTCCATTGATACCCCACACTGGTATGTACATCGAAAAAAAAAATTTCATCCCTCAGTTACATGTATGGGGGGCCCCACCCCCAATTCTTTTTTTTACTATTTAGTGTCATATTTTTGTAGCGGTTCATACAACACATATTCCCATCAAATTTCATCACTGTAGTACTTATAGTTTCCGAGTAAATCGGCTGTGACAGACGGACAGACGGACAGACGGACATGACGAAACTATAAGGGTTCCGTTTTTGCCATTTTGGCTACGGAACCCTAAAAATGAAGCATGTGTTAATGGGAGACGTGACACTGAACCTACTAGATGTGCACATCGATTGCTCAAAAATCCATTAACAGACACCTAAGTCAAAATCAAAAACGTTTATTGAAAGTAGGCTAGTTTTTAGCACTTTTTTAAGTCAAATTTACAAAAGGACAGCACCGCCAAAACGACCCCCTTTCACCACTTCCCAGTGTAATGGCTGGGAAGAAGAAGTGGCGAAGAACAAACTTCCCAGCAACACAGCTGTCTATTACAATTTAATTATAATTAAATTAAAACTTATACAATTCAATATAGAGGTAGTTTCAAATTATATTCACAAAAAAAAACCCTACTGGACAGATATTCAAAATCCAATAGAGATTAATATAAGAGAAGAACAAGTCCGTATTCAATATAACTGGAAGACATTAGCAATTCGGTTAAACAAGCGTCAGCGGTGTCATAAACCGCACCTGAAACATTTGACCTTACATCGTTCAAGATCAAGTGTCGATAAGGCTCTGGCAAGGCGTGTTGTGTTATCACTATCACAGCGCTGATGTGCACTGATACCCTATCACAATCAATCAGCTCGCGAACACCACTTAAGGGTTTAAGGTCAACTATACTTACTTATGAAGAGAAAGTTTTTAAGTTACACGCGAGAGGCTGGTGGTGATAATACCAAACATTGTATCAGTTCTATTTTGATTTCTGATACCTGATAGACGGTAGCTACAGGCACTTCACTATCGTATACTATGGCAATACAAGAAGTCATGGTATTTATAAAGGAGTACGAGTAATTGTGTAGCTCGGCGCTAATCCTGAGAGCTAACACCTTTATCTGTTGACCGCTGTGCACACAGTCAGCTGTGTGAGCTGGTATACACGTGACGGAGCGATGGGCTACTAGACTACCTACTTGGAAAGTTGGTAATCATGTTCTTGCCATAACTACACCGTTTGATGACTATCGAAGACTCAAGATCCTAAGTAAACATACTGGTTTGGACAAATTAGAGAAACCTGGCTTCAGGAAAATTCCAGAGAATCTGTTGATGAGGTCATTGTCTTATGTCGAAAACAATTCCAACATGAAAATCGCGAAACGCGTTTTTGATATCTAAAGTTTAGGTCAGGATCATTCTGCTAACAATGTTCTATTAAAAGCTATCTGGATCTTCCCAATATTTACTGATAGACCAGTTAAACAAGTGGACATAATTAAATTAGTAACCTATTATCAGAGTAACGGTCCTCACCTATTGAACGTACATATTAGGGCACTTGACCAGCCCAAAGTAGTGCGTTATCACGCGAACACTGTTGACACAGCACTTGGAGCCCTCGGCTTATCGGCGGCGTGGAAAAATTTCATAACCCATGTAGATAGCAGCACATTCGCACGTGTGTAGCGTGCTCAAATCTAATTATGTTATTAGTTGTGTTGCGTGCCTCCTGCAACTGTGCCGGTGCAAACAACCACCAGAATGTCTACTTCGCACAATGTAGCTAAAACAGCATAGCCAATGACACCTAGATTATAGTGCTGTGTTATATCAATATCCTGGTGTTTAAGAGTGGCCTAGCATAAGTAGTCAAAAAATTGTCTTCATCTAATTACAACAAGAAGTAAAAGAGCTATAACTCAGATCTCAGACTTTACTGATCTCAACTTAATAAATGATATTCAACAATTAGAATAACACAGTATATTATGAGTAGTCGCGGTGTGCACACACATGACAGACGAACCGAGCAGTAAGCATCGTCGTTAACGTAACTAGATCCTGAATGAAGCCTAGGCGAGAGTTGATAAGGTAATGAATGTAAATAATACTATAACACGGCTAAGATATCGTAGATGTAATGAAATATAATCATTGCCAGCCTGCGTGTTTACATTTAATGTGGAAACGGATGTAGGCATCCAGATAGCTTGTACAATAAAACTAGCTGAACATAACACATAATAATAAAACGAGCGTCAGCTAGTGACAGGAATTAATTTTATTTCAAACATTCGTATAATTACCGCATTGCATAACCATTGCAACCATTAAGAAATTGCATAAAAACGAGTTCCAGCGAGCTATCAGGACAGGCTACATTTTTTATTTTCCATTGTCCGTGTAAATACAAATTACCTATACAATTTTAGACAAGGACTATCGATAAATCCTACAATGTCAATCTCAGTAATTGCGAGGAGATAGTTTGTTGTTAATCTATAAGGCGATTTTTTTGATAATTATAATGATTGCGTGGAGAGGAAGGACGAAACAGACGGTGGGCGAAGCTATGAAACACAAACATTACATAATACTACGTGTGACTCTAGAAATATAATGTTTATTGACCAAACCATTTATTGAACACACCCTAAACTAGCAGGTGTTGTTTGTATTGGAAGCAAAACGTCACAGAGCACACGTTATCTTCGAATCCGCGGTCAGCTCGCTAAACGGCGATAATCACCAATGTATTTAATAACTTCAGACTTTGGCTCGCCGCGTTTAATTATGATGAGCTTCGTAACATCTGCGAGCAGACGAGCACGGCGACACGTGATCCTACCCGTACGTACAATAATACCAGCATCAATCACCGCGTGTCAAGTTATCACAATTTTGACAAGCACCCATATAGGAATGTCGACCGCCTACTGCCAGCGTAACGTGCCCAAACGTAACGTAGATACAACATTATTATTTCGATTTAAAATCCTAAAAAAAAAATCCGTCTGCAATTTTATCGATACATTCGAAACATAAAAATTTTGGACTGAGGAACGAATAAGCTAATGCTTATTTAAAAGATTGGGATACCTTTCCATTGCTTTAGGAACCACTGAATAAACCAAACAGACAATCATCAAAAACAGAGAGAAGACCCCAATATAGGGCTGCCATCCGTCCGGGTTTCCCCGGATTTGTCCTCGTTTGGAGGCCGTCCGGGGGCCGTCCGGGCGGGGTTTCAAGAAGTGTCCGGGGAAAACCCGGACATTTTTCACAGGGCCGTCTTAACCTATGATGCAGGGTATGCGAATAACCCGGGCGCCGCGGGCTCAGAGGCGCCGCAGAGCGCCCCCGCCACCGCCATACAGGCCTAGGGCCAGCAGATTTCAGAGGACGATCACTCGATTTGAGAGGATAAGAATTCAAACAGGTTTTTAAATAAGAATCGTTAAATCCACCAACCAAGCCAATTCCTAGCCTGCCTCGCCTTCATCAGCTACGAGTTGAAAACATAATATAAGTTTAACCTTTTAAAATTACAAATAGACAAGCATTTGCTGCCGACGTCGAAGTGCCCCAAAACTCAAAAATTTTCGCGCTCGCTTCGCTCGCGACTTCTTCACTTTACAGATTTTTTTATTATACAAGTTTAGGTGCTTTAGTGACACAAAACTCAAAAATTTTCGCGCTCGCTACGCTCGGGGCAACTTCACTTTTCAACATTTTTTTGTCTAACCTGTCAAAAAGGTAGCGCCGTTTTAAAGTCCTATTACAAACAAGAAGATAACTCCCAGTTTCCATATGAGCTTTCTTATTTATGACATTTGAAATACATTAAGTCACAATCTTTGATGAGCTAGAGACGGCCCTGACTTTTCATGTAAGGAAGCACCTCATTGAATTAAGTATATGGTAATATTAAAAATTAGATCTTGTTTTGATTTTAAAGAAAAATTGGACTCGTCCGGGGAAAAAATGCTATTTACGCCAATTGTCCGGGTTTTTTTTAATGTTTGTCCGGGTTTGGCGAAATTCGAAATGGCAGCCCTACCCCAATACAATGAGGACAGAGCACAAAAAAGCGTTGCAAGGCCTGGTGTCCAGGCCGATATTGTAACAACTGTCAAACTACAAATGATATGAACAATATCGTAGTGTGGTCTGTAAACACAATATCTGTGCAACCCCACAAAAATATTATGCTTTACACTCCGGACACAAATAATTATCATGCTACCAATCCATATTTCCTTGTTTGAATTGCTTTATTTATTTATAATTCATAATCACTATCGATTATTCAGTTATAAATGAAGCATTCATAAGAATATGTTATTAAATGGAGTGAAGTAGATGACAAAACTGCTCAATTGGAGAGTTTTACAGAGAAGCCAAACTGGAGCTGAGGACAGGTCAGCACACCCCAGTAGAAGCGAGGATAGCCAGCCGCACAACTGAACTGCGTTAGGCCTAAACTCAACTCAACGTAGCGGCCTTTGAACAGGAATAGGCCTAAAGACAATGGAGAAATACGAAGTGAAACAATCAACATGTCGTCAACGTAGAATTTTAGAAGTCAATAATGGATGTTTTTTTTTTTTTTAATTAGATATTGATTAGATAAAATTATATCAGGACATTTGCCCATGTATGCTTTCCAGAAGAGGTAGGAATAGAATGAGGAGAATCTACTATATCAAATTCAAATAGAAATAAGAAGTCATTACTTTTAGAATTTGGAAGTTCAAGCATTGTGGAAGAGGCCATTGTACTTTCAAACATTAGGTCAGTAGCTTAGTGCTGAACCTAAATTCAGTCTGATCCAATGCCAGTATATCTCGTTCCGGAATGAAGCACACATGTAGTAAAAGCTCAATCGTCCTTTGTAGAGCCTCACCTTCCACAAACAGCTCTCAGAAGCTTCCCTATTGTTTGAGATTTTGAGGACAACCACACCTATTAATTGTTCTGCAATATGTTCAGAGCCAAACAACGTGCCAAGTAATTGTTCAATCCTTAATTATAATAACAAATCAAAGTATAAACATCCAAATTCATACGGAAGAGGAAACTTCTCAGGGCAGCTGACATTTTCAGATAGGTAAGGGGCTTTCAGTCAATCTGCTTTGTGCTGTTATAGGCCTATTGCATTGTGATCTCAAATGAAACCCCCTCATTTAAACGTTCATGAAAAGACAATACTTATGAGCGATTCTTAACATTCAGCACCCGTCACCTATAGTATTGAATAGACAATATTGCTACATGAGATGAATACTCAATCATAAAAGGAAGATTATACTTAATGGCTTCAATATTAGCGAACTACCTCTTAATAGATAGCTTCGGTAATATTTCAATTTACGTCGGATAACGTCGATAAAAGTTCAAGGTCGCCTGTCAAGGTCATATCAGACATTAACAAAGAAATGGGCCTTTATCACACGGAACAGCCGGGCGCGGAATGAATACGCTCGGTGCGGTGACAAAGCAAAAGGGTGAACTGATAACTGGTTGTTAATCATCCGCGATTCCGGCGTTTCAGGTAAACTCAAAAGAAAATAAACAGTACGTACCGCACCTGGGTGGGTCAGTATGCTAATAAGATTCTAATAATACTAGCGATTAACATACACACAAGGTAACACCTACATCGTATGTTGTTTTTATTCCATGACATTATCACCTGAACGTTATCAAATTCAGATTCGTCGTCGTGTGACGGATTGCAAAATCGATTTTCAATTATCGTGGAGTGTAGTGTATGCCGGGCGGGTGCCGGCGGGTGCTGTACTCACCGGGCGGGGCGGCGTCGTCGTCCGACTCGGTGCCGGAGTCGCGCTCCTCCACCTGCAACAGAGAGGCGCTCAGTGTGGCGGCCGGAGGAGCGGTTCCGCTCCTTTGTTCGCCGGCGGCCATTTTCTGGTGGCGGAGTGACCTTCGCAGCGGCCGGGGCCGGCGCCGACACCCACCTTCTCGGAAACGCTCTCCTCATTCAACGAATGCGTTCGCAGCTTGTGAGTCAGGAATTTGAGCATTATTGAGCGTCGTGGGGCCGCCGTCCGCACTCAGTCCGCGCGGTCGGGCCGCACTATACGCGATCGCGACCGGTACGTCCGAGCGCCTATGGGAAACGTTCCAAAAACATTTTAAACCTCAATAACATATCCGCATATCACTCGCACGCGTCCGCACCCGACCGTCTCCTTCGAACGCCGGACTACTACTAGTTTAGTTAGAGTAGCCTTGCGTACGACGCAGTCAGCTGAAGTGGGCACGACTCATTAATACCGAAAGGGCCTAAGAGCGATTGCGCTAAATACTGCGCCCCGGAACAAAATTCACGATGGAAATGATAGATACAACCATCGCACGGATAACTAATCGTTTCATAGCTCCAAATCTCTGTTAAATATAGCGTAAAACATTTTCGAGTGGCACTACAAATGGACTCGCCCGGCAACCCATTGATGACAAAGAACCGGAACACGCAGAGATCGGACGCGATTGGACAAAACATTACAGAATAGGATCGAAATTTAATGCAATATGCTGCGTCTCGCTCGCACACTCGTCGCCCGGCGCTCGCCGACCGCGTGCGAGCGGGACGCAGCACATACACACTGACAGTTATATAATACTGCTCTGATAATAAATCGCTGATAAAAAAGTTGCGCATGTTAGCACACTGTGGACATTCCATCACATACTGGCACCGGCAAAATATTGACTACTAATATTTATAATTCAACAAGCTTGTTTTTAAGACATACGTAGTTCGGCATCTTAATTTCCATGGCTATTTGTAGTTCGACTTGTACGGTCCATACGATACCATATTACGGTAGAATACTGAGTTTTGGAACGAAGCATTGTCTTCGTAGTCGGGTCCATTCTATCCTCCTAACTGAGCTATGATATCGACAGAGTTACATACCTACAATAAAGTCAATAGACTATGTGCTACGCGTTTTATTGTTTTAGTGGTTTCCATAAGTGTTAGAATGTTTAGTTAGTGAGGCTTGAGGAGCAGCTGTGGCATAGGTGTCGGTGTCGGAGCATCCTTATCGAGCCGGCGATACTTACAGCGCGGGCAGCGCGTCGTCGGGCAAGCTCGGCGACGCTCGGCGACACTCGGCGACACTCGGCGGCGCTCGGCTGCACTAGCGCCGTCTCGCTCGCACTCCGGCGCGGCTGTTCAAATGCAACCTTCGTTTTACTTACCCACTGCGGATATCCTAAGCTTTCTTTTATTAAGGGATGTCAAACAGCAAGCCAAATCTAAGTTTTTCCTAGAATATAATTTAGGTACTAAGTAGATTTTAGATCAAGGTTTATTTCATATCATTATATCCAAGGTGCACTTTTAGGAAGTATATCTAAGACATAATAGTTAAATTATGTATATTTATAGCAATGCTACTAATAATAATTTGTGATTCATTACCAAACGTACAATTAGTGTATTGGCATGATTTCTATTGGTACTCAATAAATTAATTAGGTATCCGCTGACCTTCTGGATTCAAATAAACTTTGTCATCATTATTTTGATCGCAAGTGTTGTTTCTGTTTGAAAACCCGTTTTGGTGTTATTTAAAAGATATTACTTTATTCAAAGGTTACTTACAAATCCAAAAACTCTGGAATAAAAAAAATAAACAACTGAGAAACGTTAAATGAAAAATAAATAAGAAATGATGTAAAAGAAAACATTTTATTATATATTTAATTGTCAATATCAATGGATACGTTCGCTCATACCACAGGACCTAGACGTTCGTAGTTCGTAGACTTCTAAAACGAGTTGTTTTTGGAAATTCTGTAACCCGTTTTCAAGATAACTCAAATCACATATTGGTATTTGGTTCATATGAAAAACTGTAGGAAGTAGATCATAATGGCGAAGTGTGACCTGACGACGAGCCATGATGCACGAACGTTTGCGTTGTACGCGAACAACTAGCAACATCACATATATACATAAGGCACTAAATAAACAATTCCTTATTTATATTACTAGGTATTATATTACATAAACTTACAAAGTAACCAATGCGACAACTGTATGCGTTATTCTGTTTGCTAGAGGATCTACTATTGTACATATAAATGGCCACTTATTCAAGAGTGTCCTGTAAAATTTCAGATATTAGATAATTCTAAATTAATCAATGTAATATCGGAACATAAAAAAACTACATTTAAAGATGTAAAAGATATTGAACACAGAACTCGGAAGTAATTTCTAGCACTAGAAGAGGTACGCAGGAGTATAACAACATAACGACACAGACAACAACAAATCAACAACCTGTAGTAGGTACTACACAATATATATATAACTACACACTACGCTACATACACAACTATTTACAAATTAAGCAGATAACTGTCATATTAGTGTTACAATAACGTTGCTATTTCGTTGATCATTGGGTTGCGTTAGCGGCAAGACACTTATTATTATAGAATAAACATAATCTACCACTAATTATAACTCAGATACAAAATGTTATCAATGCAGTCAAATGCTGGTACAGGGACACCTATTGCTCACGATGTAATAAATCAAGTACTTTGGTACACTCGCCAGTACAACTAATAAGTTGTAATAATTTTTTGGTAATTTTGGTGTAAACTCGTCTTACCATACAGTCTAACAGACAGTCTTTATATAGACAAGAGACTAGTTAAGTTCTACCATGATGGGTTTTAAGTAATTGATTCTATGACACTGTGTGAGCGTCCCCGGCAGCAGTTTACTTTAAACTATTTATATTTAATATTATATTTAGTGTACTTACTTAGTAGCCGCCATGTTTGTGTAGGTACCGAGTACATTACAAGTAGCTCCGACTGTATTTACATACAACTACGTATCACATACATGTATATTATGCTCTCTACTTCAACTTGTAGAATATAATATTTAGCATACACATATAACTTAAAATATAATGCTATTCTATTTTGTATGTCATGCTAACACGAGGTTGACCAGGTTTTCTACCAGCACACTTCAGAAATAAATATTATGCAGAACAGACCTTATAACATTACAGTCTCATTTAAATTTATGTTAACTGTAAAATTAAGATATAAATGCTTGTATAAATTTATCACGACTGCTAATCAAAATACACTACACAATATATTCAATACATAATGAATATATACATAATAATATGAACATTGTAGAGGTGTAACAAGTTTTATATTATCTACAATAATCTACATAGAAAACCGGATGGGTGAGATTTGAGCTCACGACCGACAAGTCATTACTCATATCAAGAGTATCCTTGTATCAATGTTACTTAAGTATATTTTTGTCATCATATGGTGTTTGTTGACAATAGACTATCTATTGAATTTATTAGCGAGGCTGAGCCAGAACTCGGGTGAATAGTCGAACAACAGGGATGTAATAGTATGTGCTACTGATACTTCTTCCTGAGATACTGATCACGTTTGGATGATTCAACGTACGGCTATAACCACCACCAGATTGCCTGCAACCATTGTGTAAGCCATACTAATGGCCGATGTTATGCCAGCGTAGATACTATAAGAATTTGACACTACTTGTCTGGGACCAATATCAAAATTCTGTCTCTAGTTAGCAAATCACAGGATAGATATTGGGAATAGACGTAAGATTGTTAGTATCGTGAGCCGAGGAACAAGTGAAGTGCTTCGAGCACACTCGCGCGTTAATTGTACTACGTCATATTTATTATTATTGGTTATATTGGTGGTATATTCATTACTGGTTTATGAACACTTTAGATAACATATTTATAAAATTTTCCGGAATTGTAGAATAATTTCTTAAGTGTTTGAGACTTGTTTACGTTTTATGTTTACGATATAATAACTTATATATAAAGAGATTCGACGCACAGCGCCTAATTTTGGATTTCACGCACTGTCACAGTTTAGTGCTGAATAAGAAAATTTACAAAATAAAATACCTTTCTTTGGTATATTTCTTTTAAGCTAAAGACATTTTACATATTTTTGGTGTATAAATTATGTTTTTGTTTTAGTTAGTGGTGACAGTGGCGCGAACATTTTTAAAATTTTTATTAACGAAATTTTTAGTCTGATGAAAAGTTCTAACATTCATCAGTAAAACGACTAGAACCTAAATGTTCTGCGATCGCAACAATCGATTGATTATTGCTTAATATACATATACGTTAGTTAGTTGTATTGATAGGATAGTTGTTTGCATATGTAAAAAACTCACGTCAAATTACCTTTCAGAAGTCCTACGTTGGATAAGGATTTTTGTGCATTATGACTGTTGTCACTATCAGCCAGCTTGGCATACGACGTGAGTAGTGGGTCGGCTGCGAATCAGGCGCGGTTCATATGACGAGCAGTTCGTCCATGAGGTAGTCAGGGTTCCCCCGCACGTGCTCCTGCAGCTGAGCGGCCGCGCCTGCCAGCGCCCGCAGCTGCGGCGCGAGGCGGCGGGCGGCGGCGGCAGTGGCGGCGGTAGTGGCGGCGGGCTGCGGCGCCAGCGCGGCCGCCAGCGTGGCGCCCATCTCGGGGAGGCGGTAGCGCGTGAAGGGCACCACCGTCGGCAGCACCTCCGTGTCCTGCCCCAGCCCCGACACGCTGCGCGGACATTGTTTATATTGTTATTATATGCTTTATGTCAATTTTGGTGCCCATCGACATCCAAATACGAGACATACAACACATACAGGAATGAATTTTAAGCAGTGCATAAAAAAAACTGGTGGTCTAGAATCATTAACAGAACATATCTGCATCATCAGTAAAAAAAATTTTTTCATTCTTTTGTCCGCCTTAAAATCAGTAAAATATGGATACCAACTATTCTTACGCGCTTGGAGCAGCGCTCGCGTCAGTAAACCGGTTTCGCATTGCCGCCGTGCCTACTACGATGACTGTGACCGTACAATCGATTACAAAATAAACATCTTTCGATATCAATAACTTTTCTTTTTTGTACTAAAATACGACAAAATAAAAATATACGTATCTATAAAACTTATTTAACTATAAGTTGACAAAGTTTGCGCACTCACTGGATAAAATTAATTCCTGTATACAATACATACAATAATTTCAAACCACCAACATGTACAAAAATATCAGTCCATCAAATACTTTCACATTCATAAACTCTTTTAATTACTTTATATTTACCAAAGACAACATTTTTTATCCAAAACATTTAACCTAATATTACAATCGAAACTAAAAATACAACTACTTCCTCAAAAAAATATTTCACTATTAAGAAGCTAAGCCTAGTACAAGAAATTTCCCTGCAACACGGATGAAACCGCGTGGAACAGACACATAATGATTAACAAAATTACTTAAAAATGTATGCAACATGATAATATACTTACGTAGCGATGAAGAGCTTGTGGTAGTCGTTGTGCATCCTGGGGTTCTCGGCGATGATGCTGAGCAGACTGGCCACCAGCGCGTCGCCGAACTGCGGCTCGCGGTACACGGCCACGCGGCCCAGCAGCGGCGCCGCCACTGTCACACACCACATATTGTTACTATGCTACTGGTCTCTTTGACTTTAAACTCTTTTACTCAATCAATATAAAAACGTGTAAGTTTCTGGAAGGAATCAGAATTGCAGTTGCAAAACGATCAGTTACAAGTGCACTAACGAGACGTTTGGGATCTTTGAGAATCTGATAACGATTTTTGGTATTACAAAGTAATTTCGGGTCCAAAGAAGGCGTGTAGAAGCGCAGACAGTAACGTTATACAAGCCCATATCGCGATCAAAGTCACGCGAAATTTGCTCCATATTCAGATAGTCTGGTGTCAACAATCGTTCAATTTATTACATACGAAGATATTTACAATTAGTAACTGGTGTGACCTTTGATGCTTAATTTCCATTCAGTGTTGTATCACTTCACCGGACTGGGTCTTGGGCTGGCACTCGGTACTCACGCTTGGGTCCGACGTCGTGGTCCTGGAGCGGCTTGCGCATGAGGTCGATGGCGGGCGTCTGCAGCAGCAGCAGGCGCAGGCCGGGCCGCGACAGCGTCTCCCGCGCCCACGTGCTCGGCGCCGGCGCCGACAGCGCCATCACCTCCGCCGAGTACATGTCGAACACCTGCCGACACAGGGCACGTCACACCCGCTCATGCTGTAGCCGAACAAACTGACACGACACATTGGCGTGGAAATGAAGTCAGCTGCGACTAGGCAGTAAGGCAAGTAACAGATAGGTAGGTAGGTACGCGCAGGACTATGTCACAGGACAGTAACATTCCCTACAGTCGAAATAAACCAATGTGGAAACCAAAGAAATATCACCGTCCTCTTTGAACACTCAAAACTTAAGGAAAGCAAACATATTTGGGGGATTTCATGGAAACTATAATATGCACCTAATTATAATAACAGGATACAAAGATTTTTATCTACATCAAAATTTTACAATCAGCTGTGTCAGAAAGATCATGTCGTACCTCATTCCTTTTTTAGTATATTGATGCACAGACCTAAAACAGTCCGATCCAAAATACTCATGACCTCTACAAGGTTCAAGGCCTACAAACCGGTGCAGTTTATAAAACAAAAGTTGGTCCATGTCGGTCATCCTGCATTTGTATTGTAAAGATTGCGCTGCGGGATACGGTCAACGCAAAAACTTAATAAACTGTTAAAATGGAATACAATTTCTCTTGTTGATATAGGTAATTTTGATCTCTTTCCGATCGTGTCCGATTGCCGTCCCATCGGGTTATGAGAGTGAAGGAATAGGGAGTGCACCTGTGTCTGCGCAAATGCTTGTGCACTATAATATGTCCTGCGCAGCTGGCTGATCTCCTTAAATGAGAACACGGCTGTTCTCAATCGTGGCCGAAATCGGTCGTGGACGCCATTATAGGTAATGGAAATTGCCTAACAGGTTATTTTTTACTTTATTTGATGGCATTATTTTTATCGTTCAGAAAAACCCGATACCTAATAATCTGAAGATCGCTGGAGATTTAAAGGATCTTCATTTAGAGTATTTTCCTTCCTCTCGCTTTTTCGCTCGAATAGCGAACGCAAAAAACTACGAATCCTCATATTAAATCAATATCCAAAATTCCCTGATCTCATATCCGACGACGGTCAGTCTCAGTGTAAATTTGGTAATTGTGCTAGCTTTAAGCTATAACAATTATTTGAATATTTGTCACCGCGGATGTGGCCACCTACACAAACTCTAAACTCTTATCGACGGAATATGCCCAACTATATTACAGAATAGCATTTGCGTTGTTTTCCAACACTATCAAGATAATATTATTAATACCGTCACCACACATGGAACATTCCTAATCTGTAGATATTATGGTCAATTATTTAGGACTCCTTTAAACAAACTAATCAACGGTCGGTTATCGGCATAGCGTAGGAGTAATCAATCTTATTTTAGACTAGCTTCTGCCAGCGACTTCGTCCGCGTTAGATTCGGACTTTGTGCAAAGAGAGGAAGAAATAATAATCACCAGCCTATGCAATTATCTAAATCTATGCGTACCTAGCCTATTACTACTTATCTTCAACCACACGCGACGGAAGCTTAAAAAATGGAGTAACTTCTCCCGATTTCCCAACATTTCCCATCACTGCTCTGCTCCTATTGATCGTAGCGTGATGAAAAGTATCCTATAACCTGCCCAGGAGTATGAAGAATATTTGTGCCAAGTTTCATTAAAATCCGTCGAGTAGTTTTTGTTTCCATAACGAACATACAGACAGACAGACAGACAGACAGACAGACAGACAGACAGAAAGACAGACAGACAGACAGACAAAAATTTTACTGATTGCATTTTTGGCATCAGTATCGATCACTAATCACCCCCTGATAGATATTTTGGTAATATATTTAATGTACAGAATTGACCTCTCTACAGATTTATTATAAGTATAGATAAATATAATTGATATTTTTATTACACATGAATGACATTACACATGTGGATCGCGCGTGCGTTATATTACTATGCTGTTCAGTGTAGATGTACAGGTTGTCAATTTTTTTATTTGTGTGGATGACTATTCAATTCAGTGCAAAAACAAAACCTTTTAGGGATTTTTAATCACATTTGTTCCTTATTCGGTATTTTAGTTGAGTAATAAACAAAATAAACTTAATTTTCTACGAAAACACGATTACGATTATATTCAAACGAAAATTGTATAAAATATGTTCTGGTATCCATAATATCCATTGGGCTGTATAGTAGTAAAAGAGCCGACCTAGTGGATGACTTATCGAGATAAATAAATGGAAAAGACGTACATACACCTTTGATTTAATTTCGTAGTTAAATAATAACAAGTTTTAAAATATTACTCTGAAAGTTTCGAATATCCGTAATGTTACAATCGTTGCAGTTTGAACCTGGAGCTACTCAATTTAAGAGAGCTTCAGAAGAGGTTCGTTTCAGTACAACGCAAGAAAAGTGTTAGTACTGTGCAGTCAAGTGGATTAATCCATCGCAAGCGCACGTGATTGACAGGTGCCGGGCAATTATCACAATTGATTAAAATTGACCAATCTTCTGAATAGCTAGCTGTAGCTAATTATATAAAACACATACGCAATTGCGTCGAAAATGCTGATAACATAATTGCCATGAATATGCCAATAAGTTTATTGGTCAAATTGTTCATTTCAAAAATATCTACATTTATTTTACGATAACATAATGTAGTTAGAGCCTATAACTGTCACTCATTAAAAATATTGATTAACATTATTTTTTCCATAAGTCATCCATAAGTAATGCATTTTGTTATGCTAATTTTCTTTAACAACATATTTACCCGATAATGTAGGATCGAGGATCATGTTTCTAATAAATACTACAAATACAAATAAGGGAACACATAGAAATGGAACTGTTTCTTAGGGTGCGTCTACACGCCGCATGTAGCTGGAACAAGTTAAGTTCGCAAGTGACTGTATTTTGCTTTGGTACATGCACGAGTCGTTCGACTGTAACCTGCGCATGTGCCTCAACATGCACAAGCTACTTGCACCGTGTAGATGCACCTTTACCGCAATTACTCTCAACTATAACAACCATGTTTGAAATAGATAATGTTCCATAGTAAATATGCATGTTACCCGTGCTCCGGTGGCGGCCCGCACGAGGTCCGCCAGCGCCTTAACCAGCGCGGCGCCCGCCTCGCCCTCGCGCGCGTACACCAGCAGCACGTCCCCGCCCGCCCCGCCCGGCGGCGCCGGCGCCGGGGCCGACCTGCAACACCACACAACAACATAAATACAGCTCATCACTTACACACGACGAAACACTTTCAAAAGCAACACGTATGAACCTTGTCGTTAGCAAGATCCCACGCTATACCTTAACCTAATAGACCCCTTTCTTGACATATCAATCATCAAAGACCCCTCCCGCTGTGGGTTAGCAGCGCTGAGGGAATGTCAGATTTGTACTGACTAAAAATCCATCGTGTTCCTTCGTAGGCCTTTTATGTACCAGGGCCGCGGTAACTCTTTCGAACAATCTCGCAGCCCCGACAGGTTCTTGGCAGAACTGCCTTGGACAATATAATGCTTTACGACAGAAACCTGTAAGTAACTTAAGCCCAGACAAAATTTGCTCAATTCTATTGGGTCAAATTGCATCGCAATTGCGCATGTTTGGGCAAAATTTAAAAACCTTGATTAACATAGCATGTTTAAACTTTTTTTTGCCAAGATTATGCCTTAAATTTAAAGTAGGCCGCTTCTACTAGAAAACAATAACATAAAAGATACTCATGCAAGCAAAGCATAAAACGTAAACATGTAAAAACTAAATACATGTCGTCAATCGACCGTATCACTGGCGATAATAAAGATAACAACAAACAAAGGATTGCTTTAATTGCACTACTAATACAAGCGGTGATCTCGGACAATGGAGAACATCAAGCGACGACATACAAGGCAGGACGACTAGACAGGGACTCTCCTTATTAGGGTTAATGTTGGCTATGGAAGAAAGGCTCCTCAGGTCATACGTGTGTCTATGCAGGCAAATAAAACTATACTTCTCATAGTACGAGTACAACCGAGCGTCGTACAATTGATTCTATTTGCACCCTTACCGTTGACAGCTCTTAACCTTTAAGTACCGACGTGCGGTCTGAGAGGCCCCGGCAGGTACTTGACTTGTTAGTTTACCATTTCCCCCGCACAATACCAATCCCCGCTTTTAAGTAGCTGTAAGTATAGTGCCCACGTTGACGTTGGAACAGGCAATGTTGTTGTCACATGCGTATTTGGTGAGTAATTACGTTTTGAAATTCCGACGCGGCCTCTCAGGCCTCACGTCGGTACTTAGGTAAGTTTTTTGTTTTATTTTTTTGTTATAGTAAACTGTTATTTTCACGGATATTATGAACTATGGATACAACAGGGACTTCTGCTAATAAGCGAAATAGTTGTGCGACAGATTTACAAGAGTTAGGTAGTTTTGACAAGAGGTGACAAAATTTTTGCTCCCATTTAAAATAATTATAAATAATAGTATTTATTGTTTTTATTAACTGTAAATGCTTTATTAATATATAATTAGACTTCACCCACCAGTTCAGTGTTATTTCCCACAATATCACGGATCTTATAAACACTCAATTACACAGCATGGAGGCACTAAAGAGTTCACTGTCCGATATGATGTCATTATTCCAAGACAGGATGACAAGTTTTGAGGCACAGCTGCAGAAGAATCCTGGTGCTTCAAGCAGCACAGACAGCTTGGTTGCAGACTATACTTCTTTTAAGAAGTTCATTCTTGATGCGTTGGGCTGCATTCAGCAGCAGATGGAGGGATTGTCACAGGAGCTGGATAGCATGGAGATGCGTGGACGACGAAAGATGGTGCTGCTGCATGGCGTCCCTGAACAGACCAAGGAGGACACAGCACAGGTTGTTGCAGAAGTTGTCCGGCGTCATCTCGAAATTCCGGAATTTGCTGTTGATGATGTGCGACGATGTCATAGGATGGGTAGACAGACCGATGCAAGCAAACCCAGGCCTATTCTTTGTAAATTACGGGATGTTGGTTTGAGGGACAGCATGTGGTTTGCAAAGACAAAGCTGAAGGGCACTGGCATAACTTTATCGGAGTTCCTCACTCGGCCCCGTCATCAGCTCTTCATGTCAGCGCGTGATAAGTTCGGTGTAAACAACTGCTGGACAAAACAGGGGCTTATTTATGTGATGGGCGCGGACGGCTCCCGCCATCGAGTAAGCACACTAGGCGACCTCAACCGAATCCAGCAACGAACGACATGTCTTTCATGTCCACCTAAATTGAAAAGAAAATCGACTTATAAATGCTATTCGTGCAAAAAACACGTTTGTTTGCAGTGCGCGAAACAAGTATGCCCTGACTGTGCTTAGAATTGAAGGTGTAGTTGGACTGTGGACATTTTTTTTTTCAGAAGGTTTATGTTCTTACCAACTTTTTTTTCTAAGAGTTATATTAGTCGTAAGTGAGAAATACTGTTTTTTGTTATTCTGAGAGGAGTATTTTTTATGTTTTGGTTTTTTATAACGAATAGTCTGATTTTCTCCTAAAATTCAAGCCAAATATTATTGTAGTCTTATATTAAAAAAAAATAATAAAGTTGATTACCTTTCTATATTTATTTATTTTCAAAACCCTTCATTTTTCGTCATAATGCAAGGACAAATAATTTAATTCATCACTTTCTTTAAAAAACGATATAATATACGCGGCCTCTCAGGCCTCACATCGGTACTAACGTTACAAAAAATGCACGTCGGTACTTAAAGGTTAAAGGCGACAACCGGCGCCTTTGTTCTATTCCATATTGACTCAAAATATTTACTGAACCTTGGTGACAATTAACGTGCTAACGTTAATTACGAGAATTGTACAGAACATATAAAGGCATACTTGTTAAAATATATTGTTTGTTTGCATATACGTGAACTGTGGTGCTGCACAAGTTGACGGAGAGCTAAGGTGACTCGGTGTTAACGTACAGGACTGACTGGCAAACAACCATTTGTTTTCAATAAAGAATAAGATTAGTAAAAAAGTAGGAAAACTAAAGGAACTAAAACAAAGTTACTGAATTACCAGTCATCACCAGACATCAATAAAAAGACAATTTTGCTTAATATGTGCCTTGCGTATAATGCAACTCCGATCTGATTGGTGCTTAATACTTGTAGCTTGCATAATGAGCTAGTATAACCACTTCAACACTTGAACACAAATTCAAGTTTTCTATATTAGGTATTTATTTGTGCCAACAACTTTGGACATTATAATTTGCAACACGCTATGAAACAAGACACGTTTAAAGAGTTCGAAGTACTCAAAAATAGCGATACATTAGAATTATAACAATGATATTACGTGATGATATTATGAACGATGTATTGTATAATGACGATAATGATGTATGTAAGATATTTGTTGATGTTACAGAACCGGAATCAGACTCTGATAGATAGATATCCTAGTGGGATCCACAATATTTGTACTTGAGAAGTTTTGTAAGTTTTGAAAGCTCTATTCTAATGTACCAATGGCAAAGGAAAATGGTGTCAATACCAATTCGCTACGTATAATGAATTCCAATCCATCAATACCTCGGAGGTATCCCAAAAAGCGATATGGACAATTTAAGTTCCACAGTTAAGTTGGTAATCAACTACTAGGAATACTATGTAGATTTGAACTTCAAAATGCATGATAAGTATGCGTCATTTTTACGATTGGGACAAACAATTTTGATTGTTTTTTTATGTGTTGATCAATTGGCATGCGAGTGGCGGCCTACACACGCCTAATCCAGCGCCAGTCTACAAGAGCATGCGTGGCCTGACCACTCGAGTACACATTGTCTGTCTTCTAAGCGTTATTTATAACTAAGTATGTAGCTTCGTAAGAATCGTTTCATCTACAGGCTATCTAATATTGAAATAATTTTTCAAATTGGTCCAATAGTTCTTGAGATAAGCGAGTTTAAACATACTTTTCAGCTTAATAATACATATTATTCGCATACACTCAAATATTTCGTGGAATAGGTAAGTGCACTTATCGCAAGTTAGGCAGTGGGGATTAAAAGAAAATCCAATCTTTGTAGTAAGTAAGTCATCATTGTCATTTATGCGGACGACTAATACGCCCAATAGGTATCTATTTTATTTACATTCACATAAGTAGCTGCTTTGTATGTAGGCAATCAAAGTTACCTGTTACCTTTTCACAACTGCTACCAAAAGTAAGCAAGGTTGACTGTCCGCTCCTTGGGTCAACAGGCACTGCATTGAATTTAAATTGTATATTTTCAACAGATAATAATAGATATGTTAAACTAATTTTCAATACAGAAGGTCCTCTTTCCTCTTAGGCATGACTTTAAGATTCCTATGCGCGCAGTACATTTGTCGGTCCGAAATGTGACGTCAAGTCGCAAAATAACGATTCCTCATGCACAGGAACGTGCAAAAAAAGTCCAGTAAAAAAACTGTTATTGCAAATTTAAGTCCCTCCGGCGGAAAATCCTTCCCTCAGGCGAAAACTAATAAGAATTGACGATAACTCTAAAACCATGTCTGGAACCGACATGCATACATAATATGTATTTCTCGTGTGCCCCTAAGCATCATGAACATAGATTGTTTTGACTTGCCGTAGCTTATAGACCACCTAGTACAAAAAAAATGTTCTAAACCTCGACTTTACACTTAAGGCAAACAACCAAACATCTATTAAAAATATTATAAAATTTTACCTTATCCAACGTTTTTTCGAGTCTTTATCCTGGCCAGCGTTTGATAGGAAACACATTGATTAACCATAATTAGCAGGTTAGCTCGCAATTGTCAGACGCACAGCATGGATTTCGGCCAGCTAGAAATACCACCAGTAATTTATTGAGCTACATGGCGGATATTGTGCCAATAGTAGACAGTGGGGGGCAAACCGATGTGGCATATTTCGACTTTAAAAAAGCTTTCGACTTAGTTGATAATGACGTGCTTCTGAAAAAGTTGGCGGCAATCGGTTTCACCCCACATTTACTTAAGTTTATTGCGAGCTATATGAACGACAGGCAACAGTATGTTGAGTACGCTGGGTACCGATCTAACGCTTACTATACAAGATCTGGGGTAAGTCAAGGCACAAATTTAGGGCCTCTAGAATTTCTCCTAATGGTTAATGATCTGCCGAACGTTGTACAATATTCTAAATGCCTACTGTTTGCCGACGATCTTAAGCTTCATCTCCCCATTACGAATGTGAAGGACTGTGAAAGACTGCAGAGTGATATAGACAGAGTGGTTGCTTGGAGCAAAACTAACCTTCTGCAGTTTAACAGCTCTAAATGTGTGACTATAAGTTTTTCGCGCTCACACTCACCCATCACACATACGTATACGGTAGACGGAGTACCAATGGATAGGGTGACGGAAGTTAGGGATTTGGGAGTTTGTTTCACCACCGGTCTCACGTTTCGTGATCACATAGTGAAGGTATGTAAAAAGGCATATAGAAATCTAGGGTTTGTTCTTAGGACGGTCAAAGGGTTCACAAATATTAGAGCTATAACGGCATTATATAATGCTTTAGTAAGAAGCCAACTAGAATGCAATGCAGTTATCTGGGCTCCACATGAAACTAAGTATAGTCTCATGCTGGAGCGGGTGCAAAATAAATTTATTAGGTTTAAATATATGAAGCAATACGGGGTTTACCCATTTTATCCATTAATGTATCCAACTCTTTTTGTCTTGGGTATGGTCGGATATAATGAACTGAGGGTCAGAAGGCAACTTGCACTGGTGACTTATATCTTTAAGATAATAAGAGGAAAGATACATAATGCGGATATATTGCGAAGGATTAATCTAGTCGTTCCCGATAGGTATGTGGGTCGTCGTCGTCAGCCACGGTTGCTGGCGGAACCGCGTGCGCGAACTAACTTGCTTCGAGAAGCGCCGCTCACGAGAGCACTCCGCACTCTCAACCTCATTGCGGGTGACATTGACATGTTCTGTTGCTCTTTGGGTGAATTTACAAAAGCAGCTACCCACAGGATTTGTTATGGTAACTAACAACAGTGAAATACTTATTTTTAAAAGTATATTTATACATTTTATGTTTGCTACAATATCGCATTGGGTGTAACCTGTAAAGATATTTGTATGTTTGGAGAGTAAATAAATAAATAAATAAATAAATAAATAATAGCAAAAAATACCACAAAATAGGAGGAAACTAGATATTTTCCTTAAAGATAACATTAACCTTAGACCTTTTGTTTCCGAAAGATAACAGAAAGGCAAGTTGTTTTAACTGAAAAGCATTCAATACTTGGGACAACGTATCAGTGAATCATTGCCACGATAGTGTCATGTAGCAAATAAGACAAATTTCCCTAATAGTTTTTTCTATGTACCCAATATTGCAGTAACATTAAGTAAACAATGAATACATTTTCTGCTGTTAGGAGACTTATTAGGTCGAAAAGCATGTTTCATAGAACAACCCCCACATTGTTTCTGATTTTTTTCAGTTTTTTAGTTGTAAAATTAAAATTGTAGTGAATAACAGTATCGAGTCGTCTTGGTGGCGGGTTGACGTCCGACGATAGGTTCGTCGATAAGCCGAGCGCCGCTATAGCTACGCTCTATTGACGCACACGATATTTAGGTTCTCATCTGTTTCATTCACAAATACTGAACTGTCAACAATAACCGAGAGATAAATTAAAATTAAATACATTCATGTTGGCGGGGGTTGAACTAGATCTGAATAATAATTAATACTCGAGGTTATTGCAACAAAATTAAGCCCAAATAAAGTTTACGGTACATGTTTTGTACAACTTGATAGTATTTGTTGTTATGTATGAAAAATATTATTTACGTTGGGTACTATTGGGAGCTATTTACATCACTATTAGACCGTTACGATGTCCCAGGCGTTCAAGTTTCAGAATTATTCACTATTCAATCAAGTATTACGCCCCCAAAAAGCAGAGTAGCGCATGCGCATATATCACACCGCAAAGATAACAGTGTCACAAGTCAATCAACAATATACGTCAATAAATAATTTATTTCTCAAATTATTGATAACACGCGTTAGTCCGAGAATATGAGTAGCCACAAACATGATTGTTTTTGGCAATGTCACTTAGCACTGCAACTGACGTAAGTTTTGCAACGGTTAAGTCATTCAATAGCGTTCATCTATACTTATAATATTATAAATAAGTAAAATTTATAAGTTTGTTTGTAGGGGGTAATCTTTAGAACCGCTAGTCGGATTTCCAAAATTCTTTCACTGATAGATGGCTACAATGTTCCTGAGTGTCATAGGCTATATTTATCCCCGTACGGGGAAACCCTACGGGTGAAACCGCGGAGAAACGGCTAGTTTAAAATAAAAAGAAACATCATACACTAGAGTAGTGGTTGATAATAGTGGACTCACGTGGGCCAGAGCTTGATGATGCCGTCCATGAGCTGCTTGTAGTCGATGCGGCGGAACAGCAGCAACCCTGCCAGCAGCGCGGCGGCCAGCAGCAGCGCGCCGCCCACCAGCCACCACGCCAGCGAGCTGCGCGCCTCCAGCCGCGGCGCCGCCACCGGCCTGTGACCTGCCACAGCGTCAGCATCTCATACAGGGGACATTCGCTCTTCAAATATCTAACCTCATCATAATACTTTTAAATTACGAAGTCGTGGTGGTAAAGAACCAACCTCTCAAGTATGAGTGCGTGGGTTCGACTCCAGTAAGGCAAGTACCAATGCGACTTTTCTAAGTTTGTATGTACTTTCTAAGTAGGTATATCTTGAACACCAATGATTGTATTTCGGATGGCACGTTAAACTGTAGGTCCCGGCTGTCATTGAACATCCTTGGCAGTCGTTACAGATAGGTAGTCAGAAGCTATGTAGTCTGACACCTTAGACTGATGTGACCAAGAGGTATTGGGTTGCCCAGGTTACTGGGTTGAAGTGGTCAGATAGGCAGTCGCTCCTTGTAAAACACTGGCACTCAGCCGCATGCGGTTGGACTGGAAGCCGATCCCAAAATAGTTGGGAAAAGGCTCGGGAGATGGAAGGTAGAAGTGAAAATACTTAGTCAAAAATACGGACCGGAGTAGTGGTACAATTATTTGCACGGTAAGTTACGACCTGGATCTGAAGTCTTTCATCCATACACATAGTTATAGATCTATTGATTAATTATTGTCATATTTCCCTTGACCGAGAGAGAGCAGGAGCTACCTCTAAAGATTCATCGAGTTGTTGAAAGTAGATGTTATTCAGAACATTAGGTTAAATAGAAAATGCTTCTAGATGACTCTGTTATGCATAATTGGGAACATCCCAAGATAAAGATGGGATAATTCATACCTATTATCTCAACTGGAAAAACCAAAATCTTGGGCGGTCCGAGGTCAAGAACAATAAAATTATTACAAACGTGATTGATAAGGTATCAAAAAGTGCGGTATTCTGTTACACTACGTAGTGCAGAGATGCTAAATGGTTTAATCATTTTAATTGGTAAGCAAACTAAAAACAGTCAAAGCAAAGGACTTTAATTCAAACTGATGTGGAAAGCAATAAAAGTATTGAGTAGTGAGATAGGTGCGCAAAGCCTAGCAATCCCAACTCAGAACCATAAAACCAAAATCATAATGTAACATCAATACAAAAATTGCCATGGAACAAAATATAGTCATAACTTAAACTACTACTTTTGCTATATACTACAATACTTGCAATATACTCATTCCAAGTATATTCATGGAAAAAGAATACCTCCAAGGGACCACTTTCAGGACAAGCCGTGCCTTCCTTGTTCACTGGCATACTAAAAGAAGGCAGTTCTCAGTAAGTATTCTGTATTATCATCCACTAGCTTCTGCCAGCGGTTTCACCCGCATCTCGTGGGAACCTCGGTACGGAGCCGGATAAAAAGTAGCCTATAGCCTTCCTCGATAAATGGGCTATCTAACACTGAAAGAATTCAGTGTTAGATAGCCTCAGCTTTATAATATTAGTATAGATAAAGAACCATCTTATAAAACCGCCACGGATCTATATACTTCGTTAGTAATAAACAAGAATATCGTTGTTTCAGCCGAAAGGCTTCCACTGCTGGGCAAAGGCCTCCCCCAAGGTTCGCTCCTTATGGCCGTTTTGAACGGCATCCACTGCTTTCCGGGCGACTTGGCCAGGTCGTCCGTCCATATATGATTTTCTTCAAAATCACTCGCACTAATTAAAGGCAGAATGGATCCCCACAGTCTGTTGCACGGCTAGAAATCCACGCCGTATGTATCGTGTGACTATTGACGCTTCACGGTCAGCACGAGATAGACGCGTGGTACCGAATGTCACGTGAGAGCAGGGTCCAGATTCAAGTACTCACAGAAAATGAAAGTCACAAATTTGAACTTGTTGAAGGCGCCGGAGGTCCAGGGTCCGCCATGCGTGAGCTTGGCCTGATAGCAGCCGTACTCGGGCGCCAGCGTGCAGTACAGGTGGCGATCTTCCTGCACGCTGCAGTTGCGCGTCACGTCGTGCAGCTCCCCCAATTCCTACCACACATGCAACCAAATTTTATTCTAACTAGCTGTTTCTCAAGGTTTCACCCGCATCCCAAGAAGACTACTACAACTGCCTTTGAAATGCCTTGACCTTACAGCTCTATCCTGTCATTTTCACACTATCTATCAAGTTGATACCATGTATTTTTATCAGTTCAATATTACACTGCACAAAATAATTTGCTTTTCTAAGTGCACGCAAAGCACATATATTTATAGTTATTTGTTATACAAGAGTGCAAAGTTGCTTTTTAACCGCGGGCTCAATTTTGATGACCGAGCAAGCGAAGGATTCTAAAATTGAAACACGAGCGTAGCGAGTGTTTCAATAATTAGAATCCTGAGCGATAGCGAGGGAATCAAAAGAGCACAAGGTGAAAAATCTTTGCACTCGAGTGCAACACGTAACTTTTCATCCCACCTCATCGAGGAAATTTCTAAGCTCAAAAAAAGAAAATGGCACGCACGTCACACATGGCAAATTAAAAAGATGTAAGTACCTATTCAATTTTATTTATGCAAAAACTCAGTTTAAAAATGTAATGAGGTTTAAAATCAACCTCAAAACAATAAAAAATTATAATTTCATCCCACTTCATCTAGGAAATTACTAAATGCAAAAAAACAAAATGGCGCGCACATATGAGTATCAAATTAAAAAGAAGTACCTATTAAAGTTCATTTATTTGAAAACTCAGTTTAAAAATTAAATGAGGTTAAAAATCTATGTAAAAACAATAATAAAAATTACTCAATTAATTGAATAATTATTTTAAGCAGTATTTTATTTGTTTAATATGTATTTCTTTGAAAAGTCTTATCAAGATTGTCACAAATGGAGTATTGCACACGATGTTCTAAATTCAAATCACTTTGCCGCTCTAGAGGATAAAAACGGCTTTTGCACTCAGATATCAAAGGGTAAAACTACTCTTTCCGAGATGGTGGGATGAAAAAGTAATTTATTTGCATGGAACAACATGCAAATTGGAAACATGAATAATAATCTAATTAAGTCAATCAAAATATCTTAGGATGTAACATAAAATTACCTTTGAATCGTTGTTGTACCTTTGGATTATCACAGTGTAATCTACTGGAGGAATACTCAGGATCCAATCCAGAGTGACGTATTCACTGCAAGACAAACAAGCTGGTTTAGTATTTATCCTTGCTATATTATACTAGCAAAAGTAACTCTATCTGCCTCTCTCTTTGAAATTACTGAATTGATTTAAATGAAATTTGGTACATGCACTTGAATTTTTGGAGAAAAGGGGTGGCATAGGAATCAATTAATATCCTACTAATATTATAAACGCGAAAGTTTGTATGTATGGATGTATGGATGTTTGTTACTCTTTCACGCAAAAACTACTGAATGGATTTTAATGAAACTTTACAATAATATAGCTTATACATCAGAATAACACATAGGCTACAATTTGTAAACATATTGTTCGAAATACTAAACCTGCGCAGATGAAGTCGCGGGCACCAGCTAGTATGTATATAAAATTGCTTTTCTCACTAGGTGATAATACATAAAGAGAGCTTAATGGATTCAAATATTGAAAATGACTTGAAGGAACCATTTTATGACGGGATTCCAGGAAGTCATTTTTTGGTACAATGTCTCCTTTAAATGTAATAGTAATAGCGTGTGAGGAGTGTAACATCTCAGCCTGACACTTGAAGTTGACTACTAACATTCTACAGAGAGTGCCGGAGATTTCAGGTCAATTGATATTATTAATACATTCAAAGGGTCCTTGTATAAACACAAAAAAATAAAGAATAAGAAAATTAACATACTCATGGTTGACAAAGTTGACGTTAGCATTGGCTGCATAGACATTGTCCCAAGTGATGTTACTGTCAATATTGAAGAAAAAGTCGTCTGGACTTCCACTGTCTGAATCAACTTTCAGGATACTCTTCACTTGATAGCAGCTTTTGAAAATTAAGTCAAAGTCTGTGGACAGACACACCTGCAGGGAGATTAACATCATGATTATAAAAAATATTATTTATTGTTTACTGTCATTTCTGTGCTATGTTCTGGTGGTTCTCACCCGCATTTTGGCGGCCTACTTTCTTTACGTATTTCGCGTTAAGGCGAGGAATTGGTCAACAATAATTCCATAACCGGCACGCGCATCTAAGGCGCCAAAAGGGGTCGGAGCGTCTGAGCGGGGCGAGGATAACAATACGCGCGCTAGCTTGTAACTAAAAGTCGTAAGCGACAAAATGGTTTTGTAATTTTATTACAGTCAAACCTGGATAAGCGAGAGTTCAAGGGGACACAATCTCATTCTCGCTTAAAGAGGTTTCTCACTAACCCGAGTTTCTCGCTAATGCAGGTAGCGTTTCTCTCTTATAGAGGTACACAGCAATAACAAACCACAGAATGTACGAATGTAGTAAATCTATACTAATATTATAAAGCTGTATTTGTTTGTTTGTTTGAACGCGCTAATGTCAGGAACTACTGGTCCGATTTGAAAATTTCTTTCAGTGTTAGATAGCCCATTTATCGAGGAAGGCTATAGGCTACTTTTTATCCCGGTACGGGAAGTAGTTCCCACGGGATGCGGGTGAAACCGCTGGCAGAAGCTAGTATGTAGATACATATGTAATATGATAGAATTATGTGCATCATATGCACAACATATATTGTGTATATATTTTAAATGCTTACGAAAACAAAACAAAAATTAATGCACTATGTAATTTTATTTTTTTAGAAATTATTTACCCTTAAAAAAATCGTCAATTTCGTTCGGGCTTCTGTTTTTGTATTTCTAATGTTTTTTTCTAACTCATACATTTTGTCGAATATTGCTAGATCAACAACCGCCGTGTCTTCAAAGTACTGATGGACCGTCTCCATTGCATTTGAAGCTAGCTTCATTGTAATGATCTTTATTTCTGTTTCCGGAATCTGTGCGTTTTGACATGATGCAAAACTGAACTTTCCTTTGCAATTGATAACCATAGTTCCGACAACCAGGATGGTACACAGGCACACGTGTCCGTTCCAAAAGAATGCGATAGAATAACAATATTATTAGTTTCACGAAATAGAATAGGTACAATATTGACGAGAAAACAATACAAAAACAATGGTGCCACGAAAGTTAAGAATGATTCATAAAATTGCAGATGTTAAATTTGTAAATAAAGCTCGACTGTCGCTTATAGAGGTATAGATAAGTAACAGTCTCACTTACGGAGGTCTATGAGGGAAAAACGACTCTCTCTTACAGAGGTTTCTGCTTCTCGCTAATAGAGGTTTTGGGAGCTTAAAATGACGGTTCCTGGCTATTACTCTCACTAATAGAGTTTTCTCACTTATCCAGGTTTGACTGTATTTAGAAATGATAATTTGATAAAAATTCCTTCTACAATTTTAAAGAGTATGTATATACTCAACTACTAAAAAAGTTAAGAGGCTTAAATCAGGGTAAAAATTTAGTATCGTTTGGCACGCGGAGGGGGAGGAAAAGGGGGGGAGGGTGGTGGGGGGGACCACCCCTATCCCCTGGTACCACTCCCGTTACAAGGTAACGCATCATTTTTGAGAAAAATAGATATTTGTAACCTAACCTCAAAACACTTTATAATCACACTTTATAACCACTACGGTCGGAAAATCAAGTGCAAGTCTTGTACTTATAATCAATACGTACAAAGGCAAAGTCGACGGAGCCCCGCTACGCGGGGCTCCTACTTCTGGGTGGTTTAAAAAAAAATAACCACGAAGGGAATGGCGGGGTCTTGCAGACCCCGCCATCCCCTTCGAACCTAACCTATCCGAGTCGGGGGTGCCCTAAGTCGCGAGCTCGCTTCGCTCGCTCGTGTATACTAAGAGAATTAACATCATAGTACATTCACGCAACTCGAAGAGAAACGGAATGACAGCTAATCACAAATGACACTTAACGCAAATACCAGAGACATTTGTTTATTTTTTTGCGTTCCTTTTCACCGATTTGTACACCACAGACGATATACTAAAACACATTCGGTTGTCGATCGCCCATTTTAACGTTCCATTTCACCGAATAACGTTGACATTACGCGTTTTATGTGATTTGAGGTTAGAAACATTTTTTGTAAATTTCTCGAAAAATATCCATTACCTTGTAACAAGAGTGGTAGCGTTATAATCGGAGACCCATCCTCTACCAGATTTAACCACTTTTAGCCCCGTCCGCCTGCCAAACGATACTAAAGCCAACCCTAAAAGTTACCTAATCATGTTTTGACGTCTAACAAAATAAGGTTTATATCATGAACTTTCAGGTAACCAAGTTGTATTTGATCCGTTTTGTATTTACTGAGAAAAATTGAGATCCTTGGCGCCAAAAATTCCAATTCGTCCTCTTAAAACACCTCATAATGTTTCCATGGGTTTCAGCATTTATCAGAAATACCGAAAAACGATTTGAATAATTTTCTAAGTCTAAATACTAATGATTTTCATTGGATATTTAACGTCAACGGTTCATTCAGTATACTTACACGGGTACAGTTAGGCATATCAGTAGGTTTTAAATCTAGCGTACTGATGGAGTGCTGCGGCCCAGGCTTTCTCATTGCGTTTTTTTCTTGACAGGTTTTATTGCTTTTATTATAGTTGAGATCAATCTGCCACTCGGTCCACTCGCCGTCCTTCATTTTGCAGAGTTCTGCGGTGTACCGACCCACCACTTTAGGCCCCGACGTCGACGGGGTGAACGTCATGGTAGCATCAACAGAACCATCATCACTACACCTGTATCCCACTCTAGCCGATTCGGCCCTTGTTTGGAATAACAGAAACACTAAATACACAGCGAACAACATTGCAAGCGTTTCTTGCAAAATTATGTAAATTACAACTTCATGTCAAGGGCTGTAATGAACTTAGGACGTTATCAATGTTCACCGTAAATAGCCCGAAAAGTTAACAAGAACGAGCTAAGAAATAATCAAAGTATTGACGTTATTAAACTTCGTTATTATACCATGAAAACAACAGTTCACTGTGCACACACGTCAAGCAAGAACTACGATGTACGCCATTTTCATTTTTTTTTTTTTTTTTTTTAATTTTTAATGGCATGGCATTCTAGCCTTTGTGCCAAATCTTCATTTTAATATATATATATGTTTTCCTTTGTTTATTTGTTATCATATCTTCTGTTTTTCTCATATTTTTCCAATGGTATTTTTAATATATTTATATAGCGGCATAAAGCAGTCTTTTCTTTGCAGCAATACGTTGAGGCGGCGGGATTCAATATTTGTTGACATTTCATCATTTATGTCACAAAGCTCGCTTGCAAGTATTAGCCTTTGGAGGTTATATTCTTCACAAGTAAATATAATATGTTCTGGTGTTCCTGGAAACTTTCGACAAGCAGTGCATGTCGCATCTTCAATTATGTTGAATCTACTCAAATGAGCGGGTGCGGTGTTATGCCCAAACCTGAGTCTGTTCAGTGTTGTAATGAAGTCTCTACTCGCAATCTTTAGCTGATAATACCAGGGTTTTCTAGGTAAGTCCGTTTGTATGCTTCCATACCATTTTCCTTTCTGTTCTTGGTCTTTTTTCCAAAATCTTCTCCATACTTCATTGATATCCTTATTGATGTCAGTATAACAATCAGTAAAAGGAGTCTTAACCACAATACTTACATCTATTGAATTAGTTCCATTATATGCAGCTTTATCAGCAATTTCATTTCCACTAATGCCTCTATGCGAAGGAATCCACATAAAAAATACTTCTTTTCCTATACTACTTAGACTATTTATAAGAGTTTTAATTTTAAAAAGCAAGTAATTTGATTTAAAGTTAATATTTAAACCTTTTAAACTATTAATTAAGCTTAGAGAATCAGTAAGGATTAAGAAATATTTACACTTTTCTAAAGACTCAATGTGCTTTAACGCTTCTAAAACTGCATATGCCTCAGCAGTAAATATACTAGAACTATTATCTAACACAAAACTTTGTACAAAATTAATCTGAGGGTCGTACACAGCACTACGAACATGAGACTCTCCTTTGCTCCCATCAGTATATATTTTATAATATTCCCTATTGTGATCTAAAAAATTAAGAAGGTCTTGATTGGTGCAAACTGAAGCATCAATAGATCTTGGTAGTTGGAATAAAATGTGAAATTGTGTTGAATAGCATGGCCATAAAGAATTAGAAAATACTTTACTAAAGTTGTTTTTTATTCTCAGGAGTATTTGGGAAAGTTCTGGATATTGATGGCAAAGAAGATCCTCACCAGTTATCTCAGGAGCACTAGATTGAACAGGGTAAGGCAAAATTTTCTTCATTACTAGTTGATTGTCAGAGGATAATAATTTTAAACAAAAGCGTTGAGCTAAAAGTAATCTGCGGAGTGATAATGGCATTATTACTGTTTCTACTTCCATAGCTCTAATAGGTGTAGAACACATAGCACCTGATATGATCCTAAGACCCTTATTTTGTATTACATCTAATCTATCTACAAACTTACTGTTAATATTAATATAAGCAAGGCAACTATAGTCAAAGTGACTTCGCACAATCGATTTGTACAAAATTGTAAGGGTTTTAGGGTCTGCACCCCATGAAACACCGGCTAAACATCGCAGTATGTTGAGACCCTTTAGGGAATTTTGGGCAATGTATCTTAAATGATACTCGAAAGAAAGTTTCCTATCTATAATTATGCCTAAAAACTTATATCTATCTGTTTGAGGAATAATTTCATTGTTAAATGTTATATTAGTTCTAGGTGAATCCTGGCCAAAAACTATAACTCTACTTTTAGAAGTATTAATTTTAAGGTCCAAATTATTATAATATACATGTAATTTAGTTAGAGCATCATTTAAGATACATGCAGCTTGTTCCAAATTTCTATTTTTACAGTAAAAAATAAGATCATCTGCAAATTGCAGTATATTTACATCAGGATTATTTACATATTTACAAATTTCGCTACAGTAAAGATTAAAAAGTAAAGGGGATAATACTGCCCCTTGCATTGTGCCTTTTGACGCAGTTCTAGGTCCATGAATAATATTATTATGTCTAACATATAAAGTTCTTTTATTTAAAAAATTAAAGATCCATTTACATATAAGACCGGGTATACCAAGTTTTGATAGAGTTTTAACTAAAATTCCTGGTTGTACACTATCAAAGGCTCCTTGAACATCTAAAAACACACATATTACACTTGACTTACTATTTTTTGCATGTTTCAGATCGGAGACAAGTGAAACGAAGCTGTCTGCACAACTTCGCCCTCGTCTGAAGCCATATTGAACATTTGGCAGTATATCATTGTGTTCAACAAACCAGTCAAGCCGAGTTTTTATCATATTCTCAAATATTTTACCTAGACAAGATGATAATGAAATAGGTCGGTAGGAATTAGCATTATCAGGAGGCTTATCTGTCTTTAAAATAGGTATTACACATTGAGTTTTCCAAGACTCAGGAATAATCTGTTCAATCCATAAGTTATTAAGAATGTCTAAGAAAAGTTTTTGGACTGACTGATGAAGTTTTTTAATTAAAATATAAGGAAAACCATCTAATCCAGGTGTTGTATCTTTACGTGAATTTAAAGATGCAGAAAATTCCTGAAATGAAAACTTTTCTAAGAGAAATTTCGTATTTTCATTATCGTTATGAATATTAAAATATTTTTCTAAGTTATTACAGGAATGATGTTGTCATGGTTGAGTTCATATCTTTCGAATCGGTCCTTCTTTGTTGTTGTCAATGGATTTCAATCAGACTTACGAAATATCTCATCTGGCGTGCCTCAGGGGTCCCATTTGGGACCAGTTCTATTTAATTTCTTCATCAACGACATACCAGACTGCTTTCGTGAATCTACCGTCTTTATGTATGCGGATGATTTGAAATTTGTTAAAGTAGTTAAATCCTCAGACGATGCCTTAGCGTTACAGAGTGATCTAGAACGGCTAGCTGACTGGTGCCAAGCTAACGAAATGCATTTAAATACAAGCAAGTGTTACCATTTAGTATTCTCTAGAAAGCGTCATCTAATTGAACAAGATTACTTCATCAACGGGGTAAAAGTGGAAGAAAAACATTCAATAAGAGATCTGGGAGTAATTTTTGATCGTAAATTAACCTTTATTCCACATATAGACCATATAATAAGAAAGGCCTCTTCCATGCTCGGGTTCGTCATAAGAAATGCTAGACAGTTTAAAGACTATAAAACAAAAAAAAATCTTTACAATAGTTTAATTCGCACAATATTGGAATATTGCAGCGTAATCTGGCGGCCGCACTTTGCCACGCACTCCTTGCGTCTGGAACGTGTTCAAAAGCGTTTCGTGTGGCATCTATCGTACTCCAGCGGTATTTGTAAGAAAATACGATCGTACAGAGGTAGAATAAAGCACTTCAACATTATCACGCTAGACAAACGACGTCGCCTCAACGATGCAATATTTTTATGTAAAGTAATAAAGCACAAAATTGACAGTCCCCAGTTATTAAATTATATCAGTTTCCGTGCACCCTCAAGAATTCCTCGCCGTCCAATAACACCGCTTTACCCACCGCTAAGAAAAACTGTACTAGGTGCTAATTCTCCAATTGCCAGATTATGCAAAGTTGTGAATAGTTGCAGTGACCAAATCGACTTAAACTATGATGGGATAGGCAAGCTAAAAACCTCGTTCCTCAAATATTTACCTGATTAACTCGTTTTTATTTTAAATAATTAAATAGTTTATTTATTATAAAATTATATGGTTACATAGGTTAACACCATAAGTTAAAGTTAACACAAGTTTTAAATAGTTATGTTTTTTTTTTGTTTTGTTAATTTAGTTTAATTTTAAGTTAAGTGCAGTATGTACAACGTCGTTTTCTTTTCTTTTCTTTTAATGCATGCTGAGTTTACCTATAAGTGATTGTTACACTATTATTTAGTTACATTACATGTTATCTTAGTCGTATCAGTGTAAATAATCGTTGGTGAACCAAAATAAATAAATAAATAAATAAATAAATAAAAGTTAGGGACCTCTAAGCCCTTATCTGACAATTTATCTAAAAAGGAATTAATGAATGTATCAGAATATGACTTATTATTAATCTTTCTACTGTGTTTAAACATTTTAATTTGATTCCAAATTTTGCTAATGGGAGTTGTCCTATTGAAACTATTACATAAATTATTCCATCCATTTTTCCTTTCCTCAGCAATTGTCTTTTTCTTTACTGCATCTAACCTCTTGTAATTAATGAAATTTTCAATAGCAGGATTTTTCCTATAATATTTTAGTGCCTCATAAGAATTAATAACACTTTGTTTACACTTATCATTCCACCATGGTACAGGAAGTTTGCTTTTATAATTAGATGTTCGAACAAACTTAGGAATGCATGTATCTTTTAACAAGTTAAGTTTATCACAGAAAATATTATATACTTGTAAAGGGTCTTTATCAACCATATTTACATTACTAAAAAAGTCTTTTGAAAGCTCACAATACTGCTTCCAATCTGTCTTATTATATAGATATTTTTCTGTGGGAGGATTTACTTTGTATTTATCTACACTCAGTAATATAGAAGTAATTGTAGGAAAATGGTAACTACCCATATTATTATCATAAACTGACCATTCACAAAGTGGAGCAATACAAGGACTGACAAAAGTAACATCTATAGCAGATGGATTACGATTTGGATATTGAATAGTTGTATAATTACCATCATTAAGTATACATAAATTAGAGTCATCAATAATGTCATAAAGTTGCTGTCCACGACCTTTTGTAGATACACAGCCAAAGGCAATATGATGTGCATTAAAATCACCACTAATAAAAACAGGAGAAGGTAATGAATTAATTATATTTCGTAATCTGTTAATTCTAATGTGCCCACTTGTAGGAGGGGAATAAACACACAAAATGGAAAGTGTACCATGTTCTGTAGTTAACAATATAGCTATGCTTTGTAAATCTTCATAAAATTGAGTATCTAACTGTGTATACTTTAAAAAAGGACGAATTAGTATTGCGACACCTCCATGGTTATTACTTGCATTACGGAAATGTAAATTGTATCCAGGAATATTAAATAATCTATTGTTTTTAAACCATGTTTCATTTAAAAGACAAATATCAATATTTTCATTTGCTAAAAAATCTATTAATAAGGGCTTTTTATTATATGCGCTTTGTATATTGAACTGTGCTATTCTTAACTGTGACTGTGATAAGGTGCTATTTATATCCATAAGCTTAGGAAAGGTATTTATGTAACATATCGTTAACTGTTCTACTATTAATTGGAGTCCCATCACCCTTATTGCTAATTTCAAGTATGGTGCGAATAATTGCTGTGTTTAAATCTGTATTATTTATTAATTGCTCTTTTATATTAATTTGAGGAGCTTGTGTAGTGGGAACTACAGGTAATTTATTAATCTGAGAAGTAGAGCTACTATCTACCTTATGTGCAGATGAAGCTGCAGGTTTATTTACATTTTGTACAATTTTATTTTCAGGTGTGGTTCTAATAATATTATTATTTACAACATATTTTGTTTTTTTATTTACATTTTCAGTTATAGTTGGAAAATTCTGTTCATATTTCTTTGAGTCAACAACACTTGAATAAGTAATTTTATTGCGCTTTTCTAACATTTTTTGAATTTTAATAGGACAAGATCTAGATACAGCCAAATGGGCTCCCCTGCAGTTGGCACAGCAGAGCTCATTAGGCTTGTCACATTGTAACGTTGTACGTTAATGTCAACGTTTTAAAATACTTGCCTTTTGTTTTTAATCAAAATATTAATATAAGGTGGGTAGAAAAATAAATAAATAAATGTAATGTCTACCTTCGGTTGCGTTTAGAAACGCGTACAATTATTTGTTTCGTTAATTAAGTATTATTTATTTCTTTTACTAAACTGATTAACGTATTTTCAAATTCATATTTATTATAACAACTTTGGTCTAGAAATAAAAAATTGTAACTTAGTCAAAACTTAAAAACAAACAGTACGTAGTCATTATCTGTATCGGTGCAACGGCAAGTTGAGCCAAATTGGACTTCACGTCATTGTGATATGGTTTCGATTCTTTTACCTGAACTGCTGTACCAATGCAAATCGGATTCGTTCGCTACTCATTCACGGGCGTGTTCCGTGAGTTTGGTTAGCTGCTTTAGCGAACCGACCATTTTTAAAATATCATCACAGAAGACACACGTTCACGCGCTCCTTACAAGTACTCACTTTTGCCAGTCCTTAGTGCGTGACGTTAATCGTGGTCTTAACGGTTTTATTTTATAATTTTGAAAACATATTTTTCAAACTTCGTTTAACTTATTCTCTATATTGTAGAATCAGTGCATCTCCCCGTATTGGGTAAGTGTTGAACAATTCGTGTAATTGCTACCACCCACCTATTGGGTGACCGTTGGCAAATGACTTGCAGATTTCATCTTTTCTTGCTTTGCACATTGAAGCATCATTAGTAGCCTTTTTTTTATCATCATAAGCAGTCAGGGTTATTCTTTTCATTTGCTTATCCCTGCATCTTATTTTTTTTTATATGTTTTATACATTTTTATATAAAATTACATTTCAGCTGTTCTCTGTAAACTCCGATTCTGACTGTGAATTTGCACACATTCGCCTTAAGCGCACTGAGCTTCTGCTTCCTGCTTCCGCGGCAAACACAGTCAGAGGAGGACAATCAGAAATGGACATTTATTTGAATGGACGTAAATTCCAGGGTCCAAAGTTCGGGTTCAAAGTTCGGCTTAAACTCCGGGCCACGGCTGATCCGTTGGCCGAACGTCGACAGGCACCGAGAGGCACCGTGCACCGATTACCCTCTACCATACTGCATCACCATCTGCGGGTCGTCCACCCTGAAGCGCCTCCTCGGCTGAGCGTCATCAACGGACTTCTCTCCACGTGAAGCCAGGACAGTGCTAGCGCGCTTTACCTCCATATAACGAAATTAATTTTGCTGACGGGCATTCGAATCGCGACCTTGAAATAAATTTTTATGTTCACAATGTGGGGTTTAATTTAAAATCTAAACCGTCCACACGCTAAACGTGACATTGGCGCCCTTTTCGTGGTTTATATATGGTCAGTAATTTTTTTTTGTTCTATGGAGGTAGTAGTGCTTTTTGGTGTTTTGTGTGCGTTCTTTATGTTTTTTAGTTTTGTGAAACGTTTTTTTCTTTTGGTTGCATAGTAACTAAGGTGTACGTCACATTTGTTTTGTAATATGTAACATTTTAAATATTAATCAATGATTGATATTATCAAAGTGCAGTCACAGTCCTAAACTTGACACACACTAGTACAATTGGCCGTTAATTTTGTTTTTTCAAATTTTTTTTAGCCGTCATTATAGTTATTGTAAATTACCCACTGTTTCTTAAATAAAATTTTGCTTGGTAGAATGTCTTGCATAAAGTACTATCAACGGCATAATTTGGTGGACACTAAATTTTTATATTTTTTTTTTTTTTGTTACTACAATTTAATTTTATTACATCTTCAGTACAGTTGACAGTGTAAACTGAAGCAGGAAGCAGAAGCTCAGTGCGCTTAAGGCGAATGTGTGCAAATTCACAGTCAGAATCGGAGTTTACAGAGAACAGCTGAAATGTAATTTTATATAAAAATGTATAAAACATATAAAAAAAAATAAGATGCAGGGATAAGCAAATGAAAAGAATAACCCTGACTGCTTATGATGATAAAAAAAAGGCTACTAATGATGCTTCAATGTGCAAAGCAAGAAAAGATGAAATCTGCAAGTCATTTGCCAACGGTCACCCAATAGGTGGGTGGTAGCAATTACACGAATTGTTCAACACTTACCCAATACGGGGAGATGCACTGATTCTACAATATAGAGAATAAGTTAAACGAAGTTTGAAAAATATGTTTTCAAAATTATAAAATAAAACCGTTAAGACCACGATTAACGTCACGCACTAAGGACTGGCAAAAGTGAGTACTTGTAAGGAGCGCGTGAACGTGTGTCTTCTGTGATGATATTTTAAAAATGGTCGGTTCGCTAAAGCAGCTAACCAAACTCACGGAACACGCCCGTGAATGAGTAGCGAACGAATCCGATTTGCATTGGTACAGCAGTTTAGGTAAAAGAATCGAAACCATATCACAATGACGTGAAGTCCAATTTGGCTCAACTTGCCGTTGCACCGATACAGATAATGACTACTTACTGTTTGTTTTTAAGTTTTGACTAAGTTACAATTTTTTATTTCTAGACCAAAGTTGTTATAATAAATATGAATTTGAAAATACGTTAATCAGTTTAGTAAAAGAAATAAATAATACTTAATTAACGAAACAAATAATTGTACGCGTTTCTAAACGCAAACGAAGGTAGACATTACATTTATTTATTTATTTATTCTACCCACCTTATATTAATATTTTGATTAAAAACAAAAAACAAGTATTTTAAAACGTTGACATTAACGTACTACGTTACAATACCCCCGCGCACAGTCAAGGATTTTGTTATTTCTCTAAAAAAATGACAAAATCCGCATGTTCTCGAACTATGTTGCTAAACTATTTGTTTATTCTTCCAAAATACACTCATTCATACATCTCTCAAACACACTCCAGCAGCAGTTACTCTTAGTATCTATTAAAATAACTGACGCACAATTGCATACTGTTATAAGTGCCAGTATTCTTACTTACTTGACACTTTACAAATAGAAGTTCCAAGTGAAGGTGGAAAAGTAAGCGAGAGGGAACTAACATAATAAATAAATTAAGAAAAAAAAAATAACTTGAAGAAAAAAATACTGAATAGTTAAAATTGATGAACAAAAAAAATATTATCTATTGCAGACAAATAATTTTAAGTCTTTTATGTGCCAAGATCCTAAGTTTTTACCTGACATGTCCTGAAGCACATAAACTAAGGGAGACTTCTTTTCAATTATTTTAGCTTTAATAAATTTCGGTGCTAACTTTTTCGAAAACCGATTTGCCTTATCACTTAAAAAGTAAGCGCGCTTCATTTGAAGTGACATAAACTTAACTGGATAAGCCATAGCGAAGAACGAATAAGAAAAAAAAATATATGCGAAAAGTGATTGGGTGAATGTTGAACAACTCAATAACGTGAAAAAACAATTAGAAATTAAAAAAAACTACTCCGTCTGTTACAATTTTTAAATTAACTAAGTAACGTCTTGGTTGTTTTTCCACGGAGAAGAATGTTAATGAAAATAAGCGTGAGACAAAAACAAAAAAAAAAAATTTGCAACCAAAAAAAAAAATTGCAACAAAAAAAATAAAAAAATAAAAGCAAATTTCGTAACTAATGTGTACGCACATTAAATACACAACAAATTTATTATTAATAAAAGCGACAAATAATGTTGCCGACTGTAATTATAATTTGCAATACATACATTTATGATTGAACCGTTTATATAAAAAAAAATAATGTGTTAAAAAATTTTTTTTTAAAAAAAAAAAAACAATAATGAAGTATTAATTTACACTGTCAACTGTACTGAAGATGTAATAAAATTAAATTGTAGTAACCAAAAAAAAAAAATTATAAAAATTAAGTGTCCACCAAATTATGCCGTTGATAGTACTTTATGCAAGACATTCTACCAAGCAAAATTTTATTTAAGAAACAGTGGGTAATTTACAATAACTATAATGACGGCTAAAAAAAAATTTGAAAAAACAAAATTAACGGCCAATTGTACTAGTGTGTGTCAAGTTTAGGACTGTGACTGCACTTTGATAATATCAATCATTGATTAATATTTAAAATGTTACATATTACAAAACAAATGTGACGTACACCTTAGTTACTATGCAACCAAAAGAAAAAAACGTTTCACAAAACTAAAAAACATAAAGAACGCACACAAAACACCAAAAAGCACTACTACCTCCATAGAACAAAAAAAATTACTGACCATATATAAACCACGAAAAGGGCGCCAATGTCACGTTTAGCGTGTGGACGGTTTAGATTTTAAATTAAACCCCACATTGTGAACATAAAAATTTATTTCAAGGTCGCGATTCGAATGCCCGTCAGCAAAATTAATTTCGTTATATGGAGGTAAAGCGCGCTAGCACTGTCCTGGCTTCACGTGGAGAGAAGTCCGTTGATGACGCTCAGCCGAGGAGGCGCTTCAGGGTGGACGACCCGCAGATGGTGATGCAGTATGGTAGAGGGTAATCGGTGCACGGTGCCTCTCGGTGCCTGTCGACGTTCGGCCAACGGATCAGCCGTGGCCCGGAGTCTAAGCCGAACTTTGAACCCGAACCTTGACTTGCAGATTTCATCTTTTCTTGCTTTGCACATTGAAGCATCATTAGTAGCCTTTTTTTTATCATCATAAGCAGTCAGGGTTATTCTTTTCATTTGCTTATCCCTGCATCTTATTTTTTTTTATATGTTTTATACATTTTTATATAAAATTACATTTCAGCTGTTCTCTGTAAACTCCGATTCTGACTGTGAATTTGCACACATTCGCCTTAAGCGCACTGAGCTTCTGCTTCCTGCTTCCGCGGCAAACACAGTCAGAGGAGGACAATCAGAAATGGACATTTATTTGAATGGACGTAAATTCCAGGGTCCAAAGTTCGGGTTCAAAGTTCGGCTTAAACTCCGGGCCACGGCTGATCCGTTGGCCGAACGTCGACAGGCACCGAGAGGCACCGTGCACCGATTACCCTCTACCATACTGCATCACCATCTGCGGGTCGTCCACCCTGAAGCGCCTCCTCGGCTGAGCGTCATCAACGGACTTCTCTCCACGTGAAGCCAGGACAGTGCTAGCGCGCTTTACCTCCATATAACGAAATTAATTTTGCTGACGGGCATTCGAATCGCGACCTTGAAATAAATTTTTATGTTCACAATGTGGGGTTTAATTTAAAATCTAAACCGTCCACACGCTAAACGTGACAACATTCTGTGTACAAGTGCTCTCCAGCGCAACAACTACAGCGTTGCTTACCATTACAGACTCTAGCCGAGTGATTAAACTTAAAACAGCGGTAACATTGCTGCAGAGGCGGAACATAATCAAATACCCTATACGAGAATAGATCGTACTGTACACTATCAGGGAGATTATTAGACAAAAAGGTCAAACTAACAGTTTGTAGTGGAACTCGCTGCTGCCCAACCTTCTTTGTAAAACGTCGTATTGCAATAATTTCAAAGTGAGAGGAAAGCTTGGAGTATAATTCCTTGTTGGAGATGTTAGTAGGTACAAAACGGATTACTCCTGTTTTCTCTATTTGGGCTGCCGGTATAAATGCTTTTAAATTGTACTTTTCCAAAAAAACAGAGTTGGCTATAAAGTTGTTAGCTGTGTTCGCCAGTTTAAATACAACAACAATCTTATTCGCGTTGACTCTCTGCAGAGTCACCACACCCTTTATTTCTGTTGTGAATATATGATTCAGGTAAATTGGACTCTTGTTTCCAATTCGCTCTTTTTTATCCTGAGACTCAACATAAACTTTAAACTCAGTATTGGTTGAATGTTCTGGGTATTGCCTTATATAATTAGGCTTCAAAAAAGGAGCAAAATTACTACTTTCCTGTTGCCGCTGTTGCTGCTGCTCTGGATCTATTGGCCGCTTAGCCGCCTTCTTGGAATGGGGTCCATCTGGACCCCCATCCACGTCACCATCCATCTAAAGACTGCTATTCTACTATTTTACAATAGTTTTCCACAATGTTTAAGCACAAATAATAAATTAATTTAATTAAAATTTTGGAGGATACTTTTAAAAGAACCGCGCTCTTCGAGTTTCCCGCCTTTTTCCCCCATTTTCATTTCAATACAGCAGACCACAGATAAATACAGGAAAGAGTTACCACAGAGCATTTAAGGAATCATGCAATATTATTGTGAAAAAAAAACTAGTCGTTATATAACAATCATCGAGTGTTTTGCACAATATGTACAATAGAACGATTATCTTTGGGTTTTGTTCGTTAGAGGTTCCCATGACTTCGATTTCTTCGGCGGGTCGCGGTCGTTGTTTATCAATAGTTTATAATATCTACAGACTACATCAATAATTTATAATCGAAGGCGGAAGAGCTCGTGGCTATGGCTAATCCGATTAAGCAACGCTTGGGTCAGTCCGAGAATGGGTGACCAGTGACCATCTTGTCATGACGAGTTCTTCCGTGTTTCAGAAGGCGCAATAACTTGGTGGGTCCCAGTTGTCATTTCACGTCTGTAGCAGTCCTTACGGGCAGTCTGACATTCAGTCTTTCCAAGGGGTATTGGGTTGTCTGGGTAGCTAGGTTGAGGTCAGACAAGCAGTGGCTGAAACGCTGGTACTCAGCTGCATCTGAAGACATAGACTGGAAGCCAATCCCAATAGAATTGGGAAAAGGGTACGGAGATGATGAATCGTTGATATAAATTAAACTAAATATTTAAAATAAATTAAAGAACAGTAGTTTTTAAATAAAAGTAACATTTACTCATCATATTATCTATTAAACTGATTGCATTCGTTTTCTAACGCTTAATATAGGAATAATAACTTAAAATCACAAGACAAACAGAGGTGCTGAAATATTCATATTCCAATCTGCTGCGCTAGGACCGCATACAGGGCCAGCGAGGTGAGGCCGAGCGCGGCGGCGTGCAGCGCGCGCAGCGCCAGCAGCGCCCACGGGCTGAGCGCCAGCAGCGCCGCCACGGCGTCCTCCAGCAGGCCGCGGTAGGGCGACAGCGCCAGCAGCGCCAGCACGAGCGGCGCGTGGCGGCGCGGCAGGTCGCTGCGCGTGCTGAGCCACACGAGCGCGGCGGAGGCGGCGGTGTGCAGCAGCGCCACGTTGGACTCGGCGCAGGCGCGCACGTAGCGCCACGAGAACTCCGAGCCGCGCGCGCCCACCCACAGCATCACGCTGCGCGTCACCACCACCTGCAATGCCAGGCCACATGGAAATCAATTATATTCATTGTGTATATTTGTATATGTTACGGGCAACGTGATTAACTGGCCATTATCTGAGGGCACGGCAGTGCCCCAGCCAAGACTCAAGCAAAGCGGGCACGGCCGTACCATCTTTTCTCGAAGCGTTTCGCGGCTATTTCAGCCCCCTGTATCTTCCATGTGAACAAAGCTAGGAGTTTAGGTTTTCGATGACCAAGAGTAAGTATTAGAACAAGCTCAGTCTCAAAATTACAAGACATTTGAATAAATAGTTTACGAGTTATGAGCGAACAAAGTTACACCATTTTGTCACTGACTCACTGACCGATCATCAAAAGTCTAAGGTACTTCTAGCAAACTTAGAACCTTCAAATTTGGCACCAAGATAGGTTATAAGCTACATATAAAGGGAAAATTATAAAAACCTTATAACTTAATAAAAAAATAGGAAACAAATTTATATTTGCGGTTTTTCAAGAACATTGTGTATGAATTTTAACTGCATTGATAACTTTGTTATTTATTTATGTACAAAATTATACCTATTTGTTTTATTGTTACGTAGTGGGGTATATTGTTATTATGTATTTAAAATATATACATATGAATAAAAAGGCTAGGTTAAAATGAAATGAATAATGATAAAATCTTATAATGCAGCGCGATAAATACTGCATGCTCGCTCGATAGATGGCGTTGACCTGGTCTAAATCGCGCTACGGTTTCGTTACATAGCTTAGTTTAAGTAGTACTTAAAAAAAAAAACAAATAATGTCATGTGATAGCGCCATCTACCTCTGAAATAAATCTCTTTTATTCTAAAAGATATTCGATTCAAAAATTCGACAATTTCAATTTTTTTTAGTTTATTTTAAAAAAATGTTGTTTACGTGCTACTTTAGGTGTACATATTTAGTTTGTTATATATTTAGTTAGTTGCATGTAAGTTAATTTAATTTGTTATATACTTAGAGAAGAAAGAGAACTACAAAAAATAAATTAGATCCCACCAAAAACATTAAATGTAAAAAAAAGCCAATCCTCCTTGGCTTCTATGCGATCTCAAAACTTTTTACGGTGGAGGAATTGCGTAGAGGATTGGCTTTTTTTACATTTAATGTTTTTGGTGGGATTAATAATGCCCAAGACCTATGAGCAAAGAGATTAATTTAAGTTTCATAAGTCAGAAGAATGTGCTCGAAGAGACTGTCATTTTGAAGGCTTGTCCATTATTTTCCAGCATTGTAACTGCAGTTGTGGCTTCAATTCAAAACGTTGTAAATGCAAGAAATCAAACATTCTTTGCAATTCCAAATGTCACAACAGCTCATCTTGCAAGAATAAATAAAATTTTTAACTACTATGTTTAATAGCATATTTTTTTTACCATTTCAAAAAAAATTTGTTACTTTGACTTTATCTAATAAACTAAAACTCAGTAGTTCACCTATTTTATTACTTTTCCCTATCATAATGCCCACCTATCTTTATTTGCCGGGAAAATTGATTAACCATGGTTTTATCATATTATGAATACAGGCCGGTCATTATTAATAGTGCCCAGACTTATCAAATTTCCCATAACATATGTATACATGACATAGATAGAGATCAGGCTACGTCACTGGGACTTCTTTTGTAGTGGGGACTTGGTGCAACAAGCCTGTTTTAAGTACATAACATTTAATTTTTGTCTACCTAAAGTGCCAAGTACTTTTTTGCTTTATGAGGTCAAGGCAATAAATTTCCTCAAAAACCTATGTGTCCATTTGCACGTGAAGAAGTAATAAACATACAGAATAACTAATAGGATAAAATTCAGAAAATTCTTTAATTTTTTATAGCTTTTCAGGCATTTGTTATAAGCAGTAGTTTGGTAATTTATTCTATGTATTCTTATGTAATAAAGAGGAAACATTTTTTGAATCCAAACCCTGCAAAGCTACTGAACCAAGTTTTAAAATTCATTCCCAGTTGGAAAGTTACACTTAGCAGTTGTCATGGTATGCGGGAGACATAGAGGGAAAACAACTAAAAAATCAAAGATAATCTAATCAACTAGAAGATCTCAAAATCTAAAGTACTATACCTCTGCACTTGCCCATCCTATAGCGGATGTGAGGATCTTTGCATGGCCTTTTCCAGGCACTGAATTCAGGGCAAAGTAAATGCCCAGAAGGTCTGCAAAGTCTACTGTAGCTTTCAGTATTTCCTGAAATGATAACAGGGTTTTTATTAGTGATTCGAATATTAACTTATATTAAACAGTTCCATTCACTTATAAGAGCATTATATGTTATTTATGGGTATACATTGTTTATACATACATAACAGGTTCTTACTATTGCCTATTGCATATTTATTTGAAACCTAAATCTGGCCAAACACAAGTTATAAGTAGAAGTAAGAAGTTTGCGACTGAAAACTGATGACAGTATTCATTCCTTGACCCACATTGTACTTCTAGAGTGTAAAGAATTTCACTGTCATTGACAGGGCTTATTTTAAGTATTGTATGTGATGGCAACTTGAACTTCAGATTGAATTAAATTCGGAAAAGGAATAAATTTATAATTTATGAGGAATACATTACCAGAAACACATTGTATTCTCCAGTGATATGATTACTGTCGCTATCAGGGAAGAATGTAGCCAGCAACAGCATCTTGCACAGCTGTGTGAAGATGTACAGGCCTCCCGCGTAAACACATTTTGAGAACGTAGCGTATTCCGATCTATAAGTTTAAAAATAATTAAATTATTATACCGTGTAGCGGTGGCAACAAGTAACCTACAAGAAAGTTACTTACATTCCAGAGAACTTGTATGCCATGTGATACGGTGCATACACGAGTGCAAGGCAATTTCCAAAGTGGTAGAGCGTCATTGTAATGTATTTATGTTTAATTTAATTGAGCTCAGTTAATAATTTAATAAGGCATCTGATTCTGATTACAACTCCGTTCGATGACCTATCTGTCGTTTCTGTGTTTCTGTCACTGTCAAATACAATAATCGTAATTCCGTTCCTCTGTTCTTATTATAATAAGTATAATCATCGGCAGGGATATTGAGCCCTGACCTTCACCTGCGCAGAAGCGATTTATTGGTTTATTGCCTTATGTGTACAGTGCGCAAAGCGATCCCTACTCTTCCGCCGAGAGCTCAATATGCGTGCTGATAACTATAGTAGAATTATAACTGGATTCGAAGAAAGCATTGCCAAAAATAAAATCAAAAGAGGAATATTGCCTGCCACTCTATAACATTTCTGTTAAAATACAATATCGTATTGTATTGTATTAATAATGATCCCTAAATATTCTTTATGAATCGAGCGTGAAAAGAATCGTCTATAACGTTTCTTTTCTCCCAATTTCACAGAAATCTGTGAGATGTGATAGGTATTTTGAGTCAATTACGAATTCTAACCTTAGAATAAGGCTAACAACTATATTTCATTGCAATAACCTTATGCGTAAGTGACAATTTAGTTAGTATTCATGCATGCATTAATAATCTGGAGACTCGCAGACTCTCTAATAACATTTCGATATTCTTACGTACGTGAAATGAAATGTCATTTTAACGCGCCAATTTCATTCAGCTGATCTCAGATGCTGATCTTCTAAAAAGTGATTAAATTTTACTAATGTGGATTCTCTAACTTTTTGCTTGCACTTTCCAATTGTTATAAATTATTTTTTGATGTAATAATGTAATTTTAAATATAAATATAGTTTGTAAATTAATTTGGGGGATTTTAAATATATTGAAAATGTAAGTAGGTACAAAGTACTGCAATTATTTAAATAATAAATATTTACCACTACTAATTTGAAATTGTTCACTGCCGGGAAGATACTCCAGTAATGACACATTTTTGTTAACAAGTGTGTTAAGAATGGTTATGATTTGGTGCTCAAAAGTGGTATGAGAGTAGAAAGAGATGCAAAATAAAGGGGAACCTATAAAAAAAGGGTTGGTTTTTAACCCTTTCGTTTTTTAGCACACGCGCAAAAGGGTAAGGGGTTAGTTGTCCAATGGCAAGGCAGAGTTTGGGAGATTTTAAATTTTATTCGTCCGGAGTAGTCCGGACAGTATTTGGTGGGTGCTCCGGATAACATGTCACTGCAGTTCCCTTCTGGGAGAGCTTCTTACACAACCTCTTTAGTTAAATGAGAGGGTGCAATGCCATTATAGGGTTATTTAAATTCAACTTTCATGATGAATAATAAGCCAGTTCATGAATATTTAGTTCACATTGAAATTTTACTGATATTTAGATATTTAACATGTGAGAGACCGTGGGTGGTGGTGATATTTATTGTGGCTGTACTGGATTGTAGTTTGTTAGTTTCTTTTGCTGTTGGTGAGTAGTTTATTAAATTATTTTATAGGTAGAGTCTTCTTCTTACATGCTACATAATTGATTTACTGAAAAATATTACTATATTTTCTGATATGAATTATTCATCTATTTTAAACTGTAAATGTAAAATGATTTCTTCATAAATAAATGCACAGATAACTGAGTAACTAAGGAATTAAGGGACCTGTAAGATAATGAGCCTTTGATTTATTTCTATTAAATTATATTTTTTTGAAATTAATGATGATAGGGTATAGAGTTTTTGCTATTTCTACCTAGATAGGTTGTGCCTGTTAGGTAACAGAAATAAATTGTTGATAATTGTTTTATACATGTATCTATCTACCTACCATTCATGTATTAAGTACCCAGTCCCCAAAATATAAAAGAAAATTTTTGAACGAGGTACTTAACTACTTATTTAATAAAATTTGCCCAGGTTCAAAAACATTATATTAGATATTACTCTTTATCAGATCACTGTTAGTGGAGGAAGGCATTTTTTGTAAGTAGTTAAGTATGTACATATATAGGTACTTAAATATGTAGGTACCTAAGCAGGGTTCAGCATCCAGGTCCAAAAACGCATTGTTAGATAGAATATGCTCAGAAACTGTCCTGAGTGTTAGAGTCATTCGGTCAAGTGTGTGGCAAAATTACCTCAGCACCGATTTCTACAACAATAAATAGCGTATTCTTCTACAAGCGTTTCAAATAACAGTTATTTGTTATACAAGAGTGCAAAGTTGCTTTTTAACCGCGGGCTCAATTTTGATGACCGAGCAAGCGAAGGATTCTAAAATTGAAACACGAGCGTAGCGAGTGTTTCAATAATTAGAATCCTGAGCGATAGCGAGGGAATCAAAAGAGCACAAGGTGAAAAATCTTTGCACTCGAGTGCAACACGTAACTTATCATTCCACCTCATCGAGGAAATTTCTAAATTCAAAAAAAGAAAATGGCACGCACGTCACACATGTCAAATTAAAAAGATGTAAGTACCTATTATTTATTTATGCAAAAACTCAGTTTAATATATAAATGTAATGAGGTTTGAAATCGACCTCAAAACAATAAAAAATAATAATTTCATCCCACTTCATTGAGGAAATTACTAAATGCAAAAAAACAAAATGGCGCGCACATATGAGATATTAAGTACCTACATCTGTGGTATCAAATTAAAAAGAAGTACCTATTAATTAAAGTTCATTTATTTGAAAACTCAGTTTAAAAATGAAACGAGGTTTAAAGTCTATGTGAAAACAATAATAAAAATTACTTAATTGAATAATTATTTTAAGCAGTATTTTATTTATTGATTTCTGACACTTACGCGAATATTAGACATTTAAATAAAACTACTTTTACGGATTTTATCGCGGTTATATTAATATTATTTAATCCCGACGTTTCGGATCCTTTACAGCATCCATGGTCACGGGCAGACTAAGGTGTTGGTCGTCTTGATATATTAGTTACAAACAGCTACCCTACATTTTGTTGATTATATTATTATTGACAATCCGATTCACGCAAAACGAGCTCACTGTATCCTTAGGTCGAGCAGTTGTAGGCTTGGATTTTGATTTAATAGTTTCTATGATGGGATTCCAAGCAGGTGGTATGCACCAGCCATCTTCTCTATTGAAATTTGGATGTTTTTTAATTTCAATAGCCTCGCGAATCATCCTAGGTAGGAATCGGTTTTCTTTTGCAAGGACTTGTGGTTTATCAAATCTGATGTAATGCTGGGCCTTGTCTAGTGTGTGTTCACAAACTGCTGACTGTCTGGAACGGCGGTGTTTGACATCGGCGATGTGTTCTTTTACGCGGGTCCCTATGCTTCTTTTAGTTTGGCCTATGTAAGAGAGACCACAATCACATTCAAGCTTGTATACACCCGCATCTTGTAGAGGTATGTGACACTTGACAGGTGGTAAGAATTGACTGATCTTCTTCAGCGGCTTGAAGTAGGTTTTGATTGAAGCTCGCTTCAAGATGTAGCCAATCTTGTCTGTGACTCCTCTTATGTATGGAAGAACAGCAGGTAGACGCTCAACTGTGGCTGGTTTCACGCGGGTTCTGCGACGAGGGCGCGGTACTCGGAGCTTGTTGTCGTGCAGTACTTGCTTAACATGTTGAAGCTCAGCACCCAGGTGTTGTTCATCGCAGATTTTATTTGTTTAACATGTACCTATTTGTTTGAAAAGTCTTATCAAGATTGTCACAAATGGAGTATTGCCAGGCCTCTGTCACTCGACGTACTTGCGCGCGATAAATGCCTACCGCTCGCTGGGTTACCGGTAACCCCACGCGGCTCAGGGCTTTCAATAGTATCACGCGCCGCGCGCGTTCCAATATTATTATTTTTATTTCGTGGCATGTTATGCTGTTGGTTTTTATTAGTTTTTTAAGCTACCTAACAAACTGATGTTAATTTTGAGTTGTGTTGGTTTATATGCAACTATTGTAAGATTTAGAAACATTTTATATTAATGATCTTATCTAGTAATTCTATTTTTTCTATTTTTAAAAAATAAATTAATACTTATCTACTTTATGATTTTAACAACAGAGATCATTAGGTACTTATTTTACTTTAGATACCTACTTAGTTATATGAACTGTATTGTGAGTTTTGTAGCTCAAAACACATCTCGAGTGTAAGTAGGTATAGTTCTGGTCCAACTTAATGACGACTCGGAACATTACGCGTGTCGCTACGCAGAAACCAATTTTAGGTACCTATGTATCAACTCTCGACGGAGTTGTACCATATGGGGTATGGCACTTGTGCTCGAAAAATAGTTGGAAACCGCCTTTGATTTTGACGAAAGCTTTACTTAAGTACTTACCTATGCTTACGTATTAGGTAATATTTAGTAATATGTACCCATACTCCATTTTAGTAGGCAATACAATAGTTAACTAAAGAAAAATATTCTTGATATTACTTTTTATTTAAAAACTCAGTTTTAAAAAAGGCTATCTTAAAATAAGCGTAACTTTGTTTTCCTACTTAAATATTAATAAATTGTAAGAAGCAACCCTAAGCACGGCCACGGCACGGTTGCGGTCACTGAACTATGCGCTATCGCATTGGAATAACAATCAAGCGCTCGAGCTTTTAAGGTTCATTTTATAACGCAGCTAGGATTTTGTAGGTAGTTGGGGAACTTGTAGGTGCTTATAACAGTAGGTATGGACTTTTTTGTATGGAGTGATTTATCTGTTACGTAGTAACTATTATATAATCTGTGGTATTGCACACGATGTTCTAAATTCAAATTTTGCACTCAGATATCAAAGGGTACAACTACTCTTTTCGAGATGGTGGGATGAAAAAGTATTTTCAACTCAGATAAACCTTTGTATATTAAGGACATGGCTAAAAAAACACCCAGAGCCAGACATAAACTTCCGACCTTACCTACTCCCGATTTTAACTAGCATCCCCCACTGGGGCCCGATTCTCCTAAGTTAATAATGTCAAAATCAAATAGAAATTGAATCGCAATATGATCGCAATAGCAGTTTTAACCATATCGGGCATTCTGCTACTAATATAAGGCCAATCGTATTCCAACGACATTCGATTGGTTTGCGATTGGTCTGCTATTTTGGTGATTTTGGTCTATACGAAACATGCTTAATAGCTTAAAAAAAAGAACCGAAATCAAAGCCTTAGATTACAATATTTCCAGCTTATGTTCTAGGTAGGTACCTACACTATGGTGTGGAATGGATATTTAAACGTTTAATTTAATAAATTTCTGTCCAGAAAAGGGGTTCTAGATTGATAGACTAATGTTACATCAATAGATTACAGTGTGCTGTGTTGTCTGACATTTCAAAGTACCTAACTACGTATTGTATTATGGAAAAAGGTGCCCATGTAATGAATTCCGTAATGTCTCGTATTCACAAATATCGTACCTACGAACATTTCGTAAAACTGAAAAGGGAATAAAACTCGGTGTCGTGAGGACTTGAGTCGTGAGTGGACACGTCATCCCTCCATTATAGCATTGTCCGCACGACAATGGCGATAGAGAATAAAGAATCGCGGCCATTAGGTAAATTTCCTCATACATTTTTTGCGTGATACCCTCGACGCGTAAAAAGTGGGGAAACGTAACATTTGTCATGTGGCAGAGACTAGTGGACGCTGCTCTCGCGAGATCTCAATCTCGATGTGGCGGCGTGAAGAAGTTTTTTCTCCGCCTTAATCGAGTGGGGTTGTGCAGGTAGCGCCGCATATGTTTTGGCGCCAATGTGTAGGTAGGTACCTACCTAATATTCTAGATTTTTAATACCTACCTATGTTAAGCTACATCTACCTACTAAGTTAAATCTCGTAAAAAATGATTTATACCCAGTTTCAACGGTTACTGATAAAGTCTTTGATAGCCTATCGGGAACTTATCTTACCGTGCGTATACTTTTGGTTTTACAGGTCTCAATAGCAATATCTGGCAAAAAAATTTAAGCAGCATTTAAGAGACATTTTATCTGTAACCAGTGAAACCTGGTCCCAAATACGAGAATTTTTGTAAAATTATTTTAAACTAGCTTCTGCCAGCGGTTTCACCCGCATCCCGTGGGAACTACTTCCCGTACCGAGATAAAAAGTAGCCTATAGCCTTCCTCGATAAATTGGCTATCTAACACTGAAAGAAATTTTCAAATCGGACCAGGAACTACCTGAGATTAGCGCGTTCAAACAAACAAACAAACTCTTCAGCTTTATAATATTAGAATAGATAGGAAGAATTTGAAATAGACAATGAATGATGAAACATACATAGTGTTAATCTTTAGCGGCCCAGGTCGGGCCGAAATCGCTTTGTGGGTTTTCTTAAGCTTTCACAAAGCAGCCCGTAGTCTGGAAGTTGGTGATTGATTCACCCGTGCATCGGAGAGCACGTAAATGTCGGTCCTGCGCCTGATCTCTCTCTGGTCGTGTCGGATTGCCGTCCCATCGGGTTATGAGAGTGAAGGAACAGGGAGTGCACCTGTGTCTGCGCAAATGCTCGTGCACTATAATATGTCCTGCGCAGCTGGCTGATCTCCTAATATGAGAACAGCCGCCGTGGCCGAAATCGGCCGTGGACGCCATTATTATTATAATCAAAATTTATTATAGGTAGGTACCTAATTTAGCAAAACTCATACATTGGCAATTTCGTGAATTTTTGTTCTAAGGTATGTAGAGGTTTGTACCTACTTATATGAACTCGAAGAGTCCACATATACCTACCTATGTTACTCGCAGATAATATAGCTTTCTAATGGTGAAAGAATATTAAAAATCGGTCTAGTACCTACTTTTTGAGTTTATCCATTACAAACAAACAAACAAAGTTTTCCTCTTTATAATATTAGTATAAATATATCTAATATGAGAACATCCGCCGTGGCCGAAATCGGCCGTGGACGCCATTATTATACCTAGATATCTAAGTACTTACCTATACAAATTCAATTTCAAGTCACAGGTGATTATTTTATTATTAAATCAATCAAAAAATTAACATAAAAAGTTATTAGGTACTGTATGTCACACTACTTGTATAGCTTAGTTTTTATCTAAATTCCGCACGAAACATCTAGACTGTAAACACATTTAGTACCTCTAAATAATCAGGGTAGAATGACCGATTGTGGCCACTGTACTGTTTTTGGCCATTTTGTTCAAATAAACGATAGAAATGCAATAGAAACTTATAGTAAATCATTACAATTTATTTTAATATGATTTTTTACAACTCAAAAATATGGTTACAATATTATATTTTCTTATAAATTAGTAATTCAAATGTTAACTTGCCAAAAACGGTGCTAAGGTGGCCAAAAACGGTACTTCTACCCTATATACCTACCCCGGACGTGCATTGTCTAAAACTTTGCATTCGTCATGTGAAGCAGCATTCGACTCTGAATTGCGTAGGTATACGCAATCAATAATGTATTATAGGAAAATAATTTCAATTTTCTGTGAGAGTGGTGGACAGGCCAATGCATTATTCAGCTCACGTATGGTGCAGGCGAGTGTGCCACGCAGATAAGCGAATATTGAGCCGAAAATACCGAAAGTCCGAACATTCGGCCGTGTCGCCGGGGGGCCTTATCGGAAACGGCTTACGGTGACCCCATGCAAACTCCCTAATGCGACATCGCTCACCGGTCCCCACGCGCTGCCCTCCGGCGATCGATCTCGATGCAAAATTGCCGATAGGGGCTCCTAGTTTTGTTTCTTGTGCGTAATTTTTTATTGCAATATCTCGATACTCCCGAAATGTAGTTACTTACGGTCCGCAGGTGGCCTCTGGACAGAGATTCACGGTTTTGAACTTTTATACAATAGGTACATTAACGTCCGTGGCATATATTCGTTATAATGCGTGCATTGAGTAGGTGCAGTACTGCTTACTTAGTAGGTAATACGATTCATGTTGGGTGTTGGGTGTTGTGAGGTCCATATACCTAGAGGTACATAAGTAATGTGTAAATCTATATTACTTCCTGAGTTATTTACACTTTCCCCCAGCGCAAGCCACCGACGCTTCTCGCATATTTATTCATAGGCTTGTGCGTATTTTTTACTTGGTCATAAATATTTAAGGCGGTTCGTGCCACTAGTATTTTCAATTCGACAGCGACGTCGTATCCCCTTAGATTTTAGGCTTTCTCTCTTTCCGCGGATTAGAGCGGTTTGATGTATGGCCGCGGGTGGCGGTAAATCAAATTTTGATTGCTATTTTCTTTGTGGAAAGTCGGAATCCTCCGCCTGGGACGAGCGTCGTGTAACGTGGGTTAACCGATCCCCAGGCGCACCCCGCCCGTCTTATGTGGATTGTATGGACAAGACATACTTTCCTATATTTCGTATTTCTTTTTTTGGGGATTGATGTAAGACATGTTCAATTATTTCAGCATACCGATATCGTAGTGTTTTTGTTGTTATTTTATGTTTTGAGTTAGATTATATCGTGATAGGGAGGTACCTAATTGGAATACAAAGCTTTAAGATTTATCTTAGCCGTTAGGCAAGATGTGCTTCTATTAAAATACATGTAGGATAGCATCAAACTCTCAATTACCTATGAGTGTGTGGATTAGATTCCAGGTCGGGCAAGTATTAGTGCAACTTTTCTTTTGTATGTACTTTCTAAGTATATATTTCTTGGACACCAAGAGCTGATTAAACGTGAAGGAAAACAGCTCGGATAAGCCTCTATAAAGTCTAAAATATGCAACCCGCATTGAGCGAGCATATTATAGTGATTAACACTCTATTCTTCTGAGTAGTTCTGAGTGACAGTAGGCCTGTGCCCAAAAGTAACAGATACAATTTGGAGACCTATTTGAAATTAAAAGTACACATATCAAGCGTTTAGATGTCGATTATGTAACTATATACTAACACTAGCCGTTTTCCCGCGGTTTTACCCGCGTCCAGTGGTAACTACTGCCCGTACCGGGATAAAATATAGCCTATGTTACTCGTGGATAATGTAGCTTTTGAATGGTGAAAGAATTTAAAAAAATGGTCCAGTAGTTTTTAAGCCTATTCATTACACCCAAACAAACAAACAAAGTTTTCCTCTTTATAATATTAGTATAGATATACGAGTATATATGTTATACCTATTTGCTAGACCTTACCTATGAGATATGACCGTTCCTCTACACTCCCGCCGCCATCGCCGGGACGAATTGAAACAAATTTAAGTTTACTTAGGGCTATTGAAATCAAATTTGCTTGGATAAGTAGATCTTAGCGAAATAACTGTCAAGTTCGGGGAGACGGGCGCAGTAACCGCGTGTTTGATCCAATTGCGGACCGCTCTAGAGGCGATCCGAACGGATGGAATCAAATTCAGCCGCCCTTTAAATATTTGAACTGATGCTGGAGGCAGCGCGGGGCTAGGATAGGGACGGGCTTACAGGGGGAACCGCTGATCGCAAGTCGCTCTGTCAATGTATCGTCGATGTCTTATACTATTTAGAAAATGTATCTAACATAATATCACAATATTTAATTTTGATAGCTGTTTACCCAGCCATAAACACGGAGGAGAAAGATCGAGGCATAAACATAAACGAGCCTAGGATCTAAGTGTTCCCTAAAAAAACATTAACAATTGTTTCTTTCGATTTCAGTAAAACGAATATTATATTTTTGTACATTACTTACCTAACTTACCTACCCAAGATTAACATCATTGACCTTTTGAGTAAAGTAAAGCGATCCAAGTCTCATTAAGAATGAAAGCGAGTTGAATACTGCATACATAATATAAGTATGTTTTAGCAAGGCTGAAGGAGAGACCAGCGCGGGTCGGCCGCGTAGGGTGGGCACCCACCTTCGGATAAAAAAGGATCTCGAAAAATTCTCGACCCTTTTTATACTAAATAGATAGCTAACACGGCCTGAGTGGAGTTTCAATAGATGCTTTCTCGACGGAAGAAGCGACCTGTAAGGAATCGAGGGGCCCAGTGAAAAACCGTGTTATATATCTACCATCTTGTGTAGTGCGTGTCACACAGTTTTTCCTTTTATTTTTTACGCGTGCCCTCCTCAGAGGGATAAGAGGAATTCTTTTTAAATTGGAAATGTTTTCTAAGAGGATTACGATTTGCGGAGGTGTGCGCCGATGTTGGGCGTTGGGAATAAGGGATCGCATTACTCTCTTTTGTGTTTAACATTTTCCAAAATTTCTTTATTATTGTGTTTGCATTAAGTGGGATTGATGTAATTCATGCTTTAAGTGCATTGGATTTATTTAATTTTACATTTTGTAACCTTATACCAGAATGTTATCTACTTAAGTATCTACTTACAATTTTATGTGTCATACATAATAATTATTTTACTTGGAAGTTATTCCTTCCAATATTTTGTTCTGTTGAGGATTTGGTCCCGCCCTATCATACACTTAATTCATATTTAGGCTATTCAGCAAAAACGTTACCTAGTATAAAAATATTATACGTGCGTAACGAACAATGGGACCGATATTCCATTCCAAGTGACCATTACTCGTGTGAAGTTGATGTAAGCACAAAGCTTGGGACGATTGCCGAATAAGGAATATTTTTTCTATGCCCATTTTAAACATTCTGCCAAGAAAATCTTTATCGTGCTTATAATAGAGACTAGTATTGTTTACCGCAGTGGGCTCGGAGTGACGCTGGGAACCGAGGCGATTATCCCCTGCAGTTGCAACGTTAGTGACGGGGATTTGGTTTAAATTTTGAAATCGCCCCCGCCCTTATTGCTTATAGTCTGCACAATTTGAAAGCTTTTGTTGAGTGCATAAACTACTGACAAGTAAAAATATAATATTTAATGGTAACAGAATAAAATGTGGAAAGCTTAGTTACGGGTCATCATTAGGTTTCTTCTACAACTAAAATGCATTTAGTGAAGTACCTGGTTCCTAATGGAGATAGGCATAGAAATTTAAAAAGGAGGAAAGAGGTTAAGTTTGTCTCGCTCTTTGGAGCAAATAATCATTAGACTAAGCACTTTTGGTTATAGGTAAGTACAAAGTTCACAAAATCAAGAAATAAGTTAAAATAACATATTCTGAGATAAAGATTTACGATTCCACTACCGTTTAATACCTACTCAATTCTCAAAATTCCCAACAATTACCTACTTACCTTTTTCTGGTATGAGCAAGGCATTCAGCCCAAAACACGGCCATACGTTAGGGGCCTATAGTGGACACGCCTTATTTTGAAAAAAAATATGATCTAACGCAAGAAACATTATAAATACCGCTATCCAGGAAAAATTATTTACTCGATTGCCATTAGTGATTATATTATTTCTATCGACTGGTTTTTTCACAATTGGCAAAAAATTGCCATGAGTTGTTATTAAAATGTAGGGCTATGGGTATCCATAATTTTCTAAGGGTCCAAGGCGTTTCCATTTTTTATACGGGTCAACAATTGAGTTCGCATCGACGATGTGGTTGTACAACAGCCATTGTAAGTTTGTGACAGGTGGTCACATTTTGTACAACAGCCACACTAGCCTGCGTCGGGAGATTACCTCTATTTACGATAAACGATAAGACGGAAATGTCAATCGAATTGCTGCTATTGAGATTAGTTATAAAGATTCAACGAGAGTTTCCGCTTTCTGTTGGTACTTAAACACCTATTATTGGATTTGGATAATTCTTTTCAAAGTTGTCGTCTGAGCCTACTTGCTGACTTGACAGTTAAATAACCACCAAAGAATCCAGTAATAAAATAATTAATAATTGAAACCTATAACCGATTCCGATTAAAGTAGACACCTAAGACGTAATCCAAAAAGTACAAACTCTGATCTATTGAACTTTAAATATGATTAAAAGAGTGTCCAAGATTTCTGTTGTTTTTTTTTTTTATTTAGCTTAACGTTTTGCCATGTTCATTTCTTTAGGAACGCTGTTATCCCTGTACTGGAGGTGGACGATAGTAGCTGCGACAGTTTTTAACTAATGTAGCTATTTTCGATCACAATCAATAGGGTTGTTTCCAATTTTCGAAAATCTATTTAAATAGCTTCTAAATAATTTAAAGATCACCCCTCCTATAATTTTGCGTCTTAAATCTCTTTACTTTTTATGTATTCGATTTTTTTCTATTTTTCTTAAAACATTGCCCAGAAAACGCTCGATCGTGACTGTGACGTCAACATGTACTATGTGTTCCTTTACACTTTAATGCACATCTAAATAGTAACTAATTAGAAAGAACTCATTGATTTTTAAATTTTAATAATGTTTTCTTATAATTTAGATACAAAAACAAATATTTTAAACATTTAAATTATTTTTAAACATTGGGCACAAAAGAAAATACCTGTAATGTTTTGAGTTGTGTACGCGGTAAAATAAAACTGTGCAAAGGAACGTGTTTGTTATTGAGGTTATGTTTGTGTCATCTTGGTTATTAGCAAAGAATTGAGCGACAATAAAACTATCAGCTTTCATAAATCCTTTCTCCATAGTTATTTTCTAACTTTTTTTCGCTCAAATACAAATAAAAACTGAAGAAAACAACACGTCAATTCTCAGGTTATACCTGTCATAGACTGTCACTGTCAAATACTTGTCATTGTCAATGTAAAGTGACGACATCGGACTCGATTCACCGTTTTCAAGGGCGTGACGTAATAGACGATAACTTTAAAATTCATAAATTATTTAAAAATTATGTGGTCAGTTATAAATAATATAATATAGCTTATCGTGTTTCTAGTTTTGTGAACTTTCGGTGCATATACCTATTTTTAATTGTCTGAATACTAGGAAACAACCCTATTTGTATACTTAGGTATACTTAATATCCATATAGGTAGGTATATTTATATCCAACTATAGTTTTACGCATCATTATAAAGACCAGACCGAAATGTTTTAGTAAGTGCAATATCATGTCGAATTATCGCTAGCGGCCGACGCTAACAACAGTACGTAATGTGCGGTTCATGCTGTATTAAGATCATTTTACTATTACTGCTACATCTTGGAGGCACATAAAACGCCTGTAACTGGCTGTAACTGGTAACACGACACCGGTCGTCACGCCAAATGTCGCCAAACACACAATCACAACTCACACTAATCAAATCATTTAGAGCTACGTTAAAATCCCGCGGTTTCAGTATCAGCCTGAATACCTACTCCCAGGAACGAGTTGCACCTGATTGAAATGAAGTAGTTACTCTGTAATCTACTTACTTCTTGCGAAGATAAAAAGTATGTAATGTCCTTTCCCAGATTTAAATTCATTTCATATTCATATTATTTATTTATTTATTTTCAGGTGTATTGTAGCCGGATTGTAGCAGAAATAAGTATATTACCGACAAATTGACTTGTGCATGGTGTGTAGAAATGACAATGTATGGTTTGAAGTAAAATAGTTAGCTATCACCTAAATGACATAAAAGTGGCTTGTACCTATGCATGGCCATCCTGGCACTGACTTGGTTTTATTCTTCTTTTAAAGCAAACAAAACGATAACTTGCAAGTAATAAAACACGGTTCGGCTGGTCACATCAGTCCGCCTCCCTATGGTAATAAAACAGATACATTATAAATCGTATGGGATATTGTCCACCGTTGTTATAGTCAGAGCGGCCGCCACGCGTGACGTACTTAAATCGTTTTTATTGTTTTTTCACGGCGACATATCGCAGCATTAGTACAGCGTTATAATATTTTGCTTAGTACACAATAACTCGCGGACATAAATCACGTTATGTCGCACCATGTTCACGGAAATTAGGCTTCGTAAAACGTTTATAATGTTTTTCCACGTGTACCTATATGGAACGTACAAGAACATAATATAAAGCTGTTGATGTGTTCAACTTTCATTGATATACTGTGGCCAGTAAGTCCAGGTGATGTTTCATTCAAAACTCGTTTTCAAATTAATGTTCCTAATCAAGAAGAAGTGGAATGCTTCAATGAAGATTCGTCAGAAATCGTTTCTCCAAAATGGCTGTCCCATTTCGGGATGGTCGCACTTTTATAGCTACTAAATTCCGATGAAATAATATCCCTCGCATAATAAACAGTTCGGTTAGAACCTAATGTTGAATAGATTTTCATAAAAAGTGGTATTAATATTAAACGGTCCAAACGTAAACAGTTATATTTGTCATGGGTAAGTTTGATCTTGCGTGCTAGACAGTATTTTGGCGAGTGTTTCTTCGCATTACTCCCAGATTATGATAGACGACTGATGGAGATGACTGATCTATGTATTGACACGCCTCGAAGTGATCTCCAGTAAAAGGGTTGCGAAGTCTCTTTGGCGCATTAACAGTAAATGATGGATGAGTCTCTTTGTCTTCTCGTGACTTGATATCGCTTTTAGATACCATGTTAATTCTGTATACATTTACTAATATTTGCTGTAGTTCAGTTACTGTCATCTATATTTAATAGATATGTAGTGCCTTTTTATGTATAGGATAAATTGTACATGCCCATGTTACACCTGTAAAAAGCTTCTTATACTATCAACAGTGAAATATTTGAACGAGTTTGATTAATTTTGTACAATAGTTATATGTTATACAAGAGTGCAAAGTTGCTTTTTAACCGCGGGCTCAATTTTGATGACCGAGCGAGCGAAGGATTCTAAAATTGAAACACGAGCGTAGCCAGGGAATCAAAAGAGCACAAGGTGAAAAATCTTTGCAGTCGAGTGCAACACGTAACTTTTCATCCCACCTCATCGAGGAAATTTTTAAACTCAAAAAAAGAAAATGGCGCGCACGTCACACATGGCAAATTAAAAAGATGTACCTATTAAAATTTATTTATGCAAAAACTTATGTTTAAAAATGTAATGAGGTTTAAAATCGACCTCAAAACAATAAAAAAATATTATTTCATCCCACTTCATCGAGGAAATTACTAAATGCAAAAATCAATTTTAGAATCCTTCGCTTGCTCGGTCATCAAAATTGAGCCCGCGGTTAAAAAGCAACTTTGCACTCTTGTGTAACAAATAACTATTAAGCAGTATCTTATTTGATTAATATGTATTTGTTTGAAAAGTCTTATCAAGATTGTCACAAAAAGAGTATTGCACACGATGTTCTAAATTCAAATCACTTTGCCGCTCTAGAGGATTAAAACGGCTTTTGCGCTCAGATATCAAAGGGTAAAACTACTCTTTCCGAGATGGTGGGATGAAAAAATCTTTGCATGCATATGTACTCTCACACATTGTGTCACTTAAGTCGTCAAAGTTGGCTTTCCAGTTTCAAATATCTAATGTTATATTCTAACAGAAAGAGGCCAATTTTATCCATTTATCTCGATTTGACGTGCATTGAGCGACTATTTGACTGGCTCGCCAGTCGACATGACTGGGCACTTGGCTAATCTATTTACTCCATTAACATACATTTTGTGAAAATTTCCGAGGCCTGAAACGGCTCCATGATTAATATTTGAGCCGTGACTGGGCGGCGGTCGGACTGCGCGCTTAACCGAGCGGAATGTATCGCTTATCTGCTACAACCATACAGCTTTGGATGTGCTAGTCAAAGCTTCAACACATACCTACTCACATGACTTATTTTCATACGCTAATTCGATATAGGTAAGTACTTATATCTATATCTAGAAAAATAAAACAAGGACTGGTCGGTCAGATCTTTCGATAGATGGATATTTTATTCATGAGTTAAACGCGTAAAGTAACTCTATCTAACAACTGTAAGTTCACATCCTGCCTCCTTATCGCTTTTCTTTCTATATATCCAGACAGCGAGATAGTCATACCATTTAAAATTCGCTTTCGCAAATTAAATTTTATCACAAACTGAACATTATGTAACTGTTTTACTGAGTAAATATAAGATGTTTTTTGGGGATCATTTTTTATGTGGTCAGCCTAGGGGTGGTGACGGCGATGGCACGCAATCCATTAAAGCTGAAAAAACACTTGAAATTCAGCGACTCATACAATAAACATCGTTTGGTAAGTCGCGAGCGAGCTTTTTGTCGCGTCCACACAACCGCGCTTTTTGCTCACGCTTCTTCTGTAGAGTTTTTGTGCGAGCGGGAGCCGATCGCGATACCACAGTGCTCTTCGTATTCACACTACCTAATTGAATAATTTTGGAGTTGTTATCATTGTTTGGTTTTTAATAACTCACAATCTTCTACACTTAATTTCTATTAAGTGCATGTAGTTGAAGTGTTAAGCCACATAATAAAAGAGAATATACTTATTTAAACAGTGGTTAGCTTTCATTGTACATTTCTCATTTGAAATATCTGCCAAAATGGTGTCCGGTTGAATTGGAGTGAATGATATTTATGAAGGCAGTGTCCAGCGCCTGTGGTAAGGGTCTTATTATTCAGCGCATAAACCAGGGAATATTTTAGCGGGCGGCGACGACGCCGAGGGATTTTGAACGGTGCCCGAAAAAATTGATGCGACTTATCTCACACGCGTGTTCCCGCCAAGATAAACGTATGAAATGTTTTATGTATGTTTGGATTTAAGTTCTCTGCGTTGACTATGCGCACTACGAGAGGGGCTGGCACTGAGGGTTCTACACCAGTTACTGTGTATCAAGATAGTATGAATCTTTACGATATGTTATGAGCCATCATACTAATGACAATAAGTTGGTAATTTATATAGACTGGCCCGGCGATCGAATTGAGCCCAGTCCAATATGGTAATTTTGGAGCTAAGTGTCGCCTCTTAATTCTTTATGGATTTTGAATTATCAAACCCCAAATGAAAAGTTACTTAAAGTACCTAATTCAAAGCGGCTGGCGTAGATTATATATTCGCACTCTAGAAACGAGCATTTCTAGCTTATATACAATATGGGACCTCGCGAGTCAATGACAGTTTTTTTTTCAATCAATATTCTTATCTTGCTTTCTCTTTATTTTCTTGAAAACATCATGTTTGTACGTAAGAACCGGTACACAGTAAAAAGTGACATTTACGGTATGAATACTAAAAATAAGCACAAAATAGTCATCCCAAATTTTATAAGTAAGTAGTAAGCAAAACAAATAAATAGTTTTAAGGAAAGAGTAAGTATTCGCTTTTACAACAAACTACCGACATGTGTAATAGATACCTATTCTGTTAACAAAATAAAGTATGTCGTCATTTAATTTATTAACTTAATAACATAAATTTATAATATTTAATGTTCTCCTATAACTTGTTCAACTTACATTGTATAGTCATAGTATGAAAAGAGTATCGTTTTCTCGGTGACTACTTATAGCGTAGTTAAGTCAAACGTAAACACTTTTGTTTTGAAAAAAGTGTCCGTGTGCAGTGTGTTGCTGGTTCTTCTCCATAAGACCTACTCCTTGTAACAATGCACCTAGTCATTGTCGTTTATTAAAAACATGTAGGTAATAGGTCTATAGAGGTATGAAAAAAAAAAACTTTGATTTTAAAAGTATTGACAATTCAGTGAGTTCTACTTCATCCATATCAATATAGGGTCGGGTAAGATATTCAAAGTGGACATTTTGTTTGTGTGGAGAGTCGCTCACGGCTCGTAATATGTGCGGAGTAGTGCGCCCTCCGCGGCCTCCGCTTGACCTCTCGCGCGGGGGTAACTTAGCATTCACGGCATTGTTCTGTTATTGCACGTCCCGCGCAAGGGGAACTTTGTCTATTGACGACGTGCAGGATACAACTATTTGCAAAATAAATATTTTCTATTTTGCTTTCATCACTGGCACGGACAATGTCTTCTCACGTTTTATATTGACGACATCGACGACGTTGCTATTTTTCATAAAACAATCAAACATTTCTCTTGGTTTGAAGCTTGTCTAGTTCCGCCTACTTAGTGCTCGTTATTCTGTCTTGTACAAGTCCTCGGCTAAATTGAATGTCGTTTATGGGCTTGCCTAGATCAGAGTTGTATGACAGCGGCGGCGTACAATAACGATAGCATATTACTTGTTACCTTGACCATATTTGTATAAAGCGCTTCAAGTGAAATATCAGCAGTTTTTATGAGGCAATTATTAGCATATTGTGTGTCGGCGGGGGGCCGCGCGCTCGGCGGTGGCCGGCGGCCCGGGCCCCGGGGCCCCGCTGCGCTCATAGATAAACATGTCTGGGCTTCCGAATACTTGCGCTGTGCAACGATATTGATTTTGTTTTTGTTACAACAATATTATATGTAGTGCGAGTACCAGCTAATTTGTTCCTTGTCGGCTTTGGCTCTTAAATCAAAACGAGTTTTGTTTTTGTCTCGTTTAACTGTATCATTTGTGAGTGGATGCTTTTTGGTGTGTTTGTATAAGGATATTGTACTCCTTCCGCCCACTGCTTTGTTTGATCATCATAAAATTATAAAATACCTCTACTGTTTCCGTTTTGTACGACCGGCAAACTCTAACTACGTTTTGATCGAAGACTCCTTGTTTGATTTTAGGTATTATTGAATCTAGGCGATGCCTACCAACAATGCAATTTTTTATGCAAATAGGAACAGAATAGATTATCCAGTGTTCTCCTGTGAGTGCGTGCCGTACCGCACCGGTGCCGCGCCGATACCTTACCGTGCACCGCGCCACAGATAAACTATACCTGTAATTACTATTAAGCGCTGTGCATGCTTCGCGAACAGGTATACGGTGTAACTGATGCGCTTCGCCAGATATTCTGTACTTTCAAGAGACATGATTAACAGAAATTCAGACAGTGTGTCATATACTAGTTAGACAGTGAAACCAATCAATCGTACGAACCTTTTTGATAAATATCGAATTTTGCAATAAAATTTTAAGAAAGTACGTCTCTTTTGAAACAAGCCATGTCCAAGTAAGTACCTAGTTGCCAAGGGTATTTGAGACAGGATAAAGATTTTCTTTGGAAGGGCAATTAAAATAAAATGTATTTGCAGACAAGTTACGTTCTGGTTCTATCTATATCCAAATTCCTCTCAGCGATTTATGATCGTTGAGATGCGCACGCGCAATTTCTCAGAAGACTCGGTGCCCCGCGTCCCCCGGCGGGCGGCGGGCGGCGGCTACGCTAGTTTATTTCATGACCTTATGAGTTCCATTCCTTGCCTTTTAATTATAGTCACATTACATGGTTCTGACGCCGATACACTCGGCTTTTAGTGACTCAATCATATTTATTATGATACTTTTGTATATAAATGATCAAGATTTCCGAGAAATTATATCGATATTTGATCGAGGCATGTATTGTTATTACGATAAACTCGTCGGATAGCGCGAGGTCCTGGAAATGCACTCGGTGCATGGGAACGGCTTTGTGCAACTGACTGCACGACGCCTCACTCTGCTTTACTTGGGTGATTTATGTTTTCGCTGAATTTTGTCCATCGGCCCTTTGTAATAAATATCCAATAAATAAGCTAAGAACAAATAGTTTTTCTAAAGTTATGATCGACTATTCCATTATTCAGAAGTACCTGGTCGACTCCTATAGCTTTTAAAAGCTCGTCTAGCTCATTTTTAAAAGGTTGGCCGTTTTTCTCTGGTTCGTGGCTTGGGCTCTCTGTGGCTACACATTCAAAGGGCCATAGTAATGTTACGATTTATTATATCGTGTAATGCTTACCAACCAAACTAATGATTTATCATTTGATATCGGCGTATTATGCTATTCAGGGTATTACGCTAAATGTGGCGGTGTGTATAAGATGCGGTGGCTGCGGGCGGCGTCTTTGTGACCACCGCAAGATCTGACGAGGCCGGCCCGGCCAGGCCGCGAATGTCTAATGAGTTCCGAACCGATAGGGCTACCGCAGCATTCTAGGAAATCATGCCTAATGCCTCTTTTAAATGATTCCTTCCAACATGATGCCTATCAATTAACTAAATAAAACTATTGCACTCCATATCTGTAACTATTGAAAAACGCTTTGTTTATGATAACAGCAAATGTGTAGTTTAAGTTTTATTATTCCTAGTTATGCTGTCATTAAATTGTAGATACGCGTCTACTAAATGACATCTATGACGGTAGTTACAATATTTTCTAGTGGGTACTTTATATCCTAGAGTAGCAATTTGAGATCACTCATTAACGTCGCAATACGTCTTTGAAGTGGACTAATTAAAGCCATGTAACATTCTCGGTGTGTTTCTAGATTATATTTATTTGAGGCGGCCCTGGTCCTTTGCGGCGCCGACGTCACCTGTCATCCATCAGTCGGCGACAACGCGCATGCGCATACCGGCCGGCGCAGATTGCCCCGCGCGCGCGCACACTCACCTCGCGAATTCAAATTTAACGGTACCAAGATGGAACGCAACAAAACAGTAGCGGGCCGCATTCCGATCGAGTGGTTAGACTAGTTCCGATGATGCCTCTGACTAAAAAGGGATGCACCACTTAAGACTCCTATTGATCATGCTCGAGCGGGATCCGCGTTTAGGCTAATTTTACCCTGCCGATGTTTTGGCTCGTTAGTCGAGAATTTTGTTACAGTTCGGTTATTCTCTACTGCTAAACACCCTAACAATTTAAAACCCATCATCTTTACAGAATGTCCTTACGTTTGATGTTCGATATTGTTTCCTTTTATAATAAAAACTGGACAGAGCAATAATGAGCACTGGTCAGCATTCTCATTTCTTTGCGTCTTTATCTGGCTCAACGTTTGGAGGTAAATTTCATCATGCGCGTGAATCATTGGCAGCCACTGTATAAGCAAGTCAAAGCGACTGCCGAGGAGTTAAAGTCTAAACAAGGAATACAATAACGAGGCTGTATGTATCAACTCTGGTAATCTTCGCCATCTATCTTAATGTCACAATTAATACAACGGTTTATGGACTTGCAAAACAGGTACCCTCGAGAAAATTACACTCATAAAAATTATAGTCTGCCATTACGGATTCATATGTAGTAATTGGTGGACACGAGGCAATGATATACACAGGACTTTAAGTTGCACTGTTAGTCTGATCAGCTCTGAATAACACTTAAGTGAGGGTATTTTATTTACTGAAAATTAAAACCTTAAATAGAACTTACCATTATCTAATAGGAACATCATTGAGAATTTGCAACATCCAGATTGCATTCGGTAAGAGTGCTGAATCCTTACATTAGCAGAGCTTAGTGATATGATATGGTGTTAACAGTGGTGGTACATGGCGGGTACAACTGAATGATGACATTGAGCGGCGAGTGTGTCGTGTGACCGGCAGGTCGAGGCTGCCGGCTCTAACATCATCAGTATGCCGCCGCCGACCCAGCTCCCAATTGCCTGAATTAGCATACTTATACTGAGGCGCCGCCAAATTCGCCTTGTATCACCACTATCAAAGGAAACGCCGACATTAAACTCGTTTCAACCTTCCCTTACTACTCATAAGACACATATTTCTTAAACAAGAAGTTGCGTTTAGTGCTGAGAGTATTGACAAAAAAATATATATTAAATCTTATAAGCTCATCAACAAGGCTGATTTTGCGTCAGCAGGGGAAATTTAAAAGTGTACACATTAGGATCGTCAAGCGTCGAACTCTGACCTGTCGGTAATGGGCGCAAATTGATCGCGGAGGCAAATTTTTCAAAAGATGATGCGGCGCGATCACACAGCGGCCGCTAGGTGGCGCGACCGGTGCCTCTAACATGTTCATTTTATGTCAAATTAGTTCTTTTGCATTTTTATTTAGCATAATTTGGATTGTGCATCCGTTTAGAACACTTATCCGACGATAAAGAAGTTTTTGTCATGAATTAGCGAGAAGCACCGCGGCGTGCCACCTGGAATGCAAATAAGTTATGGAATTATTCTTTTAGCTAATTAGTGTTTTACGTACATTTCTTGGGAAACGGAATGTTAACGACAAAGACTGTCAAGAATTTTTCGAAAAAGTAAATATCCGTGAATAAGAACTTTTAATTATAACGTCAGTAAGAATTGAAATGACCTCCGCGCAGGAAAAACATCACCGCCTTATTTAATTAGACGTCCGATCGTGATGCTTCCATTAATTATCCACCAGTTAACGATGCTTCATTGTGAACACAAACGCAACCATGACACGGATTTGTCTAACTAATAGTTTTATTGAAATAATATGCAATTATTTATAACTTGTTACACTAGTAGTGCTCTAGAGTGGGCGGACTAGCGATATTCAGCTATTTAACTCTGATTACTTAGTGTTGCAATTAATGAAGGCAGCTCGAAATCAATTTCTTTACATTGGTTAATACTTATAGCTGTAAATGTGATTACATGTTGGTTGTAATGATGTGTGTATGGTAAAGTGTTATTTGATGTCGGAATACTGATTAACTAATGCAATAAGTGATGCGCGTTCACATTCAAAGTGTTTCATAGTAATTGGTGTAAAATAGTTAAAGGCGTCGGCTAGGCGTGGCCTGCGCGTGAGAGCTGTCAGCGCGCCGAGTGCGCGGCGCACACGCGACCACATCTGCAGGAATGCACACATTATTCGCTATCTAATTGCCTAAATAACCATTAAATAGCCTGCACTTTAACACTCGCGAATTAGTTCTGTCTAAAACATGATGATTGTGTTTGAGTTAGCTCTTCACACTTAATTAGTAATACGGTCAGCAGTGACGAGCTCGTCACCGGCGCAGTGCCCTTTACGTGCTAACAAAGAACACCAGTTACCTTTACACTATTTTTTGCGCGACCTGAACACTCCATTGCCTACTACTTTCTCCTAATTAATGATAATTTACCCAGCTAACTGTAGTTTGGTTTTATGAGCGATAATGGACCTTAAAGCCGAGAGCGTCGAGTGCACCTCGTTTACTGCAAACCCTTACAGTTCAAGGGCAACGGGGATGCACTAGCATTGCTCACTACACATTACTATTTTATTCAAGTGTGTGTTGTATTTATTTGTGTGCTGATTATTAAGTACGCATGAAGTGCTGTCTTGTAATTAAAGCATAAATTGTTAGTAAATTAAATGTTATGGTATCCTAGTTAATTTTGACAGCGTCAAAGCAATTAGGTGAATATAATTTCAACTGCTATCACTCAGCCTTCAAAAATTACCTATTTAGAATTCGTAGCAAGAGAAGACAAGCCATTACTACATTCGTAGTTTAATAATTCTCATGTATAATATTAACTCAAATGTCAGTAGCCTATTTACCCCATATGCTAACTTAGTAAAAATTGGTGTGTTGTGGCGTAACCTTTAAGTTTGATTTCATACGTTTGGCATTTTGATTTCGATAAAGTTCAAAATATCGCATCGCCTTGCATACAAATTAGAAGTAGGTGCCTAGGTAACAATATTTAGAACCAGACCGGTATTTCACGACTAGGCACAGAACTTGACAATATAGGTAATAAGATAGGTAATCACACTTACTTATCAGATTATTTTTTGAATGGTGAAACGCATTCGAATTATTCTCGCATTATTGAAATTATGCATTTGACAATATCCTGATCGAAGTTCTCGTGTATTATTTGTTTGAATAGCAAAACTGCGTGTATTGCTGTGACAACAAATAAGCCGGCGGGTCCCCGCTATTGTCCGCACCCCAGCGTCTGGTGCCGGCCTTAGCAACGTATTACTGTTTACACTCTAAACTTGCACATCTTATACAAACGGCATCATTATACACATGCTATATGCTATTGTTATGAATTATTACTAAAGAAGTATCTGTTTTGAAATATTATGACAGTTTCAAAAAAAATTCAGGGGGATTTAAGTTACTTATGTCGCTAAATATTTCCAGCCACATAGAAAAATATACTGTAGCCAAGTTAAATAATAATTTATAAGCATAAGAATAATGCTTTACAGCCACTATCTCTTATCTTCTTTCACTACAAATCTATAAATATTTAAATCCACGTCAACCATATTTGTTTAAAAATTGTGTACCTAAAATTATGTATATGTAATTAATCTGATAGTCTAACATCGGTATTGTATTCATGACAGCACATAGAGGTTTCCATTAACCTTATGTAACAAGCGGCTAGATCAACAGTCGTGACGGCAATTCGGCGGAGAGGCAACATTTTACAGCAGCCTCCGCTGTTTGCTCTTAAAGTTTGCAGTGCTTGCCTCGGGGCACAATTTCATTACCAAATGGTCCGTTTTTTGTGATCTTTGAGCCGTGTAAACAGGCCCTAACGATGTGTGCGCACGGCCTTTGTGCTCGACTGGCTGCTCTTCCTGAAGGACAGGTGGCTCGTTACCGATAACATTCCCAATTTAATTGGAATTGAAGTGGACTATTATGTAGAGAGCTTTGTTTTGTTTTAGATTTCTTACCAAAATCTTCAGATGTTCTGTTCAGATTGGGTGAACTAATTTAAATCACACACTGATTAAACCTGTTTTACGGTTTGATGAGATCTTGTTTTGGTTGAGATAATCTATAAGATCGTTGGAACTAAACTAATAGGAAACTGGAAATTTTAAATATCTTCGTGTTGTAAACAGAGATACCACCTTATATAGGGTGTGTCGTTCACAATCAAATTAAATCCTATCGCAAATACTTTATGATATTCTATAGCGAATTGTAAAAAAAATATCCTAATCCATTCAGTGGTTTAACCACAGGAGTCATTTTTCGTTTTTATAATTTACAACATCATATGTAAAGCAGAGTAGGTACCCTGTATAATATTTTACCGGTGTCATTGTCTCTTAACTGAAATTTGCACCATAATAATAAATCATTTATTTGCTTGCATAATAAATAAAACCGGCCAAGTGCGAGTCGGACTCGTGCACGAAGGGTTCCGTAAATTACAGTTAAATCAACCTATCTCAAAAACTATAAGAGATACTTTGATCAAACCAAAAATCGTTGAAAGAGTTAATTAGCATGCATCACCTCTATTTTTTTTAGAATTTTATACCCCGTAGTTATAAAAATAGAGGGGGGGGGACATACTTTTTACGACTTTGAGAGCTGATATCTCAAAAACCGTTCACTTTAAGAAAAATGTTTTTTGGAAAACTTTATATCATTTTAAAAGACCTTTCCATTGATACCCCACACGGGTATGTACATCGAAAAAAAAAATTTCATCCCTCAGTTACATGTATGGGGGGCCCCACCCCCAATTCTTTTTTTTACTATTTAGTGTCATATTTTTGTAGCGGTTCATACAACACATATTCCCATCAAATTTCATCACTGTAGTACTTATAGTTTCCGAGTAAATCGGCTGTGACAGACGGACAGACGGACAGACGGACAGACGGACATGACGAAACTATAAGGGTTCCGTTTTTGCCATTTTGGCTACGGAACCCTAAAAACTCGGGATTTTCCGTCGTAACTAATGTAGGTAGTAAGACATTTTCCGACATACGTATTTAGGATAATTCCAAATAAAATACGGTCGTGATATATGTTCGCGCACGACTAGCAACACAAACGACTGGTCCCTCGTTATTTTAAACAATTCGATAATGGCGCCCCCTGGCGGCGGCTGATTGCGGCACAAAGGGCGCTGTCCCCCTAATGAGTGTCATAGTTCTGCGACTCGAGGCTGATGTTTGCCCAGGGCTGGTGTTTGTTCCAACTAGCACGCGTGCTTCACATGAAAATTGATCATTTTATACGAGCAGCTTCCACCCCGTGGCCGGCTATTAAAACTTTAGTTCTTACTTACCTTACCTACCTCCGTAACGACATGTCTGTGGGTGGACAATTGCTGCCATCTATTTTTAACATTTCCCTTTGCTATATGGCGAATAATACGTATTTTGCTTTTGCTAATTCTTTTAATAAAGTTAGGTCTTTTGGTCGTTTTGGAGTACCTACTATATGGAGAAGAGCTGTCGTTGATGTGTCAAAGTCTCATGTTTTAGTTGTTTCACCAAATCTTCCACAATCGCGCTACTTTGCGGAAAAAATAGATAAAGAGGTTAGCTGTAAGTAGTCACTTATCCTAACGAGCTCGCTGACATGTAACTTACAACCCTCCTAGGTATTATTGTTGTTTACTACCTAACGTGTCATCTACCTATAGGTTGTGTGCTATTATTCATAACCCTTCATTTAAATACAAGATACGCGATTCAAAGTAGCGGCCCCTCCCCAGGCTATCAGCATATAAGGCACACAATGCCACGCGAGACAATATGCAAACTAATCTACATAGGTATGACGTACACCGCGCTCATGCCGCGACAGCGAATCAAACGCCACGCCACTAAAATGACACTTTAAAAAACCTGCGTAGCCTCGCACTGCGCAAGACCGTACGCAAATTATCAGCCAATGGCAGCCTTCCGCGCTGCCTATGTAAATGTTCTATATTCAAATCAGTTTAAAATCAGAACGCGCATGCACGCGCCGGCCCTTTTTATTGGCGTTTTGCATACAAAGGGTTCGGTCGGAGACGGGACGCACGTGACGGTAAAAAATAAGGGTTATGCTGATACTGAGGGGTTGTAACCCTTCCGCAACCCTTTTCAGTTGCAGCTGTTTTTTAGCACGATGTGTTAGTCGGTGCCACGCGACCTCACCATTTGACACGTTTTTTGCTCCGAAGTATTTGGAAGTGCTATAAAATCAAGTTTTGAAATAGTGTGTCGCGCGCACACCTGGTGCTGGTTTTTGTTACCTCCGGTGATTTATCATGAACACGCGTCTTTTGTTAAAAAATAATTTGGTAAGAGTTGAAGTTAAAAAAGGATTTGAAAGTGCTTGTGTTACGGTATCGTTGCAGTTATTATTTTTTATTTCAAGTTATAGTCAAGGGAACAAAGAGATTGTTTGAAAACAAAAACAATGAAATACAGATAAGATTATTAGGACACAAAATACTTGTGGTATTAGCGATGTAATCAGTTAATTTTAAAAACAAAGTAGATTATATTATTATTCTAAAAGCAATATATTAATTTGTGATTAAATATGTTGTTTGTGGAAAAGACGGGGCTATTACTTAGCTGCGCTGGAAGTAATCGTCATAAAAGTGGGTAGTTGAGGTGAAGGCGTGTGCGCAAACACGAGGTGTTGGCAGACAATCAGCTAAGTGACGCGGTGTCGGGTGACGTGACTACTGCCACCAGCCCAGCCCTGATGGTGGTCTGTTGCCTGACTAGTTACAGATATGAATAGGTAATTATTATGCTGTTGTTAATAACTGACATGAATGATGCTAATATGCAGTTCTATTGAGTCAATGAACTGCATTGTCTTGTTGACTCTCCATCAGGTGAGCAAAGCCTACTCCATCTACAGTTAAATCTAGATGCGATATGAAATATGTAGGTACCTGTTAGGTTTCTATTATAAATATATTGTACTGCAATGAAAAATAAGTAAAAGTGTATTCTATTGGACAAAGGATCTGATGAATAGATTAAAAAAACAATAGCCACAAAACCGCTAAAAGGTAGCGAATTCGTCACAGCAAACAATTAACGAGTAACCAAACGTCCAGAGCTAAATATTTGCGAAAGAATATCGTGTAAATATTGGATAATTGTAGCCATTAACGGTAATATCAGCGATATGGGCGCATTAAGCGCGGTTAATGTAGGAAATGAAATATCCGGTGGAGCCGCCGCGCCGCACTCGCTCACGCATCACAGGACATATCGCGAGCTTTTTCTAATCATTATTAAATTCTCTGAAATAACATATGTCGACAACAAAATATAATATCGATGTATCGAAGATAGACGCATACTATTAGGTAAATAAATAAAATAAATGAGTAATGGTTAAACCAAGAGATTGACGAGGTTTTGAGCTTCTGTCTTGGTAATGATTTGATTGGGAAGCAGTGCTTAATTATTAATTTATTTAGGAAGGGTTTTAATGTTACAAAATTTTGAAGTAAATATTCATTTTTATGATAATTTAATTGGTATAATAGCGTTTCCGCTACGCGTGCACTGTGGGCCGCGCCTTACGTATGCCAAACATCGGAAGCGTCATCCGCCGTTTTTTCCCCAAAATCCGATACAAGGCAAATATCCCCGTTTTCTTGTATTTGCGTTCACTTTGCTATATTGGGCTAAAATTATTTTCAGCTTGGTCTCGCGTTACAGTGTTGATTTCAGGAAAAGACATGACGTTTTAGCGTCAGTAAACGGATACGTTTTGTGACGCAATTGGGTTTAACTTTGATACGTTTTCCTTATTGGCGCAGCGGAATGTGGCGGTATACGATGTTACGGCCTATTCCTTCACATCAATCTGATCGGATACTGTTTCGGTTTTCTCTAAAATTATGGCTCTTAGGTAGAACGAGTCGCTGTTGTATCGGTTTGGTTTGTTTACACCAGACAAATTAATGTTAGTGGAATATCTAGAAAAGTTAAGCTGGCCATTTGAGTCTACGTGAAAAGTGATTGTTGGTAATTAGACTTACCTACACTGTGTACTTTCAGGCCAACATATTGTATCAAAAGATTTTCATTTCCAATGCATACTGACTGAAAACTAAATAATACGGACGATATCTTATTTGCGTTCACAACAAAATAGAACAATGAAATAGTTCACTGATATACATACATAAAAGCTATGGAGCTCGTTTATACCGGCAGCTGAGGGGAGGCGAGAGGGTAGCAACCCTTTCCCTCCGAGAGGGCCATCCATCACCAACGACTAGCGAAATGTATTTTAATCCACTACCCCACGCCCGCCGCTTCATGAAACGTGAAAAATGATCCTACTGCACGCACACTAACGCGATTGCTTGTACGTACACTTTTAACTGCGTGTGTGTGTGCGAATTGGGAAGTTATTCCACATTTTTAGACATTAGTTTGGGTAATTTAGAAGAGCGCACGGTAGTAAATTTGACGGTCAACTTTCATGGGGATGTATGATCGACTACTCGGGGATGTAATGATGGGACAATTATCTAGTAATAGGTATTTAGGTATCTTTGTACTGAGTAAGAGTCTAAAGAGTTAATATGTGGGTGAGTTATGCATTTAACATTCTCTCCGGGCAATAAAATCTTACATGGAATATTCGGTTCGTGGTTAAAACCGATCGCTCTCATTCGGAACGTTTTCCCGGAGCAGCGTGCGTGAAAACTTTTATAGTTTGAAGCGGTCCCGCGGGCCTGCCAGATTTCTGTGCCGGACTCATGCAGTCATTAATCATACACAAATTGTTGCGTCCCTCGCCCTGTCCCTTGATATTTAAGCTCCAATTGAGCCAGTCATCTCGCGCCCTATTGAGAGCTCGTAAGCAGCAAGGCTCACTATCTCTGTGAAGCCACTGACTCGAAGTCGACTGAGCGACGGCTACGCACTATTGTGTCTTAAACGATCATCTATTTCATGTCACTGTGAAATGGCGTTTTTGGGCAAAAGTGTTAAAAATAGAACTTTCTCGTTACAACGAGAAAGTTCATGTACACATGGTCCTCAAAGCAGCTTTGCATGACTCGTCTTATGTTGATTAAAACTCCCAACTGGCATAAGTATTTGCCTATCTATCGGAAAGTCAATAAAATAAAACTTTATAATATTATCTAGTAGGTAATATACAATTCATGGTCGGTTTTGTATGGTTTTTAGATTTTACGGCTTAATGCGAGCGCGACCCTATCGCCCGACGTCATTGTCATAATAGTGAATGTTTTATTGTAAGGTTATGCGCGCTATCTCTCGCTGGATTACTAAAACATCTGTCCCGGAAAATTCACTCTCGAGCCGTTTATCGGCTCCTTGAGGGTAGATAGAGAAAAAACTGCAATAACGCGGTGTCATAACAAAGACGCCGCCACCGGCCGATAATACTATGATTAATACCCAGCGTTATCTTGAGAGTGCAGGCTCGCCCGCCCTAAGGAAACCGCACTGACTACCCTCACTTGAAAGTCTTAACCGCCGCACTGCCACACCGACTTTGAACCCTATCGTTAGGGTTTAAAGCTGATTATTGAATGAAGGTGTGGCTGTTTAAGGTATTCTCCGGAGCCGACATAAGAGTTACGGATTTCGCATAATGCATATTATATTCGTGCGGGGGTGGCTGTGAGGGTGCGAGCCGCGAGGAGGCCGCGGGGCGAGGGGGGCGCGCGGGAGTGCGAGCAGGGGAGGGGGCGAGGAGGGAGGGGGGAGGGGGCCCGGGCTGCAGGGGAGGACCGCGTGACCGCACGTCTTTTGCACGCGACAAGCTCTCGACATTTTTTTATTATTATTGCGCTTCGATGGAATTTATTCCAGCAAGGGTCGGTAATAGAATAGCGGCCACGCTCGTTTTGCCCTTAATAGCGATTTTGAATATCATTTTTAAATCACATAATGGAGTGTACTCGCCTTTTAGAGTTATTTTTAAGGGGCGAGGGGTCGTGACTCGTGAACTATGAATTTTTGTGACGGTTTTATAGTTCTCGGGATTATGTTGTTCATTGAAGTTGTAAACGTATTGCCGGAGATAATTTTATAGTAACATTAACTAACTTTACTACAACAACTCTATCCAATGGCCTGATGCTTGCTGGTCTTACATGGTATCCAGAGAGTTAACCACCGAACTCCTTAGTCTATGCCCCGAAGGTCCCACTAATATAATTGCTAATTAATTTCGCGGTCTGCCGGCCGCAGATTAAACAAACGATTAATTGTGCGCAATAAACGATGTTAATCTCAGCCTTCACCGGCAGGTGGCGGCCATTGTCAATAATCGCCGGGCAATATGAGAAATGTGTTGAGCGGAGTGCACCGGGGTGCTGTAATTATACAGAGCGGGGAGGGGGGTCTCTAGGGGGGTGCTCTCCCTGCCAGCCCCCTCGCACTGTCATATGCACTCATATTTATGTTAATTGTACGTATTTATACTGCGCTTCTTTTGTTTGGATTATACGTCTTGTGATCGCAGTATTTCAATATAGTGAGATATGTCGTATTATCTGATACTGTACTCAAAATAAACCCTTTGACAGCAAATTAAAATTTACCCAACTGCTACTTAATTTTTCTTCAATACAATATCTAGATGTAGGTATTAACATAAAGTACAAACAAGAATAATTCTTAATGATGATTCATAATACACATGTCTGTCTCTTTGTCCAAAGGTCCATCCCGGGTTCAATATCCAATCATTATGATGTGCCGGTGTTCCCGAGACAACACCACTGTATGTATGTTACAATCAACATACGCACAGACAGTATTACAGGTAACACTATCAGATTGGAACTAACTCTACAGTAGGTGAATAATATACTAAAGTTTCAGTGCTTTTAATTTCAGACTTCATACGAGTGTGGTTGATGATTATCTGATGTTCTTGAAAACGGTCTAAATAAAGAGAGAAATGGTTGAATTGGAGTCAATATCCAAATGTTATTCTTTACATTGAATACATTATGACTACGATAGGCAATGCTCCGGGTTTGCCACGACAACAGGTTGGTCCATACGGTTGCATTTTATATGTTAGAATGAATAAATCTTTTGTGTAAATAAAACTTATATTTTTGCTTTTATTTACTCGTCCCATTACGTTTTCTGTATGATCTAAGTATAACATTTTTCATTGTTAATGATCTATTTTGGTTTTCGACCGTTCATGACACAGCCAACAATAATTCAAGAAGCAAGTTTATTACAACTGAATATATGGAATAATGCACTGACAAAACAAAACAAACCATTATATTTGTAATTAAATATCACGGGATATTTATGGAGTCTCATTAATTTTCCAGGTCAGAGCGTGCTACGGCGTAGCGCCGCCGGTGGCCGCTACGCGCTACGAGCACCCAAATCTTATGCTCAGGTTCGTAAACTTGGACTTTTATTAATTTAAACACAAATTAAGTTCTGTTTTATAATAAAAGATTACTTGGCTCTTGGGAAACGTCTATTAATTTGAATGCTACTACCGGAAGCTGAACAAAGTTGCGAGTTTATTGCCCTCTCATATCTGTAAAACGAGTACAATAGCAGTGTCCGAGTATACAGCCATCTAGTTAGACGTAATAGTGTCGATACTTGTGCTCTATACATCTTTTCTTCGCTTCCCAAGTGTGTGTAATGTCGCCGAGCTCTCCTGTATAAAGCGTCCGGTATAGCGTGATCCCTCGTGCCGCATTCTGTGCCCCCGCGGCGGCGGCGCCAGGGCGCGCGGCGCGGGGCGCGGGGGCTCAGCGCGGGCTGGTAATGGATCGTACATATTTCTGCAATTGATTAGACGGGGGCGGTCGCCATGGTAACGGGCTGCACCGGCGGCCCCCCGCGCCCCCGCCGCCCCGCGCCGCCCGCCCGCGACAATGCTCATTGTACTAGAAATAAGTAAGGTACTGACATATCGCCACACAATGTGCAACATTATGATGATTGATTATTACAAGGAGTCGGCTATCTAGCGGAACTGTGATGCACGCTCCATGCACACGAGCCGACTCCTTACACGTTACGTTTTCGAAATGCTTGAAACACCGAAATTAATAAAAAAAAGCATTTCGAAAAATTTTAAAAGCTAGAGCGTCCATTTCCGTTAAATTGAGCTCACGCAATAATAACATATACCATTGGTATTTATTTACGAGCGTCCGTCACGCTTTCTTCCCGCAGGTTGAGTCTACCCACGCGTCACTACCTGCACCGCTCCATCACTGTAGTGTGCGTTTTGTTTATTTGTATATCAACATATTACACACACATTGATGCTCATATGTAATCGGTGACTGGAAGCCTACCCTAAGTTGGGAAAGACTAGACAAGATGATGATTACCCATAAGAGACTATCAGCATCTTCTGACGAGTGTTATCCTCCCGGCTACACTAACCCACACTTACTTAACTATAATTTTGTTGCATGCTAAAATACCTTGGCATAATTAGCTGTATAAATAAGGATTTATTACGTATCAAGACGAGAACAATGTATATGTAAAGTTTACCATTTAAGCTACATTTACGGCCATGTAACATATGCGTCTGACGTGAATATTAAGTACAGCGCTATTATGTTTTGTGTGCGATATAGCTGTCTTAATTAAAGCAAAACGAACGTGAACCGGCAAAACCAATCGGGGTGAAACTTGTGAGAAGCGCTCATACACAGGGGCGTATTTAAAGATTGCGCGCCCTGGGCTCCTGTAGTTTTCCGGCCCATCAAGGAATGAAAGAAAACAAAAAAATATATATTTTACATTTTTTTCCGTGTACAAAATTCACATGAAATACTCAGGTCTATTGTCCCTTTAAGCAGTGAAAAAATCAAACTTCTAAGTTAAGGCGATCAAAAGATACAGCAGTTTATACCGACACCTTAGACGAATTTCCGTCACACGCTAGGGAATCAAAACCTACAAGGTACTTCCCGTGAACACAGAATCTTGAAATTCGGCACGAAGCAACGTTATATAGTACAGATAAAGGAAAATTGCGAAAATGATAAATTTGAAGTTACATAAAATATTAAAATATTAGTTTTGCTTACATGACATAAAATATTTTTTTAATAAATATAAACTTCCTACCTACCCTTTTTCACGTGAACGCGTAGAGATATTAAAGTTGAAACTTTAATATAACGAAGTTAACTGTGAAAAATTCTAAATCATTCAAAGGTCATTGGGCACCTTAGTATGGAAACCATACCCACGGCGGACACGAACGAAATATAGCCCAGTATAATGATATAAGGCTCTGATTTACTATGACATTAGTCGCATCAATGTGAACCATTAGAGAAAATCAGGTTTAAACATCAAATATTTTCCTAATTTCAATGGGGAATTTAAACGACCAAGTTTGACGGATTGGAGAAATCATTTCTTTGTAGTGAAACTACTCGCCGTTTATTTCCATTGTCATCAGGTCAGGATCTAGATCTGAGAAATCTAGGGCAACTATCAGAAATTGTTTTGTCAAGGCTCTAGAAACGTAAAGCCAGCAGCCCCGAATCCTACTCTCTAGCAGTCGTTGTTACAATTCGACAGTTACAAGTCGTCAGGCGGTTTCGAAAAAAACCTGATACTGGGGCTCGTTAGGTGATTAATCCCTCAAAAATAAAAGATCCCATTCCTGCAATGGCTGCTTTAACCCAAGTTAGTAGTGAATTCTCATCACCTAAAATAAAATAAGCTTGTGTTGGACACAAGGTTACTGCTATAAATTGTAAAGGAGTTCCCATAACTATATCTGATCTTTGCTATCGATCCCGCAATGGCAGTCAAACCTATCTATGTGGAAAGTCTTCGCCAATATGAATTAAATAAGCCCAAACACGTGGTAGTTGCAACATACCTACCGTTCAGGAGTTCCCTCGACTCTATGTGGTCTCCATAATCAAATCAGCTCCAAACCTTCACTGTTTACCAGTACCCTAAAAAATACACTCACATGTCTGGTTTTGACTTGATGCGTGCCTACAATATTCAAGAGTTGCCCTCTTTATCAGGGTTTCCAGATCCTCATCAGATCCTGGTCATCCGAATTGGCATCTTCCTTCTTTATGAAAAGTCTTCAACAATAAAAACTAGCATTGCAACCTGTTCATTGTACAATCTTCTGAAACTGCTTATGTCTTTTATATTTTTTTAACCATCCTGGACATTCGTCTCCATGGAATTTTAATTAAATATTTATATTCAAAGAAACGTCATACTATTTAAAAACTACTTGTTTTACTACTCCACAATTTAAAACTCCGTAAGTCATGACAGGTATGACTTACGGAGCCGAAACGTGGACACTGTCGGTACGGCTGGTTCACAAGTTTAAAGTCGCTCAGCGGGCTATGGAAAGGGCTATGCTCGGCATTTCTCTGAGGGATCGCATCAGAAATGAGGTAATCCGTCAGAGAACCAAGGTCATCGACATAGCCCACCGAATCAGCAAGCTGAAGTGGCAGTGGGCTGGCCATATTAGCCGAAGAACCGATAACCGTTGGCGTAAACGAGTTCTAGAGTGGAGACCACGCCTCGGCAAACGTAGTGTAGGACGTCCTCAGGCACGGTGGAGTGATGACTTGCGCAAGACGGCTGGCAGGAGCTGGATGCGAGAAGCCGAAAATCGATCTCAGTGGCGTGCACTTGGAGAGGCCTATGTCCAGCAGTGGACTGCGATAGGCTGATGATGATGATGAATTTAAAACTACTTTGATTCATGTCCGTCACTTTTTGCAAAGCGGGTCAGATATGCCCAATGACCTTTAAGGCATAATTAGTTATTTTCAATCAGATTTCTGAATGATGACTATAAAATGTTGTAAATAAATAACTTTAATAAAAAAACCTTTACAAGGTACTGGCCTAAAATTCTGGTAACATTATAAAATATTTTTTTTTAACTATTTTGACTCTCACGATATTACCATAACTATGATTGTTCTAAACTGAACGGTTTGCGCGAAAGTCACTTTTTATTTATACAGGATTTGTACGGAACCCTCGGTGCGCGAGCCCGACTCGCACTTGGCCGGTTTTTTTTTTCTTTAGATTTCCTTCAAAAAAATACCGAGGCGGAAAAAAATTAGACTATTCCACCGGTTAAGAAAAGAACAAAGGCCGGCTTTCATACTTTAAATCAAATTTCTTAAGACATGAAATCAACGTGTGGAAAGGTGGCTCAGGGCCGTTCTAGGCTTACGTCCTAAAATATTGTTCTGTACTTTTTTAATCCTCCAACCTAAAGCCCAAGGGCGGCCTGCCGGCCGCCCCTGGGCCGCCTGCCGCCCCGGGCTGTAGCCCCTTTAGCCCTAGGGTAAATACGCCCCTGCTCATACATAACGCTATTAATGTAGACATGTTCGCTTGTACACACAAACGCTTTCACGCATCATTGCCTCACAGCGTAATGAAATCGTTACTTCATTACATTCATCGCGAAGGTTGCGATGTACTCCGGTTAAGTTTCATATCTACTAACCGAAGACAAAGGACGTTCCTACTTCAGTAAACTGTAACGCGAGTACACACGAAGGAGCAGTATTGTGTGGAAACACGTCGTTTGGTGCAAATCCTAAATCTCAGAATGCAATAAAGTCTCGCTCCCGGAGCACACGAAATATTTTCAATCAGCCGAACGGAGGCAATCGAATACCTGTGTTAATTGGCGGCGTAATGTCGGCGCCGATTGTCTGCGAGCCTCTAAACTAGCGTCCCTCCGGCGGGAAGCCATCCAGTCTCAAGTTAATTTCCTCGCTGGAGGCTAATCCGCCGCCTAATTATGAGTCTCCCTCGCCCCCCCCCCTCCGCCGGTCTCCTCCACTGATTCAATGATCCTTACTGTTGTAACTACGTGATTTAAGTTTCTCATGAAACAGGATATGATATTAATTTTATAGAGTAGATTTTTTTACTTTTCCATAAGTGTTGATGAAATGTTCTGCCAGGCAGTGATGTTATCGCAAGTGTTGGGCGAGTACTGTCGGGAATATTATTCATTTCGCAGATACTTCGCACTGATACGCTAACTATGGTAATAAGTAAACGGCTATTTTCCTCTTCGTGCCCACCGTGGAAATTATTGTTTATTTTGCATATATTCAAGTTCTATATCAATTTCTAAATAAAATCATCTAAACATTCGTAATAAACGGTCTGTCAACAAAGTGAGTCCACTTGTTACACCTGAATGAACTTCAAGAACTCAATGGCATGTAGTGAAGGAGCTCTCATCTCTGCAGAGCATCCATTTACATGGAGTGGTACAGACGCAGCCTCCCTCGCCGGACCTACCGTAACGACCTGCTAAGTGTCGCGAGAGGCTTAATTACGCAGCCGGGGGCGCGAGGCCGGGAAGGGGGAGTATGTGGGGGGAGGGGTCATGTGTAGCGAGGCGCTTTGTTTATCTTCATATAGTCAGGCGGGCACATATCAATTAGTTCTAACAGACCGTCGCTTATTTTGGTCTGATTCGGAAGTTTTCTGTAATTGCGTGGTCAATTTTAATTCATGGTTTAAAATGATAGATGATGTATGATCTGAGAGCGTATAAGTAAAAATGTTTACGATACACAGCTATTAACATACGCAGCGACAAAATAATGCAACAACGTTTATTTTACACCGCGCAATATAATCTTCCATGTACTAATTTGTTGCCACACTACTATCAATATTACTGTTTCAAGTACCTACCTGGCTAATTTAATTACCTGTAAGTATTCAACGTACGATTCACCGATTGAGTTGCTCACACTGCACCACTCACATTGCACGTGTGAACATAACTAAACGCATGCATCGCAATGACACGCAACTCCACATTAATAGCCGACCTGGTGGAACGCACTTCATAAATCATAACAATAGGTATAAGTTAACTTGAAAAATATGAGTTTTCAGAGAAGTGTTACATTAAAATTTGGGAAATAAACAGCAACTCAAAACAAAATAATACGAACAATACAGTTGAGTTTCAAAGCTTCACCGTTTCCGTGAGAAATTACATTTGCTAACGAAATGGGAAAAAAACGTGCGATTCTGGTGAATGCATCCCCCGACACGAGGGGACGTAATGAGCGCATCTCATCAGCTTATGCAAATAGCGGGGGTGCGCATCGATCGCTGCACATGCATTATGTATGCACGGACCCTCGGCTGTGTCTGATGCACTGTTCATCTCAGTTTGTAGTTAATGTGCTTTAACTATGCTACATGCAGTGATCTTTCACTAACATTTTTTCCATCGTAATATAACTAGGTATATTAATTAGAATTATAAATCGATGTTTATATTAGTAAAATGCCGGAAAACGTATCTACATACGTAGAATGGTGAGAACAAAGACATTTTTAGATATTATGGACTTGCTAAACGCAAATGCTGCAATTATTATTGTGGTCAATTTCAATGCTTTCTAATAATATCTTGATTTCTGGAAAACGTGGTGTACGCAGTATTCCCATGAAGTTGAGGTCAATTAAATGTCGGAGCTATCGTCATTGTCGTTAATATTAGACGTGTTGTTTACGAGGACGCGCGGTCGACGGTCGCCGGCCGCGGGTCGCCGGCAGCGCTGCACAACTTAAATCTTTCATAAACTGCAATAATAATAAATTTAAGTGCATTTTACAGCGTGTGTGTTGCCGTCCGGTGCCGTCCCGTGCGGTCCGGTGCCGGACGACGCCGGTCCGAGCCGTGGCTTTATTAAATGACCTTTATTAGCTGTTTAACGCCGTTCCGATATTGGACCGACGTTTATATACGCTTTACTGCGCTATGGGGATTTAATTCTTAATATTGTGTAATTAATGGAGTTTACGATCACTTTCAAGGAACTGTGGTTGTTCTTGTGAGATTTTAAAGGGTTTGAAGGAAGAAAGTGTGATATTGTTGGTGTATTTTTGTATTTTGTTATGTTATGGAGTTTTATGAAAACGTGACCAGGCTATTGCTAGTTTGGGCATCAAAGGTGTTGATTCTCGGCTGAGTCGGCACGGGCGGCGGCGGCGGCAGTATGTAGTGCGGCGCAATAATTCGGCTTCAAACGGTCCTTTGTGGCGTTGAACAAAAGGCCGCTAGTTGCCGGAATCCAATTTAAAAGTAGCGTTTACTTCGCCGTGTAATCGTTAGTGGACCTTAGGGGCACCGCACACTCGCTCGCTGCACGTCCATATACAGCAAATTGTTTAATATTTCATTTAGAGTGCTTCTGAGTAATATTTGATTTTGTGGCTTTTATCTAACTGTGAACTGCCGAACCTTTTCCCAACTATGTTGGGGTCGGCTTCCAGTCTAACCGGATGCAGCTGAGTACCAGTGCTTAAATGGGGCGACTGCCTATCTGACCTCTTCAACCCAGTTACTCGGGAACCCCGGTATTTAAATTGGAGGGCAGACTTTACAAGGACAGTATAAAATATAATTATATATTTCTTGTTACGCTATTAAACAAGCAATACAGTGTGCAAGAAGTACAAATTGTATCAAAATTGTCAAACACAGAAACATAACATGTTTATTCATTAACAGACAAAAGACATACTATTCTTTCCACGAATGTGTTTAAAATTCAGTATTGCTAGATGCAAGTTGCATGTGCGTGAGGCCTAAGCGAGTGCAGGCGGGTGGGGCGGGCGGAGCGCGGGGTGCGGGGCGGTAGGGGGGAGGGAGGGGGGGGGGCGCCCAACAGCCAATATTATACGGGCGTAGTTAGCGCGCACTGATATTAAGAATTCCACAGTGCACAGAGTAGACCGACTGTTTAAACATTTACCTGAACTTTTAGTTTGATACATTTTATTTTTAAAGTTAATGAGTAAATGTTTGTAGAGAGCATTTCCTCTAAGGACATAATAGGTACCAAGTTACAGCATCGAATAATTAATAGAACTAAACAAAGACAAAAAAAATATCAATCGCCCGGTGCTCCTTCAATGTTCTCTAAAAATTCAGAATACTGACATCACAAACAGATGCAAATACTTCTAAAATGTTATTGATACAGTCATAGAATTTATAGCAAGCGATATTATATATTTTTATACAACTTTTGTCTGATGCACTAATGAGCCGAGTTCTCTGTCCCGCGGCACTACACTGCGCGCCGAGATTGGAGCGAACGGCACAAAGTTGGTAATTGAAAAATCTTTCCGGTCCCCCCCTCGCGACCCCGAACCCGGCGACCCCCTGCGACCCCCCAGTGACCCCCGGCCCACAGGGAATTAAACTTAACTGTAATTACACGTGTTATGTTTAATTGCAAAATGTTCCAATAGGTGCCCTAGACGCACAGGTGGATAATGAATGAACATGATTGTATAGTAATTCAATTTTTAAAGTAATTTAAATTATGTCATTAGTATCTCAACTATTCCTGTAAGTTGCATAAAATGCTGTTAAAAAATCTTTAATATACCTACAACAGGTCTCACCACTTTTTCTAATTTGGACGGGTTAAAATTATAAATTAAAAAAAACCCCCGACCCAAAAAAAGTACGCAATTATTATGACAAAAGGTTAAAAACGCTAAACCCTATAAAAAAGCAAAAAATAAATTAACACTACGTAAGTACCAACTAAAGCATGTCAGACTAAACTAAACTAAATTTTGTCGTGTCGGGGGACCGCTCTTATTTATTACTACTTATAACTTTGTATATTATATTTTGTTTAGATACGTGTTTTTTTATACGAATGTTGTAATCAGGTAGGTACCATTTGATTTATGTAAGTATTTTTGAAGGTAAAAAGCGGTCCTCCGACACGTAAAAATTTAGTTTAGTCTGACATGCTTTAGTTGGTACTTACGTAGCGTTAATTTATTTTTGCTTTTTTATAAGGTTTAGCGTTTTTAACCTTTTGTCATAATAATTGCGTACTTTTTTTGGGTCGGGGGTTTTTTTTAATTTATAATTTAATTTTACTTCATGCTTTTTGAAGGAGCTCCTTAATTTTTCTTTCTTTCATTTAATTTCTTTTATTTTAAGATGGGGTCACTATATGCGATCTCGGCCAAAGGAAGCTGTTTAACAATCCTCATGACAAACTGGTTCTGGGAGAATTGCACAGATTGAGAAACAATAAAGATTAACCTTTGGTCATTCTAGATTTTCAGTAATAATATAAATCACTTTATCCGTTTCATTCCGCCATTCCAGGGTTTCATCCGCCACATCCCATTTCCGGCATCAGGTTCTCGACAATTAGAAACATGAAGAGAACTCGTCAAGACAAATTCAACGAGCCCAAACTCGATGGGTTTACTAAAGGGCAGTTCAGGGTTACGTCTCGTATCTTCGTGTGCTAACAGCAGACCAGCTCAGTGGTTCCAGAAGACATTAGTGTTTTAAATTTCAGATCCCACATATGCTTGCAAGTAAACTGAGCGTGTAACATTCCTATCACACCTAACAAACGAGCTGATGACCTTGAAGACCTGAACCGATTTCCACCAAACATAGCTAAGAACACTCCCGACTGACATTCCTTTTAAACAAAAAAAAACGCATTACAATCGGATCATCCGTTTGGGAGCTACGATGCCACATACACACATACACAGACACGTCAAACTTATAACACCCCGTCGTTTTTGCGTCGGGGGTTAAAAAAAAGTATCAGTTAGAAATTACTTATTCTATGTGAAGGTTTACATAATATTAGACTAGTACCTAAAACCTCAAGCATTTATCAGTGAGTCCTGAGTTTTCCTACTCACATTTAATTCTTAGATAAAGTTTTATCTTTATAGTAGTAGGTATTTTCAGTACAACGTGACTTCCTCGTGTTAGGCGGGAAATGTGCCCCTGATGATAAAACTTTATATTAAGTATTATTTTTTTAACAGTTTAGTACAGTTCAAAGTATACCTCTATTATTATTTATCAAATAATATAATTTTACTCTTTTCAATCACTAAAATCTACCTTTACATGTTTATAAATTGCTTTTGTTAAATTATCCATTAATGTTTTAATTCGTAGTCAAAATAATAAGAAAGAAAAATAAATGAATAGATTTAGGTTGTTATTTAATTAAAATTTTCAATCACCTAACCCAAGTATATGTTACTTTTCATTACAGAAAAGAAAACATCTCACGTCAAATTGTACTACGAGTTTTCGTAGACAAACCCCGTAGCATAGAAAACTATGCAGCTCCGTAGCCAATTAGAATATCTATGCTACGCCACTTCGTAGCCATTACCTATGCTACGAGTGGCGTAGCACAGCTCATTTGAAAACCACACAGCTGTCATATTACTTGGAGGTGGGTAGTTGTGTCATCCCATACCTACCCTGTGTGCGGGTGGTGGGAGGTTGTCGGTGGGGTGCAGGGGGGGACGGCCATTCGTCAGCTCTCCGCAGAAATGTTTTCATTTTTATTTCATAAATAAAGAGTGGAATTCCGGGCGGGCGCGTAATAAGGCTGCGGCCTGTCCGCCCAGTGAGCGACTTGAGAAACTTTGCAACTGTCCAGTGTGAGCCTCGCTGTACCGTGCTCGTGGGGAGAATGCAATTGTGTTACTAACTAAACAGTTGTTGTTGTTCAATCAGGGGACGAGTTTTATGAATAAATTTTATTCGAAACCCATATCTTCTTCTGGATAGATCTCCCCATGTGAATTAAATAACCAATATTTTATTGGATACAGTACAAATAAACTTAATTATTTGTTGCAACTTATAAATAATAACTTAATTTAGACAGCTTATGATATTAATTTAGTAAAAACACAGGCATCCCACCATACCGGTGATACATGTTTCCACAAACGCAGCGATACTTACATTTTCCGATACAGAATCGAGTTAAAACACAAGTAACCCCATATGAATACATCAATATTGGCAATCTGTATAGATTTGTGCAGTCCCGGGGGTGCGAGGGGTGGCGAGGTGCAGGGGGGCAGGTTTATTGCTCCACGCGACGCTCATGAATACATCTGCCGTGTGTGCTCCGACACCACTCTGTGTCTACACTAGCTGCTTCCCGCGGCCTCGCCCGGGACACGAGGGAACTATGTATATATTTCATACCCACAGGTAAAGAGCCTGTAGCCCACCCCCACGATGCACGGGTTCGATTCCCGGGTCGGGCCGAAATCGCTTTGTGGGTTTTCTTGAACTTTCACAAAGCCACAAAGACTACGGGCTAGTCTGGAAGTTGGTGATTGATTCACCCGTGCATCGGAGAGCACGTAAATGTCGGTCCTGCGCCTGATCTCTCTCCGGTCGTGTCGGATTGCCGTCCCATCGGGTTATGAGAGTGAAGGAATAGGGAGTGCACCTGTGTCTGCGCAAATGCTCGTGCACTATAATATGTCCTGCGCAGCTGGCAGATCTCCTTAAATGAGAACAGCCGCCGTGGCCGAAATTGGCCGTGGACGCCATTATCAAGGATATACTATATCTCTTATTCAGAGTGACCAGCTGTTACTTTTACTAAGAGGCATTCACCAAAATTAGAAACAGTTATATCTAGAAATCAGCGTGAATTCGGTTATTATTATGAAGATATGAAGCAGCAGCGCAGTCCGTCACGCTCCCCCACAGCACGGGGCGGCGGCGGCAGCTCCCTCGCGTTTATGACTCTGTCGGGGCTTGCTTTATTGCTCTATTCGAGGCATCACAAATGTAGTGGTCCAGTTTAAACTATTCAAATGTGCACCTATTCCAAACTTGATTTAGGCCTTGCATTTACGACTACGTAGGGCTTAATTATTATTACCTTTCCGGGAATTCTAGGCAATCAAATCAAACATTCTTACTTACTAACACATAGTATATCATAATGTCTAGGTATACCTTCTGAAGTATTTACTCATAGGTTTTAAAATATATCAATGTCAAATATAACTCAAAACAACTTATTAATAAAGATAAAACATTTGCGCAATAAATCGTCCGCCGAGAAAATTGGATATTCACATGATTTGAGTGCCATTCAACCACTTGAATGGAAAACTGTAGCGAAGGGGCGCGCGGCGTGAACAAGTTCCTACAGCAGTGTTTAAAGTCGCCGCGAGCACAACCCAAGCCCGAAAGGGCAAAGTAATTGGTCTCGAGAGCGTCGGCAAGGGGCGAAGCCCTACCTCCGACATATTGCAAACATATTCTCCGCTTGAAATTTATTGTAAATCGCGGCGGGCGGGGATTTGAATTCGGTCGGCCCCTCCGCTGTCAATAAACCGAATGGACTTTGGAAATTCGCTACATTCGCCCGATGTTTGTGTTTGCTGCCTTCGCTTTTTCTGTTCTTGCGAAAAAACCGCCCCCGTCCCTCGCGCCCCGCTCGCCACCCCCGCTCCCTCGCGCCGCTTCCGATTTTATTTATCTAAGGTTTTCCATTCCGTGGTAATTGTGTGAGTTGCGAGCTCGATTGTTGCTAAAGCGAATATTTATTTGGGCTTCAGTTTGCTTTCCATTTGGTCGCGGCTCTCGTGCCTCCGCCGTGTGTGTATATGTCTGTATGTATGTATGATGGCTCCGAGCTCACTTTTAGTGGCATTGTGCTACAAATTGAATTTGCGGGAACTCAAATCAAATGTTGTCGTAAGAAATGACTTGTCGCCGCGACTGACACTATCAAAAAATTGATCGTCCGCTAGCTTATGAGCACAAAACCGTTCAGTAAGAGTACCCACCGCGGGCTATATTGTCTATTAGGTACAATACAAATAACATACAACACAAAGTACATGGTTATAGCATCGTGTACCTATTCACGCATTGTACTTGTGACTTCTAGTTTCCTTAGTTCGTTATTACAAAACTCAACACATCAACCCATATCCAATGAATAAAAAATACTCTTTTTTAGAGAATCTAATGTAGTAGGCGGCTCCTCCCCAGAGGCCCGAGACTGCTTTTGATTTGTGAGCAAAACAATGCGATCTACATGAACAGTTAAGTAATTTGTCAATAAATCGTAGCAATAACATTAGTACAATGAAACGCAATCAGCATTAGCCGGAATATATTTGGCGTAAATCTTTCACGGCAGCTTTTATGTATATCGTAAAAAACGGGCAAGTGTCCGAGCCCGCTATAAATATGCTCGTAAAGCGGAGCGCGGCGCAGCGAACGCTTCGCAGCGCGGGCCTAGCTGCGATACACTGGCGGGAGGGATGGGGATGGTCTACAATCTACATCATATTATTAGTTAGTTTAACTGAGAAATTAAAGATCCTAATATAGCACAACAGATAGAATATAGGCCATAAATTAAATTTTCACAAGTAGTATGTTATTGAAGATATTTGTCTCGTATGACTCATACAAAAACGCGCTGTCCGCTGAGTGTACACTGGCACGCTGAGTGTACACTGGCACGGTGAGTGTACACTGGCACGGTGAGTTTTATTTATTGACACATTACGTTATTAGGGAGATGATGTTACAATGTGTAACGACACAAAACACTAAACTGCGGCTACGCAGCGGTGGCTCGTGGTTATATTGAACTTGACATGTTTATCAGTAGTCAAGTCAGAGACAAAACATATTAAATTATGAGCTGTTGCGGTAAACGTTCTTTTTGTAAATCCGACTAAATATAGCTTTTATTGAGAGTGTAATGAGTATGGAAGTTGATTCATACAGCCTCCAGTCGCGTCACTATCCACGCCGTACAAGTGTCTGCTCGCTGTACAAAGTTATCGAAGTGTATGCGATGCTATCGCGACACCGTTTTTACCTCCGCGTCCCTAGGAAGGTGTTGCTGAATAAAACATTTACTTTTTACTAAATAATACAGCTTATTACTTTATCAATCGACAGATGGCGAGGCGGCTGCGGCTGGTCTGCACGGAGCACAGTGTTGGGAGCTGGCGAGCCAAGTGTAGGTAAACACAGTTTATTTACGTTATTATTGGACATAATTCGCGCAATAGCAGATCAAATGCCAGTTAGGGTTGTATCGGTTCAATCACAGTAAAGAGTGTTCGATGGCGGCCGGTCAGATCCGCCGGATCCGACAGAGCCGCGAGATCCGCCAGATCCCGCCTCACAACTATATCATATCATAACACCCGACTTGTGGAGCTACGAATCATTTTCCCGTGCGATGTGGTACTTTACCACCTACTCTACACATATGCACAAGTGAAGATACCCGTAGTGTGTGTCTTTATTCTGTAGTAGGTATAGCTGTAGTGTAGTAGTAGGATTAAGACCTAAGTAAAAATGTTCGTCAACTTGCATGGTCTTGGGAGACATGACAAAAGAAAGAAAGAACATATGAAGAGGGATATCGGGTATTAAGGAGTAGAGTGTTCCTAAGCAACATTAATTCAAATGACATGCCACATCAAGTGCGCGTATCTTCGGACGTGCAAGTCGCGATTGAACGCGATTCTCTCTAAGACAAAGTGTGTTATTTCTCGCGGGATCTCTTCGTGGGGTCCGCGAGTGCGAGCAGTGGAAGGGGGTCGGCAGGGGGTCGGGGAGGGTAGGGGGTGGTACTATGTAGTAATATTTTTACGAGCGCGTTTTATTGTCGCGGCGCGCGATAAATTTGTCATCGCGCCCTGCACCCCGCCGGCTGCAACCTGATAGCTCCATGAATTGTAATCATCGACGATGTCTCTGTTCACGTGGCACTTCCTGACCTGCAATCTGCCTACAACCAGAAAACAACACTACACAGTCTTTACTCTGTATGCTTTCATCTTCTATGTTTGTCATCCCGCTCCTACGTATGTCAGAATTCCTAGGAATACTTACGTAGGTACTTGTGTATCTACGAGTACATATTAATTTATTTCGATCTTTTTTTGTTTCAATGATACTCATAGACAGACATACCTAACTTGTTCATTATTAAAGGCACATGAAAGAGGTCTATATGTCTAGGATTGATCGTTTCCTTATTATATCAGGTCAAGAAAACACTGGCCCATTTACCTGAATTGAAGAATTACTCGTGTATAACGGGGTAAAATATAGTCTAGTTCTATTAGACACTGACTTTACCTGTTTATTGGCAGTTTAGTTTACTTATTAAGTAATTAAAAATCTAGGTTTGACTCTGACAGTTGGGCGGAGCTCACAGTTCCCACAGCGCGGCGACGCCCGCGCCGCCTCCTCCTACTGTTGCGTACACGGAGGACAAAAGTCTCCTCCGTGGTTGCGTACCAGCGCATGATTACCACAATCACCACATTAGTACACAACAAGTTTCGTGTTTACAATGTTACTATCAGGGTCGACACGTGACTTCAAATTAACAAGTCTACCTAATTCCTCTGACCATCAGTTCAGTTCAATCAGGTTTTCATTCATGACATGATACTTAGCCCAAATCTCGACTATATACAGGAATGAATTTTATCCAGTGCGCAAACTTTGTCAACTTATAGTTAAATAAGTTTTATAGATACGTATATTTTTATTTTGTCGTGTTTTATACAAAAAAGAAAAGTTATTGATATCGAAAGATGTTTATTTTGTAACCGATTGTACGGTCACAGTCGTCATAGTAGGCACGACGGCAACGCGAAACCGGTTACTGACGCGAGCGCTGCTCCAAGCGCGTAAGAATAGTTGGTATCCATATTTTGCTGATTTTAGGGTGGACAAAAGAATGAAAAAAAAATTTTTACTGATGATGCAGATATGTTCTGTTAATGATTCTGGACCACCAGTTTTTTTTTGTGCACTGCTTAAAATTCATTCCTGTATTTATTTCGATTTTTATGCTAATAAGATTACTGTAGATCATATTGATCATATTAATAAATCTAGGCAAGGAATGTCGACCATGCTACATATATAAAACATAAGTGATTCAAGCTACCGTTGGTCTTGTTATCCTTTATTATCCGACAAAAAGTGTGCTTCTCCTAATGCGGCAGGCCTGTGATTACAGACAGTTCCCACAGCGGCGCGAGGCGCGTGACGCAGCGGTTCACACGCGACGCGGCGGCGGTGCGGCGGCGGTGCGGCGGCAGTGCGGCGCGGCAGCCGACTGACCACTATTTGTTTGTAATCGGTAATTTGTGCATGTTACAAATAGACGTTTACTTTGACGTTGTGTTTTCTTTCTATTATTACCTAGTTGTGGAATGCGTGGGAATATTTGGGAACCTGATCTATTAAGTTGTTATCAAAATGTGTAGGAATGTCTCTGTGAGATATCTAGCTAAAGTATGATGTGTGTGTTTTTGCAATTAAAATACATAAACATCGAAGTTTTCTTCATGGCTAATTAATTGTCTTTATTAATGAATTAAGGGGTTGATATGCAAAATTTAGTGAGAATATAGCACTGGTTTTATTTCAAACTTGCTTCTTTCAATCATAAGACTGTCTCACTGTATGAACAGGCACCTAGAAAAGTAGCGTTGTATGAACATTTATGAAGTTGCAACCTTCCAAGTACAGAAAGACAGAAAGTACATAGGTCCTAAAAAACAAGGAAAATAATGAGTAATTACATAAACAATTATAATCCAAACGGCAGGTATTTTCCCTAAGTATAACTATTTGATAAAGGACAGGCCGAGGTGTCAGACAATAGCCATTAGCACTTATTATATTGTGGCAATCAAGTAATAGAGGCGAGTCAATATTTGCGCGCGCTATCGGTTGTTGCCGCGGCGTCGCCCGCGACTCATCAATATGTACCACTTCACTGGTTAATACGCATATTGCACGTTTGTACTTATAATCTATTATAATAATGGTTTATACTGTCTAGAGCTGTTCTCTCGAATGTCATATGCATCATGTGTTAAAGTAAGATATCTAACGTAACTAAACGTCTAGCAGTTTGTGGCTTGGATTTTGATTTAATAGTTTCTGTCAGAACTGCTAGACCTAAGGATACAGTGAGCTCGTTTTGCGTGAATCGGATTGTCAATAATCAACAAAATGTAGGGTAGCTGTGCGTAACTTAATTGCCAAGACGACCGACACTTTAGTCTGCCCGTGACCATGGATGCTGTAAAGGATCCGAAACGTCGGGATTAAATAATATTAATATAACCGCGATAAACTCCGTAAAAGTAGTTTTTATTTAAATGTCTTATATTCGCGTAAGTGTCAGAAATCAATATGTTAACCAGTAAGGTATCTATTCAAGTCATTTGTTGTGATCAAGAACCACATCGTTTGGGGGTCACTCTAGCTTGATCAAGCACTGTATGAGCTCTTTTAGGTACGGAGGTATGAGCATCTGAAAAAGCCGGCTGGCTGACCAGTTGGTCTCAGATGACTTAAGTAAATGTAATAATCAATGCTGATATTGCCCCTTTGTGAGAGGCGGCTGCGACCTGGTCAGTACTGGCCTGGAGAGAGACTATGATATTTCACGCAGGGTGGCAGGAGATACAACTGGTGCATATGTCAGCTGGTGCCCAGCAGTGCCACAGGGCGATGGTTGGCACTTGTATGATAATGAGTGGCACAGTTGCGTTGATGCGTGTGCGCTGCTTTCAAGCTGTTTGCTCACGATAACTTCACGATAACTTTCTCGATAGCCAGCGCTTATCGATCGAGCAAACATTCGATATCTTCATCGGCATAGCATGTAAATGTCGCGTTTCTCACATTTTTACATTTTATGAATATTCAAGAATTGCTAAGCAATAATGATCGGTTTGTTTCGTGTTGTTGCAACTTTATTGCGATACAATCACAATACTCGATTAACAACATTGGTCCGAGATATCACGCTTAGGTACTTATTATTTATAGAAATGATGTGGCAATAAACAACAAATATATCGGTTGTATAACAAATTATCTTATTGTCTAATGTGATAGCATATTGTGATGAACTGTTCAGATGATCATTCCTGCAGTGTTGGCGAGGCCTGGCGGCGCGTGCGCACCGACACCGTCACGATAGGAAACGTATGCAATACATAAATATTGCACATCGCTGTAATTAGCCGCCGAAAGCAAGCAAGCATGCATATTCAACACGTGTCATTAACACGTCATGCATTTACATTATGTTCATTTGTTCATCAAGTTTTAATTAGGCATTCGGTAACCGTTTACAGCTAATAGGCGGAAGTTATCGTTTAACCGATTCAGTTACGACAATCGCTTGAATAGTGAGTAGATAGGAAAGTTTGGCAAGCTTCGCGCGACAGTTTACGCGCTACGTGAGATGCGCCCGAGTGCCGCGCGACGCACCTGCCGCCAGTCCCGCCGAGCGCTGCCGCCGCACGAGCGGTGTCCGTGCCGACACACTGACAGACTGAGTGCCCTAGTGACTACTAACTTGTGCGTGACCGTGATCTGCTGACACCACAGCATGGACCTCAGCCAGGTAGGATCTTTTTGTTCTGGTGGAGGGTTTCTCACTTGACTTACTGTTACGAGATTATTGTTGCATTCAGAAGAAAACAGAAGGTAGTAACAAATAATATTACAGCACTCGTTACTTAGATGTAACTTAAAACGCATGAATACCTACTCTTTACTTTCACCACGAATTAATTAAAAAATATAGGTATGGTTTTGAATTGATAACAACCACATCGATGTATTAAATATGTATGTTAGTGTTCAAGGTGTTTATCTATGGGTTAACGTAGCCTGAAAATGAAGGTACTACTACTGTGCTTTGATTTGAATACCCTCGTTAACAATGATTACAGCATAATATTAACTGCAATATTAATAGAACTATGAAACCGAATAACGTAGGTACAGTTAATGTTAACTTTACCGGCCGTTACATAGTTATTGATTTACGAATGTTTACCCGAATAACGAGCTGGTGTCGCACATACATACAAACAAACATATGTAATGAATATTGAATTGATTGGTTTTACAACATGCTGTTCTTAATATATATATGGTTTTAAACATACATTCATAATTTACAGTCAGTCAGACAGTAGCGAATAAAAATTACACAAGTACCCACTTGTCTAGCACTAACATACCCACTTAGCGTGCTATTACTATAATGTAGTCTTCATTGTTAAGTGAACATTTTAAATTAGTATTAGCGAGTAATAATTTTTCTAGTCTAATTTGATACACCTATTGGTTTAAAATACCATGCATGTTTCAACAACGAAACTATCCCAAAGAGAGCAGCTGTAATCGATAACTTTCATATAATTATACGTTAAACATAATTAATAGTGAAATTATGGATATGACCTTTCTCATTATTCGTTATTCAAGTCGAGAAGCGGTTCATAATTTTTTAATAAATATTACGTGGCGAATGAGCGGCGAGCATGCAAATGTCACTGTGTTATGCAAATGACGCTCACATGTACTCGCTCACGTAAATCATGAAGTATAGCAAATGCAATGATGTCGGTATGTAGATGCGACAGGTGGCGCCACTGAGCCGATAATTACACGCTTTCAAGACACTATTATTACATCATAAATATAGATCAGTTTCCCTAAGTCATCCTGAACACACGCAATAGACATTAAAGGTAATTTGATCAGAAAGGAGATATTGATTCTTGTTAAAATATTTAATAATTTAGCCTATAGGTACATAAGTTTTGACTTTGGTGTCTTTTCTGCGATTTTAAAGTAAAAGACAAAGATAAATAGACTAGTAAGAATGATGCAACACTTTTCATTAATGAAACCTCAGATGACAATAGTACCTACCTATCTATTTACTGACCGGTGTTTCAATGAAACAGGAAAAGGCTCGGAGGATGATGTTTCAATGAAACGAAACTTAAATGTATGTACTTTTCGGGTATTTTTTAAATTTCATGTACAAGTAATGCATCCAAGCTATAAAAATAATGATATTTAAGTATCAGTGTATGATATGTTTCTAAACCGTCAACTTTAGTGTCTGCGAAGCTGTTTTTAATATGTACCTAGTAAGATATCAATGTACATATGACTATTCCATTATATTTCTCGACCAGATAAGCCCTGTTCTTCGTAGTAAAATACTATAACATAATGACGTGTTATTTATCAAATATTCTGAAAATGGTAATTCAGTTAATTTGAATATCAAAGTGTATTGATACACTTTCCAGAATCGAGTGAGTGTATCTATGAGTGTATGATTATTCATGCGGATTTCAGTGATAACGTCAAAGTATTGATTAGACACAGCTCATATAATTACGAGCTTCCCTACTGACTTCATATAATTACAGTTAAGTATTTACTTTTCCAAGGTTTCTCAAGTTAAAATTTTCTTTGAAAAGTTACTTTTACTAGATATATTTTGTCATAATATACCTTAAATTGGTACGATTGTCCATATGAGAATATGCTGGTTCACAATGATTTGATAGTTTTTGGGTAAATGTCTGGTCGACGGGTGACCTGGGCTTGACACCAAGAGGTTATTCACATTTACATATTTTCACAATATTTTTCCTTGTCCCATGATTTCACGTACAATACTTATCAGTTGCCCTTGATTACCACTTGGCTGACATTAAATATACTTACAGAAACTATTGCAATACACTTGCTTACTCATACACATTTTATGTCAACTTATTTATTCCTGGATTTCCGAAGAAGTTACACTTCATTGTAATATTCGCATTTCTGGCTGCGTCACACCCAACCTTTATTTGATGTTCTTTGCGATTAGGTATGTAATAATACAATCCCTACATAATATATTAATTGTTATCTATTCAAGTATTTACGAATATCCTAATATGAGGCGATCAATGAATCACAGGCGTATCGGCACCGCACCTTGCGCGCGCGCATGGCGCCGCCGCGTCACACTTCCGATAAACACAGCCAATGAATAAATTAGCCGCGATACCTTATCTCATAGAAACCTGCTATCTACTCGCCTTACAGACGAATTATTATTGTAATCACGTAATAAACAATATGTATACATACATTAACCATCGCTAATTCGGTTAAAATATTTCGTCATGTTTATTTGAATTGAGTAATAAATCAGAGCGTGTTAAGTAATGTTAATTCATATTTATCAGCGTTTACATCTCTGTGAGAGATTTTATCGAATCCCCATATTCGATAAAATCTTACCTAAATTGAATTAGCTGCTGATTTCTAGTTTGTGGACTATTTTTGTACCCAATTGTGAATAATTGCTGAATCTATGACTGTCTTAGGAGCAAATCCCGTTTTCTTTGGTTGGGTTATTTGCGTGGATCATAGGAAATCAAATCAGGGGGTTATTAGATTATGATTTTCTGGAAAAGCTTATGTCTTCTATTTACCAAACCATTATCCCAGAACCATACAGTGGCATGTCCTTACAATCATCAAAATCCGACGACTGCAATAGAAATCGATTTATCTTTACTTAGATCTTCTTTCTACTTGTCATCTCATCTGCTTAGCGTTTTCCCAACTATGTCGGGGTCGGCTTCCAGTCTTACCGGATGCAGGTGAGTACTAGTGCTTTAGAAAGAGCGACTGCCTGTCTATCTGACCTCCTCAACCCTCACAATCCAATACCCCTAAATAAGACTGATTGTCACACTTTCTAGCTTCTGACGTAACGACAGTCAAAGAATTTCAAATGACAGCCAGCATCCACCAGTTTATCGTGCGGGACACGCAACAACTCGTTATGACAACATGGTCACCAGTCCATGGACCGACCGCGCCGAGCGTTGCTTAGCTTTATGATCGACCAATACTTGCAGCTTGGACTTAGCCCCTAGCTAATCTATTTTCCATTAAACTTAAAACAAAAACTCAATAAATATTGATGAACATTAGAGTATAAAGAATGTATCCGGGGTGTGCGGTGTGAGCAGCTCACAGGTGCGTCGCTGACCCACATAGTTTTTATAGTGTAAGCACAAACAAACACGTTACGTTATCGACGTGACATGTTTATAGAGCGATAACTCCGTAATATCCACGTGAATATTGATGGCGGTACAATTCGCGACTTTAATGCGAATTCTTCGCGAGCCGCACTGTTTGCTTAGCGATACGCCTCTTGCGAAATATAGGTCGATTGTTGTGTGCACAAATTATTATTTAGATATACTGATAATTTATGTCAATAATACATTGACACGTACATACATATGTATTTAGATCACATTTATTTGGAGCAGCTCTGTTGTTAGTTGAGGCGGTGGTCAAGAGCTTCATGAAACTTCATGACAAATACTTTGTAATGTTTATTAAGGAAAACATTACGAAAAAAGTTCGTAACCAAAGTTTACCAGTTCACCTAATATCTCTAGTGGTATTATGAAATGCTGTAGTCTCTTCGCCAAAACGTATAGCTCAACAGCTTAGATGAGTGGAGTTAAAATAACAAATTCTGTGACATCAAAAGGCAAACGTAGCTTTTGCATTTATTTAGCAAAAATCAGAAGGAAAATCAATTTAACCCCTCTGCTCGACAAGATTTTGACATATGACTTTACCGTTGATTCGGCGGGATATTTTGAATCGCGACATGGAAGTCAAAAATTTGTACTAACTTTCAACACATGAATTCTAAGTCCGTAATGCCTGATCAGAAGTATTTTAACTATAACTTTAGTGCTCACTTATTTGACAACAACGTGCAAAGGTCAAATGGGGTCAGTTAATTCAGAAAAAGATAATAATTACGGTGTTTTTAAGTCTATCGAAAAGTTAGGCATTTCAAATTTGGTGAAAACTTACCAATAAATAATCGCATCACTTTCGCAAACACAACACAAACGTCATATTTATAACATTTTCAATCCGTTGCAATACATTTCGTGCACTTATTTATGTTCAATAACTAAAAAATCAGCACATAAAATACACAATAAAAATGAACAATTTACAAGATCAAAGTCACAGACAAGAAGTAGAGTTTGGAATGGAGTATTTTTTTTTTTTTTTTCAATCAGCGGTGTGCATTCGATACCTAAATCGGATATTTATTATAAATAATCGAATACCAATTTTATATATACCTATTTTTTAATAGCAACTTATTTCAATTTTATTAATTAATTTTAAATTATAGGTTCAATTTGTTTTTGTTGTTAAGAAAAAAGATATTTAAGTTTTATGAAAATTTTTAGCAATAAATTTTTATATGTATTATTTATTTTGGTGTTGCGTCATTCGTAATATTTTTTAACTTTAATTGAATTTTTATTACCTATTACGGAATTTTAATTTATTCTTATATTATTTCTCAACAATTCTAAGATTTTTGTTTCGGCGGAGGGTAAGCCTGGTGTTCTGAAATATAATGCAATTTGTAACTACCAAAGTAATGTACTTATTTGACGATGAGAAACAATAATAATAATTGATTGATTTTAAAGTCACCAAATATTTTTAACCGAATCCCAAAAAGGAGGTGGTTCTCAATTTGGATGTTTGTTTTTGGTCGAAAGGGTATATCCCCATATTTGTTATTAGGTCCAGGATCTGATGATGGAAACCTTGAGAAATCGAGGGCAACTCTCGAAAATTGTAAGCATAGATAAGGTTATAACTTGACACTCAGATGTATGTCTGATAACACTATGAAACAGTAAAGGTTTGGAACTGACCTGATGATGGAGACCAGAGAAGGTCGAGGGAACTCGACAACCGAACTTCTCTCGTCTCCATCTCCTTCACTGTTGCAGAGGCTTCGTAAATACGAATACTATAAGCACAAACACGAGAAAGTTTAAATATTCAGTTGTCGAGTTCCCTCGACCTTCACTGGTCTCCATCATCAGGTCAGCTCAAAGCCTTCACTGTTGAATAGTGCTACCAGGCAAACACCTGAGTGATAAGATTTCAACCTATGTATTTCTGCAACTTTCGAAAGTCGCCCTCGATTTCTCAAGGTTCCATCATCAGATCCTGACCTGATGATAATGGGACCACCTCGGAAGTATACGCTATCAAACAAAAAAATAATCATCAAAATTGATAAATAAATGGCTGAGTAATCGCGTAACAAACATACAAAAAAAACGGTCGAATTGAGAACCTCTGCTTTTTGGGAAGTCGGTTAAAAATAAGTCGGCGGCGGCCATCTTTCCATCTTGGACCAGCTTTCGATGAACAGCGAACTATTTGCCCTTTCAAACAATAAAATCGTCATAAAATTTTGCGATAACTACACCTAACTACAGCTCTCGTCAAATAGCTTTGCCGCTCAGTTAAAAAGTCGGAAGTAACGAATCGCCATTAAGTTTGGCAGGACTACAGGAATCCTGCACATACAACACCCGAAGAAATAAGTCTTCATTTGCCGTCTTCAGAAACCCTAAAAACCGAAGATTTTTTTTATTCCGGCTACAACGTATTTTCTACCACTGATTTTCTAGCATTTTTTTCAAAATAAATTAAGTCATTTTACTTTTCCTAATTTATTTTCAGATTATGGTAAGTATACAAAAGTGCAATTAATTAATATTATAATATCAAACAATATAAAATTATTCAATCGATTCTTTATTTTAACGAATTGGATCATTCGATGCAAAACTTCTATCACCGTCGCCATCTTGTCTATGCGTCTTCAAATTTAAAAAAACAACTAATGTAAACAAACATGGCGAGTTCGATCAGAATTCCCGGTAATTACGATTGGATTTTAAAAAGGTTTATTTCTAACGGGATGCTAAATATGAAAGGTTTGAATGCGTAAAAATAATTTAAATTTATTTAGTTATTTTATTTAGTACTCACAAATGTGGTTTGATTGGAAAGAAAATAAATATGAGCGTAAATAATTAGGAAAGTGTATGACTGATTCGCAGACCCCAATTGGGGTCTAAACCGAGCTTACGGTGACATTGATGTTCAGACCCCGATTGGGGTCCGCTACGGATTTGACGGTTAAAGAGTCCTGTGCAAAATCTTTGCTTGGACTAAACTGTGAAAATCACACTCGTATATCGTAATCATACAGTACTGCTCGCTCACCACTCAATGTGCCCACATAACTATGATTCGAAACAATAACTATGATTGCACCTTCTCCCCGGTCAATCATACTCGTGCGCATTTTAATTGAATAAGTTGTGCGATGTTAATGAGCACGTGGAACTATGCTCCAGGATGTGTCCTAATCATCACTAATCTACCAAGAACACGTATAATTGTCAGCTGCACGAATAGTTCTCACTATTCAGGAATATTTGCCGATGGTTAGCAGATCGCTCGAGCTAATGATGAAATGTTTTAATGAGTTTATTAACGTCGTCGATGTACTATTGATGTCTCGTACACGTGGATATTCACTCATTAGCACTGGTTTAGTTTTCCTCTGTATTTAATTGTGAAAGTAAAACTTTGAAATGAGACACCTCTGAAAATGCAATTCAATGGTCTTTATCTTATCCAGGTCATTAATTTTAAACAAATACACAGTTGATTTGATTAATTTTGATTAATTGATTAATTTTAAACAATAATAATCAGGTAATTTAAGCATTCTTTCTGTAGACAGTTACCTAACAAGTTCTGAGAATCAGTTAATGTTTCATGGAAATAGTTCTCATTAATATTATATATCAACAACATGTCTGTACGTGGAAAACTCGTGGAAAATTATATTTCTCATGGAAAATTCGCGACCGGAAACAACAGCATTCTTAAATGTACGTACTTTAGTACCTATTTACGGAGGAATTTATCCTAGATATAACTGTGTAGGTACCTTCTGTATGTCTTGGACACTAATAACTTAGTAAAGGGGAAGAAAAACATCTCGTGGAAACCTAGACTTTAAAATCTGAAATCGCCATTCCGCCTCGAGAGCATGCTAATGACCTAATTTCTTCTATTCTACTCCTTCTCTGTATGTCTGAGCAAAGCGGCAAACCTTGGGGTAGGCCTTTGTCCAACATTGGACGTCTTTCGTCTGAATGACGAGAATGAAAAAGGCTGATAATAAAATAGTTCAGTAAAAGATACCTACAGCTCTGTAAGCATCGCTAAACATTACAGACTATGGACGGATGTCATGTAATATTCTACGAAGTGATACCTGTGAGTCATGTGTTGCTGTCATGTGATACAGGTTCATGATGTGATGTGAGTGAAGGCGCGTGTCCTCGCGTCGATACACATCTACTCATTAAGCTAATTCATGTAGAGCGGTGTTTGTTGCACTGCGCTAGGAGTGTGATAACCTGCAGGAAACCTACTTCCTTCATCGATTATCTATCAACAACTTTTTAAAAAGGTTTCATTAGTCAAGACATGTGTTTTTGGATTTATTTTGTTAGTATAATTTACAATTTCTAGAAATAAATGTTCAACAGATAACGTATATGTATAGATATAGATAACTGCTTGTAGTGCACTTACATTGTTTTTATTTAATTTAATGCCAATCAATGCTTGAGAAACTTGTGATTGTGAGATATGTATTGCTTTTATTGCTTTCTTCCAGCAATAATCTCTATAAGCCTTTGTTGGTCATGGTTATCGATGGTTGAATATCTCATAAACTTTGTAATTACAGCCGAGTTCAACTCTGAATCGAAGTTAATGTCTGCCCGTGGTGCGAGATCGTTTATTCTTATTAATCTCAATCGTACATGAGAATACGCAGAACTGCGGGAAAATATACCTAATAACTACATATGTGCATAGTTTGACTTCAATCTCCAACTATTGCACTTAGCATAGATTTTGCTTTTATATGCACAGCTTACATTCGTTATTGTTTCACTTCATATTTTTTGTGACATTCAATTCTATCTAGTGCTTTGTCCCCTCACCCTGGCGCTGATAGTGGGGTAGTCTTAAAGAGCAGGTCATTAGGAGCGGTGCCAGCTCGGCGACCATCGCTCATCGTGCGGCTATCGCGCGGCAACCGCCCGGAGACACTAATGTGTCCGGTGACACATCGCGACCGCTCGGCTATCACCGCGTGACACATGGCTGCCACTGTCGCGGGAACCAGGGAAGGGGTTCTATTATATATTGAGATTTGCAAACAACTAACGATGCATGAGATACTTTTGCGAACAGACAGAGAGCTTCTTCATGAGTAGCACAATTTTTTTTATTTTACTATATTTATCACCATGCTAACATTAACATAACAATAGCTTTCATTTGAATGTAGTTCGAAATGGAATGTAGTGGAGGGATACATATGTTATAGAACTGAATTCATATAGATATTATATTATTAGAATACTGCTCGGTCGAGTCCAACGTCCACCCATAATCTCAAGTATACTGATTGCAGCATTAAGCTTTGTACAATAACAGATTATTGTAATGAAGTCCACCTGCCATTCTGCCTAACCTGCAAGTGCACCACAACCAGCTATTTTCTGAAAGCACTCAGTTGCTTTGTATTGTAATAATATTATATCAGAATTTTGCAACACTCATTGTGATTGGGGAATTACCTTGGGATCAAAAACATGTAATATAATAGACAAGCACTATCAATTATTTACTTTTGGCTGATATTCTGTAGTTATGATGATCGTATCGTACCTATACGTAAGTATGCAAAATTAATCCGAATGACAGTTTATATTTTATAGCGATGTAATCTAAACAGTAGCGATAAATGTTTAAACTCTGATAACATGCGTGGGAGTGGCTGTTCAGTACCTACCGTCAGTTAGTATGCAGTTTTGTTATCGTGGTTTAGAAACAATAATTACAAAGGTTGGGTGATGACAAGTCTGCTGTCTTCGCTCTTTACTAAGTGTTCGGTTGAATACCCTTTTCACTGACGATCCTGAATAAAGATCGCAGCAGAAACCCGATCAGCTTCATATTAAGTGTGGTATCCATTGATCAATGGTTGTCTGTGAAGGATAGCCTAGATGATAGCCTGTTCTGGAACTCGCTACAAAGGTTCTGTTAGTTTAAAGAGTTGTACATCCTAATACGTGTATATACCTTTGAATCTAGGCTAACTAGATCACGTCAAAATTCACAATAGTTCAATTTCACTTGACGGGTGTACTACTTATGCCAAATCGAATGACAAATAATCGAATATCAATTGATCGACCACTATAAATCGAAAGTCTAAATACTCGAACATTTATAATATCGAATTGTTATAAAATCTAACATTCAATACATCGCGCAGTCAATACATCGAGTGTTCAAAATATCGAATGTTTGTTAGATCGAGCGTTATGCATCGCATATTCATCCTATGGAAACATTCACACACAGCTAACATGTCAGAGTTTTCAAGCTGTAAGTAAACCGAATGATCTAGATTACAACCAGTCCATTCATCACTCAGAAGTACAAGTGTTCGAGCATGTAGCTTGTGTCGCTCGAACACAAAGCACCTTCTCCTGGCAGTGATCACTCAACTCATGTCAGATCGCAGGCGAGGATCGCGCGTCAGACTTCATTAATATGGTGATAGCAACAAAGTGTTCGTGTGAGCTATCACGGCTAATTATCAGGCACGTGTCAGATCTGATCATTAGCATACCGCGGGCACAGGTGAGCGCTGCCCCCCGGTATTCACAATTAGCGGCATTAAGCGATGATTGATAGCGGTATCGCGCCATCGCGAATGTTTGCGCAGGTAACCACACGAGCAGCTATTGTTGTCGGATCGTTTCGATGCTAATTACCTACCTGCTAATTAATTCCTTACGATATTGTTATTAATTGGCTGTATTCATCACACACGTCACTTGGACATTCAGAATATGAGACATAAGAATGTAACGTGGGTGGTATCGTAACGTTGTGCATTTTATTACAACTATTTGTATTGCTTATCTGGCATGACAGATATCGGCCTATCATTCTAGATGAGCAATAGCAGCATATTTTATACAGACTGCTATTATCTAAATACGTAGTGTTTATTTGTGAAAGCACGTAATATAGGAGAGATAGCAGATAGATTAACTATAAAGCATATAATAGATGTTTTATATAAATATGCAGCTGGTTATGACATCGAAGAAGTACCTATTTAATTTCATTACTTTATAACGCCTCATTTAACAATATTTTGGTGTACCTATTTGCATTGTTGTTTACGCTGCGTTTCAGTGAAATTATAAATAGTTAAAGTTTAAGTTCTGGACTAACAATTGCTATCCATAACATTTTTCAACTTAATAGTTTTAAGTTTCATTTCAAGATGTTATAGGTACCTATAATTTGTACAGTTTTGCATTTTTAGATATAAGAATTTGTGTAGATTCAGGTAAAGTTTTATACTCTCCTATACGTATGCATAAACTACTGATACACCTACCTACCTAGTTGTGTAGTTATAACAAAATTTTGATCTTGCATGATAGTTCTTATTGAAGTATCGCTATCTTCTATACCTACTCAAGTTTAATAAGTGCATCTATTTATAGCTTTGATTGAATATTGATTATTTTCATAAAATTGATGACAATACCTAGTGATTATGTGTGATCGGTCATAGATAATACAACGAGGGTATTAGATACAAGTCTGAGTGGTACAGACCTGCAGCTTCCCACTAAATATCCATCGTTTTCTCAGATAAATGTATAGTTAGGTCTCAAACTAGTCGGCTAGACACCGCCTAGGTGGGGGGAGGGGGCGTGCTGGGGCGTTTGCAGGCGGCGTGTGCGCAGCCTGCTGCCTTCCTATTGGTCCGCTCAAACTTCCTAGTTTAAAAGAATCGCACGTGATTGGTTGCACTGTGAAGTAGTAATACTAGATGTTTCAGCATCTCGATGTATTGAATGTAAATTGGCGGCGGATTAATGCAGACTCCATTGTTTCGGGTAATTAGTTTAATAAGGTAATATAAATTAGCGGATGGCTCTGATTGCTATCTGCATTGCGACACTGCTCGTTAACATGCTAATGCCGGATAGACGTACTGTTGCCAGATGTTTAATGCATGTTCATAGCTTGTACCTGCCCCTGCACAGCCAGCACAAGGCACTGAGCTGCAGGCTGTGGAACCGAGGCTGAGACCATTCCTTCTGGCTTTACCTAACAAAGAATACTCACATTTCATGTAAGTACTCGTTGAAACGAGTTGTTCCCAAAAGATGGGCGAATTGAATTAAACTTTGCAGAAGAATAAACACTGTACACAAGGGTCACTGTCTCCACTGTTTGTCAGTCTAAACAGTTCAGTTCGAACCACATGACAATGTTTCGGCTACAGTTACAAACTTAACTAGGTAGGTACCTAATTAAAATACTTGCGCAATCAATCATCACAGCAGTATTTAGAGCAGACTTAACCTATTCAGATCAGTTTTGTCCTGGACTCTATTAAGAACATAAGACATTAAGTAAGTATGGGCAATTTGTTTGTAAAAGGATGCAATTGATAGCCAACATAATTATCAAGCGATCACTGAACTTTGTTACCCATAAGTAGGTAGTATATAGTATTTCGCAGGTGAGTATAGAATCACTAAAAGAGTTTTGCAATAAGGTTTTACCTAAGTATGCCTGTGAGAAAAATGGTTATTGCCCATTTTCACAGAATCTAATGTAAGTATAAAAGTTAAGAGATAAGTATTCAGGTTAGGAACAAGCCTCTCAAGAAGATATTTTATATTAAGAGATAGCGTCATGAAAATTTTTTTCAGGTTTTTTGAGATATTTACTTAGATAAGTAGGTTGTGGTGGCCTAGTGGGTAAAGAACCTACCTCTCAAGTATGAGTGTGCGGGGTTTCTAAGTGTGTATCTACTTTCTAAGTAGGTACCTATATCTTAATTTGTAATTATTTAACTCAGGCATCTAAGGCCCATGGACAATACTATACATAAATATTATAGCATTACATTATATCTTGTCGTGTCGCTGTAAGTCGTGGTGGCCTAGTGGGTAAAGGACCAACCTCTCAAGTATGAGGGCGCGGGTTCGATCCCAGGTCAGGCAAGTACCAATGCAACTTTTCTAAGTTTGTATGTACTTTCTAAGTATATCTTAGACACCATTGACTGTGTTTCGGATGGCACGTTAAACTGTAGGTCCCGGCTGTCATTGAACATCCTTGACAGTCGTTACGGGTAGTCAGAAGCCAGTAAGTCTGACACCAGTCTAACCAAGGGGTATCGGGTTTCCCGGGGAACTGGGTTGAGGAGGTCAGATAGGCAGTCGCTTCTTGTAAAGCACTAATACTCACCTGAATCCGGTTAGACTGGAAGCCGACCCCAACAGGATTGGGAAAAAGGCTCGGAGGATGACATTATATCTTGGACACCATTGACTGTGGTTCGGAGAGCACGTTAAACTGTAGGTCTCAGCTGTCATTGAACATCTTTGACAGTAGTTACGAGTAGTCAGAAGCCAGTAAGTCTGACAACCCGGGTTGAAGAGGTCAGATAGGTAGTCGTTTCTTGAAAAACATTGGTTCTCAGCAGCATCCGGTTAATTAGTCTGGAAGCCTACCTTTTAGTCATCAGATGCTGATGACTAATAGGTAGGTACACACAGTGCTTGTAGGTCCTGTTTTGAAGGTGTAAAAACTTTTAAAAGTTAAGAATCATGCAGACATTCTAAATTATATCCTTTCCACTAAATTGAAATAATGTGAAAGAGGAGCTCGTGCAAGCTAAGTAAAATGAAACCCCCCGGGCTGATGAATCAAGTTAGCGCGGTCGCTCTGTGGATGGGTGACCATCAACGTTATGATGAGTTCCTCCGGGTTTCGGAAAGCACCTTCTGTTGTTGCGTTGTTTCAATATTTAACTCCAATATAAATAAGTACAAACATTTCGAAAGGTGTTACGAATCATAACTTAAGATTTATATATTAGTGCCCCGTATCAATAGAACAAACAAAAATGACGCATGCAATCGTCACAGATGCATATCTCACGGCGTGGTCATCTGTCCCCATTGTGGCGACACTGACGGAGGTGATGCTGGTCGCTTATCTGATGCGCGCGCGCCGGCGCCATGCTGAACACTTTACGATGCAGCTCGCATTTGCCAACCTTTGCTGTCGCAGTATTAGATGCAGTTTGCTTTATTTGAGCTTTTATTAATATCCATTCGAAGTAACATAAACTTTCTTATGCAATATATTAGTATCATGGGCAGCTAAATCTATTCAATTACTTAAACATTTTAACAAGTGGATAAATTATTCTCCATGTTAATTGACCCTCACTTGTATTAAACCTTCAGTACCCATGAATGGTATAAAAAACGTCAGATGCCTATCATCGAGCAAATGGCCGCCACAAATATAACTAATTGAATTCTAAACTACACATTATACCGTTTAAGGACTTTTAAGTAATTTGTCGATTCATATCGTCCCCCTTTATTAAAAGCCCATTGATTTAGCTAACTACCTGGTCACTTCCATGAGTACATTATGGCTTTTTAATTCGGTGAAGTGGCCCCCATGGCGTATGGTGCCGGTACACAAATGTCGCTTGTTTATGTTTTCAATTAATTCATTAAGGTCCCGCTGTCGAGGGGTATATTGTTATCAGCTTCATCAAAACGAGCAAGTTTTTTCGGGCAAGGGGTGTCTCGACTGCGAACAGTTAATTTTGTGACAAAAACGTTGATTGATTTTTTCGAGTATAAGTTATGTCAATTTCACAGCTTGAAGTGTTTCGTAAGATCGATGGTGCGAAATTCCAACTGTCTCACTGAACGTCGTTCTTCGACTTTCTTCTTGTATGATGTTATAGAAACATTAAATTGTTATTTTCCTGCTTTCCTCAAAGTGGTACATAGGCATGCTTTATAGGTAGGTACATAGAATGTTCCTAATGTAAGGCACAGAGCAGAGCTGACCACCCAGCGCCGGCAGCCGCGGTGACCCAGCGAGCCAGTCGCCAGTGAAGCTATAATATTAACATTTAAACTGCGCACTTAAAAGACGAATTAATCACTTTAAAAGCAATCTCAGTTTTTGTGCTCAATCATCGTCTCGTCATTTGCAATGTGCGAATATTAATGAGTGGTGAGTGAGTGCCCGGCCGACTCCCGCGACCCGCTAAATGGTAAATACTTGTAATTTCCCGGTATTTGCCATCAATGGACGGAGGACAGTTCTTGCTCCATTGACGCATTGTTTAGTTTTTGTGTGTCGCTGGTTCCCGGAGTCGATGGTGCCACCCACCGCAACGAACATTTGTTAGGATTCAATGGATATCAGGGTAACGACAACGTCATACAGCTCCTCTTCTAGATGTGTCGCATTACTAATATCTACATTTAAGTTGATTGCGTATGCGCAAGTGCATGGTGGGAACCGAGGACTGATACAGTTTTGATTACGTTATGGTTATAGCTTTACGTGTAATTATATGCAAGTATGATAGCTATAGGAACAGTGAAGTCGGCGTTTCTGGCACAGTTGGCTAAAACAAACAAACCGCTTGGTAATAGCCTGGCCGCACAGTGGGGATCGCGGCGAGCTGCGTGCGCGTCACGACGCACGCGCATCGCTGCTATCAATTCACTTATAGTTTTATTGCTTCAAAGCGATTAACTGCCGCTAGGAATGGGTACAGCGCGTTATATTTTATTCTTAGTCATTGTCTCAACGATAATGGATCAGTTTTTTCGGCACGGCCATGTGTGCCAATCTACGTACTAATTGTTAATTCCGCAGCCTTTTATGGGAGCCATTATAAGTTTATGAAATTCATAACAATATTTTGAAGTGAATTAATTGACGACATAACATACATTAATTATGAGGCAATGTATGAATGGCTCATTACTTGAACAGATGTTCTTGTACCGCTGCATAGATTTCGGTGCAGAGTGGCGAGGAGTGGCGCACGTCGTCCGGCGGCCACCCGCGCACATCACACCTCCGCAGACAGATACACACGACATAATCCTACCTTTTGTTTTACTGGCTTACTCAGTTATGTTTGAATACTGTATCCACTTGCAATGTTTAAAACAAATTACTCACCTAATACATAAATCATTTGATAAACTAACCTGTAGCCTTCAGAGAATACTCATTGCTAGTATAATGTAATCATTCAATAAATTGTAGCAATTTATCAATAAATCAACAACTTGTTTGTTCTGCATGAGTATGCAAACCGCAGAGAGTCGCATACTGAGTACTTGTACCTATAGGGATCACGGACATTTGAATGCGCGGCAAACCCGTGCGTTTGACAGACAACAACAAATTGTTATCCTTTTAATGAATTAATTGTTCCAATAAACTAATTCTGGCTGCGGTGGGCCGCTACCGGGAACACAGCGGCTCCGGGATGCCGCGCCGCGTGTCCGGGATTCTTGTCGTGTTCCCGTCCTTATCGCGGACCCCGCGTTTTTGCGCAGCCCTACGTTACTATTAATTGATTGGAATTATTTAAGTATGTGTATTTTTTGTGTCGGTGCGCCATCGCGCCAGTCCGGCGGGGTATGCCTGCCTACTAGTTTTCCTAAATGAATTGCCCTGCCAGGCTGCAGCAGGTTAACTCTTAGATAATTCATCATGACTTGCCAGCAGTTCTTAAGGCTCTCAGCTATTTAATTAGATAGCTTCTATGGTGAGCTCACTAACACATAGGTAACTATTTGATCAGATTTCAGGGTTTAGCTAAGTAGTGTAAAACTGCAATGACCGATTTCGTTAATGCAATATTTTTTAAATCTTTGACAAAATCAAGCAATGAAGTTGATAAAACCGCTTGGAAACAACAAAACACAAGTTCCCCTGGTGCAGCAGCGGCTCCATATATCGGAGCATTGCGTGGCCCGTGATTAAACAATCAAATAATCATATTAATCACAGCGCGCGCGCAGCCCGCCGCGCATGCGCTCTGCGCGGCCCTCTGTTCATGCCGAACGATACTTTGTATTGATCTCCTTACACAGATTATGTTATTATCTGAATATCCACAGATGTGCTACTCTCTAGTAGATGGAATTTAAATGTTAATTATTGTCAACATTTTAAGATAATAGGTAGGTTGGGACCTTCTTACAAAAGAAAGCTATTCTTTTCTGTTATTTAATGAATTTCTGTACATAACAGGGATACCTAAAGAGAAATTTTCGAAAGCTATCAAAATCACAGTGGATACAAGCTTTTATTTAAATGCGCTAAAAAGAAAAAAATAAACTTTTACTGTAACTTTACTGTCAACTTATAACGACATTTCTAATTTAACATATTTGACAAAAATACGAGCGAGATTTAAGTAATCGTACTTATTAACTTTCTTAGTAAAGTTGTTTTTAAAGATTTTTTTTACCTCAATTTATTTTATACTTTTTAGTTTTCACCTGGTAAGTTCCTAAGTCTAAATTCTGTAGCGGCGGTCATCTTAGATTTTGATTTGGTAAAGTGCACTTTATTCTACTTGTCAAGCCCTGTCATTGGATACCCATATGGACGGGATTGAAAAAAATAGGTTATTCACCATTTTGTAGCGGCGGCCATCTTGGATTTTTATTTCGTAAAGTGCAATGTGTTTTACTTGTCAATCCCTTTCATTTGATACCCATATTGTATAGGTACCTTAAAAATAACTAGTCCGCCATCTTGTATATTTAGCCATGTTGGATTTTAGGATGACGTCACATAGCTTAACATGCATTGTCATCCAAATTAAACATGTCTGCAAAATTTCAGCTCAATTGGTTGAGGGCAAGTGCCTTAAAATTGAGTTGTAAAATTCCACCCGAACACACATAGTTACATACATACATACATACATACATACATACATTGCAAGTTAAAAAAGCAGATCTTTCGACAAAGGTATCAAGGAGTAGGCAGCACATTCGCAAGTAGTGGGTCTGGTCTGGTCTACTCCATGACTGGAAGGTTGGAAGTGGTCCACGCAAACGACTGCGCAGTTTCGCTAAACAATAGGTCCCATTACGACATCGATGCGCATGCGCCTCTCTGATCTGAGGACCATAGAGCAGCACCGCACAGAGAACCCACTAAAAAAAATATGCATGTTGACACAATAAACAAACGTCCGCTGCTTATCTTACGCCTGTCAAAGTTCAACTTAGTTTTCAAGTCATACTGTATTATGGTCGTCGTGGATGAGGCAAGAGAAAGACATCGAGGAACACACAGAAAGCAATATACGTGAAGAGTTTGCACCATGAGGAATAGTGTGAACCTTCTGTTAGTGACATGGTATATCTGCGGCCTATTACAGGCGGGCTGTGGTTAGCCGCGCGCGCGCACGCCGTGTGCTTTATGCTTATTAAACTGAATCCAATCAAGCGACGCGTCGGATTATACTAATTAGAGATATTGTGGCATTACCTGGAGGACGCTTCCGCGACCGCCTGATCACGTGACGCTCACCACAGGAGCCTGTAATGATGCTCCATTACTTGCACTAGCTTCATACGCTCCCACTGAGGCACACGATAATCTTATTATACTTCTATGATGGAAACTATAGACTGAGCTGTCACTATGTGTATGACAGCACACTTGCCCAAATGTGTCGCAAAGTACATGGAGACATCTTTCAGACAAATCGATTAAGCGTTTAGTGATTGAGTCTAGTGGTAGAAATCTGTATACCTTCGTAACCAGCCGGGTAAAACAGCAAACTTTGCTGTAGCTTAAGCTTATTCAATGACGATTATGTCTTAGAAGAACAGTCTGTCTTGGTTTACAATAAACTCAGTCGGGCGTTGTGTTGCATACTGTTTGTTTGTAGTTTCGTCCAGCTTCCACATAGATTGCGCAATGGTGAGTATCGTGGCTTTACATATTATGTTATTGTGTAATGATATGTACACAGGTAATGCGGCTATTGCTTACCGCTCCGTCATCAAATTGCTCACTTCCCGTAGTTGGGAATGGCCATAGCACACAAACTTTCGAAGCGAATGGCTCAGTTTTGTAACACACGAGAATGAAAGTTTGTAGGTACTGACGTCTAAATTGTATTGTAGTCTTACCAATATAATCTAGGCATGTCAGACGCAATCTATTACTATTATTAATTGCAAGTGGTACTAAAACTCATGAGTCATAATTTGATTAACTTGTTGTTTAAAATATAAAAGTTAAACCGTCCACACTGCTGATAGTTATCTCCATACAGCTCTATTGTGCGACAGGTGACGAGATAACTGCCGGCTATAAACTATTTAACTGCAGTAATTGCGTTTGTTTGCAACAACAAGTCGCGATGTTGCGATACTACAATAGTGTAATTTAGGGGACACGCGCAGCGGCCGCTCGTGAACGTGTTATTAAGGGCCGGCGCATAATGCGCGTACGCAAATCACGGCGCTCCCGCCCCGGACGCGGATCAAAATAATTGCACCCGCGACCGCCGCACCGCCATTATCTCAAACTATACACAATTACTGACCGCCGTCGCCACCATGCGCGCGCGCACTCGCCTGCCGCACCGGTGACCGCGCCACCAGTCGCGTACATCGACGCATATGCATTGAACTGGCAACACCAAGTCAGGACATAGCAGGCAATGTCGAGTGCTCAAGAGTATCGATGGTTCCGTGGTACGGAGGAAGTTATTCGTCGTGCTCATTACAATATTAATCAATGCTTTCACATCCAGGGCTCGGGATAAATATAACCGATGCAGAATATTCTTTAATATTAGTTGCGCAATAGTAATGCGCAGGTGAGCGCTACAAATGATAGCCTGTACAGCGACCGAGCCGGCGACCAGCGACCAGCGACCGGCGACCGGCGACCGGCGACCGGCGACCGTGCGATACGGCGACCAACACGCACAGATTTCGGCTTAGTTGCTCTTAACCTGTAATTTGAATGAATTACGTTTGCATAATCAAATATGATTAGTTTTTTGTAGAATTGCTCGAGTGTGTAACTCGAGACATACATGCAGGTCATTCTCAAGTGACCGGGTTCTTCTATTATTGTGCAAGCATTCGTGATTTTGTTTACCTACATTTTATTATTTATAACACTTTATACTTAATGACAAAATAAGTTGACTTATATATGCCTTCGGAATTTGTAGGATACATGTAAAGTCGAATAATATAAAAATTGAGGTACAGCCTGGTGATAGACGGACGGACGGACGGACGGACAGAGGAGCGAAAACAATAGGGTCCCGTTTTACCCTTTGGGTACGGAACCCTATAAATTAAACTTTTACTGTAACTTTACTGTCAACTTATAACGACATTTCAAATTTAACATATTTGACACAATTTATATGTTTTAAAAGCTTGTCGCGAGATTTAAATACTCGTATTTACTTTCTTAGTAAAATCGCGACAAGCTTTTAAAACATATAAATTGTGTCAAATATGTTAAAATTCTAAAAAATCTGAAAAAATTCTCGCGCTTGCTTCCATCGCGCGTTATTTTTGCTGTACCTATACTTGTTATATAGCAAGAAAGCGCTTTCATCTACTTTTAGTCCTCGAACTGAATAAAAATTTTCGCGCTCGCTTCGCTCGCGCTTTTTTAAATTTCGCATCCGTAAATTTATATGTTCAAAAAACACTTTTTTTAACTTTATTCCTTGACCTGAAAAAAAATTTCGCGCTCGCTTCCCTCGCGCTTTTTTGTTTTTCGCATGTGTATAGTGTAAATACGAGAAATTGCGCTCACTCTGCTCGGGCCATTTTCTACATGAAAACACTTTTCTTAACTTTCGTAAAAATTTCGCGCTCGCTGCACTCGCGCTTTTTGTATTTATGATCTGTCTGCTTTTTATGTTATAGGAAGTACCTATGCACTATAATCTAATATTATTTACTAGCTTCCGCTCGCGGCTTCGCCCGCGTGGACATATCAAATTTCAACCAAATCGGTTCAGCCGTTTTTGCGTGAAAGAATAACAAACATGCATCCATCCATACATTCTCACAAACTTTCACATTTATAATATTAGTAGGATATTAGTAGGATATATAAATAAATAATTAATGTTTTTTGTGACTTGATCACGACTGTGTGACCCCCCCCCCCCTCTCGCCGAAGCTGGATCCGCCCTTGTGTGTAATTTGGATAATGCTAATGTACTATTGTAATTGAATGACATGATTCTTCCCTGTCCCTCTAGAACAGTGGTTCTTAACCTTTTTGGCATGAGGGACCACTTTACCAAAATTTTGTCTTGCCGGGGACCACCACATTGGTTTACCTAAATTGAGGGTTCTTTGATAAAGAATACAAGCACACTTTATAATTAGCACTCATTTCTTTATTATTTAGCTAAAAACAAAAATGTACCGATTTTAATTTTATGAGATTTTTGTAATAAACAATCGTCTATAGTAGTTTCCAAAAGCGCGAGCGAAGCGAGCGCAAAATTTTTTTCGGACTCAAACCAAAAATTACGTAAAATGTAGCCCAAACGTACTTAACTTTTTGTTTGTTGAAAATGCAAATATAAGGGCACATAGTTTCTGAATACGCGAGCGAAGCGAGCGCGAAATTTCAATTATTTTTTAAAACTCAAAGCCAAAATTACTTAAAATGTAGCCCAAACATATTTTTTTTTCTGTTAGACAAGTAAGTACGTCCATTCGAAAACCCCTGTTTGCATAGATAAGTCGTTAAAAATAAAGTTAGACAACGTATAGCAACGTCGCGAAGCAATGCTTCGCGGACCACTTAGAATGCCTCCAGGGACCACCAGTGGTCCGCGGACCACCGGTTAAGAACCACTGCTCTAGAATGTATCCATTGCACAGGACAGTTGTGTTTCCTGCTAGTTATCGCGAGGTTTCCTTGTGTGCGGCACTCCTAGTTCACAGAAGTGCACGCTGTTGATAATCCCCGTGTTTGTGAAGATAACCGCATTATCGTCGCACTGATAGACTTACACACTAACACGCGTATTTGCTTTCAATACAAGCTTGTTACATTAGTGACGTGTACGTACTAAATCATTGTAATGTGTGCAATTATTACGAACAGTCTTCAGATAGAGTCACGCAGTGTTGATGTATGTAACTTTAATTACTTACATGTTTTGCAACGTTTTATTTGGTAGGTTGAGATGATAGTTATTTATCTGTAAATGGTCAAAAATAAGAACTCTTATTGCTCTTTGCATGATATTCTTACTTATATCCCAACTCATTCGCTCCTCTAGTTTATACCTTCTAATTCTAGATAATTCACGCAAAAGTGCAACACATAGATTTTGTATGTGACTCCGCAGTTCTATGAGCGCATCTATACTCTTGATGTACCTAAGTAAATGAAGAGCAAACACCGAGTGTGTGAGCTGTATGTTGTTGAAGCGTGTAATAGCGGCAGTGACAGGCGTTAGATAGACGCGACGCGGTAAATCACGTGGCGTGTTATGAGGCTCGCGGCGTGCGCGCGCGCATCTCGATAGTGACCCACAGCCCGCGGCGAGGACGCGCCCGCGCCGCTCATCACACCACGCCAACGATAACTGAGCCGAGTAACGTGTTTACATCGGTTAGCTTTCATGATTTCCGTCTTGGAGTATCCAGCTAACGTAATTCTACTTAAAGTGACGACTCCTTATCAACGCCGCCACGTCACGTTACATATTTTAACATAAATTTAATTGTAAACTCGTCAGAGATTGGCTATCGTAGCATCAGATTGATACACACGTGATACATATCGCGCGATATAGTTATTGCGGGTGTCGGCGCTGGCGCCGCACTCCGCGACTATCGGATCGGACGCGGACCGCCGGTATCACACGGTATCGGTCAATCAACAGATACATATAATTACTGTTCCCGAGAGATCTGGCTCGGGCTCATCCATAGTCGTTCCACAATGTTTCAATAATCTCTGCTTTACTTTCATCTTGTCCTGTATAAAATATTTGCGCTTAGCTTTATTTTTCCGCTGTTGCATCTTAAGTTTTGTTGCACTTTTTGAAGTGTTGGTAATGAACGGCGTGGGGCCGCGAGGATGCCCGCGAGCCTCAATAAATAAATTTAACTAGATTATCAGCGGCCGACCGCCTGCGCAGGCGCACTGCAGTAAGTTACTGCCTGTATGTCGCACCAGACGCTCACTGTACGGTACAAGTTATTATGCCAAACCATTTCTATTTACTATTACAATTGTGCTTATCAAGCATCGACTCGTAGTATTATCATTACCTACATATATTTTTAGCCATGAAAGCGTGATATCAATAATTATGATCGTTATCGCGTTTAATTTAATCCAAAACATCCCATTACCCGGCAGATATCAGATAAACCTTCACTAAAACATTACATTGTTATGTCGATACTACTTACAATCTGGCGTCCGCTCCACAATAGCAATATTCAAGTTCAAAACACATGCTTTATGGCGGTAGGGACCACAGGCAATTACAATACTCCGCGCCTCCGCTGCGCCCGCGCAGCCGCGTGAGAAGATGCACTCCTTTACTGCGCAAGTTCATGGCACAGCTGACTGCTCCGGACGCAAGCCAAACTGAGCCGTGTGCCGTTGTGTTACGAACTACGGCGGCGCTCCAGATAAAGTGGCGCGCAGCACTGCTAAATTGTTCAGAGTTTACACAAATATTATTTATAAAAGTCGATTCACGATCTAGCGGTTGCTCTCAATGTGCAGCGGCGCAGTTTCGACTAGCTGGTAACAGCTTAGGCGTCTAGTGCTAGAAACATTGTGATCATCATATGACATTTACTACTTATGGGAGAGCACCACAGCTCTCGTGACAGCACATTATATATCAGAGTTGATGTATTCGACATACTTCACATCTCCAGAGACAAGTGGACACGTTGTTTCATGTGAATGCTACAAAGCGCTCATTAGACGACAGTCTCATCTAAAAAGTGTAGAACGTGACATATTGTAACAAATGTGGTTTTTCTTCCATAGTTATACGTACAGCTCCACAATATCAGAGCGTCACAATCGATACATATTTTTTTACACGAAATACTTGATCAGATATAATCGGTGGCACTTTATCTTCGACGAAATCTCACGTTTGAATGAATGTGAATGGTTAATTTATTCAAGACAGAAACGTTTCCGACGAAGCCATTGATGTTACGGCAGTGCATCACGGACGGCAAAAAGTCGCCGGTTTAAATCACTCGGAGGCAAATGACAAGACGGTGATTACGGCAATTAAAACGCCGGCGATTCGACGCTACGTGGCGAGGGGGGAACACAAAAAGTTGCGTGCGCGCATCCGAGCCCTCATGAATACGCAGACAATTGATAAAATTTGCAGGTTATTGTGAGAGTTGGCGTTAATGATGCATAGAGAGCAATGTCGGGAATGTTGCAGCGATGCTCTGCCAGCCTTCTCGGGAATCAGTCGAGAGGAGAGGTGATGGTGACGGAGCTCTTGTGTCTGCGGCGAACAAGAAAGTAGCGTAATACCGCTTCGGTATGCCAGTACTCGTAATTTAAACACGCAAGAAATGCCCGACTTGTAAAGTACCCGCAAGAATTTAATCGATTTCTAAAAAGTAAATATTTGTAGCGATTCCTGCGATGCGGTCACCCAGGACAACACAAACACAGAACGACTCGCTTCAGTTACCCAGGAGTGAGCTGCTTGTGCTTCAAGAGTACAGGGCTGTATCAACGGGCTTTTATGTTGTCAAATTCTCTCATAATGTTGGCAAAACCTCCTAACAGCCACTGGCAAAATTCGGCGCACTGAAGTTGCGGCTTTGAGGAAAATCTACTAGGATCAATTCGGGTCAGTTACGTGATAAAATCTATACCTCTCGATTGAAGAAGAAGGGACAAATCTTCACAAAATGATGAGGACTGTACTTAACAAGTTGTAATTCCAAGCACACAGGTAGCCACAACAAAACATAATTGTAACTAGGAGACGTCACAGCGGAGCGCAGCTTTCCCATAGACCAGCCCCAATTATAATACATAAGACACACGTTGCATAAGTCCGCTTTCTCAGCGCACCGGTCCGGCGACAATCAGTGCAGGCCGTCCGGCGGCGTCCGGTTCAGGTGGCATTTCCTCGATTATCATGCGTTTAGTTTTTGCTCGCGACAATTACGTCGCATCTGTATGCACGAGGCAGACGCGCGAATAGTCGGCGGCGCCCCGCGCCGCGCCGCTGTCGCGCCGGTGCAGAGCCGCCGCATCGCCAGCAGGACATCTCCGTTACGTCCTCACAAATGCACAAGTGGACAAGTGATCAAGTGGGCTCTAATTTATACTTCTTACAGCAATACTAATATATCTGTTCTGATATAATAAAGAGGTAACATGTTTTGTTTGTACCGTTAAGGCTCTGAAACTTGTGAAACCGCGGGAAAACTGTTCGTTATAGCAATATTTTAAGAGTGACTAGCTTACTTGGCAGTTGTCACAGAAGTAAAACAAGATAGCGCTCATCTTAACCCGTAGAAATCAATGAGGGACTCAGATCATGATAATATTAGGACGGGAGACACGGAATGTCCATTTTAAAAAAATAAGAAATTCATGAATAAGATAAATCATAAACTTTTTTGAGTTATGATGTGTATCTGTGTAGGTGTCCACTGTTCCTGGCTTATTAGACTGAAGGTGTTCTGTAACTGTACTACTGTACGCGAGTGGTCATGTGTCAATGCTGCGCATGTTTTTGCGCATGCGCGGCATGCTCGCGGCGTGGGAGCTGCGGCCTGCGCGCGCGGACACCGCGTCCCCTCGCCCCTCTCCGCGCATCCTCAGCACGGAATTAACATTTTATTGTGGACCCTCATACAAATACGTCACTCACGCACATTCAAATATGTTCAGTTAGTGCAGGGATCGTGTGGCTGTTTTAGCATACTTCGCCGGCTTTCTCTGAAGAGTTAGGTCACCTTATATTAAAACACTAGCTCAAACACACAAAAATCCGCAAAAACGAGACTTTTAACTAATAATAATAATTTATACGTTACTTGTTAAGAAAAGATTAAGAAATTCGATTATCTTGAAACGGGTTAACTTTTGCCCAGTGTATCCCAGGGTCAAATTTGTCCGTATTGACCTATACTATCACCTCATGAAACGATGCGGTCTACTTACCAGTAACCCTGTATATAGATGGTCTTACAATGTACTGGGTTTAGGTCTAGGTTAAGAGCATTAACTTCGTCCAAAACGCTGGTTATATAGTTATCGGCATGGATATTGAGCTCTCGGCGGAAGAGTGGGAATCGCTTTGCGCACTGTACACATAAGGCAATAAACCAATAAATCGCTTCTGCGCAGGTGAAGGTCAGGGCTCAATATCCGTGCCGATAACTATATCTAGCACTAATAAGGTGGGTTTACCTAAAATACACCAAAATTTCTTAAGATAGTTTGAGCTTAGGGGAAATTGTGGAGAGGAAAACGGTGAGGAAACATATGCCTGTGTTAGCAAAAACATATTATGCACTTAAAAACAAAGACCAATAACGAACTGTAAAGGCAGGAACAAGTTGAAGAATCGCTCTAGCTAGCTCTGCGTCCCCCAACTGTCACTCTTCAACTCTGATTTTCTGATGATTCTGCCTTTTCAGTTCGTTACTTCTCATGCAGGCGGGTATTTTGTGTTTCATAGTTATTTTGTTGACACATGGAAGAAGGAGTAACATAAAATAGTACAAAGGTTAAGGTAGAGTTATTTTTGTAACAGCAACAGAATGATGTTGCTAATTGTGGCAACATTAGTTATATAACACCATTCTCTCGCTCAACTTCATACAATACCTACTACCTAGTCGTTCTGACGCTGGTTTTGGACTCCAAAAATTCTTTCAACCCATTCAGGCAAGTTTTATGAGTTTTAATTAAATTACCTCTCAGACTTCTTTATACTGACTGGATGCATAATGTCCCTCAACCTACACTGAGATCAAACACAACTCGGTTAATTATTAGGTAGCAAACGCTACGAGTGAGCTCAGGTCGTAAGGAGAATAAACTGAGGCAGTCCATAACCAGTGAGTTTTTGTTTGATTAATGAATACTCGTCAACTCGGCAATTTATCACCAGATATATCTTATGTCACACGAGCTCGACCATGAAATATAAATGAGTTACTTTATGCTAAAAACCTCATACCTTCCCCGCATTAATATGAATGTATGCACTCAGATAACTTGCATACAATGAATATTTTATGTATTCAAACCGACCAAAAACTTGCTCTGGATAGCGCGGGCGCATGTCGGCCAGCTCGCGCAAAAACTCACGCATTCAAACGATGTGCCCTTGTGGGGAGCGGGTTCGAGTCCATTCAGCGCACTGCAGCCAAATGGCTTCATGCGCGCAGCCTCGCCATCATTAGGTGAGGCCTGCGCACGCGCACACACCGCGTGCCTAGCTCCATACGCGAGTGCCCCGCGTAAGGAAGTGTTGCCTTGATACAACACAGTCGTCACCGCGCCACTGATCACTGCTGAAATTCATTATGCGAACCTGCATTCAGCACTCTAGCTCGTATATTGCACTTAGCTGAGCGGGACATTCATCTTGCGTTTTTTAATATCTATACTAATATTATAAAGCTGAAGAGTTTGTTTGTTTGTTTGTTTGAACGCGCTAATCTCAGGAACTACTGGTCTGATTTGAAAATTTCTTTCAGTGTTAGATAGCCCATTTATCGAGGAAGGCTATAGGCTACTTTTTATCCCGGTACGGGATGCGGGTGAAACCGCTGGCAGAAGCTAGTAAGGTATAATTGGTTTGGCACCGCGGGAATCTACATACAATATGTACGTAACAGTTGCGAGGATAGCTAAGTGCGACAATTAATTGGACACCAAGAATAGCTGACCATTAGTGGCGGTATGATGAAACGAAACGCCACGTTTTTTATTAATCAACATAAATACTAATAGATCATCATGTGTCAGCGGAGTCATCCCTCAATAGATAATGTTTACAGTTATAATAATACAACACCATAAGAAACTTAAATCAATAACAACAGGAAAAAAATAATAGTAATATGTGACATATGTGTGTCTAAAATCAAAATCGAGACATTGTGCTAACATAACCAGCCACTACACCTTCCAGACAGTCCTGTGGCTGTGGATATGCCGTACACGTATCTATACTAATATTATAAAGCTGAAGAGTTTGTTTGTTTGTTTGAACGCGCAAATCTCAGGAACTACTGGTCCGATTTGAAAAACCGGACTGGAACCGCTGGCAGAAGCTAGTATATCATACACTAGCTTCTGCCAGCGGTTTCACCCGCATCCCGTGGGAACTACTTCCCGTACCGGGATAAAAAGTAGCCTATAGCCTTCCTCGATAAATGGGCTATCTAACACTGAAAGAAATTTTCTAATCGTACCAGTAGTTCCTGAGATTTGCGCGTTCAAACAAACAAACAAACAAACAAACAAACAAACAAACAAACAAACAAACAAACAAACAAACAAACAAACAAACTCTACAGCTTTATAATATTAGTATAGATGTAGCAGATATTCGCACAAACAATGGGCTAGGCGAAAAATTCAAATGAGAGTTGATTCGATCAAAACACGAGCACGTCTGCGATAGACAGGTCGGCAACGCAAAACAGCGGGTCGTAGCGGACGCGCGGCGGAATGCGTCGAGCTCCCGGCGCGGTGTGTCAAAGCGATGCGCCCGCGCAGCCGCCGCCGGTCATTTAAATATCATCGCTACTCATATTTGGAATGCCTTCACCGACCGTGGCTCGTCGTCAGGATTAAGCGACAAACATTGCTCCAGTTTTTGTGGCGACACATTCACTTTGACCTTGTTCCAGAAGCGACGCATTGTGTTTGTTATTCACAGCGCTTTGAGGTATTCCTGACTCTTGCTAACAACGTTTTGTCTGAGCTCATTGTCTTTGCCTTCGGGAGGATATTTGGACTTTAGAGCGTCATTAATTATAGCGCAAAACAAATCTACAAACCGGCTCGCTATTTTAAGATATCAGAAGAACAACTCAACTTTCTATGAGGTGACAAATATGAGGTGATAAATAAAAAAATTCAATATGTGGCCGACCACACTAACAGAGGTGATGGGTGAGTTTTGATGCTCAATAGTTTTGCGTAGATGTAAGCATTACCAGTTCTGTCTACATAAGAAATGATATCATTGTAATTCATACCGTTCGAGTCGACACAGTGTAATGTTGACAGACGTTATGTCCCCCGACTGAGGGAGAGGGTAAAACGTAGTGGTGTTTGTGGTAACTCGATCGCAACACTTTCGTCATCAATCACTGCGCAGGGACCTGTTCCAACAGACATACATCATGTGACTGCCTCGTTGGTCTAGTAGTCGCAAGCGCGGCTGCTGTGCTCGAGGTCTCGGGTTCGATTCCCGGGGTCGGGCCGAAATCGCTTTGTGGGTTTTCTTAAACTTTCACAAAGCAGCCCGTAGTCTGGAAGTTGGTGATTGATTCACCCGTGCATCGGAGAGCACGTAAATGTCGGTCCTGCGCCTGATCTCTTTCTGGTCGTGTCGGATTGCCGTCCCATCGGGTTATGAGAGTGAAGGAATAGGGAGTGCACCTGTGTCTGCGCAAATGCTCGTGCACTATAATATGTCCTGCGCAGCTGGCTGATCTCCTTAAGAACAGCCGCCGTGGCCGAAATCGGCCGTGGATGCCATTCATTACATCATGTGACGAATACAAGGGTAACACGCATTACTTGACACACATACGTTTTTTTTATGTCGCAGTGCCTGAAAAATACCGTGTAATGGGTTATTTATTATTTAAACACATACCGTTGGAGAAGTTCCTAGCTTGGATAAGTTTTTTTACCTCAGTGTCTCTACTGTCTCTTGAGATAATTTAGTGATCCTGCTCTATCTGTCATTTTCTATAAAACACTATCATAGACATAAACGGTTGCATTGTGCCTGAGTGCAAGATAATCACGACTGCATCTACAGCAACATGTGGTGTGAGGGTAGATGCAAGCGAAGGAGCAAGGTGCAACGTTATCGGGAAGTTCAACGTTATAATTGCGCTGATATAATTGTTAGATAGAAAACTGGATGCACCACAGGCGTGATGTGATATTAAATCTTATCGGATGACCATTTGGAAAGTAACTGACGATTATGTACATAGACAAGTAAATTAATATCAACTTTGTTTTAATTATTATAATTATATTAACCTTTAATCATTTTGTGTTCGGTGGTTCTTTTGAGCTTAACTCTTCGCTCTATTATCGTTGTCTATACTAACATAGTGTCTATATTAATCAAAGAAAGTGGGAACATTTATTGTTTCTTTGTACCCTACAGCAAAGGCTTCGAAACTACTGAACCGATTTGAAAAATTCTTTTACTTTTGGAAAGCTTCACTCTACCAGAGTAACATAAGCTATGGACAGTAGTTTACACGGGGATGAAACCGTAAGAGAAGGCTAGTTCACATTAAGCATACTATCTGTCTGTCTGGTATTGGACGTATGATGTCTAGCCTGGCAAGTATGTTTAGTAGCACTGCTTGGAGGGCGGGGAACTCGTAGTAAGCGGGGAGTAGGCCAGACATGCTGGGCAAACCTGTGAACGGAGTTTAAAGTCCAGCGAGGCATTTTCACCCTTCAGCCGCTCATGTCCCCGTTGCCCTCTTGTTGCTTTCGCGACTAGTTCCCGGGGGCTCTGTGACTGAGCTGATGAGTCTTAACCTACCCTGTATTAACCTGCTATATCAAAGAGTAAGTAATGTAAACATGTGCACGTTCCGCAGTTGTCATACTAATCAGTTAGTTGGATGTTCGAAGTAGAAACTAAGTAATATAATAATATTGTGTAACATCAATCATATTTAAGTATACAAAACATATCCATATAATTAAAATGTTCCGTCAGCCTGCAATGCTCTAATAGTACAATTTGAGTTAATAGCGGCGCGTATTCAAACGCGGCCCGGAGCGGTCGGTGCGCACGCGCATCGATTAAGCTTAATTTGTAACAATTATCACTGCGGTATAAACACAATAGTTAAATTCGGTAACACCTTCATTAATAGAGTAATTCTTTCGACCTCGCTGTCCTGCCAAACGATTTCAAACTCTATACGCACTCACTACGAGTTATATTGTATTGCTGAAGGAGCGGTGCGCGGAGGTGGCGTTATTAAAAACGCATTAGGAAGATTCTCAAGACTAGTAGACTCGTCTCATGGCTGTTTACAATGTTGCACAACAGTAGATATGTATGGTGTAGGCTAGTATCGTTACATAACGACCACTGGTATTGTGACTCCGGTGTATCATGCGAGCTGGACACGATACGCGCTGACCTCAACAGCCGGCATTACTACAACATTTACCAGTTGCATCGATCTTCTATATTTATTGATTCTAAACGCAATAGATCTTACATGCAACTCAATGAGGCTGATAATCAATTGTATAGAACAGCTTTATCTAGACACACGGCAGTGTGTCCGCCAAGTTCGAGCAAAAAAAAGCGACACACCGGCCGTGGGTTATATTACACGAACCATTTCGGGTCAAATTCGACCCCCCTATAACTCAAAATCTATTTTATTTACGCATATCAAATTTCTAGTATCTGTTGAGACCCCCTCACTTATCTTAAATACAAAATTTCATTAATATACCTATTGTAGGTCTTGAGATATTGACGTCAGAAAATCGCTATTTTTACTATACACTCACTGACTGACTGACTGACTGACTCACTCATCAAAAACCTAGACCACTTCCAATGGTCGTATTGACTTGAAATTTGGCATGGAGGTAGGTCTTTATGTCAAGGTAAAGGAAAAAATCAGAAAATGGCCAAGTGTGAGTCGGTTTCAAAATAATTCAGATTATACCCCTAAGGAACTAAAACGAACTAAATTTATCTATATTTATATAATATATCTTCTAATGGTCGTACCGATCTGAAATTCGTTACAAAGGTTTGTATATAGTCAAAGTAAAGTAAAAATCTGAAAACGGCCAAGAGTGAGTCACTTTCGAAAATAACGAATGTGTAACTTTGACCCAAAACAAAAATGTGAAAGGGTGCCAAGTTCGATAATATGGAAATCCTTCGCCTATAAAAGAAGTGAGATCTGAATAAGTACCAAGTTCCATACACATACCTCAGTTAAAAATAGTTACTTTTTGATGATGTTACTTGGCAAGTTTTCACACACCTTGTTATAAACCTACTAAACGCAATGAATCAAGTATTTAATTTTCTATTAAAACTTGCCAAGTAACATTATTAAAAAGTAACTATTTTTAACTGAGGTATGTGTATGGAACTTGGTACTTATTCAGATCTCACTTCTTTTATAAGCGAAGGATTTCCATATTATCGAACTTGGCACCCTTTCACATTTTTGTTGTGGGTGGGATTTCATTTATTTTTGTAAGGTTGTTTATTTTATTTTTTTCTTATGATTAAGTTAGTTAAGGAAATGTCTCATTTATACTATCTTTCAGATTTTTGAATATGCACTATGCTTCTTACAAAGAAATGAACTAGATTAACTAAATGGATTAGATTTACCAATTGACTGACATGACATGTTATCATATATTATGTTCGTGGATCAAAGTTACACATTCGTTATTTTCGACAGTGACTCACACTTGGCCGTTTTCAGATTTTTACTTTACTTTGACTAAATACAAACCTTTGTAACGAATTTCAGATCGGTACGACCATTCGAAGATATATTATATAAATATAGATAAATTTAGTTCGTTTTAGTTCCTTAGGGGTATAAATTTAGGGCACGCCACCATCGTGGCGGTAAGTCCCCTCTTTGAGGAGTGGCTCGGGAGGAGTCACGGCGCCCTCACGTACCGCATGACGCAGGTCCTCACCGGACACGGTTGTTTCGGGAGGTACCTGCACCGCATCGGTCGTGAGGAGGCGCCCGGGTGTCACCATTGTGCGGACAGCCCCGAGGACACGGTGGACCACACAGTCCAGGTGTGCCCCGCATGGGAGGGGCACCGCCGGGTCCTCGTCGAGGCTTTGGGCGGCGGCGACCTCTCGCGTCCGGCCTTGGTTCAGGCCATGGTCCGGGGCGAGAGGGAATGGGATGCCGTCGCCTCCTTCTGCGAAGCGGTCATGCTCGAGAAGGAGGAGGCGGAACGCCAGAGAGTTCGCACCTCTCATCCCGGCCGCCGCGCTGGACCAGGTAGACACCATGGGCGCCGGGTGTCGCGAGATGACTCCCGGCCACCGTAGGCGTGGGTCTGTGGGCGGTGAGTTCGGGTGGCTCATCGTCCCTCTGTCTTTCTAGACGACAGACCCGTGTCGACGGCGCGCGTTGTTCCACGCGCTCCTCAAAGAGATGTCAGCAACCCCAGCGGGGCCCAGCAGGGCCAAGGCCTGCCGGGGCTGCGGGTTGTTCGAAAGAGATACCGCGGCCCTGGTACATAAAAGGCCTATGACGGAACACGACGATTTTAGTCAGTAAGAGTCTGACACTCCCTCACCGCTGCTAACCCACAGCGGGAGGGGTCATTAGATGATTTTACGTCGCTAAAAAAAAAAAAAAAAAAAAGGGGTATAAATTTACACTGAGTATTTTACACCTTCATTATTTTGAAACCGACTCACACTTGGCCATTTTCAGATTTTTTCCTTTACCTTGACATAAAGACCTACCTCCATGCCAAATTTCAAGTCAATACGACCATTGGAAGTGGTCTAGGTTTTTGATGAGTGAGTCAGTCAGTCAGTCAGTCAGTGAGTGTATAGTAAAAATAGCGATTTTCTGATGTCAATATCTCAAGACCTACAATAGGTATATTAATGAAATTTTGTATTTTAGATAAGTGAGGGGGTCTCAACAGATACTAGAAATTTGATATGCGTAAATAAAATAGATTTTGAGTTATAGGGGGGTCGAATTTGGCCCGAAATGGTTCGTGTAATATAACCCACGGCCGGTGTGTCGCTTTTTTGCTCGAACTTGGCGGACACACTGCCGTGTGTCTAGATCCACGAACATAATATACGATAACATGTCATGTCAGTCAGTTGGTAAATCTAGTCCATTTAGTTAATCTAGTTAATTTCTTTGTAAGAAGCATAGTGCATATTCAAAAATCTGAAAGATAGTATAAATGAGACATTTCCGTAACTAACTTAATCATAAGAAAAAAAAAAATAAACAACCTTACAAAAATAAATGAAATCCCACCCAAAACAAAAATGTGAAAGGCTGCCAAGTTCGATAATATGGGAATGCTTCGCCTATAAAAGAAATGAAATCTGAATAAGTACCAAGTTCCATACACATACCTCAGTTAAAAATAGTTACTTTTTGTTGATGTTACTTGGCAAGTTTTAATAGAAAATTAAATACTTGATTCATTGCGTTTAGTAGGTTTATAACAAGGTGTGTGAAAACTTGCCAAGTAACATCATTAAAAAGTAACTATTTTTAACTGAGGTATGTGTATGGAACTTGGTACTTATTCAGATTTCATTTCTTTTATAGGCGAAGCATTCCCATATTATCGAACTTGGCAGCCTTTCACATTTTTGTTTTGGGTGGGATTATCTCTCACAACACTCGGCGGCGAGACATCTGCGCCAGCGCACACTGAGGTATGCTAATCGATGGCTAGCCGTTTAGCTGGCTAGCCGATATTTACCCAAATTACAGTAATTTGAATACGGAGCTTGATTAATGAACTGCTCCCAGTCCCTTCTAACGTCCCGAGTTAATACTAACAAGTTTATCGTAATTTACTAAATTGCTCCCAAATAACAGTCGCTTTGAATGATACAAATTACGCAGACTAATGTTTAGAGAGCAGCTCCACTCTGACGTGCCTGTTGAGACTGTCCGTAATAAATACTGACACATGAACATTATATAATCGACAAGGAAACATTCCAATATTTTCCCAAGAGGTGCACGTGACAAATTGTGGGTGACCGTCTCATGCATGTGCATCGGGCGGCTGCAGCGCGGAGTAAAAACGCGGCGTCGAGCGACCGCGCGTAATTGTCGCCGTTCCCAGCCGTTCCGCGAACGCCCGCGCCGCCGCCGCGTGCGTGCCACCACCAGCCACCAGCCACCAGCCTCATGGGAACACGTCAACTACATGCTACCACAAAGTTCTTTAACAGGTCAGCATTTAACTGACCTCTAGGAAAATACTTTATTGTCAAAAGATCCCCGATCTTCGATCCATAACTGAAAAACGGCTTGAATCAGTCAAATCTGACAAGAACAAAGGGTTCGGTGACAACCCAAAGTGTCCGTACGACTCGAGGTAGTGGGCAGGATGCACTCAAATATCAAATAATTATTGAAGTGGACGCTAAGGAGTGTGCAATTAATATTGATAGATCTTAGATAATGATATTCTATGTGTGTCGCGGCATGTGACGTTTTTGCCGCGGAACAAACGATCTCATTCCTAGTGGCAGCTACATTCCCCGTGTTGCACACTTGCTAATGAATTATATTTTTTCCACGTCTGTCAATCATATCTGTTACTGGGAACCGTCGGCGCCGGCGCAGGCTCGCACGCCGGACACTGCGCCTGACCCAAACTAACATACTTCGCTGAAGAATTAACAGAAGAAAACTTACCGGCCAAGGCATTTCCATTATAATTTTATGTGTATCTTAAATGCAGTGCGTGGCCGCGCCCGCGTGGAGGACGGCGCACACAGGCGACACGGTGCCGCAGTGTGGCGCGACACAGGCGACACGGAGCGAGCGCGCCGCGACACCACGGTAAAGATATATTTAAACTGTGGCGACACCGTGCCGCCTGCTGGAATACAGCAGCCGCTTCAGAGTCTTCATAACATAAGATTGAACCGATATTTCCCATTAGAGTTTTTGCTATGATAGTGTTATCTGTAAAAGTCAATTACGTAGATAGTTTTTACGAAACAACCAGTCGAGTAGCGAATATGTCAAGCTGTCGGGGCCCTCTGAGATCTTGTTCTGAGATATCGTGATTTATAAAGAATACTTAACGATTAAATCAATACATTCATTAAATGATAAAATATTGAACTAGTAGGTTTCTAATGCTTCCGGTAATGACTTGAAATGATTGAATGTTTAAGCAAGTCGCCGGTAGACATTGCAGTTTTTCATTGATTGAATGCAATCTATGCGGGAGCACAATAAATTATTATGATAGCGTTAATTTTAACTATAAATTCATAATAAGGTACCTATGTAATTAAGTATAATATGTTGAGCGCAACATACAAAAAGCTCGCGATTTGCGTCCGTCGGTGTAGCTGCTCACTAGTATGCAATTAATATTCTCGGGCTATAAAGCAAACATAATAAAGTCGGAGTGACGGTGTAATTGTTTACTTTTCAATAACTAGCGAACGTATAAATCAGCGGCAAAAAGCGCGTGACATGTAAATGTTAGCCATTAATCTAAGTATCGCATAAGGTTTGTATGAGCGCCGTACATACGAGTATCAATATTAATGCGCCACGATACGTATCACGCCAGTCCGCGCAACGTGAATGTTAAAAATTTGCAATGACATTCTGCTAATTACGAGCGCGCAGCGAGCGACAGGCGGGCCGGCGCACTATACATCGCCGGCTCAGCGCGGCGTGGCGGCGCGGCGTGCCTTACCGGCCGGCGATGCACGGCGCTCCGGCAAGGGGGACGCGCACGTCGCGGCGGCGCCGCCGCGCCGGTATGTGGCGGTATGGTCTCACGGCGTTTCCCACGGCACAGATGCCCTTAAACGTTGGCTGCGTGCGCCCGCGCATGCCCACCACTGCCTGCCACAGCGCTGTGCGTACACATCACTACCAAAACACTCATTTCTTTCAATACTTTGCATTTCAGTACCTACATTGTTCTCTTTTGCGTGCCGTTTATAACAAAGGATACATAAATTAGTGAAATAGAATGTATGTACAGTAATATAAATGATGAGTTCGATGCGATAGCAGCGAGCTGTTTATCCGTCTTTGCTGAGAACACAAAGGAGCTTTTAGTGTTCGCTCATGAATAAGCTACTTGTAACAGTTTAATCTGTAACATGATCTGATGAAGATTAGAGAACGCAAATTACCATTAGTAAGTTAATCCTCATCACCAGCCTCTTCATCGTGCCACTGCTGGGCACAGGCCTCCTCTCACGCAGAAGATTTAGCGTGAATCACAACGCTTGCTCAATGCGGGTTTTTTATTTCAGATATTAGGAACAAGGCCAGGTTTCCTCGAGATATTTTCTTTCACCTTTAAACAGTCATTATAACTACTACTGCGTACATCTCAGCTTCAACTTACTTTTCCATGACAAAAGGTTAAAAACGCTAAACCCTATAAAAAGCAACGTACTATTTGCGTGGTTCCAGTCTATGGAAGCACACAAATCTTTTGGAAAAACTTGACAAAATTATTAGACACACATTAACATCAATTTTAAATATGGCCTTGGACGACCGAGCCTGGATTCAGGCTACTCTTCCCGTTCGCATGGGAGGGCTTGGCGTCCGCAAAATTTCAAGTATTAGCCTACCGGCCTTTATATCCTCCGTCCATGGTACTGAGAAATTGACCAGGAAAATTCTTCCTATCACACTGGCCAATTGCGAGGTACCATGTCTGACTGAGGCTTTAGAGGCTTGGAAAATCACTTGCCCGAATACTGATCCACCCGTCAACACGTCCTCCCAGAGACAGTGGGATGAGCCGCTCTGCAGAGTTATACGGAATAATCTGATAAATACGTCAATTTCTTCTGCAGAGCGAGCGCGCCTTCTGGCTGTGGGCGAATGGGAGTCGGGTCTATGGCTTCTAGCACTTCCGTCGTCAAACATAGGCACCTTGTTTGACGACACCACTTTCCGGCTTGCTGTTTGCTTGCGTTTGGGTGCTCCGTGCTGCTCTCCTCACCGCTGCCACTGTGGTGAAGCTGTCAGCAGCCTTGGACACCACGGCTTGTCGTGCAGCCGCAGCGCGGGACGCTTTGCACGGCTTGCGAATATCAATTACATAATCCGTCGCGCTCTTGTTGCCGTCGGCGTTCCAGCCATATTAGAACCCAGTGGTCTGGCGACGATGGCAAGAGACCAGACGGTATGTCGTTATTCCCGTGGAAGATGGGTAGGTCTTTAGTATGGGACGCGACCTGTGTCGATACTCTTGCACCATCCCACCTTCCTAGCTCGGCGCGATGTGCTGGTTCCGCTGCTGCGGCTGCAGAGAACCTCAAACGGCGCAAATATAGCACCCTGGTTGGTAAATATACCTTTGAGCCATTTGGGGTTGAAACCCTCGGGCCGTGGGGTCCAAGTGCTCATCTGCTTTTTAAACATCTGGCAAAGCGACACTTCAAGTGACCCAAAGGCTGGTTTTTATTTTGATCAAAAATTAAGCATTGCCATTCAACGTGGCAATGCTGCCAGCCTCTTGGGTACACTCCCGGTGGGCAGCGATGAGGAGTTTTTGGATGCCATTTTATAATTGTTTTTAGTTGTATATATGTATAAATAAGTTTATTTTTACGTCATGTAAATATGTACATAAAAGGAATAAATTTTATAAAAAGCAAAAAATTAAAAATTTTGAAAAAACCCCCGACGGTAAAAATCTTATTGAAAAATAATAAAATAACTCAAAACCCCCGACTTACCCAATTATATAGGAATATCCGTTGGGAGCTGCCATTAAACCAGCTAAAGGATTCTAGTGTCATGAATACAATTATTGAAGAATTGTAGATGTTTAACGATGACATAAAATACACTCAATTAATTGTTGAAATTTCATATAGAAAAGGCAGCCCCCGACGGTTATTCCTATATAATTGGGTTAAGTCGGGGGTTTTGAGTTTTTTTATTATTTTTCAATAAGATTTTTACCGTCGGGGGTTTTTTCAAAATGTTTAATTTTGCTTAATTTTATTTCAGACTTTTTAGAGAACATATACGAATTATAGTCTATATAATATGTTATTGCAATATTATTTTGCACCGATATTGTAGCGCCCTCTAGTGAGTTACAGGCGTAATTTTTATTATTTGGGAACATGCATTAAGCACGTACACATTGCTGATGAAAACAGAATTGTAATCGGACGTTTTGATTATATTGTAACATTGTTTGGCACTAATATTGTGGCGCCCCCTAGTGATTAATAGCTATGACACCTATCTAAGAACATGAACTCATCGAACACAAAACCGTTATTGAAAACCGCATCAAAATCGGATCATTAGTTTAGAAGGTAGGTGGGAACATTACTTTGCTGTTTGGACTAATATTGTGGCGCCCCCTAGTGAGTTACAGCCATGACACCTATCTAAGAACATGAACTCATCGAACACAAACCCTTTATTGAAAACCGCATCAAAATCAGATCATTAGTTTAGAAGATATGTGGGAACATTACTTTGCACAAACGCACACACAAACGCACATCTCTCACCCTAAACGCATATACCTGCTCCGTTCCGTCGTGGGTAAAAAATAACTTTTAACACTACGTAAGTACCATCTAAAGCATGTCAGACTAAACTATTTTTTTGTTTAGATAGGTGTTTTTTTAATACGAATGTTGTAATTAGGTAGGTATCGTTTGATTTATGTAAGTATTTTTGAGAGTATTATTGTCGCGAGATTTAAGTACTCGTATTTACTTTCTTAGTAAAATCGCGACAAGCTTTTAAAACATATAAATTGTGTCAAATATGTTAAATTTGAAATGTCGTTATAAGTTGACAGTAAAAGTTTATTTTTTTCTTTTTAGCACATTTAAATAAAAGCTTGTTTTTAAAGATTTTTTTTTACCTCAATTTATTTTACACTTTTTAGTTTTCACCTGGTAAGTTCCTAAGTCTAAATTCTGTAGCGGCGGTCATCTTAGATTTTGATTTGGTAAAGTGCACTTTATTCTACTTGTTTGCCCTGTCATTGGATACCCATATGGATGGGATTGAAAAAAATAGGTTATTCACCATTTTGTAGCGGCGGCCATCTTGGATTTTTATTCAGTAAAGTGCAATGTGTTCTACTTGTCAATCCCTTTCATTTGATACCCATATTGTATAGGTATCTTAAAAATAACTAGTCCGCCATCTTGTATATTTAGCCATGTTGGATTTAGGATGACGTCACATAGCTTAACATGCATTGTCATCCAAACTAAACATGTATGCAAAATTTCAGCTCAATCGGTTCAGGGCAAGTGCCTTAAAATTGAGTTGTAAAATTCCAACCGAACACACATAGTTACATACATACATACAGACATACATACATTGCAAGTTAAATAAAAGCTTGTAATAAAAGCTTGTAAAAAGCGGTCCCCCGACACGTCAAAATTTAGTTTAGTCTGACATGCTTTAGTTGGTACTTACGTAGTGTTAAAAGTTATTTTTTGCTTTTTATAGGGTTTAGCGTTTTTAACCTTTTGTCATAATAATTGCGTACTTTTTTTGGGTCGGGGGTTTTTTAAATTTATAATTTAATTTTATTTCATGCTTTTTGAAGGAGCTCCTTAATTTTTCCTTCTTTCATTTAATTTCTTTTTATTTTAAAATGGGGTCGCTATATGCGATCTCGGCCAAAGGAAGCTGTTTAACAATCCTCATGAGAAACTGGCTTTGGGAGAATTGCACAGTTTGAGAAACAATAAAGATCAAACAATATAATAAACAATAAAAATCTAGAATGACTATCCGTTTAATTCCGGCATTCCAGGGTTTCATCCTCCACATCCCATTTCCAGCATCAGGTTCTCGTCAATTAGAAACATGAAGACAACTAGTCAAGACAAATTCAACGAGCCCAAACTCGATGAGTTTACCAAAAGGCAGTTTAGGGTTACGTCTCCTATCTTCGTGTCCTAACAGCAGACCAGCTCTATGGTTCCAGAAGACATTAGTGTTTCAAATTTCAGATCCCACATATGCTTGCAAGTAAAGTGAGCGTGTAACATTCCTATCACACCTAACAAACGAGCTGATGACCTTGAAGACCTGAACCGATTTCCACCAAACATAGCTAAGAACACTCTCGACTGACATTCCTTTTAAACAAAAAAACCGCATTACAATCGGATCATCCGTTTGGGAGCTACGATGCCACATACACACACACACACACACAGACGAAGCTGACCACAACAAGTGGAGAAGTCGTTTCTTCGGTGCCGGCAGTCCTTTCGGAAGTGGAAAATTTCTATGGCCGGTTTACGCATCGCATGCATCTCGACCTGATCCCGGAAACGAGGATTCTAGAGCCACATTAACACGCCATTTCACCGAAGACCTGCCAGAAGTCAGCAGTGGCGAAATCGAGATCGCTCTGAGACAGCTCAAAAATGGAAAAGCCCCTGGCGAGGATGGCATTACAACAGAGTTATTAAAAATTAAATTATAAATTTAAAAAAACCCCCGACCCAAAAAAAGTACGCAATTATTATGACAAAAGGTTAAAAACGCTAAACCCTACAAAAAGCAAAAAATAACTTTTAACACTACGTAAGTACCAACTAAAGCATGTCAGACTAAACTAAATTTTGTCGTGTCGGGGGACCGCTCTAATTATCTAATTAAGATTCGTGTTTTTTTATATACAAATGTTGTACCTATCATTTGATTTATGTAAGTATTTTTGAAGGTAAAAAGCGGTCCCCCGACACGTTAAAATTGAGTTTAGTCTGACATGCTTTAGTTGGTACTTACGTAGTGTTAAAAGTTATTTTTTGCTTTTTGTAGGGTTTAGCGTTTTTAACCTTTTGTCATAATAATTGCGTACTTTTTTTGGGTCGGGAGTTTTTTTAAATTTATAATTTAATTTTATTTCATGCTTTTTGAAGGAGCTCCTTAATTTTTCCTTCATTTAATTTATTTTATTTTAAGATGGGGTCGCTATAAGCGATCTCGGCCAAAGGAAGCTGTTTAACAATCCTCATGACAAACTGGATCTGGGAGAATTGCACAGATTGAGAAACAATAAAGATTAACCTTTGGTCATTCTAGATTTTCAGCTAAAATATAAATCGGTTTATCCGTTTCATTCCGGCATTCCAGGGTTTCGTTCCGGCATTCCAGGGTTTCATCCGCCACATCCCATTTCCAGCATCAGGTTCTCGTCAATTAGAAACATGAAGAGAACTCGTCAAGACAAATTCAACGAGCCCAAACTCGATGGGTTTACTAAAAGGCAGTTCAGGGTTACGTCTCCTATCTTCGTGCACTAACAGCATACCAGCTCAGTGGTTCCAGAAGACATTAGTGTTTCAAATTTCAGATCCCACATATGCTTACAAGTAAACTAAACGTGTAACATTCCTATCACACCTTACAAACGAGCTGATGACCTTGAAGACCTGAACCGATTTCCACCAAACATAGCTAAAAACACTCCCGAATGACATTCCTTTTAAACAAAAAAAAACCGCATTACAATCGGATCATCCGTTTGGGAGCTACGATGCCACATACACACACACACACACACACACACACACACACACAGTTTTTTAATGCAGTCCTGTTTGAAGGGAGAACTCCAGAGGCGTGGAGTAGGAGTGTTGTCGTCCCTGTTCTTCAAAAAGGGAGACAAAACCCAGCTGAAGAACTATCGACCCATTTCCCTCCTAAGCCACGTATATAAGCTGTTCTCAAGAGTGATCACAAACCGACTTGCGCGAAGACTCGACGAATTCCAACCACCGGAGCAGGCTGGGTTTCAGAGCGGATACGGCACCATAGACCACATCCACATAATGCGGCAGATTATACAGAAGACCGAAGTGTATAATCAGCCCCTGTGTCTAGCATTTGTGGACTATGAGAAGGTCTTTGACTCGGTTGAAATCTGGTCTGTTCTGGAGTCCCTGCAGCGTTGTCAAGTAGATTGGCGATACATCCAAGTGATGATGTCTCTACGAAGCCGCTACAATGTCCGTCCAAGTACAGAATCAGCAAACAAGGCCCATACCGTTGCATCGAGGAGTGAGACAAGGGGATGTTATTTCCCCGAAACTGTTCACTAATGCAATGGTGGATATGTTGAAGACGCTGAACTGGAAAGGACGCGGCATCAACATCAATGGCGAACACATCACTCACTTGCGATTTGCTGACGATATCGTCATCATGGCGGAAACGCTGCAGGACCTACAACAGATGCTGAACGACCTGGCTGAATCTTCTCTACGTATCGGCATACGGATGAACTTGGACAAAACCAAGGTCATGTTCAATGAACATGTTCTACCGGAACCGATTGCGATACACGGCGCCGTTCTTGAAGTTGTTCAGAAATATGTATACCTCGGGCAGACATTGCAGTTAGGTAGAAACAACTTTGAGGACGAGGTGAATAGGAGAATTCAGTTGGGTTGGATTGCATTTGGGAAGCTACGTCGAGTCCTAACATCGTCGATCCCACAGTGCCTAAAGACAAAAGTCTTCAATCAGTGCGTCCTACCTGTCATGACTTACGGAGCCGAAACGTGGACACTGACGGTACGGCTGGTCCACAAGTTTAAAGTCGCTCAGCGGGCTATGGAAAGAGCTATGCTCGGCATTTCTCTGAGGGATCGCATCAGAAATGGGGTAATCCGTGAGAGAACCAAGCTCATCGACATAGCCCACCGAATCAGCAAGCTGAAGTGGCAATGGGCTGGCCATATTAGCCGAAGAACCGATAACCGTTGGGGTAAACGAGTTCTAGAGTGGAGACCACGCCTCAGCAAACGTAGTGTAGGACGTCCTCAGGCACGGTGGAGTGATGACTTGCGCAAGACGGCTGGCAGGAGCTGGATGCGAGAAGCCGAAAATCGATCTCAGTGGCGTGCACTTGGAGAGGCCTATGTCCAGCAGTGGACTGCGATAGGCTGATGATGATGATAAAGATAAAATATATAAGCTGGATGTTCGTGGTGTGTACGATCACAAGTCAACATAATTTCCATACGAATGCGTTTTTGTGGTAGTGACGTCACCGCGGCTATTACGCAAACATTCAAATGCAATGTTTATGCAAAGCCGCGCTGTGTCATACGGTGCGCGCGCGCAGCCCGCGGGCGCCCGCATCGCAATTAGCTAATGTAATCATACGGCATTATGTATGTATGCATGCATTGTTTATATTTAAACGCCGATGCGCCCTACATGGACACAGACGCACATCCACTGAATAGCTGGGAGCTGGCGTAATGTCGCTGAATAATTTATCCCTCACATACCTATAAATATGAATGTAAGTTAAGTGTGCATACTAAAAAATCAGCTATCCATAGATACATTAATATTTTATTTACATTTCAAGGCTTTTAAAAATATCCTGAATAGTCCTAATACTCAATTACTGATTACCACCCAACTAAAACTAGCAACAATACAAAAGTCGTAATGCTGTTGTAAAGTAAAGCACATGTACTGTGTGACATTTGAGTGCTGGGAACGGAGACAGCTCACATGTCGTCTACTGACTGCTCTCTGAGATGTGACGTAATCTGTGAACACATGGTGATGCAGCAGTTCTAACTTCTCCTTGCTACATCGCTGGGTGAATACGTAGTTTCCATTCACTGGGTTAAAGTACCGGGGACCAACATCACAGGTTAACTTTCGAAATGATTGTGTTCCAAGCGGCGCTCAACGCGACGCCGGTAATTAATTTACCCAACCCAGACACCTTTCTGATAAAGTAATCTTCGTAACACGTTGACAGAATGTGAAACAAAGCCTCCATGTTTACGAGGCAGCTCAAATATAAAAAGGCATTGTTCAGCAATACAATATTAAAGCACAAGCAAGGACATTAAAAGCTGTAAGCAATATAATGTGTTGAGGCAGTACGTCAGTGCAGGGCGGGCGGCGCGGCGTGGGCGGGCGGTGCAGCGCCACCTGCCGTAATATCCTATTTATGAATAATGTTTTATTCTAAGAGCGTGCGACCCTCCCCCGGCCGCCGCCCCAGGGCTGCGCCCGAGAGCTACATCGCCACGCTATTTGTATTTAAATGATGGGAGAAAATGAGAGAGTTATTAAACATAATTAAGTTTGTAACACATAAGTTCTGTAGACAGGCACTGTGTTCATCTGCCAACAGTTAGCTGCTGTAATGCCACACTGGGGACAATGGTGACGTATGAGTGGGCAGCACATAACATTACCATGTGTCAGTGTGATGAGACCAGAGCGCAGGGGTAGCACCGCCAGGGACCTGCTGCGCACTGGCAACACCGATGCGCTGGAAATAGTATTTACACATTAGAAAAATAACAACGGACAAATTTATAAGAAATGTTATTGTAACTGAATCGACAGGAAAACTTTTTAGTCAAACAAAGAGGTGTATTGATAAATATGTGACGCTTGATATGACATCAGCAATAATATAAGAAGTTCCTCCGGCACACCTCACATAAATATGCTTTTTATTCGAACACATTATCATTACGCTGACTTCGAGAACATATCAAAATACTTGCACCGAGAATAACTTCAGTCGTTACTAAATACTTGTGAACTTATAAAAATACCCAATAATAACTAATTGTTCGAAAAGAATGTTCTTAGTTTTAAACAGTTATCATAAATCGACATAGTTGTGCGGGAAGCAGCCCTGTGCTCCTTATTGCTTGCTTTGTTTTTGCGCGGCGGGCGCGGGGCGGCGGCCGGGGCGGGGGAGCGGGGCCGGCGGGCGCGGGGGGAGGGGGTCGCGGACCCGCCGGGTTTAATTAATGGAATAACTCCAGCGAGTTCGGCCGCCCCCCTCGTTGCACACCGCTGGCAAATCTTTAAAGTATCGCCTCCAACTGATGTGTTTGTTCGATTTATGGACGCACCAAGTGCTGGCCACGATCAGCCCAGTGCCGACCTGCTGGTAGCTGTTGAGTGAGAAAAGCAACAGAGCAACACTCTGAAGTTACTGCACTGTAAAGCTAAGTTGGTTACCAGCAATCATTGCCAACATCGATGCATTATGATGCTTGTTTAGCTCTCGATCAACATCCTGTCCCTGTTTCTCAAACGTCCTACCTGAGGGGTTCGTTTTTGGACAATCATAACAAGATTTTAGTCAAGCCACATACTATTCGCACCACACTCTCAAATACACTTTGATAGAATTTAGAATAGATTGTTTGCGTAACGTAGAACACAAAGCATGTATGAGTATCAGTGAGTGAAGCTGACAAGTGTAGACACCCCAGCAGCCCGCAGCGAACATCTCTAACAAAATGAAAATTCTCGTGATGCGAGTAATGTAGTTGTGGTGCCGCGGGAGGTGCCTCCTCCTTCCTATATATCACGTAAAAATAGTCGCAACTCCTTTCACGACCCGTATTCGCTCCGCACCTTACATTATTATGATTTAGTGGAGCACAGTTGCAGCGCTGCAGATGCCCCCCGGGGCCCGCCCCACCCCCGGGGTGGCAACAAGTCAGCTATGCTAGTAATAAAGCCGGCCATATTTCACACTTAGCGCGTAATGAGCGCGCGCCCAAATAATTGGATCACGTACATAACTCATTATTACCTCGCGCCTCACTTCGGCGTGCGAATGTATCATTACTTGACCCCCCCCCCCCGACCTCGCGGGCAGACACACCGGCTCACCCACCCCCGCGCTGGCGACTTCGGAACGCGCAAACACAATAGAAGTTTGTTAAAGGTGCTGCCGAGTTGCCAGCCACCTAGCTACGACTGAACGGACATCTTATTTGCTTGCCCTTGTCTGCAAACTTCCGTGCACCTCAATAATAAAATTTTATTACATTTCTACGTTTCCATAAAAACACTGAAAGATTTTTGCACATGTAGCTACAACCAGAGCTCAGCGTGTACAACTGGCGGAGCTTTTTATGAGCACATAATTACGTGAGCGAGCAGTAGTTCCCAAAGCACACGACATCAAACTATTATTCAAACAAGCAGAACTGTGCTCGTGATAGTTTTTCACGCTAGCTGGCGAAGAGCTCGGTATAATTAATATGTAGATTACTTTCTACAGCAGTGGCGAATGTTTAATCCGGGCCCGTCAGCGGCACGATACGGCGCGGGCGTCCGTCAAGCGCTCGGCATAAATCTTGCGCGCGCGCACGCAACGCGCCCGGCCCGCACTCCCCACGCAGTGTTATTCAACTTTAACATTTACCACGTTAGCCGTTAGCATATTCATGGCGAGCGAGTATAATTTCACCCTTTCTTTGTAATGAATATGGAAATGAAAGAAAGTTCTCGCGACTTAAAAACTAGTTGCTACTGTAATTGGCGGTAGTTTGATGGTTTTTGTATCGATGCCCCGCGCGCCGTCTAGCGAGCCAGCCCTAGTGCTGCACCACGCGATGTATCGATGTATCGCCAACCTCGCTCCGCACTCTGCTGTAATCACATTACAAGTTATTGCTGTTAGAACAACTAATATTCATAGGACGAACGTAAGTAAACACGAAGGTCGCGTCGATTAAATCAACGATGTAGATTAAGATTAGTTTTCTATTAGTGAAACATACATCGATATTATGCAGATATCTTCAAACATGAATCGTAATGAAGTAACTGCGGCTATCGCCGATTCAATCAGCAATAACAGGAACAACAGAATGTATTTAATGTAAAAGTTAAAGAACTTTGTGTATATCGTTAGTCATGTAGTGTGGTTATCGAGTGGAAATGCGCATATTTATCGATAGATTAATGAGAGCGGTGTCGCAGCGCGCGGGGTCGCGCCCGGGTGGCCGCACGCACGCTAGCCGCCTTTTTCTTCACCCGTTATATTCGTATGAGCTGTGTCCGGGCTCGGCACAGCTCGGAACAGCTCGGCACGGCACAGCTTGTAGCCCGGGCTGGTGTCGCATGGCGGCGCGGCGGGGCACAATTTACCTCATACTGGTGACCATTATCTAATTAAGTGTCGATTCGCCGCATAATTGAGGGTGACCGCGTCGCGCCGCTCTCAATTAATACCAACGTTTTAATTTGTTTATTTATTGGCTCAATTTGTCGCAGCCGTCGTGACATATTGCAGCTTTCTGTTTGATCCGTATCAGTCAATCGAAATGTATCTTTTAAATATGGATGAACTGGAATCGAATGAGTAATGCTCGCATCTATGGTTACAGATCACTGTTCAAGTAGGTATCTGCCTACTGGGTACATGTTGTCATGTGAGGTTATATATCATTATGAGGTTCATGTCACCTGTAAACTTATGAAGACCAACAACAACACAGATATATTATTGCGCCGTGACTCATGACGGCTCGATAACATTTGAGATAATGGAAGATTAAGTAGCCAAATAAAAACAAGTTAAATGGAAATAGTTTGGTCGCGAAACCCTCAGGAAAACTTCACACAATTATTAGATAAGAGGTCCGATATGATTGGACACATTATCATTAAATCGCTGAGGTGATAATGTAACGGTACGAGGCGTAGTTCCGCGCCGCTGCTCAGTCGCGGTGAAAGCGCACCGTGCGCGCTGCCCCTTGCGCCTGCGCCTGTCCCCGCGCTCACCCCGCGCGTGTCCTCTCGCCCTCTGCGGCGCTGATGATGTCCTGACAGACACACCACTGTGTACGCTGGCACTAGAAGACTTCATAAAAAAGTAATCATTGCATTAACTGCTAGCGTTTATGAAAGTGTAAAGTTGTTGTCATTCATTAGAACTGTAAACACAGCACGAGTTAGTGTGGCGCCTCCAGGGTTGCCTCGGCGACGCGAAGCAATGACTCCCTACATTTACGATTACTGGGTGAGTGTGCATTGTGAAATCAACTCGGTTGAGCTCTTCGTCTACCATCGACACATTTCGTATCATATGAAACATAGTCATTGACCCAACTGACGAGTTGGAATTATTATTATTTGATTATAAAAGAAAATACATCCAGAATTATATACGTTTGCACTTAATATTTATCTTCAATGACCTATCAGGTTTTTCAAAAATATCATTCAGTTTATTAAATATTTTTCAAAGTTTTTAACCAGCAACAAGGTGCAAATTAACAAAAAGAAAGTATTTCCGAAAAGCCTTGACATTCAACCTAATAGTAATTTCGCTAGTAACTTTCTTTCAAGTGCACTGGAAAGTTCACGCTTAAGGAGAAATTGCGAAAAAAATGTGCATCGGTGTGCGCAGGAGTGCCGTTAGCGAGGGGGGCGCAGGGCGGGGGGGACAGGTGGGGTTATATGCAATATCAACAACTAGTTAGCACTAAACAGTCTCTCAAAATAATATACTCTATCAGTAGGTAGATTGTCACGTTACACCACTACAGCATTGATAAAGTTGACGACATCGTGTGAAGTACTAAGGATGGCAGTTTTGACACCCCTGCTCATTAAACAACACACACACAACACAGGTAATCCTGCAGAGCGTAGGCTCTACGACGTTGTGATGTTATTTTTGGCAGTATCACTATGCTCTCAAAACAATACTTTGGTTCAGAACGTATTCATAGCGGATAGCTGTCCTGCGCGTGCGCCTTACTCTCGCCTTGACATTTAGGGCACGACGCACCTGCCCCCGCAGCCGCCACGCACCCGCCACGCCACAGCCACGCACTCGCCACGCCATACGCGCTATGTTTCGGCACATCACGATAAGTTTATTAATGAACTATTAGCCGCGACCAGCTGAACGTCTGTTTATAAATATTGGCCACATTTCGCGGCGACACTCCGGTCTCGTTAATTCATAGACCAGATAGCGATCGGCTTCAACTTGAATTATAGCTTGATACTATGTAAAATGTCTCCGGGCTTATCTACATTCTTTTAAATGTTACACCGTCCTTTGTTCCCGCGGAGCGTCGCTGCGCCGGCGCACCGGCGCGCGGACTGTGCGCGTCCACTACGCGCGGTATATTGATGACTGCGGCTGCAGAATTTGTTTACTAAGAATGTAATCATTCGGCTGGCCGCCTGCGCCGCTTACACATTTATAAGTTGTTTTTAATAAACTGTTAATTTTCTTTATCGCAATTTATTAGGAAGCCTCAGATAGATAGGGCCCTCCCGTGCACCGGGGCTCTAATTGAAGGTGGAATCAATAAGTCAGTGTGGTTGTATCGCAATAATGATCGCGAGTTATGCGCAGGCCAGCCGCCCGCGCCTCCGCCGGACCGATCGCGATACGGGCCGGTCACGAACCGTGCTAACTACCGCCACGTGAAAATTATGAAAATGTACACATATTATCAAGATAACGTAAACTGTTTGCGCTATGAATTATTGTTTATGGCGAACTATCCACAACAGAAAAGCTAAACATTCTTGTGTGTTCGAGGAAACCTAAAGCTAATACAATTGCTATACCCTTATCTATATATTTTACACAACAGAGACCGTAATGATAGGACTGAGTTTGTATAGGTAGCATTAGCCCTCGTTTGACAAGTAGAGTGGTCAGGTGTCACCCGTCACATTGAGCCGCTCATAACTCAGCTGTGGCTATTCTGCATGAGAAACCGTGAGAACCGCCTGTATTAACATACAGGGTGTGGCGCATAGCGGAAGCTCTCGTTACTCGCAAATAGTTTAAGCAAACATGTCATGAGACGCGCAATAAATAGTGCGAAGCTGCGGCTCTGCATAATGATGTCAGTCCACGTGGAACAACTTCACACGTCCACTCACTCGCCGCCTGTATTAACACATGCGCGGTGACAGCAACTCACTCATTGTCAGCTATAATGTTGCTGGTCTGACACACAACGGAGCGGCCTTTAAGTTTTTACTAAAAGCTGTTTCCCCCTTATAGTCCTTGCATTTTAGTTTTAAATTAAAACTAGACAGATGCAGTATGCATAAGGGTTAAGATGTGGATGCAGAAATGCTGATCATATTATTTTTAAACTACGAAAAGAGCAAAATAGGATTGGATAAGAGAGTATTGCTCCTCCTACTAGTTTCGAGTCAAGTCATGAAGTGGGTCTTAGTAAATTTTGCTGCAATGTCGTTGGTTTAAACAAAAGTTAATTATTGCTCGGAGCTACATATAGGTCTGCTGTACCTTGTAACAAGTATGTACGTGATGAGCGGGCACTCTCCGTCATCATAATTCGGAGATGGCTGGCTGCAGCGCGATGTGTATCGCGCACGAGCGTCTGACGTAAGGCGCGCGCGCTGCCCGGCGCGGACACCACGCACACCACATTAATATCATATATTAGCTCTATTACTTTAGAAAGCTGATCATTATGTTCATTGTTGTACACCAATAATCTAGACTTTGTTAAACTCTTTACTCTCTAACATAATGTCATTATCCTCCGAACCTTTTCCCAACTACGTTGGGGTCGGCTTCCAGTCTAACCGGATTCAGCTGAGTACCAGTGCTTTACAAGATGCGACTGCCTATCTGACCTCCTCAACCCAGTTACCCCGGGCAACCTGATACCTCTGGGTTAGACTGGCGTCAGACTTACTGGCTTCTGACTAATTGTAACGACTGCCAAGGATGTTCAATGACAGCCGGGACTGTAGGTCCCGTTTAGGAATCGAACCCACGCCCTCATACTCGAGAGGTTGGCTCTTTACCCACTAGTACTAAACTTTATAATGTGTGACACTAATATTTGTCACTTCAGGAACAACATACGACTCAGCTGCCAATATTTGTTTTAAGTGTTGCATGTTATTACTTGCCATATGTAATTGCAAAGCGTTGGTGATAGTCGAGGGGTTCTTGTTACCTTATACGTATGTTGTATTGTAAAGCTGAACCAATACTTACTATTTTATTTACATATTCAAGCAGTCAATTACCATAATATGCATATGCACAAAACGAGGTAACTACTAGTTTAAAAATGCAGATTTATGTCCACTTTCACCTAAACAGTATGTTACACTACATGTCATCAATTCATCATGCTTCAATCAATATTTACAGAATAAGTAACGGGTTCTGAGTGTTCTATTTAATTAGGTAATTGTTTATTTCCACGATTCGTGGTCAGAACGATTGGAAGCCCTCCCCCGGGACCCGCGGCAATATTGTATTGTTTACCACTTTTTGTAACTTTACTTTAATAAGTATAGGAATTATAAATATGCTTCATTTTGAGAGGCAGGATTGGACAAAGTGAGGAGTGAATACTAAATAGGGATCTGAAAGTGGTGCCAATATATCCCCTAAGTAACAATACAAATGTACAAGGAACCGATGTCCAAACCCTGAGAAAACCTTGTCAGATACTTTTACAAGCTTTTATTTAAGTTGCAATGTATGTATGTATGTATGTATGTATGTAACTATGTGTGTTCGGGTGGAATTTTACAACTCAATTTTAAAGCACTTGCCCTCAACCGATTGAGCTGAAATTTTGCATACATGTTAAGTTTCGATGACAATGCATGTTAAGCTATGTGACGTCATCCTAAATCCAACATGGCTAAATATACAAGATGGCGAACTAGTTATTTTAAAGGTACCTATACAATATGGGTATCAAATGAAAGGGATTGACAAGTAGAACACATTGCACATTACGAAATAAAAATCCAAGATGGCCGCCGCTACAAAATGGTGAATAACCAATTTTTTTCAATCCCATCCATATGGGTATCCAATGACAGGGCTTGACAAGTAGAATAAAGTGCACTTTACCAAATCAAAATCTAAGCTGACCGCCGCTACAGAATTTAGACTTAGGAACTTACCAGGTGAAAACTAAAAAGTATAAAATAAATTGAGGTAAAAAAATCTTTAAAAACAAGCTTTTATTTAAATGCGCTAAAAAGAAAGCTTGTCGCGAGATTTAAGTACCTACTCGTATTTACTTTCTTAGTAAAATCGCGACAAGCTTTTAAAACATATAAATTGTGTCAAATATGTTAAATTTGAAATGTCGTTATAAGTTGACAGTAAAGTTACAGTAAAAGTTATTTTTTTTCTTTTTAGCGCATTTAAATAAAAGCTAGTTTGTAAAGATTTTTTTACCTCAATTTTTTACTCTAATCTCGGTGTGATGATGTAACTGTTAATCCTGTTATAATAGATCTCTGTTTGAGAGGAAGCCTATTCCCAACAATTGGACGACAAAAAAACTGATGATGTTGATGAATGGGTAATGGACGATTTTTAACCGACTTCCCAAAAAGGAGGAGGTTCTCAATTCATCCTCCGAGCCTTTTTCCCAATCATGTTGGGGTCGGCTTCCAGTCTAACCGGATTCAGCTGAGCACCAGTGCTTTACAAGAAGCGACTGCCTATCTGACCTCCTCAACCCAGTTACCCGGGCAACCCGATACTCCTTGGTTAGACTGGTGTCAGACTTACTGGCTTCTGACTACCCGTAACGACTGCCAAGGATGTTCAATGACAGCCGGGACCTACAGTTTAACGTGCCATCCGAAACACAGTCAATGGTGTCTAAGATATACTTAGAAAGTACATACAAACTTAGAAAAGTTGCATTGGTACTTGCCTGACCTGGGATCGAACCCGCGCCCTCATACTTGAGAGGCTGGTCCTTTACCCACGAGGCCACCACGACTCAACCAGGAGGTTCTCAATTCGTTGGGATCTTTTTTTTTTTTTTTTTTATGTATGTTCACCGATTACTCGAAGACGCCTGGACCGATTTGCAAAATTCTTTTTTTGTTTGATAGGGTATACCTTCCAGGTGGTCCCATAACCACCAGGTCAGGATCTGATGATGATGATGATCCTTGAGAAATCGAGGGCAACTTTCGAAAATTGTAGGCGTGCATAGGTTAAAAACTTAACGATGAGGTGTACATTTGATAACACTCTGCAACAGTGAAGGTTCGGAGCTGACCTGATGATGGAGACGAGAGAAGGTCGAGGGAACTCGACAACTGAATATGTAAACTACCTCGTGTTTAGGCTTATGTTATTCGTATTGATGAGAACTTTCCACAAATGCGGATAGTGACAACTATGCTTGTCACTGAAAAGCCAAAAATAAAAAACTTTTTACAAAAAAATAAAACCGACTCCCAAAAACACTCTGGCCTAGAAGTCGGTGGCGTATAAACTCAGGAACATCCATTAGACACTGACTTCTAGGCCGATGCACCTACTTTCGGTGGGGGACTGGATGCCATAGATTCCCAGACCCCCTCCACTCAGGCGAGGTCGGAGTGCCGCTGGGCCTTTTTAGTGGGTATACCGGGAACGTTTTTACCGGGGAGTCCCACATACCCCTCTCCCGTCCCCCGACGGGAAGGGGATGCGTAATAGCATTTTTAGCCCAGCGACAACAACAAAAAAAAAAAAGGCCGATGCACTTAAGAATAGTTTTTTTTTTTAGCTTTTCAGTGTTTTTGGGAGTCGGTTTAATTTTTTGTAAAAAGTTTTTTTAAATGTGTGCTAAGTTATTATTCACAGTCACATTATAAAATCATAATCAGATAAAAGACAAAGCAAGACATGAGTCGCTGGGCCGTGGTCAGCGCTGACACTCCTAGACTAGGAAATGTTATATGACGCGATGACATTCATTGCTCACAGGGAAAAACTCTATTGAAATGTAGATGATATTTAGTAGGAATATGTTGCATTTCAAGTCGATATTGGCAATGTTTATATTTCTTGCGCTCCTCCCCCTGATGTATAAAACAGGTCTGTCGACATAAATGGTCAGGTCTTATGCACTCGCAGCGTCAACTCTGCTGGTGTCGCTATTACCGGTGCGTGCCCGTGCATGCTGCCGGCGTCGCACCAAACTCGCATTATCATACACTGTGCCGCATGTAATGCATGCTGCACGTTAACATTGTCTTCGCAGAATCCATTTAACTAATTGAATAGATCGGTACTTCGATTACTTGCCACAAAAACCTCGAATGTGTCGGTGCGAGAGGCGTACGAAATGACAGCGAAATTAAAAATAATGCAGCGATTATAAATTCATATCAGAAGGCTGCGGCTGCGACTGTAGGCTGCAGTAGCAGGTTGAGAGAGATAATCTGTTGCATTTTCCATGCGTCGTCGGCAGCGGCAGTAAAAACGAGCGGCGGTGAATCCGAGCTTGTTACATAATCAGCCGATCTGCTGTCGCCGACCGCCGGGCCGCTACCCTGCCGCTGCCCTGCCGCTGCCCTGCCGCTTGCTGTCTCATCTCCACAGGCTAACAGAGAGTTCGGCACTATCGGTTAATGTTATTCTACTACACGTCTGGAGAGGTTCTATTATTACATTAAAACTCATCCACTCGTTTATTTATGCGTTACTACTCTATTTCAATTTTCAAGCCTCAAGCCTCGGCAATCTCTAATTTGATCTGTTAGGCCTGATCTGCAGTGAACACTTAAACAGCTCAAGGGCTCTCACTTTTTGAAATCTTACACTCAATCACGAGGAAAAATAATAGAACTCTAGGAGTTGAGTAGTGAAGTTTGGTGAGAAACGCAGTGATTGACTTGGCAACATCTTAGCGCTGCGGCGCGGGCGCAAAAAATCTCTCCATTCATATGCACGGGGAGGAGTGCGGTCAGTTTTTGCGCGGCCGGACGTTCCCCGCGTTTTATTTGTAAATTGGGCGCGGGCGCGGGGCGGCAGCGGCGCGGCTGCGGGGCGGGAGCGGCGCGGGGACGCGGCGGTAACGAGACCGAGCGCGCGTCATTCAAATGCGCGACTAGTTTTTGCGCAGGCGCATAATTGAATACGAATGCGTACTCGGAAGGATTCTAATGCGTTCAGATGAGACGCGTAATGAACGTTATTTATATAGGCGCGAGTCGGACCTGCCCGAGCTGGCCCGAGCTGACCCGCGCTCCTCCTCACTGGCTCGGCCCGGACTGGTCATTTTCTCTTGGCTCGTACTTACTACTGATGACGTGTTGGTAGGATTATCTCTCTAGTACTATTTTTTATTAATTTAGGTTTTAGGTGTAATCTGACAACCCACTACTTATGGAGTCTTTACTATAGGACTACCTAAATATAGTTATCGGCACGGATATTGAGCCCTGACCTTCACCTGCGCAGAAGCGATTTATTGGTTTATTGCCTTATGTGTACAGTGCGCAAAGCGATCCCCACTCTTCCGCCGAGAGCTCAATATCCGTGTCGATAACTATAACGAACTGTGGAACGAAACGGCTGAGCCTGTTATGATGTGATGTTGGTAGTTTAGGATATCAGGGATGTGTGATTTATGTCAAACCTAGTACTCTCAAACTTCATTAATTTGTTCTAAAAGATAAAACGCAAAATAAAAAAGAGACCTCTGTACTTATTGAAATGATTTTAGGTAATTTTGGTGAGTTTATTCTTTAGCTATAGTTAATTTAAAATGGTAAGTACCAGGTGTGCGAGATTAAGCTGATTGATTTACATCAATTCAATATTCATTGGTTGTTGCCTATATCATGGATGTCGAAGCTTGTAATATATATTACTGACACTTTTGGATCAAAAAGTTTGGAAATTTACTGGCCATGTAGGTACATTACATGGGGATAAATAAGTACAATGCACAATGTAGGCATAGATACCTAACGACAATACATGTATGCTTTACAAATGAATTGGCAGACACCGATAAGTGAGCTTAGAAACCACTAGTCAGGATACTCAACTATTTTTAACAGGCCTCTTAAGTATGAGTGACTTGACTATGGACTATGGATATGACTCAACATAAAGGTTACTACTTAAAGGGCAGGGTTCCTGTACAATATTCGTTTGTTGGTACTTCATATTTTATTCACGTATCAATACGATCTTAACAATTCAAGCCTACGTAAACATAAACAACGCGGGTAGGCGTACATACGTATAAAGTGAATTTAATCAAGTTTGCGCAAAAATATTACAGCGTTCAGAGGGGAATTGAGACGAACGGCGTGTGTGCCGCCGAGTGCCGCCAATGTAAATAAGCACATAATTGTGTTACACATGGACCTACGTACTGCTGGAGCGAACAGCCCAGGGCGGTGCATCACCGCGCTGGCGGCCCGCCAACGCAGCCTGCACCCGTCCAATCACTGCTCTAAAGATTGACAATTTGCTTACTGCACTAATTTAGGAATTCCCAAAGCGACGGAATTGCACAATGAAACGAAATGGCTCCATTGAACGCATCACTAAGGCTGGTATGTATTGTGCCGTGGCGGGCTGCGTCGTCCTGCGCCAGCCAGTGTGCTTGTTATTGTGAATATGTAGAGCGTGCTCTAGCCGGCGTCGCGTCGCGTTGACGTACAAATGGGCTGGTCACGTCCTCGTGTCTGTTAATTTATTGCCGTATTTTAATTGAGCGTAGCATCGAGCGCTCGGCGGCATGGCGGCCTGCCGTCGTAGCGCATTCAATGTAAATGTGATTTCAAAGTAATGGCCCTGTTGCCAATTGCCTGTGGTCACATGCTCTAAGAGCTGTGCAATTTAAACACGCCGGGTTCAGTATCCGGCCGGGGCGTTTTTGCTCGGCCGGGAAAATGCGGCCGAGTGACGCCAGGCTAAACGATGTTAGGATAAGTAACGCGAGCAGGAGCTGCGCGTGCGCTCGCTCGCTCCTCCGGGAGGAGAGCGGGCGAGGCGGCGGGGCCGGGAGGGGAGGAGGACTCGCGGGGACATAAATCGCAAGTAAAAAGCGCCGCGTCGTCGTCGTCCGGCCGTTTTTGCAGTTTCTTGTTATGCGCATTCCTCAGTTTTTGCTCACGCGTGTTCCCGACAAACGAGCTCGGGCAAGTTCGCTAGTTTTTGCGTTGGAAACAATGGTGGGTCCGCGATGGCAGCGGCCGTGATTGCGCGAGCGCAGGCGGCGCGTCGCATTTGCATGCAGCGGCCAATCGCAGAGCGAAGCCACGCCTACGCTGCCCCGCCCCGCCGCCAGGCGCTCTAGCGCGCGCTATCTAATGCTAATGCGCGTGCACAAGTGTGCGCATACGATGCATGCATCAGCCTCCACACCAGCCATTACAGCAACTACAGCAGCACCAGGCGAAGCCAATGGCCGAGCTGTAAGTGATGCGAGGACACGACTACAAACTGAACATTGAGTACAAACGGTACTTGTGACATTTTCCTTGTAACTAATTTGTGAGTAAGGTCTTACCTTTATTTGCATTTATTACCTACTGGGATAGTAAATAGGTATGTTGTTGTAAGTATTTTGAATGATTTATAAATGCTCAATATCATAGCCATAAAAAGCACAGTATAATCTGCCATATTGTTCCCAATCTCGTCGCATACTGGCGTCACTGCGCTCCGTATGCAAATGTGTGTGAGTAGGCGAGTGCGAGCGCGCACGATTGGTGCGACGCGACAAATCGCGACGCATGCTAATCAGCGGCCATTAGAGTTGCAGCACTCGGCACGCACACATGCACGTCATGTAGATTAGCGAGTGATTGGCGTCGGCGGCGTGTTGCCAATATTTTGCAACTAGGTAGGTACCTAGTCGATGGTCATCGATTAGTTTTTTCACAGTCCTGTCGATGCTAACTATAATGCAAAGCGAGTATTAATGAACTGACGACTGACAGCTGATCGTTATCACACGTTTAGCCTCGAGTATGGACGCGAAGTATTCGTGCATTATAGATCCAATTATTCGGTCACTTTCAACAAAATGGAATAAATATGAAATAATTGTGAGTATGGTCACGAGCGCGCTCGCTTAGTTTTTGCGCGCGTCACATTTGAACATGGAATAAAAACGTATTGTCTCGAGCGGCCGTCGTTTTTATAATGTTGTGATGTTTTGCTGTCATCATTCTCATATTATTGTGTTGTCCGGCCGCTTTGGTTATGTAGGCAGTGTGTACCCGCCTCACTTGCCAGGCTGAGACCTGACGAGCTGTGAGTTCAACATCCCGCCGACGTTCTGCAATATAACTTAACTTACCTATAACAACCTTGCAAATTATGAAGTAAGGCGCACTTAAATGGTTTAAGTAAGTACCTGTAATGTATTATTTCCTCTGAGTGTCTCGAACGGAATAGCAATGCTTCGCCACAGGAAATGCGAAGACTTGCTCTGAAGTCGCACTGCTCTCTTCATTTCATTGACACATATGTTTGAGGCATTCATTGAAAATAAATTTTAAAATTGTTGTATGATGATCAGAATTGACACGCTTTTCCTCACATGATCACATTTTCCTCCATTCTCATGTGCGATTTCCATCTCTGTTTGTTGATCCATCTCTCATGTGCGTTTTCTGAAAGTGTTATTGTTCAGGGGAATCATTAGGCAACTTCTTAATATTGTTTATAGTTTATATCGTTTGCGTTAGTTAGGAGTTAGAAGGAGTTTTGGTAGACAGTGCTAAGTAGACCCTTACTTAAATTTAAAAATTAGCAACACCAAAGCACCGGTGTTATAAGTTTGAATGCTGTGTCTGTCTGTCCCGCTGTGGCTCTTTAAAGTATGAAACGTTTTGGAAACTGTTTATTTTAGATGTTAACTGGTGCTCCGGCCGTGGCTCCAAGTCCTGCAGGACTTGATATTGCCGATTTTGATAAATAAGTAAGTACCTGCAGGATTTTTTAATACATAGCTTGTTCGCGACAGACGCATCCGTGCGCCGCGAGTGCAAAATCATAATGCCTAAGTGTTCGTGTATGCGCGTTACTATTTATACTCTAACAATTTGTGATGCGGGTAACGAGAAAAAAGTGCCGTGAGCCGCGCCGATGTGTGTTTTTCACGTGCACCCTCCTTCTAAAATAAGTATAGAATTGTATTCAGTTTTGATAGTGTTTTGATTTGTAAATTATAGTGTTTTTTAATAGTAAATTGTAATAGTTTTATAGTGGTAGCTTAAAACCTACATAGTTGTGTATAATAAACATATAGTTCTGCCGTTTACGGCCTGATTTGCCTATGTAAACATTTCTCGATAGAAAAAATCCTAAACTTTCATTAGTGAAATAGTGTTTAACTGAAAGCCTAGGTCTCAGTATATAGAAAACAACTTACTTTATAGGAATACTAGCTTTTGCCCGCGACTTCTTTCGCGTGGAATAGTGACTTCCGCTAGATTTTTGGTTTGACCAATAGATGGCGCTATTTGTCCGGAATAAATTTTATTTTTTATTTTTATATTTCTATGTAATAAAAACTATCCTATGTCCTTTCTCAAGTTCCAACCTATGTCTGTACCAAATTTCACACAAATCGGTTCAGTAGTTTAGGCGTGAAGAAAAGACAGACAGACAGACAGACAGACAGACAGACAGACAGAAAGACAGACAGACAGAGTTACTTTCACATTTATAATATTAGTTAGGATTGTTAATAGTTTAAGTTACAGAACAATAAATAATGTCTGTGTTTTGTCTTTCATTTTACATGCAAATTGTCAATACTAGGGCTTAGGTCACATCGATAGGATTACTATCGCCAGATAGCCCATGAAATGCCCTAACACACACTGCTTTCCGTATCGAGATAGCCCCCATAGTTTGTTTTTTATCTCGAGATAATGTTCATACAAGGGCTGATTTCACATAGTTTTCATAGTTTATTCGGTTATAGTGTTTCAGTCCTTTTTTTTTTTTTTTTTTTTTTTTTTGGTATGGCATCTCGCAGTTCAGCCTAGGAGGCCGTGTACTGCTTAACCGGACTTTTCCCTGTGGATGCCTAGAATTTAAGGCCTCCAGCCAGGGGCGTAAAACAAACTTATAAACTAAGCGACTGCGCTAAGGGTACCCCCTGTGGGGTCGAACCTCGGCTTAGGGCGTCGCTGGAGAGGCAGCAAGAGGACAGGCTGGATCATATGATCATTATTATTAAATGGGGAATTTAAAGCTACTGGCTCAGCTCGCGGGCTGGCTCGATGAGCAAGGGTCGGGAGGACAATTAACGGGACGTCGCGGCGGACCTCGGCGGCGAGGTTTGTACGAACGCGGTTTGTATTTGTGTAGAGTGCTAGTTAGTTTACTACTCTCTTGGAGGACAGTTATCTCATCGTCAGGTTCTAGGAGGGCATGCCTAGGGCGGCGAATCCTACTGATGCGGGAGGGAGTGTAATTACTGGCTGACACGATAAGTGAGTTATCGTGTTTCTCAGCGCGTTCGAAGTGCCTTATGGCGGCACGCTTCATATACTGGCGGATGGTGGGGATTTTTAAGTCGAGATGAAGAATCTCATTTCGAACATAATAGGGAGCTCCTGTGATTTTCCGTAAAGCACGGTTTTGAAGGGTCTGCATTCTGTGAAGGTGGCGATGTCTTGCCTGTGCGAACACCGGGCAAGCATACATCATGATGGGGCGTATGCACGCTACGTAGAGGCGTAACTTGCATTTCAGAGATAATTTGCTCTTTGAATTGAGCAAGAAGTGCAATCTGCCGTACACAAAGGCTGCTCTAGAGCGCACCTTATTTATGTGCTCGGTGAATGAGAGGCGCTGGTCTAAGATTACACCTAGATATTTGGCATGCTCCTTCCAAGGAATCGGCCTACCAAACATGGTGACTGACGGGGGCGCGGGAGGAAGCCTACGGCGGGGGCTCGAAAAGAGTATGGCCTGGCTTTTGTCGGGGTGGAGTTCGATTCTCCATAGCCTAGTCCAGACACCTAGGGTGTTGCAGTAGGCTTGGAGATGACTCACTATGGAGGCTGGGCTGCGGCCTGAGCAGTAGATTGCCGTGTCGTCGGCGAATAGAGCTAATTGAACATGCTTGTTCTTAGGAATATCGCTAGTGTATAGCGTGAACAGGATGGGGGAGAGTACCGAGCCTTGTGGGACGCCAGCTTTTATAGGGTGGGCCGAAGATAGAGTGCCGTCTATGCGATAGCGAAAGGAGCGATTCGACAAAAAGTCTCGTAAGATGACGACGAGACGGTCTGGGACACCGAGTTGGTAAAGCTTGTAAATCAAGCCATTGTGCCAGACTTTGTCGAAAGCCTTTGCTATATCGAAGAGAATCGTACCGGTGAGTTGGCCACGTTGGAATCCGTGGCTCACACCTTCCACGATGCGGTGGACTTGTTGGACACAAGAGTGATGGGTTCGAAAACCAAACTGTTCTAATGGAATAAGACTCTTTGCGTCGACGTAATCTTTGAGACGCTTATAGATAAGTATCTCGTAGATCTTGCCGAACACATTGAGTAAACTGATAGGGCGATAGCTGGACGGGTCTGATTTTGGTTTACCGGGTTTGGGAATACCGATTACGGTTGCCTCTTTCCATGCCTGTGGGAACAGGTTATGGGTCATGGCGCAATTGAAGATCGCGGTCATGAGCATTACGAGGGAAGCGGGTAGGATTTTGAAAACTTTATTGGTTATTCTATCTGGGCCCGGAGCTTTGCGGGGTTTGAGACGTTTGATGATCTCTGCCACTTCGTCTGGAGTGACGGGAGGCAAGGGATCGTCGGGGTCTTCTTGCGGTGGTAGGGAGGATCTGCGCTCGACCTCGGCTTCGACCTTTAGTAGGTGAGCCGGGTCGACCGGTTGGGTACTAGGCGAGCATTGAGCCTCGAGGCTGTCGGCCAGACATTCCGCTTTTTCATCGTCCTCGAAGGCGAGGGAATTGTCGGGGCGTTTGATCGGCGGGGTGGAAGCTACTTCATCGGATTTGAGTTTCCTTTGAAGCTGCCAGAAGGCTTGATGAGTCGGCTCGAGATCGCTCAGCGTCTTGTCCCAGCGCGTTTGACGCATCTCAGCAAGGCGTTCCTTTACAGCACGCTGTAAGTTACGCATGTGAGACTTGTTAGCGTCGCAGGGAAAAGTACTGTAGGCACGGACAGCCGCGTTCTTCTCGGTCACCAGAGCACGCACGTCATCCGGGAGCTTGAAGCGATGAAAGCTCGTCGCTTCAACTCTACGTGAACACTTGTCCACGGTGGATTGTACGTGCTCGGTGAACGAGCCGATCGCGCCCGTCATGTCAGCGACTGAGTTGATTTCATCGGGAATTGATTCTAACTGGGCGGAGGAGGATTTCAAGCTTTCGCTTAGCATTCTCCAGTCCGTGACAATCTGGGTGGGAGGAGGGCGATCCGGGTCGAGTGGGCCTGTGCGCGAGGCTAGTTCCACAAGAACCGGTCTGTGGTCGGAGGTGAGCTCGTGTAGTACCTCGATCGAATGTAAACGTAAGTTTACGTTCTTGAGGAGCGCTACATCGAGAACGTCGGGACTGTGGTCGACTATATTAGGAAAGTGAGTGGGATGCATCGGAGCGATGACATCGAAGTTGAGGGATTCACACTGATTGAATAGCAACCTGCCTCTTGGAGAAGTAGTGTTGCTATTCCAGGCGGGATGTTTGGCGTTTAGATCGCCTGCTATTATTACAGAGTCGCTCAGGCCTAGTAAGGCTCTGAGATCGTTCGTGAAAAGGATCGGGTCGTAGAACTGAAAGGAGGAGGACGTGGGAGGGCAGTAGGCCGATACGAGAGTGATCGACTGGTGCTGGGACATGGCTAGTCGACAGATCGAGGCTTCAATGCAGCTTAAGTCGGGGGGAGTGATCTCTACACAATGTAGCGATCTTTTATAATAGATAAGCGTGCCGCCTTTGTGGCGTGTGGTCCTGTCATTTCTAATTAACTTATAGTTGGCTATATTAGGGCCGCGTACGCGCGGCTTTAGGAAGGTCTCTTGTACGAGAAGAATGTCTATCTTATGGGATTGTAGGAAGGCGGAAATCTCGTCGCGTTGGCCGAGAATACCGTTGGCATTATAATAGCCAAGCCTAAGGGAATGGGGTTTAATTTTGGATGTATTATCCATTTCTATTTCCTAAAGTGAGGCAGGTTTTGAACTGCCTGGGCGACGTCTGAATACTCCTGCATAACGGAGTAGAGTTTGATAAGGTCGCCATTGCTGGCGACTATCTCCCTCGAAAGTTGTTGAGCTCTGTCGCTCGTGAATACACTGAACGTGCTCAGTATAACGTTCATAGAACTGAGCGCTGATACTGGGCTAGAAGAGGGCGCTTGCGCTTGCGCGGGCTTGGCGGCTATAGGAGCCGCGGAGGGCGCGGAGGGCGCGGAGGGCGCGGAGGGAAGGACGGGAGGGACGCGAGGTAAGCTCGCGGGCGCCGCGGTGGAATTATTCACCGGGGCGGGAGTTGGCTGGGGCTGAGTTGGCCTCAGGGTTGGAAAGGCTCTCTGATGGTTGAGAGGGTTCCATGGGGAGGGCCGTTGTGGGCTGAGACGCTCGGGAAGTTGAGCGGTAGGTAGCCTTGCTGATGGGCTTTCCCTTAGCTGGCGGGCGTTTGCACGCTTGGCCAGCTTGGGAGACGTTTTTGGGGCCTTTGGGCAGCCGCGGTAGTTGGCGGGATGGCCTGAGGCGCCGCAGAGTACACAGCTCGGAGGCTCGGTGCACAGAGTGCGGTCCTTGGGTCGCGGGCAGTCGGAGGTGCCGTGTTGGCCTAGGCATTTCACGCATCTAGGCTGGGCAAAACAGTTGCGCTGTGAGTGACCCCACAGTTGGCAACGGTGGCATTGGGATACAATACCAGATCTATTTGGCTTCTCGATTGAGATGCCGGTTAAATTGCACACCGATTTGATATTAAAAATCGGGTGAATTTTAGAAGGTGATGGCTCGCATACTACGAGCACCATGTCGAAGGCGTGGCCGCTGCGGGCGCGGTGCATCCTATGGACTTGCGTCGCAGGGATGTTTTGTGACTTAAGGTCACTTAAAATGTCATCCGAAGGGATTTCCTTCGGAATACGGGTAATGACGACCCGGAGAGGTTTTTCCTCCGGGAGGGAGTATGTATGGAACGAAATGTTCCTCGCTCTTAGCGATTTAGTTATCTCCCTATAGTCGTCTGACGTAGGGAGGACGATTTTTATACCGTTACCGGTATTGGAGGCCGATTTGTAGTTGATCTTGCGATCAACACACATCTTGGACACTTCGGTCCATTTCGCCTTGTCCTGTAAGTATACAGGCGGCGGAGGTTTGTTTTTAGGTGCGCTTTTGGGCTTAGCGGCACCTTGGGAGGGAGTGACCTGCGAGGTCGAGGGTGACGGGGCGGGGGATGCTGTAGACACAGCGGGCGGGCTAGGGAGAGGGGAAGCGGCAAGGGCAATGGTTTTGCGCGCCTTGTCGTTGTTTTTATTCTTTTTCCTCTTACCTCCCTGTACGACGGTGAAGTCGTCTTCGGAGGAAGAGGAGTCAGAGGGCTCGGAGGATTGAGCCTCCTCTGGGACGGGTGAGGCAGAGCGGGAGGACGAGGTGTCCATGCATTCGGCGTCGACGTTGGACGCAGGTGCACTCGCCTGAGTTATTTCCATTGTCTGTGAGACAAAGGAATTAGGAACAATGGTCGAGTGCAGCTGGGCGTCGACCATTGTTTTGGGGATTACCGTTTCCGCTAATGCGGTGGTTTTCCCCGAAGAGACATTTATGGGTGTTATTCATAATAATTGTACGTAACGGATATGAAAAGAAATTTAATGTAACAGAAAAGATAACAAATAGGAATTGTAAGGACTAGTGCATAATACGCATAAAATAAACATTATTTAATGGATCTTCTGGTCATTACTTTTATTCAACATACTAATAAAACGCTATTATTTTAATTTACTTTTCTTCATTCCATTTAACAGGATTATTCTGCTTTAATAGTTCTCTATTTTTTTTTGTCGTTCTGCTGTGGCATTTTACCTAAAACAAAAATAATTTACGTTACTTACCTGTATATTTACACAAAAATAGGTATTCTGGTGTTAAAATTAATAAATCATGGTATCGTTTATTCAAAGTAGGCTGAAAATCAGCACTTTTTGAAGGTCAATTTTACAAAATACAGCTCCCAAAAGGCCCGCCCATGCCAATCCCTGTGTTTTTGCTGGGAAGAAGAAGTAGCCAACAAACTCCACCAGCAACAATATTTTTAGCAATATTTGTTTTTGATTATAATTTACTAAATAAGTACTTATTAAGTATACTAAATGACTCCTTAAATTCTTGAAGTTAACTTTAGTATAAAACCTTATAAACTCAGCTTTACCTTTCATATCTGTTGCGTAACAGATAAATGTAACGGAGAAGCAACATATATGAATATTTTGGCACGTGTCTAACCTACAAAATAAAGTTTATACCCGTCATCGATTAGTTTTAACTAATTCATTCTACCAATTTCACTTTTGTTACCAAGATTCTTTTCTCATAATAGTATAAAACCTGAAAAGTACTTACCGTATTCAAATAAACCACAAAAACAATTGAAACAAATAAATGTCGAATTCTACCGACGTGCACTAAACTGGATCGCACTGAGTGAAAGAACAAAATGGGCGAATCTACAGTCACGCCATCTGTTAACTGTTTGTGGTGTAATGATGCCAGTAGATAATTTTATTTCCAAGTTGGAAATAAAGTTATAAAACACCGTTACCGAGATGAAAAACGGATATGAGTAGATTATTGGACTTCCAATTAAATATGTAAATGAAATGTTTTTAGTACTGTTTGTTTAATTTATTTTAAAGAAAAATCTTTTTCAATGGATAAATATCCTATAGGAATATTAAGTTTTGTTCTAAAACAATTAGTTTTTTTTATATATTTTTTTAAAGTTAATTAAAGTAAAAATGGACAATAGTCCTCTCTATGAAATTACTGTGGACACAATTTTAAAATTTGATAAACTAGAATGTTTTGTTCTGTCTACAAGTTTACTGAGTATTATAAATTTTAGTTCTATACTTTAAGTATTAGGTTGAATAAAATTTAGCTAACATTTTATTACCAAATTAAAAATAATCGAGCTGGACGCGGAGAGGGAAGCAAATGTACAATTTTTGTGAATAATACCCTTATAGGCTCAACAATGGGGGGCGACGCAGCTGCGCCGGCCTCTTTTGTTGAGCCGTTATCGATAATAAAATAGCGCGATAGGCGCGGGTCCTTGATATCAAGGTTGCTAATCATGTCGCCATATTTGGCGACAATGTCTTGGTCCTTGAGGAGGACCTCGAAGAGGAATTTAATAACTTCGGCAGTCATTTTCCCGTGAGGGAAAGGGGCTACCGAGCTAAGAGAGGAGGGGGCCTAATTATAAAAACCTAAACCTAAACCTATCACCTATCTCCCTGGGTGGATGGGCCCGGGGATGTGTAACCCTCCCTGCCGGGTATAGGCAGGGAGGTGAGTACCTATTGGTGAGCCCTAAGCTTGTAAACCGTTCGCCAGTCTTAATGTGCGAACGGGCCCTAGCCAGTCTAGTGCGAAGGGTATAGAGATACCCAACCGACACCAGGTGTGTAGCTGTGAAAGCAAACCAGATGCAAGGCACGACTAGGAGATCCCCCAAGGCCGAAATCCGAGCTCCCGTCCAATTGACTGCCTTGCCCTGAAGGGGTTCGGCGGGTGTGATTGGGTCAACACCCTCTCGGCTTCGTTGGCACCGTAAGGTTTCAACCGAGAACCACGAAACTGTGGCTTTTACCCAGAAGGGGTCAAGTGAATTTACTTGACAAAAACGTTTTAGAAACAGGATAATCGTCCGCCGCTTTGAAAAAAGCAGCTTTCGATTGATATATTTGTAGTCGGCAGAGCGACTACGGTGAGCGTTACGTCGGGCGTAACAAAGACAAAAGTCGTAAACGGGCGAGCGCAGAGCGACACGTCCGTACACGACGAGAGTCAGAAGTGGAGTCCTATGTTTCAGTCCTGAAGATATTCAGTGTGAGTATAGTATAGTTCGGTAGCGCACTTCATGGGGGGTCTGGCACCGTGCGTCCCATAACGCTCTCATGTACCATAGACCTGTAATATCGCTGTAAAATTGAAATGTCAAATAAACTGAGGTTGGTGGGAGGGACGAGGAATCGAGGCGCTCGTTAAGGTAAAGTTTCGAACACATTCGGTGCGCAAGCTCCGCCGTACAATCGTAGTCATCGGTATAGAATTTTAACAGTGCAAAATAGTAAATAGTGAAAAAGTAAATAGTGAAATAGTAAACAGTAGTGCGTCGAAGCTCGTCCCTTCAAGACTCCTGAAAAATATATGAAGACTTATTATTTCGCCGGCATTCCTGAACCCACAGTAGCAGAGAGTACTAAAACCAGTCTAAACGTATTAAAACCAGAGAGTACTAAAACCCGTCTAAACGTATTCTTGTTTCTCATACTCCTGTTTCTTATATTCCTGTTTCTCGCCACATCGAAAATACAGTCCACTCGCCCAGCCGTCCACGAACCAGCGACCGACGGGGCGTCAACGTCTCGAAGCCACCCATAGTTCCTGCTTCTGAGCTACGTCCGTCCCGCACATCTGTTTGGTCCTTGCGACCCGGATCGACTGGGGAGCGAGCCAGGAACTTCAGCTGAAGATTCGCAGCTTATACTGAAGAGTTGTAAACAGCGAGTATGCCTGTGACAAGATCGCAAGGAAGAGCCGCTCAAGCCTGGATCATCGACGCCGGACCGGGACGCCGCACGCCCCCCATCGTGCACCGCCAGCCGCCGTTCTCTCCAACCACCACCGAGGGGAGTGAGCAGCCCCCCCCTCCCCCGAGGGGGGGTGAAGACCTACCCTGCCCCGCAGCTGAGAGGGGAAGTGAGGCGCCACCCTGCCCCCCTGCCCCGCGAGGGGGTGAAGACCGACCGTGTTCCCCCGCCGCGCGGGGGGGTGAAGACCGACCGCGCCCCCCTACCCCGCGAGGGGGTGAAGAGCGACCAGCGCCGTCGTCGTTGATGCAGACTGAGGCGTCGTCATCACTGAGGCCGCCTGGAACCAGTGCTGAAGAATATAGTTCAGGAGAAACACTGAAGGCTTGCGACAAGACATACAACCGAGCTGTACCGATGACTACCCGGGGTGACGCCCGTACCGAACATAAGGCACCGTCGCACAGATCGACGGCATCAAATAGAAAAATTAGAAAAGCGCGTGAAGACTTACTGAAAATTAAGTTGGAGCTAGCGCAAATAGCACTTCAGCGAGCCGAGGAAGAATCGGACGACGATTATATGGAAGACAGAAATTCGAATGAAGAGTACATCCGTTCCTGGTTGGAGGAAGCTCCGGAACCAGACCCGCAGGACGCCGCCGCTGAGGGAGGACATAGACCACCAGGTACCCTGGACCTGCCCGAGCCCCCCCCCTCCGCGGTTATAGTGAATCCGGTCCTGCGTGGAATAAGTACTGCTCCTGGAAGGGACGCCGCCGCCGAGGGAGGACATAGACCGCCGGGTACCCTGGAGAATCCAGAGCCCCCCCCCTCGAAGACCATCGATATTGAAGCCCTTTCATCAATGAAGAAACCAGTTGAAGATACCGCAGGGGGTGAAGGGCTCCGTCCGTTTATCACGGAGCTCACCTCCGCCATCGCATCGCTAGCCGGCAATAGAAGCGAAGAGAAACCGGTGTACCACAACCCTGCTGCATCGAAAGTCATCATGACGCTGCCGAACTTTAGTGGATTGCATACAGAATGGCTATCGTTCCGCGCCATCTATGAGACAACGCGACCATATTTCAACGATGTGGAAAATACGGCGAGGCTGAGAAGAAGCCTGCGAGGAAGAGCGCTTGATACAGTTAGTTCCGAGCTTATCGGCAACGCCAGGCCGGATGACATCATGAAGGAGTTGGAGCTTCAGTTTGGCCGCCCCGACTCAATAGCGCAAGCGGAGACAGACAGACTGCGCGGGCTGCCACGCTGCGGAGAAGCACCGAAGGACATCTGCACTTTCGCCAGCCGTGTACGAAGTGGCATCGTCACACTGCGAGCGCTGAAAAAGGAACACTATCTCATGAACGCCGAGCTTATGCGCATACTCACAGAGAAGCTGCCGAACTCGCTACGTGTACAGTGGTACAAGACATATACTGAGAAGCACCAGTCAACGCCGGACTTGGGTCTCTTCAGTGACTTCATCACCGAACAAGCTCGCTACTGCAGCGCATTTGCACCGCCTGAAAACATCAGTGAAGCTACTGGACTTAGACGTGTGACGCAGAGAACACACACCACTATAGACAAGAAGCCAACATCGAAGTGCCGCATCTGCGATATGGACGGACACAGATCGCTAGACTGCCACAAGTTCGTGAAGGCTTCTGCAGACAAGAAGTGGGAACTTGCCAAGCAGCACAACCTGTGCTTCCGCTGCCTCCGCCATCGTCAGCACGGACACAGATGTCAAAAGAAGAGATGTGGAATCGAGGGCTGCACTGCATCACACCATCATCTGCTTCACTACAAGAAGAAGGCGAGCACTACTGAAGTCGCACAAGAAGCGCAAGAAATAGTCGCAAGTTCACGCAACCACGCAAATCAAGCGTTCCTGAAAATTGTTCCGGTGCAACTGTCCGGACCGGCGGGAGAAGTGCGCACATACGCACTGCTGGATGACGGCTCAACCGTGTCACTGATTGACGAAGAGCTAGCAGACATGATCGGTGCAGAGGGACCAGTCGAGCCGATGAAAATAGGCGCCATCAGCGACGTGACTATCGACACGCCCACGTCGAAGAGAGTTGACCTCACGCTATCGACCTGCCATAGGAAGAAGATACCCTTCAGGGCGCGCACCCTACCACGCCTGCACCTGTCGCCGCAGTCAATCAGCAAGGATGACATCGCTGACTGCAAGCACCTGATTGACCTGGCAGATCAGCTGACGTACAACGCAGGGACGCCGAAGATTATTATCGGGCAAGACAACTGGCATCTGCTCCTAGCAACAGACATAAGAAGAGGGCCCCAGCATCAGCCGATAGCATCGTTAACTCCTTTGGGCTGGGTGCTGCACGGTGCCCGCACTAGGACGCTGGGACAGCAAGTGCACTACGTCAATCAACTGAATAGCGCCGAGGAAAACATAGACAAGCAACTTCGTGAATACTTCGCACTCGAGTCACTCATCATCAACCCGTGCCGACCAGCTTCTGACCCGGAGAAGAGGGCGGAAGATATATTACAACGCAGTATAGTACAGTTGGAAGATGGACGTCTTCAGACTGCGTTGCTATGGAAGAGTGACGAGATACAGATGCCGGACAGCTACGCGACTGCGATGAATAGACTCGTATCAATAGAGAAAAAACTCGACAAGAATCCTGTAGAGGAAAAAACAGTCACGCTCATACAAGCGGGCACAGCAAGCCTCATAGACGCCGTTCCCGACCCCGCTCGATTTTCAAAGTGGGAGCGATTGCTGCGCGCCACAGCCAGAGTACTACAGTTTATATCGTTGTGTAGAAAACAACGTACAGAAAAAACGTTCTACAAGCGAACAAGGAAAAATAAGGAAAACGATCCTGATTGGTCGAAGGCAGTGCGAGCGCCACGCACGCCTGCCGAAGCTGCGCGCGCCCAAATAAACACACGCAAGCTTATTACATTGGACGCGACATACATTCGAAGAGCAGAGAAGCTGCTAGTTCGTGTGGTGCAACAAGAAGCCTTTACACAAGAAATAGCCAGTCTCGAGAGCAACAAAACAGTCGCAAGTAGTAGCCGGCTGCACCCGCTGCGCATAGAACTAAACGACGGAGTTATAGTACTGCGAAGCCGCATAGCTGCTGTAGACAAAGTCGCTAAAAGCGTGAAGAGTCCACCTGTGTTAGACGGCGATCACCGCATTACACAGCTATATATAGACTGGACACACCGTAGCCTACAACACAGCGGCACCGAGCTCGTCGTGAATGAGGTCAGACAGCACTACTGGATTGTGCGCCTGCGCCCGACAGTCAAGCAAGTCATCGCGCGCTGCCTGCACTGCCGCATACGTCGCGCGCGCGCGCCGACGCCGGCAACCGGCGACCACCCGAAGACACGCCTAGCTCATCACCGCAGGCCGTTCACATACACCGGGCTTGATTATTTCGGCCCGCTGTCAGTCACCGTCGGTCGTCAGCATCACAAGCGATACGTGGCGCTGTTCACGTGTCTCACAACGAGGGCAGTTCATCTCGAGATCGCGCACAGCCTCAGCGCGGACTCAGCTGTGTTGGCGCTGCGCAGGTTCGCAGCGCGACGCGGCTGTCCCACCGAAATTTACTCCGACAACGGCACCAACATGCACGGTGCTGACCGTGAGCTGCGTGAGGCCTGCCAGGAGGAGGCCAGCCGACGCGGCATCGCCTGGCGCTTCATCACGCCTTCCGCGCCTTTCATGGGAGGCGCCTGGGAGCGCTTAGTGCGGTGCGTTAAGACCGCGCTAGGCGCCACGCTGCACGAACGACACCCACGCGAGGAGGTCCTCGCGACGCTGCTCTGCGAGGTTGAGTACGTCGTCAACAGCCGGCCGCTCACCCACGTATCTGTGAGCGGCGATGACGACGAGTCCATCACACCAAACCATTTCCTGCTGGGCGGCTCGGCACGCCTGCCGAGCCCCGGCACATTCGACGAGCGAGACATCGACAGCAAGAAGCACTGGCGGCGCGCCCAGATACTCGCCGACATGTTCTGGCGCCGCTGGGTGCGCGAGTACCTGCCCGAGCTGCAATACCGGCGGGAGCCGCACGCCCGCGGCCCCGCGCTGCAGCTGGGCGACCCCGTCCTCATCGCCGACGGCAACCTGCCTCGCAACACCTGGCCGCGAGGCCGGATTGTGGCCGTCTACCCGGGCGCTGATGGTGAAGTTCGGACCGCTGATGTGCGCACCGCAGGTGGCATACTAAAGCGTCCGACGAAGAAACTCGTGCCGCTGCCTAAGTAACCGGGCAGTGCAGCGTCACCGGCGTCGCGGCGCCCTCGCGCTATCACAGCGCCGTCGCTCACCGGAGATGCGGCATCGCTGCGAGCCAGAGCTACGGGTCATCGCTACGGGTCAACGCTTCGAGTCTCCACCTCGTGTCATCGTGTCATCATTCATCGTTTAATAGACTAAATAGTGATAGTGAAAGTGAAAGTGATAGTGCCTACACTCTGCCGCACGGCGGGAGAGATGTTCGCGACAGACGCATCCGTGCGCCGCGAGTGCAAAATCATAATGCCTAAGTGTTCGTGTATGCGCGTTACTATTTATACTCTAACAATTTGTGATGCGGGTAACGAGAAAAAAGTGCCGTGAGCCGCGCCGATGTGTGTTTTTCACGTGCACCCTCCTTCTAAAATAAGTATAGAATTGTGTTCAGTTTTGATAGTGTTTTGATTTGTAAATTATAGTGTTTTTTAATAGTAAATTGTAATAGTTTTATAGTGGTAGCTTAAAACCTACATAGTTGTGTATAATAAACATATAGTTCTGCCGTTTACGGCCTGATTTGCCTATGTAAACATTTCTCGATAGAAAAAATCCTAAACTTTCATTAGTGAAATAGTGTTTAACTGAAAGCCTAGGTCTCAGTATATAGAAAACAACTTACTTTATAGGAATATTGTTAATAGTTTAAGTTACAGAACAATAAATAATGTCTGTGTTTTGTCTTTCATTTTACATGCAAATTGTCAATACTAGGGCTTAGGTCACATCGATAGGATTACTATCGCCAGATAGCCCATGAAATGCCCTAACACACACTGCTTTCCGTATCGAGATAGCCCCCATAGTTTGTTTTTTATCTCGAGATAATGTTCATACAAGGGCTGATTTCACATAGTTTTCATAGTTTATTCGGTTATAGTGTTTCAGTCCTGAAGATATTCAGTGTGAGTATAGTATAGTTCGGTAGCGCACTTCATGGGGGGTCTGGCACCGTGCGTCCCATAACGCTCTCATGTACCATAGACCTGTAATATCGCTGTAAAATTGAAATGTCAAATAAACTGAGGTTGGTGGGAGGGACGAGGAATCGAGGCGCTCGTTAAGGTAAAGTTTCGAACACATTCGGTGCGCAAGCTCCGCCGTACAATCGTAGTCATCGGTATAGAATTTTAACAGTGCAAAATAGTAAATAGTGAAAAAGTAAATAGTGAAATAGTAAACAGTAGTGCGTCGAAGCTCGTCCCTTCAAGACTCCTGAAAAATATATGAAGACTTATTATTTCGCCGGCATTCCTGAACCCACAGTAGCAGAGAGTACTAAAACCAGTCTAAACGTATTAAAACCAGAGAGTACTAAAACCCGTCTAAACGTATTCTTGTTTCTCATACTCCTGTTTCTTATATTCCTGTTTCTCGCCACATCGAAAATACAGTCCACTCGCCCAGCCGTCCACGAACCAGCGACCAACGGGGCGTCAACGTCTCGAAGCCACCCATAGTTCCTGCTTCTGAGCTACGTCCGTCCCGCACATAGCTATTTTGTTAATGGAGCAATAGGATCTCACTTCCCAGTTATGAAATCCTTAACAAATATTATGTCGTGGTTAGATTTGTTCCGGCACGAATTCAAACATATTGTTGAAATAAGAACAAGACGACAGCTTATTTAGAATTCTAATGATTGCAGTAACATATTTCACAAATTCCTCTTCTATTAACAATAGGGCTATGGGGCCAGGTGTGGTCACGTTACTGGACACAGGAGCAGCTCGGTATTACCATCGATTAGTTAAACATGGGGACTCGGAGGAAAAACTACGCCATGGAATGGATGGCGTGCCGAGCGCCATGTATTACTTATTGACATATTAGCGCACTTGATGCCAATAGATAGCTGTTTGTATGCACACGACCTGCCACCAGAGCACATTAGAATTGTTAATACGCATGGAAGTTCACTCGTCTATAACTTTGTTTACGTCGACGACGCTATGTGTTGTATAATTTGCATAGGTATTATTTCTTTTATAAAGTGTTTTTCAATATAAATGATGTAAAGTTAATTGTGTAAAAACGAGCTGTCGATATGTGAAGGGACTCATATTACTGAAATACGTGTTTAATTTATAGTAGGCTATATAAACATATTTTAAAGCAAAAACGAGGAATGTCCATTGTTACAAACTGTTAATAGTGCTTACTTCAACACTATGTATCGAAGCGAATAATAGCTTATTTAAATCTCTTTCCCGCCTGTCTGTGTTTATAGTGTCAATTACCTAACTACACTAAGCGTGTGTCAGCTGTACCTAGTCCGGTAGGATATTAACCTGACTATTATTTGAATAAAAATGTTAATTAGCAGCGTGTGCGCAATGTCGCTATCACTGCTATCAGCGGTGTAATGGCGAGCACTCGCATAGAGACGTTACACAGATAGCATCGCGCACGCATGCGCCCGCGCCGCGCAGGTCAGGGGGTCGCCTGCGCGCGCACCCACCATGCTACATGCGCCGAATGTCCACTACTGATCAAGACAGCAATATCAAAAGGGGCAATCTTTTTATTACATTTCCCATAAAGTCTATATCAAGAAAACTTCTAGTAAATCAGAAGTTTTGAAAAGTCCTTACAATCTTGGACTAAGTCAAAAGATGTGAGTGCATGTGTGACATCTCGTGTTCGGCGTGTGCGCACCTTCTGCGTGCGCTCGCGTAGTGGCGGCAGATCAAACGGTTCGCGTAATTACACGATTAGGAGCCGCCTGATCATCACCTTGGAATAACATGCTCCGGATATATCCGCCCTGAGCTGACTTCATAGATGAGCAGCTGTAGGGACACCAAACTAATACTTACTCCCGATTGTGTATCAATATCCTCAGAATTGACTAAAAAAGAAGCACAAGCATTGAATTTTTGAAAACATTCATAGTCATATTTACTGCATGGCTTTGTACCTATCTCAGTTAATAAACAGTTAATAAATGCAGATTTCTCTGACATTTAGGTACTACGTTACCATAGTCAATTGAAGACATTGTCCTCGAAATATCATCACATCTCTCGTTCCCAAGTGGCGTCACAAAAAGCCCATCTCGTCATTAATAATGATATCCCCGTCAGAGTTTTTTCCTTTTGCCCAAAGTACCCGGGACAGCATCACGGCACCACCCGGGAGTGGAGCGCCACGCAAGCGCCACGCGTGCACACGTCCACGCCACCCACGGCGAACAATTACATTTGTCATTTCAAACAAGTTCCGTCGGTCTCATTGAAGTCCCGCGAGCGCTTCTAAATCATTCATTAACGACGGGTTTGATCACCACTTCTAACTGTTCCTCAGTTTGTTACAGTGTTGACACGGTCTTGAGTTATAACTTCTAACTTTTTTTATTTGGCTACGTTATTAGATCATTCAGGAAAAATCTGTCATAATCAAAATACTTAGTATCAATCTTTTTACCCACGACGGAACGGAGCAGGTATATGCGTTTAGGGTGAGAGATGTGCGTTTGTGTGTTTGTGTGTTTGTGTGTTTGTGTGTGCGTTTGTGCAAAGTAATGTTCCCACATATCTTCTAAACTAATGATCTGATTTTGATGCGGTTTTCAATAAAGGGTTTGTGTTTGATGAGTTCATGTTCTTAGACAGGTGTCATGGCTGTAACTCACTAGGGGGCGCCACAATATTAGTCCAAACAGCAAAGGAATGTTCCCACCTACCTTCTAAGCTAATGATCCGATTTTGATGCGGTTTTCAATAACGTTTTTGTGTTCAATGAGTTCATGTTCTTAGATAGGTGTCATGGCTGTAACTCACTAGGGGGCGCCACAATATTAGTGCAAAAGAGCAAAGTAATGTTCCCACCTACCTTCTAAACTAATGATCCGATTTTGATGCGGTTTTCAATAACGGTTTTGTGTTCGATGAGTTCATGTTCTTAGATAGGTGTCATGGCTATTAATCACTAGGGGGCGCCACAATATTAGTGCCAAACAATGTTACAATATAATCAAAACGTCCGATTACAATTCTGTTTTCATCAGCAATGTGTACGTGCTTAATGCATGTTCCCAAATAATAAAAATTACGCCTGTAACTCACTAGAGGGCGCTACAATATCGGTGCAAAATAATATTGCAATAACATATTATATAGACTATAATTCGTATATGTTCTCTAAAAAGTCTGAAATAAAATTAAGCAAAATTAAAAATTTTGAAAAAACCCCCGACGGTAAAAGTCTTATTGAAAAATAATAAAATAACTCAAAACCCCCGACTTAACCCAATTATATAGGAATAACCGTCGGGGGCTGCCTTTTCTATATGAAATTTCAACAATTAATTGAGTGTATTTTATGTCATCGTTAAACATCTACAATTCTTCAATAATTGTATTCACGACACTAGAATCCTTTAGCTGGTTTATGGCAGCTCCCGACGGATATTCCTATATAATTGGGTTAAGTCGGGGGTTTTGAGTTATTTTATTATTTTTCAATAAGACTTTTACCGTCGGGGGTTTTTTCAAAATTTTTAATTTTTTACCCACGACGGAACGGAGCAGGTATATGCGTTTAGGGTGAGAGATGTGCGTTTGTGTGTTTGTGTGTGCGTTTGTGCAAAGTAATGTTCCCACATATCTTCTAAACTAATGATCTGATTTTGATGCGGTTTTCAATAAAGGGTTTGTATTTGATGAGTTCATGTTCTTAGACAGGTGTCATGGCTGTAACTCAGTAGGGGGCGCCACAATATTAGTCCAAACAGCAAAGGAATGTTCCCACCTACCTTCTAAGCTAATGATCCGATTTTGATGCGGTTTTCAATAACGTTTTTGTGTTCAATGAGTTCATGTTCTTAGATAGGTGTCATGGCTGTAACTCACTAGGGGGCGCCACAATATTAGTGCAAAAGAGCAAAGTAATGTTCCCACCTACCTTCTAAACTAATGATCCGATTTTGATGCGGTTTTCAATAACGGTTTTGTGTTCGATGAGTTCATGTTCTTAGATAGGTGTCATGGCTATTAATCACTAGGGGGCGCCACAATATTAGTGCCAAACAATGTTACAATATAATCAAAACGTCCGATTACAATTCTGTTTTAATCAGCAATGTGTACGTGCTTAATGCATGTTCCCAAATAATAAAAATTACGCCTGTAACTCACTAGAGGGCGCTACAATATCGGTGCTAAATAATATTGCAATAACATATTATATAGACTATAATTCGTATATGTTCTCTAAAAAGTCTGAAATAAAATTAAGCAAAATTAAACATTTTGAAAAAACCCCCGACGGTAAAAATCTTATTGAAAAATAATAAAATAACTCAAATTTTTACCGTCGGGGGTTTTCAATAAGATTTTTACCGTCGGGGGTTTTTTCAAAATTTTTAATTTTGCTTAATTAAATCTCTGTAGGAACTTTGTCCCTGTGCATAAAATGTTTTAATCTCCGGTACAAGTTATTCCTTGCCCAAAATTGTAAGTAGAAGACAATATTAATATGTGTGACATTGGTAAAAGCAAGGCCAGCTCCCCCCGGGACTATCCATCACATCGCGCGGGTGAGCGCGGCGCAATGCTCGCCCATCCATCACCACGTGCATTACGATTCGCGGCATATTGTACAACTCGATAAAAATCATAAAACACTGCCAACCCTTTTGAACTCACCACACAGGTGGATGTCGAAGGTCCGGTGGACACACTGTTTTTCTGTCATCATCATCCTCCGAGCCTTTTCCCAACTATGTTGGGGTCGGCTTCCAGTCTAACCGGATTCAGCTGAGTACCAGTGCTTTACAAGAAGCGACTGCCTATCTGACCTCCTCAACCCAGTTACCCGGGCAACCCTATACCCCTTGGTTAGACTGGTGTCAGACTTACTGGCTTCTGACTACCCGTAACGACTGCCAAGGATGTTCAATGACAGCCGGGACCTACAGTTTTACGTGCCATCCGAAACACAGTCATTGGTGTCTAAGATATACTTAGAAAGTACATACAAACTTAGAAAAGTTGCATTGGTACTTGCCTGACCTGGAATCGAACCCGCGCCCTCATACTCGAGAGGTTGGTTCTTTGCCCACTAGGCCACCACGACTTTTCACTGTTTTTCTGTACACGCCCAAAATAAAAAGTAATTTCGTTTTCGTCTATGTCAAAATTACAACATATTGTGAAATCTATATACCTAAGTCTATTTTTATTTTTATCGTAGCACTCGTAGCATATTTTCGTAGCAATTTTGTCAAACTAAATTGGAGCTTTTTATTCTTTGAAGAGTTCATAATATGACCATTGTTACATACTTACATTGAAGAGGAGTTTATCAATATTTCGTAAAATTGAAAATTCAAGTACCTAACTCTACTAGAGTTAATTTAGTTTCAAGTGTGTGCCTTAATGTTGAGTCAATACCATTGTAAGCCTTCTGAATGTTCAGCGCCGGGTTCATAAGAAAGGGGTGTCGCACCCTTCCGTCCCGAACGAAGTGTTAAATGGTTATAAGTAGACGAGGTGCGGGACTGCCGGGACACGCCGGGACAGGCCGGGATTCGCGCACGTGACACGTGACTATGTTTAAAACTGTTTAGTGGCAGGAGGGTGACGTGTTGTGACTGCAGGTGGACGGCTACACGTTATTTGTGAAGGGCTCAACTGATCTTGTAATGATCCGCGAGGGAAGCTTTCCTTAAGGCTTTTGTGTAAGTAACTCTGTCCTTTGTCCCTTCGGAATGTCTCGTCGAACTGATTTTCTTGATTCAATATTAAACATTTTCAAAATAGGCATGTCAAAATGAGATGGACTTTTATGTTCGTGATGCAAAAAATAAATGAATTAGAATTTTGAATTTGCACCCTACATGTGGTTAAACAGGTTATAATTATCCAGTTAACGTGATGGTTATGAAATAAATGCTAATGAGCATACATTTGCACTTCAATTAAGTACTGATCCGACGATGAGGATGCTAAATAAATTATACATTTGAACCCAAATTCTGTGTAAACAAAAAACGAAGTACTAATTACCGAGCACTTGATGCATATACTTGAAGCAGACGAGACCGTGTTGTAATGAAGTTGTAATGCCTTGAAGCCGTCGTCAGCTGACTGTGCGACATGGTGGCTAATTAGCAGGTCGCAAATTACTGCATTCTGCGAGTTGTCGCGCACTGGTTGCGTGCACCCTTCTGCCATGAGAACAGTAGTACAGGCAGTAAGCTGCTTAATGTTATATTCATATCAATATTAGACGCCGGAATTATATGTATGTACCGAGTAGGTACTTCTGTTCTACAAGTACGTACCCAGGGAAACAGTAGGTACCTATTTCTGATCTTCTGATGATCTGATGCTTTTAAGAGTGGATGTTAAACAGATTCTTAGTAGCAGAGTATCCTTGAGTAAAGTTGAACAGGTGGTGCTGTTCCACGAGGCGCTGCCTCAGCCGACTGCTCACTGGCTGGTGATGGCGCGACCATGGGAACTGACCCACTGCAATGCGTTAATCACCTCACAGAACGTGTTTAGAACACTGATTACACGTCACCGTAGAGTTATTTGTTTCTCGGCAAGTGTTGTGAAGAGTATTCGTGATTACGGCTCCCACGGTCGCCACTCGGACCACGTCAAAATTAAATAAAAGTCGCGCGCGCCGTAATAAAGTGTAAATGCGGTATAATGCGCGCGCGCAGATCTCAGCATTAGTTCCGCGCTCCGCATTCGTCTTGCGCGGTGTGCGTCGCTCCGCGCCCTGCGCCGCGTCCCGCCCGCGCCGCGCCGCGCCGTGCCGTGCCGCGCCGACCTCGTGATGCACGGTACTTGCACATTATCGGTTTACGAGCGTCTCGGATATGTTTATCGATTGAGGCTCAACCCTCGATTCCTAGATTTCATTCATAAGAATTTATCTGTAATGTAATTAGGTTTTTCTTTTATAATGAATCGCTTCAATCATACTAAAGAAATGTTATACCTCCTTAAGATTCGCAGAACAATACAAAGTACTTAGGTACCTAGGTATATTAAGTATACGATGTATAATGTATATTGTTGACACGAAACAAATAAAACTTGTACCTTAATGTTCTGCGAAGTGGTCATTTCATTCACGTTTGACGCTGAATAATAATATGTTGATAACTCAATAATAAAAACAAATTGAAATCGTGTTAACATTTATATAAATTTCCAATTCGTTTCAATTTAGCCCATATGAGTGCAGCGTCGCTGTAGGTGCGCGTGCGCGGCTGTGCTTGTCAATGTTCCTGTGAAATCGGAAATGATCGGCGGCCACGCGCCGCTCCCCCTCCCCCCCCAGCCACCCGCCTCCGCCTGCGCGCGTGCATTATAAACACATTAGCGACAAGCGACAATTGTTTACGGCTCATCTTGCATTTGAATAATTTAGATGGATGGCCGCCCGCGCCGCCGAGCCCGCATGCTGCTTCACTTCATTATTTATCTTCACAAGTATACCAGAGCTCGTGGCACGCATGCGCAGCACTGATTGTTGTATTTCTTGCCACCGTTGACGCGATGTTGGTATAAGCCCTGTCTGAATTACTTACATCTCCCTATAGTTTTGACTACCAGTCCAACGTGATGCAGCTGTTTCTTACATGGAGCCCCTAGATTCGAGATTGGATCCCCTTTGGTAGGACTGGTTGACAGACTCTAATAATAATAATCTTCCACGCCGATTTCGGCAACGGCGACCACTTCGACCCTAATGGCGTGCGTGTGCTCTCTCACAGACTCTATGCCTCCCACTTACCCGCAACGATCGCCAAATATATTCGAATGACTGCTTATGTCAGCCGGTCACCCACGGACTATGGATGCTTGGATGCGGCCTTATGATCGACTTAAAATCGTAAATGCTTCAAGTAATGAACCAAATTGTCGACAGTGTTTACTAAAAGTGTTGAAATTCAGATTTTTTTGCTAATAAATATTAGTGTAAGAAACAGTGTTCAAAATCTACATATAAGTATATGTAACTGACTATTGTATCCGCGTTCTCACATCGCGAACTTGCAGTCGGCCTGTCACGTCCCGTCCATAGTTAAACAATAGTTTGTGCTATCAATATTAATTACCGACTGTGTGGGGTGCAGAGGGGTGCGGGGGGTGCAGAGAGGGGGGGGGGTGCAAATGATAAAGTTTGTAGTTTGTAACGCGGTTATGCCGGAAGTTGTGCTAATCACATAAGTGTCGGCCACATAACCAGGTCTGATTTACTTGCCAACTATTAACATGTCAGCCACTGCACAGATGCGACAGAAGTCTCACGAGACATGCCCAGTTCTGCTACATTACACTGGATGCCACACTATGCGTGTGGAATTTAAGGCACATTTACATGTTGCAGCTGTCATACTGTGTGTTATGAACTTATGAGTCAACTCCTGACGGACTAATTATGTCGAAGTAAATACTACCTATTGTGTATATTGACAATTTACAAATGTTGGTACCTATGTGATTAGCAGGGGTCGGAATTAGGTAGAGTTATTTATGTACCTACTTGCATCGAAATATTGATATTAATGTGGACCTTCGCGTTATTTCTAATGGACAATTCCGTGTGGCCAACAATATTACAACTAAATAATAATAAGAACGTCAGAGATAGACAAATGAAACAAATATAATTAAAAAATAATTCTTATTAGTTCACATTAATTCATAATACAAATTAATGATATTCTTAATTTTCATTGGTTTTCATTAATTCACAATACAAATTATTGATAGTCTTAAAAGGTACTTAAATAACTTTTTATTCAAAAAATCACGGGATATTTTCTGCTCTTTAAAATTAATGTCGGGATTTGAGGTATATCCACTTTCTTCTTTCGCTGTATAAAATCAGTGTAAGTACATGAATAACTCTACCTAATTCCGACCTTTGGTGATTAGGTATGTAAAATAGCGTTACCTACCTATCGTCTGTAAAGACGTAAACAAACGGCACCGAGAGCGGATCGTTTTCGGAATCGCGCTCGGTTAAAAAATCCTTAAATCAGCTATTTAAGCGCTAGAAACGTGAAAGTTGTACCAAAAGTTTTGTCTTCATTCAGTGCATGCAGTGATATAGTGCTTATCATCCGGTCGCAGCTCCCTGACCTTGGATTCGAAGGAAACCAGGTCAAAAAATCAAAAAATCGGCTGGCGTTTGGAAACGCGATCGACAACCTACCATTTTTCTGGTGTGATTCGAAGCGTCTCGATACCCTTCAACTGCCTACGAAGTTTGCCTTCCATTGAGCCAGAATCGTCAGACAAAGGAGGACGTGTATTCTGTGACTAACAGGATAATAAAAACAATTCCTTTACGGCAACCACCCGCCACCTTGAGACATGAGGACGGCACCTTCACTACTGATTCAAGAGACACCGCGCATTGATAAATTCTACCCGGAGGACGACGACACCAGTGACACTCCCTCTCAGCAGCACATCAGATCCCTTATGGAACTTCCAATTGACACTCATAACGAACCCCCTTTCACACATACAGAAATCGTAAACTGTCTCAAACAAATGAATCATAAAAGAGCCCCTGGCCTGGATCACTTACCCGCAGATATTTGCTTTCAATTTGCCATTCACTTTCCTGATACCATTACTGAACTTCTCAATAGATGCCTAGCGCTTAATTACTTCCCCAGCGCCTGGAAAATGGCGCTGGTCAAAATCATCCCTAATCCCGGTAAAACAGACTTCTCGAGCAGCTCCTCATTCAGACCTATCGGTCTCATCAACGTATTTAGGTAACTGCTTGAGAAGCTGCTAATCAATCGACTAACCCACCACTTAAATATCTCCTCAGCCTCATCAAATATGCAGTTCGGCTTTAAACAAGCCACCTCCACTTTCCAAGCCATTGACAGAGCTCTTAGTGTCGTTAGGGAGGCGAAATCTAAAGGGGAGTGCATCGTGGCGGTGTCTCTGGACATCAAAGCCGCTTTCGACCATGCGTGGTGGCCCGCCATCTTTCACCGACTTCGCACCACCAACTGTCCTGCAAACATTTATAAGTTACTGCTCAACTACGTCTCCAACCGCAAAGTATGCCTCAGATTCGCAGACTGCCAAGTAGAAAAGAGCATGACCAGGGGTTGCATACAGGGATCGGTCTGCGGACCTACCTTGTGGAACGCGATCCTGGATGACCTTCTTTCAATGGAACTGCCATTTGGCTGCCACCTTCAAGCTTACGCCGATGACGTACTGCTTGTTACCCACGCGAAAGACACCACCGCACTCGAAAACTTAACAAATACTATGCTTTCAAAGTTCACAGCATGGGGGAAATCCGTCAAGCTCTCTTTCGGGCCTTTCAAAACTCAAGCAATGGGGTTCACAAACAAATCAGCCAAATGCATCATTAAAATAGACGACCAAAAAATCAGTTTTGTCAACTCTTTCAAATACCTGGGAGTTGGGACCGTAAGATGCGATTTACGCAGCATGCAACCTATACCATAGAAAAATCTAAAAAATTATTAAACAAACTCACCATTTTTGTCAGACCCACTTGGGGCGTCCACGCAGATAATATACGTATCATTTACGAGCAGGTAATACAGCCAATCATTTACTACGCCGCGAGCATATGGTCCGGCGCACTGTGATACTCGTACATTCGGAAAAAACTCCTCTCATTACAACGGCTCTTTGCCCTCAAAATTATTCAGGGATTCCGCACTGTGAACACCCCCACAGCAATCTCGCTTGCCAACCGCCGATTCTACTTCTGTACCATATCCGTAAATTTAGTTTTATATTTTATGTATTATGTACCTATCCCTCCTCAAACCACCCACAACATCTCAAACCCCTCCACAATACCTCCCCAACCCAAAACCAGTCAGGAGAAAGGCGCAGACATACCATAAGTGTTACCCTTTCTCCCCAATGTAAATATTAAAAAAAAAAAAAAAACCTATCGTCTGTCCACTGGAAGATGGTGTGCGCGGTGTAGTGGACGCACTGCGCGCGAGGCCGCGTGGCACCGCGCGACGTAACGCGACGCGACGGCTGCCTCCATTAGCTGAGCGCGAGCCTTCGCTCCGAGCTCACTATTTATTGGAAACTTCATGTTTATGCGAACAACGCCAGGGTTTACTTGAAGCATTTCAGATCTAATAATATATGATAGGGCAATAACATTGCTTTGAAATACATTCAAGTCATCAGCGGCGATGCTGACAATCTATGGAATACGTCATGTTGAATGAAGTACATATGTATGTTCACATAGATATTTTGGTACTTACACATCACATCATTTCTGCTCCTTTGTAAGTGCCAGCATCACATACTCCCGCATGTAGCAGCATGTATAGCAGAGCTCGCTAACAGCTGCATATCAACGATAATGCTAATGTACGACATAAGTATTCGAACAGTGTGTAGTTCCCTTTAAATGTGTAGTACAAAGAAGTTGTAAATAAAGCCACGATCAATATTCACGGCACACGTTTGCTCAGCGATTCAGAAAATCAACCGTTTACTGGCAGTGAGATCAGCCGAGGAGTTCATACAGTGACGTGGGTCTAACCACAGCTACCACCAGCCAGTACCGACCTGTTCCTGAGTGAGGGAGTGCATCAGACACAAACTTGCTGCATCGAATCCTGTGCATTCATTCAGTGTATCGCACGCTGACCAAATACACACTTCTATTCCTATCAACTTTGTCAACTTGTCAACATCAAACTTTTTCGGTATGTTATAATTATAATGTATTTTAAATAAATGCGTTTATTTCCAAAAAAGTGGTGGTGGCCTAAGTAGTGGGTAAAGAACCAACCTCTCAAGTATGAGGGCGCGGGTTCGATTCCAGGTCTGGCAAGTACCAATGCAACTTTTCTAAGTTTGTATGTACTTTCTAAGTATATCTTAGACACCAATGACTGTGTTTCGGATGGCACGTTAAACTGTGGGTCCCGGCTGTCATTGAACATCCTTGGCAGTCGTTACGGGTAGTCAGAAGCCAGTAAGTCTGACACCAGTCTAACCAAGGGGTATTGGGTTGCCCGGGTAACTGGTTTGAGGAGGTCAGATAGGCAATCACTTCTGGTAAAGCACTGGTACTCAGTTGAATCCGGTTAGACTGGAAGCCGACACCAACATAGTTGGGAAAAAGGCTCGGAGGAGGAGGAGGGTTTATTTCCAATAAGCGTAAAATATGCCAAAAATTATAGTAGGCATGTAGATAATTCTTGGCAGAATTTGTTCTAACAAGTATACGGACTGAGAATGCCATGTAACTAATCAAAACCTATACGAATATGTAAACTTATTGGTCTATGTTTACTCTACTATATACTACTATATTTAAAACCCAATCGGAATATTTATCCAATAGCTTCGTATTAGAGTCCCCTGTGCCTAATAAGGTTTCTCTTGCTTGTTGCAGGTACGTGTGCTGCTGGAATTAACAGTGCTGTCTATAGGTTTGTGATGTGCTTCCAACGAAGGCCGTAATTGCGTAAGTCAAATTGATTGGATGAGTGGTCGTCAGCAGTATGAGCATGTGAAGCTGCTGATTCACGATTCAGTTTTAGTCTTATGACTGGTAATCTTAGTTCCATTATTCTTGAATCAGCAAGAAATAGGTTATATATAAATATTGTTTCTGCGCCGTAAAACGTATAAATAACGTTCTACGCGGATCACACGCGCGGAGATACAATCAACTGAGAAGCTCCTACCTCTCAGTGCTTGCTCCGCGATGTTGAGCTCTGTGCACTGTACACTGCAGGCTGCAGGCGCTGGGCAGCTCGTCAGAGTGACGCGGGGGGCGCATGCGCCACTCTGTAGCCGAGCCCCGGATGAACACAGAGTGCATAGTTACCGTGCCGTGCCTGTACTTATGAGTTTTCCAATTAAGTAAATGGTAACCGCCGCTTATTGGAATAACAATTTTCAACGGAATATCTGTTTCGATCGCGATTAGAGCCCATCGCAGGAGATGCGCCTGTAATTCCAACTAAATTTATTAGAAAGCCGATCTCGCCCTTCTCCGCTCGCCAATTTACTAATCGTAACTCATCTGCGATAAGCACGGGATTACCGCGTGGCGTGCCGGAGCGCCGGACCGCCGGCCCGGCCGCGCATTATCGGCCCATCGTCCGGTAATAAGGAGCGAGATTGGAGCGCTTTAAATAATATCGCCTCACATCGGTAACGGCCGCTGACGGTCGTTCACCGCGCCTGTGCGCCCGCGCAGCGACAGCACCGGTCCTCCGCGCTGCTGCAGCACTGTCCCGTGCTGCCACGCTGACATAAGCTCACTGCAACATATCAGTGTGATGCTAACTGCAACTGGTTGAGTTGTGGTTTTCTCCGGTCATAAGATAATAATTAACCTGCATGTCAACAATACTAGATAGAGCTTTGAAATAGTTTTAATTTCATACATTTAGTGTAAAAGCACGATAGATACAGAAAGTAACATCCTCAAAAGTAGTGTTTGGACAAATTGAAAACAAAAAACGTAGTAAGTTATTAATAAATTGAAAGTTTTTGTTAAAAACCACTATTGTATTGTGTGGTCGTGCGTGACTCACTTAAGGCTCCTAACAAAAGTGTAGCGATGTGTGAGAGGCGCGGACGCAGTAAGTGCTGTTCACTAAGAGCGTTCTCACGGCAGCCGCAAGCACCAGCAATTGATCGCCGCCAATTATACAATAAGAGAGCACCACGCCCGCACCGCAGCCGCCCCGCAACCGCCCAGCAACCGGCCCGCAGCCGCACCGCGCCCGCTGGGAACACGCACTAATTGCTGTGGGTTTTTGTCGATCGAGTGTTCCCACTTGTCTTCACAAAACCACTTATAAATTGATGCCGTTCTCCCACAATACGTATTATCTTAATCGCTGATCAAAACGACAATTTAACAGTATCTTGCAGGAGTGAGATTAAGTATAAGTGAATGTGATAGTCGATAGTGCGCCTCTCTCTAATACCCGGGAGCTGCGAGTTATGCTCCCTGCAATCTGACGCGTGACCAGCACCCTTCACTCACGTTACCTAACCTCCACTCGTCAGGTTTATCACTGCTCATAATGCTTTCACATAAAACCACTAGACCGCCATACACAGTGCGTTGTAGAATATTTGAAGGAAGGAGTCGGAATGCGTGACCATTCGAGTCACATCACATCATCTCAGCAGAACTATAAACACTTATTAGAGATAATTTTGTTCTTCCTGTGCATTTCCTCACTGCATATTTTTTGTCCAATTTCTTCTAATCCCAGCAATAAATTATGTCAAAGGAGACCGCCGCCAAAATGCAACGGCTACAAAATTGTGGGTTACCGACGTTATGCTATTGTTCGTATAATCGACCACGTGATTAATAAACGACGACTTAAAACACACAAATCACAATAAGAGGCGCCTACGCACCAGTGTGCGCATACGTGTGCACCCTCGTTGCGTCTGTGTGCGTGTGCATACGCAAATTATTTAATTGTCGGCGGCGGCTCTGCTCTATGGTTATACGCCATAAATCTAGTGGAATCATCCGCGAATTATTCAAAGAGGCCGCCTCCGTGGTGCAGACTCCGGGCAGCGCTGACCCCCGCCCCCCTGCGCTAACTGCTCGTGATTATGTCTAGCACAGCCCTGCCGTCCGTCATCCTCGCGGCCGTCACTCGGCCACGCCAGACCATGTACCACCGCCTGTATTACACTATTGAAACATATCTCTAAATGCCCAAAACATGCCACGCATTTACTTCTACAAACTCTGAACTAGTCTAATGTTGATGCATTTACATTTTTAATATATTTATTTATTTTTTATTTATTTAAAATACTTTTTGCACATTGTACAACGGCGGACTTAACGCCTTAGGCGTTCTCTACCAGTCTACCTTAGGGTGGTGGTGAAATAGAAGTGGTAGGTGCAACACAATTTGAGCATCAGTGGAAGATAATAAAAATATATATTTATGCATATATAAATATAATAAATATATATATATAACTGTATCCAAGAGAAGAAAGTGAGAAAAATTAAATATCTTACGCGCTTTCGTCAAAACGCGAAGAGGTAAAGATTTTTTACGCTTTTTTTAAGCTTTTTAACACTGAATTCAATATTGAATAATAATTGTGCGGATAAAGGTCAACAATCGTGTATGGTCGAGTGCAGTGAGCGCCTGGCTTCAGCCACTCAGCCACTCAGCCACTTAGCCTCCGATACGTTGGATATCGCACCCATTGTTACGCAATCCAGAACAAAGCTCTAGTTATTTGTGTGGCGGCTGTCGCCGTGATTCATAGCGTTCGTTTGTCCTTCCTGCTGTGTGTCAGTGATAGCGCGCTATCGCTGCGCCCGCGCACAATCGCGCTCTATCGTGCCATCTGCGTGAAATATTCCGCCGTCGCCACAATGCCGTGGCTGCCCGCCGCGCTACTGCCTCACTTGGCGCCACGCTTACTGCTCACACAATACGGTCGCGTTTCCCCGGCAGTGGCCGCAATGCTGCGCTGGTTTCACAATAACGACCTGTGGCCGCGTAATTCACGCCACCGCGTTCATCATGCAAAGTGACCGCAATGAAAGTGTCGAGCGATTCCCGACCTTACTACCTTCATTCCAAGGTCCACATTCGACTTGCTGTGGAAAGATTTATGTCGCGGGGGAGTTTAGCGTTTGGTATATCGGAATTTGAATTTTGCGCGGTGTGGTCGCTGCGTCGGTGCGCGCGCGCAGGCGACAGATACGCATCGTCTTGTTAGCGCTATCTGATGCCCGATGCTGTAATTGGCACGTAACTGCGCGTGCGCAAGCAACCTCACATTCATACAAAATGAATTTTAAAACGCGTTTTATCAATATTATTCTAGCGTCATAATGGGCTCTGCCAGCGAAAATGATAAGTTACGACCAGGAGACAATATGGCATGCAGTATAGCTAGACGAATCTACCTCTAGATAGATGACGCCTGCTGACAATTTTAATCATAGGTACGTGAGTAAATGTGGAAAAAGTATGGCATTGTTTTATCGTGAAGAGTTACAGCTAGCGAGCCGATTTGTCTAGATAAATAGATGAAATATTTGCTGGTAATAGATGCGCGGGCGCAGCGCGAGGTGTCGGATATTTGCATACAATGCGCGCGCGCCGATGTTCCGTGATATTGTTGCGTTTCTTAGCGCAGGTAATTGCGTCGTCGGCGGCAACAATACACGCCTGATGATGGCAGCGCATTTATGCTCGTATGCACCACTACTGCACAAGTGTACATGCTGTCGCCACTCCTACTATAACCAATGCTATTAGGCTTGAGATCCTCTTAGTGCTGAGACACTTGCAAGAGAGTTGCAGGATATGTTTATAGAGGTATGTAAACAACTTCACATTTCTTAAAGCCATTCATAACCAGGTTGGCTGCGTCCTACCATTACACTAGCGGTGTTTCAGTTGTTTTGTAAACAGTAGCTTGCAAACGGGAAGTGTCGGTATTCGCCTCGGTCGGCTCCTGGCACAACGAGTTGGCGAGACAACGGGCGGCGCCGGCGCCGGTCACTTGTCAAAATGTTGTGTCACGACGTGAGTAACGACTCGCTGACGTCACTACTGCCAGCGTGCACAATATACGTCACAGCGCATGCGCCACCACACTATAGGTACCTACTGTACAGCTTATGAGGGGAACTATCCAGTCAGATACCCGATAGATACTTGTCTAGGTACAGAAAAAAACCCCCGACCCAAAAAAAGTACGCAATTATTATGACAAAAGGTTAAAAACGCTAAACCCTATAAAAAGCAAAAAATAACTTTTAACACAAGTACCAACTAAAGCATGTCAGACTAAACTAAATTTTGTCGTGTCGGGGGACCGCTCTAATTATCTAATTAAGATTCGTGTTGTAATTAGGTAGGTACCTATCATTTGATTTATGTAAGTATTTTTGAAGGTAAAAAGCGGTCCCCCGACACGTCAAAATTTAGTTTAGTCTGACATGCTTTAGTTGGTACTTGTGTTAAAAGTTATTTTTTGCTTTTTATAGGGTTTAGCGTTTTTAACCTTTTGTCATAATAATTGCGTACTTTTTTTGGGTCGGGGGTTTTTTTAAATTTATAATTTAATTTTATTTCATGCTTTTTGAAGGAGCTCCTTAATTTTTCCTTCATTTAATTTATTTTATTTTAAGATGGGGTCGCTATATGCGACCTCGGCCAAAGGAAGCTGTTTAACAATCCTCATGACAAACTGGCTCTGGGAGACAATAAAGATTAACCTTTGGTCATTCTAGATTTTCAGCAAAAATATAAATCGGTTTATCCGTTTCATTCCGGCATTCCAGGGTTTCATCCGCCACATCCCATTTCCAGCATCAGGTTCTCGTCAATCAGAAACATGAAGAGAACTCGTCAAGACAAATTCAACGAGCCCAAACTCGATGGGTTTACTAAAAGGCAGTTCAGGGTTACGTCTCCTATCTTCCTGCCCTAACAGCAGACCAGCTCAGTGGTTCCAGAAGACATTAGTGTTTCAAATTTCAGACCCCACATATGCTTGCAAGTAAACTGAGCGTGTAACATTCCTATCACACCTAACAAACGAGCTGATGACCTTGAAGACCTGAACCGATTTCCACCAAACATAGCTAAGAACACTCCCGAATGACATTCCTTTTAAACAAAAAAAAACACATTACAATCGGATCATCCGTTTGGGAGCTACGATGCCACATACACACACACACACACACACACACACACACGTCAAACTTATAACACCCCGTCGTTTTTGCGTCGGGGGTTAAAAATAATATCGCTAACACTCCTCTAATTAAATACCCTTAAACGTTGGTAACACTAGCAACGTAGTTTCTGCCAGTACTTAGCTACTAAGCTGAATTAATTCCGTTGGATAAAAAAACAGAGCGTGTGATGCGCCGACGCACGGCAATTGCGAAAGACGCCGACAATTGCCGAAGGCGCCGCTACGAATATGGATGAGTTTTACATTTGAGCAGTAATTAGAGCAGGCGACACTTTGAAGTGTCGCCGGGAAGCGCGGGCGCAGCCACACGCTACGTCGACACCGAATTATTTCTAACAACCGACGCGATGGATTCGCCTTTATTCTAATTATATTTCCTAATCAAGAAGACGTCATCCTCCGAGCCTTTTTCCCAACTATGTTGGGGTCGGCTTCCAGTCTAACCGGATTCAGCTGAGTACCAGTGCTTTTACAAGAAGCGACTGCCTATCTGACCTCCTCAACCCAGTTACCCGGGCAACCCGATACCCCTTGGTTAGACTGGTGTCAGACTTACTGGCTTCTGACTACCCGTAACGACTGCCAAGGATGTTCAATGACAGCCGGGACCTACAGTTTAACGTGCCATCCGAAACACAGTCAATGGTGTCTAAGATATACTTAGAAAGTACATACAAGCTTAGAAAAGTTGCATTGGTACTTGCCTGACCTGGGATCGAACTCGCGCCCTCATACTAGAGAGGCTGGTCCTTTACCCACTAGGCCACCACGACTTATCAAGAAGACGTAGTCTAGTCTAAATAGGAAATATCCTAACACGATAACGATCACGAGTAGGGATGCATTTAGCAATTTTCGCGAAACTCCATGTAATAATTAAGAAGATGTTCCAGTCAGTGGGCCGGCGATCTGTCTTGCGGTTTATTGTCCTAATTACAGCAGTAACACTATTCGCTCATAGCTTTATTTACGAGTCGGGTATCGTTTGGCAACGTCCTGAGTTCAATCGTGGATGATTTGTGTCGGTCGACAGCGGACGTCATAATCAGCGGGATCATGCAGTGCAGTTGTCATGCGGCGGCTAATTAGCGCGCCGCCATCTTGCGAGCCGCGCCGGAGCGCGACGCTGACAGGCGACACCGCGCCCGCAGAACTCCCGCTCGCAGCCACTGCTCAGCTCTCAGCACTGCCACTCCTGCTGTACGAATAGGAAATACGAGGACTTTCAGAAGAACAGTAGACAGGGTAGGTCACAATTAGCACATTATAATATAATTATACGTTTAAGTCCCGATTGTTTAGAAATACATAAGTATGTGTATAAAATGCGAAAGTTAAAGCCTTTACTTAGGTCATATATTATATTGTACCTTTTTTTTAATTCCTCGTTATTCTAGTTATTCCTTAGCACGACTGCTGTACACGAGGACTCGGATTCGATTCACGGGTTGGGCCGAAATCGTTTTGTGGGTTTTAGAAACTTTCACTAAGCAGCCCTGAGTCTGGATGTTTTTGATCGATATACCTGTGCATAGGAGAGCACGGTAATGTCAGTCCTGCGCCTGATCTCCCTTCAGTCGTGTCTGAGGGAATAGTGAGTGCACACCTGTGTCTGCACAAATGCTGGTGCACTATAGTATGTTCTGAGCAACTGGGTGATCCCCTTATATGAGAACAGCCGTCGCGCCACAACTGGAAAGTCAATCATTATTATTTGGTAATTTTAATTCTGGGTGTAGTACTGTGAAAGTGAACATTTTGTTAATACGGTGTCATGGTTTCCAAAACATAGTTTATTCAATTATTTCGCTTAGGTTAGTGTCAGTGTAGTGTGTATGCAGTGAGCCTTCTGTGTCCTCTGCGTGGTGAGCTGCCGATGTAAGAGATACGGCACCGGAGCTCAGCGATTGTGAGATTGTCGCGATACGAGCTCCCTGCGTCGACACTTGCGCTGACTCAGTTAGCACGTCACCATGTAGATGTTCCGTCAGGGGTGACTCTCGTCACGTCTGGAGCCCACGTGCTGACTGACTGCTGGCCACGGGTCATGACCTGCTCACATGCGCTGCCCCCTCAGGATCAAGCTCACTTGATCAAATGATTTTATATTCACACAAGTTTTTGACTTCATATGTATATTACATGAAACATGATATATGTTATCTTTTATGAATAATGGTGGTTAATAGTCCGACCATGTTATATGTAGTGGGTTATGTGAGGCTAAGCGTGGCAGGTAATACTTCGACACATTTGATCGATGTCCTGCGTAATGGCTGCCTGCAATGAGCCGTGACACTACATGACATGACTCACTGTCAGCAGCCTCACACCGCAGGGTTCACTGGTAGTAATTATAGTTCCTATCGATGTGTATTACACCAGCAGCATGCATGGGAAGTAGATTGTATAGGCTATGTACTTCCCTGATCTTCTTTCATCCTCGTAGACCACCCTTAAAATTCTGAATGCGTACACCATTTGCATGTGTGTCCACGCAGACCGAACTAGCAGTCTCTGCTTGAGGACTGCAATCATGATGCAGTTCTGTGGGTAGCAGTTGTAAGCTCAAACATTTGCGTTTGCTGGCGACAGATGGGCGTGAAATCGCCGGTAATGACCCCGTCCCCCTCCGCCCGCCGCCCGCACCCTGCCCCCGCACATCTGTCCGCGTCATTAAACAACCGTCTAATCCTGACCTATTGATTGCCGACTGCTTTTTATAATTCAATTAGTTTTATGTCCAGCGATATTACTTGTTAGAAACGTGTTAATGAGCGCCGATATGCAGTAATTGAGTAATCAATTAATTTAAACATTAAATATGTAAATAATAAAGTAATGACAAGAGAACACAAGACATATAACAACAGAAGCATCTATTCACTAGCTTGGCAGTAGTGTTGTCAGTAAGTAGCGGCACCTGCAGCGCTGATCGCATCTCGCGCACTGACGGCAGCGGAGCCCCGGGCGCCTGCACCGGGCTACTGCTGCATTATCCTGCTAATATACCCGTCATTGGGATAGGGTACTCGCCGCTCGTAAACTTTGGCAAGTTTTTTAAGTTACTCCCAAAAAAAAAATTGCTTCAAATTGCTCAAGTAGTATCTTAGTATCTCAAGGTAATTTTTTCAGTGTTTTACTGATTAGTTGGTAGCTCTTTAAAAGCTTTAAAATGAGTATGAATAAAATGTAGCTTTCACTGTTTGTACTTTCTTCTGTCGGACGGACGCAATGTAAAAAAAACTATAACGAGCGACATTCAGCCACAATTAACGGTAAACGCGTCTCATCAGCCGACACGGCCGCCGGTCAGCCGGACAACCGGACACCGGACAGCGATGCCTGACCTTTCCCTAAAACATCCATTAACATCAATAATGTAAAAGGGCAACCTGCGCTCGCGAAAATAAAAACAAGTCATTACAACTCACAAAAGTTTTATATTGCTAAAAATATTTTGTCAGAAAGTAGGATCACATCATGAAAAAAAATGAATAACACATGAAACAACGCGTGAAGTGATCTAGAATGAGGTGGGTATGGCGCAGGCGCAGGTAATGCACTCATATAAGCAGACTGCAGTAATAACGCGAACAGTCGCCGAGTGCTCTCGGTATCGCGGTAATGAAGACGTGCCTACTCATTACCATTTCGCATAATTCTCACTCGCCTGCGTAATCCGACCACTTAGTGCCGGCAAGTGTAGCGAGTGCGCGTGTGTGCGGGAGATGCGCGGGCGCATGCACCACGCTGCCGCTTCACAGCACGGATTTGAATATAATATACACCTTGTTTGCGGAGTGAGACGCATAATTTGCAACCTGAGCAGGTGTACGGCTGCGTCTGTGCATCGGTCATTAATTTTAATAAAAAATAAAATTAAGCACATTTAAAAGCCAAAAAGCTTGAGCACATTGAAATTCGTGAAATGGTATGGATTGTTTACATAAGCCGCATGCGACCATCACATATGTTAACGACCCAATAAAAAGCGCCTGGACACCGAAACACTTTTAATGACGCGCCGTGCGTCGGCGGCCGCTCACCGCGCTCACCGCGCTCACCGCGCTCGCTCCGCGCTCGTCGCTCCCCAGCTCGCAAAAAAGCGAAACGTTCACGGAAATTAACCCTGTTAATGCAAACACTCCCGTTTTGTGTCGGCCCAGTACTGACACCGCTCCGACACATTTAATTACCGGTACGTGTGGTGCTGCGCGTTTTTCTCCGCCGGATGGATTCGGAGCCTCCTAACTTGGCGCGTCCTGGAGGTGATTGTAGTCATTATCACCTCAGGACATTAGGCATACTAATGTTAATTGCGTTTGCGAATTCTTTCAAATCTTTTTATGAAGGTTGCCGTGTTAAGGCGTTAGTCGTTATATGGTTTTTCTTAAGCCGTCGATCGTTACAATTCCCACATCCAATTATTTGTTTAGTACAATACTGTGGCCATAGTAAACTTATATTAGGTCCTATGTATTGATAGATAAAATAAGCAAGTGATACGGTTCGCACGGCGAGAGTCAAATTGATGTTATTTGTAGTGCAGTACTGTTAGACGTTCGTCAGCTGAGCACTACGTAGTAACCCGGCCGCCCGGCGCCACTCGCCTGCGGACACTAGTTGCGCGCCCCCACGTCACCTGCAGCTTGTAGCATCTATTGAAATTTTGATATTTACTTTAAGCGTTTCAACTCGATAGTTCAATCTTACAGTTATGAGATTCCTTTTTTTGCCACAAATAAGCTTTAAGCTTAAGCCTTGAGTTTAGTTCATTAGGGTTACCTTCCAAAAAGTTCTACATTACGATCCTACATTTATTTAGTGATTATATGAAAAGCCCTCACAAACCTCTCTTTGACGCTGTACTAAACCCCTCGAATCGCATAGAACAACTGGAGAGAAGTCCAATCGTGTGGCCACGTTACCCGGAAGCGCCGGGTCTCGGGCGGACACGTGTGACGATGACGTGACGGCACGGCGAGACACTTTCTCCGGCTATCTGTATGAATATTCATTCCCACGGCGTGTGCAGTGCGGCAGGCTGCGTGGGAAGTGAGCTGCTATCAGCGACTGCATCACCAGCAGATCGGCTACCAGCCCGCAGGCGTGATACATGACGCACATGACGGACTCCACCATCTAGATAGTGCAATGTGTGAACACCGTCACTATTCGTGACCTTCTAATGTTCTCTTAAGTGCATACCAAACTACACCTGCAAATATTCCAAACAAAAAATCTTCACGATCTTATTTCAATGTTCAAAAGGTTCGTGTACAAAGTCGGAAGGCAGACGAGTAGCCAGTAGTGCACACGGAGAAGCGATGACAGTTGTCTTTGTGTCGGCGCATGCCGCTGAGCCGGTGATTCGGAACACCCCAATATTATTACAAGATTACCCGGCGATACTAAACGGAGGGGTTCACAAATTGCACCCGCTTGCTGTTTTAAAACGATTTTATTGCACAACTTTGTACCAACTAGTTGTGAAAACTTTAAGCGGTTGGCACACATGCGGTTACGTAGATCTAGACGAATATTATACAGGTATAATAGTAACCTTTATCATATTTCATACAGATACCAAATCATTATGTAATTTATGGTTTAGGTATAATATGTCAAGTAGTTACTTAGGCACATTAAATATTAAACACGAATGTATCAAAAGTCAAAATAGGTATGTAAGGTAATTTATAAAATGAATATTTGATTGTGCATACTTAAAGAGTGTGCACCCGCGCATCCCGGGTGCAGGCGGGAGGCGATCCTGTAATGCAGCTTATTAAACAAAAGCATGTTCCGTATGATAAAGTAGTCGCGCTCAGCATCTCACGCTTGTGATAACCTTATCTAGCGCATGACTCAGTTTTGGAAAGTGCATTAAATTATGAAGCCGCGCGCGTGATTTATCTGAGTGGCCGACGATACCGACCGCGCCAAACTGCAGGCGATGCAGAGAGACAACTCACTAGCTCAACAACGATAGGGTATGTTATTCAATGACCTTAATAATTAGTAAAGTCAGTGAATAGGAATCATATTGAAAGTTTCGTATGTTGTGACAGTGGTTTATGACAAAAAGACCAGTGTTCGGTATCTCACAAAGCTGTATCTGGAACTAGGGTGAGATAAGTCCTCGAGTACAGTTCAGTTGGAGTAGCACTACTGGTTGTGTGCGTTGCGCAGTGGCGGCGCAGATCCTGTGCGCTCGATATGATATAATTAAAACGCTCGGCGGAGCACGAGCGCGCGAAATATTACCATATACCCACAGTATCGCGCATCGCACTGCCCGCGCCCGCGCCGCCTGCCCGCGCCCTCACACACTCACCCACTGCCCAATGTCTGTAGGGGTCATGTCACCTAGTGACAACCATGACGTATGCACTCATGTCACAACTAGTGGGTAAAGTTGCAGTCTTCAGCTATCACCGACTTGTGTTTAGGTAGTAGAATCATTGCTTCAATAAATAAATTACAAAATCATAAAGATAAACAAACTAAGGCAACCTCTCATAATAACCAGATTTATGCTCACATTGTTATGTAGAGCTGTTCAGAGTTTTTGCGCTGATTGAGTAAACTATTCGTTCGGCTGTACATCTCGGCGCTTATCATCCGTGACGGCGAGATTGAGTTGTTCTAATGTGTAGTGTAGTACAGCCGGTCTGTCGGGAACACTGTGTTACATGCATACACATGCACAGTGGAACGACAGTGCTCCAGGTTAAATTCCAAGTGAATTTCCAATGAACAGATTCGTCTGCGCGCGCTACGACACTACGCACGCGTAGACCAAGCGCTACGACAAATACTGATATTAAGTTACAGGTAACATTACTCTTTTATCTAATTTTTTACTTACTTTGGCATTCTTTACTCAACATGCTTGAAATAAAGACAACTATCTTATAAGCTGCTTCAGTACAAACAGTCCCATTCGTGTCCTATTAACTAGCAAGAGCATGCAGCACAAGTAGTATAACGAGGCTATTATATCATTGTAAGTGTATTTCGAACGAAATCGTTTGTAAAAACAATTGGTGAGATCTGCTTCATATTCACGTCTCGTGTGCGTTTAATCTGCGGAGACTTATCGGGAACAGACTAAACACACCTCGACACAATGTAGTGTAGATCTTCGATACCATCGCCGAAATACCCAGCCACGCCGGCTGACAGGCTATTATGAGCTTTATTAGCAGGCAATAAGGTCGTGGTTAATCTCCGTGCTACTACAGTGTAGTGGTGTGCGTGTGCTTGTCATGCTGCGCGCGCGCCGCACACCTGTGCAGCTCGTGACGCGCATGCGCGCCCCGCCGCCCGTGATTCACTGAAGCACCTGAATTAATATGCCCATTATGATAATCTTACGATTATCTGCCAGGAAGTAGACCAAAGTGTTTATTGCCTCCGTACTTTATGGGACAATGAGCTGCACTAATTAATTTATTATGTTAATTGCATGGGAACACCTGTTCACTGCACCTTAGGCGTTCGATTGAACTCTCTGCAATGTTTTACTGCGTACTGTTGTAACCAACTTCAGTTTCGTACCCTAAATATCTGTCTTTAACTGTTTTTTTAAAGTAATGTTTTTTTAGACTTTTTATTTGTATAGTCTGTCACAACATAGTGTGTACTCATAAACAACTGCTATTGCTAAGACGTTAACACTATCTCGATCACAACGACATGGTTGTGTGAGTGCGTCTCACAGCGTACCGGCGAGTTACCCTTCTGTGCCCAGGATAAGTTAGCTCACATGGATAGTTCTAGCTAATATTAACTGCTAACTTAATATTTTAGCTAATTATCCCATCCGGATGGGAGGTCTCGGCGTCCGCAAAATTACCAGTATTAGTTTACCGGCATTCATATCCTCGGTTCACGGCACTGAGAAATTAGCCAGGAATATTCTTACTCCAACACTGGCTGATTTCGAGGTGCCGTATTTAGCCGAGGCTATGGATGCATGGAAAATTACTTGCCCGAACGAAAATGTACCCAGCAACCCGTCTTCCCAAAGACAGTGGGATGAGCCGCTCTGCAGAGTAACCCGGAATAGTTTGATAGAAACGGCAATTACTCCTGCTGAGCGAGCGCGCCTACTGGCTGTGGGTAGATGGGAGTCGGGGCTTTGGCTTCAGGCACTACCGTCGTCAAACATTGGCACCATGTTTGACGATACAACTTTCCGCCTCGCTACTTGTTTACGTATAGGAGCACCGTGCTGCTCCCCTCATCGCTGCCACTGTGGTGAGGCTGTCACCAGCCTCGGACACCACGGCCTATCGTGCAGCCGTAGTGCGGGCCGTATTGCGCGGCATGCAAACATCAATGACATTATACGTCGAGCTCTTGTTGCCTTCGGGGTACCAGCTGTATTAGAACCAAACGGCTTGGCACGCGACGACGGTAAGAGACCAGACGGTATGTCGTTATTCCCTTGGAAGATGGGTAGGCCTTCAGTATGGGACGCAACCTGTGTCGATACTCTTGCGCCATCACATCTTCCAAGTTCTGCGTGCTGTGCTGCTGCTGCTGCTGCGGCTGCGGAGAACCTCAAGCGGCGGAAATATAGTGGCCTTGTCGGAAACTATATTTTCGAACCGTTTGGGGTTGAAACCCTCGGGTCGTGGGGTCCAAATGCCCACATTCTATTTAAAGATCTGTCTAGGCGGCTGGTTGACGCTTCTCGTGACCAGAAGGCTGGCTATTACCTCGGACAAAGAATCAGCATGGCGATCCAACGAGGTAATGCTGCCAGCCTCTTGGGCACGCTCCCAGTTGACAGCGATGGGGACGAATTTTTTGACGCTTTTTAGTTGTTTGTTTTAGGATAGTTTTTGATATTTATTGTAAACTAGCTTCTGCCCGCGACTTCGTACCCGGATCCTGTCCCTTATTCCAGCGACTACGGGGTCAGCAAAATCAAAGATCTGAATAGTCTGATATTGAATTTTAAGGGCCCGTTGACTTGAAAACAACGGAATACGCATAACCATTAGAAACGTTCCATATATTTAATTTTTGTACTTTAACGGCAAAAGCACAGCAGACTAAACAAAACGCTGAGAACTGAACCGCAATAGACGTGACCATAGGGATAAAAGTAGTGATTCTAATTAGTCCGCATTTAAGTTGTGTGTGGCAAAAATATTACACGTATTATTACGTAAAAAAACATTAAATAGATGACAAAGTCTTGGTGACTTAGTTGAAATCGTGGTGGTTTAGTGGGCAGAGAACCAATCTCTCAAGTATGAGCATGCGTCTTTGATTCCAGGTCTGGCAAGTACCTGCCAATGCAACTTTTCTAAGTTCGTATGTACTTTCTACGTATATTTTGGATACCAATGACCGTTATTTGGAGGGGATGTTAAACTGTAGGTTCCGGCTGTCATTGAACATTCTTGGCAGTCGTTATGGGTAGTCAGAAGCCAGTAAGTCTGACCAGTTTTACCAAGGGGTGTTGGGTTGAGCGGGTAACCGGGTTGTGGAGGTCAAATAGGCAGTCGCTCCTTGTAAAACACTGGTACTCAGTTGCATCGTGACTGGAAGTCGACCCTAGCATAATTGGGACAAAAGCTCTTGAGATAATAACGACAATAATAATGAGATATAGGCACCGCAGGACATCTGAGGCTGATGACGGGGAGTAGTGACCCCGAGGGGCTATATATCACGTAGGGTAGGTCTCACGCCTCTGGCTTGGCTTGGCCGTCCAGAGTGGAGTCGCTAGAGCAGAATTAGTAGCCCTGCTCGGAGGGTAGGTGCCTCATGGTAAGCACAGGGAGCGCGTATTCTGCGTTTAAAGTCCGTCGAGGTATCCTCACCCTTCAGCCGCTCATGTCCCTGTTGCCCTCTTGTTGCTATTCAGTGACTGGTTCCCGGGGGCCCAGTAAGTGAGGTGGCGAATCTCCACCTGCCATTTTTACATGTAGGTACCTAATACATTGGCATCCACTAACATCCCATCACAATAGCCCAAGTAGTTTTCCTTCATAGTTAGCAATAGTTTAGCACAGAACCGGAGATTCTTTTTTTTAACGACGTCCACCGGGGATTGTCCTTGGGTTCATTTCTATAGTGTATAAAGGGATAATCGTCGGTTTTGTGTCACCATTGCATTAAAGTTGTCTCAAAAGGGCGTATTCAGCGTGTTGGCTTTGGCACCACGTTTGCCTCCCAAAAATTCGGAACTCTGTAGTCCCGAGGTCTGGAAGAGACATACAAAATAATAATGAGATATAACGCAACAAAGTCGGAGAGTGGGGGCTCGTGACGCCACGTCTAGGTAGCACTAAGCAGTAACTTAACACGAAATTCAAGCGTTGTTGTATCTTCGTTATTATTTGTTTGTGAGAGAGAGAGAAAAGAAAAATACGTGTCCATTATTTTAGGGTTATCTAAAAGACGGACTAATTACTTTTTTTGATTCACCATACCTATTTCATAACATTAATTTCTTTACATTTCAAGTGTAGTATTGCTCTTGAAGCTCCACATCAGGTGTTCCAGATCTTCGATGTTTTTACGTCAATCGAGAGTGCTTATCAGATTGAACCACTTTTGCTAAAACGTCATATCTTCATATACTATAGTCTAGCTGGGCTCCTGGAGTTCCACATCAGGTGGTTTACATATTCAATTTTTATAAGTCAACAGAGAGTGCTTATCAGATTGAACAACTTTTGCTAAAACGTCATACATCTATATGCTATAGTCTAGCTGGGCCCCTGGAGTTCCACATCAGGTGGTTTAGATCTTCAATTTGTATAAGTCAATAGAAAGTGCTTATCAAATTGAACAACTTTTGCTAAAACGTCATACCTGTATATGGTACAGAGAAGCTGGGCTCTTGGGGTTCCACATCAGGTGTTCCAGATCTTAAAAATTATTATCTCAGCTGAAAATGCTCATCACATGAAACAATTTTTGCCATGGCACCATTTTTGTATCTCTTATAGTTTTGTTGGTCTGTTGGAGTTCTGCATCAGGTCTTCAAGTTTCGAAGATAAATTATAGCCTATATGTTGACCAGGCTTAATACTGATACAACAAAGAAAAAATCATTGAAATCCGTTCAGTAGTTCGGAAGATTAGCGTGTACAAACAAACAGACATACAGACATACAGACAGAATTTTTTTTTTGGATTTGTGCTCCATTACTGTTTCTAAACCCCACCCAATTATTATTTTTTTAATATATTCAATGTACAGACGCAGTTTTTTTACTGTATACCTCTATGTATAGATATGTATTGTAAATATCTATGTAAATAAAACATCACCTTATTACTAACTTGATTGATTGGTGGATAACAAAGTTAACATATTAACTACATTAAGCAATTGCAATTAATAAGCAAGTCCAAGTGTCACATGATTGTCTAATATATGCTGCCGAGTATATCGTTAGGTAACGTGACCATGTAATGTGGCTATTGTCATCGCTTGCATCATGCTGCAGCGGCAAGTCATTAGTATTCAAAGTTAGGAGCACTAAGTGTTCGCCAATCACCAGTGTCCGAATGTATGTAGATGTGAGTAGTGGCACGCGGTGGCCAATGCGGGTTCGAGTCCCGGCTCGGCACACGTCCAGCGCCTGCGTACATTGTGAGTACATGTCTGTTTACGAGCGCAGTTCGGGGAACAGCCGCGGCATTAGGTATGTATGTGGGCGAGCTACTTAGCGTAATGTGGCGACTGACTCACATTCTAAGCTGTTACAACACTTTGTTATACATTGATGCCTCGATGACAAAGCTAAGTTGATTGTTATTTTATTACCTAAACATTATCATAAAAACGGCTTCGATCTAACAAAAAAGTTTAATACGTATTATTTAAACGGTTCCTGGTAATCTTAGATCTTACTCAGGCACGCGTAGCTCACAAGTTTACTACATCGTCCCAACACGTACCTGCATTTGCTAGTTGTTGCTTTGCAGTTGCATAGTCGTCAAAAGTCTGCAATAATGCACTGCTAGGTAAGCTCTTTATGTAATGATAGTTAAGTAGTCTAATCACTATTTCTCCGTCGGTTAAATAGTAATCAATAAACCGAGTGCATTGTATTAATATCCAAGTAAACATCATTTGCATGACAGGCCAATAATTCATGGTAACGTCGGCGACATGAAAGCAGCGGTGGCATCGGTGGGAACGCGCGGGCGCAGCGCGGCCCGGGTGAGTGCGAGCGGGTGCAGCGCGGGACGAGGCTCGCCTGCTAATGCGCAGCTTATTACTAATATTGTGATTTATTGATTAGCATCGCCCCTCCGACAGCTTGGTATGTGTGGCGCGAGGTGCGCGCGCGCAGGTGGCCGGGCCGCGCTTCCTTCCCCGAAGCGTCAAGACGACCATTGTCCGGCACACGCGTCGCACATACATATCGGCCACTAGGTCCGTCACCACGCCGCACGTGTTCCAGCTTCCAACATTCTCAACACGAGAGATGACTCTGACACTCGACAGATGACACAGACTGGTGATCCGGCAGTTGTACTAGCCAATACGACTCGACGCGAGCATAGGGACTTAGAGGAATGTCGAGATGAGCATTACAAATGAGAACCTTTATGCTTACTCTCTACAAAGATACATACGTATAAGGATGGTTAACAAGCGCGTTTTATAGTGTTGCGCGGGCGCATCGTAAAGCAGGAGAGGGACGAGCGAAGCCGCGCAATTAAACACGATTAGCGCATGCGCAGTCGAGTGGTTGGCAACACCGCTGTGATGGCCCGCGCATAGAAGGCGCACTGCACGACTCCTGAAACACAATGTTTACACGGGAGTTCTACCACTAGCATGTGGTAGTGAGATTGAGCATATAGGTGTAATATGCTCTTCCTTATTAGTAAAGGCGTATACTTAAGTCGCAGCCGTGGTTCAAATAGCTGTTTAACCGACTAGTTGAATGCAACGTTGAACATTACGAACCAACGAAGCTGTTTGCCTGAACAGCTATGTTAACCAGATGATAGCACTCTGGGCAGTGGGCCTTCTGTAAGTCAGCGTGGCGTGTCGGGTATCGCCGGCATCGCGCTCAAACAAAAACGGGCCGCGATACAGACCGCAGACATTGCCGTTAACAGTCACAATTTGACATACTCCTCGCTGATCGATCAACTTCGGTTTAGTGCCTGTTTCCCACGATACATGCTGCAGCTCGAGCGGACACACGTTAAACTGCTTTGCATCAAATTATATATTATGTGCGTTTAGTGTGAGCTTCATGTGTTCTAACTTCATTAACCCTTTAATTAAATACATAGTGCATACGTACATACACAGGTATTACTTTGTCAACCTTATTCACGCAATGTGTTATATTCATTATTCCATCCATAGTTCTGAGTCATTTGGCAGATGCTGACATAGGAGACTTATCAAGTTTATAGTTAAGTATACTTGATTTATTTAGGAGTATCGCCGTAAGAAATGATGCACGTGTTCATGTGAATGGCGACACACCTCGCTGCGGTGAGTTGGACGCAGTGTCCCGTGCAGTTGGCAGTGCAGCCCGCACCTTGCCCCGAGCTGCCCCGCGCGCAGCACTCGCGTGTCGTGTGAATGAGCGAGCGGGGCGAGGGGGGCGCGGGGGAGTCCCGTTACTCGACGAGTGACCTTTGCAGGCAGTTAATCGCTCCACTTGGGCTGGCCTTGACCTCGCCGGCGCATGCACATGCCGCATTTGTTATTAATTATCGTCACACTTGTCCTGCCGCGGGCGCGCAACGGTATTATGTATTTATCGAGTGCGGCAAGCTGCGACTGCGCAGCGATCTCACTGCCTCGTGTTACTGAGCTAGCGTTGTCACACGACCAGTTCCCATTACAGGCAGCGTCGATCGCTACTTGATAACGTTTTAGAAGCATATTGCTATTAGTTTAATATTTTGGGGAACAAAGGTACTTTGAATACATACTAACAAAGAGAACATTAAGATAGATATTTTTCATTATTATGAACACCAATTTAAATTATAAAAAAAGGAAACATTAAAAAGTTTAGGTGGACAAGTTGAGCACTATTAACATTTCGTCACAATCATATTGATCCGCATAACAAAAGCTATTGATATATACAAAGTGTATTATACCCAATCACATTAAATTAAATACGTTAATATACTGGTTAATATATGTATGTTGATTAGCACAAAGAAAAAAAATACGCAAAAATAAAACAATGAATTTTTCAAACAAAGTAAATATGTAGAATAATAATGTATGAGAATTAGAACAACAACGTTACAAACAACTGAAATTCTCCCTTGAAAACTGACAGCTGTCAACTGATCAAAACATTCGATACTCCTAACTTTATCTCTGCTTATGAAAACAAAAAATGACTCCTGTGGCCAAACCAAACCACTGAATGGATTAGGTTATTTTTTTTACAAATCGCCATAGAATATCATAAAGTACCTAGATTAGGTTCGACACACCCGATATATATAGAGAGTGGAGTTGGAACAGCAGTTTACATATAAATGTTGTTTAATAGTTAACCTGCACGTTCGGGTAACTCGCGCTACTTAACTGAAGTAGTGTGAAAGTTTAACACTAGAGTGATCTTGGAAAGTGCATGCACATTATGGACATAGATAGCTATTCCTCACGTCGGGACTTACTTATGTATGTTTCAGTAGTACTTACTGATGGCACATTCATACCTACTGTCTAATGATTGCCATATTTTTGATACTGAGCGTACTTGCTGAACAGCTATAATATGCCGACATAGCTACCAAGTTATAAATATACTTTAATAAAACTTCAGTTCTAATATTTTAATGGTGGAAGCTTGTTGTTAGCAAGTTAGAAATACATTAAGTTATTAAAATTGTCATTAGTCTGTAAGCTTTCCTTAAAATAAATAAATAAAGCAAAGTAACAGTGCAATATTATAGGCTTAAAACAGTCCAATAAAAATGGCAGGACTTGTAGTCAGTTATCATGATGTTTGTGAGGTCCAGCAGATGACACACTCAGGTGAGCAGTGGTGGACACTGTAAGTCACAGTGTACAGTCTCACAGTTGTCCCAGAGTAAGGTACATTGCTTGCTGTTTAACTAATTAACTGGTTTATTGTTATAATATATGACACAAGACCGCTGAGACCGCATTTTTGTAGTCCTACGCTTGAATAATGAATTAGATTGATGATTAGGCAGAGTGTCGAATGATACAGTCTGTGCCTTGTTTACTGCGAACCCTTTCCTTGTTCAGTAGTCTGATGTAACTGTTAGGTACGCTTTACTAATCCCTAATACTGTGTACCTAAGGATTGCAATATACGTAGCTCTACTGCAAATATGGGTGCAATATTTAAATTCAGTTAGCGACAACAAGTTATTCAATTTTATTCAAGTGTTACAGGATAAATGAGTAATTGAATGAATATTAAAGTGAGGTAAAATAGTTAGGTAGAGGTAGAGGGATACAAATGCAATTGCAATTGCAAAGCGCTGGTACTTCCGGTTAGACTGGAAGCCGACCCCAACATAGTTGGGAAAAAGGCTCGGAGGATGAGGATGAGTGATGCATATGCAATAAAACTTAATTCAGGTGTAAGCTTAATTGATGGTGTCAAACAACGATATCGGAATGTTTACCTTTCTGTCGTGTAAGAGGCTTCGCATTTGCTGAGAGCCACGCTGCAGTTTCATATGCTTCATGTATTTAAATTATAATTTATATAGATACATTTGCATTACACACAATACTAATAAAAGAATTAATCTTAATGAATGAGTCACACGGTCAATATAGTTTACCCCGAGCCGTGTCGGCAGCTAGTAGGAGTTAGATACTCTGATGTGTAGGTGTTGAGGAAAACATCGCCACTGAATGTCAATGTTACATCGTCGTGTAAGGCTGGGGTACTGGCAGACAATGTCGATGTTCAGCACATACATGCATAGGTGCACCGACTCAAATTAATGAATCGGTCATTTTATAAAGGAGGTATTAACTAGTGTTTGATGTTTTGAAAACGTTCATCATTCTTCTGTAGTTTATAAGTGCCGAACTAGTTCTAAGTCCTGTCCTATAACAGCTTATCATGATGGGCTACTGATTGACAATGAGCACCTGCTTTGAGTTACCAGGAGACAGAACCCAACGAGAGATAATCCTTCCTGAAATACATTTATACTGATGGTGGAGCCGACTCTCGACTCCCGAACCCAACAAACAAAATGTCCCGTTAAATAACATTTCAAAAGATAAGGAGGATGGAGGCTCCAGGGGGAGGGAGGGTGGTCGCGGGGCGGGGGGCGCGCGGGGAGAGGACGGGTCAACTCCGACGCTCGGCTTTGTTTAATATCATACAAGTTTCAAATGACGCGTCCTCTGCTTCGCGTTAATTACGACACTCGCGTGCTACGTGCTCACTCTGTCGTATAGCTGCCACTTCTAGTCGTATGCATTCAATCAAACTATCTGCTACTACACGAATGAGTTACTGAGTTATTTTCATGAATGGCAGCGAGGCTCTTTTATCGTGTCTGTGTGCTCTGAGTGGCCAGTAAGTAAATAGGCTCGGAGACGCTTCCTGATTATTTCCTTTATCGGCACATAATTGGGTAGTTCCCGCACTCTGCTGCGGAAGCCGGTTGACATTCACGGCGTGTGCGCGCGGGACCTGGCAGATGTCATCTCACGTGCCTCGGTAACGTGCCTATTGATGTTAGCACAACATATACACACTACTGTGCTTAATAATAACCTATCTAAGCTGTAGGCAACTCTTGGCCTATGGCACCTTAATCGGAAAATTTGTAGATAAACTATTGACAGAGGTGCTCAGAACCTGGACAGTATTGATTGTTAAATATTAGACTTTGTTGCAATGAACTGTATGAAAAAGGCAACATTGAAAACAACGCGCATAGGACAACATGCAAGCAATAAAACTAATTAATTAGCCCATGTATACATATAAGGCAGATTATAAGTACTGTGTAGGTCTGTACTGTACACATAATGCGTAACTCATGTAAATACATTTCCAAGTAGCTGGGTTCTGTTATTCAGGCAGTTGGGTCAGTTTACGAGTATTGTGATAAGTAAGTGTTGAGCAGGCGGCGCGCTCAGGCGCGAGAGTGGCCGTCGCCGATTGCGTATCGCGCGCGGCCAGCGCCGGGGGACGCCCAGCCGTGGTCACTGATAACAGCACCCACCACTGTGTCATATTTGTAGTGAATAAATAGATACTACTCACTATGAAGTGTGTAGTAAGTAACTTATACTTGAGTAAGCCTTTGTTGATTGTAGGCATAGACTTACATTGATTAATGTTAGGGCTCAGATATGATATGTGCACACTGCACATGGTGCCCATCATAGCTTATGAAATGAATGTATTTTGTTGACCACAATGTACATAGTTGTTAGTTGCAGTAGCAAATGTAGGCTGTTTGTAGTGAGGGCTGAATGACATCGTTGTGATGCTGGCGGTGACCTGCTGCAAGCTAGTGGACGTCGCCGGTGGTGCTGGCGGCGGCCGAGCGGAAGACGCGGAGGACGCTCCATATCGAGCCGCACACTCCCCCCCCCCCTCGCACCCCGTCCCCCCGCCCGCGCCCGCCGCCCGGCCGCGCCTCGCCGCCCGCCCGCAGTTCCCCGCGCGAATTTACAATGTAGCGAGCCTCCCGCCCCCTCCCCGCGCGCCGCCGCACCCCCCTGCACACACGCCGGCGCGCCGCGCGCCGTGCACCCTGAGTCCGGGGCGTAAGATCGCGAGTGCAGTGGCAGCCCGCGCGCCGCGGTGTGCGTGAGATTTTCTCGCCTGGAAATTCTAATGCGCCGCGCGACTGCGATAAAAAATGAGCGGCTCGGGAAACGTGAATACATTACCGAGCGAGACGGAGCACCGCCTCCGTCGCGACGCCTCCCGCGCTATGTGCACACCGCTTTATATTGCGATATCGCCGAAGGGAAGGCTCGCGCTATGTACCGCTTTAAGGCTGTTCAATTATGTATCTGAGCCGCCAGCCCGACCGATCCCTTCTGCGGAGCGTCTCACAAAGGGTTAGAGCACACACAGCGTGGAACGGCTCGATAATAGCACTAACAGGTTACAAAGAAGCGCCGGTAATCTAACAGCTAATTAGTTCCGGCAGAGGGTCGGCGTTAGATACCCACATAATGAGCTCACAATCGCGCACACCACGCCGGGGACAAAGGGTTGTAGCGTTTTTTGTGTCGGCACGCGCGTCCTTGTGTTTTTCTAAGGGTTTTATGCGTTCTAACGCAGCACCTGTGCGCGGAAGGGTTGCGCGCGCGCACCGCCGCCTCACGTGGCCCTAATCTGTGACACGTTTCGGCTCACACTTGATTTATGAGATTGTAACAATACTTTCTTTAAGAAGGGATTATTAGTAGTCGAACATCTCTGGGGGGAGCTACTATCAATCGGCAGTAGGTTAGCTATTGATTAAAAGCTGACACGGTACCTGTTAAGTAATGTGAATTAGTAGTTAGTTAGAGTTGTGTTGTTGTTGCAGAGACGGCGCGAGCCGACGTCGTGGCTGGTGTACCCGGCGTCGCGGCTGGCGCGGCTGCTGCAGGCCTCCGCGCCGCCGCCGCCCAGGCCCTCCGTCATCACAGGTACCCTCCGCACACACACACACAGCTCCGCACGTGGCACTCCTGATCCACTCCGACGATCAGCCAGTGGCGCGGGAATAGACGCACGACATCTTCTGAACTCATTAGTTCCGAAAGTGTTTATAGTTCGTATAGATTAAGTTTGCTTACGAATATCAATGAAGTTTTAATGAGTTCACTCTTTCTTATCGAGATCTAGCATATTATTTTGAGTTATATTCAATGACGCCATTTATATTCAATAGCCTACGAGTGATTTAATCCTATGACGATATTAAACAAACTCGGCGATCAGCAGTTACTCACGTGCCGGGGCTGCGCCCGCGCCGGTCTCGCATTATACATTCAATCAGTACAGTGAAGCAATACTCGTATCACAATAAATGATAAATATATCAAGTAAATGAGCCGGTCCTACTGCTGCATATGTGTTCACAAAAACTGTCCTGCAATTCAGTATCGTTACTAGACTGCGTGTATTTCAATAAGCTAAAGTAGTTGGTACAGGTTCATTATGTCTACTTACTTAATAAATAGCTGGCATTTTCCGGAGCGATATCGACATTAAAATAACTGTTAGTTGCGCAGTCCCGCGGTGCTCATGCGGTGATCACAACCAGCGTCCTCTCGTCTCGTCACCAGGTTATAACGGAGTGAAGATGTTTTCCTTAACCAGCGTTACTTTATACGTCATTTATTTTATTAAAATGTAAAACAGCTGCTAATAAGCAACACGTGGCAATGCCATAAAGCTCTCGTGCGAACAATTTTGTTGAGTATGTATTCAAGTTGTCACTTCCTAACTCTTTCCTTACATTATAGAGCAAACATATAATGATTATAAAATACCAGTGAGATGTGTATTGAATCAAAGATAATTCCTTAGATTATATTTCTTTTAGCGTCACATGTATAGTTCCCTAGATCAGATATTGCTGGCAACATTTGTACAGCAAAACGTTGCTTTTGTGGAACCTTACACTTTTTTTCATACGCACAAGAAAACTTAGGAAATAACGCAATGTTGACTATGTTGGGATTTGATAATGCACAATTTATGAAACGTGCGCTTACACAAATATTGGGGAGTCAACAGCTGCAGTGTATCTATAATGCAGGAGCACTGCCAGACTCCGGCCTCGCACCACATTACGTATTGTTTCATGAAAGCCTCATCAGAAGTCGCACACTAACAATAATCTATAAGAAGCAGTAGCAAGGGATATTCACAACAGTTTAGAGTCGGTGCGAAGTGGCGGCACGTCATCAGTAGTTAGCGGTCGCCGGTTGGCAATACTTAGCCGCGGCGGAGTTGGAGCTGCGCCAAACTGGCCCACTTCAGCGTCATTTTATATTTCACGGATAACACCGGTTCACCTACACTTGAACCTCCGTTAAGCACACCTCAGTAAAATTTCAAGTGATCGGGAATCGAACTCGTTTACCTGTCTGTCAGCCGCAAATATGTTCGCCGGAGCCCTCGCGACTAAATTGATTTCATTACCCCAAGTTGGGGGTATTAGGCAAGGGGCGCATTCAACAAATATTGCTCTCCATTCGTCTCTCTGCGCTTTACAAATCTCATTTAACTGCACGAGCTGCCTACATTTATTTACTTCAAATAAAATGCGATTTTACATGTTACCCAATTACGTATTGTAAGTATATCAGTATCAGTCGGCTTTTACTACTGAGTGATATACAACAAAGAAATTCCCTGGTAGATACTAGTAGCTAGTGAAATAAACTGCTTTTTGATGATGTTTCTAAGAAGATAATTATTCAAGTCCCAAGCAAATAAAAATACACGAACACCCATCATGAACAGATATCCAAATCAAAAGCACTGTCTCGGGCACGGACTAGTAAGAAAAGCTCAGGGCATTTACTTGTAGAAGTCTTGCAACACTAGGTACCTTGCATTGGCTGGGGAAGGTGTCACAGCTCTAGGCACCAGCACCTGCCAGCCATTGTGTCTGCAATGACGGTGCAGTGACGTCACGCACTGCTCCAGACAAAGGCCCCTACAGACAAGTGTCTCGTGTTCACTTGTAGTGCCCCGCGCCCGTGTGCACGCCTCTTAAGCCAAAGGGTAAGGCGAGAGGGTGCAGTCTCCGCTTTTTATAAACATGTGAACAAATTGGCTCGCTGTGCATTCAAGTATTTATGTTACAAGTGCGCAATAAAGGGTAACTACAATCAATAATATGACAACATCAAGATTAAGCGACTGCAAACTTTAATTGAAAGACGTTATCTTTTGTTACAGTACAAATATTAACAAATATTGTGTGTATTACGTATTTACGTAGTCGTTGTATGCTGGTGACAGACATGTATCACGCGTTGTCAGTCGCTGGCACGACACAATAGCTGGTGAGGGAGTAGTGATAACAATCACATCTGTCCGCCCTCGCCGCGCTGGACCCTTTTCTATTACTCTTTAAAGTAATTAATAGCGTGAGTGGACCCGCAGCCCGGTGCTGTGCCGTGCTGTGCTGGGGCTGCCTGCTGGTCGAGCTGTGTGTGCCCGGCGAGCGTGGCCTTCATGCGTGCGCACATCCTGCGACTCACGCGTCCTCTCGGAATAATGTCGTATTACGATGCAGACCAGGTCCTGCCATGTTTCCTACAGTATACACGCAGGAAGTATGACGAACAAATTATATACATTGACAGAATGGTCAGTGATCAGAATTTGATAAGACAAAAAAATTCAACAGAAATCATTGAAACTCTCACAACGCAACACTATCGTTATGAACAATTGAAAATCTTAACACTTGCTAAAGTTAACAACAACCCGCTAAAGGATACCTTTTCAAATTAGGATTAATTGACCGCTGCCTAAAACGCCACAGACAGAGACACAAATAGTACCTAAGCATAAACTTATTTGTCACTCGTAACTTCTCTCTGTCTGGTTAGCGTGGTACCCCCGTGCCGATGAGAACACACTGACTGAGCTACGAGTGTCACTTGACAGCCATTACAGCATCAGAACCACGCGTTCTCGTTTGCCTGTCATCGTGCACAAGTCATGCACATGTGCATATACCCGTCTAATTGTAGAACATACTCTGATGTCATAAAACCGTAATTCATTATTATACAGTTTTAACTAAGTACCATTAAAACAATTCCAAATCGATTTACAAAACTAGAGCTGCATCCCGCTTCTTCGTTCTCTTGCGAAAGTAGTTTTCTTACGTTTGTAAGCTTTGACGATTGAAATGGTTGGCTGCAATTATTGAGATGTGGGGAGAACTAGGACCCGGGAGACGCGGGTCAGCGGATACTTTACATAGATAAATTATAGTGCACATTAAACCACGGCAGTACTAAAGTGGAGTACTGATAGCAAACAGTGTTTACCTCCATTGCGTGTAGTATGTACTACTTACTGTCGCAACCGCTCGCTCTGTGGACAAACAGATGAGCTCAGTTTGGTCTTCCCTCTCAGTTCACTTGGTGGTGGTAGCAAGTAGACAGCGCTGCTGGCTGAGCCCTGACTTACTGAGCACTTCTTTAAGTGGAGTGTGATGTCACCCCTCCCTCACTACGACTATACCTTTTTTTTTTTTTTTTTTTTTATCGACGTAAAATCATCAAATGACCCCTCCCGCTGTGGGTTAGCAGCGGTGAGGGAGTGTCAGACTCTTACTGACTAAAATCGTCGTGTTCCGTCATAGGCCTTTTATGTACCAGGGCCGCGGTATCTCTTTCGAACAACCCGCAGCCCCGGCAGGCCTTGGCCCTGCTGGGCCCCGCTGGGGTTGCTGACATCTCTTTGAGGAGCGCGTGGAACAACGCGCGCCGTCGACACGGGTCTGTCGTCTAGAAAGACAGAGGGACGATGAGCCACCCGAACTCACCGCCCACAGACCCACGCCTACGGTGGCCGGGAGTCATCTCGCGACACCCGGCGCCCATGGTGTCTACCTGGTCCAGCGCGGCGGCCGGGATGAGAGGTGCGAACTCTCTGGCGTTCCGCCTCCTCCTTCTCGAGCATGACCGCTTCGCAGAAGGAGGCGACGGCATCCCATTCCCTCTCGCCCCGGACCATGGCCTGAACCAAGGCCGGACGCGAGAGGTCGCCGCCGCCCAAAGCCTCGACGAGGACCCGGCGGTGCCCCTCCCATGCGGGGCACACCTGGACTGTGTGGTCCACCGTGTCCTCGGGGCTGTCCGCACAATGGTGACACCCGGGCGCCTCCTCACGACCGATGCGGTGCAGGTACCTCCCGAAACAACCGTGTCCGGTGAGGACCTGCGTCATGCGGTACGTGAGGGCGCCGTGACTCCTCCCGAGCCACTCCTCAAAGAGGGGACTTACCGCCACGATGGTGGCGTGCCCTACTACGACTATACCTTACGTAGATGTAATATGCCACAAATTAATACTGGAAGCACGGTTTGATTTTTCTAGCTAGTCAGCCGGTTGAGATAGTGCCACAAATCTGTCCTTAAAGGGTTTTGATCTAAAGATGAACAAATCGCCCTAACCATCAGCACGTAATTAAATTTCAATGGATTCCTTATTGGTGGTTAGGCCTATGTGAGCTGATTTATTTTATGAAATAGCTAGCTGTTTCCCGCGGCTTCACCCGCGTCCCGAGGGTACTTCTTGTACCTGGACAAAATATAGCCTTTGTTACTCGGACCTAGTCTAGCTTCGGGAGTCTTGAGGGAACAACAAACAAACAAAAATACTTTACTGTTTTAGTATAAGTAGAAAGACGTTTTAATTTTTTTTATCTTAAATATAAAAGTGAATAAAGAAGAGCTATTTCAGAGCTTATTATTTTTGTTCAGTTATGATTGTAGTAGTTTAAAAAACGAACTGAATCTTAACTAATGTGATTGTTTAATTTATATGTAGTATGTCGAGCATGTTGCGTAATGATGAACACAGAATAGCGCTATCTGGATGATCTGGACGCCGCGGTGCCAGTTCATCTAGATTGCATTGGGCAGCCACCATAAATAGAAAGCTTTCAAAACCAATTATAACTAAATAGATAGTACGGTAATAGTTTAATACTTCACAATACATTTCGATAAATACAATAAACATTAAAAACTTTTAACTAACAAAAACTAACGCTGCGTTGTATTTTGACAAAAAACGTTTTATAACCGACAATTATTGGGTTTTTTATTATCTACTTGCTGAGGTTGTGCTTGTACCGTAACTATTGTGTTGTCCGGCAACAAACGGAACTTTTTGTTACCGTCGACTTAACAATACATTTGCAGTATTTTTACTTATAAACTGATTTTAGCTGTTAAATGTTCGGAGAGATGCTTTCGCCGGTTTTTTTAAGAAGTTTGCTTTTTACTGCTGCTAATGCGGCCCATAAGACAAAACAACACATCGCTATTGTTAATGAATACATCCACGTTAGTGTGGATGTTCTGATCTGCGCTTCTATTGAATGTGTATGTTCGGTGTCGTTTCCATTGTACGTAGATCTGCGTTATTCGCAATTTGGGACATAAATCTGCATGCGTTGTGTGCGCTGTGACAGCTCGGCGCGAGGGTGTCGGCGGGGGAGCGAGGCGAAGGGGTGGCATGGTCCAGGTGCGGGGGCGGCAGCTGCGAGCAGGTGACGTGACGCGCGACCCACATCCCGCTGTTGTGGCAGAGCGTGCTACAATACACCAGGAGCGATGTGTCGCCGATACCGACGCGTTCTCGCGCTCGTGCGGTAGGTACATGATGCTCGTCCTGCGGGGCTGTGTGTTAGCAGTACCCTTCGGCCGGGTGTGTAACATCACGTGCCGTGACCCCACAATATACAATTTTGGGGGTTACAGGACGATAAGTGAGAATAAGTTCAATTTAGTTAATGATTTTTCTAGCTAGTCAGCCGGTTGAGATAGTGCCACAAATCTGTCCTTAAAGGGTTTTGATCTAAAGATGAACAAATCGCCCTAACCATCAGCACGTAATTAAATTTCAATGGATTCCTTATTGGTGGTTAGGCCTATGTGAGCTGATTTATTTTATGAAATAGCTAGCTGTTTCCCGCGGCTTCACCCGCGTCCCGAGGGTACTTCTTGTACCTGGACAAAATATAGCCTTTGTTACTCGGACCTAGTCTAGCTTCGGGAGTCTTGAGGGAACAACAAACAAACAAAAATACTTTACTGTTTTAGTATAAGTAGAAAGACGTTTTAATTTTTTTTATCTATACATATAATAAATCTGTAAAAAAACTGTGTCTGTACATTGAATATATTAAAAAAATAATAATTGGGTGGGGTTTAGAAACAGTAATGGAGCACAAATCCAAAAAAAAAATTCTGTCTGTTTGTCTGTATGTCTGTATGTCTGTATGTCTGTTTGTTTGTACACGCTAATCTTCCGAACTACTGAACGGATTTCAATGATTTTTTCTTTGTTGTATCAGTATTAAGCCTGGTCAACATATAGGCTATAATTTATCTTCGAAACTTGAAGACCTGATGCAGAACACCAACAGACCAACAAAACTATAAGAGATACAAAAATGGTACCATGGCAAAAATTGTTTCATGTGATGAGCATTTTCAGCTGAGATAATAAATTTTAAGATCTGGAACACCTGATGTGGAACCCCAAGAGCCCAGCTTCTCTGTACCATATACAGGTATGACGTTTTAGCAAAAGTTGTTCAATTTGATTAGCACTTTCTATTGACTTATACAAATTGAAGATCTAAAACACCTGATGTGGAACTCCAGGGGCCCAGCTAGACTATAGCATACAGAGGTGTGACGTTTTAGCAAAAGTGGTTCAATCTGATAAGCACTCTCTATTGACGTATATACATCGAAGATCTGGAACACCTGATGTGGAACTTCAAGAGCAATACTACACTTGAAATGTATAGAAATGAATGTTATGAAATAGGTATGGTGAATCAAAAAAAGTAATTAGTCCGTCTTTTAGATAACCCTAAAATAATGGACACGTATTTTTTCTTTTCTCCTTCTCACAAACAAATAATAACGAAGATATAACACGCTTGAATTTTGTGTTAAGTCACTGCTTAGTACAAATTTTACATACCTAGACGTGGCGGCACGAGCCCCCACTCTTCGAATTTGTTGCGTTATATCTCATTATTATTTTGTATGTCTCTTCCAGACCTCGGGACTACAGAGTTCCGAATTTTTGGGAGGCAAACGTGGGGCCGAAGCCAACACGCTGAAGCCCTTTTGAGACAACTTTAATGAAATGGTGACACAAAACCGACGATTATCCCTTTATACACTATAGAAATGAACCCAAGGACAATCCCCGGTGGACGTCGTTAAAAAAGTGTTTTACAAGGAGCGACTGCCTATCTGACCTCCACAACCCGGTTACCCGCTCAACCCAACACCCCTTGGTAAAACTGGTCAGACTTACTGGCATCTGACTGCCAAGAATGTTCAATGACAGCCGGAACCTACAGTTTAACATCCCCTCCAAATAACGGTCATTGGTATCCAAAATATACGTAGAAAGTACATACGAACTTAGAAAAGTTGCATTGGCAGGACGTACGCTCATACTTGAGAGATTGGTTCTCTACCCACTAAACCACCACGACTTCCACTAAGTCATCACGACTTTGTCATCTCAGTAACATTTAATGTTTTTTAACGTAATAATACGTGTAATATTTTTGCCACACACAACTTAAATGCGGACTAATTAGAATCACTACTTTTATCCCTATGGTCACGTCTGTTGCGGTTCAGTTCTCAGCGTTTTGTTTAGTCTGCTGTGCTTTTGCCGTTGAAGTACAAAAATTAAATTATGGAACGTTTCTAATGGCTATGCGTATTCCGTTGTTTTCAAGTCAACATATCAGACGATTCAGATCTTTGATTTTGCTGACCCCGTAGTCGCTGGCATAAGGGACAGGATCCGCGTACGAAGTCGCGGGCAGAAGCTAGTCTTAAATATAAAAGTGAATAAAGAAGAGCTATTTCAGGCGAGTAACTTCACTGTTGTTGTAACCACACATACAACTAGTAGTTCGTCTCCGCAATGTTTAACTGTCATACACTTGAAAGCTAATTATTTCAGTATAAACAAATAATAATTGTCGAATGCACACTTGGTACCGGGTGTTGCACCTGTGGGTGCTGCTCTGTCTGCAAGAGTGCGGGAAGGTGCCGGCATGTGACGTCACTACACACTCCGCAGATCTTATCTCCTACACACAAGCACGTGTGTCACGCTGAGGTTTGTTCACGAATCGATTACATCTTCTTCAGGTTACTTGAATAAGTATCCTATTGTACATAGTGAATTTTAATCAAACTCAATGCTGAGATCTGATAACTGGCTAATGACTACATAATTAATGAACTTTTATTTTAATCTCGTCCCCGATATCTTAATGATGAACTAATCAACAGTAATTGACATTTAAATTGTGACTATTGAGTTGCTATCGACTTAATAGACAGATGGAATATTTGTTACAGTAGTTACCTGCTATACAAACCCTCACTCTTTTTATTTATTCTCGATGGTAAGATTGTGATAGTTTAGAGTCTTGAAGAATTACTGTTTATTTAATACTTATGTAGATAAGAAATGTGTGCGCAGAGAGGGAGCGTGCGTTGTGCTCATAGCTACCAGCAGTTACACTGCAGTGCCGTGCAGCGTGCAGTGCGGTGCAGGCAGTGCGGTGCAGGCAGGGCGGCGCGTATCGCGTGACGTGCTGTCACATGTTAATTAGCCGCTCAGGTTCAAGTTCAGGCTTCGTCTGCGGGCGGTCAGTGACCCCGCGCCGGTGACGTAACAACAACCACTCATTACCGACGCCCGCAGACGTACTCCGCCCAGCCTCACGGCCGCGCGCTGCCTCCGTCCACGCCGGATCTACTCATTTCAATCAGTGACCCTTCACAAACTCAAAATCCAACATCACAAAAACTGGAGCCGCCGACCAATGAATGGACGAGTGATGCAAGTTTTTGTCATGATGAGGATGGTGAGCGGTCGGAGCGAGGAGCGCCGGCGACCGGCCGAGTCGCGCCGCGCCGCGCTTTACATACGACGCCGAGGAAAATCCATAACGGCACGCGGAAAACCCTTTTAATATACGGCACGTAAATAAGAGTAGAGACGCGGGGGCGGCAGCCGGCGGGCGGGGGGGCCGAGCCGCCATTGGCCGACCGCCTCGCCCCGCCCCCGCGAAAAAAACCATCGGAAAAAAGCAGCGCTCGCACGGCAGTGTCTCACGGACGCGCTCGGTGGGCGGACGCTCGCACCGAAGAGACGGCGCGACCCAGGACCGGCGGCCGCGGCCGCGCCATGCCCGCGCTGGCCCTGCGCGACCAGCCGCTCGACTGCTCCATGCGCCTGCGCGAGCTGCCCGCCTGGCCGCCGCCGCCCCCGCGCGACCAGCAGCGCCACGGTCAGTAGTGCCCAGTGCAGTGCTCGGTAAACAAACAGTGCCCCAGCACCGGCCGCGCTCCACGTGCCGCAACCCTCACGCTTTGCGCCTAACTTACGATAGGCGCATTTGTATTTGCGCGTACGCAACTCTTCAGTGCGATATTTGTCGTTGAATAGTTGTGTAGGAAGTCGCTAGTGTTCGTTAGCTGATCGTTGTCGTATCGTCGCCGAAGTTCGATTACATTCGTCAAGTCGCTCGCTCGACACCGCTCACTGCTAATTAATCCGAATCTGAATAAAATAATTGTGATTAGTGATGTTCATACAGTCGCAAACGTTAGTTCCGTACGCTCGGGAACATCACTCCGCTGTACATGGTAAGCGCTATGTTTAGTTCACTGACAGGTCACTGTAATGTCACGCAGACGTGCTCTACTGTGACAAGTTGCCAACCTGTACACATGATACAAGTGGATTGCAACCAATGATTAGTAAGTAATCTAATCACTACTTTCTCTTTAAAGTGATAGCCTGTGCTTGTTATTTCTCTGTTGTTGTTCCTAGTTATCATCAAAACAATTAATTTTATGTGAAGCACAGTTTCAACTGACAACTGACAAGATATGTATTTACATAAATCGTGAATTATGTACCGTAAAGATTAGAAGAATCTCCAAAAAAAGATCATTTTTGAAAATTAAACGTAGAATAATCTATACTTAATATTATAAAGCTGAAGAGTTTGTTTGTTTGAACGCGCTAATCTCAGGAACTACTGGTCCGATTTGAAAATTTCTTTCAGTGTTAGATAGCCCATTTAGCCCGAGGAAGGCTATAGGCTACTTTTTGTCCCGGTACGGGAAGTATTTCCCACGGGATGCGGGTGAAACCGCTGGCAGAAGCTAGTGCTTGTGATTTATAAAGATCGTTAAGTATGTAAGCGTGGTCAGTTCGCCACGGTGTACCTACATGCGCCGCGCCTGCACGCTAACTTCTTTCGCACTTTATGACCTTTACCATGTAGATAATTCTACTTGAAACTAGCCCTCGTTAAATAAGTATATAAAAACCAGTAAACTAATGCTTTTGCCTATCTAATTAGGTTATTTAAATAATTAATATTTATTATGATTAGCTCGGCGTCAGGAGCCATTCTTCTTACTAAGTAGCTATTTTAATTAATTCTTATAAAATAATGATTACTTGGATTCTTATTTTATTTATTAACCAATAAGTTATTATATTCAACGATGTTTATTGTAATCATTGAAATTCCTTCGAAAGGTGCTTACAATAAATTAGAACTTCTGACGAATAGTTAACAGAGAGGTCAAACAATGCGTGTGGGGTGCGGGCGACGGGTGTCGGGTGACGGCGAGGTGCGCGGCTCCTATAAATAACTGCGCGCAAGTAATACGACAATAATCCCTTATCGGAACTTATGTGGGGTCAGGTGGCGTATTGTGATTTAGCGGGGTCAGGCAAGGGTTGTCCCGCGGGAGCGCGCCCTTCCTTCGCAAATAATATTAAGTCTCTTACGCGCGAGCCTTTGTCACCTCCGTCCGCTCCGCTCGCACTGCTCCGCTACCACCGCTCCGCTCGCACCACATGAGCATCTTCATCTCGCGATATGATGTTGAGTGTCATGTACCTTCCTGTCACTACACATTTATTATAAGCTAGTAATGACGTTAGGGAGCGAGAATAGGGAACTCATGGCGTTTCGTGCTGGACAATATCATGTCTAGTCTGTAAGCGAATGATTGCACGACAGTGTAGCCGACTGCAGCCAGGCGCACAGGTGCCGCTCGGCGCTGCGTAACACAAATCATCGGCGATGACAATCATCACTAATTTCTTCATCTTCCCGTACGCTAGACAATACACAAATGGCGTTTTTATCGCACTCCCCACGAATTATATTAAAATTACTATCGAAACGGCATCAAATCACCGCAATGTAGGTAATCGATGTGAAATGCGCGCGAGTCGCTCCGAGGTGTAATTCGGTTGTAATAATGTCATCTACCTAAGTGAATTAGCGGATGATGGAGTCACGCGTTGTTTACGAGTGTAATAATACGTGTCGGTCGCGTCGCTCGCTCTCGGCGGGAGCGGAGCGGTGCGAGCGGAGCGGTGCGCGCGCGCATGGGAGCGCGCTGAACTTTGGCACGACGAGGGCGCACGCTATGCGCACCTGTCGCCCAAATTAGCCAACATTACAAACACTGTATTTTTGATATAACGACTTCGGTTTGATTGTTTCGTTTCGTTCGGACACCGGGATATTGATTGTGTGGACTGTGCTGTCGGGAACTCGGTTGTACGGCTTGTATTATAAAATAAATTGCATATTTGAATAATGTAGGTCTATCCTTACGTAGTGTACCTAATATTTCATGCATGTAAAACGCAGTAACATAATATAATAGATATGTTATCTTAGTAAGGTGCCCGTTTGGTGATGAAAAAAAAACTACTTGAGAAAAACAAAGAAGCGAAAAAACCTTTCTTGTATCGTTCTGGAAATCAGTTTATATTATAGGTATATATGTATAGAAAGCAAAAATATCTTTTTCATCCCACCATCTCGGAAAGAGTAGTTTTACCCTTTGATATCTGAGCGCAAAAGCCGTTTTTATCCTCTAGAGCGGCAAAGTGATTTGAATTTAGAACATCGTGTGCAATACTCCATTTGTGACAATCTTCATCTATACTAATATTATAAAGCTGTAGAGTTTGTTTGTTTGTTTGAACGCGCTAATCTCAGGAACTACTGGTCCGATTTGAAAATTTCTTTCAGTGTTAGATAGCCCATTTATCGAGGAAGGCTATAGGCTACTTTTTATCCGGGTCCGTGCCGAGGTTCCCACGGGATGTGGGTGAAACCGCTGGCAGAAGCTAGTAAGTAATATGGTACTTGTCAAACAAATATGTACATACCTACCTATTAAACAAATAAAATACTGCTTAAAATAATTATTCAATTAATTAAGTAATTTTTATTATTGTTTTTACATAGATTTTTAACCTCGTTTCATTTTTAAAATGAGTTTTCAAATAAATGAACTTTAATAGGCACTTCTTTTTGATTTGATACTCATATCGCACCCTGAGAACGAAAGTGACTCAACTCAAAATTGCCAATTTTTGGGAATAGGCGAAAATGTGTCCATCGTATTAAGCATTTTCTGTTCATTTTACAATAACGCTAACACATAGTAACAAAAGTTATTTTTTTTTTTTTTTTACATATTATGTAACTTTATTTAGAGGTATTTCTACAATGTACACACTATACATATATACAAACTTAAACTACATATCTTTATACAAAACTAAAAATAAAATACTATATATAAACATAAAATATAAAAAGTTATGAATTTCTTTTGAAATATATTGTTTGACTTAATAGCTTTAGATGCATTATATAGTTTTTGCAAAAAAAAATGATTTTCCCATTAAAATACGGTTGAGGGACAAAGAGACTGAAATATACCTCTATCCTTTTCTTACCTTTATTGGTCAGTTTTCTAATTTATGTATGACTAGCTGTTGCCCGCAACTTCGTCTGCGTGGGCAATATAGAATAGTCAATTATTACGTATGGTGCGTAAGTAATTTTCACAGGAAATAGCTATAATCTATGTCTATATGCTTTGAGTCTGACAAAAGCTGTCATTTGTACATTTTCTGCAGCTGCTGCGACTAATCAGAAGCCAGAAAGTCTGTCAGTCTTACCATGGATATCGACTTGTGTAGTTGACTGGATTGAAGATAGATAGATAAGTAGTCGCTCCAAGCAAAATATTGGTACTCAAACAGATTCGGTGACTGGAAGCCCAACACCAACATAGTTGGGGAATAGCTGGATGGATGATAAAATGAGTCATCATCATCAGCAGGCGCATAGGGTAGGATAGTTTCACTACTGGGGAGAAACACTTGTATGACTTGTATGAATTGGGGATTTTCTGTGCACTTACTTACTATGGTAAGGCTGACCCCACATTAGACGTGCGCGATCCTCGGGCGTGTGAGTAGCGCGGGCGTCGCGAGAGCGCTGCGTGAAAGTCGCGTTTTGCTGCCCTGCGGCATGTGTGAAGAGTGCAAGCGACGCGCTCGCGGCGAGCACGCGGCGCTCGAGTTGCGTTCTTACCCCTACGCCCGCTATCCCCGCCGCCCGCTAAACGCCTTAGCAGTTAAACGTCAAGTCGAGCGCGCTGCAAATGCCGCAGGGCAGCAAAACGCGACGCTCACGCAGCGTGCTCGCGACGCACGCGCTACTCACACGCCCGAGGATCGCGCACGCCTAATGTGGGGTTAGGTCTAAACCGGGAGGGACTCCACCGAAATGTTTGCATTAGTTCACGAATAGGCAAAATGTACGTATCTGTGAGAGTCCACTTCATGTGTTCGTACTTGAAACCTGCAGTTTTGCCAAGATTTTCAAAATGTACGCTCGCAATTTGTCATTTCTTGGTGGAGCCAGCAAATCAAAAGAAACAGAAGTGTTGTATACTGTGCGTCACTACCGCTCACCGGGAAAATTTCGCTCTTGCGGAGGACGTTTATATACCATATTTTGTGTCACACGTAAACAGGACGACAGTAAGTATCCACCGAAACACTTTCAAAGATCTGATGAACGAACAAATCAGACCTGAGTTGGTCACCTGGGGCCAATCAGAGCTCTATGAAGCGATCATACGGTTTGGCTCCTACTGTTATTGTGGTTTCTGAAAATGTATTCACCTCATTCAACGATGAATGTAATTCTGATGGTACTATTAAGAACACTTGCTTAGCGCAAAAGCTGACGTTGGCAGGCCGACTCTTTTGACTTCTCTAATAGGATACCATTGGTTTTTGTGCAATGCACACCTGCAATGCATGCTGGATTAGGATAGGATATAGGTGGATAGGATTTGCAGCAGAGAACAATTCTGTCTTTGTAATTGGATGACATCAAACGTAGTTTTATATAAAAGGTGTTTTTTTAGACTTGGCTCGGGTCTTACTGAGACTGTTCGTAATCGTGAACAGTGTATTTGCGATCAAAAGTTGAAAGTAAGCATGTCTCTGGTATGTGACGCGTAATTTGTACGTTTCCAGACGCATAAAGCATTTTACGTGTGTATGGTATTAAATCGAGAAAGCTCCCATTTCTTATCTGCACTTTGTATCTGGGCTTGTTTTTAAAGCTACAGAAGCCTACATTACCTACCTCACGCTTAGCAGCGCTTGCGAGAGATAGATCTTCCTTTCTTCTAGGATTAAGTTTACATATTTTGCATCAGAAAAAATAATTAAGGTCTACTTAATACTACTCACTCAAAGTAATTTGTTTTAAGGCCACCACATTAGTGGAAGATAAGCTAAACTATGTTTATGAAAAAATCCTGATATGAACTCCATCTGTAACTTTAAATGATAATTAATTGTTCCACTAAAGTCATCATTTTTGACATAATGTTCAAAAAATAATTTAGATGGCACCGTTTTAAATTTGGCTGAGAACTATTAATTTTCCTTTCATCAAGGTAAAAATTATAGTTGGATTTTGATGTGGTACGGCAAACTGACAAACACTATTGAAATGTCTATCGAAAAATTACACTACGTGTTAAAATATGGTGAATTACGGAAAATACACAACTCCATCTGTTGAAATAATAATCCTCTATAAAGAATGTATGGTAATTAATTGTCATTTACCACCTCGCTCTTTTGACAAATTTGATGTATTTTTACCACAGATGGAGCTACTTTAACCTTGGCTAAACAAAATTTTCATTTTTTTTTTCTTCCGAAGATAAAGGTGTGATTTTCTGTATAAAGATTAATAATAGGCCGAACAACTAATATAAGTACAACATTCAAATGTACAGTTTTGACAAACAGATTGCGTGTCGTAATATTTTACATCTTGAATTCACAAAATTAATCATATCTTTTGATATAGTGAATCGATTTCGATGAAACAAAAACTAAGTAATACCCCAAGTTACGTAGAATTTTTGTATATAAGCATTGTCTGCATTGAATTCGTAGATTTTACGTGAATTCCGAACAAACAAACAGATAAACAGACAAACAGACAAACAGACAAACAGACAAACAGACAAACAGACAAACAGACAAAAATGACAAAAATGATGGAAATGGGTTCTGTTAGTTATCCTTTAACATGCCGGCTATTTTTTTTGTCAATTTCTTCAATGTACAAAAATTACTTTTCTACAGATTTATTATATGTATAGATAGAGTATACTTTTTTGAGTCATTCTGTATACTTAACTCATTTAATCAAAATTTTGAAATCGGTCACTTTCGTTCTCAGCGTGCGATATGTGCGCGCCATTTTGTTTTTTTTGCATTTAGTAATTTCCTCAATGAAGTGGGATGAAATTATTATTTTTTATTGTTTTGAGGTCGATTTTAAACCTCATTACATTTTAAACTGAGTTTTTGCATAAATAAATTTTAACAGGTACATCTTTTTAATTTGCCATGTGTGACGTGCGTGCCATTTTCTTTTTTTGAGTTTAGAAATTTCTTCGATGAGGTGGGATGAAAAGTTACGTGTTGCACTCGAGTGCAAAGATTTTTCACCTTGTGCTCTTTTGATTCCCTCGCTATCGCTCAGGATTCTAATTACTCGCTACGCTCGTGTTTCAATTTTAGAATCCTTCGCTAGCTCGGTCATCAAAATTGAGCCCGCGGTTAAAAAGCAACTTTGCACTGTTGTATAACAAATAACTATTACGCTTTTCTGTTTTTTTTTAATGGAGCTTTTTCTTTTGTCTTGTCTTTAAAAATACAATCATCATCTCAATCACCATTGAGATGCGAGGACGCGGATGACGACACTTCTTGGGTCAGTTTCTGTTCTCGAAAATCTTTTGTAGTGAGATCACACTTAGCAGGTCGTCCACAGATATATAAATAGGTGTATATTACAGAAATAGGTGATGTTTATTGTTAATTTTACATATTAAATCCTAACTAATATTATAAATGTGAAAGTAACTCTGTCTGTCTGTCTTTCTGTCTGTCTGTCTGTCTATTCTTCACGCCTAAACTACTGAACCAATTTATGTGAAATTTGGTACAGACGTAGTTTGGAACTTGAGAAAGGACATAGGATAGTTTTTATTACAAAAAATATAAAAACAAAAAATTATTCCGGACATATAGCGCCATCTATTGGTCAAACCAAAAATCTGCCGAAGTCCCTATTCCACGCGAACGAAGTCGCGGGCAAAAGCTAGTTAGAACATATTTTAACAAACAAACTTTTTGGTTTTATAATATTAGCATCTATATACTATATATATGTATTATCATAAACATCAACATTAATCAAAATACTAGACAAGTTTTTATGATAAAGATCAAAAATAGAGATTCGAAATCGATGAAAAGTAATAGTCGCCTTTGTCAAAGCTCAGGTGCAAAAACTGTTTTTTTTTTTTAACTGAATAGTTTAAATGCGTTCATTAGGAGACAGTTAAAGTATTCATATCTGAATACCTGTCTACTTCCCGAGTTAAACTCTCCTTCTCACTGCAGACATTGTAGCCGTGGTGCGTAGCCAGACACACACAACTATAACTCCAAGAACTATGTATGTACTGTGTGCTACTTAATACGATTAGATTTAGAATAAATCATAATAAACGAGACATTACACTTGGTGGCAGCAGCTTGGGTTCGGTTGATTGCACGAATAGTTGTTATTCCGAGTGCATGTACTAGTCTCTGCAAGATGTGGGCGAGACCACTGGAAACTGATAAATGTAAAGACATGTCGAAGTCGGATCCTAAAATTTTTCGCTTTTTCCTTTACAAAGATGCCATTCTTTTCTAATGACAATACCACAAATTAAAACTACAAGTTTAAAATAAGTCCTAAAAGCGTTCGCGAAATAAACTTAATTGTTGTCTCAAATTGGAAAGTAGTTTCTGCTGTCAGTTCACTTATTATGAAACAAAGTTTTTAAGAATATTACAGTGAAGGCAGTGCTCAGACAATCCATTATTTTGCAGACAGTGCTATCCATACATTCGTATCATTAAAAACTAGCTGTGGTGCCGTTTATCAGAATATAATATAGCCTAGGTACATTACTCAGCAACGATGTGGCTTCTCAACAGTCAAAGATTTTTACAAATCTTTTCAATAGCTTCATAGTGTATGGTAGAAACAGACAAATGTGCAAGTGCAGCAGCCGACGGAGTGGTCGCGATGCGCGCCTACTTGTGCCTGACAGCCAGTCTCACTGTCGGGAGTGCGGCTAATCATGTAACTGCAACAGGTCACACTTCTTAAATATCAAAACTGTTATTTAGGTCAATTCGTTTGTGTAAATAAAAATGTTAGTCTATTTTGCAAGTTAAAAACCTCGAATCCGAAAAAAACAAACAGCACGGGACTCCGTCCTTAGATAATGATTATTAAAAAAAGAGAGTTAGTTTGTTTCTTAAGGCTTTTACGCTGTAATATATTTTTAAAGAGTTTTTGATTTTTCGAATATAATTTAAAATGAATTGGCAACACTGGTGTCAAGTCGTGAAAAAATGTGAGAACATAATGAGTATTACAATTCGGTCCCCAATGGCGGCGCCTTTACTGGACAGTGTATCAGCAACACAATGATCTTAGGAAGTAGGCCACAGAAAACTCCTTTCTTCTCTCTGCCCTTCCCAATGTTATTTGGTTTTAGGTTTTCATTCCTCTCTGAGACTTGTCATACTGAAATTCACTCCCTTTTTATTCATGTCAATCTTTCATACAATCCTTTCATATTTTCTTTGGTCTTCACCCTCTCCATCCACATTCATATTTAAGACACAATGTCACATGTGTTGCTTCTCTCCTCACTACATGCCCCTACCACGACCACCGCTTGCCTCTCATTGTTTCTGTATCTGTCGCTATGTACTCTCGGACTCTCTCTCTGATGTAGTCATTCCTCAGTTTATCCATTCTCGTCAAATCAGACATCCGTCACAACGCAACATAGTCATTTCTGCTACATGCAGGTCCCGAGGAGACCAGTCGCTAGCTACACTAAGGTCGTAGGGATCTGTTCTTTGTACTTGGATAGCCCACGTGGCTCTCCTTGGCGAGGTACTCGGGCAATTAATTCTTCTTCTTAAATATTATGATATTGGATTGGCCTTTTTATTTATTTGGGGTTAAGTAAATGTCGGTCTTAAGCCTGATAGTATGGAATATATTCATAAGTAATTATCATAGAATAAGTAGATATATTTTTATTTGGATGATATTGTGACTTCACGCAAGCAGTCAATGTAGATGAGATTACAGTTGTAAGGTTTTGTGCCAGCGCAGGTGCGTCGTCAATGTGGACTACAAGTAGTTGGTAGCGAGGGTTCATGTCTCCGCAGTGCACTGGTGCTGCATTCCAACACCAAACTGAAACATTCATAAAAGATAGTTCATTGTATGACGTTAGAGTGATGTTTGTGCCGAGCGCGCCGGACTACTGGCCCAACATCTAGCGCCTGCAAACTGTAATGTTTATGAACATCATTATAATTATCAAATTAAACAGTGTGGCCCGGCCGGACAGAGCGAGGGGGGAGAGGGCTGCACCAGTTCACTGCCAGCTAATAATTAGAATGACGCGACCAACTTATTATAATAATATATTCTTTAAATAATCATGCAATTATTTTAAAAACACGAAATGCATTATCTTTATTATAAATCTGAGTGTAACATGCGATGGTTATGTAAACACACAGTGTTTCCTCGCTCCCGTTTTATTTTAATACAAGAACGTTTCGAGCCATTATTATACTTTTATCGATGCATAATATTTGTATTTTATTATAGCCGAAGCCTGACGCGCGCTCATTTGCATGGTCAGCTCAGTGCGTCACATATCTGTGGCGACAGCTGTTCCGCTGTCGTTACTGTCGACACGGCGGCTTCCGGCCAACTTATAGCTCACAATTATAACAGGCACTTAACCTGTTGCCGCCACAGCCTGACGCTAAACACTCGGAGTTTATGTTATCGCGGCGTGTGCTGCGGCACGTGCTCGTTGATGTCTTTACTGTACAACATACGAGTACACTACTCCACTAGTCATTTTAAATTGTAACTTGAACATTTGTATAATGTGATGATTTCTCTCGCGAGTAGTGTGCACAGTCAAGTGACGGAGGCAGAGCTGCCACACGAGGGTGTGTGCCTGCAGCCTGCAGCAGTGTAGCGATGTAACGTCATTTAACGAGCAGCGTTCGTTAAGCGTGCGCGGTGGAGCGGCGCCGACGCCGACACCGACGCCTAATTGTTGCTTTATGACGCTATAAACAACGCACCGACAGCGCCCGCTGTACTCAGTCACAACGCGCCGCTTCCGACCGAGCGCCAAGCATACATCACTGTGTCATACACATAAATAATAGTACTAGGTACACCGCACCACGACACACGAATCTATTCCAAAAGTTCGTTTTCCGGTAAGACTTTAATTTCAATTTAAAAACATCCTTTGAAACTGGATAGATGCCTCAGATGATATAATAATCTAAAAATATTCAATTATAATGTCGACAGCTTGTGACCCGGCGTGGGCGCAGTGCTCGTGGAATGAGTAAGTGGCGCGAGTTATGTTCGGCTTCCGCTGCAACACTGCACATTGTGCATATTCATTAGCGGCGCCGCAGCCTGCCGGTCATAACGAAGCGTTATCTCGTCTCTCACCCGTGTTCACACTCCTCGTGGAGACGACACTTAGCGCACACAACTCTAACACGGCTAGGATGGAGCTCACCCAGCTCGGAGTACTCGCTCAGGCTTTACTCTGTGTCTACAGTATGTCGCAGAGTGTCAGCCGTGTGTGTTGAGAAGCAGTGTGCAGCGCGTGGCGCACGTGTGCGACACACGTCGGTAGCAGTCTGTTGTGAGCGTGACGTGCGTGAACTTGCGAGCGCGATCGATGCCAATGTGGGCCAGCGGACTGGCCCAAATGTTCTCCTTAAGACGAAGGTACCGGGGCGCGGGTGTGCGCGGGGGTGCGGCGGGAGCGGGGGGAGGCGGGCCGCAATTAACCGGGCGCGGTCGTCGACCCGCGCGTTATCCTGCCGATACATGCGACTTATTGTGACGACATCGATCCGTGACGTCACGCACCATTCATGAACCACACACAGCACGCTCCCTGTAACCATCACCTCATGTGTTCCACTCGCACTACACACAACACGCTCCCTGTAGCCATCACCTCATGTGTTCCACTCGCACTACACACAACACGCTCCCTGTAGCCATCACCTCATGTGTTCCACTCGCACTACACACAACACGCTCCCTGTAGCCATCACCTCATGTGTTCCACTCGCACTACACACAACACGCTCCCTGTAGCCATCACCTCATGTGTTCCACTCGCACTACACACAACACGCTCCCTGTAGCCATCACCTCATGTGTTCCACTCGCACTACACACAACACGCTCCCTGTAGCCATCACCTCATGTGTTCCACTCGCACTACACACAACACGCTCCCTGTAGCCATCACCTCATGTGTTCCACTCGCACTACAACTCTACACTACTACTTACTTCTTCACCGATGTTATACATACACAGCTGATCGTGGTGCTGTCTGGCCAAAAGCTGCGAGAACACCACAACAATGCTTTCTGGCGCAATCGCGTCAGAGGATTCCAATTAATTCGATGCAAATGTAACGCGGGAGACGTTCCCTCACGTCGCACGTAAACTGCGGAAAACATTCGCAATATGTACATTATCAAATACATATAATCGTCGCAGCCTTCGCTGAAAAATGCGGGAAATTAAATTGTATGTCTCGATGATACTAAATTATTGTGTACAACAACCCCCTAATTAAAGGTTACGGCTGTACATGAATAATGGTAAAGGAACCTAAACTAAGACCTATAAGCCCTACAGCCCTAACCTACCATATAATTATTAATAAATAAATATATAAATAAGTACAGGATGTCTGCACCAAGAGACCTAAGGATAGTGGGTAGGAATTCCAGGTGAGGGTGAATGGTGAACTCACTGCCAGTCCAGCAGACTCACAGGACTGATCAGAGATGGCTAAAGGTGTCTTGGCCACAGTGAGGGGTAATGAGACCAGAATAAATTCTAATCTGATTTTTTTTTTTTTTTTTTTAAGGAACTTTTACGCATAGCGTATGTCAGTTCCATCGTACCCTAATCATACATTCTTCACAAATACAGGAAATTATAAATGGGCCATAAATTCGAACAAAACTTTCGCATCAACTCCATTTGGCTGGGACAAGATTTTATGGAAAGTACCTAAGTCAGTCCTGTTCAAATTCAAGGCTGATATAACATTATTTCTGGCTGTCTCATACTTGACACATTCCACCAACAAATGGTGTAGGTCTTCAACAACCCCACATTGTTCACAGTTGGGTGAAGTAGTTTTCCGCATCAAAAATGCAAATTTGTTACATGGAATATGTCCAGATCTGATCCTATGAGCAATAACAACTAATTTTCTACTTAAAGTACTGTCCATGAACCAAGGCACCCGAAGAGGCTGACATTGAATTGTTTTGTACCATATTCCAACTTCTAATGACCGTTTATTAAAATGTTCCTTCCAAAGGTCATAACATATATTTTTAAATTTAGGCAAATACTCTGTGTAGTCCAAATTAAGATGAGTCTCTTTACCGTGCTTGGCTGCATATTTCGCTAACTTGTCAGCCTCTTCGTTGCCCCGCAACCCAATGTGCGATGGAACCCATTGCAATCTCAATTGGGCACCTTTTGTCTGCATTGCATCTATCTTTGAAAGAATAGCATAAGCTATCGATGCACCTCTGTAGCCAGAGGCGCAGCGAGCTATATGTTGCAAGGAACTCTTGCTGTCTGTACAGATAACAATGTTTTTATGTGGGCTATCAGTAACAAAGGTCAAAGCTTCCGAAATTGCAACAAGTTCCAACGTCATGATGGATGTTTGTTCACCTATCTTAAAACAATATTGGCTATTTTCAGCATTAACACTAGGAACATAAAATGCTGATCCATGACCTTCTTCACTCTTTGACCCGTCTGTAAATATACAAAGCCATTCATTGTATTTTATGGAACTAATCTGATTTATTTATGAATATTACAGCTTATATACTACTTTTTCTTACCACACACAAATGTACAAATATCTTAGTATTCTATGCGTGTAAGATGCAACTATAACAATATTTAAAGTAGGCCGCGCGGAATGCTGAATCAATGGTCAAAGGTAGCATTGAACATCCTGGCGACTCTCAGCAACAGGACTCCAGTTGGTACAGCTCGACGGTCTCGTATGGGCCGGCTTGGCCTTGTCCTGCTTGTGTTGGCTGTGCGGGCATGCTGCGTGCTATGCCGTATTGCTGCCGTGTACTCGTACGTTGTCGGTGCGTTGTGTTGGTGACGTTGGTTGACTGTTGTCTAGGCGGTGCTGTATTCCTCTTCGTTGCTCGCCTATCTCGGAGTCGGGTTATTACCTGTGGAGCAAAATAAAATAAGATACCTGCTAAAACTATACCTAATTATAAGTGAAGTACTGATGCTAGTTATATACGAGTGGGATACTATTTGTTTCCATATCGTGCTATCTAATTGAGTTTTTAAGTTCTTTTCCGATTTGATTAGATGGTCAAAAATGCCTTTTGAACTGTCTAGTATTTGTTCTTTAGCTATGTCTGTTATGTTTGATGGCACAATCTGACTGTTTAGAGAGAAATTTGTCACTTTAGGATATGAAGCTAGCACTGTTATAGTTGTTGTTCTTTTTGCAGCAAGCAAGTTGTTAGTAGTCTTACCGACGTCTTTACGAACGGTAACGAACATAAATTGATCAGAATAGATTGGTTATCTACAACATAAACAAAACAACAGTCGGTCAAGCGCGTACCGCGCGACGCTCACTGGTTCCTCACTATTGTGTTGAGATATCATATAGCTCAGGAACAAGTTCAACATAAATGACACTTTTCTTCAAGCAACTGTTTACTATGTATTTTCACGTATAAGGTTTAAAGTATACTACGTGTTTACTTTTAAGAAAACTGACGTTTATTGTGTCGAGAAACTTGAGCCTTAATGTTTGTTTTAATTTCCTGTTTAGTTAGAGATAAAACGTATGTATAGTATAATGTGTCGCGTAGCTCGCCACCTTGTCTGCCCGTATTTACCCGACGTCAATAATAACAACGTGTTGGATTTAAACAAAACGCTGGTTGTGCCTTCGTGTCCCTGTGTGTGATACAATCGAAATAATAAGCTTCACTCTATGGAGACGTTTGAAAGTCTTTACAAGTATCATCAATTACCGAAAGTGGCTGCAAATAATTATCATTGATTGACATTTGATTACAAGTAGGTGTTGATTCGGTGAATGCGAATGAGGCGCACTCTCGCGCGATCATTACGAATGCGCGCATGTTGATGCGCTCCAAACTGCTGCTTCTTAGAAACCGCGGGACGCGCGTGTCGTGCGCGCCACGCCTAATGTATGCGCCGCGCCGTACCTGCCGCAACATCACTGCCACGATACTGCTGCTGTGACAACACTGCAGCACTGTGCAGCACACTGCAGCGCTGCGGGCTCAGCTCGGGCACATGCAGTTTTTGTGCCGCTATTGCGCTCCATGATTGATGCCAAGTGAAACCGCGGCCTGTCCATTAACTAATGTCTGCATTGTAATAGCGCTTGCATTAGCGATTGTAACCGCTTCTCATTAACGCCATTTGCATTTGTAATGAGCTGCAAGCATCTGTTCTGGGAATCATTTTGACAAGTATAATCAGGTGCTTATCGCGATAAGAAGTCATCCAGGACAACCCGCGACACACACACGAAGGACAGCAGTCAGAACATAGAAGGTAGCCAGCAGATGACAGCAGCTGCAGTATCAGCACAAGTGTGCCCCCCGCGCCCCCCGACCGATGTTAAGCTATTTTATTATTCAGCGTTCTGAACGCAGTTGAACCCCAACACTTGGCTTTAGTTATTTCTTTGATATTCAGTGCCGGTCGGCGGTATATTAATAGCTTGTTAGATTACAATAATATTGAAAGTGCGATAGGGTCGGCCGCCCTCGCTCCTTTCAAATTGGATTTAAACATTGTGAATTACCTTTCTTTGATTCGCGGGTTAGCCAAATAGGGACGATTTATGGAGCGGCGGAGGCGAGGTGGTCCCCCGGGAGCGCGGCTGAGCGATGGCGGCCGGACCGCGGCCGGCCCGCTGCTCGTTTATATTCGCCGCGTTAATACGATCCTATCTTTTAACTGTATCGAGGAGGAAAATGTTTGGGTGCATGAAAGTGGTTCAGCCCAAATTCTAATAAATGCGCGTCGCGAGGCTCAGTATCGACCGAGGAGGAGGCTCGATACTTCCAACGTTCCAACGTGCAGACAGTGGGCACACTAGCGGTCACACGCGGGTCATTTGCTGGCGCTGCTGAGCTGATGCCGCACGCGCGTGTCCGCACGAGTGACGCGACGTGTGTCCCTCCCCTCGTGCCCCGCACCCCGCACTCCGCGTGTCGCTAATATTTGAAACAAATGACAGGAGCAGTGCGCGGGGCGGGTTGTGCCAGTCATGTGCGCTCCCCCGGGGGATACAATTTTGCATTCAGTTTTAAGTTTACCACGTCGGAGGTTTCCGCAGACGTGCATTTGAGTCTGATTGCAAAATGGACAAACATAAGAATATGCGTGTAATGTACCAAAGACTACACCAGCTAACATCTACATAATGAGCAATACGATAATGACAGCTAAATTGTAATGTTAGTTGATAGCAAGTCAATCACGCAGCAATTTGTCTCCACAGTGAGTGGTTTATGTGGGCGCGACAGTCAGCACAGATCTGCTCGTAACTTAGATCAGGTTCAGCTCTAGCATAACGCACTCGGCAGCAGGTTGCGCAGTGACACGCATGCGCGCGCCGTGTACCTCCCCCCCCCCCCCCCCCCTCCGCGCCGCTCGTCTGCAATTATTGTATCATATTAAACTGTGCACACACATGCACTTTATTTCATAAACATTGATCGCTTAAACAAGATTGTCTAATCATTCGAGGACATCAAAACTAATCACATAACCTTTACAAAAACCATGTGAAACCACGCTACAGGGACACAGGCATACAATGTGACGGCACTTGACGGTATGTACACCCCTTACAACAGAGATGATATGGGGCAGGTAGGTCAGGCGCGTTCCTCTAGCTCAAATACGTACAGTCGGTGTAAACAAAGCCATCCGTTACGAGTAAACTATCTAGGTGTTCGAGTTCGTTGACGCATCTGTCAATGATTTTTAGTTTTACAAGAAATGGGTGGGTTTCAAATAGTTGTTTAAGGACGGAGACCGTAACGTTCCTCGTTCTCCTACATTTTAGCGCACTACTTTCCTAGGAGAGTTTCCGTAATGATCCCTTCATGTTTCGTTTCTGCTGTTAGGTGTGTCAGTAAAACTAATATGCAATGCCTTAGCGCAAGCTAATATTCTAATTACCAGTTGATGCCCTCGATATACTACAATAAAATAGATGAGTCGTGGTCAGATTATTGTTGGTCAGCAATCATTTCCTAGATAGCTGAGAGAATTACAAACACAGATAGTCTATTATTGTTTTATAAAAAATGAGGCTGGCAATTTAATATTCAATTATTAGTAATTGGTGTTGCCCGGTAGTCGGGCAGTCCCACAATTTGGAACTACATTAGAGGCACAATTTGGCGGAGGTCAGGCGGGACTGAAACTGTTTGCAATTGTCGCTCGCGGGGTACTGTTCTGCTAGAATCACTTTATGATACCTGTATCGTCTGTCCCCCACCTTGGTCAAACACATATATTTATTTTGATCAGGCTATAGTTTAAATGTTTTTCATTGACTGCTGCGCAATTGTCAGCAATAGGTAGTGCGCTGTGGCGTGCCTGTGATAGCGTGGTTATATCTAACGTGTTGCGTTTTGTTGCAGTATCGGGGCGCGGTGACGTCAGCCACTTCTTCAACACACAGATGGTGCTCGACCTGAACGGTAAGTCCTCCTCATCACTGCAAGTACATACCGCGGCACACGGCTGCACCGGTGTGCGCCGGTGCACCCGGTAGCCGCCGCCGTTACACGGCGAGACAAAACGACGAAATAATTAAATTAATATAAATTCACAGCTGAATCGGTTTTTGTGCGGCCGCGCGGCGACACCGAAACATTTCTAATTTTCGACTAGGTTCGTTTTTTATTCGCGTTAATTAAGGTATGAATGGGTCGACGGGTAAAAAGCGTGTAGCGGCGGGCGCGGGCGGTGCGCGGGCGCGGGGGGACGGGTTTTTGTGTTGCGCGTGCGTCACGGCACTCTCCGCGCATTGTGCGTGCCCGCCCCGCACCGAGCCCGCGCCGCGCCGCGCCCGCACACCACAGACGTGCACAAAAGCTCAGTAGAGCTGTACTGGACTGGACAGACACCTCGCACGTGTGTGGGGGAGCGACACATGCTTGAACCAGCACAAGCTTGCTGGAGATCATCCTCCATCATGAGCTTCGCGTGCTATATCTACTAAGTACACAGCATGCAGCTGTGTGAGCGGTGAGATGTTCCGCGACGCCAGTTGTACCGACCGGACCTTCTGCGCCGACGTACTTTGTATCACCATTATTCAAATCTGTTGCAACAAAAACGCTCGGCGATGACATCGAGAGTTTCCATCTGTCACACTCCATGCTCGTAATTCTTGAGTTTTTGTGCGGCAGTATCGTCTTTATCGGCGCTTTATTCAGAGATTCGCTTTATTGCCTCCGTTGACGATGACAAACGACTGCTGTTACCGACTGCCGTGAAACGCCTTTATTCCATTTCGTTTTGCTAATCAGTTTCAAAGTAACAAGGTATAACGCTTAGTACTGCGGCACTGCTCAGCACTCGCTCGCGACTCTATGCGCACACAGATTATACCCACGTGTGGATATGTGCCACCACTCGCGTCACAACACGTGTGAGACGTCAGTGTCAGGCGGACAGACGTGGACGACTTCATCTGAAGGGTTAGTTGTTCAGTACGATCTACATCGAGTACATACGGCATGTAGGTACATGGAGTAGGCACGTCACAACGTGGAGTTCACCATCGAACCCAGGGCTATTGTGATGTTATCTGCAGTTATCTGTTTTGTCGTTCAATCAGTAAACAGCACTTGCCCAGTTGCAGCTCTGCACTGCTCCGATTAATCTGTCACAGATAACATTATGGACGTATGTTTAGTAGTTTTGGTCAAAGATGGAAACAGCTATAAATGCTTCGTGTAGTATGAATGGATTCCTGGCTGCTCCACATAGCTGCCTGTAATTTCCTATGTAAATGTAATCACTGGAAAGCGCACGGCGCGGCGGACACATCTGTGTGCGCCGCGAGCGCGCCTAGTCGCGGCGCCCGGTGCGGCCTGCACCAGCCGGCGCAGTTCTCTTCGAATATTGACTTTAACCAGTATGCGAGTGAAACGCGACAAATACTCATATTTTTATTAGAGTTAAATAAAATATCAATCGGGTTTATCATAGTTAGGTGCATGTAGATGAGCTGAACGCGTGTGTCATGCGCGACCGTCCCGCCGGTCAGCTAGAACACGACACTCAGCCACACGCTCTTCTATGTTCAGCAGTTATCGGCACGGATATCGAGCCCTCGGCGGAAGAGTGAGGATCGCTTTGCGCACCGTACACTTATGGCAAGAAAAAACACAGACCCTTTTATTATTTATTTTTTCCTAAGTTCCCTATGTAATTTCATACTGGCTCAATGATTTAAAGAAAGATTTTTTATTGATTGATTTAATTGAGAAATGGAAATTGTGATGGAATAAGATAATCAAAAGGGTTTCTAATTTAAAATATAGGTTAAATTTTCTAGTTTGACAAAACAAAACTACTACGTACCTTGGTACTTTTCTTCTTAACATTTTTGACCTCGAATTTAATTTATTCTTTAATGAAATGAAAAACATTTTTTGTAAAAAAGAAAAATATATTTTATAAAAATTGGCCTTAATTAAATTGGCCCGAAGTGTACTCGCCGTCCTGACGTACGTCATCCGCAGCAAAGAACCAATCCCGAGTGACGGCTATGACGCGATGCGCTGCGGGCCAATCACCGCTTTACCGCCGCCCCCGCGCTCACTTCATACCACCAAAGGGACCCAATAAATCACTTCTGCGCAGGTGACAGTCAGGGCTCGATATCCGTGCCGGTAACTGTAGCTTGCGCACGCGGTTTCGTCCGCGTCCCGAGGGAAGTCTACCCATACATTAATAAAATGAAGCATATGTGTTAGAACGTATTACATACGACATATACAGGGTGCGTCGTTCACAATCACATTAAATCCTATCAGATTTTATGATATTCTATGGCGAATTGTAAAAAAATAACCTAATCCATTAAGTGGTTTAACCACAGGAGTCATTTTTCGTTTTTATAATTTACAACATCATATGTAAAGCAGAGATAAAGTTAGGAGTATCGAATGTTTTGATCAATTAACAGCTGTCAGTTTTCAAGGGAGAATTTCAGTTGTTTGTAATGACTGACTTTTATATGGTGTTCTAATTTTCGCACATTTTTATTCTATTTACTTTGTTTGAAAAATTCATTTTTTTATTTTTACGTATTTTTCATTTTTCTTTGTGTTAATCGACATATATTAACCATATTAACGCATTTCATTTAATGTGATTACGAACGACACACCCGATATATTACTCCCAAACATCTAAATCAGTGGAACAGAAAAAAACATCCATATGTCCAAAAGAATATAGTATTATAATAATAAATTATTAGTTTATGAGATAGGACTCACCTGAAGCCACTTATAAAACTTTAACAATATGTTGTTGAAACAGTAATAATGAACATTTCCTTTAAATGAAAAGTAACGCGGCGCGAGTAATAGTGCGTTACTGTATGCACTTGTTAATAAAGCTCATGATGTGTTGCGCGTACGCACGGCCGCGTTAGGGTCGTTACCGAGTTGCTTCACGAGTGTTTCCCAAAGCGATCCACGACATGAATAGGTGGTATAGCATTTCGCAATCTCCTCCACGAGTTGTGATTTCAAATGTTAAAGATTTTTGTATTTTACACAATAAATAACTTTGACTTTCCAAATTCCTCGACACATTTTATATAAAGAAATAAAGATATATATTTGGGTTGCATTTTATTACCGAACTATGACTGAGTTACAGTCAGAAGGAATAGTAGTTGAAATCAAACAGTTAGTGATGGCTCATGTATGTGTAACGTTACTAAATTACGTATTATATTAAGTATTTGACTAGTTTTGTTTTTTTTCTGATGATTTCTGGTATCCTGGTACTTGTAACAACTTTTAATACTATCCCTGGGGCAAAATCAAACTCAAAGTACCTTTTTACTATAATAAATAAAATAATTTAAATAATTTTTTATTTAGTTTTAGTTTATTTTAAAATAATGTACAGTGTATCTTTTTAATAAATTGTAATAAAAATGCCTTTATTGGGATTGGGATTGCGGAATTTGAACAAATAGCCCGGTCAAAATAGACATTTGAAACATTTATTCCATTCTGAAGTGGGGGTAGTCAAAATGGCCGATTTGTATATGAGTCAACAGCTTTTTCAGGTGTGCTGGAACGTGTGTGTAGGACGTCCTCAGGCACGGTGGAGTGATGACTTGCGCAAGACGGCTGGCAGGAGCTGGATGCGAGAAGCCGTTAATCGATCTCAGTGGCGTGCACTTGGAGAGGCCTATGTCCAGCAGTAGACTGCGATAGGCTGACGATGATGATGATGATGATGGAACGTTGACCACGAAGACTTTGCTTAATTTTGGGGAATGTAAAAAATCGTTATGCCCACGGATCTAAGTATGTCACGGTATGTTACTTGTGGTCTGCGAGAATTAACTGCCGCATAGCCTCGATATTATCTTGGGTCATGGCGGGTTTTCACGTGGCTTGTCACTGAGGCTAGAGTGCTCACGTTGAAATTCTAAATCAAAATCAAAATCTTTATATTTCAAAAAGGCCTTTGCAGGTTCCTATGTAACGTCACACTATTTGCACGGTTCTGAAAAGTTGGTCTTATGGAGAAGAGCCGGCAAGAAACTCCATAGTCACTCTATTAAAAAGTAATATTTTCACAAACATAACAATACAAAATTATGCAATGCAACTGAAAGTTAAACTGTAAACTCGTAACTCCTAACTTTATCTCTGTTTTACACATGATGTTGTAAATTAGGGCACGCCACCATAGTGGCGGTAAGTCCCCTCTTTGAGGAGTGGCTCGGGAGGAGTCATGGCGCCCTCACGTACCGCGTGACGCAGGTCCTCAGCGGATACGTTTGTTTTGGGAGGTACCTGTATCGAATCGGTCGTGACGAGACGTGACGAAGAGCACCGTCGGGTCTTCGTCGAGGCTTTAGGCGGCGGCAACCTCTCGCGTCCGGCCCTGGTTCAGGCCATGGTCCAGGGCGAGAGGGAATGGGATGCTGTCGCCTCCTTCGGCGAAGCAGTCATGCTCGAGGAGGAGGCGGAACGACAAAGAGTTCGCAGCTCTCATCCCGGCCGCCGCCCTGGACCAGGTAGATACCAAGGGCGCCGGGTGTCGCGAGACGACTCCCGGCCATCGTAGGTGTGGGTCTGTGGGCGGTGAGATGGGTGGCTCATCGCTCATGTCTAGTTAAAACAAAGGACCCGTGTCGGCGACGCGCGTTGTTCCACGCGCTCCTCAAAGAGATGTCAGCAACCCCAGCGGGGCCCGGCAGGACCAAGGCCTGCCGGGCTGCGGGACTGTTCGAAAGAGTTAGGTACCGCGGCCCTGGTACATAAAAGGCTTACGACTGAACACGACGTTTTTTAGTCAGTAAGAGTCTGACACTCAAAGCCCTCGTATATACGTTGCTTAAGTATATGTGCATATCATGTGTAGTGTGACTCTTTGAATCGCGATATCTCAGGAATGGTAACATTTAGGAGTAAACTGTTCATGCCATTCTGGTAGAAAATTTTAAGATCTACAACTTTTGTCTGATGTCCTTTTTTGATAAAACTTACCGTTTTCGAAAAAAAAAACAAAAAACCTAAAATTTTGACATTTAACTTCGAATAACTTTTGACGCACACATGGGATCGATGGGGACTTTTAATATTTAATTTATAATGATAAACCCAAGCTCTCCACCAAAATTCAGCTTTCCAGGAATTTTTGTTATTTGACCACTACATATGTGACTATTTTGACCGGGCTAAAAACAATGATCGCGTTTCAAAAGTAAAGTAAACAATAGAATGAGGGATATCGGGAACAAGCGCTCCGTGTGTCTGTGCTTGTTGTGGTTTACAAAAACATTAAGTATTTAGTTGTTATTTTCTAACGTGATTTATATTTTAATCAACAAATGAGATATACGTTTATTTATTTAAACGTCGACGAAAAATCACAACCTTTCGACTAGACGTGTAAGCACAAAACTTTAAATGTAACTAAATAATTATAAGGTTTTACTGAGAAGCTGTAGCAAGCAGCACAGGCAGGCCGTGCCCGTCGGCAGCTAGCATCAGGGCTCCTAGTGTTGGGGAACTATATGTATGGGTACATATACCGACACACACATCAGTGTACATCAGTACACCTTTACTTTCACATAAATTAAGAAAGACGAGAACAAGAGGTCACGAACTTCTCACGCAATTACTTAACACTCACGATCATTTAGCATACATACTTATACTTAATGTAAATACGTTTACTGAAATCTAACTGAAACATATTGCGCGTATCATTACGCTTAACGTCGCATTAGTAAACGAGTTAGTGAATATCTTGTGCAACATTCAGCTACAGAGATAAGTTAGATAATTATAACATTGAGGTGAATGCTTCACCTGGTAGCGTGACATTCAAATATACAGAAAATGATTTTTTGATATTTTACTTAATTTGACGAAAGATCACGCCAGATATTGATTATAATAGCGAGTATGCATCCGCATGGGCGTGATGGTGGAGGTCTTGCAGCAGCGTCGCGGTGTCACCCCCGGCTGCCGGGACCCCGCGGCTGCAGAGGTGAACGCGCTGCTTAATTGCTCCTGTAACATTAACTACGCGATTAGCATAATACTGCTTGTGTTACATTCATAATTACAATTAGCATAATATGGGCGCAGTTAGCCGCGCCGCTGCACCTCATATTTAAATAAAATATGAACATTACATAACGTCCTTCAGAGTGGCCCACAGTCGGCGCCGGTGCATGAGCCGGCGTGACTCGTACATTCGTATCACCGACAGATCGCCGCCGTTTAATAAATCGATTGCTGCTCTCGGTAGAACAGAGCCACTATACATAACTCCAAGTTATTTAGTAACCGTTACAAACGCGTGTATTCTTTCTTATTCATTCAAATCGTTGCTAATTACATCTTAGTTATTAATTAGCATTGTTTCACCGTTACTCATTTAAATTGTTAAAATATTCTCAGAATATTGTTGGCTAATGAGCGCTGTGGCGGTATTCAGCAGCGGGAGGACACGTGAGCTGCAGCTGAGCTGACAGCCTGCAGCCCAGTGAGCTCACACGCTGCACGTACAGGGCCGCTCGGTATCACTCGCATTAATCGAGGGAAACGTGTCAAATTGGAATACCAATGTATTTGAATGTAGCATTTATTGATTCACCTCACAGCGCGGCTGACACGGCCGGCGCGGCTCCTCACACGCTCAGCGGAATCACTTCGGAGATATTTTTCATTTATACTATTTCACTCAAAATATATCCCTACTATCCCTACTAATATTATAAATGCGAAAGTAACTCTGTCTTTCTCACTGTCTGTCTCTTACGCTTTCACGTCTAAACCACTGAACTGATTTTAATAAAATTTGGTACAGAGATAGAGTTGACCTTGAGAAAGAACATAGGATAGTTTTTATCCCGGACTTTTGAAGAGTTCTCTTGGAAACGCGATATAACCGCACTCTACGCGGGCGAAGCTGCGGGCGGAAGCTAGTTATACTTACCTACATCATAAATAGAAGTTAAAAATTAGTCGCCTAGCGAAAATTGACTTCGAGGCAAAAAAAGTTAAATCATTTTGTGTGTCGTCAGGCTATCTTTGAGATGTTAATCCACCAGTTTTTATATGAACATTATTAGATTGCCAAGTAATGTTTTCCATCAGGCAGGTAACAACAACGACTACTAGGAAGTCATAGCATCTTAGCTCCTTATTATTCTGAAGTCAATGAATGATAATGTAAACATGTTATAAAAATGAACATTCAAATAGATTCCTCAAAATAGCCTAGGTATAATTTGGAAAATTACCTGATTAGACTAATGACTTATACAAGCTGTTGATTTGCATCCGTGCCATAGTCAAGGACGTAATTATACTAATGATTCTCAACCCAAATCAACAAAAAAATTGGTACAAAATTTTTTGATTTTAATTTTTTTTCGGAAATCCGTCAATGTCATCTAGCCGTATTTAAACTTGGCGCGTGTGTTACTGGCCTTAAAACCGTGCTGCGCCTTCACACAAACGCAAACACAAAGCATACGCAACGATTATTCATAAATCTATACATATAATAAATCTGTAGAAAAGTAATTTTTGTACATTGAAGAAATTGACAAAAAAAATAGCCAGCATGTTAAAGGATAATTAACAGAACCCATTTCCATCATTTTTGTCTGTTTGTCTGTTTGTCTGTTTGTCTGTTTCTCTGTTTGTTTGTTCGAGATTCACGTAAAATCTACGAATTAAATGCAGACAATGCTTATATACAAAAATTCTACGTAACTTGGGGTATTACTTAGTTTTTGTTTCATCGAAATCGATTCACTCTATCAAAAGATATGATTAATTTTGTGAATTCAAGATGTAAAATATTACGACACGCAATCTATTTGTCAAAACTGTACATTTGAATATTGTACTTATATTAGTTGATCGGCCTATTATTAATCTTTACACAGAAAATCACACCTTTATAAGTAACTTCGGAAGAAAAAAAAATGTAAATTTTGTTTAGCCAAGGTTAAAGTAGCTCCATCTGTGGTAAATAAAATACATCCAATTTGTCAAAGGAGCGAGGTGGTAAATGACAATACTACCATACATTCTTTATAGAGGATTATTATTTCAACAGATGGAGTTGTGTATTTTCCGTAATTCACCATATCTTAACACGTAGTGTAATTTTTCGATAGACATTTCAATAGTGTTTGTCAGTTTGCCGTGCCACATCAAAATCCAACTATAATTATTACCTTGATAAAAAGAAAATTAATAGTTCTCAGCCAAATTTAAAACGGTGCCATCTAAATTATTTTTTGAACATTATGTCAAAAATGATGACTTTAGTTACAGATGGAGTTCATATCAGGATTTTTTCATAAACATAGTTTAGCTTATCTTCCACTAATGTGGTGGCCTTAAAACAAATTACTTTGAGTGAGAAGTATTAAGTAGACCTTAATTATTTTTTTTGATGCAAAATATGTAAACTTAATCCTAGAAGAAATGAGGATCTATCTCTCGCAAGCGCTGCTAAGCGTGAGGTAGGTAATGTAGGATTCTGTAGCTTTAAAAACAAGCCCAGGTACAAAGTGCAGATAAGAAATGGGAGCTTTCTCGATTTAATACCATACACACGTAAAATGCTTTATGCGTCTGAAAACGTACAAATTACGCGCCGCATACCAGAGACATGCTTACTTTCAACTTCTGATCGCAAATACACTGTTCACGATTACGAACAGTCTCAGTAAGACCCGAGCCAAGTCTAAAAAAACACCTTTTATATAAAACTACGTTTGATGTCATTTAATCACAAAGACAGAATTGTTCTCTGTTGCAAATCCTATCCACCTATATCCTATCCTATCCTAATCCAGAATGCATTGCAGGTGTGCATTGCACAAAAACCAATGGTATCCTATTCGAGAAGTCAAAAGACTTGACCTGCCAACGTCAGCTTCTGCGCTAAGCAAGTGTTCTTAATAGTACCATCAGAATTACATTCATCGTTGAATGAGGTGATTAAATTTTCAGAAACCACAATAACAGTAGGGGCCAAAGCGTATGATCGCTATATAGAGCTCTGATTGGCCCCAGGTGATCAAGTCAGGTCTGATTTGTTTGTTCATCAGATCTTTGAAAGTGTTTCGGTGGATACTTACTGTCGTCCTGTTTACGTGTGACACAAAATATGGTATATAAACGTCCTCCGCAAAATTTTCCCGGTGTGCGGTAGTGACGCACAGTATACAGCACTTATGTTTCTTTTGATTTGCTGGCTCCACCAAGAAATGACAAATTGCGAGCGTACATTTTGAAAATCTTGGCAAAACTGCAGGTTTCAAGTACGAAAACATGAAGTGGACTCGCACAGATACGTACATTTTGCCTATTCGTGAACTAATGCAAACATTTCGGTGGAGTCCCGGCTTAGGCCACCACATTAGGCGTGCGCGATCCTCGGGCGTGTGAGTAGCGCGGGCGCCGCGCGTGCGTCGCGAGCGCGTTGCGTGAGCGTCGCGTTTTGCTGCCCTGCGGCATTTGAAGCGCGCTCGCGGCGCGCACGCGCCGCTCTCCTTGACGTTTAACTGCTAAGGCGATTAGCGGGCGGCGGGGATAGCGGGCGAAGGGGTAAGAACGCAACTCAAGCGACGCGTGCTCGCCGCGAGCGCGTCGCTTGCACTCTTCACACATGCCGCAGGGCAGCAAAACGCGACGTTCACGCAGCACGTTCGCGACGCCCGCGCTACTCACACGCCCGAGGATCGCGCACGCCTAATGTGGGGTCAGCCTTACCATAGTGAGTAAGTGCACAGAAAATTCCCGTCATACAACAAGCTCCGACTATACAGGTTTTAGTGTTGGTGGTCTAAGTGACGTTCCGCCACAAGTGTTTCTCCCCAGTAGTGAAACTATCCTACCCTATGCGCCTGCTGATGATGATGACTCATTTTATCATCCATCCAGCTATTCCCCAACTATGTTGGTGTTGGCTTCCAGTCACCGAATCTGTTTGAGTACCAATATTTTGCTTGGAGCGACTACCTATCTACCTATCTTCAATCCAGTCAACTACACAAGACGATATCCATGGTAAGACTGACAGACTTTCTGGCTTCTGATTAGTCGCAGCAGTTGCAGAAAATGTACAAATGACAGCTTTGTCAGACTCAAAGCATATAGACATAGATTATAGCTGTTTCCTGTGAAAATTACTTACGCACCATACGTAATAATTTTCCAAATTGGCTGACTAGATCCAGAGATATTCACAACGTCACAAACTTTACTTCTTTTGTTTAGATAAATGGTCACATCCACAACACAACCTTGATCAATGAATCTATGCGACTGCTAAGTGCTAATCCTAATTATACTGTCACGTGAAAGACCTACGGGACCTACGGTGCACCTACGGGATAAGTAGTATTTTGACTATTCTATATTGCCCACGCAGACGAAGTTGCGGGCAACAGCTAGTCTATACATATAATAAATCTGTAGAAAAGTAATTTTTGTACATTGAATAAATTGACAAAAAAAAATAGCCAGCATGTTAAAGGATAACTAACAGAACCCATTTCCGTCATTTTTGTCTGTTTGTCTGTTTGTCTGTTTGTCTGTTTATCTGTTTGTTTGTTCGCGATTCACGTAAAATCTACGAATTAAATGCAGACAATGCTTATATACAAAAATTCTACGTAACTTGGGGTATTATTTAGTTTTTGTTTCATCGAAATCGATTCACTCTATCAAAAGATATGATTAATTTTGTGAATTCAAGATGTAAAATATTACGACACGCAATCTATTTGTCAAAACTGTACATTTGAATGTTGTACTTATATTGGTTGATCGGCCTATTATTAATCTTTACACAGAAAATCACACCTTTATAAGTAACTTCGGAAGAAAAAAAAATGTAAATTTTGTTTAGCCAAGGTTAAAGTAGCTCCATCTGTGGTAAATAAAATACATCCAATTTGTCAAAGGAGCGAGGTGGTAAATGACAATATTACCATACATTCTTTATAGAGGATTATTATTTCAACAGATGGAGTTGTGTATTTTCCGTAATTCACCATATTTTAACACGTAGTGTAATTTTTGGATAGACATTTCAATAGTGTTTTTCAGTTTGCCGTGCCACATCAAAATCCAACTATAATTATTACCTTGATAAAAAGAAAATTAATAGTTCTCAGCCAAATTTAAAACGGTGCCATCTAAATTATTTTTTGAACATTATGACAAAAATGATGACTTTAGTGGAACAATTAATTATCATTTAAAGTTACAGATGGAGTTCATATCAGGATTTTTTCATAAACATAGTTTAGCTTATCTTCCACTAATGTGGTGGCCTTAAAACAAATTACTTTGAGTGAGAAGTATTAAGTAGACCTTAATTATTTTTTCTGATGCAAAATATGTAAACTTAATCCTAGAAGAAATGAGGATCTATCTCTCGCAAGCGCTGCTAAGCGTGAGGTAGGTAATGTAGGAGTCTGTAGCTTTAAAAACAAGCCCAGGTACAAAGTGCAGATAAGAAATGGGAGCTTTCTCGATTTAATACCATACACACGTAAAATGCTTTATGCGTCTGAAAACGTACAAATTACGCGCCGCATACCAGAGACATGCTTACTTTCAACTTCTGATCGCAAATACACTGTTCACGATTACGAACAGTCTCAGTAAGACCCGAGCCAGCCAAGTCTAAAAAAACACCTTTTATATAAAACTACGTTTGATGTCATTTAATCACAAAGACAGAATTGTTCTCTGTTGCAAATCCTATCCACCTATATCCTATCCTAATCCAGAATGCATTGCACAAAAACCAATGGTATCCTATTCGAGAAGTCAAAAGACTTGACCTGCCAACGCCAGCTTCTGCGCTAAGCAAGTGTTCTTAATAGTACCATCAGAATTACATTCATCGTTGAATGAGGTGATTAAATTTTCAGAAACCACAATAACAGTAGGGGCCAGAGCGTATGATCGCTTTATAGAGCTCTGATTGGCCCCAGGTGACCAAGTCAGGTCTGATTTGTTTGTTCATCAGATCTTTGAAAGTGTTTCGGTGGATACTTACTGTCGTCCTGTTTACGTGTGACACAAAATATGGTATATAAACGTCCTCCGCAAAATTTTCCCGGTGTGCGGTAGTGACGCACAGTATACAACACTTATGTTTCTTTTGATTTGCTGGCTCCACCAAGAAATTACAAATTGCGAGCGTACATTTTGAAAATCTTGGCAAAACTGCAGGTTTCAAGTACGAACACATGAAGTGGACTCGCACAGATACGTACATTTTGCCTATTCGTGAACTAATGCAAACATTTCGGTGGAGTCCCGGCTTAGGCCACCACATTAGGCGTGCGCGATCCTCGGGCGTGTGAGTAGCGCGGGCGCCGCGCGTGTGTCGCGAGCGCGTTGCGTGAGCGTCGCGTTTTGCTGCCCTGCGGCATTTGCAGCGCGCTCGCGGGGCGCAGGCGCCGCTCTCCTTGACGTTTAACTGCTAAGGCGTTTAGCGGGCGGCAGGGATAGCGGGCGAAGGGGTAAGAACGCAACTCGAGCGCCGCGTGCTCGCCGCGAGCGCGTCGCTTGCACTCTTCACACATGCCGCAGGGCAGCAAAACGCGACGTTCACAGAGCGCGCTCGCGACGCCCGCGCTACTCACACGCCCGAGGATCGCGCACGCCTAATGTGGGGTCAGCCTTACCATAGTGAGTAAGTGCACAGAAAATCCCCGTCATACAAGTGTTTCTCCCCAGTAGTGAAACTATCCTACCCTATGCGCCTGCTGATGATGATGACTCATTTTATCATCCATCCAGCTATTCCCCAACTATGTTGGTGTTGGCTTCCAGTCACCGAATCTGTTTGAGTACCAATATTTTGCTTGGAGCGACTACCTATCTACCTATCTTCAATCCAGTCAACTACACAAGACGATATCCATGGTAAGACTGACAGACTTTATGGCTTCTGATTAGTCGCAGCAGTTGCAGAAAATGTACAAATGACAGCTTTGTCAGACTCAAAGCATATAGACATAGATTATAGCTGTTTCCTGTGAAAATTACTTACGCACCATACGTAATAATTGACTATTCTATATTGCCCACGCAGACGAAGTTGCGGGCAACAGCTAGTTTCATTCATAAAATTGGATTACTTCTGAAATACTATGACATTACAATGACAAAAAAAGCAGTGCATATTAGTTATTTCCCGTCTACTGTGATTCCAATCGACTATTTACGTATTTTATGTCCTCCTCCTGAAGTATGGCACAAATGCAAATCAACACCTTGTATGTATGAAACTTGAACAGTAACACGGTCACTTGTAAGTAATAATGAGCGTGAGTAGGTAGTTCCGGCGCGTCAGCAACAGTTAGCCTCGTATAAGGAGTCGACTGTTGTCGTGTCGCTAGTTTTTAAGCGAACATTCTTACCGACCGTAAAGGTAATATGTAAATAGTGCGAATGATAACCGGCCGCCGCGCATGCGCGCACAGAAACCTCACTCCGCTCTGACCGCGACTCCCTGCGACTCCCTGCATCACACTCACGGCGTCTCATGGTGGAGTTCACACAGTTTACTGATGACTACATTGGTTAAGTACTCAAATTGTTTTCAATTCACCATTTGTAAAGTCCGCCGATGGCGCTCTGCTCTGCAGCATGCGCCTGCGCAGTGCCCGCCGCTGCTGATTACTAATTAACGGATGGATCATTTGCATGAGAAGATGCACGGAGACAAACTTCTCGAGGTTGTCTGTGCGGTGTGCGATGTATTCTGTATTTACGGATTTCAACTAATAATAATACCACATAACGCACAAAGCACTTCACTCGCACGTATTTGCATGCATCCTCGTCTACCTGCGCGCGCGCATCTGTCTGCATTTTTTCCCCTGAATCCGTCTGTCGAACAATCGCTTGCATATTTCTTTCTATTTCCATTAGTTTTTGTCGTCGCCCGCGCCGGTGAGACGTGAATACAATTTTTTCCATTGAGATTTATTGCAAAACGTGCATTAGGATCCAACGCCACAATGCAGGCAACATTAACGAGCTGCGCCACAATCTGTCACTGCGACGGAATACCTCATTCAAATTATCTACAATCTGTTCTTGTGAATTGTAGAGGTAGAGTTTTCTTTTGAATTCCATACAAGAATTGGCACCCTACCAATGTTACCAGGGTAACTGGCTTGTACAGGTTAGATAGCCAGTTCCATGTGAAACACTAATTCGAGCGCACACTTGTAGTACTGTCTCAAGGTCTGCCAGTTTGTACTGCAGAGCAAGCTGCTGTCCACTTGATTATGCCTGTGCAAATACTCACAACATGCACACGTAATATGTTTGGTAGACTCACCCGGACGGTGACTTATCCGACGCATGTCAACCGTCCTGTCTTTCAAACAATCATCTTTTCATTTACTTTTGGTCCCATTATGTTAATGTACATATTATGTCCATCTTAGGAATGCGTTATAGTTAAACGTCGTTTTGTGTGTGCATAACTCCGTGCGCGACCCGTGTGTCGGTGTGTGTGTGTGTTCTACGACAATCGAGGCTTGCTCCAATAAACTAGTCAATATCTTCACTTTCCTAAAACAACGAGCTGTGTGCGCTATAAATACGTGTAACGGCGCGTGCGCACCTGTCGCGCTGAACTTCCCGCGCAACTGTACCGCGCGAATATGTCAGCGGTGAGTGCGTCACAGCCACGCTTCACCCGCCGCCTCGCCGCCTCACAACGAGGGAGGCAAGCATCGATAAATCTGCAGTGCCCTGTTTCGGCGAAACCTCGTAGCGATAAGAAGTAGCAGTAATGGACTCGTATTGTGCGGCTGCGCATGATATGCCATTATGCGTGGTAAGGGTGGGCTGCGGCTCAGCGACAGGTAGCCGCGGGATCTATTGTGTACTCCCGGGAGCCATGATTGATGCATCTTCTAGAGGCACACACAAAAAAATGCGGTGAAATTAACTTATGCAAATCCTTTGTTGTTAATGCATTGAGCGGGATAGGCTGCGTGCGCGCAGTACAGGCTAGTTCAAGCCGCTCGGGACTGCCGGCTCCCGGTAACCTTTCAGTGAAAGTTAGCGCACACAGTGAACGACTCGCCTGCACGGAACTGCTTCATTTATATACAAACATTACATATTCGATAAAAAGAGCCCTCGCTAACATCGTAATAAATTAACTTTGAAAGTATGTTCAGCAAGACGAGAGCTGACCCTGACACTGAGCTCTAACACTCATGTGTTGTGTACGTCACTTTGTTCATTATCCTCATTTATCTGAGCGAGGTTACGTCGCTACGCACACTAATTAGCTGTGTGCCTGCCGACGTCATTTGCATATCGTATAATTGCGGTGCTTCATATTTATATTCTAAAACTGTGAAGTTGATGTGAAGCTCCGGTCGCGGATGACGTCACGCGATATCTGTCATCAGTGGCGGGTGTCTGGCACGAGTGCTGCTCTCCGACACCACGACGGCTCTTATGTACTTGCCGTATCTGGCAAATATCATGTTTATTAACAGACATTACGATAAATCTTCGAGGACTAATGTTAAACGAATCGGTGAGAATTACTATTACAAAGATCAATGGATATTTTATGCTATTAGTGTCACCAAATAGTTAGCGCTTTTTTGGGAAGATTAATGAAATAAGTAGGTACCTATGTGCGATGCGTGTGACGATTCGTGTGCGACATGTGTGAGCGCGGCCGCTGTCGCCGGCGAGCACTGGGCGCTTCTCTCGGCGCCCGTTACGCACGCACACACGCGCAAAGCAAAGGTCGCGCCACCCTCGCGATACCGTTATCTAAACCCCTACACCCTCCCCCCCCCCATCCAGTCCGAAGCGAAATCACCTGACATTTAAAGTTTTTGCGCTAATCGCGGGGTGAATAATGTATGTGTCCTAGACTGGTCTAGTCGGAGGGCTGTCGGGGGTGGGGGTGACGTCCAGCGAGCGAGCTGCGCGCGCGCCATTCATCGCCGCTGCCGACGCGACATGGACACCGGTGAGTCCCATCACTCATTAGTCTGACAGCTTAACGTAGGCGATACTGCCCGAGCGGCCCCGCGGTGTGCGCTGCACTCCGTACAGCTCGTCGCAGCTCGTGCACTCACCGGATGAGGTGACGACGTGACGCGACGTGACAATAATTTGACAGTTGTTTGTATTTTTATATTACGAGACGACAAAGAATTTTAGGTATATTTTTTACAAATTGGGGAAATTTTAAAGCAATTACATTTGTCGCGTTTCCGAGAAAGCTTTACAAAAGAAACATTCGGTTTACAAAAAGATGGCGCGACTTTCTAATTTATTGCTCGACCGACGAAGGAAGCGTTAAAAAATACAACAAAACCATACAAAAGTAAAAATCGCACAAACGTTAGTGTGCGCCGTTATCCATCCAGTCGCACATTCACAATGAGCCTGTCGTAAACGAAAGCGCAGGCGCAGTGCCCGGCCGAACCATCGCATGCTTTAATAATCCCCTCATTATACCTATGTATATTGTTCCACAAAAAGTTCAGACCGTTTTTTAAAATGCCATAAACAAGTACCTACTGAGAACTTTCTTCGTAAGCAAAATGAAAATACATATTCCGCTGAATACAAGTGCGTAGTAGGTTCGCGGAGTGTCCGGTGAGGAGTCCTCGCTGCAGACTCGCTGCACCCTGGTGATGCCGAACATTATGCAGGCCGGGTGCGCCGGGGGAGGGTGACCTTTCGCGAGGTCCCGTTACGGGCACCTGCGCGGACGTTAGGGTCCCGCTAGCCGCTCCCGGCACCACATTCTCGTAGCGGCCGGCGAGTCTGCCCCTCCAGTCGCCTAGCCTTCAGGCAACACGCAGTCTTACTGAGAACAATACCTGTCAGGTACACTGATAGCGGTCAAAAATGTAATTCTTTTCAGTCGGTCGCGATGACAATAAAAGTTTAGTGACCGTTTCTTTTCCGGAATGTGTTTAGTGAATGACGCATAGTAGCCCAGTCTCGCCTAGTGCCTGTAGCTGTGCTGCAATGTTATCTAAATGGAATGGATCGGTCTGTGCGTGAGATCGATCCGCATCTCGTAAGTAGATTACATCAACCGCTACACTGTTACAGTGAACCAGTCCCGAAACACCTGACTTGTTATATTATGAGACATGACAAAACACAAGTGTGCAAGGCTATAAGCAAAGCTCTGCATCGTGCAGTGTGAGCTTGCAGGAGGAGTGGTGCTGTGAGCGCGGTCCCGCCGGTGGCGGCGTGTTGCGTAACGCTGCGCGCGCCGCGGTAACGGGACGCGTCGGGGGTGACTGACATGTGTTGATATTTGCGACGCGTGCGCCGGCACCTGCGCCCCTGCCCCCCGCCCCCGCCCCGCACGCCTCGCCCCGCACGCCGCGGGTCAAGGTCGCGCTGACGCTGACTTGCACTACTCGTATCCTTGTCGTGCCTCGTCCTCTTAATAACATGTTGGGGGTGCTGTTTAATGCTCTCGTTACATTTTATTTAATGTGCATTCTCGAGTATGATGTATGCGCCAGTCTGTAATAGTTATGGGAAATTCTACTCTTAAACTTAGGACAGTCCCATATTTACGTTAAATTAGGTTATAAAGCGGTTCTGTATCTAACATCTTGGGAAGGCAATCTATAGGTTTTATTCCGCGGCGCATGATTTGAGGCGTGAGTCGGCCTCGCCGCGACTCTTAACGAGAGGACGTGATGCGATCACGGTGCGCTACATTTTTATACGCGAGATATTTTGTGGCAGCGGCACGTAACAAACCAATGTCGTTAACATCCACGCATGGAAATGCCTTCCATCAACTGCATATTGTTTCGTACAAATTACTTTTGAATTATTGTAATACACACCGGCTGCCACCAACAGCATTATAACAATAGACGTGTCCATTATGTACAGCAAAGTGAAAATAAAATGTGCCAATGATCAGTCCGGCTCATTACAATACCGTTCGCTTCCTGCCGACGCGACGCTCGTGTGCACTGCGGACGCTGCTGGAAGGATATCCTTGATTGTACTAAAGCTCCAGTAGATGCCATTGCAGACGAAGGGGGGACAATTTGCTGCTTCCACGGCGTGGGTGTGATCGCGTGACAGTTAGAATGAGCTCCAGCGCATCCCGGCGGCGCCCGCCCACGCGACTAAGCAAATACGCCGACGTTACGCATGCCACGCACAGGCTTGTCCTACTAATCGGGGATCGTTCGCGCACTGCAGTGTACCACTGACACAAGTCCAGTAAAGTGCTCTGGTGCGGCGGTCCCCGGGCGCCCGCCGCCGTCCTCGTAAACACGCGCCGTGTGTAACGTCACCCGCGGGACCCTCGCCGGCAACTAGTTCGACAGCTCCGTAATTTAATGCAGCCCGTCGATGGACTTCACGGGGATGTTTAAATATTCGCTCGTAAACAGTTAGTGGTCGAAAAAAGTCGTGGTGGCCTAGTGGGTAAAGGACCAACCTCTCAAGTATGAGGGCGCGAGTTCGATCCTAGGTCAGGCAAAAGTACCAATGCAACTTTTCTAAGTTTGTATGTACTTTTTAAGTATATCTTAGACACCATTGACTGTGTTTCGGATGGCACATTAAACTGTAGGTCCCGGCTGTCATTGAATTTCCTTGGCAGTCGTTACGGGTAGTCAGAAGCCAGTAAGTCTGACACCAGTCTAACCAAGGGGTATCGGGTTGCCCGGGTAACTGGGTTAAGGAGGTCAGATAGGCAGTCGCTTCTTGTAAAGCACTGGTACTCAGCTGAATCCGGTTAGACTGGAAGCCGACCCCAACATGATTGGGAAAAAGGCTCGCTGTCCGGGGGAGCGTGGCGGCAATGCTAAACTTTACTTGATCATGTCAGGGCGTACACATTGCACATCCTTATGATGATGAAAAGAATTCGAAACGCGTTTTTTATTCTTCTTTAAATCAACTTGAAAAAAAGGGGAGCCTCGGTATCTGTACATTATGGAACATCTAACACGCTTCATTAGCTTTCCAGTGTAAGCTTTAATTTAGAATTTGCTTATTCCTCTTGACTTTAACAAAATGTAACACAAATGTACATGTGTAAGTATTTAAGTATATATGTACTGCTGTTGAGTTGTTTATGAGCATTGGGCTAAAAAAAAAACATATTTGACTCATTTACTTACATTTGCATGAGAGTTCCAGTGTGTGCATACATTAGCATATGCATCGATATGCCTGCTTTCACGTGGGATTAGCACTCGCCGGCGTGTTCGCGATGACGCTGCTGAGCAATAGTAAGGTCTCCCGACTGAGTCACGGCGAGCTGTGCGCGGCTTACCGCGGAAGCCGCACCGCTCGCATTATCATAATGTGGTGCCCCTCGGTGTGTCATGCGGCACCGGCGACACACGAGACACTGCTTCTCTCTCAACTATCTATCAGACATTGTCCCATATCTGCTGCTGGTAGTCGCTCGGTGAGCTCACGCACTCACACTTCTGACTGAAGCATTCAATTTGACCTGCGCATGCGCGCCGCAGTAATTAGCCGACGTATAAGCAGCGGGAATAAATTATGTCTATGAATAATTGTCTAAATATTATAATGAGCTCGCCATTTTCAATTATCTGACGGGTGGTAATGAGCTCACATAGTGCGGCCGCGGTTCCGCTCCGAATGCGCCGCCGCCGCACGAGTAGACAACCGGGGGGGAGAGGGGGGCACATGCTCATCCGATGTCCGAACTTAATTTAATTAAAATAGTTTAATTGTAAATCTCCGGCTGGAGCGGCGCTCGTCACAATGTTAAATGGAATCATTTCAGTTTCATTATTACAGTAAGTACGATTAGTTTACTGTCATAGTTTCTGAAAAAATCTACTTTCTATGTCGACGAGCTTATACACAACATTAGGCCTTTATTTTTGTTCAAACGTCAATGTATTTTATGTTTTATTTATTGTTATTCTAATTAGTACAGTTATAGGTTAATCAGCACACTTAACACAACATACAGTACGTAAATCTGAAGGACAATTATTTCTGTACACAACATTCAATTAGTAAAAAGCTTCGCTAGAGACAGTGAAAATAAAGTAATGTTACTAAATGACGATAGAGTAACAATTACAATTATACAAACAATTCCTAAATTCGTTAAAACTGTTCAAGAACAAGTTTAGCTTGGGGCATATTGTATATTGATTGCACATTCTGGATAACGGGTTCACAAATACATATGTATGTCTCATACCCGAGCAACAGAATCACCTTCAGGAAAATACGTGCCTAACTAGTTCCGCTCTTCTGATCTGCTCTTCTCGTGACATGTGCCCCTGTACAGGATGACAGCGCGCGTCAGTGCTGCACCCTCAGCGCTGGCGTCCGGCGCGGGCACCACGCGCTGCCCATAGATGTTGACATCATTAGTATCCGTAGTGCGGCGGCGAGCGAGCGCAGCGCTCCCGCCTCGCCGCACATTCCGGGGGCGAGTGTTTATTCCGCTTATCTGAATTTTAAATTGTGTCGGAGTCCCCCCGGCCGGCCGCTGCGCACTCCGCTCTGTCGAATTCCTAGCGGTCTCGCCAATCCATCCGTAAAAACCCAATCAACTGGCCATTTTTGTGATGCGCCCCGCTTTGACACACGATTTCACTTTCGACCCGCGCCGCTCCGCAGCCGCACGCAAAAACTTCCACAAATAATTTGATTTTAGGTTTATAACGTTCTCGAGCGGCGACCTGGCGACGCCCGGCTAGCTGGCCGCGCGTACTCGCGTGTGCGACGTGCGGTGCCCGGCGCCTTCCCAGAACTTACAATTTGTTGGTCATTTGATTTAATGCCGGCGTGGGAAGGCCGGTACACCGCCCGGGAACCGTACCCAGGACCAACGCTCATTAAGCACTGGTGTGTGGTAATCTGTGCCACTTCCACGACTCCATGTCACATTCCTTGATAGAAAATTCTCCAAACTTATTAGTGCAGTAGCCAGAACTGCATGATTTCTTATTGGCATAAAACATGGTATACAAAAGTGTATGTATTTGGTAAATATTATACATGTTTTCAGACTAAAGCGTTGTTTATATGGAAAATTACACCGCATGAACTCAGCCGACGCCAACATAGTTGGGAAAAATAATGTCAGGACAAATAATGTCAGGACACCTTTCCACACACGGTCGGTTAGCCCCATGCTAAGTTATTAATTAACTTGTGTTATGGGCGCTAACACAACTGATAAACTACATATAGCTACACATATACATATTTATAAATACATATTGTAACACCCAGACCACGGCCAACAAGCATGCTCATCACACAAATGTCGACCGAACCGGGAATCGAACCCGGGACCTCAGGTTCGGCAGTCCGGTATTGTGACCATTGCGCCATCGAGGAAAAAGGCTCGGAGGATGATGACACTTATGAGACAACAACTAATCTAACTAGACTTTTATACCTATGTATGTGTATGATGGCGTTGCTTGTTATATCATAACGGAATCTGATAAGACTGGGACTGAATTGTGTTTGAAAATGGTTATGAAATTAGGTGACGGTAAAGGTACATACTCACTGACTACCCGACGACGACGACATACCTACACTGCTGACACGCGCTTCTTACTGCTCTCGAGTGTCGAGTGGTCAGTGTCCGACCGCACAATGCGCGCTTCTGTGTGGGATACTGCGTGAGTCGCTATGTTCGAGTTGTTGTCCGGTTGGAAATAACTCACTGATTAGTACCCCCGATGCGGCACTTCTGCTCGTACGCACGAAGTGGATTGCTTGCTGTCGGGGGTGGCAGTCTGCACACGCAACCGTTTTCAACACATTTTGATTTATGTACGATGTAGGTATTAGGTATAACACTGTTGATATCGCGACGGGCTCGACAGCCGGCGACAATATCAGCGATCTGCGTCGCCTCGCTCGGCCGCATGCTGCTGTCGTGTTATGTGCTTCACTCACACTCGCACAGCGGCGGACGTAGTCCTTGATCTAAGTTAACATCCGACACCATGACTGCAGTCAGAAGCTGTTCCAAGCAGCTGACAGTGTCGTATGCGTGGTGAGCCAATGTCTAACAGATTGCTATCGACCCGCTAGGGGGGTCGGCGTATTAGACACGTGTCAATCCGAACGATCCCAGCAGCTAATTACTCTCACATTTTGTATTCAAATAAACGTTCTGAGAGCTGTATCCCGAGCCATTGTTTGTGCTAAACAATCACTCATGGTGTTGGGCGCGGAGTGCGGACACACACACACACACACGCGCGCACACGCACGACGCCATGCGCCTGCGCAGCCCGCACTACCGACACCCGGTGATTACAGTGGACACGCCGCCCGCTAATTATACGTAATGACGGTGTGATAAACAAACAAACAGTCGGCTCCGCGGGGGAGTTGCCGGGGGGGGGAGGCGGCGCGGGGGAGGGCTACATCTGAATAGAAGCGGCTCAGCACTCGAACTCACATTATAATATCGCATCTAATTAAGCGTCGTTGTCGGCGCCGCGTGTCACCGCGCATGCGCACTGCCGCGCTCCGACCCAGGGCTCCATGGCACCGAGCTCAGTCTTCTGTTGTGCTTCTCATTGTTACAACAAGTTCTTTATGAAAAGCTAATTATAAAGTTGTATCATGTTAGCCGGGGCTGCCAGGTAGAAATTTTTATATTTTTACATCTTATTAGATAAGTAACTTAGTGGGAAGCCAATCGGAATCTAGTGGGAGTTTTCAAAGGTGTCACATTGTAATCAGAGACATATTAGAATGTTTTCCTTCTTATTCTTGATCTATACCTTCTTTTAATTAATTAATACTATCTAAATGCTGCATATTTTTATTTATTGTTTCATCCAATTGTGGCTTTAAATTAAACAAGTTCCTATCTCAGAGTAATTTGTCATTTTTGCGATTCACAAGCATTTATTTTGTAAAATGGTTCAGCTTTTGGCCATTATTGCTGGCGGCATTTCCACTCTTAATTTTATTTTATTTATTCTTTTATTTCAGGCAACTACTATAGTCTGTTTTTTACTCTCGTAGACTAAACTGACATTACGAGTGTTGTCAGTATATTGCAAATTCTTAAATAGTGATGTGGCACGACTGAAACTTAGCGTTAATAAAATCAAGTGAGTATCGTTTTTTTACAATAAGTCATCCTGAAATAATGGGCTTATTCTTGATGATTACGCATGGCTTTGCGTGGTCAGATATCCCTGGCAGTTTGTAGCACGTCGTACAGACGTGTGTACGTACGTGAATTGTAAATATAAAACTTTGAATGAATATTAAATTCGTCTATTATAGATAAAAAGTTACGATTCAACAAACCGGTATCGTAAGTACAACACTGCACAAAAGAGCTAGCAACATTATTTGTAAGTTTGACATTTTGCAAGTGTCAATTTAGTCTACGAGATTAAAAAAATATAACCGACTTCCCAAAACACTAAAAAGCAAAAAAAAAAACTAATTTTAGGTGCATCGGCCTAGAAGTCGGTGTCTAATGGATGTCCCTGAGTTAATTTTGCCACCGACTTCTAGGCCGATGCACCTAAAATTAGTTTTTTTTTTGCTTTTTAGTGTTTTGGGAAGTGGTGAAACGAATAGGTCACTATCCACATAACTAGAAAGTTCTCATTGATACGAAGAATATAAGCCCAAACACGAGGTAGTTTTCATTTTCAGTTGTCGAGCTCCCTAGACCTTCTCTGGTCTCCATCATCAGGTCAGCTCCAAACCTTCACTGTTGCAAAGGTCTCGTCAATACGAATAATATAAGCCCAAACACGAGGTAGTTTACAGACTCAGTTGTCGAGTTCCCTCGACCTTCTTTGGTCTCCATCATCAGGTCAGCTCCAAACTTTTGCTGTTGAATAGTGCTATCAGACATACATATGAGTGTCAAGGTTTAACCCTATGTATGCTTACAACTTTCGAAAGTTGCCCTCGATTTCTCAGGGTTTCCACCATCAGATCCCTGACCTGATGACTATGGGACCATTTGGCAGCTATTCCGCGTCGAACAAAAAAAGAATCACGTGAATCGGTCTATAAACCTCGGCGTAATCGATGTACATACATAGATAAAAAAAAAAAAAAAAAAAAAAAAAAAAACATACCGGCCAAATTGAGAACCTCCTCCTTTTTGGGAAGTCGGTTAAAAACAGACTATAGGGCCCATAAAAATACAAATGTACACATACGAGCTGTTGATTTGCATCCGTGCCATATTCAAGGACGTAATTATACTAATGATTCTCAACCCAAATCAACAAAAAATTGGTACATCATTTTTTTTTTTCGGAAATCCGTCAATGTCACCTACTCGTTTTTAAACTCGGCGCGTGTGTTACTGGCCTCAAAACCGTGCTGCGCTCTCACACTAACGTAAACACAAAGCATACGCAACGATCACTCATAAACATTCATAAAATTGGGTTACTTCTGAAATACTATGACATTACAATGATAAAAAAAAGCAGCGCAAAGTAACTATTTCCAGTTTACTGTAATTCCAATCGATTATTTACGTACTTTATGTCAACCTTCTAAAATATGGCACAAATGCAGATCAACAACTTGTATATCGTACATTACAATACTTATAAATTAATACATAAAAATTCTCCATATCAATATATGCAATACTATAGGTATTTATAAAAACTTAAACGTACTATAAATATATATAACAAATATTCTTAAAACTAATGCACACGATGTGTCGGCGTCGTGTTTCGCTGACTGGTGTCACGTAGCCGGCCACGAAACCGGCGGTACATCACGCTAAGCTAAGAATATTGTGAGGCCGTGTGTACGATATTGTAATGTGGGCCGAGTATTTAAATGGTGCTTCATCAAAGATAGTTAGATCTCTGTAATGGGTGTTCATGAGACATTATATCAGCCGATTTAGATAACTTAAATAGGTCTCCGTGTGATTAGCAAGCTGGTTCCCACAACACGGCGTGGCCGTGCTTGCTGCGCGCGCGCACTGCCGAGCAAACGACATCAACGCGCTCGCAGTGACGTCACGCGCGCCGCGAGCACTGCGCGTGCGCTGGTCTGCTGTTTTGTTTACTGCACTCGTAAAAGTTGTCGTAACTCTTATTGGCGTGTTATCTGGTCAACGTAATCCAATAAAGCGCGGCCGAGTCGCTCCGGCGTGATCTCTAACAAGATATTCACATCAGCCTCACAAAACTCTATAACAACAGATAATTGAGATAAAATATTGGTTACTTGTGAAACGCAAACTCACGCCGGTAATAAGTGCGCGCGCGCAGCTTCAGAGACGCTTTGTTTGTGAGCAGCGCGGCTGCGCGGGCTACTCACCCGATATGCTCGGACTAGTACAGTATACCTGCAGACATGTCCTACCAGGTGAAACGTACGGTTTCCAAGAAAAACTCATTATTCGGATTGTAATCATTTAAATTCAGTTGGTGTAGTAACAGTACTCTAATAGTATTCTGTACTATAATAGCTAGGCAATAATTTGCAATATTAAACTCGGTCCTCATCTCTTTTGTTTTGTTATTGTGTAATAGTTGTGTTTATATTTTTTTAACCGACTTCTCAAAAAGGAGGAGGTTCTCAATTCATCGGGATCTTTTTTTTTATGTTTACTGCACTCGTAAAAGACGCCTGGACCGATTTGCAAAATGTTTTTTTTTTGTTTTATAGGGTTTACCTCCCAGGTGGTCCCATAATCATTAAGTCAGGATCTGATGATGAAAACCCTGAGAAATCGGGGGCAACTTTCGAAAATTGTAGGCATACGTAGGGTAAAAACTTGACACTAAGGCGTATGTCTGATAACACTACGCAGTGGTGAAGGTTTTGAGCTGACTTGATGATGGAGACCAGAGGGGGTCGAGGGAACTCGACATCTGAATGTGTAAACTGCCTCGTGTTTGGGCTTTTATTATTCGTATTGATGAGAACTTTCCACTTATGCGAATATTGACAACTATGCTTGTCACTGAAAAGCTTAAAAAAAAAACTTTTTACAAAAAAATAAAACCGACTCCTAAAAACACTGAAAAGCAAAAAAAAACTATTCTTAGGTGCATCGGCCTAGAAGTCGGTGGCGTATAAACTCAGGTACATCTATTAGATACCTTGGAAATTGTACGAAATATTCGTAGTAAGCAGTAAAGAGTTTCACGTAAAGTAAAGTTTATACTGTCGGAGAAGTTGCGCCTCAGCATGAGTGGAACTAAGCCTACTGCCCGCTGCCTGAAATAGAGAGAGAGAGAGTAAATACTTTAGAGTACCTGCTTTAGTTAACTTTTGGGATATGTAATTAAAAGCTTTCTTTAGGAAAACTTATACACCTCATAGTAGAAAACTTATTATAAGTGTCTGTTCGCGTTGGCTTTGTAGTTAGTGGTAGTGCTGCCAGACCGCGTGACGTCAGCACCAGTGTGTGTGGGGGGGGGGGGGGCGGAGCGCGGGGGCAATGACCTCCGGCCGATTTATAAATTAAGATAACAAATGCGCCGGCCTGCACGCGGCCCAGCCCGGCAGTCTCAGGGACGCTCACAAGTCACAGGTACGCGGTAAACAATGCGAAAACGTACTACGGAACTTTCAGAAATTACATTTTTAAAATACTTATTCCTTTGCTGAAATTTCAATTTCTACAGCAGCTATAAGTTGTAAGTAACGCCAACGCATAGTTTGGAGCCACTGCACTGGTCCTGCTCCGTACCGCGCTTACGCTAATTATTCCGTAATTCGTCACAAAAATATCCATGAAGGCAGGTTTCGATAGCATCGGGGTGTGCACGCGCATCTCCGCAGCCGCGCCATTAGCGCCCCGCGATGCTATCGAAGCGACGCACGCAACTCTGTCGCCGCTGCGTCGCGTCCGGCACCGTCCGGCAGTGTCCGGCAGTCACTCGCCCGGGAACACGGAGCACTCCGACAGTCATTGATTGACTCGGCAACAGGGGGCGCGGGAGGGGGGCGCGGCCGGCATCTACAAAGCGGATAATATCTTCATAAATCGATATTTCCACCGCTAATAAAGCGATATTAATTATCTAGTATTCAAATCTCGGATGTTGAGCATTCGTGGTGCGCTCGTGACCGCGGCCCCGCGCCCCTCGCCCCGTGCCCCGCGCCCGCCGGCGCCTGCGCATCGCCTCTCGATTAATAATCGCGGTCGACGGCCGCGGCCCGATTATTCGAGCTCGTGCGATTAACGATTATGATTCGATTATACTTACTGTTCCCAGTGTATTGTCATCAGCGCCCGCGCAACCGCTTAAATAGCCTCACTCGTGTCTCAGACAAAAAGCTACTTAAGAGTTTCAAGTAAAATAACATTTAAGTATTTTGTAATATAGAGGTAGAAATTGAATCTTCAGTTTTTCTTAAGGGAAAGTTAGAACCAGAAAACCGTCACATAACTACTAACACTTACAGTTGCACTTGTCCTTAGCGTCAATGAAAAGAAAGCGCAAGTTGCAGCAACACTGTCGAATAGCATGTGTCCCAGGTGCGCCCGAGTGTCGCCAGCAGGAGTCACTCCGCAGAGTGTCAACTGTCTCGCGCCGCACGACAGCGCGGACACCTCCGACTGTAGGCACACATGCACCATGTGCTTGAGCTGAGATTCTCATTCAAACACTGATGACAACTATCCACCAATGACGGTTGACAACTATAGCGGGGATCAAATATGTAAATGCCTAACGAAACAAGATTTCGAAAAATTCTCCACTAGAGAAACCAATGACAAGCAAAAAGAATCATGTTTTAGTTAAGTAAGTAGGTGCGTCGCTCTAGTAGGTGTCTAGGCGACGCAACTGTAGGTATTATTTCGCTACCGACTTCTAGATCGATGCACCGAACAGTTTCTTTTGATTCTTTTCAGTGAGTTTAGAAGTCGTTATTTTTTGTATTTTAAGTTTTTTTTTAGCTTTTCTGTGATAAGCATAGTTGTCATTGTCACGTTCTGCATTAGTGGAATTTTATTAAAAAAGTGTTTCTTATCCAATATAAATAGTAACCTAGGCAAGTATAGTAGGCAATTGAAGAAAACGCTCGCTCGAATGCTCTCTCAAATTCTCTTACAATCATTACCTATTTTGAATTCGAAAGCGGGTTTGTCAGTTTATTTGCTTGTCACACTTTCAACCAAAACGTCTGAACCGATTGAGATTTTGGCATGAAGGTATACGGTTGGTATTATGACTGACCACTTCTTGGTCATTATGTTATGCATTGCAGTTTTAGTATGAATGGTCCTTATATTGTTTTCTACTTTTAAAAAGGAGAAGGTTCTTAATTTGGATGTTTGTATTTTCTTATGTTTGTTCGCACGTATCTCTGTCGTTTACCTATCGATTTGAACAATCCTTTTTGTTTAAGAGGAAATACCTACTTCCCAATGGTAGCACCTGAGTGCTGATTCCGAGTATTGTGAGCGTTCGCACTCGATACCGACGTAATTATAACTCTATTGGAATAAAGAGTCGTATGCTACATCATATGATTTGGATATGTATTACATCTTCATTCATTTTCTCGGGTAATAATGTTTATACTCGCAAAAGTGAGCACGACTGTAATACGACCAAATACCGATGACAGTCTTTATTAAATAAACAATTCTAAGATTAGTGCTACGTAATTAAATGGTATGATAATCTTCGCATCCAGAAAGTTGACTTCCAAAACTGGCATTAGGCACTCTGATGATGGAAATCCTGAGAAATCGAGTAATATTGAACATGATTGTACTTTTATTAAGGGTAGGGCACTGCATAAACAACGTGTGGATAAATTGCCTACTACACATTGTGAAGGTTTCAATTGCAAGATGCCTAAATATTTTTTTTTTCTTTTTAAAAATCGCGATTGGCTCTTTTTTGCCAGAAAAACTTAATTGAGTAGGTACTAATCATCCTGCGAATGCTGTTGATATCATCAAGATAGCGCACATGACGGACGTCAACATGATGACACGTGTCGCCTGTGTCCGCCCTGGCCGGATGCCGGACAGCGCCGGACACTGCGCTCACTGGAGCTATCTACACTGCGTGCTGTACTGCTGCGTGCCCGCAGTGGACACTCCGCGCACTTGTGCATTTCACTATAACACCATTACACCGTGTCTTATTATTTGATTGCATGACCTTATGGCGGCGGGGGTGGTGGGGGCGGCGGGGCGGCGGGGAGGGGTGGTGCACCGTTACATCGCACGCGAGTAATATGATATGTATGGGATTTCAATAATTTGTATGACGCCGCATCATACAGCATAATGAAGTCCGGAATAATTGATGACGCAGGTGTTGGCTCACGGCGAGCCGCGCAGGAAGCTCTGCCTGTCGGGATTCATTTCATGAAGTGAGCATATGAGCTGTGTGCCTACTTCTGTGCGCTGCTGCTGACGCGTGGGAGACAGGCCCACACTCGCCGGACAGCTGGACGCCGGACAATGTAGTGTGCGGTGCGGGTGGCGCGGGGGGACTAAACCTTGTTAGCTGAATATGCACTCCAATCTACGCTGGAATCGAATTTGCGCCCTCTTCGGCCCGAGTGGCCTTTTAAAGGGTCGCGACGAGATGTTGATGGATTATTTGTGAAGTGGCCGGCCGCCTTTGAAATCTTTCGCGCGTTAAAACGGAGGTAATCTCGGCGCGACCCTCCCGACCTGCCCCCCTCCCGCGCCGCGCACCTCTCCCCCGCGGGCCGCGCGCCTGCACTGTAAACAGCCCGCAGCCTTCGTTTTGTTTACCTAATCATTTTATTGCCGGCCGCCCCGGGCCCTCTCCCTCCCCCTCCCAGCCCCACGCCAGGCCTGCCCCGCGCCCCGCTCGCCCTCCAGCGACGTTGAAATTTATTTGAAATGTTGTAATCGGCGTCGCGACAGATGTCCCGGCGCGCAACCCTTCAGGCTCCGGCCTCTTGTACTACAAGCCGCTATTAGATTTATTGGCGAATAAAAAACGTTCCGCACATACTCCTGAGAAAACTCGATCGCAAGCTGCGTCGTAATTTTTACATTTTTTACCCTAAAAATGTGTGTCAGAGGGGTGCGGGGCGCGCGGCGGGAGGCGACAGGTCCCCGCGACGCGACCAAATCTCTTTTTTAGCGCAAAAACGGAGAGCGGAACAATGCCTGACCCATTTCTTGGCCGTGGGAAGGAATAACGTCTCCGCCGTTGCGATGTTTTATCATAAAAAATGCATTACCCCACTTTTAAAAAATCCACGATTGTAAAAAATACGCGATGCTAACGCACCTATTGTTCGACGGGATATTGAAATTTCAAACTTGGAAGGGTGAGATTTATGTGTAAAATAACGGTTTTACCAAAAAACTGTGAATCAGCTGCATGCTGCGAGCTGACACGATCCCTCGCTGCGCGCCGAGCTGTGAGCCAATGACCCACTGCAGCACTGCGCGTGATGCTGCTCCTTCAGTGAGCGGTGACCTTACACCCGCAACAGCAAGCAGTAATACGAGTGATGGCCGCCCGCGCTCAGCCGTCCATCGCGTGATATGTCAACCATTTTTTATTCATGATTCAACTAAAATTTAATTAAGGTTTTTGGGACAAACTGCTCGTGTATGAATGAAATCATCCATTTATCTACACACGCAGTATTACACAAGTACAGTCGAGTACACAGCTTGTCAGTGCTGGCACAGCCGCCATGCTCTCTCTTCCTCGCTACACTACAGTTATATCGGTTTTCTGTTGTCGTTTTTCTGTGGAGGAGTAGCAGACAGGCATCGTCCTCCCGCCCTTTATCATCCATACTTACAAACAAAATGACGCGTTTATAATAACTAAGTACTGTGAGATGTTGTTGTAGTACTACTTACGTATTTCTTTGTTATTCATCATCTCGCCACACTAGACTCACCACGAATGTGTCCAGTCAAAATTTGTACATTTATCATTTCATCAAGCGGCCACATCAAGATTTTCATTTGCGTCCAGTTAGTGAAATTTCAATGATATCACTTTTATGTTTTCGCCAACTGGACTCATTTTAGCATATTACCCGAATTCAATATACAAGTAAGTACAGTCGAGGACATTCATTCTCTGTGCCACAAACATCATTGGCCGCTGAATGTCCGTTTTGCAAACGTTTGAAACGCTAACATTGATTCTTAAACTCCTCCGCAGCATTTTTATTTATAACCCCTATTTCGTAGTCTAGTGATATCATTTCCATTTCATTCCATTTTGGTGTGACTGGTTCGTGATTAGCCTCACAACTCTCAGATAGTCCAGGTGTTCACTGCTGTGTGGGCACATTTAAGATTACAGATAACATTTAAGTATTCATTGTAAATTAAATCAGCCTGTCTGCCTGTCCATACATCGTGCTTTCACGATCAAACTACTGAAACAATTTCAATGAAAGGTACAAAGATATTTCTAGAAGGGACACCTCGTGATGAGGGTGGAACTGCAGGCACAGCCAGTGCTGATCGATGTAGATACAACACATACGGTGACGGAGCGCACATACACCGCTAGTCATGAATAAGGAGTTCATGACCCTTCTTAAATACGAATCATCTCATCCTCATACCTATAGCCAGCTGGTACTATCCAGTTATGACTTCCTTACAGTACATATATTATATCGCATCCAGCGAAATTGGAATCATTCAAATGGTCGATACGAATATATCATTAGTGATCGTGCAGAATATGCCTCAGACTGTATGATGATGGTTACGTAAAGTCGGCGGCGGAGTGTCGGCGCCGGGAGGAGCGAGGAGGGCCGTATGCAAACGAGGCGGGGCGGGGCGAGCGCTAAAAAACGCCCCGCGGTGCCCTCCCCGCGCCCGCTGCCACCCCCCGCCTTCCTAACGGAAACCGAATAAAAAACGGGCGCAATCTGTTCCGCGCTACGTAAAAAGTGAATCGGTGAAGGGTGACCCGCGACAATACCGAAGGGTTGCATTGTGCGCGCGCGCAGCCGCCGCGTCCCCCGCGCCCCGCGCCCCGGCGCAGTCCGCAGCACACGTGCGCGTATGTAGCGCCTTGTGTACATATTATTGTGAAAGGATAACATTTCACTTTTAACGATTCTCTCTCTATAAAAACTTAATAGGGATTTAAGCTGGGTGCCGTGTGATGTACGTCAATGTGTCGGCGCAAGCTTCAGTATCTCCGAATATACTCTCAATGATAATTATTATCAAAACTAGTCTTTCCCAGACCACGGCGTGTGCGGGTGAAACAAAGACTGACTTGCTTACCCTGCCCGTGCGCACTCACTCACAAGTTTAGCTGTCCTCCGAGAGCACACACATACCTACTTAATGCAAGTACTATAAGTGTTGTCTTTTTTGGATAAGTCCCTTATTTCAAAGGTACAGCCAGACTACAATAGCAATTTTACAAAATAGCAGAATATTATAATTTCCCAAGTGCAAATATTACGACTACAAAGTAACCTCGACTCTAAGAATCACAAAAGTCGCGAAGTCGCGGGTGCAGCCGTCCATGATGAGGATTTGTGCTTAGCTGTTGTTTGTAACGTTGATAGTTTTGGTGCTGGCTGTACTTAACATGAACTGAATACAATCAGTGATTGTTTGAAACACTCTGTGAAGGCGTTGTTACCTATCTGCTACATACGTGAGATGCAAGTTTACTTTCGTACCCAATACTTACACGCTGTTTTAAAGTTTTAATTCTTCTATACTTGTACTTCAAACTAAAACCTGAGTTTTGTATCTACACTTAAAATAGTTTAATCGAAACAAAACGCAGAAGCCGTTAAACACACCGACTAAATTGTAAGGTTAAAAAAACCTTTTGAAATATTTACGTTGTCTATTTATGAAAAGGTCAAGCCATCACGTGCGCGAAACAACTCGACAAAAAGCGTGGCAGAAACAGACGCTACGAATTACCACTAAGTATTACCAGTAGAAAACTTGTAGAAAAAATATATGAGCTGTTTATAATATCTATACTAATATTATAAAGCTAAAGAGTTTGTTTGTTTGTTTGTTTGAACGCGCTAATCTCAGGAACTACTGGTCCGATTTGAAAATTTCTTTCAGTGTTAGATAGCTCATTTATCGAGGAAGGCTATAGGCTACTTTTTATCCCGGTACGGGAAGTAGTTCCCATGGGATGCGGGTGAAACCGCTGGCAGAAGCTAGTATATCATAAAACCATTTATAATAGGTATATATATTTTTTAATAAGTTGTTTTTTCTCCGAATTTAACCAATTGAATAAAAATCGAGTTATTCCCAATTTGTCATTAGTACCGATTGGTCACCAACTATTTTTTCCATACACCAAATCCCAATTGGTCATTCGAGCAAAATAAATAATTTAATATTTAAATTTTGAGTTTCGTTTCGTCACCCGCATAAAATTTCACGTAGCAGAGTACCGTCAGAAATAAAAGTGTTAGAAGAAATTTTAAATGAAAAACTTCGATTTATATGAGAGCTTATAAAACGCGTTATAAAACTAAAGGTTTTAATAGCTCTCATATAAATATAATAAAATAATAAAATTTACATTAAAACACAGGTGAAGGCAACATGGGCATTTTATAAACCCGAAAATATGACTCGATACTTTTTGTACCGGTAACAAAAGTACCAGGAGCCCATAACTAACAAAGAGATTGTATAGGTACATAAAAATATTCACAAACAAGAAAATAAATCACAAATTTAATTAACAAAAATAATTTGAATCTAGTCAGCAGTTGTGTTGCACATACTGCAGTTTTTTTTTTTAATTGGACCTTGTTCGGATAAACAGAACGTTTCAGTTCAATTATCTTCTTAAACTTCTTGTTCTTACCATTTATTTATTTATTTAAAATAGTTTTTGCACATTGTACAACGGCGGACTTAACGCCTTAGGCGTTCTCTATCAGTAGACAATTACCATCCATACACAATTAAGAAAATATATTTATTTTATTTATTTAAATGTGCTTAAGTTTTGGTCACAAATTGTGCTATTTACTGTTTTTCCGGTATTAATTTTTACTAACTCAACAACCAACTAATAATGCATTTACACCACATGTTTTTTTGCTAATACCGATAATAGTAAATAGTTACTTACACAAAACAATAGAAACCGGACCATACTTTGCCCCTTCTTCTATACTTTGTCTCTTTCTAGAAAACAAAAGGCTTCTGTTTTATTACCTGATTTTATATATGGTAAAATCGTGACACTCTTGACTGCTATACTCCTGTAAGTTATGCGGTCCTAGTACATGGTGGGCAGTTCCATGGACACTCGTTGATTGGTATATTACTCATCTGATTTATGCGATCCTGGTACAGTCGACTCTCGTTAATTCAAACCTGCGATAATTCGAACCTCTCTTTAATTCAAAGTTATCACCTACAAAATCTCTTAATATTTCGAACTAAATCAATACATTTTTATGCTCTTGGTAATTCAAACAAAAAAATCATTGCTATACAAGGTGTTGATTTGCATTTGTGCCATACTTCAGGAGGAGGACATAAAATACGTAAATAATCGATTGGAATTACAGTTGACGGGAAATAGCTAATATGCACTGCTTTTTTTGTCATTGTAATGTCATAGTATTTCAGAAGTAATCCAATTTTATGAATGAAATTTATGAATAATCGTTGCGTATGCTTTGTGTTTGCGTTTGTGTGAGGGCGCAGCACGGTTTTAAGGCCAGTAACACACGCGCCAAGTTTAAATACGGCTAGATGACATCAACGGATTTCCGAAAAAAAATTAAAATCAAAAAATTTTGTACCAATTTTTTTGTTGATTTGGGTTGAGAATCATTAGTATAATTACGTCCTTGACTATGGCACGGATGCAAATCAACAGCTTGTATAACAAAATGACGCGTTATTTCGAATCCCTAGGCGTCCAACACTCGACAATTCAAAGTTACAGAGAGAAAGAGGCGGAAAGATTCTAAGTCAGGAGTCAGAGAGCAGTCTGAGTAGCAACAATCTGCTTTGACGCAAATCAGTATGACAGAGTTGTTTCGAAAGATTAATTAATTCACATTATGAATACATGTAGTTATGTACCTACCTAAACAAATGTGGCTTGAAACTTTTGACATTGTTATAGAATATAACAATAATAAACATAACATTATTAAATTATAATTGATCAACACTTAATAATTCGAAGTTTTATTTATTTTCTCTCACAAATTTCGAACCATTTAATATTTCAAAAACTCGATAATTCGTAATATTTTAGGAGTCCCTCCAGTTTCGAATTAACGAGAGTCGACTGTATTTTGGTTTTGGCCGTGCGTTGTGTGACGCCGTTGAAATCGCGATTTTATTAATAGCGTCTTGCCATATTCGGAAAAAAAAACATAACCAACATAAATAAAAAAAAAAACATATTACAATATTGTAAAGCTTTTCTTGTTGACAGTACTTTTTACAAAATAAAGTACGGATGACGAATTGAGACTAAGCAAAATAAAATATTTTAAGTAATCCAATTTTATGAATGAAATTTATGAATTATCGTTGCGTATACTTTGTGTTTGCATTTGTGTGAAACACACGCACCAAGTTTAAATACGGCTAGATGACATTGATGGAATTCCGAAAAAAAAAAATTACGTACCAATTTTTTTGTTGATTTAGGTCGAGAATCAGTAGCATAATGACGTCCTTAAATATGGCACGGATGCAAATCAACAGCTTGTAGACTACCTTCTGCCCGCGGTTTCACTCGCGTCCCGGATGGTGACAAAAACTCCTATGTCCTATGTCCTTCTCCCGGATCTAAGCTACCTCCCTGCCAATTTTTAGCTAAATCGGTTCAGCCATTCTTGAGTTATAAGTGGAGTAACTAACACGACTTTCTTTTATACACTCTTTTGCAAAAAAAGCGGGCACCTATGCGAAATCCTAGTTTTAAGGACTTTACGTGTATTTCAAAGGGTTTTAATGATTATAGTATGTTTCTAGCATCAAAAGGGTTAGCCAAGCATGCGTGAGAGTGTATTCTAAATTTGAATTTTGTACAATTTCTAAGAAATTGGTTAAACCCTGTTTTGAACTAATTGCTGGCAGAAAGTTCGTCGGTGTTTTGAAATGTTTTTGAAGTGAAAAATGATAATGCAGTTTTAATTAATGATTAATGTACCTTTTTGTTAGATCAAAACATTTTTGAAAAACTATGCGTATTTGGTAAAATTTTCACCTGCTCTAAATGGGCTATACTGATGATTGATGGCAATGTTAAGAGTTTCGGTATTTTAGTGTAAAGCGTTCTATTATTTAGAAATTGTACCCACGTGTTTTAAAATATCGCTTTTTCATAATTAAACACTATTTAGAGGAGTATCAGTATTTTGGGCTGCGACAAAACCAATTTAAAGTAAGCAGTGCCGATCACAACTCGTCTCCTATCAGACTTTGACATTTTTAAGAGTCTTGAAATTCTACAAAATACAGAAAATAGCGCATAGACTGAGAGCACGAGGTCTTAAGGTCTCATAATCACTGATTTTTAACCAACCTCGTCTCTTGGGAAACTCCGTAGACCTCTGAAGATCTACGAGTCTGAGCGTTCAAATAGCGTGTTTTCATCCCACGGACATTTTATTAAATAAACTTGCCTGCACCGAGATTTCCTGGCATCTACAGCACTTTCCTGCTTAAATTATAACAATAATTGGCTATCTGCTCATTTCTTAAGAAACATACGTTTGGCCAATAATTTTGAATTCTTGACTCCCTTTCAGCTAAATCATCGTTTAGTAACCCGATACCTATGGAGTTAACGAGAGCTTCAACGCGGCAATAATTTGACTTTTTAGATAGCTTTAACCCCCCTCATCATTTTTCATGTGGTTAATTTTAACATTTATCACAAAATTTGGTATTTTTTAAATGTCAAAGTCTGATAGGAGACGAGTTGTGATCGGCACTGCTTACTTAAAATTGGTTTTGTCGCAGCCCAAGGTACTGATACTCCTCTAAATAGTGTTTATTTATGAAAAAGCAATATTTTAAAAGACGTGGGTACAATATCTAAACAATAGAACGCTTTACACTAAAATACCGAAACTCTTAACATTGCCATCAATCATCAGTATAGCCCATTTAGAGCAGGTGAAAATTTTATCAAATACGCATAGTTTTTCAAAAATGTTTTCATCTAACAAAAAAGTACATTAATCATTAATTAAAACTGCATTATCATTTTTCTGAAAATCACTTCAAAAACATTTCAAAACACCGACGAACTTTCTGCCAGCAATTAGTTCAAAACAGGGTTTAACCAATTTCTTAGCAATTGTACAAAATTCAAATTAAGAATACACTCTCACGCATGCTTGGCTAACCCTTTTGATGCTAGAAACATACTATAAGCATTAAAACCCTTTGAAATACACGTAAAGACCTTAAAACTAGGATTTCGCATAGGTGCCCGCTTTTTTTGCAAAAGAGTTTATATATAGATAGATATATAGATAGATATAGATATATCAATATATATCATTTCGTTCAAAAGTCGTGGTGGCCCAGTGGGTAAAAAACCAACGTCTCAAGTATGAGTGCGTGGGTTCGTTTCCAGGTCAGACAATTGCATGGACATTGCAACTTTTCTAAGTTTGTATGTACTTTCCAAGTATATCTTAGACGATGGTTGATGAGATGACAAGATGATTGAAAAATCGACCCTTAGTACATGTTGAAACGAGTTTTTTTGTAATTTAAGCATCGTGTGTGTTATGTGCGCTGTGCTCGGTGCTGTGGCCAGTGTCGCATGTGACGCAGTGCCTCGCGGCATCGCGGCGCACTCCCCCGGGCGGCGCGCTTTCATCTCCGACCCCGCGCTGTCACCCGCACACTCGCATGCACACTTGCACGCTCGCAGACACCGCCCGTTTGAAGTTCAGTAGCAGCACTAACAATACTAAAGCTGACCGAGAGCGGCGCGGGGGCTCTCACCATTACTGATGATATACGACTGGTGCGCACATTAAATGTGATTAAAGCAATTTATAATGTTTATTTGGCCGCGATATCAATGATTAAAGCGTAAGTAACGAGTCGCGCGCCCGCATCGCGCTGCGCCCGAGCCCGTGATAGCGGCGGCACGCGACCCCCGCGCCCCCGCACCCCCGCATCATCGGATTGTTAAATTAAATAGAGTTAACTGCCGCTAAAGGGTTGCGACGCGTGCCACCCCCCACCCCCCGCCCCGGCGCCTGCGCGCGCGCACCCTCGCGCACTAGCCTCGCCACGCGCCTGCTGTAGCAGATTTCGATTTCACATTGCTTTGTTTGCGGCACAACTCTTTCTCTCCGCGAGCTATTCAAAGCAAAGTGCGCACCACATGAAACAGATTATAAAAACGATCATAGAAATATATTGATCGTTACGCGTTACGACGTGCTTATTAGTAAACTGTAATGACATGCGTGAGCGCCGGCCAGCAGCCCTGTGCACTACGCCACTTGTCCGTCGGGAAGCAGCTTTGCTAACTGAGCTAAGGAATCCCCATCTTTTATATTAGCTGCAGTAGTAAGTTATTTTGATAAGTGATTCTGAACAATTTTCAATTGTTAAGGGATACGATGACAGCCAACAATTTGATTTGTAGTCAATTATAATAACCTAAGATATTATTTAACTATCAAAGATTATAAATGAAAGTATTATTGCAGTATATAAGCTAGACATGTGCGTATATTGTAATGAGGAGGGTGAGCGGCGCGCTCATATATCATAGCAGTTTAAATTAAACCCGTCACCGATATTGTCGCGCGACGGAATAATTTACAAATGACAGCCGCTCGCGCCGCTCGTAAATCACGCGCCGTGTGAGGCCACCCTTAACCCTTTCCCTGCCCCGCGCCCCCCGCCGCGCCCCCCGCCGCGCCCCGCGTAAGCAAATCAGTTGAGTTTTGAGCGTCGCTTTATCTGCGAGTGAAGGGTGGCGCGCGCCAATCCCCGCGCCGCCCGCCTAGCTACTCATCTACATACCAGCCATATGTAAATGTGACACACATACGTGCCACAGAAGACTCATTCAGACTTACATATTATTCAACATTATTAGAAGTTACTTGTAACATACCTGTCGATATCGTTCCGAACGTAAAAGAAACAAATCGAAAGTTTTGTCAGGATTCAACTGTAGTTGTTGAGATGTGCGGGCGCGAGGTGTGGGGGCGGCGGCGGCGGTGGGGGGGAGGGAGGCTGCAGCTGCAAGGCTATTGATCAGCGCCGCGCCGCTGCACCGCGCCTCCAGCACCGCCAGCACCGACCTCACCACTGACCACCACGACTCAACCATCACGACAACACACCATCTACTCGACTTTAGAGAAATTATAAAATTAAGTAATTAAAACCATGATTGGCTCCAGTAGATGCAGTTGATAGAACTGTGCGTATTGCACCTCCACCGTCACCGGGGAGAACACATTTCAAACGAAATAAGATTAATAAAATAAAGATGTTATCCGATAACTACAATAAGTGTTTACGGACGCCCCTTCGTGTCGCAGCCCAGCAGCGGGCACTCCACTCTCGGGCCCTCCCGCGCCCTCCCGACCCCTACAATGCCAATCTTTAATTAAATATCTAAAGGTATGAGGGTTGACACGTCATAAAACTGCACAAATATAGAAATCAGTGTTCATAAAAACCCCATAAGAATGGTAAAACACGAAGGGTCGGCCGCTACGCGCCGCTACGAGCAGACGCTACGCGCCGGACATGTGCTACGCGACTACGCGACCTGCGTAGCGCCGCTACGACGCACGGTCACTTGCCTCACGCTGACTGGTACTGAATCTCACGAGTGGAACTAAGTCTTGCTTACTTAACTAATGACTTGATTTCAGTCAAAACCCACCACCATCCGTATGTTTCTTGATTGATAATAATAAATATTCGATAGCATGTTACTGTTTAACAGGGGCCTGATTCTTCTAATTTTACTTAAGCAACATACGATTCACATTCGACTGCGATCCAATCACGACTCGATTACGATTGAAGCGTATGTGGCATTCCGTTATTTTTTCTTTGAGATAAAAGTTTTTATCCTTTTCTGTCATTCAATAATGAATCATTTTGTCTGCAAATTATTTACGATTGCAATTTGATTGTAGAGCAAACTACCGTATAGACCAAAATCATCAAAATATCAGACCAATCGCAAACCAATCGAATGTCGTTGGAATACGATTGGTCTTATATTAGTAGCAGAATGCCCGATATGGTTAAAACTGCTATTGCGACCATATTGCGATTCGATTTCTATTCAATTTTGACATTATTAACTTAGGAGAATCGGGCCCCAGGAATAATTTTATAACGTTCACTGCTACAGTGGAATCGCGCCTCAGGAACTCTCCAAATAAATACTCCCGAAATAACACTCGGTGGAGCGGTTACCGTTAAAGTAAACACACATTTATTCACTTTAAAGTTCTCTATAAAAGAGGCGAATTTCTTATTCAAAGTAGCAATATGTTGGCGCCTAAACAAACACTGGCCACATTACGTAAATGCATTCTTTGGATAGAGATGCATGAGCCGGGGCGTGTGGGGCGCGAGGGGGGCGGGAGGGGGGCGCGCTTTGCGGGGTCGGCGGGTCACTACGAGCTGAATTAAACTTTCATCGGGCGCTGTTTGCGCACATTAGCATCACAAAGCGGCCGCCACCGCCACCGCCACCGCGCGGCCGTGCCGGCGGACGCTGTGTCACATCAAACGGGAGCTGCCCTTTCATGTTCCTACAATCACTTTCGTAATGGTGACGGAACGCTGTGTCCGCGACCCTGCGTGTCGCAATCGCTTCTTGTCATTTTCTTCAAACCTTTTAAATATGATATCGATTAATCTTTCATTTATTTTGGTTGTATCTGCGGACAATGCAATAGTCTTATCGACATTAGGATCTATAAAGAGTTATTGAGATAAACAAAGAGCAGGATGATTAACACAATAGTAATGAAGTAGTGGAGTGTCTCGTGCTGCGCCGGCCGCTGGCTGATGCCAGATATATACAATGATATCATTTGTTTGACAATGGCGCGGTAACGACTCGGGGCACACGCTGCACAAGCCGTTTCATTTTTTATTTCAATCGAACTCGATATCGGAATTCGCGCATCGGTTAGCCGAACCCGTCGCTCCCCTTTCCTAAAAAAATTAAACAGCTTTTAAAAGCTCGATCCGTTCGGCGAAAGGGAAAAAAATCATCTCAGGTAATCGAAATAATGGCGAGATCGCGCGAAAAAAATTCACTAAAGGGCGGAAAAAGAAACGGATTCGTACAAAAAAGTTAAAATTTTTAATTCTCGGGTGGAGGGTAGTGCGGGGTAGTGGGACACGGGGACGCGGCTCGGGGCGCGCGGCGCGCTCGGGGCGCAGTGTGTCGCCACGCGCCGCGCAGTGCAGTGCTCTCCCGCCATGGTGCTCTCCGCCTGCGTCCGCGCCGCCTCGCGCGCCTACTGCTCCGCGCGTTACCGTGAGTACCGCAGCTTTACTGACTGTACGCCGTGCAAGCCTGCGCCTCTCTCACCACACGCACTTATCGGGATCATATATTCTGTACGTTGAATCTGTTACACACATATTGTGCGTATGTAGGTGCGTACTAGTAACATGTCCTGTGGTGGTGGTCGCGGGTTTGCAACGCGTTCGCGACTGTAACTCGCTCTGCGCTGCATATATCATTATATTCTTAGGTTTTAACTTGTGATAAGTTAGTACTCATATATATAATACGGAAGTTATATTCACTCGCACAACCTCCATCTAACTCCTGAATGAATTGGTGTTAATGTTTGTTATGACGTGTGCTAGCTGAAGACTGTAAGCAAACCTCGCGTACTCCTGAAGACATTGCTTTCAGTCCTTCACTATCGAGATGCACCTGATGTTATCCACACATGTAAAGAGTATTAAGTTGTTGTGAGATATTTCACCTCTTTAGTTTACTCAGTAAGCTCAGGTTACTCAGTAGCCTATTTAGGAGTACAGCGCTTCACCCGCTTACTGGATTTTGTTTTACTCTTATGTGCCAATTGTATTCACTCTATGTATAATCCGGTCCTTGTAAACAATAAATAAATTATTATTAAAAATTTTATTAAATTTATTTCTTAAATAGGTACAATGTGTTAATGTCAATTTAAAAAGACGTGACAGAAATATGAAAATCTGTAAAGTTTAATAATAAAATAGCTCTGAATGTTGTTTTATAAGTAAGTTTAAATAAAAACAACTTGATTGCGTTTCAAATCATGAAACAACATTCAAATTGACATTGACACATTGTAGGTATTTAAGAAATAAATAAAATAAAACTAAAGAGGCGAAATATCTTACAACAATTAAATACTCTTTACACACATAGGCACTATAATATACTTACAAATGCATAAAGTGGAGATGAGAAGCATCTTCAATCATTTTGTGATTTTAAATGTTCTTGATACCTCTGAAAAAATAACTCTGGAATACTGACCCACAGTTATTTTTTTAAGCATGGATCTTTTCAGTGTTAAAATATCTAATTATATAATTAAGCTCTAATACCTGATTGTTTTATATTTCTTAGTGTTTGAACAAGAGTTCGTTTCCGCGGACAACTAATTAGAAACCATGCAATCAGTTACATAAAAGTAATAAGATTTTTCGCCAATTTCACTAAAACTCTTCTGATCACGAAATTTTAATTTGTGTGCGCTTCCACAATTACTTATGGATAAGTTCTATTTCATCTAGAACTACATGGATGTATTTTGTCCGCGAGTTTGTCTGCGTCCCGAAAAAAACTACGTCTCGTACTGAAGAAAAAGTGTCTCGGTCTCCTCTATATCACCTATTTTCATACCGATCTCGATCGGTTCAATCGTTTTAGCGTGAAAGCCTAACAAACAAACCCACTTTCGTATTTACAGTTCTGTAGAACAATCAATAAAAAAGTATATCCATTATCATAACTGTCTCGCGTTAAACAAAACACTTGTTAAGAGTGCATCGGGACAGACAGACCAACGCCAACTACACTGCAATACATTCGTAAATACACTCTTTTGCAAAAACAACGGGCACCTTGCGAAACCCTGCTCTTAATACATATTATTATATGTTTCAAAAGGTTTTAATTACTGGAGTATGTTACTAGCATCAAAAGGATAAGCCAAGCGTAAGAGTGTTTTCTTAATTAGAATTTTGAAGAACGCTGGCTATACTGGCTGCTAGAAAGTTCGTCAACTTTTGAAAAGTTTTCGACTTAATTTTCAGAAAACTGATAAAACAGTTTTAATAAGTGATTAATGTAGCTTTCTGTTACATGACAATATTTATGATTTCCCCTTTGTCATGAATAAACACGACGGCTGCGACAAAACCAAATTGAAGTTAGCAGAGCCAGTTAAAATACTGTTTTGTTTTAGCAAAAGAATTTATTATTGTATACTTAGGTACATCGTCGTCCTCCCGGGATAACTCCTGGCAGGTGGATGATGTTCAATAGTCCGGGGCTCGTTTTGCTTGGTTACTCGGATACTTACTAAATCAAATCAAACATTTACATATTTGCTAGAATATTTTACTTATGGTACTTACTTATTACAGTAAGATTGTTCCAGCATATTCTGCCCAACGTGGCGTTCATAATTTTAAACTACAATTATCTATTGACATGTGTTTTGAGTAGTCCTTAATGGTGTTATAACATTTATGTGGTAATATTTTGAAATGTAGTTTCTCAAACATTGTCAAAGGTAAGTTGCAAACTATTTGGCAAATGATTATAAATATTAACTGACGTGGCATGCAGTATACATTTTTCTTAAATAATTCTAGTTTTAATGGAGGTAGCTGAAGCCTTTTTTATGGAGTGATCGGCAAATTGGCCAAAACAAAAATACATATTTCAGAAATATATAAACAGGGTAAACGTAGGATTTTTTTTATGCTTTTGGAAGGTCAAATTCACCGACAACATTGATATCAGTTTTCTTATTAAAACAAGTGTTTACTTGTCTGTCAAACTTTAGAATGGCCCTAGAAGTCGGTGTCTGCAGCTCTGTTGACTGTTTACTTAGCCACCGACTTCTAGAGTAGAGCTATGTCTAAAGTTATGGTAATTATTTAAAGTTATTTTTAAGAACTGGTACATTTCTAGAGATGAGTAAAACCTCTGTATTTTTTTTCTTGCGTTGGTTTCTTTAACTGGTTTCAACTAGAACTAAAGAAAAAAAACATTCATAGGCCGAACTAAAAATAAACACTCGAGCCCAAAAGCTGGTCTTCTTCTTATCTCTTCTTGCTGTACGATAATTAACATCTTCTTTATAATTAACATCTTCTTTATAATTACATCTTCTTAAAAATCGCTTAAGAAAATCGACCAAAAAAATATGCTTAATCTTTTGTGAGTAGTTTATTAGTAGGATTATCGGCTGTTCTCATATAATGAGATTAACCAACTGGGGGACATATTATAGGTAGTGCACAAGTGCCTATTTGCGCTGACTCAGGTGCACTCACTAATTCTATTACTTTATTACTTCACTCTCATAGCACGATGGGACGGCAATCCGACACTACCGGAGAGAGATCAGGCCAGTGTCGGTCCTGCGCCTGATACATAAATAAAATGTAGGTATACGTAGAAACAAGTTTAAACTCAATATATAGTTATCGGCACGGATATTGAGCTCTCGGCGGAAGAGTGGGATCGCTTTGCGCACTGTACACATAAGGCAATAAACCAATAAATCGCTTTTGCGCAGGTGAAGGTCAGGGCTCAATATCCCTGCCAATGATTATAACTCAATTTAATTACTGATGTATATTTCGTCTAAGTGTGAAATACACGTGTGAGTAGAGACGCAAACAGATCTAGTTTAGAGCTAACTAGTCATTCCATTCTGACTTTCATCCCACGGGAGCATGTCACGCATCATACCTTAAACACTCTGCCTAGAAGATTGTCTTCTAAATACTTGTATTATTAGACCAGAGCAGAAAACTACTGTTTTAGTTAGCTGACGTCCAGTGGTGGCGAGAGCAGGAACAACATGGTTTGAAGGTTCCGTCGGAACTGGTTGCGCTTTCAGATTGCTTCATATTGGTTCCAAATTATACTGTATACTGAGCTTGTTATAGGTGTATTTAAGTAAATAAATATATTTTAGTACCTAAGTAACATTATGATACTTCTGTTGGACGATATGTATCCGCCATCGAGCGCTGCGCTGTGGATCGTCAACTAATCCGATCGCGCAAAAAACTACACAACTGTCGGTTTTTACATCGGTGCCTATATCCACGAAGCGCACCTCGTTTCTGTGATTGCACCCTTTGTGAAGCACACACAAAAACTGATGATGACGTCTCAATGCGAGCGCAGTTTTTTCAGCAGATGCTGCTTTTTTATCAAAGAATACATCTTTTAATAATTCGCGTAAATTTGAATAAATGAACATTGTGTCGACACAAATCCTTTTTTTCTGCGCAGTGAGCGCAGGTAGCGCTCCCACGCTGCGCTCGCGCCGCCCGCCTACACTACATGCGTGGTATTCGCGCGTCTACTGGCTGATAGTAAAATACAAACAACTTTTATTGTAAAAGCATATTTATTTTAGCGTAGCTATCTGATATGTAATGACACGCATGGACACGTGAAGGCTTAAAGTTAGACATCGGATATGGAGCAGCGTCGGCGGCGCAGGGCTCGCGGCGCGGATAACATCAAGTGGTGGCTGATCCGCTCATTAATCAGCATTACTTGTAATTTGATAATCCGGTGTGTTTGTGGCTTCGTGTCACGCGCCCGCGACGCCTCGCCGCCTCGCCGTCTCACCGCCTCGCCGCCTCGCGCTTATCCTATTAATTGCATTAATTCGGCTCGACCTACTGAGCTAATCCGCACAACACGCACTCTCTTGTTCATCATATCTACCATAACCAAAATAATCACAAAAAAGGTTATTTTAGTTTGACAGTTTATAGACGGGTAAACAATAATCAACTCCGTATTGGCTAAGCTTTTGCCGATGGTGGACCACCAAAACCTTGCTTATAATTTATTAGCTTCTACTTTGGAACAGTAGGAATGATAGAGTGAGGTGAATTCATAAAACAAGTGAACTGAGTGCTGATTCCGAGTTTTGACAGCATTCGCAACTCGATACGTAATTATAAGTCTATTGAAATAAAGAGTCGTATGCTACGTCACATGATTAAGTATTATTTCTTCTTTCATTTTGCCGGTTAATAATGATTTCACTCGCAAAAGTGAGCTCAAGTGTAATACGACCAAGTACTGATGACAGTCTTTATTAAATACACAATTCTAAGATAAGTGCTACGTGATTCAATGGTATGATAATCTTCGCATCGAAAAAATTAACTTGCAAAAGTCGCACTAGGCACTCTGTGTAACGTGGAGTAACGCCAGCTGTTGCTAACTCGTCTGTTCTGTTGCAGAGGAATCGGGCGAACTCATCAAGTCGCCGTCGCCGCCGCCCAGCCACGGTCAGTACCCCCCGCCCCCCACCCCCCTCACACATACACACACAACACGTACATTGAACATCACTACTAGGCAGTCATTTTACACAGAAGCCATAAGCAAGAAGTAAGGATTGATGGTTTCACGCTGTTCTAGTGTGAATTATCTCATGTTCTCTTTGCAACAAATAATATTCATTAGATATTTTATCAATCAAGTAAAAAAACGCTAAGTACTTCAAGCTCGTGCATAGATAACATTTTTACCAACTGTAAACTTCAGAGCCCTTTCATATCTGCAGTAAAGTTGGATAATTTAGGTCAGCTCATTGACGAGTTGTAAAACTAATGGAAAACCTGCATTAAAAAATACTTTTAGACCTATGAGCAGGTAATAATACAAAATTTATCTGAACAAAGCTTAAAAACATATAAAAAAATATATACAAAATATGTGATAACTTAAATTATGAACGCATCATATCATATCATTTATTGCATTCCATAATGTACATTTGGTGGAAAATATAAAATAATAGAAGTAGTCACAATTATGGACCCTGATGGGCACAGCAAAATAGAAGAGAGGAAGGCGTTTAATGTGATATAGTAGTCTGTAGTATATTATTAAAATATTTATTTATATTATAATATTACGTATATTTTTGTGTAGCATAACTTCGTTTTATGGTTAGTTTTATTTATAATGTTGCTTTTTATTTAACTATGTTATTTCTTTATCGGTAATATACTCATTCATTGAATAGTATGCTTTTTTTATTAAAATTTGTTTTAGGATGTTCATGAACTTGTTTGTGTCATGTCACTAGTTTCGTCCTTAATTTTGTTGGGCAATTTATTATAGAGGTATATTTTGATGCACATGACGTAGGGGCTGTTGGAGTTTAGTGTCATGTTGGAGGTAGGTCATAATTTTAGGGAAAGAAGGATAAATTTATTTGTCAGAATACAGTACATTAAGATGTTACATAATATTAGCCTCTTGTATTCTATCATTAATGGTGTACAAATATTAAACTTATAAACTAACAAAATTAATACAAACTTTCAAAATTATATAATGCTAAAGTAAATACATATTAGATAAATTGCAGGAATAACATTATCATTATATAATACATTCATATTAAATTGCATTTTTTCTTTTAAATAATCATTTACTTACAGAGTACCTAGTATCACATACCAATCAGCATAGCAAATAATGAAACCGTCATCTGTTGAAGGCATCTTCCAGCTAAACTGACTTTACTCGCTCATCAATATCAAATAATTCGGGCATCGAGTACCTCCGGTTCTAAACCATCATTTACATAATTGGGTCGAGTATTACATTAATTAGTACAATTCTCTTTGGTATAGTTGATAAAAGCACTGGCATAGTGCCCAGCAGATGATATCTGAGCTTGTAATTAGCTCCGGTACTAATTAGCAACAAACGTAACGTCACGGTGTGGGAGGCCGATGCGCCACTGTTCACTTTCCTCTAACTAATATTGTCGGCATCATTAGAAAGTGTAAGTAGCACCCCTGCGGCTCAGTGCCACCTGTCCGCGCCTTGTCTCCCAGAAAGGGGTTTGATCCCGTGCGACGCACGCACCAATAAAAAATCAGTGACACCTTAACCCCTTGTAAGAAAGTGCGCACGCGACGTCAGAGCTCGTCTCACCCCTTTGTGTAGTACGTGCCGCTCACAATACCACTCGGAACACTTTCTGAGCCACCCGAGTGGCTCACCGCACGAACAGTGTCGAACTCAGCGAGGCAGCGACATCCCGACACTCATCCGCGCGCTGCCTTCACCACTTATTATTATGCTCGCATTGATCACAAACAACATTCAATGACGATTCCACGAGCTAGGTTAATAATGCAACAGAGGTTCCTCTCAGTGTACCTATCTCTAGTGTACCTGCCTCCGAGTCATGTTTACTACTCTCTATATGTTAGTTCTTGAAACTCAAAGTGTGGACACAGATTGACAGTCGGTTCACTGTACTTCTTCGTGCTCGACACAGATGTAATCTTGTATTCCCTTGCTTGTTACCTCTAAACTGCAGATGTAATACAATGAAAATGCAAGGAAACCAAGCTAATGACAAGATGACATGGGTGCAATACGCACTTGAAGTGTTTTATGTAAAACGTTAACGTATGTGTGTGTGCTGCGCAGACGGGTCGGCGAGCGGCGAGGGCGACATCAGCGGCGACGAGCGGCCGCCGTCCCCCCCGCGCGCGCCCTCCGCCCCGCTGCCGCACCCCGCGCACCCCGCGCACCCCCCCGCGCACCCGCCGCACGTCGCCAGCGCCGCCGCCGCCACCGCCGCTGTCTTCGTAAGTGTCCTGCCCCGAGGAGGCGCAGCCGGCTGGCGCGGCGGCTCGTGGTTGACCTGTTGCTCTTGTGTTGCAGAACGCGGCGGGCGCCGGCAGCGCGCTGGCGCAGCTGCAGCATCTGCTGCTCACCCAGCACGGCGCGCACTCGCTGCTGCTGCACACACAGGTGAGACATGCAGCCACTGCTGCAACGTCCACACAAACCAACACTAACACAAACGTTGTGATCAGTATTAACCGTGTGAGCTGTGGCACAGGTGCAGCAGGCGGTGGCGCAGGCGGCGGCACAGCAGCTGCAGCAGCTGCAGGCGCGCGCCGTGCCCTCCTCCGTCGCCGGCACCTCGCCGACCTACAAATACATACAAGGTTCGTACTCGCATTACGTACATGCAGTGCGCCCGGGCCGCACGTACTGTGCCGCTGAGCTAACGTGTTGTATGTGCAGAGGGCCGGTCGCCATCCCCGCGCCGCACGCCGCCCGGCGCCGGCGCCTTCCTCACGCCGCACACGCCGGGGCCGGGCCGCGCGCGCTCGCCGCACGCGCACGCGCACACGCCGCTGCACGCGCACGCGCACAAGCCGCGCGCACTCGACCCCACCGCCGACGACACCGCCGACCTCGAGGAGTTGGAACACTTCGCCAAGACCTTCAAGCAGAGACGCATCAAACTCGGTGAGTGCAGCTACCGAGGTGCGAGCCGCGCCGTCGCGACTGTCGCTCGACGTCGTACTGATACCGTTTGTCGTTCCGCAGGCTTCACGCAGGGCGACGTCGGCCTCGCGATGGGCAAGCTGTACGGCAACGACTTCTCGCAGACGACGATATCCCGGTTCGAGGCGCTCAACCTGAGCTTCAAGAACATGTGCAAGCTGAAGCCGCTGCTGCAGAAGTGGCTGGAGGACGCTGACTCGTCGCTGGCGGGCGGCGGCGCGGGCGCGGGCGGCGCCGCGGCGCTGGGCGCGGGGCTGGCCGAGGCCGTGGGCCGGCGCCGCAAGAAGCGCACGTCCATCGAGTCGGGCGTGCGCGTGGCGCTCGAGAAGGCCTTCCTGCACAACCCCAAGCCCACCAGCGAGGAGATCGCGGCGCTCGCCGACGCGCTCTGCATGGAGAAGGAGGTGGTGCGCGTGTGGTTCTGCAACCGGCGCCAGAAGGAGAAGCGCATCAACCCGCCGGCGGGCGAGGCGCCGCTGGCGCCGCACGGGCACGCGCACGGGCACGCGCACGCGCTGCACGCGGCGGCGCTGCAGCCGCTGGCGCTGCTGGCGCGCGCGCCGCCGCGCGACTGACGCCCGCGCGCGCCGCTGTCGACACATATCCTCTCGTTGTAAATAGTGCGCGGCTCCCGCGGTGTACAGACTAGTGTTAGCGTGTATATAGATGTATGTGCAGGCCGCTGCGCCTGCCTAGCCTAAGTTTATATTATATTATTACGTGAATTTTATTTATGTGCGAGCGCGGCGCGATCGCCGCCGCCGCTGTACAGAGCTCATATCAGTTAGCGCACCACGCGACGACTATGTAAGGTGGATGTGTAGAAAACTATCTATATGTTACAATAAAACATCATAGACATTACGAGTGCTTTCATTTACCTTCAGCAGTACATAGCTGCTTATTCACATTCTTCCCCAATGACATCACACAGCAGTAAAAATGAAATAAAATGACCAAAAACACTAGTATCAGGCATCATAGTACTCCTCCGCATGGCTATGATCCAGTAACATGCCTAGAAGACTGAGCGCATTGCCACGTTGTATGACAATGCTTATGACTACAAAAAAATATACACTAAAACCAACCAAAACACAACCTGGTGCCCGATTCTCCTAAGTTAACTATGTCAAAATTGAATAGAAATTGAATCGCAATAGCAGTTTTCAACTCGACCGAGTTTCACAACGGGTGGGCCTGAAATTGAACATGGACAAGACGAAAATTATGTCAAATGCCCATGTTGAGCCCACCCCAGTCTCTGTTGAGACTGGGGTGAAGCTCGGTACTCGAAGTTGTTGACTGATATATCTACCAAGGACAAGTAATCCTATTAGGCAGGTCCAACTTCGAGAAAGAGGTCAACCGCAGAATCCAACTCGGCTGGGCAGCATTTGGGAAACTACGCAATGTCTTTTCGTCCGACATAGTAGTGATGACTTACTTACGGCACCGAAACGTGGTCTCTCACTATCGGCTTCATCTCAAAGCTCAAAGTCGCTCAACGAGCTATGGAGAGGGCTATGCTCGGTGTTTCTCTACGTGATCGAATCCGAAACGAGGAGATCCATAGACGAACCAAAGTCACCTATATAGCCCACCGGATTAGCAAGTTGAAGTGGCAATGGGCAGGACATATTGCTCGCAGAGCAGATGGCCGATGGGGTCGAAAATTACTGGAGTGGAGACCACGGACTAGCAAGCGCAGCGTAGGACGTCCACCAACAAGGTGGACAGACGACCGACAGGTATCTGTGGAGATCTAAGGGGGAGGCCTATGTTCAGCAGTGGATATCCTATGGCTGAGATGATGATGATGATGATGAATAGCAGTTTTAACCATATCGGGCATTCTGCTACTAATAAAAGACCATTCGATTGGTTTGCCATTTGGTCTATACGGTAGTTTGCTCTACAATCAAATTGCAATCGTAAATAATTTGCAGACAATATGATTCATTATTGAATAAAAGAAACGGATAAAAACGTTTATTTAATAGAAAAAATAACGGAATGCCACATACGCAATCGTAATTGATTCGGGATTGGATCTCAGTCGGATGTGAATCGTATGTCACTTAAGTAAAATAGCAGAATCGTGCCCCTGAACCCTAGCAGTGTTATACCAAAAGAAGTAAAATAAAATAAAAGTTTGCACATCTGTAAAATAAACTCGAATACATATTTTTATGTTCCCTAGTTGCCTGAAATAAAGGAAAAAATAAAATATTGAAAACCATGTAAAATAGTTATTTTCATCCCACCATCTCAGAAAGAGTAGTTTTACCCTTTGATATCTGAGCGCAAAAGCCGTTTTTATCCTCTAGAGCGGCAAAGTGATTTGAATTTAGAACATCGTGTGCAATACTCCATTTGTGACAATCTTGATAAGACTTTTCAAACAAATAAAATACTGCTTAAAATAAATAAAGGGTAAAACTTCTATTTCCGAGATGGTGGGGTGAAAATATTATTACATTATATCATACACTAATACATGCTTTATCTAGACACACGGCAGTGTGTCCGCCAAGTTGGAGCAAAAAAAGCGACACACCGGCCGTGGGTTATATTACACGAACCATTTCGGGCCAAATTCGACCCCCCTGTAACTCAAAATCTATTTTATTTACGCATATCAAATTTCTAGTATCTGTTGAGACCCCCTCACTTATCTAAAATACAAAATTTCATTAAAATACCTATTGTAGGTCTTGAGATATTGACGTCAGAAAATCGCTATTTTTACTATACACTGATTCACTGATTCACTGATTCACTGACTCACTCATCAAAAACCTAGACCACTTCCAATGGTCGTATTGACTTGAAATTTGGCATGGAGGTAGGTCTTTATGTCAAGGTAAAGGAAAAAATCTGAAAATAGCCAAGTGTGAGTCGGTTTCAAAATAATGAAGGTGTTTTATACCAGGTGTAAATTTATACCCCTAAGGAACTAAAGCGACCTAAATTTTTCTATATTTATATAATATATCTTCGAATGGTACAAAGGTTTGTATTTAGTCAAACTAAAGTAAAAATCTGAAAACGGCCAAGTGTGTCACTTTCGAAAATAACGAATGTGTAACTTTGATCCACGAACATAATATATGATAACATGTCATGTCAGTCAGTTGGTAAATCTAGTCCATTTAGTTAATCTAGTAAAAAAAAAAAGTCATGGTGGCCTACTGGGTAAAGGACCAACCTCTCAAGTACAAGGGCGCGGGTTCGATCCCAGGTCAGGCAAGTACTAATGCAACTTTTCTAAGTTTGTATGTACTTTCTAAGTATATCTTAGACACCGTTGGCTGTGTTTCGGATGGCACGTTAAACTGTAGGTCCCGGCTGTCATTGAACATCCTTGGCAGTCGTTACGGGTAGTTAGAAGGCAGTAAGTCTGACAGCAGTCTAACCAAGGGGTATCGGGTTGCCCGGGTAACTGGGTTGAGGAGGTCAGATAGGCAGTCGCTTCTTGTAAAGCACTGGTACTCAGCTGAATCCGGTTAGACTGGAAGCCGACCCCAACATTGTTGGGAAAAAGGCTCGGAGGATGATTAGTTAATCTAGTTCATTTCTTTGTAAGAAATATAGTGCATATTAAAAAATCTAAAAGATAGTATAAATGAGACATTTCTTTAACTAACTTCATCATAAGAAAAAAATAAAATAAACAACCTTACAAAAATAAATGAAATCCCACCCAAAACAAAAATGTGAAAGACTGCCAAGTTCGATAATATGGGAATGCTTCGCCTATAAAAGAAGTGAGATCTGAATAAGTACCAAGTTCCATAAACATACCTCAGTTAAAAATAGTTACTTTTTAATGATGTTACTTGGCAAGTTTTAATAGAAAATTAAATACTTGATTCATTGCGTTTAGTAGGTTTATAACAAGGTGTATGAAAACTTGCCAAGTGACATCATTAAAAAGTAACTATTTTTAACTGAGGTATGTGTATGGAACTTGGTACTTATTCAGATCTCACTTCTTTTATAGGCGAAGCATTCCCATATTATCGAACTTGGCAGTCTTTCACATTTTTGTTTTGGGTGGGTATAAATATCTTAAAACTAATGCACACGAAGCGTCGGCGTCGTATTACGATGTACGTATGTTACGATGTGTCGTGTTATGATTGTAATATGCGTATATTTGAATGCCTCCGAGAACTATAAAGATCAAATGGTCCGACTGAGTGCGTATACCCAAACCCCGCGGCGAGCCAATGTTGGTGGCCTCGAGGCCTAATGCGTCGGCAAGTTCGCTGCTACAGTCAAGTGTCGCAACCGTCCGTCAGAGAGTGGCGTAAGCAGGGCAGGCAACTCCTCCGGTACAACGATGTAACAAAGAGACATATCAAGAGGTCAACGCAGATTTAACGCGAGATCGAACTGGGGCCCGATTCTCCTAATTTTACTTAATACGATTCATATTCACTGCGATCCAATCACGACTCGATTACGATTGAAGCGTATGTGGCATTCCGCTATTTTTTCTTTGAAATAAACGTTTTTATCCTTTTCTGTCATTCAATAATGAATCATTTTGTCTGCAAATAATTTACGATTGCAATATGATTGTAGATAAAACTACCGTATAGACCAAAATCACGAAAATAGCAGACCAATCGCAAACCAATCGAATGTCGTTGGAATACGATTGGTCTTATATTAATTAGTAGCAGAATTCCCGATATGGTTAAAACTGCTATTGCGATCATATTGCGATTCAATTTCTATTCGATTTTGACATTATTAACTCAGGAGAATCGGGCCCCAGAGTATAAATATGCGAACTGTACACCCCTTAGTTCAGCCTACTGCACAGAAGGCGGTTTGCCACTCAACCGGAGGATAGTCCCTGCCTTGTGGCTGCCTACAATTAAAAATTTCTAGCCAGGGGGCAAAAAGCTTATAAACTAAGCAAACCTTTAGTACAAAATTGATATAAAACTCTATATCATTGCTGGTAACAATACATCGAAACGACAGCGCGATCAAGGAACAAGTAAAGAATGTTGAACTATTTTATGTTTCTTTATGCATACTAAATGGGTAATGTCTGTTGGGTTTTCGGTGGTAACTATGTTGCCGTTGACTTCCGGGGTGACCGGATGCAGCTGAGTACCAGTGTTTCACTGTTGCGTTGGTAAGACTGGTTGTCATTCTTTCTGGCTACTTACTACCCGTAACGACTGCCAAATATGTTTACATTTTTTTAAATATAATATATCTTTATTTCCCAAAAAACCGAAACATTTACACAAAACGCAAACATTCGGTATGCTATATAAATCTGTACAGAAAAAATTCAAACTCTGCCTCTCAAACTAGGTTATCCTGTATCTTGAGAGACAGTGTTTCGCAAAGAGGGCCCAATAGAGTGCGTAAGTAGGCTGTGTCAATTTACATTAAAGAGGAAAAAAGTTATAATTTAACAGCGTTATAAACGTGAATTAAATAATAAGTAATACTTAAGGAGTGTTTAAGAAAAAATCTTACTTATAAACGTTGCTTAACTAAATCACTTGCTTAGCAATGTCCTGTTAAATTAAGTAGCCTCACACCCTTGTTTAACTCGCTAATTAATAAAAACCCCACCCAAAAAAAGTACGCAATAATTATGACAAAAGGTTAAAAACGCTAAACCCTATAAAAAGCAAAAAATAACTTTTAACACTACGTAAACTAAATTTTGTCGTGTCGGGGGACCGCTCTAATTCATTACTTTAGATACGTGTTTTTTTTTTAAAAACGAATGTTGTAATTAGGTAGGTATCATTTGATTTATGTAAGTATTTAAGAAGGTAAAAAGCGGTCCCCCGACACGTCAAAATTTAGTTTACGTAGTGTTAAAAGTTATTTTTTGCTTTTTATAGGGTTTAGCGTTTTTAACCTTTTGTCATAATTATTGCGTACTTTTTTTGGGTCGGGTTTTTTTTTAATTTATAATTTTATTTTATTTCATGCTTTTTAAAGGAGCTCCTTAATTTTTCCTTCTTTCATTTAATTTATTTTATCTTAAGATGGGGTCGCTATATGTGATCTCGGCCAAAGGAAGCTGTTTAACAATCCTGATGACAAACTGGCTCTGGGAGAATTGCACAGATTGAGAAACAATAAAGATTAACCTTTGGACATTCTAGATTTTCAGCAAAAATATAAATCGGTTTATCCATTTCATTCCGGCATTCCAGGGTTTCATCCGCCACATCCCATTTCCAGCATCAGGTTCTCGTCAATCAGAAACATGAAGAGAACTCGTCAAGACAAATTCAACGAGCCCAAACTCGATAGGTTTACTAAAAGGCAGTTCAGGGTTACCTCTCCTATCTTCGTGCGCTAACAGCAGATCAGCTCAGTGGTTCCAAAAGACATTAGTGTTTCAAATTTCAGATCCCACATATACTTGCAAGAAAACTGAGCGTGTAACATTCCTATCACATCTAGCAAACGCGCTGATGACCATGAAGACCTGAACCGATTTCCACCAAACATAGCTAAGAACACTCCCGACTGACATACCTTTTAAACAAAAAAATTCCGCATTACAATCGGATCATCCGTTTGGGAGCTACGATGCCACATACACACACCCACAGACACACACACACACACACACACACGTCAAACTTATAACACCCCGTCGTTTTTGCGTCGGGGGTTAAAAATGTTGGATCTTCACCAGCTGATTTTTCATTCCCGGTTTTTTAACAGCAAAACTTTTTAATTTTATATTTTAGGGGTGCAATTGTTGCCATTACACAACGTTTTGAAGACAAATATTTTTTTAAGCTACCAACATTCTGGTAGTGTTGAGAAATTAGTATGTTTTTTATGTCATTATCCGTGCATTAGTTAAGATACGCTTAAGCAACGTTTATAGGTAAAAAAAGTTTAATCACTACTTAAGCTTAAGCTTTAAGTAGTAATTAGTTAAAACAATGCTTAGAACATGATTAGTTGATTTTTGTAAGTAAGGCTGTAAGTTATGAAAAAAGATATATTATGTGAGAGTGCGAGGGTGTGGGTGAAAAAGTGTAATTATAGGTGTTTTGTGTGAGTATAGTGTAAGTAAGTTAGTGATGTGATGTAGGTGTGTAAGTGAGATGCTAGTTGTTGTATGTGCCAGTGTATATGAGTGCGAGTGCAGTATTTAAATAAGTATTTGTGCAAGAAATAGAGATGAGTTTGTGCTAATTAGGAGATATAGGTAAGTAAAGTCTCCGTTTCGGCATTATAGTCCTGTTGGAGTAACCATTTTGTCACATTCAATTTTAGATCATGTTTGTTGAGGTTCAGTTTTTTATGAATCTTTTTGTAGATGTAGGCGCTAATTACATAAAACTGGTGTTTAGCGAACGAGGTCCTGTGCTGGGAGCCTGAGGGAAGGTTTATGCGCTTTCTTGGATTTGACGGCTGAAGACTGGTGTGTTTCCTAAGAACAGATTGAAGCACGAACAGTTGGCGGACTGTAAGGTTCTTACAGTCCGCGTACAGTTGAGCTGTTGGGTATCTAAAAGGCTTCCTTGTCATTACTTTTAGTATAGCTCTTTGTGCCCTTTCTGCCCTCATAATGTGACTTTTTGTTGCAGCACCCCATACAGAGATGCAATAACCTATGATCGATTGGCATAATGCAAGGTAGACCATTTTTAATATGTCAGCAGTAGCAGAGTTACGGAGGGTCTCATTGAAATATACCGAATGAATGCAATGAAGTTCGCCCGAACTTGTATTAAATAAAATCCAAATTGACACCAAGCTTTTAAATCGCATCATTTCTCTTCAGATTTGGTCTACCCCATTCTTCTCTACCAATAATTAATTGTACGCTCTACGAAATGCAAATAATAGAGAATATATAATTATGGGGCTTGCTTTTTATCTTTTGAGAAAGTTGCCTTTCATAATAATCCCTAATGTGAGGAGCGAGCAGCGCCCTCTGTGCGCGACAGCGCGAGTCGCCGCGCCGCGCCGCGCGCTGCCTGCTGCCTGGTACACGCGCGCGCCGCTAGGTGGCGCTCCATCCACTATGACTCGCTATTACAAGGACAGCTGGGGCCATGGCTGCTCCGGTGGGTTAAACGCTCTAAGCAGTGGCGGCCCTAGGGGTGTGCGAACTGTGCCTTCGCACAGGGCCTCGCGCTTGGGGGGGCCTCGCGCTACAACCCACACTAATATAAAAAAAATATAATTAAAAAATACATATATATCTGGTCCAAGAAAAAAAATATTTTTCTTTATTTATTTCTTATTCATTCTGCGTTTACTTTTTGAGATCTCCATTTAACAAAAAAATTGGAACACCAACGTAACAAAAACAACTGGCTCTCGATCCAGTCACGGATTCTTTTTATTTGTGCTTAATTCCGAGTTTAATTTGCGAGTCCTTAAACAAACAATTTTAAAAAATTCGCGCTCGCTACGCTCGCGGCTGTTCACTTGTCAGTGCAGTTCATTCTAACATGATTAGAGTACTTATATGTCCCAAAACTCAAAATTTTCGCGCTCGCTACGCTCGCGGCTGTTTGCTTGTCAGTACCGTTCATTCTAACATGATTAGAGTACTTTTATGTCCCAAAACTCAAAAATTTTCGCGCTCGCTACGCTCGCGGCTGTTCGCTTATCAGTACCGTTCATTCTAACATGATTAGAGTACTTTTATGTCCCAAAACTCAAAAATTTTCGCGCTCGCTACGCTCGCGGCTGTTCGCTTGTCAGTACCGTTCATTCTAACATGATTAGAGTACTTTTATGTCCCAAAACTCAAAAATTTTCGCGCTCGCTACGCTCGCGGCTGTTCGCTTATCAGTACCGTTCATTCTAACATGATTAGAGTACTTGTATGTCCCAAAACTCAAAAATTTTCGCGCTCGCTGCGGTCGCGACTTCACCTTACACCGTTCTTTAATATACAAGTTTAGGTGCTTTAGTGACCCAAAGCTCAAAAATTTTTGCGCTCGCTACGCTCGCGGGTGCTTTATTTTCCACTTCTTTTATTTCTTTCATCCTTTTTTAGCCGAACCTAGAAGGTAGCGCCGCTTGTAAGTCCTTTTATTAACAAGAAAATAACTCTTAGCTCACAACAGACTTTTCACGTAGGACAAAGGGCCTCGCATAGACCTGCCGCACGTAGCCTCGCAATGGCTAGGGCCGCCGCTGGCTCTAAGCATTGGTAAGAGTTCGAGCTTGAACAACAACAACGCCGTCTGATGATCTACAATTCGTACGTACTTTATGCCTGCTTGCCTGTACCAAGAGATAAGCTGTAGTCGATTTCATTCTATGTAGGTACTTAGTTCGCATAAACCGAATACTGATCACTTACCAAAAAGTAGAAAAGATACTTACTTACCAAGTTAAAATCTTTAACTAAGTATCAAATAATATTTTATTGACATGAAATATTTAGGTACCTAAAACAATTTCTCATTAGGCCAGGTGGGTATTTACCTACTTAGGCAACGGCCAATCAGCAATTAGAAATGAAGTGTTACGATTACTCAGGAGTTATGAGCCAGCCTTTCCATAGTATTATTTTACTCTTTGAGCCGGCCCCTGCATGAGGGTGCAGTCAGTATGTACTACATTAGTTTGCTGAAAGGTAGACTGCAGTGCTGGCGCCTGTATAATTTTCAAATCATAAAAACATTTCACGCAAAGCAAATAGTTTCTAGACAGATGCGCCAAATAGTTTTTGGTTGTTTTTAATGTTTTTGGAAATCGTTTTTTTTTAAGTTTTTTATCTTTTCACTAGCTTTTGCCCGCGACTTCGTTCGCGTGGGATAGTGGCATCCGGCAGATTTTTGGTTTGAACAATAGATGGCGCTGTATGTCCGGAATAAATTGTATTTTTTATTTTTATTTTTTTGTAAAAAAAACTATCCTATGTCCTTCTCCTGGCTCTAAACTACCTCCCTGCCAATTTTCAGCTAAATCGGTTCAGCTGTTCTTGAGTTATAAGTGGAGTAACTAACACGACTTTCTTTTATATATATAGATGTAATAAAAACCATCCTATGTCCTTCTCCTGGCTCTAAACTACCTCCCTGCCAATTTTCAGCTAAATCGGTTCAGCTGTTCTTGAGTTATAAGTGGAGTAACTAACACGACTTTCTTTTATATATATAGATGTAATAAAAACCATCCTATGTCCTTCTCCTGGCTCTAAACTACCTCCCTGCCAATTTTCAGCTAAATCGGTTCAGCTGTTCTTGAGTTATAAGTGGAGTAACTAACACGACTTTCTTTTATATATATAGATTTAGTACTCTTAACCAACAACATATTTATTTGAATAAAGATTACTATTATTATGTTGATACAACTTAAACAAATTATTTCGACCAAATTAGGTACCATAAAAACGGTTTTTGTGAGTTAATCTTAAAAGATAGACATACACTGTCGCGGACTGTTTTTTAGATCATTAAAAGAGCTATTATTCTTTAATACATATTTTTTGTGTATCTTGAACCGTTTTCACGGCGCACGCAACGGAAGGCTTCAAAGATGAAATAATTTCTCCCGTTTTTTACACATTTACCACTATATCTATGCTCCTATTGGTCGTAGCGTGATGTTATATAGCCTATAGCCTTCCTCGATAACTGGACTATCCAACACAAAAAGAATTATTCAATTCGAACCAGTAGTTTCGGAGATTATCGCGTTCAAACAAACAAACAAACAAACACTCTTCCGCTTTATAATATGTACTAGCTTTTGCCAGCGGTTTCACCCGCATCCCGTGGGAACCTCGGCACCGACCCGGATAAAAATCCCCCGATTTTGAAACATTATTCATTACTGCTCTGCTCCTATTAGTCTTAGCGTAATGATATATTCCCGTACCGGGATAAAAAGTAGCCTATAGCCTTCCTCGATAAATGGGCTATCTAACACTGAAAGAATTTTTCAAATCGGACCAGTAGTTCCTGAGATTAGCGCGTTCAAACAAACAAACAAACAAACTCTTCAGCTTTATAATATTAGTATAGATTAGTATAGATTGACAAGCGTACTTACTTGCTTACATCTCTTCGTTACCAATAATATAAGCGCAACTACGAGGTAGTTAGTATATGTATACCGTTGCATAGTCCATCTCCTTTTCTCTATGTATGCTTGCCTACGATTTTCGAGAGTTGCCCCCGATTTTTCAACGAAATAGCTAAGAAGTAAGTATACCCATTAAAACAAAAAAATATATATTTAAAATCTGTTTAAATGACAGTTGCGATTCACCATTTCATCGTGACTTCCAAAAACGGAAGGACTCGTTATCATGATGGTCACCCATCCACGGACCGACAGCGCTAAGCGTTGCTTAACCTTATGAACGTTCCATTTCCCGCGGTTTCACCCGCATCCCGGGGGAACTACTGCCCGTACCCGGATAAAACATAGCCTAGGTCAGGGATGGCGAACCAATGGCACGCGTGCCCGTGGTGGCACGCAGCTAAATAATTTGGGCACGCCATTATTTTGCAAGTTTTCAATTGTAGTTATGACCATAACGACGTACTATTAAATATTGCTCGTGGATTCAACCGGATCACATAGGAACTACGTCCCATATTCAGAATAGAGCCCATTTTATTTAGAGATCTGATAATGCTCAGATCTCTAAATTTTAAAATATTTTAAGAAAAAAGACGAATTAAAAAACAAGTCCCTTCTTGATAATGTTTTATTTTTTAACCGACTTCCCAAAAAGGAGGAGGTTCTCAATTCGGCCGGTATGGTTTTTTTTTCTATGTATGTACATCGATTACTCCGAGGTTTATTGACCGATATCTTTTTTTGTTCGACCCGGAATAGCTGCCAGTTGGGCCCATAGTCATCAGGTCAGGATCTGATGATGGAAACCCTGAGAAATCGAGGGCAACCTTCGAAAGTTGTAGGCATACATAGGGTAAAAACTTGACACTCAGGTGTATGCCTGAAAACACTATTCAACAGTGAAGGTTTGGAGCTGACCTGATGATGGAGACCAGAGAGGGTCGAGGGAACTCGACAACTGAATATGTAAACTACCTCGCGTTTGGGCTTATATTCTTTGTATTGATGAGAACTTTCCACTTATATGGATACTGACAACTATTTGTATCACTGAAAAGCTGTAAATAAAAAACTTTTTTACAAAAAAATTAAACCGACTTCCAAAAACACTAAAAAGCAAAAAAAAACTAATTTTAGGTGCATCGGCCAAGAAGTCGGTGGCAAAATTAACTTAGTAACATCCATTAGACACTTAATTTTTTTGTAAAAAAGTTTTTCTGTTAACTATTTGCCATAAAGGCACCCCTCTATTAAAAGCATTGTGTTTTTTATTTAATTTGGCACGTAAGTCAATAAAGGTTCGCCATCCCTGGCCTAGGTATTGGGTACATGTTAAGTAAGTATTCGGGAATCGGGAAGAGTGAAGCTTTCCAAAAGTGAAAGAATTTATCAAATCTGTTCACTAATTTCTTAGCCTTTAGGGTACACAAACAAAAAAAAAAACACCATTAATTTTTCCTCTTTATTATACCTATTAGTGTAGGTAAATAGTGCACAGATAAGATAAGAGATAAACACCTTTACAGACAGGTAACGCTAAAGTTGTTAGCAGAAACAAGAATAACGTCGAAACGTTGGGTGTTTCTCCGTGGAAATTCATGGTTTCTTGTAACAATGAAGCGAACATAACTTACCCTTGATCAATGAACCCTGCCACTGTAATATTGCCAAATACAGGCACGAATCGCAGCGCAGTGCGCGGTGAGGCGGTGCGCGTGTGTGCGTGCTAATGTGCTGAGCAAACAGCGGGCACGGCGCGCTCGGCGGCGAGTCATCGACTCAGTGTGCACGCGCGCGCCGTGTACTGACCCCAGCGCCGCGCCTCTATCAGCGCGCTATCAGTGCGCGATTAGATACCGCCGCGAGCGCACCTGTGCCGCCAGCGCCCAGCACCGCCGGCGCCATGAGGAGCAAGGACCGCCTGGCCGAGCTGCTGCACGTGAGTGTCGCGAGCCCGGGCGGCGCAGTGCAGTGCCGTGCAGTGAGCAGTGCTTGTGTTGCAGGCGGCGGGCGGCGCGGCCGGCGTGTACCGCGCTACGGTGGAGCCGCACGAGCCCGCGCTGCACGACGCGCGCGTGCACGACATCTTCCTGGAGGTAGGCTCGGCCACCATGCTGCCGCCACTCGCCCGTCACTCCTGCCCATTAGCGCCACGCTTATTCATTAATCACCGGTAGGATCGTCAACTCATGACACACTTGCGGAATAGTTTCCAAGCTGCTTACGTAATATTAATGTATTATTACTTGTTAGCGGTCATTACTCATAAACACATTCCTACGCTTGATTGCAATTTGCAGTCCACTAGGGACATACTGTAATTCTACACTAAAATATACGTAAATCAACCTTGGGACGCAAATAATTGATCGCTTTGAGGCGCTCGCTACGAGAACAAGTACTCTAGCGTGGTGTTGTTTACCTACAGACCTGCGACATTATCGCGCAGTGCATCCTTGACCTCGCGCCGGCTGCAACGTGAAACTATCACAAACTGACAATCACTGTTATTGTGCAATGCCTTGTATTGCTACTATATTACCTAGCTCATTTTATTTCTTAACTACACTTAGAAATATGCCGTGCAACGATCACCTCGATGCGGCTACAGCTGATGGCTGAAGTCCCGTGCGCTGTTGTGTTACAGGTGGAGCGCATGCGCGGCTGGATCCACGAGCTGGACAGCCACACGCAGCTGATGCAGCGCCTGCACGCCGACCCCACCTTCCACACCAACAAGCGTGAGTAGCACGTGCCGGTAGCGCTGCAGCGCGCACTGCACGCTCGGCACTGAGGCTCGACGCGCGCAGACTTGCAGGAGCAGCTGGACGCGGCGGTGACGGCGGCCACCGCGGCGGGGCTCAAGCTGAGCGGCGCGCTGCGCCAGTTCGAGACGCGGCTGAGCGCGCGCAATGACGTGGCGGCGCGCATCGCGCGGCTGCAGTACGCCTGCACGCGCCGCCTGTACGCCGCCGCGCTGACGCGCCACCACTCCGCGCTCGCCGCCGTGCGCGACCAGCAGCGAAAGCTGCTGCTGCACCAACTCGACCTCAGTCAGTACCACCACACTACTATCCGAACCATTCCCATTCGTCACTTGAGCCAGCCGAAACATTTCATTCCCATTTGGTCGCTTTAATTTGACCTTTTAAAGTTTTTTCATTTTACAATCAAGATCATCATGGATACCTACTGGTTTGTAGAAGCACACATGCCTGCATCAGATTTACCTATCTTAATTAATAGACCTTTATTTATTGACCACTTTTATTGATTAGTTGTTTCGGACCGCGGCTGTACTCGCGGCGATGTGACATTAGCATAGATTCAGATTTGTATAGTGTTTTCGAGTGATGGTTATGCTTCTTGATGACATATTTCCGCATCACAATAATGGCAGTGGCCGAGTGAGGCGGCGCGCACGCATTAACTAATTGAGCGCAAACGGATGACTCCTCGCCGCTACACATATTGCTGCACACGTTTTGTCCACAAACTTTAAATTAAGTACCTAGGTACTTAATATCTAGACACACGGCAGTGTGTCCGCCAAGTTCGAGCAAAAAATACCGGCCGTGGAATATATTACACGAACCATTTCGGGCCAAATTCGACCCCCCTATAACTCAAAATCTATTTTATTTACGCATATCAAATTTCTAGTATCTGTTGAGACCCCCTCACTTATCTAAAATACAAAATTTAATTAATATACCTATTGTAGGTCTTGAGATATTGACGTCAGAAAATCGCTATTTTTACTATACACTCACTGACTGACTGACTCACTCATCAAAAACCTAGACCACTTACAATGGTCGTATTGACTTGAAATTTGGCATGGAGGTAGGTCTTTATGTCAAGGTAAAGGGAAAAATCTGAAAATGGCCAAGTGTGAGTCAGTTTCAAAATAATTCAGATTATACCCCTAAGGAACTAAAACGAACTAAATTTATCTATATTTATATAATATATCTTCGAATGGTCGTACCGATCTGAAATTCGTTACAAAGGTTTGTATTTAGTCAAAGTAAAGTAAAAATCTGAAAACGGCCAAGTGTGAGTCACTTTCGAAAATAACGAATGTGTAAGTTTGATCCACGAACATAATATATGATAACATGTCATGTCAGTCAGTTGGTAAATCTAGTCCATTTAGTTAATCTAGTTCATTTCTTTGTAAGAAGTATAGTGCATATTCAAAAATCTGAAAGGTAGTATAAATGAGACATTTCCTTAACTAACTTAATCATAAGAAAAAAATAAAATAAACAACCTTACAAAAATAAATGAAATCCCACCCAAAACAAAAATGTGAAAGGCTGCCAAGTTCGATAATATGGGAATGCTTCGCCTATAAAAGAAGTGAGATCTGAATAAGTACCAAGTTCCATACACATACCTCAGTTAAAAATAGTTACTTTTTAATGATGTTACTTGGCAAGTTTTAATAGAAAATTATATACTTGATTCATTGCGTTTAGTAGGTTTATAACAAGGTGTGTGAAAGCTTGCCAAGTAACATCTTTAAAAAGTAACTATTTTTAACTGAGGTATGTGTATGGAACTTGGTACCTACTTATTCAGATCTCACTTCTTTTATAGGCGAAGCATTCCCATATTATCGAACTTGGCAGCCTTTCACATTTTTGTTTTGGGTTATGGGTACTTTTGTGTGAAAACTGACCACATAGAGTCATTTAAGTACTTATACCTTATATATATTAAATTCATTTATTCAAGTGACCATGACTCATTTTGTTAGTAACAATTTTACTTAATTACTATGTTAGTAAAGTTCAAAACAAAGCATCCTAACCTAAGATGACTGCCTGTATCAAATCACCACTGCAGGTCTATCACCGAAGTGGAAAGTCTGCAGCAGCGATTCATATACAGGCAGTCGAGTCTACTCGCTATACAGCGCAGTAAGGTGTTGGGGCTGTCCCGCACACGGCGCACCAGGGACGCGCATCTCTTCCTCATTGTTGCGTAGAAGCAGTCAATGCGAGCTTCAGCAAACATCCCTGATGCGCTGCAGAAGCGAGGCAGCCCCATTAAGAGGACGAATTGGAATTTTTGGCGCCAAGGATGTCAATTTTTCTCAGTAAATACAAAACGGATCAAAATACAACTTGGTTACCTGAAAGTTCATGATATAAGCCTTATTTTGTTAGTTGTAGAAACATGATTAGGTAACTTTTATAACAGAGAAAAATATATCAAACATACCTCTTTTTAAAAAGAGATTCACATATTATGGGCAAACGGGACCGATTTAAGCCTCTTAACTTTTTTAGTAGTTGAGTATATACATACTCTTTAAAATGGTAGTAGGAATTTTTATTAAATTATCATTTCTAAATATTAAAATTACAAAACCATTTTGTCGCTTACGACTTTTAGTTATAAGCTAGCGCGCGTATTGTTATCCTCGCCCCGCTCAGACGCTCCGACCCCTTTTGGCGCCTTAGATGCGCGTGCCGGTTATGGAATTATTGTTGACCACTTCCTCGCCTTAAGGCCCGGAACGCGTTATTATATTGTACTCGAATGGCGCTGTACGATTTCTGAGTAAATGATGCCCACAGGCTGCACGTGTAAAAAGAGGTACAATAAGCACGGAATAAAGTTTGCTTGACAGCTACGTTGCAACGAGCAAACCTGCGAGCAATCATGTTAGCTCGAACCGACAGCGCCCTTCTTTCCCTCTCAATATCTAGATCATCCTTTAAGTTGGAGGTCAATATATGGCCAAGATATTTAAAATTATAGGTCCTCTGCAGAACCGTACCATTCAACCTCACAGGAGGTATAGTTTTCAAGCATCGATCACCAGCCTCAAAGACCATGACTACACTTTTCTTCTCATTGTAGACTAATCCGTGATTTTTAACATAGCCTTCACAGATAGCCAGCAACCTTCTGAGACCACAAACCGAGGCACTCAGTAGAGCCATGTCATCGGCATAGCTAATATTATTGTAACTAACTCCGTTAATGTAGCAACCCTCACGCTCTCTACTCAGCGCCACGATCAGCTCGTTGACGTAAAGGTTGAAGAGCGTTGTCGAGCTTATCCCCCCCTGCCTAACACCGCACTCCAACCCATACGGCTCCGATAGAGCCCCTGCCCAGCGTACCTGATTGATCTGGCCTCCATCTCTCTCTTATACCTATATCTTACAATTCTTTGATATTTTCTACATTTTGCTACATTTGACACTGATCTGAACCATACAGAACTTAAATATTATACCACACATTCACCACACATATCTATTTATTTTATGTATACCTACTATGCAAAATCAAAATTCGAATGCAGAAAAAAAAAGAACTAGGTACTATAATTTTCTTAAGTTTGTGAAATAGTTGCGGTTAGGCACCAGACGATGATGTGCACATGCGGTGACAGTAAGCTAGCGAGTGACGAGTGGGGTGGTGTTGCAGCGTCGCTGGCCGTGTCGGAGGAGGAGTGCGAGGCGCTGCTGGAGACGCGGGACCTGGCGCTGTTCGTGCACAACGTGCGCGCGGAGACGGCGGAGGCGCGGCGCGCGCTGCGCGACGTGGAGGCGCGCCACGAGGAGCTGGCGCGCCTCGAGGCGGCGCTCGCCGACGTGCGCGACCTCTTCGCGCAGCTCGCGCACCTCGTCGCCTCGCAGGTGCGTCCACCCGCACCAGTAGAGGCTACAACTCGCTGCAGATGCTATTTCTATTTATTCCACTCTGATCACACCCGGGTGTTTTTTAATCTTTGTCCGGGTTTGGCGATATTCGAGATGGCAACCATATTCCCAGGCATACAATTTTCAAAGCTTGTTGTCGGTGAAAATGAACCGTAGTCGGTTAAAACTAGGTAAGTATAGCCGCACTTCCAAAATTGTAACCATTGTAATTTATATACAAACTTACCTAAGTAAGTACATAGTATAAATAACGTGTTCAGAGTGACCAAGTGTCCGCCATGTGTCCGCACTCTGCCTGACTACTTGTTTGACGTTTATCTTACTGCATCCATAGTCTACGGAGCAAACAAGCAATTTTAAGCCGTATTCTGTTGAACAATTCGGTGTAAGCGAGCGTTGTGTTGCAGCAAGACCAGGTGGACAGCGTGGAGTACTACGCGCTGCAGGCCTCCGAGCACGTCGGCAGCGGCGGCACGCAGCTGCTCAAGGGCACCGTCAGCCGCACGCGCGCGCGCAAGGTACCTACATCGGTACATCCGTACTATCACTTAGTTATTCCATATTCACTTATTGCACTGTTTTATTTATGTGTTTCACATCCTATGTACTTATATTCTTTCCCAAATAATAATTGACAACTTCCTGCAGGAATATACAGGGAAAATCGTCCCTTGTGTGATTTCATTAAATATTTCTCCAAAAGGCCTCCGCGCATTGCGAAATGCGAATGTGGATGTTTCAAAAGCTTATAATGGAGACGGTACCGTAGTGTCTAGGTTACAGTTGGTTACACTATGTGTACGTTGTTGTTGCAGAAGAAGCTGAGCCTGCTGGTGTGCCTGGCGGCGGGCTTCGCCGTCGTGCTGCTCGTGCTGGTGCTCACCTGACGCGCCCGCTCCTCGCCTCCCACGCACTAGTCACCTTATACCTACATACTAATTACTTTATGTTGTATACAGTTTATTATTTATGTTACCTATCTTATAATAAATTATTAATAAGTAGTAAGGTTCATTTGTGACAGTTGGTCAGCCGCAGCCGAATCCATATCTATCATGTAGGAACCTATGAATAAGTTCATAGCATACCTAGCATCATGCTGTTTCTTCTTTCATACGTCATCGTTCTCACTCGACCAGGTGGGATTCACTCTAAAAACGCTAAACCCTATAAAAAGCAAAAAATAACTTTTAACACTACGTAAGTACCTACCAACTAAAGCATGTCAGACTAAACTAAATTTTGTCGTGTCGAGGGACCGCTCTAATTCATTAGCCTAACGTTAGAAGTAATTATATACTAGGTACTTATAACTTTGTATATAATTTTGTTTAGATACGTGTTTTTTTATACGAATGTTGTAATTAGGTAGGTATCATTTGATTTATGTAAGTATTTTTGAAGGTAAAAAGCGGTCCCCCGACACGTCAAAATTTAGTTTAGTCTGACGTGCTTTAGTTGGTACTTACGTAGTGTTAAAAGTTATTTTTTGCTTTTTATAGGGTTCAGCGTTTTTAAGAGCGTGTACGCTCGGCGCGCGATGTCAACTTTAGGTAATTCAACGCAAAAAATCGCGCAGACTAGCGTCGCGGCTGTGTGCGTGCCTATCATACTTCACGTATAGTCACACAAACTATTTTAATCCTTTCGAGTGAAATTGGTAGAACAAAAAATATATTATTTAGTAAATAGTTAATAGCGAGAAAATAAAATCGACGACGACACGGCGCACTATGTGGAGATTGAGTCGGTTTCGGGTCATAAATCCATAACTTCCATGTTTTTATAGATATGCTGCTGATTTTTTTTTGTGTATTTTTGAATAAATGTACTTTTAAATAATACACAATTAATGGATATATAATCATATGTTTACTGTCTAAAAAAATAGTAAACTAGAAATGGTGATTTTTTTTAGAAATGTACGACTATATTTAAATAATTTTACCTTAAAAGTTCCAATGAACACAAATTAAATTCTTAAAATCACTTTTGCTATTATCAAGTATTATTACTATTAACTAAAAAACACTGTATTATTCAACTAGCTAATTTAAACGTATTCTGGGTTTAAATTGTATGCATTGATTTTTCTTGTATTTTTTATACTAAAATGATATAAAATAAACTCGATATATGAGGAAAAATATAGTACATTTTATAATATTTTTTTAAATTATGTTTAAATCTTTAAACTTTTAGCATAATTTGTCATATCCTCGCGAAAAAAAATGTGACGTCATGGAAAGAAAATATGTATGTATATTTACTAAACGATAGTAATAAATAGGAAACATGACATTTCAAAGCGGGTACTTATTTTTTTTTTTGTAACGCAGTGTTATGTGGTGGAGCGGTTTTTGATATGTAGGTATAATTGATAATTTATTATGTATGTAAACTAAAAATGGTGGGAATCACTTTATACGCCATCTTAACGTACACCGCAATCAGTAAAATATCACAAATAAGACCATCATATAATAAGCAAGAAGTCAAATCGCATCACTTACGAATTTGTAGGACTTTTTAATGTTCTTGCTATAATTGATTTACATATGTTGTGCAATGAAATCGCAAATTTTTTCTTCTTTTTTTATTATAATATTAAATTTCCTATAAAATAACATTATTGACAGACCTTCGGCAAATTTCGGCAACTGTCAAAACACTAATTGAAAGTTTCACATACGCAAAAATGATATGTCAGTATATAAATATTTCTAGTAAGTATATTAACAAATATATAGCATTTTTATGCACACCAGTCAAAAGTATATAGTATACGCTTTCCGTGATGGTATAATACTTGTATAGTTTTCATTGCTAGCTAGCTATAAAATAATCTTGAAAAAAATACAAATTCAGATTGTTTTGTGATAGTTTAGGAATGGTCGTGTTTAGATGATCTTCTTAATAAACCACGGCCGACCTCATCCATAATTCATGTATAATATAGTAGATTAGCTTTATAGCTACAGTTTGAGGTATAATACGAGTACCTGCGCCGATTTTTACAAAATGTATTTATGGCCAAGCTCTCTTAGGAACCTCCACATAGTGCGGCGGTACCCTTCCCAGGCAGTGCACACCTAGACTGTGTGCTCCACCGTGTCCTCAGTGCTGTCCGCATGGTAGTGAAGTAAAAGCCCTTGCTCAATAAGGTCATAGAGTAAGTAAAATAAACATAGGCTACATTGTTACCTAATAGGAGCTGACAGCTATGAGGAAATTTAGAATAACCGAATGAATAAAATTTGTTTAGATATTATAAATTAAGATGAGAATGAAGATTTGTATCTAACCTATAGTTAAGGAGCCACATAAGTTTACTTTCCTAAAAAACAGCAACTTTAACACTCTTACAATATGTAATGTATTCAATATTACATTATGTTCAGGCTACATAATGAAGATTTGACGTTGAATGAACAATTGCTATATATTATCACAAAAACGTAAAAACCGGTAATTTACCGGTTACATATTATTTTTACCGGTAAATTAAAGATCGCGAAAAAAGGCGGTTTTACCGGTAAAACCGAAACCGGTAAACCGGTATTGCATGCCCTAACTAAATAGTCGACTGATGATTAATGGCAATGTTAAGAGTTTCTGTATTTTAACCGATTTAAAAAAAAGAAGGAGGTTTCAATTAGATTGTTTTGTGATTGTTCACAATTTGATTGTTCTCGATTTCTCAAAGACGCCTGGACCGATTTGAAAAATTGATTGTTTATATGAATGGTCCAGTCGATCCAGACCGAAAAATTGTGGTCAAATACAACAATTGCCGGAAAGCCAAATATTGGTGAAGAGCTTGCGTTTACCATTGCAAATAAAGTTTTAAGTCATCGTTCCTATATGCTTCAAAAGTTATTCGGGATCAAAAGTCAAAATTTGGGTTCATCCAAAATAAACATATAAATAAAATTATAGCTCGATTGGTAACATACATCTGCAATAAGTGATTTCTAGCCTAAGGAGTCCGCCATATTGGATTAAGACTCGCGACACATTTTTTTTTCGAGTTATTCATAGCAAGCCCTTACATTTGATACCCATATCGTAGGAATGCATTAAAAACATTTTTTTCTCCATCTTGGGTATACCGCCATATTGGATATACACCGTGACTTTTTAGTCGTCTTACAACGCAGCCAACTTCATGTATCCAATGACTATTAAACGTTCATAGAAAAAAATTAAAAATTTTGAAAAAACCCCCGACGGTAAAAATCTTATTGAAAAATAATAAAATAACTCAAAACCCCCGACTTAACCCAATTATATAGGAATATCCGTCGGGAGCTGCCATTAAACCAGCTAAAGGATTCTAGTGTCGTGAATACAATTATTGAAGAATTGTAGATGTTTAACGATGACATAAAATACACTCAATTAATTGTTGAAATTTCATATAGAAAAGGCAGCCCCCGACGGTTATTCCTATATAATTGGGTTAAGTCGGGGGTTTTGAGTTATTTTATTATTTTTCAATAAGATTTTTACCGTCGGGGATTTTTTCAAAATTTTTAATTTTGCTTAATTTTATTTCAGACTTTTTAGAGAACATATACGAATTATAGTCTATATAATATGTTATTGCAATATTATTTTGCACCGATATTGTAGCGCCCTCTAGTGAGTTACAGGCGTAATTTTTATTATTTGGGAACATGCATTAAGCACGTACACATTGCTGATGAAAACAGAATTGTAATCGGACGTTTTGATTATATTCTAACATTGTTTGGCACTAATATTGTGGCGGGCGCCACATATCTTCTAAACTAATGATCTGATTTTGATGCGGTTTTCAATAAAGGGTTTGTGTTCGATGAGTTCATGTTCTTAGATAGGTGTCATGGCTGTAACTCACTAGGGGGCGCCACAATATTAGTCCAAACAGCAAAGTAATGTTCCCACCTACCTTCTAAACTAATGATCCGATTTTGATGCGGTTTTCAATAACGGTTTTGTGTTCGATGAGTTCATGTTCTTAGATAGGTGTCATAGCTATTAATCACTAGGGGGCGCCACAATATTAGTGCCAAACAATGTTACAATATAATCAAAACGTCCGATTACAATTCTGTTTTCATCAGCAATGTGTACGTGCTTAATGCATGTTCCCAAATAATAAAAATTAAAACGCCTGTAACTCACTAGAGGGCGCTACAATATCGGTGCAAAGTAATATTGCAATAACATATTATATAGACTATAATTCGTATATGTTCTCTAAAAAGTCTGAAATAAAATTAAGCAAAATTAAAAATTTTGAAAAAACCCCCGACGGTAAAAATCTTATTGAAAAATAATAAAATAACTCAAAACCCCCGACTTAACCCAATTATATAGGAATAACCGTCGGGGGCTGCCTTTTCTATATGAAATTTCAACAATTAATTGAGTGTATTTTATGTCATCGTTAATTAGCGCATTTAAATGAAAGCTTGTTTTAAAGATTTTTTTACCTCAATTTATTTTATACTTTTTAGTTTTCACCTGGTAAGTTCCTAAGTCTAAATTCTGTAGCGGCGGTCATCTTAGTTTTTGATTTGGTAAAGTCCACTTTATTCTACTTGTCAAGCCCTGTCATTGGATACCCATATGGGTGGGATTGAAAAAAATAGGTTATTCATCATTTTGTAGCGGCGGCCATCTTGGATTTTTATTTCGTAAAGTGCAATGTATTCTACTTGTCAATCCCTTTCATTTGATACCCATATTGTATAGGTGCCTTAAAAATAACTAGTCCGCCATCTTGTATATTTAGCCATGTTGGATTTAAGATGACTTCACATAGCTTAACATGCATTGTCATCCAAACTAAACATGTATGCAAAATTTCAGCTCAATCGGTTGAGGGCAAGTGCCTTAAAATTGAGTTGTAAAATTCCACCCGAACACACATAGTTACATACATACATACATACATTGCAAGTTAAATAAAAGCTTGTAAAAAAGCATTTGAATTTCACAATTTTTCACACTGTTAAAATATTTTTTTCTGAAAGATAGAGACCTAAATCAAAAAAAAATGTTTTCAACTAACTATAGGCATGGAGATTTTGTCTATGAGTAAAAAATAAATATGATCAGTAGCCTTATTCGCTAACTCCACTGACAGCTCGCAGATATCATCATTTGGTAAAGTGTACTTACATCAGTAAATTGTCAAACAGCTATTTTCTTATTCGCTAACGCCAGTGACCATCTGAGATGACGTCATGAGCATCGACACAGGCTGATATCCACCATGACTCATTTTGACAGCTGTTTCTGTATCGATAAACTTTAGATTGCGATTCCGTAAGCTCAGTGGACATCAAATTGATGGCCACTGTAATTTTTTGAAATACACTACAAATAGCAGTGTTTTATGCCTCATCACTGGGATGTCTATACTATATTGTAGCATCAGACATATAAGATTTCTCTAATTTTGCGAATCCAATAGAAATACAAACCCTGAGTCGTTTCCTTTATTTTTTGATAGTGTTATTTTTAATTGTATTATTTTAATTTGTTTTATCTTTTATGTCTGGAATAAAAATGTCGCGTGTATTTTTGCTGGCATTTGTGGAATAAGAGACAAAACGAAGTTTATCCAGAATCCAGAAACGTCGTCTGCGGGATTGCAATAATTCTCTGGATTTACGGGAGAAGGAATTCATGGCAAATTTTCGTATCAACAAATAAGGGTTTCAGCAAGTTTCGGCAGAGTTACGTCCGTTTGTTGTAGCAATTGAGCTAAAAGTAAGAATTTATAACGTTAAAAGTAAAATAAATACTAATATTACATAAATTATATTACTCATAAACACTCTGAAATGATGATGACTAATAATAATATGATGATAAACTTTGTAACATCAAATTTTGTTATGTATAGATATTGGCAGTCCTAAACTTTTATGCAAACGGATCATACCAAAGGAACTCCTCATTCATTTGCAACATGTCTCAACTTTTATTTAGTAAGTGCCTACATGAGGTAACCGATGCTCTCAGTGTATGGGACGAGCTACTCAAGTACATAAAGTTTCCTTCCTCTCAAAATCCATCATGAAAGTGTATGTTAGCATTTTAAACCTAAATAATAATAAAATAGTATACCAATTTTTATTTTGCATGCAAAACGTAGGAATCTACGTATCAAAATATTATTTACGTTGTTAAATTTTATAATAACTACAATACTCACAATATTCTCGGTTAAAATATTGTTCATCCACACGGAACTTTAGACACCAAGTTCACACACAATAGAAAGCAAATACTGAATTTTACCGCCACAGATTATTTTTAAATGTATAACACGCTGAAAATAAAGCGTTCTCTCAAACGTAGTAATGTAATGCTAATAGGGTATTTCCTACTTAGCAGTATAATAGTCTATAAAAAAATAGAGTTGTCAAGTTGTCATCGTAGTTTTGGCGTCAGCAACCGTGTAACGATATCCACCGATATCCACTTCATGCTATACAGAATACCAATGTTTTGAACTTATCGGTTGACATCAAAGTTCGGATGAAAACTGAGGCCAGTTGACATCTGAAAATCGGAAAGTTAGCGAATAAGCCAGCTGATTTGCCACTGTTTTCACATGAATTTAAGCTTCGATATAGACGCTGAACGGGAATTTTATAAAACATCTGTTACGTTAAAAGTAAAGGTTTAAAGTATTTAAACTACACAAATTGAAATTTATGTTCAACTAGCTTCTGCCAGCGACTTCGTCCGCGTTAGATTCGGACTTTGTGCAAAGAGAGGAAGAAATAATAATCACCAGCCTATGCAATTATCTAAATCTATGCGTACCTAGCCTATTACTACTTATCTTCAACCACACGTGACGGAAGCTTAAAAAATGGAGTACCTTCTCCCGATTTCCCAACATTTCCCATCACTGCTCTGCTCCTATTGATGATCGTAGCGTGATGAAAAGTATCCTATAACCTGCCCAGGAGTATGAAGAATATTTGTGCCAAGTTTCATTAAAATCCGTCGAGTAGTTTTTGTTTCCATAACGAACATACAGACAGAAAGACAGACAGACAGACAGACAGAAATACAGACAGACAGACAGACAAAAATTTTACTGATTGCATTTTTGGCATCAGTATCGATCACTAATCACCCCCTGATAGATATTTTGGTAATATATTTAATGTACAGAATTGACCTCTCTACAGATTTATTATAAGTATAGATTAACTATATACCTAGACCGTGAAATTACCTTGCGTTATTAAAAATTAACATAGTTATAGGATAAGTAGTTTTGGGAACTCAGGGGTCCCCTTTGTTCGTCACGGAGAGGTTCAAGTAAAAGTCATTAGTGCGTGTAACCATGTATTTCACTGGTCGTCATCGATACATATATTATCGCTATGAGCTATTAACACCACGGAGGAATAATGTTTTACTCGAAGTCTTTGCAATAAAGTAGTTTTATATAGAGTGATTATTCGTGTCCGTTGGAAAAAAGATGTGTTCCATAGATAACCAATGTCTATGTCAAAACATAATAAAATTCTCGGGTTGCCAGCGCAGTGGCGTTCGGAAACGCCACACCACCCCCCCACGGAGAGGGATAACCCGATTACCTATTCATAATCGGGGAGTTCCTTAAATTTAACACGTCTACCGGATCGTGTAGTGTAGGGCAATTTATGAGCGTTTTGACTGGTGTCCCTGGACTTCTCATGCTCTTTTGGTTTCCTAGGGAGGTTAACGGTTGTGTGTGTCGTGGGTTCTGTGAACCTGTTATTGTGCTCGTCAGAAGTATGAGTTGCATGTTCCATGTGTGCCGGTTTCACGCGATCAATACTAACGGTCACAGTTTTGTGATTTACCTCTAGAGTAATGGTTTTTCCATCACTGGCGCGGCTGACAACGCGGTACGGTCCGGAATATGGCGGCTGTAGTGGTCGTCTAACGGAGTCATCCCTGAGGAACACGTGCGTTGACAAGGAGAGGTCTTTAAATATAAATTTTGATGGCTCTGAATGCCGAGATGCAGGGATAGGTCGTATAGCAGACATTTTACGTCGAAGCTGTACAACAAAATCAGCAGGGTCTCCGAATTGGTCAGGTTCATCTGTTTCGACGATCAACTCACCGGGCAGGCGAAGAGGTTCCCCATACAACATTTCGGCGGCTGTGGCGTTCAAGTCTTCCTTAAACGCAGACCGCATGCCGAGGAGAACCAGAGGCAAGGAGCGGACCCATGAGTCCTGGTGACACATAATGGCTGCCTTTAACTGTCGATGGACCCGTTCAATCATACCATTGGCACAAGGATGATAAGCTGTCGTCCTGACTCTGGTGGTGGCATATTGTGTCATCAGTCGGCGAAATAAGTCAGACTCGAACTGAGTCCCTTGATCCGTGGTAACAACTGAAGGCACGCCGAAACGCGAAATCCATTCCCGGGTAAATGTTTCTGCTACCTCTTCTGCAGTTATCGAACGCATTGGCCATACTTCGGGCCATTTTGTAACTCTGTCAATAGCAGTCAGACAGTACCGATAGTCGTTGCAGATCGGTAAGGGACCTACAATGTCTATGTGGACGTGTTTAAAACGAGCCTGAGGTAATGCGAAATTGCCAAGAGGGGACGAATTATGACGCGATACTTTACAACGTTGACACTCTAGGCATTGACGAGCCCATTGCTTGCAGTCCTTGTTGATGGAAGGCCAAACGTAGCGTTCAGTTACGAGGCGGGTGGAAGCTCGCGCACCAGGATGGCTTAGGCTATGTAGCTTATCAAACGTAGCTTTTCGGAAGGAAGGGGTCAAATAAGGACGAAGCTTGCCGGTAGACTTATCACATGTGATGATAAAGTTGGTTCCTGGAATGTTGACCTTGGTTAACTGCAGGCTAGAGCCTTGTTGAATTATATTTGCTAATTCCTGGTCTGTATCCTGTGATTTTGCAAGCGTTTCCCAGTCCTGATCGAGAGCAATGGCGTCAACGCGCGACATTGCGTCTGCAACAATGTTATCCTCTCCCTTTATGTATTTAATGTCTGTAGTGAATTGGCTTATAAACGACAATTGGTTTAATTGTGCTGGCGGCAGTTTTTCTCGACGCTGGAGGAAAGCATACAGAAGCGGCTTGTGGTCTGTAAAAATGGTTACATGTTGGACCTCTAGGATGTGGCGGAAGTGCTGCACGCTTTCGTACACCGCCAATAGCTCCCGATAATAAGCCGGCCACTGTGCTTGTTGTTGGGTTAGCTTTTTGCTGAAAAAGGCAATGGGTACCCACTTGCCACTAACCTCTTGTTGGAGGCAGGATCCGATATGGACACTAGAGGCATCTGTAAACAATCCAAGGGGAGCATTGCTTACGGGATGATGCAATAGAGTAGCGGTGGCTAGACTCTTTTTACAGTCGTCTAGTTGCTGAAGCAGTTCGGGTGACCATGTAAATGGTTTTGCACCTTTGCCTTTAGTCGCAATAACCGCCTTTATGAGGGGCGCCTGAAACAATGCAGCTTTTGGAAGAAATCGCCGATAATAATTAAGCATTCCGAGAAAACGCCGCACACCCTGGACGGTTTTAGGGGGCGGAAAGTCGATGATGGTTTGCACACGATCTTGGGGGGGTTTGGTGCCCTCGGGACTAATGTGAAATCCTAGAAATGTCACCTCACGTGCACCAAAAACACATTTGGAGGGATTTATCACCACACCATAGTCCCGTAACCGGCCGAAGAGAATGCGTAAATGCTCGCGATGATGGTCGGCGTCTGTGGAGTGGACGAGGATGTCATCTACGTACGGAAAACAGAAATCGAGGCCCCGTGTGACTTCGTCAATAAACCGCTGGAAGGTCTGGCCAGCATTGCGAAGGCCGAAGGTCATGAAGGGGAACTCGAAGAGGCCAAAGGGGGTAATAATGGCTGTCTTTGGGATGTCTTCTTCTGAAACCGGAATTTGGTGGTAGGCCTTGACAAGATCAATTGTGCTGAAAATTTTGGAGCCTATGAGATTGTGGGTGAAGTCATTAACGTGCCGGACAGGATACCGGTCGGGTACAGTACGGGCGTTCAGGGCGCGGTAGTCTCCGCAAGGACGCCAGGTGCTGTCTTTCTTTAGGGTCATATGAAGGGGAGATGACCACGCACTTTTGGATGGTCGGGCCGTGCCGGATAGAACCATTTCTTCAAATTCCTTCTTGGCAGACTTCAGTTTCTGAGGTGCTAAACGGCGAGGACGACAAGAAATAGGAGGCCCGTCTGTTGTTTTAATGAAATGCACAGTATCATGCTTAATAGTCCTAGGGCAACCAGGAGGGTGAGTTATTTCTGGAAACTCATTAAGTAAATGACCAAAACCAGAATTTGAAGGAGCAACAGCTTTGACGCTAGGTTGTTCTGACATCGCGGTGGAGGCGAGGGCTGAGAGGTTTGTGACACCATCTATCAACCGCTTAGTGCGGCAATCGGGAAGGAGGTGATAATACGCTAAAAAGTCTGAACCAATAATCGCGTTATTAACGTCAGCAACGATGAATGTCCAGGTGAACTGACGACGAAGACGAAAGTTTAGTGTTAGCGTTATTGTACCGAAAGTCTGTATGCTGCTACCGTTGGCGGCGCAAAGGTCGTAGTCGGTAGGTTTCCTCCGACTGGTGAGCCAACGATGGGGGTAGCAGCAGAGGTCCGACCCGGTATCAATTAGAAACTGTCGCTTTGTTACTTGGTCAGTTATAAAGAGGTGACGGCTAAGAGGTTGGCTGTTTTCACAATCAGTCGCCGCCGCTACTGACTGCTCCTTGGGTTTTCCGACTGCCAGCTGCATGGTGAGGTGCATTTCGTAGCTCTGTAACCGAATTTTCGATGGTACCAGCAAAGTCTTGCGCCTCGGTCCGGAGTATTACTACGTGAGGACTGTCTGCTACGGCTTGGAGCTCGGGACCGATCTGTCCTCAGAGCGGCGACTTGACTGCTCAACTCCTCCAATCGTTCGAGCAAACTGTTGAGAGTAGGAGCTCCTGTTGTAGCAAAAACATTTACCCGTGTTGGCTCGGTTTCCATAATTTTGTCCGCTATGTCTGCTACCTTATCCAGTGTTAAATCTGCTTGCGTGGCAAGGATGCTCTGTGCATGTTGGGGCAAACGGCGGAGCCAGAGTTGGCGTAAGATGTTGTCATCCGATAGAGTTTTCCCAGCAATGGATCTGAGGTGACGGAGGAACTGGGAGGGTTTTCTGTCACCAAGTTCCTCATCACTCAACAGCTGTCTCAACCGTTGCTCTTCAGATATTGAAAACCTTTTCATTAAAGCTTCTTTGAGTTTTTCATACTTGCCTTCTGCTGGCGGGTTGATGAATATGTGTTCGATTTCTCCAACTATCTTTGTATCAATTTGACTAAGGATGTAACTATATTTGGTGATATCTGTTGTTATCCCTGCCAATAGGAACTGGGCTTCAGCTTGTTCAAACCATATAGCAACCCTATCAGACCAAAACGGTGGAAGCTTGACTGCAACCCTACATGTGGAGGCGGCTATCTCTGGAATAGATGTAGTACTAGCATGTTCATGCTTAGTGCGCAGAGCCTGGTTTTCAGCTTCAAGCATTTTTACACGTGCTTGTAGTTCCTCAGTCATGGTGAGGAATAGTTAAAAGCAAATAATTAAGAATTTAATTAATGAAGTAATTAATGAAATAAAAATCCAAGAACACCAAAACTAATCCCGGAGTAGTTATTCTAACCGTGGGTGAGTGGTGCAGCTGACAGTGCAAACATGCAGGTAAATGTTAGACCAGAGATAGAAAGTAAACATATAACAAACACAAGTAAATCATCAAACCCATAAACACAGGAAAATTAAATTAAGAAACACCAAAACAAAATTCAAATGAGACCTAAGCATGCTAAAAGAATAAAAATAAAAAATAAACAATGTAAAAGGTAATACAGAAATTCTCTTAAAATATACACAAGCAGAAATGCAAATAAAAGTTTAAATCTTAGTAAAATTTGTGTTTAAGCACAGTTATTTGAATATAATTTAGGATTTAAACTTAGTACAAAAGTGTGAATGTAATAAAATTAATATTTAGGACCATTTCATATAGCAAAGTTGTTTAAGTGCAAACCAATTATGTTATGGTATCTATTATTATAAAAGTATTGTTGTTATATTAAACAAATCGAGACAGTATTGGAATATAAAAAAAATAAAAACTTTGAAACACAGTTTGTATTCAAAGGTACTTGCGCAGTTGATGTCAGCTGGATATCCTTTTTGAAGTTTTATTTTTGTTTGTTTTTGTAATGCACATGCACTAGGTACTTGGGTATGTAGTGAGTTTATGGTGGAAGCACTCAGGACATGCTGTAGGCAATGCAGGGCTCTATTCCCGCGATGACTGTGGAGAGTATGACTGAAGTCTCGAAGTCCGCGGGGCAGCTCGTTGTATTGGCAGCAAAGTCTTATGAAGCTTCACGTTACAATCACGTCGGGGTCACCACTTTGGGAACTCAGGGGTCCCCTTTGTTCGTCACGGAGAGGTTCAAGTAAAAGTCATTAGTGCGTGTAACCATGTATTTCACTGGTCGTCATCGATACATATATTATCGCTATGAGCTATTAACACCACGGAGGAATAATGTTTTACTCGAAGTCTTTGCAATAAAGTAGTTTTATATAGAGTGATTATTCGTGTCCGTTGGAAAAAAGATGTGTTCCATAGATAACCAATGTCTATGTCAAAACATAATAAAATTCTCGGGTTGCCAGCGCAGTGGCGTTCGGAAACGCCACATAGTTAATGAGAAACAGTGGTTTGAAAAGTACCTTTTCATCCCACCATCTCGGAAAGAGTAGTTTTACCCTTTGATATCTGAGCGCAAAAGCCGTTTTTATCCTCTAGAGCGGCAAAGTGATTTAAATTTAGAACATCGTGTGCAATAACTCCATTTGTGACAATCTTTAAGACTTTTCAAACAAATACATATTAAACAAATAAAATAATTATCCAATTAATTAAGTAATTATTTTATTGTTTTTACATAGATTTTTAACCTCGTTTCATTTTTGAACTGAGTTTTCAAATAAATGAACTTTAATAGGCACTTCTTTTTAATTTGATACTCATATGTGCGCGCCATTTTGTTTTTTTGCATTTAGTAATTTCCTTGATGAAGTGGGATGAAATAATTATTTTTTATTGTTTTGAGGTCGATTTTAAACTTCATTACATTTTAAAACTGAGTTCTTGCATAAATAAATTTTAATAGGTACATCTTTTTAATTTGCCATGTGTGACGTGCGTGGCATTTTCTTTTTTTGAGTTTAGAAATTTCCTTGATGAGGTGGAATGAAAAGTTACGTGTTGCACTCGAGTGCAAAGATATTTCACCTTGTGCTCTTTTGATTCCCTCGCTATCGCTCAGGATTCTAATTAACAATAGTAAAACAATAGTTATAACAATAGTTAGTCACACATGGCAAGTTAAAAAGATGTACCTACCTATTAAAATTTATTTATGCAAAAACTCAGTTTAAAAATGTAACGAGGTTTAAAATCGACCTCAAAACAATAAAAAATTATAATTTCATCCCACTTCATCGAGGAAATTACTAAATGCAAAAAAAAAAAACAAAATGGCGCGCACGTATGAGTATCAAATTAACAAGAACTACCAATTAAAGTTCATTTATTTGAAAACTCAGTTTAAAAATGAAACGAGGTTAAAAATCTATGTAAGAACAATAATAAAAATTAAAAATTTTGAAAAAACCCCCGACGGTAAAAATCTTATTGAAAAATAATAAAATAACTCAAAACCCCCGACTTAACCCAATTATATAGGAATATCCGTCGGGAGCTGCCATTAAACCAGCTAAAGGATTCTAGTGTCGTGAATACAATTATTGAAGAATTGTAGATGTTTAACGATGACATAAAATACACTCAATTAATTGTTGAAATTTCATATAGAAAAGGCAGCCCCCGACGGTTATTCCTATATAATTGGGTTAAGTCGGGGGTTTTGAGTTATTTTATTATTTTTCAATAAGATTTTTACCGTCGGGGGTTTTTTCAAAATTTTTAATTTTGCTTAATTTTATTTCAGACTTTTTAGAGAACATATACGAATTATAGTCTATATAATATGTTATTGCAATATTATTTTGCACCGATATTGTAGCGCCCTCTAGTGAGTTACGGGCGTAATTTTTATTATTTGGGAACATGCATTAAGCACGTACACATTGCTGATGAAAACAGAATTGTAATCGGACGTTTTGATTATATTGTAACATTGTTTGGCACTAATATTGTGGCGCCCCCTAGTGATTAATAGCCATGACACCTATCTAAGAACATGAACTCATCGAAGACAAAACCGTTATTGAAAACCGCATCAAAATCGGATCATTAGTTTAGAAGGTAGGTGGGAACATTACTTTGCTCTTTTGCACTAATATTGTGGCGCCCCCTAGTGAGTTACAGCCATGACACCTATCTAAGAACATGAACTCATTGAACACAAAAACGTTATTGAAAACCGCATCAAAATCGGATCATTAGCTTAGAAGTTAGGTGGGAACATTCCTTTGCTGTTTGGACTAATATTGTGGCGCCCCCTAGTGAGTTACAGCCATGACACCTGTCTAAGAACATGAACTCATCAAACACAAACCCTTTATTGAAAACCGCATCAAAATCGGATCATTAGTTTAGAAGGTAGGTGGGAACATTACTTTGCTCTTTTGCACTAATATTGTGGCGCCCCCTAGTGAGTTACAGCCATGACACCTATCTAAGAACATGAACTCATTGAACACAAAAACATTATTGAAAACCGCATCAAAATCGAGTCATTAGCTTAGAAGGTAGGTGGGAACATTCCTTTGCTGTTTGGACTAATATTGTGGCGCCCCCTAGTGAGTTACAGCCATGACACCTGTCTAAGAACATGAACTCATCAAACACAAACCCTTTATTGAAAACCGCATCTAAATCAGATCATTAGTATAGAAGATATGTGGGAACATTACTTTGCACAAACGCACACACAAACACACAAACACACAAACGCACATCTCTCACCCTAAACGCATATACCTGCTCCGTTCCGTCGTGGGTAAAAATAACTTAATTAATTGAATAATTGTTTTAAGCAGTATTTTATTTTTTTAATATGTATTTGTTTGAAAAGTCTTATCAAGATTGTCACAAATGGAGTATTGCACACGATGTTCTAAATTCAAATCACTTTGCCGCTCTAGAGGATAAAAACGGCTTTTGCGCTCAGATATTAAAGGGTAAAACTACTCTTTCCGAGATGGTGGGATGAAATTAACTATTACTGTTTGTCGGGTCGACATAATATCGAAAAGTTAATATCAGAACACTCGCAGTGACACTCCCTGGTCTTTTGATGAGGGTTTTGTTAGAACAAAAGATGTTTGTGCAGGCAACTACAAGCCATTTCGAGACAAATTTCATTCAAAACGCGGTAATCACAATATGACCTTGAGGCAAAGTTTACCTGCCCTGTACACACCGGGTGGGTGGGCGGGGCATTTTTTGACGTTTCGTAAAAGATATCAGCACGTGAGTGGTGTCATAAAAAGCGTCTCGGCGAGAGCTATCGAGTGGTATATGTATTATAGGAAAGTATAGCATAATTTTAAAGTTTTGGTCGAAAAACTGATTTTACCTAAAAGTGTCAAAAATACACACAGAATAACGTTTGGTTTGCCAAAATTGGTACACAAAAGTCGCAATCCATAGGCCCGATTAGAAAGCACATGTTTTGTCACATATATCTATCAGAGTGAAAATAATTAAATTTTATGACACATAAGCTTTCAAAAGTAAGATGAAGTTAAACATAATGCTAAATAAATGAACGCAATATGCGGCTATGAACAGTGGTCTAACCTTCTTAAAAACAAACTAATGACATCTAAAACATGACCTTCTCCTACTGGAACCTGAAGGAGTAAGACGAAATGTCCTGATAACAAACATAATGCAAAGTTTTGAGCAACCCGACCAATAGAAACCTAGCTTCGAGCAATCTAACGTAGTCAAACCAAACTTTGTGTAACCCAACATGGTAAAACCTAACTTTGAGCAACCCAACGAAGCGAAACCTAACTTTGAGCAACCTAAAGTAGTGAAAATTACCTATGAGCAACCCAAGGTAGCGAAACATAACTTTCTGCAACCCAATGCAGCAAAAACTAACTTTAAGTAAACAAACCTAGTGAAACCTAGCTTTGAACAACCAAACCTATCGAAACCTAACTTCCAGCAATCAAACGTAGTCAAACCAAACTTTGTGTAAACCAAGATAGTAAAACCTAACTTATAGCAACCCAACGAAGCGAAACATAACTTTGAGCAACCTAAAGTAGTGAAAACTAACTTTGAGCCAGCCAACGTAGTGAAACCAAACTTTCAGCAGCCCAACGTAGCAAAAACTAACTTTAAGTAACCTAACCTAGTGAAACCTAGCTTTGAGCAACCCAACGAAGCGAAACCTAACTTTGAGCAACCTAAAGTAGTGAAAACTACCTTTGTGTAACCCAACATAGTAAAACCTAACTTTGAGCAACCCGACGAAGCGAACATAACTTTGAGCAACCCAACCTATCGAAACCTAACTTCCAGCAATTTTTGGTATGACTACGTTTGATTGCTCAAAGTTAGGTGTCGCTTCGTTGGGTTAGGTTAGGATAGGGTTTTTTTATTTTTTTTTTGTTGTGGCAGGAGTGGGAAATCCTCATGGACACCCCGAAGGGTAGTGCCGGACTCTTACCGGCTAAAACCCACTCCTGCCTCGCAAGTTGTCCTCTAACGTTGTCAGAGCTTTTTATTGCGATTTATTTAATTATTAACATTCACACATTTACATAACTAACATCTATGAACTAAATAATATCTATGGTGTTTTCTTTATTGTCTAATTTACAGGTAAGCAGTGCACATGGCCCAGTATTTTTTTTTTATTATTATTAAATGTATGTCTCTTCCAGACCTCGGGACTATAGAGTCCCGGATTTTTGGGAGGCGAACGTGGGGCCGAAGCCAACACGCTGAAGCCCTTTTGAGACAACTTTAATGAAATGGTGACACAAAACCGACGATTATCCCTGTATACACTATAGAAATGTACCCAAGGACGATTGTCCTTGGATTCCCGGTTCTGTGCTAAACTATTGCTAACTATGGATGAAAACTACTTGGGCTATTGTGATGGGATGTTAGTGGACTAGGAATAGGGAAACTACGGGAACTATGGCACCTGCCGATGACAATGTATTAAATACATGTAAAAATGGCAGGTGGAGACTCGCCACCTCACTTACTGGGCCCCCGGGAATCAGTCGCTAAATCGCAACAAGGGGGCAATAGGTACATGAGGGGCTGAAGGGTGAGGATACCTCGGCGGACTTTAAACGCAGATCACGCGCTCCCTGTGGGTCCAGCATCACCGGCCCACTCGCCACTTACCACGAGGCACCTACCCTCCGAGTGGGCTGCTAACCCTGCTTATTTTTTTTTTTTTTTTTTTTTTTTTTTTTTTTTTTTTTTTTTTTGAGCTTTTCGTAACTATTATTATATATATCATATCTATTATTCTATCTATTATATTTATTATATATATATATATACATATAAGTATATATATATATTTTTTTTCCATATATTGGTACTTAAACTATATACTCACTATACAGGTAAGTATCCATATTTACAACTTATTTCTACTTATTACTAAATTTACTATTTTTTCGCAATAATCTAAAAACTTCGGTCTGTCTGTTTTAGCTCTCATTAGAAATGGGAGGTTTGTTGCTGTGAGGCTCATTGTCAACTCCTGCTCCGTCTCAAAACGTGCTCTCTCGGTAATTGGGCACTCCAGGAGGATGTGGGCAACGGTCTCCTCGACTCCAGGTTCACAGGCACACGATGAATTCTCCTTACATTTAAATCGTGTCAGATATGAGGAGAATCCACCGTGCCCAGTGAAGATTTGTGTCCTTATGTACGTGAGGTCAATTTTCCTCACGATACCGTACGCGGATATTGCGTCGGGGAAAAACAGTTTAGTGCCGGAGGCTGTTTCTCCGGCTTTGTATTTCCCATTCCATTCGTCAAGCGACCTCATACGTATCTGCCGCTTGACGAATGAGATGGGGCACAGGTTGTAGTCCGGCTTCTTCTTCGACTTCAGGGCGGCTTCCTTTGCGAGTTGATCAGCTCGCTCATTGCCCTCCAATCCTGCGTGAGCCTTTATCCAGAACAAGGAGACACTCTTGTTCTGGAGCTTGCAGCGGCGTATGGTGTCCCAGGTTAGGTTAGGTTAGGTTAGGTTAGGTTTTTTTTTTATTTTTTTTTTTAAATATGCACCCGCCATCTTGGGTACTGCCGTGTACCTCTGACGTAATCAGAGTCTGGTTAGGTTAGGTTAGGTTAGGTTAGGTAGTGGAGGGAACCCCGTCGAGTGTTCAGCCCACGACTGCCGGGTCCAAGGGTGAGACCTGGGCGAAAGTCGTGGGCCGCAAGAAGGCCCGCAAAGCCGCCAAAAAGGCCGCGGCACCAGCAGCAGCGCGCGCCGCAGTTGCGCAGCCTGCGCGACGGACTGCCAAAAAGACCGGCGGTCGCAATGCGCCGGCGATACGTGCGCCTCGTTCTGAGGCTGTTACGCTAACGCTCCAGCCCGGAGCTGCGGAGCGCGGCGTTACGTACCAGTCGGTGATTGCCGAGGCCAAGGCCAAGATAAAATTGGCAGATCTTGGCCTCCAGTCCGTCACCCTCAGGCAGGCTGCCACGGGTGCGCGGCTGTTTGAGGTGGCTGGTGCTGCGAGCGACAGCGTCGAGAAGGCGGACGCTCTGGCCGCCAAAATGAAGGAGGTCCTCAACCCAGAGGACGTCCGGGTCTCCAGGCCAATGAAAACCGCAGAAGTGCGGATTGCTGGCCTGGACGACTCCGTGACCTCTGAGGAGGTGGCGGCGGCCGTTGCTCGTGGCGGAGAGTGTCCGCCGGACAAGGTGCGGGCCGGCGACATACGCGTTGACGCTACCGGACTCGGCGTAGTCTGGGTTCGGTGCCCTGTAGCGTCGGCGAAAAAGATCGCCGATAGTGGCAGATTGCTGGTTGGCTGGGTTGCAGCGAGGGTGAAACTCCTGCAGCCCCGGGCTTTGCGGTGCTTCCGGTGCCTGGAGAAGGGGCACGTCCGGGCAAAATGCACCGCCGAGATTGACCGCAGCGACCTCTGTTATCGTTGCGGTCAGCCCGGCCACAAGGCGGCCCAGTGTTCCGCGGCGCCAAACTGCTGCTTGTGTTCGGCTGTGGGGAAGCCAGCGGGACACAAAGTGGGCGGAGGGGCCTGTGGCGCGCCTGCCAGCAAGGCCAAGAAAAAGAAGAGGAGCTCTAAGCCTGCCGGGGAAACCTCGCCACCCCCGCAGGCCAGTAGCTCCGCGGCCGACTCCCGGCCCAGGACCGTTGCCGAGGGAATGGAGTGTCAATAATAGGGCACCTCCATTTCCTCCAGGGCAACATCAACCACTGTGCCAGAGCTCAGGATCTTCTCCTCCAGAGCATGGCAGAGTGGTCGATTGACGTGGCTGTGGTCGCCGAGCCGTACTTCATCCCCGCCCGTGACAACTGGCTGGGGTGCGCTGACGGTTTGGTGGCCATTATTGGCGGGACTCTGACCGACCCGTCTCGGGGCCGTGGCTGGGTTGCTGCGGTCTCGGGCGGCATCGTCATTGTGGGGGCGTATTTCTCCCCCAACAAGAGTCTCGCCGACTTCGAGGGTTTCCTTGTCGAGTTGGGCGCCGTCGTAGGCCGCCATCACCCTCGCCCCGTTCTGGTGCTCGGGGATCTCAACGCCAAGTCATCGGCGTGGGGATCTCCGGTCACTGACCCTCGGGGCGAGGTGCTGGAAGAGTGGGCGGTGACGACCGGTCTGGTCGTCCTGAATCGGGGCTCGGAATACACGTGCGTGCGGCAGCGGGGCGGGTCGATAGTGGACGTCTCGTTCGCTAGCCCCTCTGTCGCCAGCCGAGTCCGCGACTGGCGTGTCGCCGTGGAGGTGGAGACGCTGTCGGACCACAGGTATATCCGGTTCGACGTCTCTGCCCAGACCGCGAGCGGCCGCCATCCAACAGCCCCGATCAACGACGGCCCGCGCTGGGCGCTTAAGTGCATCGACAAGGAACTGCTCGAGGAAGCTGCCTTAGTCCAGTCCTGGATTTGGGAGTCGGCGACGGACGGCCCCGTCGACGTCGAAGCGGTGGCGCTGCGGTTTCGCGGGGCGATGACGCAGATCTGCGACGCGTCCATGCCCCGCGTCCGCCAACAGTCCGCAAGGCGCCAGGTGTACTGGTGGACCGCCGAGATTGCGCAGTTGCGCATCGCGTGCGTTGCGGCTCGCCGCCAGTACACACGATACCGGAGACGACGTCGACGGGTTTCCGCCGAGGAGGACGCGCTGTATGAGGTGTACAGCGCGTCCAAGGAGACTCTGTGGCTGGCCATCGGCGATTCTAAGTCGCGTGCCAGGGAGGAGCTGCTGGGGTCCCTGGATCGGGATCCGTGGGGCCGCCCCTACCGTTGGGTACGGGGCAAGCTGCGTGCATGGGCGCCTCCACTGGTGCAGAGCATGCAGCCCCAGCTGCTAGGGGCGGTCGTATTGGCGCTCTTCCCTGAGCGAGCGGGACACGTTCCCCCGACGATGGCTTCACCCTCGGCCACAGACTCTCCCGAAGAGGAGGGCACCGATGTCCCCGAGGTGACGCAAGCAGAGACGAGAGCGGCCGTGTCGCGGCTCCGGGCTAAGAACACGGCGCCCGGACCCGACGGAGTTCCTGGCCGAGCTCTCGTCCTGGCTCTGAAGGAGCTAGAGCCCCAGCTGAGAGGGCTCTTCACGGCATGTCTCGAGCAGGGTCAGTTTCCCAGTGTGTGGAAGGAGGGGAGGCTGGTCCTGCTCAGGAAGGAGGGGCGCCCCGCGGACTCGCCGTCCGCGTACCGGCCCATAGTGCTGCTCGACGAGGCGGGCAAACTCTTTGAGCGTGTCATCGCAGATCGCCTCGTCAGCCACTTGTGCAGAGAGGGGCCGGACCTGGACGACAACCAGTTTGGTTTTCGTCGCGGGCGCTCCACCGTAGACGCCATAATGCGCGTGAGAGCCCTGGCGGAGGAGACGGTGTCCCAGGGTGGGGTGGTGTTGGCGGTGTCTTTAGACATCTCCAACGCGTTCAACACCCTGCCCTGGAGCTGTATTCGGGAGGCACTGAGATATCACCGCGTGCCTCCCTACCTCCGTCGCACAGTAGGGGCCTACCTAGAAGGTAGATGCGTCACATATCGGGGACATGACGGTGCCGGTCGGCACCTCATGACGTGCGGTGTTCCACAGGGATCGGTGCTGGGGCCGCTCCTGTGGAACATCGGTTACGATTGGGTGCTGAGAGGCGAACTCCCGTCGGGCGCCGACTTGACGTGTTATGCGGACGACACGCTTGTCACTGCCCGGGGGAGCTCGCACAGGGAAGCAGCGTTGATAGCCACGGCTGCGGTGTCACAGGTGGTGAACCGCATCCGGCGCCTGGGCCTGGAGGTGGCCCTCAACAAGTCGGAGGCCATGGTGTTTCATGGCCCCCGACGCGCGCCGCCGTCGGGATCACACATCGTGGTCGGTGGAGCCCGGATAGCTGTCGAGTCCACCATGAAGTATCTGGGATTGGTGCTCGACAGCCGATGGGAATTCGGCCCCCACTTCCGGCGGCTGGTGCCCAAGCTGATGGGTGCAGCGGGCGCGCTGTCAACGTTGCTTCCTAACATGGGGGGCCCGAGCGCCGCCTGTAGGCGGTTGTACGTGGGAATCGTGCGGTCCATGGCCCTATATGGGGCCCCTGTGTGGGCGATGGACCTGGCGGCCAGCACTCTAGCCATTCTGCGCAGACCGCAGAGGGCGATGGCCGTCAGAGTCGTCCGCGGGTATCGCACGATTTCCTACGAGGCGGCTTGCGTCCTGGCCGGATCCCCGCCCTGGGACCTAGAGGCTAAAGTACTCGCGTCGCTGTATCGGTGGCGCGAGGAAGAGCGGGCACGGGACTCGAGGCCGGTGCAGCGGCAGATAGCGCAGCGCCGAGCAGAGCTCCGTCAGGTCTTGGTGGCGGAATGGCGGCAGAGGCTTCTGCGCCCTACCGCCGGCCTCGCCACCGTCGAGGCGATCCGGCCAGTGCTCGACGACTGGCTCGGGAGAAGGCACGGCTCCCTGTCGTTCAGGGTGACGCAGGTGCTGTCGGGGCACGGCTGCTTCGGCAAGTACCTGTGTCGCATAGGCAGGGAGCCGGACGCTCGGTGCCACCACTGCGTCCATGGCGGGGAGGACACGGCGCAACACACGTTCGTTCAGTGTGTTGCTTGGGAGGAGCAGCGCCGTGTCCTCACAAATGAAGTAGGAGGCGATCTGTCGCTGCCGGCCGTGGTACGGAAGATGGTCGGCAGCGCAGAGTCGTGGGACGCAGTGGTGTCCTTCTGCGAGGACGTGATGTCGCAGAAGGAAGCTGCGGAACGGGAGAGGGAGATTTCAACTGCCGATCCCGCCCGCAGCAGGCGCTCCGGGCGCCGGAGGAGGGCAGACAACGCCCTCTTCCGCCCCCCATGAACGGGTCCAGGGGCGAAGGACTTGGGGAAGTCCCCGCCCCCTATTCAACGGACCCGAGGCGGAGGCGCGCGCGGGTGTCGACGCGCGCCTCTGAGGCGTTGCACGGGGGAGTTTAACACCTCACCCCCCCGTGCCCGAGGCGAGGCCCGCAAGGCGGGCCAGCACCAGTGCGGGGCTGCGGAAGAATTTGGATTCCCGCGGCCCCGCGCCCACGTGTAAGGAGGACACAGGGGGGTTTTAGCCGGTAAGAGTCCGGCACACCCCTCCGCCTCTCCCCAGGCGGAGGAAGTCCATGAGGATTTCCCCCCGAATAAAAAAAAAAAAAAAAAAAAAAGGTTAGGTTAGGTAAGGTTAGGTTTTTTTTTTTTTTTTTTTTTTTTTTTTTTTTTTTTTTTTTTTTTTTAATAAATGCACCCGTCATCACAGGGCATTGTTGCTCCTACCTCCAGCGGTAATGCTGCAGACTGTATCTACATTTATTTCCTTTCATGCCAATTTCTTTATATAACATACACTCTCGCTCAATTTCTCTTGCTCATAAATTGGGTGGGGTTTCCATTTTTCTATTCCTACCATTTTTATTTTTATTAAACTTTTTGATAATCTTAATTCTATTTCACAATTTCTTAGTTATAACATCTATTTCTACTTTTATATAGTTTTTTATTTACATCTAGGTATTTTCTATACAAACTTATACATTATTATTTTTTCTACAGATATTTCTTACAATAAATTTTTTTGATTCTATATTCTTATTCTATTGGTTTTATATGTTAACTAAAATATTTTCAAAATATTTCGTGAACATAATTTATTTACTTATTTATTTCTCTTAATTACTTTATCAGCTATGTTTTTACAGTATTCTAAGAAGACAGGTCTGTATTTACCTAGCATTAAATTGGCTATGTTGGATGACTCCATCTTGGTTTCAGTTTTATTTTCAATGTCGAATCTTTCCATCGAGAAAATGGGACATTCTAATAAGAGATGTGGGACAGTTTCGGCTCTACCAGGTTCGCAAATGCACGATGGGTTCTCTTTGCATCTAAAGCGGTGAAGATACTCTGAGAAACCACCGTGCCCCGTCATTACCTGCGTTATGACTCCACTTGGTTGTATCTTCCTGACTACCCTGTGAGCTGTAACTGCGTCTGGAAAGAAGATTTTTGTGATGCTCGCGGTATCGCCGTTCTTGTATCTCTTATTCCATTCGCCAAGCGATCGCATTCGCATGCATCGCTTAACGAATGAAACGGGACACTTGTCATAATTGGCACTCTTTTTGGACTTCAAGGCCGCTTCTTTTGCCAAGTAATCCGCTCGCTCGTTCCCCTCTAGGCCAACGTGAGCCTTAATCCAGTACAAAACGACAGTTTTGTTGTCCTGTGATAAGGTTCTCAGGTTTGCGCGTGTTTCTACAGCCAGAGGATGTAGGGATGTTAGGTTGGCTATGGTCTGGAGAGCTGCCATGGAATCACTGTATACCGCGTAAGTTTTCTCCTTTCTTCGGAGGATTTCCCTAGTGGAATGGCAGATGGCAAGGAGCTCCGCCTGATATACCGTACAATATGATGACAGACTGAGTTTGACGGCCTTGGTTTCGGCCTCGCATTTCCACACGGATAGTGAGGCCCCCACCTTGCCGTCAATCTTGCTGCCATCAGTGAAAATACGGATGTCATAATTGCTGTTGTCATCTAGCTGTTGTTGATCCTCCAGGGTTCCGAACGCTATGCTCACTTGTGTTGCCGGGTGTGGTGTTTCGGTTGCGGGCGTCCTACACTCCACCTCTCTATCTCCGAGCTCCGGTTGGGGTACACCCCTATTGGCCTCATATAGGGATGCGGCTTCGAGAATTCTTAAATCAAGAGGGAGTATACCGGTCAGAATCAATGTGGAGTTTAGTGAGACCGTACGGTAAGCTCTACATATCTTCTGCAAGAAGCCTCGTTGGGTAGAGTCCAGTAATTTCTGCGTGCATTTCTTGGTGGCTGCTGGTGCCCATGCGCTTGCTGCGTATAAAATGATAGGCTCAACTGTCGCCGTGTAAATGGTTCTCACCACTTCCGGGTGTAGACCCCAACTTATTTTTGCCGCTCTACTCAGTTGCTTGTAAGCGGCGGCTGCCTTCTTGCAGACGTTTTTAATGTGAGAGTTGAAAGTAAGCCCGTTGTCAATAGTCACTCCTAGGAGTTTGATCTCTTTTGTCATGCAAATTGCAGTCCCGCCCATGGTTAGGTGTGGTGTGTCGCATTTAAGTTTCCTCGTTATTACCATAGCATGAGTTTTATGTGGCGCAAACTTTAATTTATTTGCGACACCCCACCCCCGTACATACGCGAGAGTGCCATTTGCTCGAGCTTGTATCTCCTGTGCTGTATCCCCCACAAATATCAGAACTACGTCGTCTGCAAAGGCTTGGACGTAGTCTCCCCGACTATGTAGACCTTTCAGCAAAGGGTCGAGCAGCAAATTCCATAAGATTGGACCTCCTATCGAGCCTTGGACGCAGCCCTTATTTGTGTTCTTGCAGTATTTTTCTCCAGCATACCGAACCTCTACACTTCTATCGCTTAAGTAGCTGTCGACGGTTTGCCTTAGATTTCTTGGACACTTTTCCTCAGCCAGACGTACTCGTATTTTAGGCCACCACGCACTGTCGAAGGCTCCCTCTATGTCCAGTGATACCATTGTGATTATTTTCTTCTGGTCTAGTTTATCTTTAATGTGCTTCATTAGGTCGTAGAGGGAGTCCTCGGTGCTGCGCTGTGGCATGAACCCGTACTGGCGAGTACTCATCTTTGGAATCAAGTGGTATTTAATTCGAGCCATCAACAACTTCTCAAGGATTTTACCAAGTACTGGTAGTAGTCCTATAGGTCGGTATGATTTCGGAGCGCTATAGCTGTCCTTGCCAGGTTTCCTAAGCACGACGACAGTGGCCTGCTTCCAGATCTTTGGGAAGTATTTGAGTTCCAAGCACTGGTTTACTATTCCCAAGAAAAGGTTAGGTTCATCACTGATGGCATGGCAACATATGTCAGCTGTTAACCCATCTAGGCCAGGAGCCTTCTTGGGGTTGAAGGAGTTAACTGCCCATCGCAGTTCTGAGAGGGTAAATGGCGGGTCCCTTTCTTCCTCATCTTCATCGCGTGTGTTAATTCTATCAGCAGAAACTCTAACTTCTCGATGTTCCTCGGTGTCGTCTTCTTCCTTATCTTCTGGATAAAAAGTTTCCGCTAGGTACTTTGCCGAGCTTCTGCCATCGAGAGTAAGGCCGTCCTTCTCTAGCGGGATATCTTCCTCTCTTTTCTTGGTTCTACCGATGACTCTGTATATCCCATCCCAAATACTCTCCCCGTCCTGCTTCCCACAGAACTCCTTCCAGCTACTGATTTGAGTCTGCTTTACTTCCGTCTCATACTCTTCTTTCTTCTGCACATAGTCTTGCACCACTTTGTCTCGACGGCATGATGCTGCCCGTTTGATCCTGTTTTTTAGGGTGGCCACCTCTTTCTTCAGTTTGTCGATCCGTTCCGACCACCATGGTAAGTTTGGCGTGATTTTGTTTTTCTTATTAGGTATGGCTTCTTTGCAGGCGTCTACTATAGCGTTAGTATAGTCAGTCACCATTTTCTCGAGTGCTTCTGTTCCATCTATGGCTCCTACCATTTCCGGATCAATGATGCGTTCTCGTTTCAATTGGCTTAATTTTTTACAAAATGTCGGCCAATTGGCTTTTTTGGTGTTAAAAATGCGTGTTGTTCCGGAAATGCAGGTGCTTTTAGACTTTCTTAATCCTAATCTGAGAGAGATGCCATTGTGATCGGAACTTATCATAGTCTCGTCGACCTCACATTCTTCCACCCTATCGAGGAGATCAGTCGTGCACGCTGTTATATCGACTTTGCTGCAGAATCTTCTACCACCCCTTATGGTATCGAAGGTAGGGTAAGGTTAGGTTAGGTTTTTTTTTTTTTTTTTTTTTTTTTTTTTTTTTTTTTTTTTTTTTTTTTTTTTTTTTTTTGTGGCAGGAGTGGGAAATCCTCATGGACACCCCGAGGGGTAGTGCCGGACTCTTACCGGCTAAAACCCACTCCTGCCGTCCCTTGTTCCCCTGACGTGATCAGGGACCTGTTAAGTCTATTTTTCTTATGTTTTATTTTAGGTTATTATTTGGTGATACGTGGAATCTCGGATCGTATTAAATATATATTTGTAAATTATAAATATTCATATATATTTACATAGTTGTATATAGCTTTATAAAGTAGTTCATGTGTATTCTATATCATATAGTCTCAGTATTTATGCATAATAACATCTCAGTTTTGTATGTATATAATACATTGTCAGTTTTGTGTATAGTTGTATATGGTATAGTTTTATTATTTGTATATATTAGATTATAAATTTTTGTATATTGTTGTATAAATAAAATGATAAATATTTGTGTATAATTGTACAAAATAAATAAATTAAAATAATATAGTAATGTAAAAAATAAATTTGTGTATATATGCATATGTAATAAGTTGACGATCTTTTTGTGTACCCCATGCTTACCAGGCCATATTACTTCTAATAAGGTGGAAGCATGGGTCGGGCTTCTTTGTTCCTACGTATGATTTTATTTGCGATTGTTTCGGCATACTCTAAAAATTTTTCTCGAACTTTCCGTTTATTCATTATGTGGCTTATATTTTGTAGGCTCAGCTCTATGTCTAACTCCTGTTCCAGTGTCCACCGTTCTCGCGAGAAGATAGGGCATTCTAGGATGATATGGGGGACAGACTCGATCGCACTGGGGTCGCAGATGCACGATGGGTTCTCCTTACACTTGAAACGGTGCAAGTATTCGGAGAACCCGCCATGCCCCGTTAGCACTTGTGTTATTACCCCACGTGGCAGAATTTTTCTGACGATCCTGTACGCGTCCGCAGCGTCCGGCAAGAAGATCTTTGTGACCCCCGCTGTCGCTCCGTTTCCGTATCTCCGATTCCATTCGCCCAGCGACTCCAATCGGATCTGCCGCTTGACGAATGAAACCGGGCAGAGGTCGTAATCTGGCCTTGTTTTGTTCTTTAATGCCGCTTCCTTGGCCAGGTGGTCGGCGCGCTCATTTCCCTCCAGTCCAGCGTGTGCCTTTACCCAGAACAAGGATGTAACTTTGCCCTGGGATAAAGCCACGCTGAGGTTCGCCCTTGCTTCCACTGCCAGGGCGTGGAGGGCACTCTGGTTGGTGACCGTTTGCAGGGCTGCTTTGGAGTCGCTGTATATGCCAAAAGTGCCCTCCCGGCGACGCAGTATATGCCTAGTGGCTACGCATATGGCCAGGAGTTCTGCCTGGTAGACAGTACAGCAAGACGACAGACTGAGTTTCGAGGACTTGATCTCGGCCTCTCTATCCCAAAGGGAGAGTGCTGCGCCGACCTTGCCCTCGATCTTGCTGCCGTCTGTGAAGAACCGTATGTCCTGGCTGTTGTGGGTTTCCACATGTGACTGGTCTACCAAACTCACGAACCCCATGGCCGTATGTTTCGCCGGGTGCGGCGTGTCTGCGAACGCTACCACCCGTTCCACCTCACGACCGGCCAGCGAAGTTACTCCCTTTTTCTTTTCATACAGCGCGGCTGCTTCCTGTATTCTGAGGTCGAGCGGGAGCAACCCCGCCAGCACAAGTGCCGAATGCAGTGAGACGGTGCGGTACGCTCCGCACAGCTTCTGAGCGAACCCTCGCTGGACCGAGTTTAGGAATTTTTGCACTCCGACTTTCCTGGCTGCCGGAGCCCAGGCGCTGGCCGCGTAAAGGATCACCGGCTCCACCGCCGCCATGTATATACTGCGGATCACCTCGGGGTGTAGACCCCAGCTCACTTTTGCCGCCCTGGCCAGCTGTTTATAAATGTTAATGGCCTTCTTACAGACATTTGCGACATGGGTGTTAAATGTGAGCTTGTGATCCACAGTGAGCCCCAGTATCTTTATTTCCTCTGACATGCCAATGGCGACCCCACCCATGCTCAGGAGGGGGACATCGTACTTTAGCTTCCTGGTTACGACCATAGCGCATGTTTTGTGTGGCGCAAACTTCAGCTTATTTCTGATGCCCCACTCCCGAACATACTCGAGGGCGGCATTGGCACGTCTCTGGATTTCGAGTGCTGTATCCCCGCTGAAAATGAGGACGACGTCGTCAGCGAAAGCCTGGCAGTAGTCGCCTCGCTGTTCAAGACCTTTTAGCAGGGGATCCAGCACCAGATTCCAAAGGATTGGGCCTCCGATGGACCCCTGCACACACCCCTTGTTCGTGTTCCTGCGGCACTCCGCTCCGGCATACCTGACCCGGACACACCTGTCGTTGAGGTAGCTGTCTATCGTCCTTCTTATGTTTACCGGGCACTTTTCCTCAGCCAGTCTGGTCCTGATGGCCGGCCACCATGCGCTATCGAAGGCTCCCTCTATATCAAGAGAGACAACAGTGATCAGTTTTTTGTCATTTAACTTTTCCTTGATATGTTGCATCATGGTGTAGAGGGAGTCCTCGGTGCTTTTTTGTGGCATGAAGTCAAACTGGCGAGTACTAAGCCGCGGGATTAGGTGCCATTTGAGACGAGCTACCATCAACTTTTCCAGGATTTTTCCCAGGACAGGTAATAGGCCGATGGGCCTGTACGACTTCGGGGCGGTGTAGGTGTCCTTCCCTGGCTTTCGGAGGATCACCACTGTGGCCTCCTTCCAGGCTCCGGGGAAGTGTCCCTGTTCCAGACATTTATTGGCCAGAGCGAGGAAGATCCCCGGATCGCGGAAGATGGCTTGAGCGCAGATATCGGCAGTGAGACCATCTGCCCCGGGAGCTTTTTTCGGGTTGAAGCTATCCACCGCCTTTTTTAGTTCCTGTTGCGTGAACGGTGGGTCATGGTGTTCATCATGCGACCACACGTTCGCACGATCGGCAGCTTCACGAGTACGGCGGTGGTCCTCGGTTTCACCCTCTTCCGAGTCCACAGGGTAGAAGGTCTCCGCCAGGAACCGCGCGGAGTTTTCTGGGCTCAGTGGCAATCCGTCCTTGACCAAAGGCACATCCTCACATCTCCTAGCGGTGCGACCGATGACCCTATAAATCCCCTCCCATACGCCCTCCCTATCCTGTTTCTCGCAGAACCCCTTCCAACTCTGCACCTGTGCCCTTTTGGCTTCGAGCTCATATTTATCTTTTGCTTGCAGGTACTCATCAACGACCTTTTGTCTCCGGATCGGTGCAGCGCAACGTATGCGGTGTTTCCTGGTGTTGACCTCTTTCTTCATCTTGACGAGCTCGGTTGACCACCACGGTAAGTTTACTAAACTATTATTTTTAATTTTGGGTATTGTATCCTGACTTGCTTTTACTATGTTGTTAATATAATTTTGAATGAACTGGTCTAAAGATATTATGTCATTTATTTTGTTAATTTCTATACTATTGATTTTATGTTCTTCTTCCAATTGGGCCAATTTCTCACGAAATTGGCTCCAATTGGCTTTTTTGGTGTTATAAATTCTTGTTTGCCTGTTAATGTTGATACCTTTTGATTTTTGTAATTTAATTTTGAACACAATACCGTTGTGGTCCGAGCTCGTGATGCCGCTCTCGACTCTCCAGTCTTCAATTAGACCAAGGAGTCCCTCCGAGCAGGCTGTGAGGTCAACAAAGCTGGTGAACTGCTTTCCTCCTCTGATGGTGTCGAAGGTCGGAGTATTGCCGGTGTTGAGTACCTGCAAGCCCATGTCCTCGAAGCTGCCAGCTACTTCTTCCCCCCTGCTGTCGATGATTGAGCTACCCCACCAGGTGCTCTTAGCGTTCGCATCGCCCCCGACTATAATATTTAGGTGACCCATTTCCTCTCGGATCCGCCTTAGTTGCTCCAAGTATGGCTCTATGGGCTGGTCCGGTTCAAAGTAGAAGGAGACTACCGCAATCTCCCAGGCGCGTGTACGGATCCTTACCACCGTGATGTTGTTGGTGGTAAGTTCTGGACACTGTAGCACGTCTAGGTCGTGGTTGAAGACGGCTATTGCCGACTTTACAGTTCCTTCTCCTTGGTCGGCGCTCTGGAAGATTCTCACTCCTTGGTAGTCTCGCATCTTCCGGATCCCGCCCACATACGGCTCCTGGAGCAACGCCAGAGCAACTTTCCTATCGCCAGCCTCAATGAGCAGTTCTTGTGTGGCTAGGTTTTTCCTCTGGAGGTTTGTCTGGATGACCGAGTACTCTGGGTCAGGTCGGGGTCGATTTGCTCGCTGGCTGATTCCAGGTGCGGTAGGCTCAACCTTAGCAGTAGGCTACTGACAGACGGGATAGTGCATCCCACTTCACTCGGACGGGGCACTCGCTGTCGAAGGCGTTATGGTCGACTTTGGGCATTTTCGCCAGAAAGCAGTTGCGGCATTTGGGAGGTTCGGCTGCTTGTCTGGAGGGGCAGTCAGCTTGGAGGTGGAGGTCTCCGCAATGAATGCAGACATCGGCTGTTTCCGTGCACATCTTCCGGGTATGACCGTAGCGCAGGCAGCGCGTGCACTGCACCAGAGGTGACTGGTCCAGTACACGCACCCTCTGCAGGTCGATGTGCAGTCTTCCCGCCGATGTCAGCCTCTGCCATAATGCTGGGAACACCTGCAGAATGATGTGGCACGTGTGGGGATTTCTCGTCCTACGACGGTATTTGATGCCCATTCTAACATCCTCCGCAGGTACGTCCCCAATCAGGTGGTGGTTTTGGCGTTTTATTGCCTGGATGACCTCCTCGTCCGAGTGACAGGAGAGGACGTCCTTGATGATAATGAGCGGGTCCTTGTTCTTAACTTCTTCCACCGTCAGGTTACCCGCTCTCTTGATCCTCTCCGTCGCCCTCGTCATTTCCTCCCGGGATCCAAAGCCCACAACTACCTTCCGGTCCCTTGCCTTCCTCAGCCGTTCGACCCTCGTGCCCTCATTTTTTGCATCGACCGCCGTCCTCAGCTTTTCGATGACCACTTCACCGGTGTCCTGATCGCTGGTGGATGACACGATCACCGAGTGCAGCGGCTCTCGGAACTGTATTTTTGAGGTTGCGGCGATCTCTGCGAACGTCGGTCCCTGGCCAGCCACGTAGCGCGGCGCTTCTTTAAGTTGTTCCGACAGAGCCTGCGTATGCTGCTTGCAGTCCTCCAGGGCCCGGTTGTGGCTCTGGAGCGCATCCATGAGCTGATTCACAAGCTCTGTCGGAAATTCGTGGCGAGGAGTCTGCTGAGGTGGGATGGATTCCGCTGTGTTTTCCAACTCGGCACTGGTTTCCCTATCTGCCCCTGCCTCCTTTACGAGGTGGTAGAGTCTCTCGGCTGCTTTGGTGATCTCGTAAGCTATTTCCTTTTTTAAGTTACGAGAGCTCACCACCTGCATTTTGACTTTTGAGAGGCAGGCTTTGGCTTCGGTCAACCTGTTAATGTACCGAGTTGGCTGCGTTCTTTGGGAAAGTGGCGATGTCATGATTATTGTTTGTTCAGGCCGTGCCTCTTGTGGTAGGGTTGTTTTCGGCCTGAGCTTGGGGGGTGATCTTTTCGGGGACTTTGGCTGAGGTGAAGGTGTTTTCTGAGAGCGGGCCTCGCTGAAAATCTCGGCCTCCCGCTCTTCAGGACTGTGACAGACTGATGGTCCTGCCTCCGCCACAATTGAGCTCCCCGATTCAGACCTCTCTACTCTGGCCTTGGGCTTCTTCGCCACTGGAGTTCTCATGCCGAACATTTTCAGGGGAAGGGTAAATATAATAAACTAAATCCCTGTAAAGGGGGGATAAGTCAATTAAAATATAAAAATAAATAGTATATAATTAAAATAATCAATAAATAAATACTCGTTAGCAATAATTAACGTGAAAGTCGTAAAAAAAAAATGGTTAGGTTAGGTTAGGTTAGGTTGGGGTGCCTGTCAGAAAACCTCCCCGTGTGCTCGGCAACTGCTGGTCCCTGTGGACACGTCCTAAGGGAAGAGCAGTCACCGGGCCGGTGCACCCTGGGCACGGACAATAATCTCTTCGCGGGGGGTGGGATAGAGGAGATTGTTGTCCGTGGCTAATTTCGACAGGAGCGGAGGAGTCGCTCCCGAGGGCTCCCTATCTGCACTCTGCAGCAGCAGAGTGCACGACTAGGGAGCGAGGTGGGGTAGATCGCGGGCCGTTGTACAGTCCGCGGTCTACGGGTCTCCGCGGCGTGCTCGTCGTGGTGACCGAGGTGGGGAAGGCCGCAGGTTGCTCCTCAACCTGCGGTATTGGGGCATCCGTGGCGAGGTGCTGAGCCACGGTGCCAAGTAGGTTAAGTTAGTTTTAAGTTAGCCGTAAGTTAAAAAAAAAAAAAAAAAAAAAAAAAAAAAAAAAAAAAAAAAAAAAAAAAAAAAAAAAAAAAAAAAAAAAAAAAAAAAAAAAAAAAAAAAAAAAAAAAAAATTACAAAATAACAAAAAATACAAAAATATATTAGGTTTAGTCTTAGGTTAGTGTCCTAGTTGTAGATACCGAGCAGCGGGCGGTGTATCCTGCACCGGAGGCATCCGCTGGCCTCGGGGGGACTAAATACCCTCCCAAAAAGAGTGGCCGCATCGCCTTGGGGAAGCGATGGGTGTACCACCCATATCGTAAATGGAAATGTCAGATATAGAGTGTGTCTTGTCTTGCGATCCGGCTGACGCCCGGCGCTCGCAGGTATCCGGGCCTGCGAGTGTTAAATTGGTTACCGAAGGACGCGCAGGGGTAGGCGACCAGGCCCCTGTAGCGGATGTGGCTACTGGAAGCACCGATTCTATGTCATGTGACCCGGCTGACAACCGGCGCTCACAGGTATCCGGGCCTGTGAGTGTGAAATTGGCGACCGACGGACGCGCAGGGGTAGGCGACCAGGCCCCTGCTGCTGATAGTGCTACTGGAAGCACCAATCTTGGCACGGTCTTGAGCCAGGGGGGCTGCAGACCGTGCAGTGTGGTCCTGTCCGACGGGGAGTCGCGCGGAACTGCCTCCAGATTTTGGAGGAAGCGTCCGCGCGATGAAGTCTCGGACCGAGATGGGTCGATAGGCCTATCCTCAAGCGAGGAGGACCTATCGGCCCCAAAAGTGCCGACAGCTCGGCGGGGCCGAAAACCGGCACCAACAGGAGGGGGGGCCTCTTTGCGGCCGCCGAGGGATTCGCGGGGGCGGTTTCTGCGCTCCGCTACTCCGGCGGCCAGCGAAGAGAGTGATGTTGGGGTCAGGAGCGAGGACCCTGGCGGCGTGAGCTGTGTTTCCCTAGGAAGCACGAAAGCAGAGCTCAACGCCGCCAAAAGAGAGCAGCGGAGGGCGGTCGCGGTCGATGAGGTGACAGAGATGGCCCGACGCGCCCGCGAGCGACGTGCCGCTTTGGCGGCTTCAGGGGAGATGTCGGCGGTGGCGTTAAGCCAACAAGTGTTGGGCGGCGTGGATGTCGTCCTGAAGGTTGCCACGCAGTCCGGCAACCTGAAGGGCACATTCACCCGCGCCCTCAAGGAGGCAGCCGCCGACATCAAGGAGGCGGTTGGAGACCTCCTCAACCGAACGGCCTCAGACGAGGTCACTAAGTTGCAGGAGGAGAACAGCCGCCTCCGAAGAGATCTGGAGGATCTCCGGCGGCAAGTGGCTGCGCTGAGCGAGCAGCAGCAGCCACAATCTGCCGCCGTCGCCACTCCGCCCATGGCGACTCCCACTCCCGCACCGGGACCGACAAGCGCGCACACCGACGATGAGGTCGAGCGCATTGTTCGGCTCTGCATGCTCCAGTGCGGGAGCATGATGAACGCTCGCATCGAGGCCATCTCTCGGCGCCTTCCGCAGGAGCCAATCCTCCGGCCGACATTAGCGGCGGACAAACGGAGGACGGAGGAGCCGCCGAGACCTGCGCCTCAAAAGGGGAAGCCCGCGGAGGGTGTTGAAAAGCCCGTGGAGGGAACCCCGTCGAGTGTTCAGCCCACGACTGCCGGGTCCAAGGGTGAGACCTGGGCGAAAGTCGTGGGCCGCAAGAAGGCCCGCAAAGCCGCCAAAAAGGCCGCGGCACCAGCAGCAGCGCGCGCCGCAGTTGCGCAGCCTGCGCGACGGACTGCCAAAAAGACCGGCGGTCGCAATGCGCCGGCGATACGTGCGCCTCGTTCTGAGGCTGTTACGCTAACGCTCCAGCCCGGAGCTGCGGAGCGCGGCGTTACGTACCAGTCGGTGATTGCCGAGGCCAAGGCCAAGATAAAATTGGCAGATCTTGGCCTCCAGTCCGTCACCCTCAGGCAGGCTGCCACGGGTGCGCGGCTGTTTGAGGTGGCTGGTGCTGCGAGCGACAGCGTCGAGAAGGCGGACGCTCTGGCCGCCAAAATGAAGGAGGTCCTCAACCCAGAGGACGTCCGGGTCTCCAGGCCAATGAAAACCGCAGAAGTGCGGATTGCTGGCCTGGACGACTCCGTGACCTCTGAGGAGGTGGCGGCGGCCGTTGCTCGTGGCGGAGAGTGTCCGCCGGACAAGGTGCGGGCCGGCGACATACGCGTTGACGCTACCGGACTCGGCGTAGTCTGGGTTCGGTGCCCTGTAGCGTCGGCGAAAAAGATCGCCGATAGTGGCAGATTGCTGGTTGGCTGGGTTGCAGCGAGGGTGAAACTCCTGCAGCCCCGGGCTTTGCGGTGCTTCCGGTGCCTGGAGAAGGGGCACGTCCGGGCAAAATGCACCGCCGAGATTGACCGCAGCGACCTCTGTTATCGTTGCGGTCAGCCCGGCCACAAGGCGGCCCAGTGTTCCGCGGCGCCAAACTGCTGCTTGTGTTCGGCTGTGGGGAAGCCAGCGGGACACAAAGTGGGCGGAGGGGCCTGTGGCGCGCCTGCCAGCAAGGCCAAGAAAAAGAAGAGGAGCTCTAAGCCTGCCGGGGAAACCTCGCCACCCCCGCAGGCCAGTAGCTCCGCGGCCGACTCCCGGCCCAGGACCGTTGCCGAGGGAATGGAGTGTCAATAATAGGGCACCTCCATTTCCTCCAGGGCAACATCAACCACTGTGCCAGAGCTCAGGATCTTCTCCTCCAGAGCATGGCAGAGTGGTCGATTGACGTGGCTGTGGTCGCCGAGCCGTACTTCATCCCCGCCCGTGACAACTGGCTGGGGTGCGCTGACGGTTTGGTGGCCATTATTGGCGGGACTCTGACCGACCCGTCTCGGGGCCGTGGCTGGGTTGCTGCGGTCTCGGGCGGCATCGTCATTGTGGGGGCGTATTTCTCCCCCAACAAGAGTCTCGCCGACTTCGAGGGTTTCCTTGTCGAGTTGGGCGCCGTCGTAGGCCGCCATCACCCTCGCCCCGTTCTGGTGCTCGGGGATCTCAACGCCAAGTCATCGGCGTGGGGATCTCCGGTCACTGACCCTCGGGGCGAGGTGCTGGAAGAGTGGGCGGTGACGACCGGTCTGGTCGTCCTGAATCGGGGCTCGGAATACACGTGCGTGCGGCAGCGGGGCGGGTCGATAGTGGACGTCTCGTTCGCTAGCCCCTCTGTCGCCAGCCGAGTCCGCGACTGGCGTGTCGCCGTGGAGGTGGAGACGCTGTCGGACCACAGGTATATCCGGTTCGACGTCTCTGCCCAGACCGCGAGCGGCCGCCATCCAACAGCCCCGATCAACGACGGCCCGCGCTGGGCGCTTAAGTGCATCGACAAGGAACTGCTCGAGGAAGCTGCCTTAGTCCAGTCCTGGATTTGGGAGTCGGCGACGGACGGCCCCGTCGACGTCGAAGCGGTGGCGCTGCGGTTTCGCGGGGCGATGACGCAGATCTGCGACGCGTCCATGCCCCGCGTCCGCCAACAGTCCGCAAGGCGCCAGGTGTACTGGTGGACCGCCGAGATTGCGCAGTTGCGCATCGCGTGCGTTGCGGCTCGCCGCCAGTACACACGATACCGGAGACGACGTCGACGGGTTTCCGCCGAGGAGGACGCGCTGTATGAGGTGTACAGCGCGTCCAAGGAGACTCTGTGGCTGGCCATCGGCGATTCTAAGTCGCGTGCCAGGGAGGAGCTGCTGGGGTCCCTGGATCGGGATCCGTGGGGCCGCCCCTACCGTTGGGTACGGGGCAAGCTGCGTGCATGGGCGCCTCCACTGGTGCAGAGCATGCAGCCCCAGCTGCTAGGGGCGGTCGTATTGGCGCTCTTCCCTGAGCGAGCGGGACACGTTCCCCCGACGATGGCTTCACCCTCGGCCACAGACTCTCCCGAAGAGGAGAGCACCGATGTCCCCGAGGTGACGCAAGCAGAGACGAGAGCGGCCGTGTCGCGGCTCCGGGCTAAGAACACGGCGCCCGGACCCGACGGAGTTCCTGGCCGAGCTCTCGTCCTGGCTCTGAAGGTGCTAGAGCCCCAGCTGAGAGGGCTCTTCACGGCATGTCTCGAGCAGGGTCAGTTTCCCAGTGTGTGGAAGGAGGGGAGGCTGGTCCTGCTCAGGAAGGAGGGGCGCCCCGCGGACTCGCCGTCCGCGTACCGGCCCATAGTGCTGCTCGACGAGGCGGGCAAACTCTTTGAGCGTGTCATCGCAGATCGCCTCGTCAGCCACTTGTGCAGAGAGGGGCCGGACCTGGACGACAACCAGTTTGGTTTTCGTCGCGGGCGCTCCACCGTAGACGCCATAATGCGCGTGAGAGCCCTGGCGGAGGAGACGGTGTCCCAGGGTGGGGTGGTGTTGGCGGTGTCTTTAGACATCTCCAACGCGTTCAACACCCTGCCCTGGAGCTGTATTCGGGAGGCACTGAGATATCACCGCGTGCCTCCCTACCTCCGTCGCACAGTAGGGGCCTACCTAGAAGGTAGATGCGTCACATATCGGGGACATGACGGTGCCGGTCGGCACCTCATGACGTGCGGTGTTCCACAGGGATCGGTGCTGGGGCCGCTCCTGTGGAACATCGGTTACGATTGGGTGCTGAGAGGCGAACTCCCGTCGGGCGCCGACTTGACGTGTTATGCGGACGACACGCTTGTCACTGCCCGGGGGAGCTCGCACAGGGAAGCAGCGTTGATAGCCACGGCTGCGGTGTCACAGGTGGTGAACCGCATCCGGCGCCTGGGCCTGGAGGTGGCCCTCAACAAGTCGGAGGCCATGGTGTTTCATGGCCCCCGACGCGCGCCGCCGTCGGGATCACACATCGTGGTCGGTGGAGCCCGGATAGCTGTCGAGTCCACCATGAAGTATCTGGGATTGGTGCTCGACAGCCGATGGGAATTCGGCCCCCACTTCCGGCGGCTGGTGCCCAAGCTGATGGGTGCAGCGGGCGCGCTGTCAACGTTGCTTCCTAACATGGGGGGCCCGAGCGCCGCCTGTAGGCGGTTGTACGTGGGAATCGTGCGGTCCATGGCCCTATATGGGGCCCCTGTGTGGGCGATGGACCTGGCGGCCAGCACTCTAGCCATTCTGCGCAGACCGCAGAGGGCGATGGCCGTCAGAGTCGTCCGCGGGTATCGCACGATTTCCTACGAGGCGGCTTGCGTCCTGGCCGGATCCCCGCCCTGGGACCTAGAGGCTAAAGTACTCGCGTCGCTGTATCGGTGGCGCGAGGAAGAGCGGGCACGGGACTCGAGGCCGGTGCAGCGGCAGATAGCGCAGCGCCGAGCAGAGCTCCGTCAGGTCTTGGTGGCGGAATGGCGGCAGAGGCTTCTGCGCCCTACCGCCGGCCTCGCCACCGTCGAGGCGATCCGGCCAGTGCTCGACGACTGGCTCGGGAGAAGGCACGGCTCCCTGTCGTTCAGGGTGACGCAGGTGCTGTCGGGGCACGGCTGCTTCGGCAAGTACCTGTGTCGCATAGGCAGGGAGCCGGACGCTCGGTGCCACCACTGCGTCCATGGCGGGGAGGACACGGCGCAACACACGTTCGTTCAGTGTGTTGCTTGGGAGGAGCAGCGCCGTGTCCTCACAAATGAAGTAGGAGGCGATCTGTCGCTGCCGGCCGTGGTACGGAAGATGGTCGGCAGCGCAGAGTCGTGGGACGCAGTGGTGTCCTTCTGCGAGGACGTGATGTCGCAGAAGGAAGCTGCGGAACGGGAGAGGGAGATTTCAACTGCCGATCCCGCCCGCAGCAGGCGCTCCGGGCGCCGGAGGAGGGCAGACAACGCCCTCTTCCGCCCCCCATGAACGGGTCCAGGGGCGAAGGACTTGGGGAAGTCCCCGCCCCCTATTCAACGGACCCGAGGCGGAGGCGCGCGCGGGTGTCGACGCGCGCCTCTGAGGCGTTGCACGGGGGAGTTTAACACCTCACCCCCCCGTGCCCGAGGCGAGGCCCGCAAGGCGGGCCAGCACCAGTGCGGGGCTGCGGAAGAATTTGGATTCCCGCGGCCCCGCGCCCACGTGTAAGGAGGACACAGGGGGGTTTTAGCCGGTAAGAGTCCGGCACACCCCTCCGCCTCTCCCCAGGCGGAGGAAGTCCATGAGGATTTCCCCCCGAGTAAAAAAAAAAAAAAAAAAAAAAAAAGGTTAGGTTAGGTTCCCCGGGCTTTGCGGTGCTTCCGGTGCCTGGAGAAGGGGCACGTCCGGGCAAAATGCACCGCCGAGATTGACCGCAGCGACCTCTGTTATCGTTGCGGTCAGCCCGGCCACAAGGCGGCCCAGTGTTCCGCGGCGCCAAACTGCTGCTTGTGTTCGGCTGTGGGGAAGCCAGCGGGACACAAAGTGGGCGGAGGGGCCTGTGGCGCGCCTGCCAGCAAGGCCAAGAAAAAGAAGAGGAGCTCTAAGCCTGCCGGGGAAACCTCACCACCCCCGCAGGCCAGTAGCTCCGCGGCCGACTCCCGGCCCAGGACCGTTGCCGTGGGAATGGAGTGTCAATAATAGGGCACCTCCATTTCCTCCAGGGCAACATCAACCACTGTGCCAGAGCTCAGGATCTTCTCCTCCAGAGCATGGCAGAGTGGTCGATTGACGTGGCTGTGGTCGCCGAGCCGTACTTCATCCCCGCCCGTGACAACTGGCTGGGGTGCGCTGACGGTTTGGTGGCCATTATTGGCGGGACTCTGACCGACCCGTCTCGGGGCCGTGGCTGGGTTGCTGCGGTCTCGGGCGGCATCGTCATTGTGGGGGCGTATTTCTCCCCCAACAAGAGTCTCGCCGACTTCGAGGGTTTCCTTGTCGAGTTGGGCGCCGTCGTAGGCCGCCATCACCCTCGCCCCGTTCTGGTGCTCGGGGATCTCAACGCCAAGTCATCGGCGTGGGGATCTCCGGTCACTGACCCTCGGGGCGAGGTGCTGGAAGAGTGGGCGGTGACGACCGGTCTGGTCGTCCTGAATCGGGGCTCGGAATACACGTGCGTGCGGCAGCGGGGCGGGTCGATAGTGGACGTCTCGTTCGCTAGCCCCTCTGTCGCCAGCCGAGTCCGCGACTGGCGTGTCGCCGTGGAGGTGGAGACGCTGTCGGACCACAGGTATATCCGGTTCGACGTCTCTGCCCAGACCGCGAGCGGCCGCCATCCAACAGCCCCGATCAACGACGGCCCGCGCTGGGCGCTTAAGTGCATCGACAAGGAACTGCTCGAGGAAGCTGCCTTAGTCCAGTCCTGGATTTGGGAGTCGGCGACGGACGGCCCCGTCGACGTCGAAGCGGTGGCGCTGCGGTTTCGCGGGGCGATGACGCAGATCTGCGACGCGTCCATGCCCCGCGTCCGCCAACAGTCCGCAAGGCGCCAGGTGTACTGGTGGACCGCCGAGATTGCGCAGCTGCGCATCGCGTGCGTTGCGGCTCGCCGCCAGTACACACGATACCGGAGACGACGTCGACGGGTTTCCGCCGAGGAGGACGCGCTGTATGAGGTGTACAGCGCGTCCAAGGAGACTCTGTGGCTGGCCATCGGCGATTCTAAGTCGCGTGCCAGGGAGGAGCTGCTGGGGTCCCTGGATCGGGATCCGTGGGGCCGCCCCTACCGTTGGGTACGGGGCAAGCTGCGTGCATGGGCGCCTCCACTGGTGCAGAGCATGCAGCCCCAGCTGCTAGGGGCGGTCGTATTGGCGCTCTTCCCTGAGCGAGCGGGACACGTTCCCCCGACGATGGCTTCACCCTCGGCCACAGACTCTCCCGAAGAGGAGAGCACCGATGTCCCCGAGGTGACGCAAGCAGAGACGAGAGCGGCCGTGTCGCGGCTCCGGGCTAAGAACACGGCGCCCGGACCCGACGGAGTTCCTGGCCGAGCTCTCGTCCTGGCTCTGAAGGAGCTAGAGCCCCAGCTGAGAGGGCTCTTCACGGCATGTCTCGAGCAGGGTCAGTTTCCCAGTGTGTGGAAGGAGGGGAGGCTGGTCCTGCTCAGGAAGGAGGGGCGCCCCGCGGACTCGCCGTCCGCGTACCGGCCCATAGTGCTGCTCGACGAGGCGGGCAAACTCTTTGAGCGTGTCATCGCAGATCGCCTCGTCAGCCACTTGTGCAGAGAGGGGCCGGACCTGGACGACAACCAGTTTGGTTTTCGTCGCGGGCGCTCCACCGTAGACGCCATAATGCGCGTGAGAGCCCTGGCGGAGGAGACGGTGTCCCAGGGTGGGGTGGTGTTGGCGGTGTCTTTAGACATCTCCAACGCGTTCAACACCCTGCCCTGGAGCTGTATTCGGGAGGCACTGAGATATCACCGCGTGCCTCCCTACCTCCGTCGCACAGTAGGGGCCTACCTAGAAGGTAGATGCGTCACATATCGGGGACATGACGGTGCCGGTCGGCACCTCATGACGTGCGGTGTTCCACAGGGATCGGTGCTGGGGCCGCTCCTGTGGAACATCGGTTACGATTGGGTGCTGAGAGGCGAACTCCCGTCGGGCGCCGACTTGACGTGTTATGCGGACGACACGCTTGTCACTGCCCGGGGGAGCTCGCACAGGGAAGCAGCGTTGATAGCCACGGCTGCGGTGTCACAGGTGGTGAACCGCATCCGGCGCCTGGGCCTGGAGGTGGCCCTCAACAAGTCGGAGGCCATGGTGTTTCATGGCCCCCGACGCGCGCCGCCGTCGGGATCACACATCGTGGTCGGTGGAGCCCGGATAGCTGTCGAGTCCACCATGAAGTATCTGGGATTGGTGCTCGACAGCCGATGGGAATTCGGCCCCCACTTCCGGCGGCTGGTGCCCAAGCTGATGGGTGCAGCGGGCGCGCTGTCAACGTTGCTTCCTAACATGGGGGGCCCGAGCGCCGCCTGTAGGCGGTTGTACGTGGGAATCGTGCGGTCCATGGCCCTATATGGGGCCCCTGTGTGGGCGATGGACCTGGCGGCCAGCACTCTAGCCATTCTGCGCAGACCGCAGAGGGCGATGGCCGTCAGAGTCGTCCGCGGGTATCGCACGATTTCCTACGAGGCGGCTTGCGTCCTGGCCGGATCCCCGCCCTGGGACCTAGAGGCTAAAGTACTCGCGTCGCTGTATCGGTGGCGCGAGGAAGAGCGGGCACGGGACTCGAGGCCGGTGCAGCGGCAGATAGCGCAGCGCCGAGCAGAGCTCCGTCAGGTCTTGGTGGCGGAATGGCGGCAGAGGCTTCTGCGCCCTACCGCCGGCCTCGCCACCGTCGAGGCGATCCGGCCAGTGCTCGACGACTGGCTCGGGAGAAGGCACGGCTCCCTGTCGTTCAGGGTGACGCAGGTGCTGTCGGGGCACGGCTGCTTCGGCAAGTACCTGTGTCGCATAGGCAGGGAGCCGGACGCTCGGTGCCACCACTGCGTCCATGGCGGGGAGGACACGGCGCAACACACGTTCGTTCAGTGTGTTGCTTGGGAGGAGCAGCGCCGTGTCCTCACAAATGAAGTAGGAGGCGATCTGTCGCTGCCGGCCGTGGTACGGAAGATGGTCGGCAGCGCAGAGTCGTGGGACGCAGTGGTGTCCTTCTGCGAGGACGTGATGTCGCAGAAGGAAGCTGCGGAACGGGAGAGGGAGATTTCAACTGCCGATCCCGCCCGCAGCAGGCGCTCCGGGCGCCGGAGGAGGGCAGACAACGCCCTCTTCCGCCCCCCATGAACGGGTCCAGGGGCGAAGGACTTGGGGAAGTCCCCGCCCTCTATTCAACGGACCCGAGGCGGAGGCGCGCGCGGGTGTCGACGCGCGCCTCTGAGGCGTTGCACGGGGGGGGGGGGGGGGGGGGGGGGGAGTTTAACACCTCACCCCCCCGTGCCCGAGGCGAGGCCCGCAAGGCGGGCCAGCACCAGTGCGGGGCTGCGGAAGAATTTGGATTCCCGCGGCCCCGCGCCCACGTGTAAGGAGGACACAGGGGGGTTTTAGCCGGTAAGAGTCCGGCACACCCCTCCGCCTCTCCCCAGGCGGAGGAAGTCCATGAGGATTTCCCCCCGAGTAAAAAAAAAAAAAAAAAGGTTAGGTTAGGTTAGGTTAGGTTAGGTTCCGTCACCCTCAGGCAGGCTGCCACGGGTGCGCGGCTGTTTGAGGTGGCTGGTGCTGCGAGCGACAGCGTCGAGAAGGCGGACGCTCTGGCCGCCAAAATGAAGGAGGTCCTCAACCCAGAGGACGTCCGGGTCTCCAGGCCAATGAAAACCGCAGAAGTGCGGATTGCTGGCCTGGACGACTCCGTGACCTCTGAGGAGGTGGCGGCGGCCGTTGCTCGTGGCGGAGAGTGTCCGCCGGACAAGGTGCGGGCCGGCGACATACGCGTTGACGCTACCGGACTCGGCGTAGTCTGGGTTCGGTGCCCTGTAGCGTCGGCGAAAAAGATCGCCGATAGTGGCAGATTGCTGGTTGGCTGGGTTGCAGCGAGGGTGAAACTCCTGCAGCCCCGGGCTTTGCGGTGCTTCCGGTGCCTGGAGAAGGGGCACGTCCGGGCAAAATGCACCGCCGAGATTGACCGCAGCGACCTCTGTTATCGTTGCGGTCAGCCCGGCCACAAGGCGGCCCAGTGTTCCGCGGCGCCAAACTGCTGCTTGTGTTCGGCTGTGGGGAAGCCAGCGGGACACAAAGTGGGCGGAGGGGCCTGTGGCGCGCCTGCCAGCAAGGCCAAGAAAAAGAAGAGGAGCTCTAAGCCTGCCGGGGAAACCTCGCCACCCCCGCAGGCCAGTAGCTCCGCGGCCGACTCCCGGCCCAGGACCGTTGCCGAGGGAATGGAGTGTCAATAATAGGGCACCTCCATTTCCTCCAGGGCAACATCAACCACTGTGCCAGAGCTCAGGATCTTCTCCTCCAGAGCATGGCAGAGTGGTCGATTGACGTGGCTGTGGTCGCCGAGCCGTACTTCATCCCCGCCCGTGACAACTGGCTGGGGTGCGCTGACGGTTTGGTGGCCATTATTGGCGGGACTCTGACCGACCCGTCTCGGGGCCGTGGCTGGGTTGCTGCGGTCTCGGGCGGCATCGTCATTGTGGGGGCGTATTTCTCCCCCAACAAGAGTCTCGCCGACTTCGAGGGTTTCCTTGTCGAGTTGGGCGCCGTCGTAGGCCGCCATCACCCTCGCCCCGTTCTGGTGCTCGGGGATCTCAACGCCAAGTCATCGGCGTGGGGATCTCCGGTCACTGACCCTCGGGGCGAGGTGCTGGAAGAGTGGGCGGTGACGACCGGTCTGGTCGTCCTGAATCGGGGCTCGGAATACACGTGCGTGCGGCAGCGGGGCGGGTCGATAGTGGACGTCTCGTTCGCTAGCCCCTCTGTCGCCAGCCGAGTCCGCGACTGGCGTGTCGCCGTGGAGGTGGAGACGCTGTCGGACCACAGGTATATCCGGTTCGACGTCTCTGCCCAGACCGCGAGCGGCCGCCATCCAACAGCCCCGATCAACGACGGCCCGCGCTGGGCGCTTAAGTGCATCGACAAGGAACTGCTCGAGGAAGCTGCCTTAGTCCAGTCCTGGATTTGGGAGTCGGCGACGGACGGCCCCGTCGACGTCGAAGCGGTGGCGCTGCGGTTTCGCGGGGCGATGACGCAGATCTGCGACGCGTCCATGCCCCGCGTCCGCCAACAGTCCGCAAGGCGCCAGGTGTACTGGTGGACCGCCGAGATTGCGCAGTTGCGCATCGCGTGCGTTGCGGCTCGCCGCCAGTACACACGATACCGGAGACGACGTCGACGGGTTTCCGCCGAGGAGGACGCGCTGTATGAGGTGTACAGCGCGTCCAAGGAGACTCTGTGGCTGGCCATCGGCGATTCTAAGTCGCGTGCCAGGGAGGAGCTGCTGGGGTCCCTGGATCGGGATCCGTGGGGCCGCCCCTACCGTTGGGTACGGGGCAAGCTGCGTGCATGGGCGCCTCCACTGGTGCAGAGCATGCAGCCCCAGCTGCTAGGGGCGGTCGTATTGGCGCTCTTCCCTGAGCGAGCGGGACACGTTCCCCCGACGATGGCTTCACCCTCGGCCACAGACTCTCCCGAAGAGGAGAGCACCGATGTCCCCGAGGTGACGCAAGCAGAGACGAGAGCGGCCGTGTCGCGGCTCCGGGCTAAGAACACGGCGCCCGGACCCGACGGAGTTCCTGGCCGAGCTCTCGTCCTGGCTCTGAAGGAGCTAGAGCCCCAGCTGAGAGGGCTCTTCACGGCATGTCTCGAGCAGGGTCAGTTTCCCAGTGTGTGGAAGGAGGGGAGGCTGGTCCTGCTCAGGAAGGAGGGGCGCCCCGCGGACTCGCCGTCCGCGTACCGGCCCATAGTGCTGCTCGACGAGGCGGGCAAACTCTTTGAGCGTGTCATCGCAGATCGCCTCGTCAGCCACTTGTGCAGAGAGGGGCCGGACCTGGACGACAACCAGTTTGGTTTTCGTCGCGGGCGCTCCACCGTAGACGCCATAATGCGCGTGAGAGCCCTGGCGGAGGAGACGGTGTCCCAGGGTGGGGTGGTGTTGGCGGTGTCTTTAGACATCTCCAACGCGTTCAACACCCTGCCCTGGAGCTGTATTCGGGAGGCACTGAGATATCACCGCGTGCCTCCCTACCTCCGTCGCACAGTAGGGGCCTACCTAGAAGGTAGATGCGTCACATATCGGGGACATGACGGTGCCGGTCGGCACCTCATGACGTGCGGTGTTCCACAGGGATCGGTGCTGGGGCCGCTCCTGTGGAACATCGGTTACGATTGGGTGCTGAGAGGCGAACTCCCGTCGGGCGCCGACTTGACGTGTTATGCGGACGACACGCTTGTCACTGCCCGGGGGAGCTCGCACAGGGAAGCAGCGTTGATAGCCACGGCTGCGGTGTCACAGGTGGTGAACCGCATCCGGCGCCTGGGCCTGGAGGTGGCCCTCAACAAGTCGGAGGCCATGGTGTTTCATGGCCCCCGACGCGCGCCGCCGTCGGGATCACACATCGTGGTCGGTGGAGCCCGGATAGCTGTCGAGTCCACCATGAAGTATCTGGGATTGGTGCTCGACAGCCGATGGGAATTCGGCCCCCACTTCCGGCGGCTGGTGCCCAAGCTGATGGGTGCAGCGGGCGCGCTGTCAACGTTGCTTCCTAACATGGGGGGCCCGAGCGCCGCCTGTAGGCGGTTGTACGTGGGAATCGTGCGGTCCATGGCCCTATATGGGGCCCCTGTGTGGGCGATGGACCTGGCGGCCAGCACTCTAGCCATTCTGCGCAGACCGCAGAGGGCGATGGCCGTCAGAGTCGTCCGCGGGTATCGCACGATTTCCTACGAGGCGGCTTGCGTCCTGGCCGGATCCCCGCCCTGGGACCTAGAGGCTAAAGTACTCGCGTCGCTGTATCGGTGGCGCGAGGAAGAGCGGGCACGGGACTCGAGGCCGGTGCAGCGGCAGATAGCGCAGCGCCGAGCAGAGCTCCGTCAGGTCTTGGTGGCGGAATGGCGGCAGAGGCTTCTGCGCCCTACCGCCGGCCTCGCCACCGTCGAGGCGATCCGGCCAGTGCTCGACGACTGGCTCGGGAGAAGGCACGGCTCCCTGTCGTTCAGGGTGACGCAGGTGCTGTCGGGGCACGGCTGCTTCGGCAAGTACCTGTGTCGCATAGGCAGGGAGCCGGACGCTCGGTGCCACCACTGCGTCCATGGCGGGGAGGACACGGCGCAACACACGTTCGTTCAGTGTGTTGCTTGGGAGGAGCAGCGCCGTGTCCTCACAAATGAAGTAGGAGGCGATCTGTCGCTGCCGGCCGTGGTACGGAAGATGGTCGGCAGCGCAGAGTCGTGGGACGCAGTGGTGTCCTTCTGCGAGGACGTGATGTCGCAGAAGGAAGCTGCGGAACGGGAGAGGGAGATTTCAACTGCCGATCCCGCCCGCAGCAGGCGCTCCGGGCGCCGGAGGAGGGCAGACAACGCCCTCTTCCGCCCCCCATGAACGGGTCCAGGGGCGAAGGACTTGGGGAAGTCCCCGCCCCCTATTCAACGGACCCGAGGCGGAGGCGCGCGCGGGTGTCGACGCGCGCCTCTGAGGCGTTGCACGGGGGAGTTTAACACCTCACCCCCCCGTGCCCGAGGCGAGGCCCGCAAGGCGGGCCAGCACCAGTGCGGGGCTGCGGAAGAATTTGGATTCCCGCGGCCCCGCGCCCACGTGTAAGGAGGACACAGGGGGGTTTTAGCCGGTAAGAGTCCGGCACACCCCTCCGCCTCTCCCCAGGCGGAGGAAGTCCATGAGGATTTCCCCCCGAGTAAAAAAAAAAAAAAAAAAAAGGTTAGGTTAGGTTAGGTTAGGTTAGGTTAGGTTAGGTTGGGGTGCCTGTCAGAAAACCTCCCCGTGTGCTCGGCAACTGCTGGTCCCTGTGGACACGTCCTAAGGGAAGAGCAGTCACCGGGCCGGTGCACCCTGGGCACGGACAATAATCTCTTCGCGGGGGGTGGGATAGAGGAGATTGTTGTCCGTGGCTAATTTCGACAGGAGCGGAGGAGTCGCTCCCGAGGGCTCCCTATCTGCACTCTGCAGCAGCAGAGTGCACGACTAGGGAGCGAGGTGGGGTAGATCGCGGGCCGTTGTACAGTCCGCGGTCTACGGGTCTCCGCGGCGTGCTCGTCGTGGTGACCGAGGTGGGGAAGGCCGCAGGTTGCTCCTCAACCTGCGGTATTGGGGCATCCGTGGCGAGGTGCTGAGCCACGGTGCCAAGTAGGTTAAGTTAGTTTTAAGTTAGCCGTAAGTTAAAAAAAAAAAAAAAAAAAAAAAAAAAAAAAAAAAAAAAAAAAAAAAAAAAAAAAAAAAAAAAAAAAAAAAAAAAAAAAAAAAAAAAAAAAAAAAAAAAAAAAAAAAAAAAACCCAAAGAGAAAATTACAAAATAACAAAAAATACAAAAATATATTAGGTTTAGTCTTAGGTTAGTGTCCTAGTTGTAGATACCGAGCAGCGGGCGGTGTATCCTGCACCGGAGGCATCCGCTGGCCTCGGGGGGACTAAATACCCTCCCAAAAAGAGTGGCCGCATCGCCTTGGGGAAGCGATGGGTGTACCACCCATATCGTAAATGGAAATGTCAGATATAGAGTGTGTCTTGTCTTGCGATCCGGCTGACGCCCGGCGCTCGCAGGTATCCGGGCCTGCGAGTGTTAAATTGGTTACCGAAGGACGCGCAGGGGTAGGCGACCAGGCCCCTGTAGCGGATGTGGCTACTGGAAGCACCGATTCTATGTCATGTGACCCGGCTGACAACCGGCGCTCACAGGTATCCGGGCCTGTGAGTGTGAAATTGGCGACCGACGGACGCGCAGGGGTAGGCGACCAGGCCCCTGCTGCTGATAGTGCTACTGGAAGCACCAATCTTGGCACGGTCTTGAGCCAGGGGGGCTGCAGACCGTGCAGTGTGGTCCTGTCCGACGGGGAGTCGCGCGGAACTGCCTCCAGATTTTGGAGGAAGCGTCCGCGCGATGAAGTCTCGGACCGAGATGGGTCGATAGGCCTATCCTCAAGCGAGGAGGACCTATCGGCCCCAAAAGTGCCGACAGCTCGGCGGGGCCGAAAACCGGCACCAACAGGAGGGGGGGCCTCTTTGCGGCCGCCGAGGGATTCGCGGGGGCGGTTTCTGCGCTCCGCTACTCCGGCGGCCAGCGAAGAGAGTGATGTTGGGGTCAGGAGCGAGGACCCTGGCGGCGTGAGCTGTGTTTCCCTAGGAAGCACGAAAGCAGAGCTCAACGCCGCCAAAAGAGAGCAGCGGAGGGCGGTCGCGGTCGATGAGGTGACAGAGATGGCCCGACGCGCCCGCGAGCGACGTGCCGCTTTGGCGGCTTCAGGGGAGATGTCGGCGGTGGCGTTAAGCCAACAAGTGTTGGGCGGCGTGGATGTCGTCCTGAAGGTTGCCACGCAGTCCGGCAACCTGAAGGGCACATTCACCCGCGCCCTCAAGGAGGCAGCCGCCGACATCAAGGAGGCGGTTGGAGACCTCCTCAACCGAACGGCCTCAGACGAGGTCACTAAGTTGCAGGAGGAGAACAGCCGCCTCCGAAGAGATCTGGAGGATCTCCGGCGGCAAGTGGCTGCGCTGAGCGAGCAGCAGCAGCCACAATCTGCCGCCGTCGCCACTCCGCCCATGGCGACTCCCACTCCCGCACCGGGACCGACAAGCGCGCACACCGACGATGAGGTCGAGCGCATTGTTCGGCTCTGCATGCTCCAGTGCGGGAGCATGATGAACGCTCGCATCGAGGCCATCTCTCGGCGCCTTCCGCAGGAGCCAATCCTCCGGCCGACATTAGCGGCGGACAAACGGAGGACGGAGGAGCCGCCGAGACCTGCGCCTCAAAAGGGGAAGCCCGCGGAGGGTGTTGAAAAGCCCGTGGAGGGAACCCCGTCGAGTGTTCAGCCCACGACTGCCGGGTCCAAGGGTGAGACCTGGGCGAAAGTCGTGGGCCGCAAGAAGGCCCGCAAAGCCGCCAAAAAGGCCGCGGCACCAGCAGCAGCGCGCGCCGCAGTTGCGCAGCCTGCGCGACGGACTGCCAAAAAGACCGGCGGTCGCAATGCGCCGGCGATACGTGCGCCTCGTTCTGAGGCTGTTACGCTAACGCTCCAGCCCGGAGCTGCGGAGCGCGGCGTTACGTACCAGTCGGTGATTGCCGAGGCCAAGGCCAAGATAAAATTGGCAGATCTTGGCCTCCAGTCCGTCACCCTCAGGCAGGCTGCCACGGGTGCGCGGCTGTTTGAGGTGGCTGGTGCTGCGAGCGACAGCGTCGAGAAGGCGGACGCTCTGGCCGCCAAAATGAAGGAGGTCCTCAACCCAGAGGACGTCCGGGTCTCCAGGCCAATGAAAACCGCAGAAGTGCGGATTGCTGGCCTGGACGACTCCGTGACCTCTGAGGAGGTGGCGGCGGCCGTTGCTCGTGGCGGAGAGTGTCCGCCGGACAAGGTGCGGGCCGGCGACATACGCGTTGACGCTACCGGACTCGGCGTAGTCTGGGTTCGGTGCCCTGTAGCGTCGGCGAAAAAGATCGCCGATAGTGGCAGATTGCTGGTTGGCTGGGTTGCAGCGAGGGTGAAACTCCTGCAGCCCCGGGCTTTGCGGTGCTTCCGGTGCCTGGAGAAGGGGCACGTCCGGGCAAAATGCACCGCCGAGATTGACCGCAGCGACCTCTGTTATCGTTGCGGTCAGCCCGGCCACAAGGCGGCCCAGTGTTCCGCGGCGCCAAACTGCTGCTTGTGTTCGGCTGTGGGGAAGCCAGCGGGACACAAAGTGGGCGGAGGGGCCTGTGGCGCGCCTGCCAGCAAGGCCAAGAAAAAGAAGAGGAGCTCTAAGCCTGCCGGGGAAACCTCGCCACCCCCGCAGGCCAGTAGCTCCGCGGCCGACTCCCGGCCCAGGACCGTTGCCGAGGGAATGGAGTGTCAATAATAGGGCACCTCCATTTCCTCCAGGGCAACATCAACCACTGTGCCAGAGCTCAGGATCTTCTCCTCCAGAGCATGGCAGAGTGGTCGATTGACGTGGCTGTGGTCGCCGAGCCGTACTTCATCCCCGCCCGTGACAACTGGCTGGGGTGCGCTGACGGTTTGGTGGCCATTATTGGCGGGACTCTGACCGACCCGTCTCGGGGCCGTGGCTGGGTTGCTGCGGTCTCGGGCGGCATCGTCATTGTGGGGGCGTATTTCTCCCCCAACAAGAGTCTCGCCGACTTCGAGGGTTTCCTTGTCGAGTTGGGCGCCGTCGTAGGCCGCCATCACCCTCGCCCCGTTCTGGTGCTCGGGGATCTCAACGCCAAGTCATCGGCGTGGGGATCTCCGGTCACTGACCCTCGGGGCGAGGTGCTGGAAGAGTGGGCGGTGACGACCGGTCTGGTCGTCCTGAATCGGGGCTCGGAATACACGTGCGTGCGGCAGCGGGGCGGGTCGATAGTGGACGTCTCGTTCGCTAGCCCCTCTGTCGCCAGCCGAGTCCGCGACTGGCGTGTCGCCGTGGAGGTGGAGACGCTGTCGGACCACAGGTATATCCGGTTCGACGTCTCTGCCCAGACCGCGAGCGGCCGCCATCCAACAGCCCCGATCAACGACGGCCCGCGCTGGGCGCTTAAGTGCATCGACAAGGAACTGCTCGAGGAAGCTGCCTTAGTCCAGTCCTGGATTTGGGAGTCGGCGACGGACGGCCCCGTCGACGTCGAAGCGGTGGCGCTGCGGTTTCGCGGGGCGATGACGCAGATCTGCGACGCGTCCATGCCCCGCGTCCGCCAACAGTCCGCAAGGCGCCAGGTGTACTGGTGGACCGCCGAGATTGCGCAGTTGCGCATCGCGTGCGTTGCGGCTCGCCGCCAGTACACACGATACCGGAGACGACGTCGACGGGTTTCCGCCGAGGAGGACGCGCTGTATGAGGTGTACAGCGCGTCCAAGGAGACTCTGTGGCTGGCCATCGGCGATTCTAAGTCGCGTGCCAGGGAGGAGCTGCTGGGGTCCCTGGATCGGGATCCGTGGGGCCGCCCCTACCGTTGGGTACGGGGCAAGCTGCGTGCATGGGCGCCTCCACTGGTGCAGAGCATGCAGCCCCAGCTGCTAGGGGCGGTCGTATTGGCGCTCTTCCCTGAGCGAGCGGGACACGTTCCCCCGACGATGGCTTCACCCTCGGCCACAGACTCTCCCGAAGAGGAGAGCACCGATGTCCCCGAGGTGACGCAAGCAGAGACGAGAGCGGCCGTGTCGCGGCTCCGGGCTAAGAACACGGCGCCCGGACCCGACGGAGTTCCTGGCCGAGCTCTCGTCCTGGCTCTGAAGGAGCTAGAGCCCCAGCTGAGAGGGCTCTTCACGGCATGTCTCGAGCAGGGTCAGTTTCCCAGTGTGTGGAAGGAGGGGAGGCTGGTCCTGCTCAGGAAGGAGGGGCGCCCCGCGGACTCGCCGTCCGCGTACCGGCCCATAGTGCTGCTCGACGAGGCGGGCAAACTCTTTGAGCGTGTCATCGCAGATCGCCTCGTCAGCCACTTGTGCAGAGAGGGGCCGGACCTGGACGACAACCAGTTTGGTTTTCGTCGCGGGCGCTCCACCGTAGACGCCATAATGCGCGTGAGAGCCCTGGCGGAGGAGACGGTGTCCCGGGGTGGGGTGGTGTTGGCGGTGTCTTTAGACATCTCCAACGCGTTCAACACCCTGCCCTGGAGCTGTATTCGGGAGGCACTGAGATATCACCGCGTGCCTCCCTACCTCCGTCGCACAGTAGGGGCCTACCTAGAAGGTAGATGCGTCACATATCGGGGACATGACGGTGCCGGTCGGCACCTCATGACGTGCGGTGTTCCACAGGGATCGGTGCTGGGGCCGCTCCTGTGGAACATCGGTTACGATTGGGTGCTGAGAGGCGAACTCCCGTCGGGCGCCGACTTGACGTGTTATGCGGACGACACGCTTGTCACTGCCCGGGGGAGCTCGCACAGGGAAGCAGCGTTGATAGCCACGGCTGCGGTGTCACAGGTGGTGAACCGCATCCGGCGCCTGGGCCTGGAGGTGGCCCTCAACAAGTCGGAGGCCATGGTGTTTCATGGCCCCCGACGCGCGCCGCCGTCGGGATCACACATCGTGGTCGGTGGAGCCCGGATAGCTGTCGAGTCCACCATGAAGTATCTGGGATTGGTGCTCGACAGCCGATGGGAATTCGGCCCCCACTTCCGGCGGCTGGTGCCCAAGCTGATGGGTGCAGCGGGCGCGCTGTCAACGTTGCTTCCTAACATGGGGGGCCCGAGCGCCGCCTGTAGGCGGTTGTACGTGGGAATCGTGCGGTCCATGGCCCTATATGGGGCCCCTGTGTGGGCGATGGACCTGGCGGCCAGCACTCTAGCCATTCTGCGCAGACCGCAGAGGGCGATGGCCGTCAGAGTCGTCCGCGGGTATCGCACGATTTCCTACGAGGCGGCTTGCGTCCTGGCCGGATCCCCGCCCTGGGACCTAGAGGCTAAAGTACTCGCGTCGCTGTATCGGTGGCGCGAGGAAGAGCGGGCACGGGACTCGAGGCCGGTGCAGCGGCAGATAGCGCAGCGCCGAGCAGAGCTCCGTCAGGTCTTGGTGGCGGAATGGCGGCAGAGGCTTCTGCGCCCTACCGCCGGCCTCGCCACCGTCGAGGCGATCCGGCCAGTGCTCGACGACTGGCTCGGGAGAAGGCACGGCTCCCTGTCGTTCAGGGTGACGCAGGTGCTGTCGGGGCACGGCTGCTTCGGCAAGTACCTGTGTCGCATAGGCAGGGAGCCGGACGCTCGGTGCCACCACTGCGTCCATGGCGGGGAGGACACGGCGCAACACACGTTCGTTCAGTGTGTTGCTTGGGAGGAGCAGCGCCGTGTCCTCACAAATGAAGTAGGAGGCGATCTGTCGCTGCCGGCCGTGGTACGGAAGATGGTCGGCAGCGCAGAGTCGTGGGACGCAGTGGTGTCCTTCTGCGAGGACGTGATGTCGCAGAAGGAAGCTGCGGAACGGGAGAGGGAGATTTCAACTGCCGATCCCGCCCGCAGCAGGCGCTCCGGGCGCCGGAGGAGGGCAGACAACGCCCTCTTCCGCCCCCCATGAACGGGTCCAGGGGCGAAGGACTTGGGGAAGTCCCCGCCCCCTATTCAACGGACCCGAGGCGGAGGCGCGCGCGGGTGTCGACGCGCGCCTCTGAGGCGTTGCACGGGGGAGTTTAACACCTCACCCCCCCGTGCCCGAGGCGAGGCCCGCAAGGCGGGCCAGCACCAGTGCGGGGCTGCGGAAGAATTTGGATTCCCGCGGCCCCGCGCCCACGTGTAAGGAGGACACAGGGGGGTTTTAGCCGGTAAGAGTCCGGCACACCCCTCCGCCTCTCCCCAGGCGGAGGAAGTCCATGAGGATTTCCCCCCGAGTAAAAAAAAAAAAAAAAAAAAAAGGTTAGGTTAGGTTAGGTTAGGTTAGGTTAGGTTTTTTTTTTTTTTTTTTTTTTTTTTTTTTTTTTTTTTTTTTTTTTTTTTTTTTTTTTTCTGCTTTTCCCCGCTCATAAGTACAGCAGGACCTTGTTATTCTAGATTCTCATTCATTCCAGTTCTCGCATCTATGCCTCTCGCACTTTCAAGCCGCATACTTTACGCATTCATTCGTCATCTTTTATTCTATGCCGGGTGGGATTCCCGCTAGTAACCTATCTACTTTATAGTTTTATTCAGGGAAGAAATTTTAAGGTTTTATTATATTTCAAATAAAAAACTAGTAGACTAAATGTATTTTCAGTTTCTTTACAAACTTATATAGTCTTATTCTAGGTACTGCTTGATTATATTAAACTGTTTTACATTTAAATCTTATTATCTATATTCGTATTTTATTATGTTTACACTTTTTCTTCAGTATTTCTTAGCTTGACATTTTTTATTCTTATATTCCAAGTACTCTTTATTACATAATATCTATTTTATCTGGCTTACTACATAAATCTTACTTTTTACTTATAACTTGTGATAACATTACAAAGTTTGGGTGCTTACTTTCTATTTATCTTTATTTAACATTTTTATTCTTATAGTCTAAGTACTGCTTGGTTACACTTAAGTTACAGGTATGACACTTAGATAATAAATAATCTTACTTACATAATTCACATAATTTCTCTCATGGTTTGCAAATTCACAGTAAATTTTTTAATTAGGTATATAGGCGCCGGAAGCGCACTAACTGTCATCAGCGACGAAGGGGCATTCTTATGTTTCTATGTACATACATCATTTTGTTTATTTACTTTAGGTACTTATTATTTCATATACTAGTGTCTTATTGTAAGTTCATTACTAAGTTACTACGTTAGTTATCTGATTATTCCAATTTTGTGGTATATGTGTTTGTACCTATACATGGTTGTTATTTTATATGCTACTTAGGTATAGTTGGATACAACCGTAAGGTTATGGCCTCGTTTTGTTTTGTGGTTTGCTCACATGTATTTTACCTATATATGTTTACTTTCTTTGTATATTTATATTAATAATATATATATAAACTTATTTTATATATATTTATTACTTTTCTTGAGCTGTTTTTATTTATAAAACATCTTTGTTATTGTTGGTTTGTGTGTTTCTGTGTGTTTTGATATGTATGTATATATTCACTATATATTTTCCATATCGTGTTTTGATTGTATTGTGTTTGTCCGGTTTCCGTGTCTCTGTTTTTACCACTATAGTGTTGCAGTGTTTATTGTACTCCCGGTTTGTGTAATTGTATTTAGTTTGTGTGTTTGTGTGTGTAATTGTGTGGGTAAGGTGTGGTGAGTCAAACGTACATCGTTGTTGCACGAGCCAGGTAGTCCCATTTCTTGCGAATGGGGCATTCGGCGCTGAAGGCATTGTGCTCAGTGTTCTGCAGCCTAGAGTGCGAGCAGTTGCAGCACCGCGGTTCGTTGCCCGCAATGTAATCTGCGCATTTCTCGCGCAGATGCGGGCCGCCGCAGTGGCTGCACCTGTCCGCACTGTCCGTGCAAAATTTCCGGCCGTGCCCGAATGCCAAGCATTTCGTGCATTGGATGAGCGGAGACTGGTCCTCCACTCTGACCCTTTGCAGGTCAAGGTAGAGGGCTCCAGCCTCCGTCATCCTCCTCCACACAACGGGACCGACCTGGACAATGACATGTGCGGTTTTGGGGTTTTTTGTCCGTTTTTTGAATTTTATGGTTGTTTCGATTTCTTCTTGTGATAGATCTCCGAATATTTCTGCATTTTGAATATGAAGCGCCCTAATTAACTCCTCGTCGTCGCTTTGCAGGAAGACGTCCTTTAGGATGACGAGTGGATTTTTATTTTTTATATGTGTAACTATTAAACCTTGACCCCTACTTTCGATTGTTTGTTTAACCTTATTTAATTCGTCTTTTGTGTCGCACCCTAAGATGACGGTTTGGTTTTTAGCTTTGCGCACCTTATTAATTTTTAGGCCAGTACTCCTGGCATCGACCGCCTTCTTCACTCGCTCGAGCACCTCGTCGGCAGTCTCCTGGTTGCCTTCGAGAGTGACCGCCATCGAGTGAAGTGCCGGCCGGTACCCGGGTTTGGCTGCTGCGACGCTCGCGTACGACCTAGGCTCGGATGGCTGCTTTTCTTGCTTCGCGACTTCAGACAGCGTCGCTTTGGCAGCCGCGACATCACCGGCAATACCATCGAGCTTCTCGTCGAGGGTTATCTGAGTGCGGCTCACCACCTTGACGCCTTGCGTCGCCTGGTTGATGGCCGCCTTAGCCTCGTCGATTTTGTCGACGATCTTGTCGATGATGTCGGACCCGCCATCGTCACGCAGAGTCTTCTGTTCGTCGAAGCACAGCACCATCTTCTCCTCGAGCTTGTTCAGCCGAAGTTGCAGCTGAGTCTCGACATTCTCCAGTTTGTCAATGATGTGGACATCTTTTCCAGGCAGCCCGACCGTACTGGGCGCCCGCGTCCCGTCTGCCGCTGCTTCCAGGCTGGTTACCCGCTTGCACAGCTCAAACAGGGCGCGGAGGCCCTTGTCAGACTGTACCTCCAGGAAGGTCTTGATGTCTTTTCTCATTTGAGAATATTCTTTGATCTTTGAGGGAATGTCCTCAAAGGTCTTCATGACTTCCTGAAGAAGTGTGTCCGTAGTTTTCGTCGCGTAGTCCTCCGTCCGGTATACCGCCATGTTATCCAGCGACCTCCTTTTCCGGTCTGGTCTCCGGATGAAAGTTTTAGCGGCGTCCTGCGCTGCTGCCGATGCAGTTGTTATTGCAGAGGGGCTGGGGGTGGCTGGTTTTGTGGCGGCGCCGGAGGTTGTCGGTGTTCGGTACATTGTGATGCGTAGGTATGTAAAGTGTATTTGTTGTAATGCGGGTTGTGTGTTGTATAATGTATGTGTGCGGTCGACCTGATGGGTGAGTCCGGGAACGTTGTCAGTACGTCTATCTGACCCTGTATAGAGGGGTCAGAGTCGATGGGTGTATATGTAATAAACAATGTAAATGTATAAAGTCACTAATATATTATAGATTATAATTTAATCTATAGTCTACTAAGGCTTTAAGCCTAAGGTCTAAGCACTATTTTAAGATTTAAGCATCAGTAAAAATAAAATGTAAAATAAATTTAGAGTAAAATTTTTAGGGGTAGGGGGGGGGTCCAGATTATGGGGGGGGGTTCCTCTTATAAGACTTCTGCCGTGGTGTCTTCGACACCACAAAGGCAGGATTTGAGGTCAGAAACGAGCTATCTCCCTTAGTTTCGGAGATATCAGGTTTTAAAGGATGTTATTTTAGGGTGTGCGGGGGAGGGGGTCCAAACCAGGGGGGATGGACGTTTTATACCCGACTTTAACCGTGGTGTCTTCGACACCACAAAGGCCGGATTTGAGGTCGAAAATCGTCTATCTCCCCTGGCTTATGAGATATGATGAAGATAAAAGCATAACCTCCTTTTTTGTCCCTGCCTGATATGTCGGGTAAATTTTTAACTTGTTAAGGAAGATAGCTCGGTTTCTCCTGGACCGATTTTGTCGAGAGTGGTCTTATTTTAAAGCTCTTGTCGAGACCTTTATTTTGCCCTTTGGATAATTGTAAAAAATGTCACCCCTTACGAACTACCCTTGAATTAGTTGATACCATTTAAGTATCTAGGGTGTAGTTTCGGCTAGCACGTGTTAAGGTGTGTAGGAAAGTATTTTGCAAACATGTATAGGTGTCCCCTTCAATATTCACAAGTTGTTAGCGAATTTCCTACCCCTAGGACGAAGATAATTTTTTATTGTTTACAAAAATTTAGGTCTGTTTATTTCCTGTTCTAGGGAATTTTCAGGATTTTTGAAAACGTGGGGGATAGTTTTTGACCATATTCTATCCTGTGCCGGTGTAAAAACTGGAGATTTGCTGTTATTTTCGAAGTCGATTTTCAGATCGCGATCTCGTAGTTAACTTTGTTGTGCGGTTTTATCCGTTTGTTTACAAAATCGTTAACTACTACCACGACCCGAATTTCGCTCCGAAAATTATAATTTAAAAACTAACTTATTTGTTAAGACCTAAGCTATATATTAAACTAAGTTGTGTCTGCGCGCAGGGGTGATTTCACCCTCTTCTGAGGGGTTTTCCTGGTGACACCCTCCCACACTGACCGCAAAGGCCCTTGTTTTACTATTAAATTTAAATTAAAGTGAATTTTAATAATTGTAAACGATAAAGATACTATCAAGGTATAATAAATGCATGAAAAGTTTTTGGATTTTTAATAATTACGGGGGTTGATTTAACAATTTATAAGTTTTAATTATATACTATATTTTAAAATGGAGATTTTGAGAAAACTACTACCTGGAAAATCTGAAAATGGGGGATAATGTAGAAAAGGTATTTAAATGTCTATTAAAATTTAAAAAATGGGGGGTTATCGATTTACTTTTGTGGGAAAATGTCACCAAAGAAAATCACAATTTTGTTGACCTTTAAAGGGCTGCAGCTCCGTCCAGGGTGGTCCGATTGTCTTGATTCCAGCACCAGGAGACTCGTCTTTCCAAGACGCGTCTTTTGATGTATGACACGCCGTTCCAACTATGCCGGATGTCGAACCAGGTGGCACGTGGAAATTGTTTTTCTGGGGTTAAGTCGGCGCTTTTCCACCGGAAAAATCCCAGATGGTGTCCGGAGGAGGGACCTCCTCAAGCCGGTTATTTTGACCCCAAAAAAGTGGGGGGTCGTCGATCTCCTTGCTGCAGCGTTTCGAAAAAACACCAAAAATCACAGTTTTTCGAGCACAACTTTCTCCTACTTTCTCCGATTTTCGGGCGGTTTTCACTGTTGTGTTCTCCTCACTGAGACGCGTACGGGGGTATATAGCACTCGTATATTTACGCGAAAAAACCTATTTTCCCGATTTTTAGCGACGGAGCGTGGAAAAAACGTGGCGCTCGCGGTGGTGGCTGCCAGCAGACTGGGTTAGGTTAGGTTAGGTTAGGTTAGGTTTTTTTTTTTTTTTTTTTTTTTTTTTTTTTTTTTTTTTTTTTTTTTTTTTTTTTTTTTTTTTTTTTTTTTATAAATACTGTTTACCCCGTTCATGGTTTCAACGGGACCTTTTCTATCTAAGTTGCTCTTGCATTCTACTTCTCGCTTTATTCCTCTCGCACGTTCATGCGTCATACTCTATCTTTCTTCCATTCATCATCTCTCATTCCTGGCCGGGTGGGACTCCCACTACTCTTCCTAAGTTTCCATTTCCGGGGTTCTTATAATCAAACAATTTTTGCTTTTCAGTTTCGAAATATTCTGTTTTCAATTTTTATCTTGTTTTCTATGCTTTCATCTATATATTCTTCTTTTCAATATATAATGAAACATAGATTTCATACTGTATTTTTGTTTCTTTTAATTGTTTTATATGCTAAGTTTTCGCAATATTCCAGGAATTTTATTCTATTTCTCCCTTTTATTATTTCCCCTATTTTATCTTTTTGGATCCTGGTATCTAGTTCGCATTCAATAGTGTAGCGTTCTTGTGCAAATATGGGGCAATCGAGCAGTATATGTGGGACAGTTTCGAGTGTGTTGGGGTCACAGATGCACGATGGGTTCTCCTTGCACTTGAAGCGGTTCAAGTACTCGGAGAACCCACCGTGCCCCGTCATTATTTGTGTTCTTATGGCGTTCATACCCACTTTTCTAATTGTTCTGTACGCGGCCACTGCATCTGGGAAGAACATCTTAGTTATTGAGGCGGTTTGTCCTGTATTATACCTATGGTTCCATTCGTCAAGCGTCACCATTCGAGCGTGTCGCTTGACGAACGAAACCGGGCACAGGTCGTAGTCGGGTTTCTTTTTGCTATTTATGGCGGCCTCCTTCGCTAGCGCATCCGCCCTTTCGTTGCCTTCGATCCCCGCGTGAGCCTTAATCCAATACAAGTTAACTATCTTGGCTTGGCGGGATATAGCTTTCAAGTTATCCCTGGTTTCTACTGCCAGGGGATGAAGGCAACCGTGGTTTTTCACTGTTTGGAGGGCCGCCATGGAGTCGCTGTAGATCCCGAAACTTTCCGCAGTACTCCTCCTGATCTCCTTCGTTGCCCTGCATATCGCCAGGAGCTCGGCCTGATAGACCGTGCAGAAGTTTGCCAGTGCCAATTTGAGGGTACGCGTTTCGGTGTTGCCAATCCATATTGACACCGCTGCCCCAACGCGTCCCTCTATTTTGCTCCCATCGGTATAGATTTTTATTTCTGAATTGGCACTGGCGTCGATCTGTTCCTGGTCCATCACCCTTCCTATCTCCAAGTCGACGCGTGCGGCCGGGTGTGGGGAATCCAGTGCAGACGCCATCCGTTCCATCTCCCTGTCCCCCAGCAGCTCCTGGGCTACTCCCTTCTTAGCCTCGTATAGTAAGGCAACTTCGCGGATTCGCAGGTCGAGTGGGAGTATGCCAGCTAATAGGAGTGCTGAGTTCAGGGAGACGGTTCGGTAGGCTTTGCACATCTTTTGTGCAATTCCGCGTTGCAGGACTCCCAGCTGCTTTATGATTCCGAGCTTACTTGCTGCTGGGGCCCATACACTTGCAGCGTACAGTACTATTGGCTCTATAACCGCCACATATATTATTTTAATGACTTCGGGGTTTAGTCCCCAACTCACTTTTGCTACCCTGCATAGTTGTTGGTGGACCGCTATCGCTTTTCGGCAGACGTTTTTTATATGCGTGTTGAATGTTAGCCTGTCGTCGATGGTGACACCCAGCAGTTTAATTTCTTTAGCCATTGTTATGGCAGCCCCACCCATGCTCAGTCTTGGGGTGTCATATTTTAACTTTCTGGTTATTACCATGGCACTTGTTTTTTGCGGTGCAAATTTGAGTTTGTTTTTGACTCCCCAAGACCGAACATACTCGAGGATGCCATTGGCTTTCCTTTCAATTTCTGCCGCGGTGTCCCCATCGAACACCAGAACGACATCGTCTGCAAAGGCTTGCGAGTAGGTCTTTTTCTCGACTAAGGTTTTAAGGAGTGGGTCTAGTAGCAGGTTCCACAATATGGGGCCTCCGATTGAGCCCTGTACGCAGCCCTTGTCTGTCCCTTTCACATATTCTCGTCCGGCATAACGGACTCTGACCCTTCTGTCCACGAGATAGCTGTCTATGACTCTCCTCAGGTTCACTGGACATTTTTCTTCAGCCAGACGAACCCTAATGGCCGGCCACCAGGCGCTGTCGAAGGCTCCCTCTATGTCCAATGATACAAGTACAATGAGTTTCTTTTGCGTCAGTTTTCTGCGTATGTGCTGCATTAAGACATAGAGGGAGTCCTCGGTGCTCCTTTGCGGCATGAATCCGTACTGGTGGATGCTAATGCGAGGTAATATGTGAAATCTGAGGCGAGCCACGAGCATCTTCTCATAGATTTTGCCCAGAACGGGCAACAAGCCAATCGGTCTGTAGGCTTTTGGGGTAGTGTAGTCGGTTTTTCCCGGTTTCTTTAATACCACAACTGTTGCTTCCTTCCACGGCTGCGGAAAGTGGTTATGTTCTAGGCATTTGTTCAGGAGGGCCAGAAATACGTCGGGCATGCTACTTATGGCTCTTCCGCAGATGTCGGCTGTGAGGCCATCTAAACCCGGGGCCTTCTTGGGGTTGAAGGATTCGCTGGCTTCTTTCAGTTCAGCCATGACGAAAGGTGGATCGCTGTTTTCCTTTTGTTCCCCTAGGTTTACTTTTTCTGCCATATATCTAATGTGGCGATGATCATCATCGTCAGCATCAGATTTATCTTCGGGGTAGAAGGTTTCCGTTATGAACTTGACGGAGCTTTCTGCGTCCAGCTCCCTTCCGTCCCTTATCATTGGCAGGTCCTCTTCTCTGCGAATTGTCCTCCCTATCACCCTATATATCCCCTCCCAGACCCCCTCCCTATTCTGTTTCTGACAGAACTCTTTCCAGCTCTCTGTTTGAGTTTTTGAAGCTTCTAATTCATATTCCCTTTTATGTTCCAGGTACTCCTTCAAGACCTTCGATCTTCGGACTGGTGCTGCGCATCTTATCCTACGCTTCCTGGTAGCGAGCTCCTTCTTCATCTCTGCGAGTTTCTTCGACCACCACGGCAAGGTAAGTTTTTCTGTATTCTTTTTGATTGGCATTGACAGAGTACATGCCTCTTTTATTACTTTGGTCAAGTTATTAACTATTGTATCTATTTCGTTACTACTTTTTATTTGCTCTATTTTTAATTTTGTAATTTCGTTTTCTATTGTGAATTGGCTTAATTTCTCATGAAACGCTGTCCAATTTGCTTTTTTCGTATTGTAGATTCTTGTGGTTCTTTCTATTCTAATACCTTTTGATTTTTGAAGAAATATATTAAATGTTATGCCATTGTGGTCGGAACTCGTGAGGTCTTCATTAACCGTCCAGTCGTCTACCAGGTCAAGGATATTTGTTGAACAGGCTGTGATGTCAACGTAGCTAGTGAAGCGCTCTCCTCCTCTAATTACGTCGAAGGTCGGGATTTCCCCTGTGTTCATTATATGTAGGTCAAGTTCTCCGAGAGCTCCGCTTACCTCTTCTCCTCTGCTGTCCACGATTGGGCTTCCCCACCATATACTTTTTGCATTGACATCACCTCCCACGATCATTGGTTTGGATCCGTTTGCCATTTCAATTTTCTTGAGGTGTTCCAAGTATGGTTCTATTTGTTTGTCCGGTTCGCAGTATAGAGAAACGAGTGTGATCTCCCAAGCACTTGTTTGGATCCCCACCACAACGATATTATTCGTGGTGAGTTTTGGGTACTGTATTACATTTAGTTCCTCTTTGAAGACGGCTATTGCAGCCTTTACGGTCCCTTCTCCTATACTAGTACTCTGGAAGATCCTCACCCCTCTCTGGCTCCTTAGAGATTTAGCATTGCCTACGTATGGCTCTTGTAGTAGTGCCAGTGAAATGCCGCGCTTCTCCGCCTCAACAAAGAGCTCATTTGTTGCGAGCTTTTTCCGTTGGAGGTTTGCCTGTGCTACTTTGTACATGGTGGTTGCTTTCGCTTGGGTGCCTTTAGCAATACGCTATTGTCGCTCTCGCTATGTCATCCCACTTACAGCGTACTGGACATGCGGGGCTAAAGGCGTTGTGCTCGATGTGTGGGCTGTTTGCTTTCTTGCAATTTCTGCAAGAAGCTGGTATTCCGGCCATCCAGTCTGCACATTCTGCCTTCAGGTGTGATCCTCCGCAGTGGCTGCATGCATCATCCGTTTCCTCACAGAACTTTTTGCTATGTCCATACCCCAAGCAACGCGTGCATTGGATCAGTGGAGTCTGATCTTCTGCCTTTATACGCTGCAGGTCGATATGGACATAGCCTCTGTCTGTGATCCTCTTCCAGATCGTCGGTGAGGTGGTCAGTACTATATGCCCCGTGTGTGGATTTCTGGCCCTTCGTCTATACTTAATTTGCACCTTGCTTTCCTCCTCGCTTAGGCCGTGAAAAACTTCCTGGTTCTGGTTTTTTAGAGCCTTGAGGACGTCTTCATCAGTGTTTGCTAACAAGACGCCCTTAAGGATAACCATGGGGTCTTTGTTCTTCACTTCTTCCACGGTGAGGTCGGCTCCCCTCTCTTTTAGCCTATTTTTTATCTTGTCCCTCTCTTCCTCAGTCCCAAAGCCTATAATTACCTTTCTATTCTTCGCCTTTCTTACCCTTTCCACTTTCACCCATCCTTCTTTCGCATCCACTACTTTTCTTAGTTTATCCAGGACTTCTTCCCCTGTATCTTCTTCATTTTTGGAAGTGACAACCACTGAGTGCAGGGTGCGTTTTCCTAACGATCCTCTGCTCCCAGCCGCTGTCACTCCCGCATATGTGGGAGTGTCCATTTTCCCTACCATGTCTTGTTGGGTTTTGATTGAGGCCTTTAGTTCCTCTATTTGTCTGTTGCTTTCTAGCAGCAACTTGGAGTGCTCTTCTATCTGTTTGCTCAGGTGCGAGCTCGAGCACATTTCGGCCTCAATGTTCCCAATCTCTACATGTTTTCCTTGGGGCTGTTTCTTTTTTATTCCACTTTCCGCCTTTGTTTCGAGCTCTCCTTCTTTTACTAACCTGTAGAGCCTATCTGTTGCCTCCAGCACGATTTCCTTGATTTCCTTTTTTAGGTTTCTGGATTCCTCCAGATTCCTTTTTATCTTGATGAGGCAGGCCATCGCTTCCTTAGTCCGGCTTTCGTAGGTTTTCAGTGAGGTTGGGTGTTCTTTTAGCACTCTACTAGGCGCGGGTGGGGGTGCGGGTGCGGTTGGCTTGTTTCCTTCCGGCTTTACTTCTGCACTCCGGTTTAGCGTCAATTTAGTTGTTGGTTTTGATGGTCCTGCCTGCGTCGTTGGGCTTGTCGTAGTGCTGTGTCTTCTTTCCACACCGGGTGCAGTGGATGAGGTACCTGCCCCTTTCGCTGCATCCGGTGGGCTTTCGTTCTGTGTATTTTTGGGGGCAAGTGCTTTCGTGTTAGGTGTCCTGATGCCGAACATTTTGTGTAATGGTAGGGTTCTTGAGGGTTAGTTCAATGTCAAGCGATGTGGGGTATTGTATAGGGTACCCCTGGTCAATAAAGGTGTAAAGATAGTGTGTAAATAGATTAAATAAAAGTGTATGATTCAGTAGAGTCTTGTCGTTTTATATTATAATATGTGTTATAAAAATAAGTTTTAGGTAGATACCTAGTTCTACCTATGTCTATCTCAAAAACTACGTTATATTGAAATATAATACTAAAAAAAAATTACGCTATGTGATAACCTTTTCTAAAAATTTTTACTGCAACCTACGTTATGAACCGCTTAATTAGCGTAGGAGAGCCCGGATTGCAGTGAAATTAATATTTTCTGAGTCAGGAGACTGCTAGAATGCCAAATCCGTCAAAAAATATTTTTCAACAATTTGGTCCCAGAGTCACACCCCTTTCCTATAGTAAATTTTAAATTTTTATTAATGCGTCTAAAGGGCGGGTGGGTGGGGCATTTTTTGACGTTTCGTGCGGCGTAGAGGGACGTGCGATACGTCAAAAGACGCGTCTCGGCGAGCCCTAGCCTGCTGTCCAGAAACTAGAATAGGGTTTAATAGAAATTTTGAAAAATTTGGTCGAAAAACTGAAAAAATTAGTGTTTTTTAATAGAAAAGATTTAATTTCGACGTCCAAACCTACCCTAAATCGTGCAAAATGCAGTCAGGAGGACAGGTCGGAGTGGTAAGTATTTAATAAAATTTTTACAATGAAAAAATCTAGTCAGAATTTTGAGAATTAATTAATTTTGTGTGTTTTTACAGGTCGAGAAGGGTGGGGGTGTCAAAAAATCGGTTAGGTTAGGTTAGGTTAGGTTAGGTTAGGTTAGGTTAGGTTAGGTTAGGTTAGGTTAGGTTAGGTTAGGTTAGGTTAGGTTAGGTTAGGTTAGGTTAGGTTAGGTTGGGGTGCCTGTCAGAAAACCTCCCCGTGTGCTCGGCAACTGCTGGTCCCTGTGGACACGTCCTAAGGGAAGAGCAGTCACCGGGCCGGTGCACCCTGGGCACGGACAATAATCTCTTCGCGGGGGGTGGGATAGAGGAGATTGTTGTCCGTGGCTAATTTCGACAGGAGCGGAGGAGTCGCTCCCGAGGGCTCCCTATCTGCACTCTGCAGCAGCAGAGTGCACGACTAGGGAGCGAGGTGGGGTAGATCGCGGGCCGTTGTACAGTCCGCGGTCTACGGGTCTCCGCGGCGTGCTCGTCGTGGTGACCGAGGTGGGGAAGGCCGCAGGTTGCTCCTCAACCTGCGGTATTGGGGCATCCGTGGCGAGGTGCTGAGCCACGGTGCCAAGTAGGTTAAGTTAGTTTTAAGTTAGCCGTAAGTTAAAAAAAAAAAAAAAAAAAAAAAAAAAAAAAAAAAAAAAAAAAAAAAAAAAAAAAAAAAAAAAAAAAAAAAAAAAAAAAAAAAAAAAAAAAAAAAAAAAAAAAAAAAAAAAAAAAAAAAAAAAACCAAAGAGAAAATTACAAAATAACAAAAAATACAAAAATATATTAGGTTTAGTCTTAGGTTAGTGTCCTAGTTGTAGATACCGAGCAGCGGGCGGTGTATCCTGCACCGGAGGCATCCGCTGGCCTCGGGGGGACTAAATACCCTCCCAAAAAGAGTGGCCGCATCGCCTTGGGGAAGCGATGTGTGTACCACCCATATCGTAAATGGAAATGTCAGATATAGAGTGTGTCTTGTCTTGCGATCCGGCTGACGCCCGGCGCTCGCAGGTATCCGGGCCTGCGAGTGTTAAATTGGTTACCGAAGGACGCGCAGGGGTAGGCGACCAGGCCCCTGTAGCGGATGTGGCTACTGGAAGCACCGATTCTATGTCATGTGACCCGGCTGACAACCGGCGCTCACAGGTATCCGGGCCTGTGAGTGTGAAATTGGCGACCGACGGACGCGCAGGGGTAGGCGACCAGGCCCCTGCTGCTGATAGTGCTACTGGAAGCACCAATCTTGGCACGGTCTTGAGCCAGGGGGGCTGCAGACCGTGCAGTGTGGTCCTGTCCGACGGGGAGTCGCGCGGAACTGCCTCCAGATTTTGGAGGAAGCGTCCGCGCGATGAAGTCTCGGACCGAGATGGGTCGATAGGCCTATCCTCAAGCGAGGAGGACCTATCGGCCCCAAAAGTGCCGACAGCTCGGCGGGGCCGAAAACCGGCACCAACAGGAGGGGGGGCCTCTTTGCGGCCGCCGAGGGATTCGCGGGGGCGGTTTCTGCGCTCCGCTACTCCGGCGGCCAGCGAAGAGAGTGATGTTGGGGTCAGGAGCGAGGACCCTGGCGGCGTGAGCTGTGTTTCCCTAGGAAGCACGAAAGCAGAGCTCAACGCCGCCAAAAGAGAGCAGCGGAGGGCGGTCGCGGTCGATGAGGTGACAGAGATGGCCCGACGCGCTCGCGAGCGACGTGCCGCTTTGGCGGCTTCAGGGGAGATGTCGGCGGTGGCGTTAAGCCAACAAGTGTTGGGCGGCGTGGATGTCGTCCTGAAGGTTGCCACGCAGTCCGGCAACCTGAAGGGCACATTCACCCGCGCCCTCAAGGAGGCAGCCGCCGACATCAAGGAGGCGGTTGGAGACCTCCTCAACCGAACGGCCTCAGACGAGGTCACTAAGTTGCAGGAGGAGAACAGCCGCCTCCGAAGAGATCTGGAGGATCTCCGGCGGCAAGTGGCTGCGCTGAGCGAGCAGCAGCAGCCACAATCTGCCGCCGTCGCCACTCCGCCCATGGCGACTCCCACTCCCGCACCGGGACTGACAAGCGCGCACACCGACGATGAGGTCGAGCGCATTGTTCGGCTCTGCATGCTCCAGTGCGGGAGCATGATGAACGCTCGCATCGAGGCCATCTCTCGGCGCCTTCCGCAGGAGCCAATCCTCCGGCCGACATTAGCGGCGGACAAACGGAGGACGGAGGAGCCGCCGAGACCTGCGCCTCAAAAGGGGAAGCCCGCGGAGGGTGTTGAAAAGCCCGTGGAGGGAACCCCGTCGAGTGTTCAGCCCACGACTGCCGGGTCCAAGGGTGAGACCTGGGCGAAAGTCGTGGGCCGCAAGAAGGCCCGCAAAGCCGCCAAAAAGGCCGCGGCACCAGCAGCAGCGCGCGCCGCAGTTGCGCAGCCTGCGCGACGGACTGCCAAAAAGACCGGCGGTCGCAATGCGCCGGCGATACGTGCGCCTCGTTCTGAGGCTGTTACGCTAACGCTCCAGCCCGGAGCTGCGGAGCGCGGCGTTACGTACCAGTCGGTGATTGCCGAGGCCAAGGCCAAGATAAAATTGGCAGATCTTGGCCTCCAGTCCGTCACCCTCAGGCAGGCTGCCACGGGTGCGCGGCTGTTTGAGGTGGCTGGTGCTGCGAGCGACAGCGTCGAGAAGGCGGACGCTCTGGCCGCCAAAATGAAGGAGGTCCTCAACCCAGAGGACGTCCGGGTCTCCAGGCCAATGAAAACCGCAGAAGTGCGGATTGCTGGCCTGGACGACTCCGTGACCTCTGAGGAGGTGGCGGCGGCCGTTGCTCGTGGCGGAGAGTGTCCGCCGGACAAGGTGCGGGCCGGCGACATACGCGTTGACGCTACCGGACTCGGCGTAGTCTGGGTTCGGTGCCCTGTAGCGTCGGCGAAAAAGATCGCCGATAGTGGCAGATTGCTGGTTGGCTGGGTTGCAGCGAGGGTGAAACTCCTGCAGCCCCGGGCTTTGCGGTGCTTCCGGTGCCTGGAGAAGGGGCACGTCCGGGCAAAATGCACCGCCGAGATTGACCGCAGCGACCTCTGTTATCGTTGCGGTCAGCCCGGCCACAAGGCGGCCCAGTGTTCCGCGGCGCCAAACTGCTGCTTGTGTTCGGCTGTGGGGAAGCCAGCGGGACACAAAGTGGGCGGAGGGGCCTGTGGCGCGCCTGCCAGCAAGGCCAAGAAAAAGAAGAGGAGCTCTAAGCCTGCCGGGGAAACCTCGCCACCCCCGCAGGCCAGTAGCTCCGCGGCCGACTCCCGGCCCAGGACCGTTGCCGAGGGAATGGAGTGTCAATAATAGGGCACCTCCATTTCCTCCAGGGCAACATCAACCACTGTGCCAGAGCTCAGGATCTTCTCCTCCAGAGCATGGCAGAGTGGTCGATTGACGTGGCTGTGGTCGCCGAGCCGTACTTCATCCCCGCCCGTGACAACTGGCTGGGGTGCGCTGACGGTTTGGTGGCCATTATTGGCGGGACTCTGACCGACCCGTCTCGGGGCCGTGGCTGGGTTGCTGCGGTCTCGGGCGGCATCGTCATTGTGGGGGCGTATTTCTCCCCCAACAAGAGTCTCGCCGACTTCGAGGGTTTCCTTGTCGAGTTGGGCGCCGTCGTAGGCCGCCATCACCCTCGCCCCGTTCTGGTGCTCGGGGATCTCAACGCCAAGTCATCGGCGTGGGGATCTCCGGTCACTGACCCTCGGGGCGAGGTGCTGGAAGAGTGGGCGGTGACGACCGGTCTGGTCGTCCTGAATCGGGGCTCGGAATACACGTGCGTGCGGCAGCGGGGCGGGTCGATAGTGGACGTCTCGTTCGCTAGCCCCTCTGTCGCCAGCCGAGTCCGCGACTGGCGTGTCGCCGTGGAGGTGGAGACGCTGTCGGACCACAGGTATATCCGGTTCGACGTCTCTGCCCAGACCGCGAGCGGCCGCCATCCAACAGCCCCGATCAACGACGGCCCGCGCTGGGCGCTTAAGTGCATCGACAAGGAACTGCTCGAGGAAGCTGCCTTAGTCCAGTCCTGGATTTGGGAGTCGGCGACGGACGGCCCCGTCGACGTCGAAGCGGTGGCGCTGCGGTTTCGCGGGGCGATGACGCAGATCTGCGACGCGTCCATGCCCCGCGTCCGCCAACAGTCCGCAAGGCGCCAGGTGTACTGGTGGACCGCCGAGATTGCGCAGTTGCGCATCGCGTGCGTTGCGGCTCGCCGCCAGTACACACGATACCGGAGACGACGTCGACGGGTTTCCGCCGAGGAGGACGCGCTGTATGAGGTGTACAGCGCGTCCAAGGAGACTCTGTGGCTGGCCATCGGCGATTCTAAGTCGCGTGCCAGGGAGGAGCTGCTGGGGTCCCTGGATCGGGATCCGTGGGGCCGCCCCTACCGTTGGGTACGGGGCAAGCTGCGTGCATGGGCGCCTCCACTGGTGCAGAGCATGCAGCCCCAGCTGCTAGGGGCGGTCGTATTGGCGCTCTTCCCTGAGCGAGCGGGACACGTTCCCCCGACGATGGCTTCACCCTCGGCCACAGACTCTCCCGAAGAGGAGAGCACCGATGTCCCCGAGGTGACGCAAGCAGAGACGAGAGCGGCCGTGTCGCGGCTCCGGGCTAAGAACACGGCGCCCGGACCCGACGGAGTTCCTGGCCGAGCTCTCGTCCTGGCTCTGAAGGAGCTAGAGCCCCAGCTGAGAGGGCTCTTCACGGCATGTCTCGAGCAGGGTCAGTTTCCCAGTGTGTGGAAGGAGGGGAGGCTGGTCCTGCTCAGGAAGGAGGGGCGCCCCGCGGACTCGCCGTCCGCGTACCGGCCCATAGTGCTGCTCGACGAGGCGGGCAAACTCTTTGAGCGTGTCATCGCAGATCGCCTCGTCAGCCACTTGTGCAGAGAGGGGCCGGACCTGGACGACAACCAGTTTGGTTTTCGTCGCGGGCGCTCCACCGTAGACGCCATAATGCGCGTGAGAGCCCTGGCGGAGGAGACGGTGTCCCGGGGTGGGGTGGTGTTGGCGGTGTCTTTAGACATCTCCAACGCGTTCAACACCCTGCCCTGGAGCTGTATTCGGGAGGCACTGAGATATCACCGCGTGCCTCCCTACCTCCGTCGCACAGTAGGGGCCTACCTAGAAGGTAGATGCGTCACATATCGGGGACATGACGGTGCCGGTCGGCACCTCATGACGTGCGGTGTTCCACAGGGATCGGTGCTGGGGCCGCTCCTGTGGAACATCGGTTACGATTGGGTGCTGAGAGGCGAACTCCCGTCGGGCGCCGACTTGACGTGTTATGCGGACGACACGCTTGTCACTGCCCGGGGGAGCTCGCACAGGGAAGCAGCGTTGATAGCCACGGCTGCGGTGTCACAGGTGGTGAACCGCATCCGGCGCCTGGGCCTGGAGGTGGCCCTCAACAAGTCGGAGGCCATGGTGTTTCATGGCCCCCGACGCGCGCCGCCGTCGGGATCACACATCGTGGTCGGTGGAGCCCGGATAGCTGTCGAGTCCACCATGAAGTATCTGGGATTGGTGCTCGACAGCCGATGGGAATTCGGCCCCCACTTCCGGCGGCTGGTGCCCAAGCTGATGGGTGCAGCGGGCGCGCTGTCAACGTTGCTTCCTAACATGGGGGGCCCGAGCGCCGCCTGTAGGCGGTTGTACGTGGGAATCGTGCGGTCCATGGCCCTATATGGGGCCCCTGTGTGGGCGATGGACCTGGCGGCCAGCACTCTAGCCATTCTGCGCAGACCGCAGAGGGCGATGGCCGTCAGAGTCGTCCGCGGGTATCGCACGATTTCCTACGAGGCGGCTTGCGTCCTGGCCGGATCCCCGCCCTGGGACCTAGAGGCTAAAGTACTCGCGTCGCTGTATCGGTGGCGCGAGGAAGAGCGGGCACGGGACTCGAGGCCGGTGCAGCGGCAGATAGCGCAGCGCCGAGCAGAGCTCCGTCAGGTCTTGGTGGCGGAATGGCGGCAGAGGCTTCTGCGCCCTACCGCCGGCCTCGCCACCGTCGAGGCGATCCGGCCAGTGCTCGACGACTGGCTCGGGAGAAGGCACGGCTCCCTGTCGTTCAGGGTGACGCAGGTGCTGTCGGGGCACGGCTGCTTCGGCAAGTACCTGTGTCGCATAGGCAGGGAGCCGGACGCTCGGTGCCACCACTGCGTCCATGGCGGGGAGGACACGGCGCAACACACGTTCGTTCAGTGTGTTGCTTGGGAGGAGCAGCGCCGTGTCCTCACAAATGAAGTAGGAGGCGATCTGTCGCTGCCGGCCGTGGTACGGAAGATGGTCGGCAGCGCAGAGTCGTGGGACGCAGTGGTGTCCTTCTGCGAGGACGTGATGTCGCAGAAGGAAGCTGCGGAACGGGAGAGGGAGATTTCAACTGCCGATCCCGCCCGCAGCAGGCGCTCCGGGCGCCGGAGGAGGGCAGACAACGCCCTCTTCCGCCCCCCATGAACGGGTCCAGGGGCGAAGGACTTGGGGAAGTCCCCGCCCCCTATTCAACGGACCCGAGGCGGAGGCGCGCGCGGGTGTCGACGCGCGCCTCTGAGGCGTTGCACGGGGGAGTTTAACACCTCACCCCCCCGTGCCCGAGGCGAGGCCCGCAAGGCGGGCCAGCACCAGTGCGGGGCTGCGGAAGAATTTGGATTCCCGCGGCCCCGCGCCCACGTGTAAGGAGGACACAGGGGGGTTTTAGCCGGTAAGAGTCCGGCACACCCCTCCGCCTCTCCCCAGGCGGAGGAAGTCCATGAGGATTTCCCCCCGAGTAAAAAAATAAAAAAAAAAAAAAAAAAAAAAAGGTTAGGTTAGGTTAGGTTAGGTTAGGTTAGGTTAGGTTAGGTTAGGTTAGGTTAGGTTAGGTTAGGTTAGGTTAGGTTAGGTTAGGTTAGGTTAGGTTAGGTTAGGTTAGGTTAGGTTAGGTTAGGTTAGGTTAGGTTAGGTTAGGTTAGGTTAGGTTAGGTTAGGTTAGGTTAGGTTAGGTTAGGTTAGGTTAGGTTAGGTTAGGTTAGGTTAGGTTAGGTTAGGTTAGGTTAGGTTAGGTTAGGTTAGGTTAGGTTAGGTTAGGTTAGGTTAGGTTAGGTTAGGTTAGGTTAGGTTAGGTTAGGTTAGGTTAGGTTAGGTTAGGTTAGGTTAGGTTAGGTTAGGTTAGGTTAGGTTAGGTTAGGTTAGGTTAGGTTAGGTTAGGTTAGGTTAGGTTAGGTTAGGTTAGGTTAGGTTAGGTTAGGTTAGGTTAGGTTAGGTTAGGTTAGGTTAGGTTAGGTTAGGTTAGGTTAGGTTAGGTTAGGTTAGGTTAGGTTAGGTTAGGTTAGGTTAGGTTAGGTTAGGTTAGGTTAGGTTAGGTTAGGTTAGGTTAGGTTAGGTTAGGTTAGGTTAGGTTAGGTTAGGTTAGGTTAGGTTAGGTTAGGTTAGGTTAGGTTAGGTTAGGTTAGGTTAGGTTAGGTTAGGTTAGGTTAGGTTAGGTTAGGTTAGGTTAGGTTAGGTTAGGTTAGGTTAGGTTAGGTTAGGTTAGGTTAGGTTAGGTTAGGTTAGGTTAGGTTAGGTTAGGTTAGGTTAGGTTAGGTTAGGTTAGGTTAGGTTAGGTTAGGTTAGGTTAGGTTAGGTTAGGTTAGGTTAGGTTAGGTTAGGTTAGGTTAGGTTAGGTTAGGTTAGGTTAGGTTAGGTTAGGTTAGGTTAGGTTAGGTTAGGTTAGGTTAGGTTAGGTTAGGTTAGGTTAGGTTAGGTTAGGTTAGGTTAGGTTAGGTTAGGTTAGGTTAGGTTAGGTTAGGTTAGGTTAGGTTAGGTTAGGTTAGGTTAGGTTAGGTTAGGTTAGGTTAGGTTAGGTTAGGTTAGGTTAGGTTAGGTTAGGTTAGGTTAGGTTAGGTTAGGTTAGGTTAGGTTAGGTTAGGTTAGGTTAGGTTAGGTTAGGTTAGGTTAGGTTAGGTTAGGTTAGGTTAGGTTAGGTTAGGTTAGGTTAGGTTAGGTTAGGTTAGGTTAGGTTAGGTTAGGTTAGGTTAGGTTAGGTTAGGTTAGGTTAGGTTAGGTTAGGTTAGGTTAGGTTAGGTTAGGTTAGGTTAGGTTAGGTTAGGTTAGGTTAGGTTAGGTTAGGTTAGGTTAGGTTAGGTTAGGTTAGGTTAGGTTAGGTTAGGTTAGGTTAGGTTAGGTTAGGTTAGGTTAGGTTAGGTTAGGTTAGGTTAGGTTAGGTTAGGTTAGGTTAGGTTAGGTTAGGTTAGGTTAGGTTAGGTTAGGTTAGGTTAGGTTAGGTTAGGTTAGGTTAGGTTAGGTTAGGTTAGGTTAGGTTAGGTTAGGTTAGGTTAGGTTAGGTTAGGTTAGGTTAGGTTAGGTTAGGTTAGGTTAGGTTAGGTTAGGTTAGGTTAGGTTAGGTTAGGTTAGGTTAGGTTAGGTTAGGTTAGGTTAGGTTAGGTTAGGTTAGGTTAGGTTAGGTTAGGTTAGGTTAGGTTAGGTTAGGTTAGGTTAGGTTAGGTTAGGTTAGGTTAGGTTAGGTTAGGTTAGGTTAGGTTAGGTTAGGTTAGGTTAGGTTAGGTTAGGTTAGGTTAGGTTAGGTTAGGTTAGGTTAGGTTAGGTTAGGTTAGGTTAGGTTAGGTTAGGTTAGGTTAGGTTAGGTTAGGTTAGGTTAGGTTAGGTTAGGTTAGGTTAGGTTAGGTTAGGTTAGGTTAGGTTAGGTTAGGTTAGGTTAGGTTAGGTTAGGTTAGGTTAGGTTAGGTTAGGTTAGGTTAGGTTAGGTTAGGTTAGGTTAGGTTAGGTTAGGTTAGGTTAGGTTAGGTTAGGTTAGGTTAGGTTAGGTTAGGTTAGGTTAGGTTAGGTTAGGTTAGGTTAGGTTAGGTTAGGTTAGGTTAGGTTAGGTTAGGTTAGGTTAGGTTAGGTTAGGTTAGGTTAGGTTAGGTTAGGTTAGGTTAGGTTAGGTTAGGTTAGGTTAGGTTAGGTGTTGGTTAGGTTAGGTTAGGTTTGGTTAGGTTAGGGTTAGGTTAGGTTAGGTTAGGTTAGGTTAGGTTAGGTTGGTTAGGTTAGGTTAGGTTAGGTTAGGGTTAGGGTTAGGTTAGGTTAGTGTTAGGTTAGGTTAGGTTAGGTTTGGTTAGGTTAGGTTTAGTTAGGTTAGGTTAGGTTAGGTTAGGTTAGGTTAGGTAGGTTTGGTTAGGTTAGGTTAGGTTAGGTTTGGTTAGGTGGTTAGGGTAGGTTTGGTTAGTGTAGTTTAGGTTCGGGTTAGGTTAGGGTGGTGTGGGTTGGTTGGGGTTGGTTGGTGTGGTTTGGTTAGGTTAGGTTAGGTTAGGTGTAGTTAGGGTTGAGGTTAGGTTAGATT